>CM070780.1:90379291-91579291 GCA_036346955.1 Dipus sagitta | reverse complement strand
ACTTGCTTTTATTTTCTAAGCTTTCTCATTGAGTAGGCATTACTTTTGGACTGGAAGAAAAAATACCATATTACTTAAATTTTCAAAAATATACTAGAAAGAAACATACCAAACTGTTGACAGTGGCTATGACTAGGGTGGAGGTAGTTATAATTACTCCCTCTGTGCTACCCAAAACTTGACATATCATTGACTGATATATTATCATATATTATTTTATATACCACATTGATCTAAAATGACTTTGAGAATAATACTGGAAGGATAACAAAGAAAATCAGTGAACTGAAGCTACTGTAACCAAAGATCCTTGGGCTAGGTGTGCAACTCAGCAGAAGAGCACCTGACCAGCCTGTGCAAGGCCCCAAGTTCCATCCTGAGCCAAAAACTCAAACAAACAAGAAATCCACTTTTTGTATTTTCTCAGACCTTCTGTCAACATCTTTGACATGCTTCTCCCTCAGCAACTAATGTAACTATCACAAGCATGAGCTAATGCTGATTCCACTGAGGTTTCTCAGACAAGACAGACACTGACTTCAGGACTCATGTGGTATTCTTCACCCAAAGAGCAGAAAAAAAAAAAAAAAGAAAGAAAAGAGATAAGAGGAGAGGGGGAGGGGAAAAACAAGGGGAGAGGGAGGGGAAGGAGAAGGAGAGGGGGAAAAGAAAGAAAGCCAGCAGCAAAGTAGTGTAACAAATGTGTATTTTTAAAGAAATGTGCCTTTTCAATTGCACTACATATATCTCTAACCTAAACTTCTGCTCATCATTTATGTATATATGTAAAATAAACAGCCAGTCTCCATTAGCAATCACTTCCAAAGTAATCTTCAGATATCCCACTTGATCTTAGCCAAAAGGCTGAGAAATGATCAAAGTAATCTTCAGAATGAAAAACGTAATTTCTCCAATGAGCCATTCATATTTATTTTGCTAAATTTTAAGTATTTTTGTTTGTTTGTTTTTTCAAAGTAGGCTCTTGCTCTAGCCCAGATTGGCATAGAATTCACTCGGTAGTTTCTGGGTGACCTTGAACTCACAGCAATCCTCCTACCTCTGCCTCCCGAGTGCTGGGATTAAAGGCATATGCCACCACGCCCAGTTTTAAGTTTTTTCTTTTTTACGTTTACCTCACAAAGTCACTAATAAATAAAAATAACAGTTGATCACAACTGCAAGCAAGCTCACCATCCCCACAAATCTCATATATATGTCATTTAAAAAAACTCAACAGGTATGGTAGCACACGCCTTTAATCCCAGCACTAGGGAGGCGGAGGTAGGAGGATCACCATGAGTTTGAGATCACCCTGAGATTACATAGTGAATTGCAGGTCAGCCTGAACTAGAGTGGACCCCACCTCGGGGAAAAAAAAATCCATAATCTAAACCAGGCAAAAAAAAATCCTAGTAGACTAAAACTGTAAGGAATCACTGAAAGATGTAAAGAAGAGTTGATATAATCACACTAGAGAACAAAATCGGTCCCACACACCCAAAGTAAATAACTACAGCAAGTGGTGATTTAGTTGGTAAACTAACAACAGGAGAACTGAAACAATTCACAGAATAGGCAGCCTAGGTGGTTTGGGAGAGCACAGAAGTTACATTATAATCAGCCCTGCTCTGAGTCAAGTGTTGAATTTGCTCCCACATGGGAACAGTGGCATCAAACAAGGACGTACTCGGGTCAGAGACAAAACAGAGCCTGTATGGCTGCTCATTGCTCAGGCCGAATAAGAAACAGCTATACTAAAGAATGGTCACCAGAACACTTCGTCTCATTCCTACTCATAATCAAAGGGAATCCCTGACAATAAACAGATGTAACATTCACAGGAATGCTACCAAAGACTCTCAAATCAGGATAAAGGAGCATAAAAACAAGACTCAACTATGAAAACAAGTCAAAAGTATTTAAAAAAAAATAAAGCCGGATGTGGCGGTGCACACCTTTAATCCCAGTACTCAGAGGCAGAGGTAGGAAGATCGCCGTGAGTTCAAGGCCACCCTGAGACTACAGAGTAAATTCCAGGTCAGCCTGGGCCAGGGTGAGACCCTACCTCGAAAACCCAAAATCAAAAATCAAAAGTGCTATTTTTTTTCCTTTACAGAAATGAACAAACAAAATCTTACCTTCATATGGAAATGGAAAGAACCCAGGACACCAAAATTATCTTAAAAAGGATCTAAACTGGTGGAAGACTCATAGTTCCTAACTCCAAACCATAGTGCAAAGATACAGAATTCAAAGCAGCAGGGTACGGGCATAGGAAGAACATACAAGTAAACAGAATTACAGTGAAAATTCTGACTGGGTATGGGTTAGACATGCCTATAGCACTCAGGAAGCAGAGGCAGGAGGATCACCAGGAGTTTGAGGCCACTATGATCTACATAGAAAGTTCAAAGCTAACGAAGTTTGCTAGAGTATGCTTTTAATCCCGGCATGGAGGAAGCTGAGGTAAGAGGAGCATCAAGCGTTCAAGGCCATCCTAGGGCTACAGAATGAGTTTCAAGTCAGCCTAGGCAGAGTAAGACCCTGCCAAAAAAGAGAGAGAGAAAGAGAGAAAGTTCCAGACTAGCCAGGGCTACATAGTGAGAAGAAGGTCTCAACAAATCAAAATAAGTAAATAAATAAGTGAATGAATGAAGCTGGGCATGAGGGTACATACCTTTAATACCAGCACATGGGAGGCAGAGGTAAAGGACTGCTGTGAGTTCGATGCCAGCCTGAGACTACAGAGTGAATTCTAGGTCAGCCTGGGCTAGAGCAAGACCCTAACTCAAAAAAAATAAAAAAGAAAAGGATGTACAGAGTGATACTGTACTGATTAAAAACAAAATGATGGGGCTGGAGAGATGGCTTAGCAGTTAAAGTGCTTGCCTGAGGAACCTAAGGCCCTATGTTTGACTCCCTAGATCCCATGTAAGACGACACACAAGGTGATGCATGTGCAAGATCACATATGTGCACAAGATGGTGCACACATCTGGAGTTTGATTACAGTGACTGGAGGCCCTGGCATACCAATTCATTCCTATTCTCTCTCTCTCTCACACACACATATTAAAAAAAGAAAGAAAAGAAAAGAAAGGAAAAGGAAAGAAAAAAGAAAAAAGCCAGGGCTGGAGAGATGGCTTAGTGGTTAAGGTGCTTGCCTGTAAAGCTGAAGGACCCATGCTAGACTCTACAGATCCTAAGTTAGCCAGATGCACCTTTGTAAGGCAAGCACAAAGTTGCACATGCCCACTAGGGGGCATATGCGTCTGGACTGTGATTGCAGTTGCTGAGAACCTGGCGTACCAATTTTTTTTCTCTCTCTCTCTTTCTCTCTCTCTCAAATAAATAAATAAATGTTTTAGGAGAACAAAGGACAGTCTGTTGTGCTTGCCTCAAAAAAAAAAAAAAGTATGAATACTAGATGGTTTCAATGGTTAATTCTTCCAAGCACTTAAGGAAAAATATAGTACCTGTCCTATATAAATACTTCCTGAGAGTAAAAAAATAAATAAATAAAAATAAAAATAAAAAATAAATCACCATTGAGACTAGTATAAGCCCTGATATCAATATTTGATAAGAATATTAAAAATAATTATAAAGCAGTTAAAGGTACTTGCAAAACCTGTAGGCCCAAGTTCAATTCCCCAGCACCCATGTAAAATTAGATGCACAAAGTGGCTCATGCATCTGGAGTTCATCTTCAGTGGCTAGAGGCCTTAACATGTCCTATTTTCCTCCTCTTCTTTCTTTCTCTCTCTCTCTGTTTACAAATAAACAACACATGAAAATTTTTTTTAACTATTTTATTTTTATTTATTTATTTGAGTAAGTGATAGGGAAATAGAGACAGAGAAAAAAAAAGAGCATGCCAGGGCTTTCAGCCATTGCAAATCAACTCCAGACACATGTGCTACCTGGAGCATCTGGCTTATATGGGTCCTGGGGAATTGAACTGGGGTCCTTTGGCTTTTCAGGCAAGTGCCTTAACCACTAAGCCATCTCTCCAGCCCATGAAAAAAAAATTTAATTATGTTAAAGTCCCTTATAAGCATAGGGACAAAGATCCGAAATGAAATATAAAATCAAATGAAGGCTGGGTGTGGTGGCACATGCCTTTAAAATTCTAGCACTCAGGAGGCAGAGGTAGGATTGCCATGAGTTCAAGTCCACCCTGAGAATACATAGTGAATTCCAGATCAGCCTGGGCTAGAGCAAGAACCTACCTTGAAGAAAAAAAAAGAAAGAAAGAAAAAGAGAAAGAAAAATCTTCCTTCAATGTGTTTCAGGATGTCTCCAATAAACCTATAACTAACATTATACTTCAAGGAAAATACTAAGCACGTTTCATTGGAGATCAGAAACCAGAGGATACTCAGTATCTCCACTTTCCTCCAAAAGTATACTGGAAATTCCAGCTAGAAGGCAAGAAAAGTGGGGAGGGGAGGACTAAAGATTAGAAGAACTAGGGAGACAGCTCAATGAGTGAAGGGCTTGCTGCACAAACATGAGCACCTGACTTCAGCTCCCCAGCACCCACATAAAGCCGGACATGTAGTGTGAGCATCTGCAGTCCTAGCCTGCTAGGTAAGACAGAAGGAAGGCAGGGATCAGTGAATCCTGGAAGCTCACAAGTAGCCAGCCTGGCACACACAGCAAAACAGAGATCCTGCCTCGAAGTGACAGGCAAAGACCTACACGGAGGTTGTCCTCTGACCTTGACATGTGCACAGCAGCACACTGGCATGTACGTGCACACACAATTTTTTTTTTTTTTTATAGTGGGGAGCTGGAGAGATGACTCAGCAGTTTAAGGCACTTGCCTTCAAAGGCTAATGGCCTAGGTTTAACTTCCTAGTACCCACGTAAAGCCAGATGCACAAAGTGGCACACATCTGGAGTTCATTTGCAGGGGCAAGAGGCCCTGATGTACCCATTCTCTCTCTGAAATAAATAAATTGTTTTGGTTTTGGTTTGGTTTGTTTATTTTTTGGTTTTTCGAGGTAGGATCCTACTCTAGCTCAGGCTGACCTGAAATTCACTATGTAGTCTCAGGGAAGCCTTGAACTCACAGGATCCTCCTACCTCTGCCTCCCAAGTGCTGGGATTAAAGGCATGTGCCACCTCACCTGGCTTATTTTATTTTATTTTATTTTTTGAGAGGGAGTGAGAGAATAGGCATGCCAGGGCCTTTTTCAGCCTCTGTGAAGGAACTCCACATGGGTGTGCCCCCTTGTGTGCATGTGCAACATTACATGCTTGCATCACTAAGCATCTGGCTAGGTGGGACCTAGAGATTCCAACAAGGAATGCAAGCACCTTAACCGCTAAGCCATCTCTCCAGCCCTTGTTTTGGCTTTTTATTATTATTATTATTACTTATTTATTTATTATTTGACAGAGAGAAGGGGGGAGGAGAGAATGGACACACTAGGGCCTCCAGCCACTGCCAACAAACTCCAGATGCATGTACCACCTTGTGCATTTGGCTTACGTGGGTCCTGGGGAATCAAACCTGGGTCCTTTGGCTTTGCAGGCAAGCGCCTTAACTGTTAAGCCGTCCCTCCTGCCCTTGTTTTAGTTTGTGAGGTAGGGTCTCATTCTAGCCCAGCCAGAAGTGCTGAGATTAAAGGCATGTGCCACCATGCCTGGCAATAATATTTTTCTTAAAGATCTGGTATGGTGGCACCCACCTTTAATACCACCACTTGGGAGAGAAAGGTAGGAAAATCGCTGAGTTTGAGGTTAGCCTAGGACTACAGAGTGAGTCCCAGGTCAGCCTGGGCTAGACTAAGACCCTACCTTGAAGAAGAAGACAAAAAAAAAAAAAAAAAAAAAAAGAACAGTGTTTCCTGGGGTTAGCTACTCAGGCACTCAGAGGCCACTCAGCAAAGGCACAGAAGGACCAGACTTCTCAAGCTGATGGCAGAACTTGGGGCCATACACATGACACTGGTTTACTCTGCTGAGACTCAGTTTTGCTTTGATCCCATTCCGCCTTTCTAGGCCTCCATTACCACCTTTTGGAGTGAGGGTGTTTTCTCTGTGCCATTACATCTTACAAGTAAATTGGTTTTGATTCTATAGGGGCTCACAGCTAAGAGTCTGCCTTGAGTCTCAGAAGAGACTTTGGACTTATGGACTTAAGACTTATGAGCAATGCTGTAACCACTAGGACTATGGGGATTCCTGGATATGGGCTAAATGCATTTTGAATTATGAAATGGACAAGTACCTCTTGGGGGCCAGGAGTGGAATGTTATAGTTTAAGGAGAAGTGACTGGATATTAAGTTGGTAAGGGATGAGTTTGTGATGGTTCATCTTTTTTTGTTGTTGTTTTTGTTTTTCTTGTTTGTTTATTTGTTTATTTATTTACTTATTTTTAGCTTTTCGAGATAGGGTTTCACTGCAGCTCAGGCTGACCTGGAACTCATATGTAGTCTCAGAGTGGTCTTAAACTCACAGCGATCTTCCTACCTCTACCTCCCAAGTGCTAGGATTAAAGGCGTGCACCACCACGCCTAGCTTGTGATGGTTAATCTTTTATTTATTTATTTACTATTATTATTATTTTATTTTTTTTTTGGTTTTTCGAGGTTGGGTCTTGCTCTACCCCAGGCTGACCTGGAATTCACTAGTCTCAGAGTGGCCTCGAACTCACAGAGATCCTCCTACCTCTGCCTCCCGAGTGCTGGGATTAAAGGCGTGCACCACCACACCCGGCTTCCGTGATGGTTAATCTTGATTGTCAACTTGACTGGATTGAGAAGTACCTAGGAGGCCAGTAATGCACACCTCTGAAGACATCTGTGAGGGCATAACCAGAGAGGATTAGTTACGTGAGGCAGACCTGCCCAGAATGTAGACAGCACCATTTCATAGGTTGGAAGCCTAATGAGATAAAAGGATATAAAGGAGAAAGGCCTCCACACAATCATTCTCCTCACTTCCTGGTTGACATGAGGTGAGCAGCCTCTGCCATATGCTCCTGCAGCCATTCTGCCCCACCAAAGGCCCAGAAGCAATGGAGCTAAGGATTTCGGACTGAAACCATCAGTAAAAATGAACACTTAGGTCAGGTATTTTGTCACAGTGATGAAAGCATGACTAACATAGAACATAGTTATATGGTATGTGATTTTGTTTATATAATGCTCTTGCTATAACAAAATTATATATAGAGAGAACAGTTACTAGCCAGGGAAGGTGGCTGCAGCTCTGAAAGCATATGAACAAGTGTTTTAATAGGTGGCTCTGTATCTTGACCACAGTGGTAAAAGACACACATGTAAGGGCTGGAGTGATGGCTCAGTGGTTAAGGCACTTGCCTACAAAGCCTAATGATCCAGGTTCAATTCCCCAGTACCCACATAAAGCCAGATGCACAAAAGGAAACATGCATCTAAAGTTTGTTTGCAGCAACTAGAGGCCCTGATGGGCATTCTCTCTCTGCCCCCCCCCACCCGCCCCCTGTGCTAGTAAATAAATAAAAATATTTAAGCTAGGTATGGTGGCATATGCCTTTAATCCCAGCACTAGAGAGGCAGAGGTAGGAAGTCACAGTGAGCTGGAGGCCACCCTGAGACTACATAGTCAATTCCAGGTCAGCCTTGGCTACAGTGAAACCCTACCTCAAAAAACCAAAAAATCTAAATTTTAAAAAGTTACACATGAGCTGCTCATGGTGGTACACGCCTTTAATCCCAGCACTTGGGAGGAAGAGGTTGATCACCATGAGTTCAAGGTCACCCTGAGACTACATAGTGAATTCCAGGTCAGCCTGGGCTAGAGTGAGATCCTACCTTGAAAAACAAAAAAAAGTTACACATGTAATATTTTGCAGACTTTAGTGCACACACACAAATACATAAAACTGATGAAATCTAAGGTCAGCAATGGATTGTAACACTGTCAATTTACTGGCTGTGTTACTAAACAGCACTCACAAGATGTTATTATTCTGGTAAAGTGCGTAAAGGACATACTTTACCAGAATAATTTCCATATTATTTCTTTCTTTCTTTTTTTTTCTTTTTCTTTTTTTTTTTTTGGTTTTTCAAGGTAGGGTCTCACTCTAGCCCAGGCTAACCTGGAATTCACTACATAGTCTCAGGGTTCCATATTATTTCTTAAAACTTCAAGTGAACTTGTACTATCTCAAGGTATAAATTATAAAACATAAATAAAAACCAAAATGAATTTTTAAAACTGATGATGATATATCTAAAACATAAATACTTTAATAATTAGAATTATTGGTTGAGAAGAGTTATGCCATATGGTATGGTCCTATTAATTTACACAATTCAGGATTTACAAAGAATTTCAAAGGGGGCATCTGTTGGGCTTACCTCAAAAAAAAAAAAAATGGGTAGAGAAAAGAAGAAAATTCAATAAACCACTCCATTATTTTTTTTTTTTCTTTTTCTTTTGGTTTTTCCAGGTAGGGTTTCACCCTAGCTCAGGCTGACCTGGAATTCACTGTGGAGTCTCAGGGTGGCCTCGAACTCATGGTGATCCTCCTACCTCTGCCTCTCAAGTGCTGGGATTAAAGGTGTGCACCACCACTCCCGGCTTGCACTCCATTACTGAAGGACACGGACATTCCATTACCACGGAACACAGAGACCATCAGCACTCTAATACAATCAGCACAACATGAACTGGCCCAACCTTTATGGAGGGCAAACTGATGGTTTATCAAAGTTTAAATAGAGTATCTCCTTTGACACAGCAACTGCATTTCTAGGGATTTATCTGAAAGACTGACTCTCATGAGTAAAATTCTAAATTACAAGGATATTCATTGCATCACTGAGTAACAGGACTGAAAACATTTTACATGCCCACCTAAAAGAAATTCATATATACACACCCTTTTAGAAAAACACAAATGTCACTGCTGCCTTTACAACAAAAGTCAATTAGCTGGGGTGGTCAAAGGTAAGGAAACCTTGCCTTTTTCCATATGTTCTTTTTCTTCTTTTTTTGGTTTTTGGAAACAGGGTTTCATGTAGCCTCAATTTCTAAGTACTTACTCTACCAAAAAGCATATTCCCTGTTTTTGTTTTTGTTTTTTTGTTTTTTGAGGTAGCATCTCACTCTGGTCCAGGCTGACCTGGAATTAACTATGTAGTCTCGGGGTGGCCTCGAACTGATGGCAATCCTCGTACCTCTGCCTCCCGAGTGCTGGGATTAAAGGCGTGTGCCACCACGCCCGGCCTGTTGTTGTTTTTTAAACTGGGTGTGTAGAGGACTAAAAAGCTATGGATTTCTTGGCCTGTGAAACAAACATAACCACCACTTTATCTTGCATAGTAGCAGAAAGGTAAGACTATGCCCAAAGTTTAACATAGTATTACTTGAGCTGTCATAGTGCTTAATGCACTACTTTACATGCTTATGAACCTCACATAGAATACGGAGATGGCTCAGTGGCTAAAGGTGCCTGCTTGCAAAGCCTGCTGGTCTTGGCTTGATTCCCCAGTACCCACATAGAGCCAGATGCACAAAGTGGTATATGCACCTGGAGTTTGTCTGCAGTGGCAAGAGGCCCTGGCATACCCATGTACATACATGCATTTTCTTTCAAATAAGTAAAATAGAAATATATATATTTTAAGAAGAAGGGGCTGAAGAGATTACTCAGCAGTTAAGACACTTGCCTGCAAAGTCAGGGTTCAATTCCCCAGTATCCACATAAACCCAGATGCACAAAATGGCACATGCAACTGGAGTTTGCTTGCACTGGCTAGAGGCCCTAGCAAGCCCATTCTCATTCTCTTCCCCTTTCTCTCTGCTTGCAAATAAATAAAAGTTAAAAAAATAAAATAAAATAAAAAAGGTGGAGGCTGACTTTCAACAAGAATGCCAAAAATATTCACTGGAGAAAAGACAGCCTCTTGAACAAATGGTGTTAGGAAAACTGTATTATCTACATAAAGAAGGATGAAGGTAGATCCTTATCTCTCTATACACAAGAATCAAGTCCAGGGCTGGAGGGATGGCTTAACAATTAAGGCGTTTGCCTGCAAAGCCAAAGGACCCCAGGACCCACATTAGCCAGATGCACAAGGGGGCGCACGTGTCTGGAGTTCATTTGTAGTGGCTGGAGGCCCCAGCTCACCCATTCATTCTCCCTCCCTCCCTCCCTCTTTCTCTCTGAAATAAATAAATAAATAAATAAATTTTTAAAAGAGAATCAAGTCTAAATGATCAAAGATGTTAATATTAGACCTGAAACTGCTAGAGGAAAAAGTAGGGGAAACACTTCACCATACTGACATAGGCAATGACTTTCTGAATATAACCCCAGTTGCTGAAGAAATAAAACTAATCAACCATTGGTACAGCCATTGTGGAAATCAATGTGGAGATTCCCAAGACAGCTAAAAATAGATTTACCATATGACCCAGCTATTCCATACCTTGGCATATATCCTCAGGGCTCTACTCACTCATCCATGTTTACTGCTGCTCTATTCATAATAGCTAGGAAATGGAACCAGCCTACATGTCCTTCAACTGATGAATAGATAATGAAATTGTGGCACATTTATACAATGGAGCTCTAGTCAGCAGTAAAGAAAAATGAAATTGAAGCTAGGCATGGGTGGCTCACGCCTTTAATCCCAGCACTTGAGAGGCAAAAGTAAGAGGATTGTTGTGAGTTTGAGGTCATTTTGAGATTACATAGTGAATTCCAGGTCAGCCTGAGCTAGAGTGAGACCCTACCTCAAAAAAAAAAGAAAAGAAAAGAAAAGAAAAGAAAAGAAAGAAGAAGGAAAATTAAATTGAGCTGGGGTGGTGGTGCACACCTTTAATCCCAATACTTGGGAGGCATGGGTAGGAAAATTGCCATGAGTACGAGGCCACCCTGAGACTACATAGTGAATTCCAGGTCAGCCTGGGCTAGAGCGAAACCCTGGGGAAAAAAAATGAAATGATAAAAGTTTGCAAGTAAATGGATAGATCGGGAAAGGGTTATATATTAAGTGAGGAAACCCAGGCCTAGAAAGTCAAACACCACATGCTCTCTCTCATATGTGGATCCTAGCAACAAACATTTATAAATTTGTAAGTGAGTCAGAGTTAAAGTCAGTAGTAGAGGCCAGCAAGCTAGAAAGGGGCTATGAAGGGAGGAAAGGGGAGGATTTAGGGGATCGTATTACATATATGGAAGTAGAGGAACAGATTACTGGGGGTTGAATGGCATAAGTGGGGTCACGGGAAGGGACTGAGTAAAATAGGGGTAATCAAAATTTAAGATGGTATGAATAGGCCAGATGGAAATCTACTTCTTGGGATAATGGTATACCCAGGAACCATGGATTGTTACTAGAAAAATTTCAGTGCCAGGAATGAGATACCCTCCTGTGAGTTGGTGACCAAGGAGGTTCCCTGATGCCCCCTAAACATTACAGGTCACTGCCAAGACTAGATGATAAGACCCTACTGCTGAAGATTCCACATGCTTGGGCTGCAAGTCACCAAGAAATCAAGCTATGGCTGAGCTAGAAGCCTCCTCTGTGTTGATTAGCTGTCAGAAAGCTGGAAACAGCTATCTTGCATGTAGCCTTCTGGTAGAGAGAAGTCATAAATGGTGTTAAACAGCTGACCCTGCAAGCCCTAAGATTGACCAGTCAGGACAAATATACCAACTGGGGCAATAGTGGCATGTCTGTTATGGGAGAAACCACCTGCTCTCTAACTGGACTGGAGGCCTGCTACATGGCAGAGAATACATGCTATGGCAAGGGAGGTTATGAGCCCTAGGGAAGTAACACCTGCTGTTGTCTGGCTAAATGCATATATTATGCTCACCAAACTACCCTATAAGCACTTGTTTTCCCCCTTGCCCAGGATGACCCAGAATTCACTATGTAGTCTCAGGATAGCCTCGAACTCCTACCTCTGCATTCCAAGTGCTGGGACTAAAGGCATGTGACATCACGTCCTGCTACTCTCACTTTTGGTTGGAGATGTTTCTGTTTTCAGATGGCAATGACCACTGGAGTGACTAAAAATTCACCATACTGCTTAGAAGTGACAGGAGTGTTCGGCACTGAGACATCTCTATCACACCCTCAAAGGCTCAGGGTCAATCGCAGAAGAGATGACACAAAGAATGTAAGAGCCAAAGAAAGGGTAGGACTGCTTACAATGCAATCTTCCAGACACAAAATGGCCTGGGTATCCATGACCTCACAGTGCCTGAAGCAACCTATACAAGACCTTCATAATAGGAGGAAAAGATGATGGCATGAAAATAAATGAGAGACTAATTACAAAGGGGATGGGATTCGATAGAGGGTGGATTTGAGAGGGGGAAATAAGAGTGGAGGGAGGAAATTAATATGGTTTTATTGTCTATACTTACAGAAACTGACAATAAAGAGTAAAAAAAAAAAAAAAAAAAACGGGGGGGGGGGGTGCTGGAGAGATGGCTCAGTGTTTAAGGTGCTTGCCCGCAAATCCTAAAAACCTGGGCTTGACACTGAGAAATCCTGCTGGTACTGAGCTGATAACCTCCTCCATGTAGACCAGCTGACAGAAAGCTGGAAGAAACCATTCTACATGCAGTTCAATGGGAGAAAGAGATACCACCAATGAAGATACTCAACAGTGGACACTGCAAAGCCTTATAATTGGCCAGCCAGGCCAAATGAGTCAACGGGTGCAACAGTGGCACGTCTATCATGGTGGAAACCAACTGCCCTCCAGTTGGACTGGAGGCCCGCTCCATGGGAGGGAATACATCCCTGACACTGAAAACTTAAAACAGGGGTAGTCAGGAGCCCTAGGGGTATAATATCCACTGATGTCTGGATAAATGTATATACTATGCTTATCAAACTGCCCAGTAAGCACTTCTCTTAATATTCATACCCTTACATTAACGCTACTCTCACTTTTGGTAGAGAATCTTCTCTTTTCAGATGGCAGTGACATTGGGATGACTCAGAAGGTATCATGGTGCTGGAAAGAAGTGACAGGAGTACTGAGTAACATCTTGATCACACCTTCCAAGGCTCAGGGTCTAATGCGGAAGAGGTGGCGGAAAGAATGTAAGAGCCAAAGGAAGGGTAGGGGGTAGGACTCCTTACAACGTGCTCCCTCCAGACATAAAATGGCCTGGCTATCCATGACCTCACAGTGCCTGACACTACCTGCACAAGACCATCATAACAGGAGGAAAAGATCATGACATCAAAATAAAAGACAGACTGATTGAGAGGGGGAGGGGATATGATGGAATGGAATTTCAAAGGGGAAAGGGGGGGAGGGGGTGTTACCATGGGATAATTTTTATAATCATGGAAAACGTTAATAAAAATTGAGGGAAAAAATAACCTGGGCTTGATTCCCAGTACCCACATACAGCCAGATGCAAAAAGTGGTGCATGCATCTGATGCTTGTTTGTAGTGTCTGGAAGCCCTGGCACATCCATTCTCTCTGTCTCTCTTCTCTCCATCTCTTTCTTCTTGCAAATAAATAAATAAATCAGAATTAAAAAAAAGGGGGGGGGAGCAGGCTTCAGAGATGGCTTAGCAGCTAAGGAGCTGGCCTGCAAAGCCTAAAGACTCATGTTCGACTCTCCAGGTCCCACGTAAGCCAGACATACAGTGACTCAAGTACGCAAGGTCTCACACGCACACAAGGGGGCGCAGGTGCCTGGAGTTCAATTGCTGTGGCTGGGGGCCCTGGTGCCCCAATCCTCACTGGCATTTAAAAAAACAACAAAAAAAAAGGCCAGTCTATCGGGCTTGCCTCAAAAAATAAACAGCCGGGCATGGTGGTACATGCCTTTAATCCCAGCACTTGGGAGGCAGAGGTAGGAGAATGGCTGTGAGTTCAAGACTACTTTGAGAACACATAGTGAATTCCAGGTCAGCCTGAGCTAGAGTGAGACCCTGCCTCAAAAAATCAAAACCATGTTTACGGCTACTCTATTCTCAATAGCTAGGAAATGGAACCAGCCTAGATGTCCCTCAACTTATGAGTGGATAATGAAGATGTGGCACATTTATACAATGGAGTTCTGCTCAGCAGTAAAGAAAAATGAAATTATGAAATTTTCAGGAAAATGGATGGGATTATATTTAGTATGGTAACTCAGGCCCAGAAAGGCAAACATCACATGTTCTCTCTCATATGTGGATCCTAGCTACAAATTATTGGACTTTTATGCAAGTAGGAATAAATTCAGTAACAGACGCCAGTAAACTAGAAAGGGAATAGAAAGGGGAGGGGGACTTAATAGGATGGTATTATATATATGTAAGTAGAAAAACAGATTAATGGGGGTGAAAAGGCCTAAATGAGGTCAGGGGAAGAGATTGAGTAAAGGAAAGGTGGAAGGAGGGATAATCAAAATCTAAGAGGAGGACCAGGCGTGGTGGTGCACGCCTTTAATCCCAGCACTGGGGAGGCAGAGGTAGGAGGATCACTGTGAGTTCAAGGCCACCCTGAGACTACAGAGTGAATTCTAGGTCATCCTGGGCTAGAGAGAGACCCTACCTCAAAAAACAAACCAAAAAAAAAATCTAGGAGGAGGGCTGGAGAGATTGCTTAGCAGTTAAGGTGCTTGCCTGCAAAGCCAAAGGGCCCAGGTTCAATTCCGCAGGGCCCACATAAGCCAGAGGCACAAGGTGGTGCATGTGTCTGGAGTTCGTTTACAGCAGCTAAAAGCCTTGGTGTGCCCATTCATTCTCTCTCTCTTCCACCCCCCATTTCTCTCTTAAATAAAGAAATATTTTTTTAATCTAAGAGGATATAAATAAATCATATGGAAACCTACTTTTTTGGACAATGGAATACTCAGAAGCCATGGATTGTTACTAGAAAATTTTCAGTGCCAGGAATGAGATACCTTCCAGTGAGTTGTTGGCCAGCGAGGTCACTGATACCCCCAAGACATTACAGGCCATTGCCGATGCTCTTGGTTTCCCACCAGGAATAGATGGTAAGACCCTATTCCTAAAGACTCCACATACTAGAGCTGCAAGGTCACTGAGAAATCCTGCTGGAGTTGAGCTGAAAACCTCTTCCATGTAGACCAGCTGACAGAAAAATTGAAAAAGCCATGCTGCATGCAGTTCCATGGGAGAGAGAGAAATCACCAGTGAAGATACTCAACAGTGGACACTGCAAGCCTTAAATTTGGCCAGCCAGGCCAAATGAGCCAACGGGTGTAATAGTGGCATGTCTGTTATGGGGGAAACCAACTGCTCTCTAATTGGACGGGAGGCCCGCTCCATGGGATATATCCCTGATACTGAAAACCCACAACAGGGGTAGTCATGAGCCCTAGGGGTGTAATGTTTGGTGGTGTCTGGGTATATGTATATACTATGTTCACCAAACTGCCCAGTAAGCACTTCTCTTAATGTTCATAACAATATATTAATGCTACTCTCACTTTTGGTTAGAGAAACTTCTCTTTTCAGATGGTAGTAACCTTGGGATGACTCAGAAGGCACCATGGTGCTGAAAAGAAGTAACAGAGGAGTGCTCAGTACTGAAATATCTCTATCACATCTTCCAAGGCTCAGGATCCATTGCAGAAGAGGTGGCAGAAAGAATGTAAGAACCCGTGCCGGGCGTGGTGGCGCACGCCTTTAATCCCAGCACTCGGGAGGCAGAGGTAGGAAGATCACCGTGAGTTTGAGGCCACCCTGAGACTACATAATGAGTTCCAGGTCAGCCTGGGCTAGAGTGAGACCCTACCCCGAAAAAAAAAAAAAAAAAAGAATGTAAGAACCAAAGGAAGGGTAGGGCTCCTTACAATGTGCTCCTCCAGACACAAAATGGCCTGGATATCCATGACCTCACAGTGCCTGACACTGCCTACACAAGACCATCATAATAGGAGGAAAAAGATGATGACGTCAAAATAAAAGAGATACTGACTGAGAGGGGGAGGGGATATGACAGACTGGAGTTTCAAAGGGGAAAGTGGGAGGAGGGAGAGAAATACCATGGGTTATTGTCTACGATTATGGAAGTCAATAAAAAAAAATAGGGGCTGGAGGGATGGCTTAGCAGTTAAGGCGTTTGCCTGCAAAGCGAAAGGACCCAAGTTCAATTCCCCAGGACCAACGTTAGCCAGATGCACAAGGGGACATATGCGTCTGGAGACTGTCTGCAGTGGCTGGAGGCCCTGGCATGCCAATTCTCTCTCTCTCTCTCTCTCCCTTTTTCTGTGTCAAATAAACAAATAAAAGTAAAATATTTTTTAAATAAATTAATTAAATAAAAACAAAATAAAATAAAATGGGGGGGGGCTGAAGAGACAGCTCAGTGGTTAAAGGTGCCTGCTTGTTGGCCAAGCCTGAATGTCTGACAGCCTGGGGTTCAATTTCTCAGTACCCACATAAAGCCAGATGCACAAAGTGATACATGTATCTTGAGTTCATCTGCAGTGGCAATAAGTCCTGGTATGCCCATTCTCATTCTCTCATTCTCTTTCTCTCTCTCCCTCTCTTTTTCTTTCTCACCCCTCCATCTCCTTGCAAATAAATAAAATAAAATAATAACCTCACTTGTCTATTTGAATACAGCCAGCGAAGCTACACAGGGATGAGAAACACTAGTCAAACTCATCATACATTAATTTCTTACACATAATATTTATGCATTAATTAAAAAACATTTATTTTATTTATTTGAGAGAGAAAGGTAGGGAGAGAAAGAGGTACAGAGACACAGAATGGGCACAGAATGGACACACCAGGGACTTCAACTACTGCAAATGCACTCCAGATGCATGTGCCCCCTTGTGCATCTGGCTTACATGGGTCCTGGAGAATCGAACCAGGATCCTTTGGCTTCGCAGGCAAATGCCTTAACCGCTAAGCCATCTCTCCAGCCCCAATATGCATTAATTTTTAAAAATTATATATATACATACACACACGTGGTGAATGTATACATACACAAGTGTATGTACATATATCAAGACTACTTATACATACATGCTAAGTATGCCCAAGGAGAATCACAGGATGCTTATGAGAGTGTACAGGGAAAGGAGACCATATCAGAAAGGTCAGGGAGGCTCCTATGGGGGGAAAAAACCTGCAATTGAGATTCAATGGAACAGAAGTTAATAAGAGAATGAGGAGTTAAGAGGGCCCCGGATGATGGAAGAACATATGCAGTGGTCTTGTGGCAAGAGGGAGCCAAAGAGACAGAAAAGAACAAAAAGCAAGTGAATATAATGGAGGATTAGTTCAAAGGAAAGAAGAGAAAGACTATGTTTTGCCTTTTAGAATAGAATAAGGATTTTTGCTTTTAGGAGTAATGAAATGGCTGGCCGTGGTGGCATGTGCCTTTAATCCCAGCACTCTGGAGGCTGAAGTAGGAGGATTGCTGTGAATTCTGAGGCCAGCCTGTTACTACATAGTGAATTCCAAGTCAACCTGGGCTAGATCAAATACCTACCTCAAAAAAAAAAAAAAATTGAGCTGGCTTAAAATATTAAAGAAGCAGCAGCAGCAGCAGCAGCAGCAGCAGCAGCAGCCGCCGCCGCCGCCAGGTATGGTGGCAGCACGCCTTTAATCCCAGCACTCCGGTAGGCAGAGGTAGGAGGATCACCACGAGTTTGAGGCCACCCTGAGACTACATAGTGAATTCCAGGTCAGTCTGGACCAGAGTGAGACCCTACCTCAAAAAACCAAAAAGAAAAAAGAGAGAGAGAGAGAGAGAGAAAGAAAGAAAGGAAAAAATAAAAACAAATTACAATGAAATGTCAGGCACAGCTGGGCATGATGGTGCATGCCTATATCCCACAGGTGTAAGACAACCTGGGAGACACATTGAGACCCAGTCTTAAAGCAAAAAAAAAAAAAAAAAAAAAAAAAAAAAAAAACAGGAAGGACCTGCAAGCAGGGATAAGGACAGATATGTGCCTATAAAAGATTAATGCTATATGAATGGGAGGCCAAGTGTAGAAGTAGGAAGACTGCTTAGAAAGCTACTGTAGGAGGCCTAAGTGAGGGATGATGGCAACATGAACCAGAGTTACAGCAGACGTAAAATACAGGACTTGGTGACTGATTCCAAGTAAAGCATAAGGGAGAGGAAAATCTAGAAGATAAGCCCGGCGTGGTGGCGCACGCTGCACTCAGGAGGCAGAGGTAGGAGGATAGCCATGAGTTCAAGGCCACCCTGAGACTACTAGTGAATTCCAGGTCAGCCTGGGCCAGAGTGAGAGCCGTCCTCAAAAAACAAAACAAAACAAAACAAAAAATATATGTACATATATACATATATACATATATAGAGAGGGGGGATGGGAGGGGTAGAGGGGATAATGGCCAAGTGTCAGGTTCCTATAATTGGATGAGAAGAGATCCTATCACCAGGTGCTAGGGAGGTGGCTCGTAGTTAAAGACACTTGTTTGCAAAGCCTGTCACTCTGGGTTGGATCCCCTTGTACCCATGTAAAGCTGGATGCACAAAGTAACTCTTTGGT
Source organism: Dipus sagitta (assembly GCA_036346955.1). Lineage (NCBI taxonomy): Eukaryota > Metazoa > Chordata > Mammalia > Rodentia > Dipodidae > Dipus > Dipus sagitta. The sequence continues at coordinate 91,560,805 of CM070780.1, read as the reverse complement.
TGCAGTGGCAAAAAGCCCTGGCACACTCATGCCCATTCTCTCTCTTTTTCAAATAAAGAAATAAATACTGTAAGAGAGTGATAACACTCCAGAAAAACCAGTGCTTTTTTGTTTTGTTCCACAAGGAGCTGAATGCAAGGTAGTGGTGCAAAAACAGAAGCTTCTCTCAATACATGGAAGCCTCGGTATAGAAGGATTAAAATGGAAATGTGACTAGAGGCCAAGAGATGTAAAGGTGGTATCTTTAAAAAGCCGGGCGTGGTGGTGCACACCTTTAGTCCCAGCACTCGGGAGGCAGAGGTAGGGGAATCGTCATGAGTTAGAGGCCAGCCTGAGACTACATAGTGAATTCCAGGTCAGCCTGGGCTAGAGTGAGACCCCACCTCAAAAAAACAAACAACAAAAAAAAAAAGCCAGGCGTGGTGGCGCATGCTTTTAATCCCAGCACTCGGGAGGCAGAGGTAGGAGGATTGCTGGGAGTTCGAGGTCACCCTGAGATTACAGAGTGAATTCCAGGTCAGCCTGGGCTAGAGTGACACCCTACCTCGAAAAGCCAAAAAAAAAAAAAGTTTTATACTTCCAGGGTCAGCCATAAACAGACCTACACATTCCTATTTTGCCCCGCACCTACAATCTTTAAATATCACAAAATAGGGCTGGAGAGGTGGTTTGCCTGCAAAGCCAAAGGACCCAGGTTCGATTCCCCAGGACTCACATAAGCCAGCAAGGAGGCACATGTGTCTGGAGTTCACTTGCAGTGGCTGGAGGCCCTGGAATACCCATTCTCTATCTGCCTCTCTTCTCTCTCTCTGCTTGCAAATAAATAAATAAAATTTTTAAAACTTTAAAATTTTTTAAAAGACTGATTGAGAGAAGGGGATATGATGGAGAATGGCGTTTCAAAGGGGAAAGTGGGGGGAGGGAGGGAATTACCATGGGATATTGTTTATAATCATGGAAGTTGCTAATAAAAAATAATTTAAAAAATAAATAGAAAAAAAAACTTCAAATTTTTTTCAAAATAGAGCTGGGCATGGTGGCGCACACCTTTAATCCCAGCACTGGGGAGACAGAGGTAGGAGGATCGCCATGAGTTCAAGGCCACCCTGAGACTACATAGTGAATTCCAAGTCAGCCTTGGCTAGTGCAAGACCCTACCTCGAAAAACCAAAATAAATAAGTAAATAAATATTTCAAAATAGAATAGGTATATAAAGGTTTCTGTGATGAGGAAAATGAAACACCTTGGCCGGGCGTGGTGGCGCACGCCTTTAATCCAGACACTCGGGAGGCAAAGGTAGGAGGATTGCCATGAGTTCAAGGCCACCCTGAGACTACATACTGTATTCCAGGTTAGCCTGAGCTAGAGTGAGACCCTACCTCGAAAAACAAAAAAATAAAAAAATAAAAAATAAGATGAAACACCTAGCTGGGCATGGTGGCACATGCCTTTAATCCCAGCACTTGGGAGGCAGAGGTAGGAAGATCGCCATGAGTTTGAGGCCTCCCTGAGATTACATAGTGAATTCCAGGTCATCTTGGGCTAGAGCAAGACCTTACCTCGAAAAAGAAAAAATAAATAAATAAATGAAACACCTAGGAGAATAAAGAATTAGCACGAAAGAATTTCAAAGTATATTGTTGAGAATGAGGGAAAGATGGAGGATGCCTACATGAGGGAGGAGGAATCAAAGGCCAGCCAGGGGAAAAGGAAGCAGAGCTAAAAGATTCATGACTCCACGGCCAGACTTTTCATAGTTCAGGCACGTTTTATCTTTACCTCTGGACAAATGGCTGTTCTTGCCCTTGTGTGCTGAGAGAATGCAGAAATAGCTCCATACATAAGGCCTTTATCTGAAATCTTGGCTTCACTGCCCTCAGATGGTAGCAGGGAGGAAGTACACCAAGCAGGTTATAGGAACCTGAGCATGCCCACATAAAGTTCAGGGTATAATAATTAATCCATGACCAAAGACTAAAGACTGCAGTGGTACAGGACAAGCTGCTAATAGTCCTTGCCATGAGATTTACCTCTTAGGCTATCCACACACAATTTCTAAGTTTTTGTTATTAATTTGGGATAAAAGACTTCCCCACCTTTTTTCTTTTTACATGAAGATTACATACCTAGCAATTCTATGACGCCGAGTCTGATACATTCATCTATCACTTCAAATCCAATTCATGATATATTGTGTATCAGACTACTTACAAATGCCTCACTCTAATTTGATGGGGTTAATGTAAATTTACAGCACACATTAAAGACCTTACCACAAACATTAGTAATTACCTCACTGAATGTGCAAAAGTCCCTTGGTTATCTTCAAATTAATCAAATAACTATTTAGAAGTACAGGACACAGTAGTAAACACAATTCAAACCCCACCATATTCTCAAAAATCATCATCCAAACAAATATACCACTAATGTAATCGTCAATACTACTCATACACACACACACACAAAATATGATGAATGACTAACACATCATTCCTGACAGTTCTCTTTATGATAATAAAAAAAAGCTTGCCTAATAAAATATTTGACATTCTGTGCACTACTTCTTTGCCTTTCTTCTACTAACATGAGAATTCACTTAAAACTGTATGTCTTTCATACTGTGTACACACAAATCAATTTAATTTGGTTTTGTTTGTTAAAGCATCCTAACTCAAAAGATAGGGCACTGTAGGCCAGACATGAAATGATTACACTTGACACATATTTCCCATACTCAGTGTCTTTATACCGAGGACACAACAGAATTTTGTCTAAGTATATTCTTCATCTTCATTCCCCTCCCCAATTAAAATGTAGGTACTCACTGTGTGTCTGGATATCCCCATATATTAATAATTCAACTATATTCTTTCCCATACACTCCTATCCAACATCACCTCCACCAGCACCCAACACACACACACACACACACACACACACACACACCTTTCTTCCATTTCAGGCTGCTTCTTAACTTACACACTTCGGTGACTTTTTTTTTTTTTATTATTTAACACAATCATTCCTTGGAATGCTCTCCTTAATTTAACACTTTTTTTTCCAGATCATTTCCCACAAGTAGGCACCAAAGTCTTTTCTTCCACGAGCTCAAACTGCGAAAGGGGAATTAGGAACAGAGTAAGCAAAACATCTGGGAATGTCAAAAGAGCCAGTGGCCTCTCCCGCACACGTCTGTGCACAACAGGATCACATAACACTTTTCTTCGGGGTGCTCCGGTTCCCTTCCTGACCTCAAAGACACCTTCCCTTGGCTCTGATTCCGGGCCCCTTGCTGTGGGAGGTGAGGAGGGAGGGAGGAACTCGAGGGGACCTGCCTTTTCCTCCTCCCGAGGAAAAGAAGAAAGCCAGGGAGGAAAGGGAAAAAAAAGAAAAGAAAAAGAAAGAAAGAAAGAAAAAGACAAGGGTGGCAGTCGCCTTCCGGCCGTCTGTCACCACCCTGTCCCACGACTCACCTGGCAGATGCGGCCGCCCGGAGAGTTGCACGAAGCGGTTGAGCTGGCCAGTGCCCCGACCCCCGCTGCCCCCGCCGGCCCCGCTACCTCCTCCGCCAGCACCACCACCAGCGGCCGCGCCGCCTCCCCGCCGGCGGTTCCGGTCCCAGCCCTGCGCGGCCGACATGACCCGCTAAACGAATGCCGCAGCCCGGTGCCGGCAGCCTCCCCTTGACCCGGAGGCACGAGCCGAACCTCCTTTCCTGGGCTCCTCAAGAGACCGGGGAGACAGGAGAAGGCGAGCGGGGAGGGGGGGGGTGGCGCAGAAAGAGAGAGAGAGAGAGAGGGAGCGCCGGTCTCACCGGCGACCAATCACAAAACGCTTTGGTAACACAGAACCAATGAGCATCCGTCTCCTTGGTAGGTTGAGGGAGGCGGGGAGAGACGTGGTAACCATAGCTATGGCTAAAAAAAAAAAAAAAAAAAAAGGCGAAGGGAGGGAGAGGGAGGCATAAGCAGCCAGTCATCGATCGCATCGAGCACGCTGAGCAACACCGCGTCGCTGCGACGCCTGCGGACTCAGGAGGATCAATCGAAGTCCGAGTGAGAGAGGCCACGCCTGCCCGCGAGGCTCGGGCTGCCGAGCGGGTGCCGCAGGCGCGGTCTCTTTCCCCGTGGACACCGCAATCCGAAGCAGGGTCTATGCAGTGCATAGATCTGGGGACTCTAGAGTTTTTGTGCAGGCTTTGCAGAGTGAGATTCCATTTCCCATCTCTTGGCACACACACACACACAAAGGGCTCGCTGGGGAAGTGGGAGGCGGCAGGGGTGGAGTCAAAGCTGAAGTATGAGAAAGAGGTATTCCTGGGTTTCATCATTTGTCTCGTCTTTCTGTGGAAAACTCAGTCATCCCCGTATAAGGCACGTCCCAAGCAGTTTCAAACCTGGTTAGCAAATGCCGAAAATGTTATCCTGTCAGTAATCATAGAAATATAAATTTAAAAATCCCGAAGAGAAACCATTTCTGACCTACATACATCACTAAAAAAAAAAAAAAAAAATTAATAACACCCGGCGATGTGTACAGTGCTTAGAAAAAGAAATTCTCACAATTACTAGATGGTTGTGTAAATATTTTGACTCCTTTTTGCTGTTTTTTTTTAATCATCTTAGAATATAGACAATAAAAGGGAAGTGTAAAATGACAAGGACGGTCGGTAAGATTGAGGGAAAATGTCAATGTACAGATCAGAAATTCCTATTGTTCCAAAATTAAACAGGAAAAATTTGGCTTTGAGCTTGGGGGCGCAATGCAAAGTGGGAAACCGCAGACTAGGCGCTGCTGTTTCTGAATAAGGAAAAATCTTAAAACAGTTCTCAAGGGAAACAAAACTTTTCAAGATTCTTACATCTGATAGACCCCCGCCCCCGTGCCGTTTCACACCAGAGAACCTTACATGTTGCAGAAACTGCTGAAACGACAAGTATCCTTTGATCCTGGCGTGCAAATTTTATGTTGCCACTAGCCTCACCCCACTATAGTCTCACATCCGACTTCAGTAGAAAAAGAAGGATTTTAGCCATTAAACGGGGGGGGGGGGGGGGGGGGGCGGGTAGTGACTCATGCCTATAATCCCAGGACATTGAGGGAGGAGGATTGACACCGTTCAAGGCCAGGCCACCCCACAGAGTGAGTTTCAGGTCAGCTCGGGTTAGAGTGAAATCCTGCTCCAGGGGCCTGGAGAGATGGCTTAGCAGTTAGCACGTTAAGGCATTTATTTGCTTGCAAAGCCAAAGGATCCCGATTCCACTCTCCAGAAACCATGTAAGCCAGATGCACAAGGGGGCACATGCATCTGGAGATCCTCTGCAGTGGCTGGAGGCCCTGGCGTGCCCATTTTCCTCCCCTTTCTCGCTCTCTTTTCTCCCTCTCTTTGCCTCTTTCTCTCTCTCTCAAATAAATAAATAAAATATATTTCTTAAGTGGGGGCTTGGGGGATGAAGAAGTTAAGGCGCTAGCCTAAGGACCCAGGTTCCATTCCCCAGTACCCACTTATGCCAGAAATGTTCAAGCATCTAGACTTTATTTGCAGTGACTAGAGGCCCTGACACACCCATTCTCCCTCTCTCTCTCTCTCTCTCTCTCTCTCTCTCTCTTCTCTCTCTCCTCTCCCTCCCTCCCTCTTTCTCTTTCAAATAAATAACAAAATGAAAATATTTTTAAAGTATTAAATTATGAGCCAGAGAGATGGCTTAACGGTTAAGGCACTTGCAGGCAAAGCCAAAGGACCCAGGTTCAATTCCCCAGTACACATGTAAAGCTAGCTGCACAAGGTAGCACATCCAGTGGCTGGAGGCCCTGGTGTGCCCATTCTCTCTCTCTATCTGCCTCTGTCTCTCAAATAAGTAAATGAATTTTATTCTGTTTATTAATTTTTTGGTTTTTTGAGGTAGGGTCTTGCTCTAGCCCAGGCTGACCTGGAATTCACTATGTAGTCTCAGGGTGGCCTCGAACTTACAGTGATCCTCCTAAGCCTGCCACCCGAGTGCTAGGATTAAAGGCATGCATCACCTCGCCCGGCTAAATTAATTTTAAAAGAAAACCAAATGCACCAAGTGTCCCATGTGTCTAGAGTGTGTTTGCAGTGGCAGAAGGCCCCAGTGCTCATACACCCTGTCTGTCTGTCTGTCTGTCTCTCTCTCTCAAATAAATAAATAAAAATATTTTTTATTTTATTTTTTTATTTTTTAAATTTTAAAATTTTTTTTAATTTTTTTTTCATTTTTATTTATTTATTTGAGAGTGACAGAGAGAGAGAGAGAGGCAGCTAGAGAGAGAGAGAGAATGGGCATGCCAGGGCTTCCAGCCACTGCAAATAAACTCCAGATGTGTGCGCCCCCTTGTGCATCTGGCTAACGTGGGTCCTGGGGAATCGAGCCTTGAACTGGGGTCCTTAGGCTTCACAGGCAAGCGCTTAACCACTAAGCCATCTCTCCAGCCCAAATTTTAAAATTTTTTTATTAACAACTACCATGATTATAAAAAAATACCCCATGGTGATGCCCTCCCTCCCTCCACTTACCCTTTTGAAACGCCACTCTCCATCATACCCCCGCCCCATCTCAATCAGTCTCTCTTTTATTTTTGATGTCTTGATCTTTTCCTCCTCTTATGATGGTCTTATGTAAGTAGTGTCAGGCACTGTGAGGCCATGGATATCCAGGCCATTTTGTGTCTGCAGGGAGCATGTTGTATGGAGTCCTGCCCCACCTTTGGCTCTTACATTCTTTCTGCCACCTCTTCTGCATTAGACCCCGAGCCTTGGAAGGTGTGATACAGATATTGCAGTACTGAGCACTACGGTCATTTCTTTCTATCACCATGATACCTTCTGAGTTGTCCCAAGGTCACTGCCATCTGAAAAGAGAAGATTCTCAACCAAAAGTGAGAGTAGCATTAATATAAGGGTGTGAACATTAACAGAAGTGCTTACTGGGCAGTTTGATAAGCATAGTATATACATAATAAAAATATTTTTAAAGGGCTGGAGAGGTGGCTAAGGTGTTTGCCTGCAAAGCCAAAGGACCCAGGTTTGGTTCCCCAGGACCCACGTTAGCCATTAGCCAGATGCACAAGGTGGCACATGCATCTGGAGTTCGTTTGCAGTGGCTGGAGGCCTGGTGCACCCATTTTCTCTCTCTCTCTCCCTCTCTTCCCTCTTTCTGTCAAGTAAGTAAGAAAATAAAAACAAATATATATATAAACTCTAAACTGAAGCCAGGTGTGGTGGCATACACCTTTAATCCTAGCACTTGGAAGGCAGAGGTAGGAGGATCTCTGTGAGTTTGAGGCCACTCTGAGACTAGTGAATTCCAGGCCAGCGTGGACTAGAGTGAAACCCTACCTTGAAAGAAAAAAAAAAAAAAATCTAAACTGTGAAGACCAAAAGTGCTAGTTTTTTTGAATTGTACCTAGTAACCAAGTAAATTTTTTTTCTTCTTATAGCAGTATTCCAAGTAATAAGGAATTAAGGAATGATAGAATACCACCATGCCTGGCCATCCTGAGACTACAAAGTGAGTCCCAGGTTAACCTGGGCTAGAAAACAGACCCTACCTTGAAAAACAAACAACAACAGAAAAAAAAGAAGCCTACAGGTACAGTTCAGTGGTAGTGTTTTCATGTAAAAAGGCCCTATCTCAAAAAGAAAATTGTTTTAATATATCCTTTTTTTTTTTTTTTTTTTTTTTTTTTTTCGAAGTAGGGTCTCACTCTAACCCAGGCTGACCTGGAATTCACTATGTAGTCTCAGGGTGGCCTCAAACTCACAGTGATCCTCCTAATCCTGCCTCCTGAGTGCTGGGATTAAAGGCGTGCGCCACCACGCCAGGCTTAATATATCTTTATTTATTTGCAAGCAGAGAGAGAGCTAGAGAGAAGAGAGGCAGAGAAGGGGCATGCCAGGGCCAGGGCCTCCAGCCACTGCAAATGAACTCCAGACGAATGCACCACCTTATGCATCTGAGTTACATGGATCCTGGGAATCAAACCTGGGTCCTTAGCCTTCACAGACAAGTGCCTTAACCACTAAACCATCTCTCCAGCCCCCCCCCAATTTTTTTGTAAATTTTTAGTTTTTATTTATTTATTTAAGAGAGGGAAAGAGGCAAAGTGAGAGAGAGAAAGAATGGGCACACCAGGGCTTCCAGCCACTTCAAACAAATTCCAGATGTATGCACCACCTTGTGCATCTGGCTTACGTGGGTACTGGGGAATTGAACCGAGGTCCTTTGGCTTTGCAAGCAAGTGCCTTAACAGCTAAGCCATCTCTCCAGCGCCCCCCCCCAAAAAAAAAATTTTTTTTAAGCCTAAAATTATTTTAAAGGTTTTAAAAAAGTTTTATTTGTGTGTGTATGTGAGTGCACATGTATGCATGTTTGCATGCCATAGCACAGGCATAGAGGTCAGAGGACGATTCCTACTTATTTATTTATTGGTTTTTCGAGGTAGGGTCTCACTCTAGCTCAGGCCGACCAGGAATTCACTCTGTAGTCTCAGAGTGGCCTTGAATCCACGAATATCCTCCCACCTCTGCCTCCTGAGTGCTGGGATTAAAGGTGTGTGCCACCATGCCCGGCTTGTTGTAGTTTTTGTTTTTAATTAATTTGTATTTGAAAGAGGGAGAAAGAGGCAGCAAGAGAGAGAGAGAATGGACACGCCAGGGCCCTCAGCCGCTGCAAATGAACTCCAGATGCATGTGCCACCTTGTGCTTCTGGCTTACATGGATCTGGGGGAATTGAAGCTGGGTTCTTTAGTTTTTCAGGCAATCGCCTTAATTGCTAAGCCATCTCTCCAGTGCCCCCCCCCCCTTTTTGAGATAGGGTCTCTCACTCTAACCCAGGCTGACTTGACATTCACAGCAATCCTCCTACCTTTGCCTAGGATTAAAGGCATGTGCCACCACACTCCACTACATTTTGTCATTGTTTGTTGTTGTTGTTTTGGTTTGTTTTGTTTTGTTTTGTTTTTGAGGTAGGGTTTCACTCTAGCCCAGGCTGATCTGGAATTCACTATGTCAGTCTCAGTGTAGCCTTGAACTCATGTTGATCCTCCTAGCTGTCTCCTGAATGTTGGGATTAAAGGTGTGCGCCACCATGCCCAGCTTGCATCTGGCTTTATGTGGGCACTGGTTGAATCAAACCCAGGTTGTTAGGCTTTGCAGGCAAGTGCCTTAACCACTAAGCCACCTCTCCAGCCCTGCTCCACTTTCTTTGAGACAGTCTCTTAAGCTTTGACTTCTGGCTCCATCTCCTATTGTTGTAGGCACATTGGGATCACAGTTGTATGCATCTTTGCATGTGTGCTAGGTAATTGAAGAGGCTTTGCAGGCGAGTGCCTTTGGCCACTGAGCCATCTTCACTCTAGCTCAGGCTGACCTGGAATTCACTATGTAGTCTCAGGGTGGTCTCGAACTCACGGTGCTTCTCCTACCTCTGCCTCCCGAGTGCTGGGATTGAAGGTGTGTGCCACCACACCTGGCTGTAGTAATCTTTTAAAAATATTTTATTTTGGTTGGGGAAATGGCTTAGCAGTTAAGGCATTTGCCTTGGAAGCCAAAGGATCCAGGTTTGATTCCCCAGTACCCACATAAGCCAGATGTACAGGGGTCGCATGCGTCTGGAATTCGTTTGTAGTGGCTGGAGGCCCTGGCGCACCCATTCTCTCTTTTTCTCTAAATACCTCTTCCTCTCTTTCTTTCTTCCTTTTTTTTTTTTTTGGTTTCTCGAGGTAGGGTCTCACTCTAGCCCAGGCTGACCTGGAATTCACTATGTAGTCTCAGGGTGGCTTCAAACTCATGGCAATCCTCCTACCTCTGCCTCCCAAGTGCTGGGATTAAAGGCGTGTGCCACCACACCCAGCTCTTCCTCTCTTTCTTTTTTCTTTTTATTTATTTATTTGAGAGCAACAGAGAGAGAAAGAGGCAGATAGAGAGAGGGAGAGAGAATGGGCACGTCAGGGCCTCCAGCCACTGCAAACAAAGTCCAGACACGTGTGCCCCCTTGTGCATCTGGCTAACGTGGGTCCTGGGGAATCGAGCCTTGAACCGGGGTCCTTAGGCTTCACAGGCAAGCTCTTAACTGATAAGCCATCTCTCCATCCCTCTTCCTCTCTTTCTTAAATAACTAAAATTAAATATTTTTTAATATTTTATTTACTTATTTGAGACAGAGAAAGAGGCAGATAGAGAGAGAGAGAGAATGGGCACTCCAGGGCCTTCAGCCTCTACAAACAAACTCCAGATGCATGCGCCACCTTGTGCATCTGGTTCATGTGGGTCCTAGAGATTTGAAACTGGGTCCTTTGGCTTTGCAGGCAAGTGCCCTGACCGCTAAGCCATTTATTCAGCCCTAGAGTAATCTTTCAGAAAGCCACTTTGAACTACCTATAGCTACAATAGCATGATGTCTAGTGTATCTTCAAAATAGTCAAGGGTGAGAGTGCAAATGCAGTAGGGTGGGGAAAGACTGTGGTGTAAAGAGTAAAGGGGAGGGCTGGAGAGATGGCTTAGCGGTTAAGCACTTGCCTGTGAAGCCTAAGGACCACGGTTCGAGGCTCAATTCCTCAGGACCCACGTTAGCCAGATGCACAAGGGGGCGCACGCATCTGGAGTTCGTTTGCAGTGGCTGGAGGCCCTGGCGCGCCGATTCTCTCTCTCTCTCTCTCTCTGTCTCTTTCTCTCACTGTGTCTGTCACTCTCAAATAAATAAACAAAAAAAAATTAAAAAAAAAAAAAAAGAGTAAAGGGGAGTGCCATGAGTTTAATGTAGCTGGGTGTTGAGTACTCTGAGTTCACTTGCTACTCTGCATCTTATTTTGTCTATATTTGAATTTTTCTCATAAAAATCTTTTTACAGCCAGGTGTGGTGGCACACGCCTTTAATCCCAGCACTCAGGAGGCAGAGGTAGGAGGATCACTGTGAGATCGAGGCCATCCTGAGACTACAGAGTTAATTCCAGGTCAGCCTGGTCCAGAGTGAGACCCTACCTCGAAAAACAAAAACAAAAACAAAATGTTTTTACAGGCTGGAGAGATGTCTCAGTGGTTAAGACGCTTGTCTGCCAATCCTAACAGCCTGAGTTCAATTCCGCCATACCCACATAAACCAGATGCACAGAGTTGTGAGTGCATCTAGAGTGCCTATCTATCCCTATCTCTGCTTGCAAATAAATAAAATAAAATGAAAGGATTTTTACAAATAGGTCTTTTTAAAAGAATACTTAAGGTCGGGCGCGGTGGTGTACGCCTTTAATCCCAGAACTCGGGAGGCAGAGGTAGGAGGATCGCCATGAGTATGAGGCCACCCTGAGACTACACAGTGAATTCCAGGTCAGCCTGAGCTACAGTGAAACCCTAACTCGGAAAAAAAAAAAAAAAAAAAAATATATATATATATATATATATATATATGGCTGGAAAGATGGCCTAGCAGTTAAGGCGCATGCCTGCAAAGCCTAAGGACCCAGGTTTGATTCTCCAGGTCCCATGTAAGCCAGATGCACATGGTGACGCATGCATCTGGTGTTCGTTTGCGGTGGCTGGAGGCTCTGGCATGCCCATTCTCTCTAGCTCCATCTCTCTCTCTTTCTCTCTCTCTCCCTTTCTCTGTCTCTAATAAATAAATAAATAAATAAATAAATAAATATCTAAAAGAAAAAATTATTTATTTGAGAGAGACCAGCTGCTGCAAACACTTTGTGCATCTGGCTTACGTGGGTTCTGGGGAATTGAACATGGGTTCTTTGGCCTTGCAGACAAATGGCGTAACCTCCAAGCCATCTCCTCCAGTGCCCTTCCTTTTGGTTTTTCAAGGTAGGGTTTCACTCTAGCCCAGACTGACTTGGAATTCTGTATGGAATCTTAGGGCAGCATGGTACTCACAGTGATCCTCCTACTTCTGCCTCCCCAGTGCTGGGATTAAAGGCGTGAGCCACCATGGCCAGCTTACAAATAGGTCTTAAAAGAACAATTCTAGGCTACATTAACATAGACTATGGTATTTGGCTGATTATGATGTGTCACCACTGGTTCATTGATTCTAACAAATGAGCCACACTCTGGAGATAGGTGGGGAGACTGCACAGTGGTTGTCACTGGCAACTCTCTGTACTTTCATCCAACTTGATGTGAACCTAAAATCACTATGAAAAATAGTCATTCAGTTTAAAAAGTAGAGCCAGATGTCATGGCGCACGTCTTTAATCGTAGCACTCGGGAGGCAGAGGTAGGAGGATCACTGTGAGTTTGAGGCCACCCTGAGACTACATAGTAAATTCTAGGTCAGCCTGAGCTAGGGTGAGACCCTACCTCAAAAAACAAAACAACAACAACAAAAAATTTTAAGTAGGATTTTTGGAAATTGGGGCAAAAAATTAGTGTAACTCCAAATAGTTCAAGGCTGTATCTTGAGATCCAGAACTCTGGGACGCAGACCTTGTGCACCAGGTTTTTTCTTTTTCTTTCTTTTTACCCAGTAAAACTTTGCTCACACACACACAATTTTTTTTTAAATTTTTTAAAAAAGGTGTAAAATAGGGCAGACAGAAGCCAGACATAATGGCATGCCTTTAATCCCAGCACATGGGAGACTGTGAGGTAGGAGGACACTGTGAGTTCGAGGCCACTCTGAGACTACATAGTGAATTTCAGGTCAGCCTGGGCTAGAGCAAGACCCCCTACCTCCAAAAACAAAAACAAAAACTAACAGGACAGCCAGATGTGAGACACTCATCTACTCATCTTTAATATTAGCACTCCTGAGGCTAAAGTAGGAGAGTTCAAGGCTGGGCTTGGTGGCACATGCCTTTAATCCCAGCAACTCTGGAGGCAGAGGTAGGAGAATTGCTGTGGGTTTGAGGCCAGCTTGGGACTAAGGAGTGAGTTCCAGGTCAGCCTGGGCTAGAATTAGAGACCCACCTCCAAAAGTCCGAAAACAAAACAAAATTCAAGGATAGCCTGGACTGCAGGAGTGAGTTTCAGCCCAGCTTTCAGCCTGGACTAAACTGAGATTCACTGGGGGTGGGGGGGGGGGGTGGGGGACCTGGGGGGGGGAGGAATCTTTGACACTATTGAGTCTTCTTTTGTTTAACAAACATTTATTTATTGATTGATTTTTTTTCGAGGTAGGGTCTCCCTCTAGCCCAGGCTGACCTGAAATTCACTATATAGTTTTTCAGGGTAACCTTGAACTCATGACGATCCTCCTACCTCTGACCCCCAAGTACTGGAATTACAAAGACATGAGCCACCATCCCTGGCCTATTCATCTTTTTTTTTTTAATTTTAATTTTAATTTTATTTTTATTTATTTATTTGAGAGTGACAGACAAACAGAGAGAGAAAGAGGCAGAGAGAGAGAGGGAGAGAATGGGCACACCAGGGCCTCCAGCCACTGCAAATGAACTCCAGATGCATGTGCCCCCTTGTGCATCTGGTTTACGTGGGTCCTGGGGAATAGAACCTGGATCCTTTGGCTTTGCAGGCAAACGTCTTAACCGCTAAGCCATCTCTCCAGCCCCTACTCATCTTTTGTTGCTTAATGATTGGGGAAAAAAAAGGTTTACACTAATTTGTAGGATTCAAATCTTGGGTTTTTCTTTTTATCTTATCTTATCTTTTTTTTTTTTTTTTTTCCCTTCCATGTGGTCCTTGAGCATCCATTAATGTTTGGTGGTTGCCTCCAGTAAGTCTTTGGCTTCATTCACTTTGGTTGCTAAGTAAGGAGAGCCTCCTTTATCTGGATGATTCAAAAATCATAATTCTCCCTTGGGCTGTTCGAATCTTGGCCTTCAGGTGGGTTTACACTTAAGATTTAAGACTAGCTTCTCTCCTATTCACTTTCTGTTCGAAACCTCCTCCTTTATAGTAGGATGAAAGGCTAGGAGATGAAATCTTTCTCGCTGCTTCTGGTATTACTTGTTCTATAGGTTTCCAGGTCTGAAATGCATAGCGACCTGCAAATGCAGAAGCTGCAACACCTAGTCCTACAGCTGTCAACCTCCCGGCCGGTCCGAGATGGACATTGGCGTCTGGCCGTGGTTTGCGGGAGGCAGCCCCTCCCTGGAGGAGGTACGGCCACTATAGTCATTCTTTTTTTTTTTTTTTTTTTTTCCGAGGTAGGGTCTCACTCTAGCTCAGGCTGACCTGGAATTCACTATGGAGTCTCAGGGTGGCCTCGAACTCACGGCGATCCTCCTACCTCTGCCTCCCGAGTGCTGGGAGTGCGCCACCACGCCTGGCCACTACAGGCATTCTTAAACCCTTGTTCTAAAATAGAAGATGGCCAGGAATGGGTGGAACCTTCGGTTGGATTTTTTTCGTACTGAAAGAGGCTGCCGGCCAGAACGGAAGTTCCGGAGCCTGCAAACCTGTGGGGAAGCAATTCCGCCACGGACCAACATGGCGGCGCCCAGCGAAGAGCAACCGTTTTCTGCCAGTGTTGAAAAGAACTGGGGTACAGTCATGCGTTCCCCAGAGGGGACCCCCCAGAAAGTCCGGCAGCTGATAGATGAGGGAATTGCCCCGGAGGAGGGAGGCGCAGAAGTGTGAGTTCTGCAGTCAGTTCTGGATCTGGCGGTGGATGGTTGGAGAGGGCTTTGGACCGCACTGGCCTGGAGCCGGCGGGAGGCGCGGGGCATAGGGCGTGCACAGTGCTCGGCGACCTGATCCGTGGGGATGAATTCTTCCTGGGATCTGAAGGACGGGGTTACTCTGATTGGCAGGGTGCTCCCCTTAAAGGCGTGCCACAATGTACGGGTTCTGGCTGTAGTACTTTACACCAATTTTTTTTTTTGCAAGAGTTTTCAAAAATCATACTTTTTAAACTGTGGGTTTTTTTTTTTGTTGTTGTTGTTGCTTTTTTTTTTTTTTTTTTTTTCCCCCGAGATAAGGTCTCACTCTAGCTCAGGCCTGACCTGGAATTTACTGTGTAGTCTCAGGGTGGCCTCGAACTCACAGCGATCCTCCTACCTCTGCCTCCCGAGTGCTGGGATTAAAGGCGTAGCGCCACCACGCCCTGGCTTAAGTTACTGATTTTTTGTTTGTCTGTTTTTTCGAGGTAGGATCTCACTCGTAGCCCAGGCTGATCTGGTACTCTTTAGCTCTGGGCTGGTTAAGGCGTTTGCCTGAAAAGCCAAAGGATCCCGGTTCGATTCTCCAGGACCCATGTAAGCCAGATGCCCCATTCTCTCTCTCTCAAAAAAATAAATAAAAATATTTAAAAAAAAAAACAAAGTTTAGGGCTGTGAGTTCGAGGCCACCCTGAGACTCCATAGTGAATTCCAGGTCAGCCTGGACTAGAGTGAGACCCTACCTCAAAAAAAAAAAAAAAAAAGAAAAGAAAATGCCCTGCCTTTCAGCCCAGAATGGTTCCGAAGGACCTCTCACAGGGTGGCCTTGAACTCACGGTGATCCTCCTACCTCTGCCTCCTGAGTGCTGGTTAAAGGTATGCATCACCTTGCCCGGCTCTGTTATTTTTTTTAAGGTAAGGCCTTACTGTAGCCCAGGCTAACCTGGCACTCTAGTCCCAAGTTGGCCTCAAAGTTGCTATGGTCCTCCTACCTCTGCTCCCAAATGCTGGGATCAAAGATGTGCACCACCATACCTGGCTATATATTTTTAAGTTATCTTTAATCTTTTTTTTTTTTTCCCCCAAAGTAGGGTGTTGCTATATCCCAGGCCTGAACTGAAATTCACTATATAGTCTCAGGCTGGCTTCAGACTCACAACGATCCACCTACCTTGGCCTCCCAAGTGCTCAGATTAAAGGTGTGCACCACCATTCCTGGCCTTAGGTATTTTTTATTGTGCTTTTTAATTTTTATTATTTTATTTTATTTTTTTTGCAAGAGAGAGAGAATGAGCCCACCAGGGCTTCTTGCCACTGCAGATGCACCACTTTATGCATTTGGCTTTATGTGGATGCTGGGGAATTGAACCCTGGCCACAGGCTTTGTTAGCAAGCACCTATAACCACTGAGCAACCTCTCCAGTCCCTCTTAGTTATTTTTACATGCGGTTGTGTTTGTTTTCTTACAAGCTTTTTGAATTTTCGGGCTGTGGAGATGGCTTAGCTGTTAAGGCGCTTGCCTGTGAAGCCTAAGGACCCATGTTCCACACTCCAGGTCCCACATAAGCCAGATGCACAAGTGATGCAAGCACACAAGGTTGCACATGCACACAAGGTGGAGCATGTATCTGGAGTTCAGTTGCAGCAGCTGGAGGCCCTGGCACCCCGATTCTCTCTCTCACTTTCATAAACAAACAAATGAACAAAAGGACCGTCTGTTGGGCTTGCCTCAAAAAAAAAAAACCTTAAAAAATACAAATAAGAATGAATTAGCTGGGCATGGTTGTACAATGCCTTTAATCCCTGTACTCAGGAGACACAGGTAGGAGCATCCGTGTGAGTTTGAGGGCTGCCTGAGACTACAGTGTGAGTGCCAGGTCAGCATGGGCTAGAGTGAGACCTACCTCAAGTGGGGTGGGGGCAAAATAGATGACAATGGTAAGAAAAAGAAAGCCAGGTGTGGTCGTGCATGCCTTTAATCCTAGCATTGGGGAGGCAGAGGTAGGAGGATCTTCATGAGTTTGAGACCACCCTGAGACTACATAGTGAATTCCAGGTCAGCCTGGGCCAAAGCAAGACCCTACCTGGGGGGGGGGGGCATGGAGAAAAGAAAAAGAAGAAAGAAAAATTAAATTTCTGAAGTGGTTTAAATTGTATAATGATTTTTTTTTTTCTAGGTAGGGTCTCAGTCTGGTCCAGGCTGACCTGGAATTTACTATGTAGTCTCAGGGTGGCCTCAAACTCAGCAGTCGTCTTTACCTCTACCTCCTGAGTGCTGGGATTAAAGGCATGCACAACCACGCCCGGCTGTATAATGAATATTTGAAGTCCTGAATCTTAGTTTGGCTGAACTGTAAAAGAATTGTGACTGCCAGATTGTGAAGAATTTAGGGCCTATCTAGTAAGATTTATAAAACTATTGGAACTATTAAAGGAGTGACTTGACTGAAATAATCTTTAAGAACCTTAAAAAATCTGGTTGTTTGGGGCTGGAGAGATGGCTTAGTGGTTAAGCGCTTGCCTGTGAAGCCTAAGAACCCCAGTTCAAGGCTCAATTCACCAGGACCCACGTTAGCCAGATGCACAAGGGGGCACATGCGTCTGGAGTTCGTTTGCAGTGGCTGGAAGCCCTGGCACGCCCATTCTCTCTCCCTCTCTCTATCTGCCTCCTTCTCTCTCTGTTTGTCGCTCTCAAATAAATAAATAAAAATAACAAAAAAAAAAATTTAAAAAATCTGGTTGTGGTGTAATTGGCGATACGATGTGATGTTTAAGATGTTTAAGTAGAGTGGTGCCAGGAAAGGATGACTGACAGGTTCTCTGTGTTGCAGGAAGGACACAACTTCCACATTCCAGTCAGCTAATGGATCACCTCAAGCAGAAGAACCTCCACTGGAGTCTACAAGCAAAGAAGCCTTTTTTAACCGAGTAGAAACATTTTCCATATCCTTTTTCAATTCATTTTAGCAGTTTTGCCTGTTCCTAGGGTTGTCTTCCTTTGGGGTATTATGCACTTATGCTAATCATTTCTCTCTCTCACTCTCTTCACTTTCTTTCTTTTCTTTTTCTTTTTATTTTTTTTTTTTGTGAGGTAGGGTCTCACTCTAGCTTAGGCTGACCTGGAATTCACCATATAGCCTCAGGGTGGCTTTGAATTCACGGCGATCCTCCTACCTCTGCCTTCCAAGTGCTGGGATTAAAGGCGTGCCACCATGCCCGCTTCACTGTCTCTTTTTTTTAAATGGTTTTTTGAGGTAGGGTCTCACTCTAGCCCAGGCTGACCTGGAACTCACTCTGTAGTCTCAGGGTGGCCCCCAGCTCATGGCGATCCTCCTACCTCTGCCTCCTGAGTGCTGGGATTAAAGTTGTGCGCCACCACGCCCGACACTCCGATCTTTTAAAAGAAGCCTCAACCATGGTAAGAATTTTTATTTTTATTTTTTTGTTTTTTCAAGATAGGGTCTCACTCTAGCCCCAGCTGACCTGGGATTCACTATGGAGTCTCAGGGTGGCTTTGAACTCAAGGCGATCCTCCTACCTCTGCCTCCTGAGTGCTGGGATTAAAGGCTTGCGCTACCATACCTGGCTGGTAAGAATGTTTAGATGAAAAGTAGGATCATAATATGCTTTCCTTCGAAAGGTCACTTGAAATTATTCTCTTTTGTTTTTAATTTATATTTGTTTCATTTTATTTATTTATTTGTTTTTTTTGAGGTAGGGTCTCACTCTAGTCCAGGCTGACCTGGAATTCACTCTGTGGTCTCAGGGTGGCCTCCTACTCAAGGTGATCCTGCCTCCCGAGTGCTGGGGTTAAAGGCATGTGCCACCACGCCTGGCTGTCATTTTATTTATTTATACGTTTGGCTTTGTTTTATCTTGTTTCCAATTAATTTACTTGAGAGAAAGAGACAGAGTATGGCCATGCCAGGGCTTCTTGTTGCTGTACACAAAATCTGACACATGTGCCACTTTGTGCATATGGCTTTACGTGACTACTGGGGAATCTAATCTGGGTCATCAGGCTTTACAAGCAAACATCTTTAACCACTGAGCCATCTCTCCAGGCCTTAGTTTCTTTTTAAATGTTTTAATTGATTTATTATTTATTTATTTGAGGGGAGGGCAGATAGAAAGAGGGAGAGAGAATGGACACACCAGCACCTCCAGCTACTGCAAATGAACTCCAGGCACATGCGCCACCTTGTGCATCTGGCTTACATGGGTTCTGGGGAATCGAACCTGGTTCCTTTGGCTTTGCAGGCAAATCCTTAACTGGTAAGCCATCTTTGCAGCCACCTTTTTTGTTTTTTTGGTTTTTCAATGTAGGGTCTTGCTTTAGCCCAGGTTGACCTGGAATTTACTATGTAATCTCAGGGTGGCCTTGAAGTCACGGCAATCCTCCTACTTCTGCCTCTCAAGTACTGAGATTAAAGGCATGTGCCACCACGCCCAGCTTTTCCTTATTTTGTTTTATGGTAGGGCCTGGCACTTGCTATGCAGCTCCTTCCCCCCTCTGAAATAAATATTAAGAAAAGGTTTTTTAAAATACTTATTTATTTGAAAGAGAGAAAGGATGCACCAGGGCTTCTAGGCATTGCAAATGAAGTCCACATGCACGTACCACCTGTGCATCTGGCTTATGTGGGTACTGAGGAATTGAACCTGGGTCCTTAAGCTTCAGAGCAAACACCTTAACCACTAAGCCATCACTGCAGTCCCTATAAAAAATTTGACAATGAAGATTATTACTTTTGTCACCTTTATTTGGAAGGTAAGGTAGATATGGTACAACAGAAAAGCCTAGACAGGGCTGGAGAGATGGCTTAGTGATTGAGATGCTTGCCTGCAAAGCCTAAGTGGTGCATGCATCTGGAGTTCATCTGCAGTGGCTGTACTCATTCTCTCTCATAAATAAATAAAAAATGAAATATTTTAAAAAGTAAAGAAAAGCCTAAGTAAATGGTAGAAAATTTTCTCTTCTTTTTTTTTTTTGAGGCAGTGTTGCGCTCTAGCCCAGGCTGACCTGGAATTCACTACATAGTCTCAGGATGGTCTTGAACTCAAGGCAATCCTCCTACCTCTGCCCTGTAAGTACTGTGGTTAAAGGCGTGCACCACCACACCCTGGCAGCTTTTTAACTTTGACTATCTCTTATTGCTGAGGCACATCCTAGAGCTTTCTCTAGTGCTTTCAAGTTCCTACTATTTCAGATTAAATGCAAGTGAGTGGCTTCGATATTGTTTTTTGGAGATAGGTTCTTGCTATGGTGTCCAGGGTAGTCCTGTCCTCATTTGGCTCCGTCTTCCTATCATTTCTTGGCCTTGTGGCTAAGATCAAGTATAGTGTCTGTTCATGCAGTCTTCCTGCCTCAGCTTCCTAAAGAGCTAGAACAACAGGAGTCCTGTAAAGATTTGAGTCCTAAAATACAGAGAGCATCTTCATCCTACAAAACATGTCTCACTTTAAAAATAGTCTTGATGGGCT
The DNA here is from genome assembly GCA_036346955.1 of Dipus sagitta. Taxonomy (NCBI): domain Eukaryota; kingdom Metazoa; phylum Chordata; class Mammalia; order Rodentia; family Dipodidae; genus Dipus; species Dipus sagitta. Next base: position 91,540,736 of record CM070780.1, on the reverse strand, counting down.
GGAGAGATTGCTTAGTGGTTAAGGTGCTTGTCTGTAAAGCCAAAGGATCCAGGTTCAAATCCCAGGACCCACATAAGCCAGATGCACGAGGTGGAGCATGCGTCTGGAGTTCATTTGCAGTGGCTAGAGGCTCTGGCCTGCCCATTCTCTCTCTATCTGCCACTTTCTCAAATAAGTGAATAAATAATATATTTAAGGGCTGGAGAGATGGCTTAGCAGTTAAGGTACTTGCCTGTGAAGTCTAAGGACCCATGTTTGACTCTCCACATCCCACGTAAACTAGATGCACAAAGGTGAGGCAAGCGCAAGGTCACATGTGCCCACTAGGTGGCGCAAGTGTGTGGAATTTGATTGCAGTGGCTGAGACCCTGGCCAACCAATTCTCTCCCTGTCTCATTCTAAAATAAATATGTGTATGTGTGTGTGTGTGTGTGTGTGTGTATTTTTCCAGGCTGTGGTGGTGCATGCCTTTAATCCCAGCACTTGGGAGGCAGAGGTAGGAGGATCACCGAGAGTTCAAGGCCACCCTGAGACTACATAGTGAATTCCAGGTCAGCCTGAGCTGGTATGAGACCCTACCTCGAAAAACCAAAAAAAAAAAAAAAAAAAAAAAAAAGATAAACTGGGCTGGAGAGATGGCTTTGATGGCTTTGCAGTTAAGATACCTGCCTGTGAAGCCTCAGGACCCAGGTTTGCTTTCCCAGTACCCACGTAAACCAGATGCACAAGGTGACACATGAATCTGATGTTGCTTTGCAGCAGCTAGAGGCCCTGGTGCACCCATTCTGTCTTTCTCTTTCCTTTCTATGTCTGTGTTTGCAAATAAATGAGTAAATTTAAATTTAAAAAGTTATGGAAAGAATTAAAGAGTTAAAGGCCAGCATGGTGGTACACACCTTTAGTCCCAGCACTCACTAAGGAGACAGTAGGACTGTGAGCTGCAGGTCCCCCTGAGGCTACATAGTGAATTCTAGGGCAGCGTGGGCTAGAGCAAAGCCCTACCTTGAAAAGCCAAAAAAAAAAAAAAGAATGAATTAAAGTGATTAAAGTGCCCCCCAGGTAGGGTCTCGCCCTAGCCTACGCTGACCTGGAATTCAGTATGTAGTCTCAAGGTAGCCTCGTACTCATGGTTGTCCTCCTACCTCTGCCTCCTGAGTGCTGGGATTAAAGGCGTGCGCCACCACGCCCAGCTATTTTTACTTTTTTTTTTTTTTAATTAAAGTTTTAATTCTGTTTCTCTTTCATATCCTTACAATATGGTTTTTCTTAACTTGAATACTCTTTGAAGTGGGCAGGGAAGCCCCCTGAACTGTCTCCACTCGTCTGTGCACAGTATGGCTGGGTCACGGTCGAGTGTGACATGCTCAAGTGCTCCAGCTGCCAAGCTCTCCTCTGTGCCAGTTTGCAGCCAGCTTTTGACTTTGACAGATGTAAGTATGAAGTACGTGCTGTTGGAGAATATAGTTCAGTGGTAGCACACCTGCCTAGCCTGCACAAGGCTCTAAATTCAGTCCTTCTGTTTAAGCAAAAGATAAACTGTATTGGGCTGGAGAGATGGCTTAGTGGTTAAGCGCTTGCCTGTGAAGCCTAAGGACCCCGATCGAGGCTCGATTCCCCAGACCCACATTAGCCACATGCACAAGAGGGCGCATGCGTCTGGAGTTCGTTTGCAGTGGCTGGAGGCCCTGGGGTGCGCCCAGTCTCTCTCTATCTGCCTCTTTCTCTCCCTCTCTCTCTGTCACTCTCAAATAAATAAATAAAAATGAACACAAAATTAAAAAAAAAATAAGCTGTATTGTTAACTGCAAGGAGGTCTTGTGGTTGCCTTCAGCCTCATTATTAGCTCCAGTCATTCTTTTCCTTTTCTTTTTTTCGAGGTAGGGTCTCTCTCTATCCCTGGCTGACCTGGAATTCACTATGTAGTGGTGGCCTCGAACTCAGCCAAGACCCTGCTTTGAAGAAAAAAAATTATTTTATACAACACACACAGCACATATGTATGTATGTATGTATGTATGATGATGTATGTATGTGTATATGTATTTGTGAGCAGAGGGAAAGTGAGTATGGACATGCCAGGGCTTCTTACCACTACAAGAACTCCAGATGCATGACTTTATGTAGTTATTGGGGTATTGGAACTTGGCAGGCAGGCTTTGCAAGCTAGTGACTTTAACTGCTGAGCCATCTCCCCATCTCCTACACCATTTTATTTATGTGTTTTTGTTTTTTTTTTCAAGGTAGGCCCTCACTCTAGTTCAGGCTGACCTGGAACTCACTATGTAGTCTCAGGGTGGCCTTGAACTTACGGTGATCCTCCTACCTCTGCCTCCCGAGTGCAGGGATTAAAGGTGTGTGCTACCACACCCAGCTCTACACACACTACTACACTATTATATATATATACTTTTTTTTTTTTTTTTTTTTTTTTTTTTTTTTTTTTGGTTTTTCAAGGTAGGGTTTCACTCTAGTCCAGGTTGACCTGGAATTCACTATGCACTCTTAGGGTGGCCTCGAACTCACAGGTGATCCTCCTACCTCTGCCTCCTGAGTGCTGGTTAAAGGTATGCGTCACCTTGCCCGGCTCTGTTGTTTTTTTAAGGTAAGGTCTTACTGTAGCCCAGGCTAACCTGGCACTCTAGTCCCAAGTTGGCCTCAAACTCACTATGGTCCTCCTAGCCTCTGCTCCCAAATGCTGGGATCAAAGATGTGCACCACCATACCTGGCTATATATTTTTAAGTTATCTTTAATCTTTTTTTTTTTTTTCCCAAAGTAGGGTCTTGCTACATCCCAGGCTGAACTGAAATTCACTATATAGTCTCACGCTGGCCTCAGACTCACAACGATCCACCTACCTTGGCCTCCCAAGTGCTCAGATTAAAGGTGTGTACCACCATTCCTGGCCTTAGGTATTTTTTATTGTGCTTTTTAATTTTTATTATTTTATTTTATTTTTTTGCAAGGAGAGAGAGAATGAGCCCACCAGGGCTTCTTGCCACGCAGATGCACCACTTTATGCATTTGGCTTTATGTGGATGCTGGGGAATTGAACCCTGGCCACAGGCTTTGTTAGCAAGCACCTATAACCACTGAGCAACCTCTCCAGTCCCTCTTAGTTATTTTTATATGCGGTGGTGTTTGTTTTCTTACAAGCTTTTTGAATTTCAAATCTGTGTAGTGTATATGACTTTGTTACCTGTGTGGATTTCAGATAAGGAACGATGTGCTGAGCTGAGGAAATCCTTGAGTACTGCCCATGAGAAGTTCTGCTTTTGGCCAGACAGCCCTTCTCCAGGTATGTGTTTTTGTGGGTTACCATTTACTATTTCTGTTGGGTCACTGCGTTTCTTTTGTGTGTGTGTAGGTGCTCCTATGTGTGGGTGTGCATGCATAATACATATGGAGGTGAAATGTTGATGTCAGATGTGGTGGATTGATTCAGGTGTTCCCCATAAACTTATGTGTTCTGAATGCTAGGTCCCTAGCTGGTGGCAGTTTGGGAATTAAAGCCTCCTGGAGGGAGTGGCTTAAAGGTGTTATAGCCAGCTTCCTCCTGCCAGTGTTGGGCACGCTCTCCTGCTGCTATTGTCCACCTGATGTGGACCAGGAGGTGATGTCCACACTCTGCTCATGCCATCCGTTTTCCCTGGCATTATGGAGCTTCCCCTCAAGTCTGTAAGCCAAACTCTTTCCTCCACAAGCTGCTCTTGGTCAGGTGGTTTCTGGCAGCATGGTGCAAAGCTGACTGGGACATCAAGTGACTTCCTTGGTTGCTCTCCATTTTATTTACCGAGGCAGGGTCTCTCACTTGAACCTGCAGATTCGACTAATCTTGCTAGCCAGCTCGCCACAGGGATCCCCTTCTCCACCGCCTGAGCGCTGGGCTCACCGCTAGGCTGCCCAGCTCCCCTGTCATTTATGTGGGACGGGCCTGAGGCCTGCGCTTCATGCTTGTGCTGCCTCTCCAGCCGAGGGTCAGTGCATCTCTTACGATTGCCATTTCTTTCTGAAAGCCTGGGTTTTGAAATTTCTGTTTTTATTTTTTTAATTTAAGTTTTTCGAGATAGAGTCTCACTCTAGCTCAGGCTGACCTAGAATTCACTATGTGGTCACAGGGTGGTCTCGAACCCACGGCGATTCTCCTACCTCTGCCTCCCGAGTGCTGGGATTAAAGGTGTGTGCCATCATGCCCAGCTTGAAGTAAGAGTTTTGTCACATCTTCACAACCTAATGTTGCTTCAGCCAGGAGTTAGGAGAGGCCAGTTCCCAGCTCCTGTTTCCACTCTATAATATGGACCATGGCAAAACACAGTATTTTTTTTCTTTAATATTTAAAAAAAATTTTTTTTGAAAAAGCCGGGCATGGTGGCGCCTTTAGTCCCAGCACTCGGGAGGCAGAGGTAGAAGGATTGCCGTGAGTTTGAGGCCACCTTGAGAATACAGAGTTAATTCCAGGTCAGCCTGGGCTAGAGTGAGACCCTACCTTGAAAAACCAAAAAAAAAAAAAAAAGTATATTGTTTTTTGGATAATGGTGCTGGAAAGAAGTGACAGAGGAGTGCTTACCATTGCAATATCTCTATCACATCTTCCAAGGCTCAGGGTCTATTGCAGAAGAGGTGGCGGAAAGAATGTAAGAGCCAAAGGAAGGGTAGGACTCCTTACAACGTGCTCCCGCCAGACACAAAATGGCCTGGATATCCATGACCTCACAGGGCCTGACACTACCTACACAAGACCATCATAAAAGGAGGAAAAGATCATGACATCAAAATAAAAGAGACTGATTGAGAGGGGGAGGAGATATGATGGAGAATGGAGTTTCAAAGGGGAAAGTGGGGGGAGGGAGGGCATTACCATGGGATATTGTTTACAATCATGGAAATTGTTAATAAAAAAAATTGAATAGAAAAAAATATTTTGGGGGCCAGGCGTGGTGGCGCATGCCTTTAATCCCAGCACTTGTGAGGCAGAGGTAGGAGGATCACTGAGTTCAAGGCCACCCTGAGAGTACATAGTGAATTCCAGATCAGCCTGGCCTAGAGCAAAACCCTACCTCAAGTGTGTGTGCCGCACACACACACACACACACACACACACACACACACGCACGCAAATACAAATGCAAATATATATATATATATATATATATATATATATATATATATATATTTATTATTTGAGAGATGGGGAGGGTTGGAGGGAGAGAGAGGGCATGCCAGGGCTCTAACCACTGCAGACAAACTCCAGATGCATGAACCACCTTGTACGTCATGCTTTGTGTGGGTACTGGGGAATCAAACCTGTGTCATTAGGCTTCACAGGCAAGTGCCTTAACCCATCTCTCCAACTGTGTTTTTTTTTTTTTTTTTTTTTGAGGTAGGGTTTCAGTCTAGAGCAGGCTGACCTGGAATTCATTCTGTAGTCTCAGGGTAGCCTCGAACTCACGGCAGTTGATCCTCTTACCTATGCCTCCTGAGTGCGCCACCATGCCTGGCTTCTCCAGACCACTTAAAATTTTTTTTAATTGTTATTTATTTATTTTTATATAATCTTTTTATTTTTATTTATTTATGAGAGATAGACAGAAAATGGGCACACCAGGGTCTCTAGCCCTGTGAACAAACTCCTTTATTTATTTATTTTTTTAAGAGAGAGGGTAGGAGGCAATCTTAATCTGGAACTCCTGATGTCTCCACAGAACCCTAAATAAGGGTCCTGCTAAATAACAGAGCCCAAAATGTAGTGCCAACTTGTCACACAGGCACTTCTCTGTTCAGTATATAGATTGAACAGCAGAGCCCTCTGGTGGGGAATCTCACCAAGTCCAGGTACAGAATTCTTGAGACTCGGTTTTATAGCAACACTGTTCATTTATCTATATTGTTCCTCCACTATGGCTCAGTGCAGTAATTTGTAATTTCAGTAGGCAAACTGAAGGTAATTTCAGGGTCACTGATGGCTAGATCAAACAAAACAATTGGAAGAAAGCATGGAGCATTGTCTGCCTCTGATAAAACTGTTAAAATGGAGCTGGGCGTGGTGACACATGCCCTTAATCCCAGCACTTGGGAGGCAGAGGTCGGTGGATCCCTATGAGTTTGAGGCCACCCTGAGACTACAAAGAGTTCCAGGTCAGCCTGGGCTAGAGTGAGATCCTACCTTGGGGGAAAAAAAATCATTAAAATGAAAGTGACCATTTAACAGGAATGTCCTACCTTTGGTCTAGTTTTTTCCCTCTACGGTATGACACATCTGAGTCTTGTGCGGACTTAAGTCTACCACTGTCAATGCACTCAGTCCACAACTTTAGGTCTGCCCAAGGTTCTGTTGGTGTCTGCTCCCAGTTTGACTCTGTGTTCTGCTTTCTAGATCTCATTCACAACTTCGCCTTCCTCAGAGAACTCTGAATTCCTATCCAGACTTTTTAAAAATTAATTAATTTTTTTTATTAACAACTTCCATGATTGTAAACAGTATCACATGGTAATGCACTCCCTCCCCCCACTTTCCCCTTTGAAACTCCATTCTCCATCATATCCCTTCCCCCTCTCCATCAGTCTCTCTTTTATTTTGATGTCATGATCTTTTCCTCCTATTATGATGGTCTTGTGTAGGTAGTGTCAGGCACTGTGAGGTCATGCATATCCAGGCCATTTTGTGTCTGGGGGGAGCACGTTGTAAGGAGTCCTACCCTTCCTTTGGCTCTTACATTCTTTCCGCCACCTCTTCCGCAATGGACCCTGAGCCTTGGTAGGCGTGATAGAGATATTTCAGTGCTGAGCACTCCTGTCACTTCTTCCCAGCACCATGATACCTTCTGAGTCGTCCCAAGGTCACTGCCATCTGAAAACAGAAGGTTCTCTACCAAAAGTGAGAGTAGCATTAATATTATGGGTATTAACATTAAGAGAAGTGCTTACTGGGCAGTTTGATGAGCATAGTATGTACATTCCTCTCCAGACTTTTTGAGCTTGATTCATTTTCAACAACCTTACAAACATTTGTAGTTAATGTTATAGATACCTAAAGCCCAACATAGATTGCAGCAGACTCTATCCATTGCTTCTTTTCTTTTTGCATGTGGTGCCTTTTTTGTTTTGTTTTCGAGGTAGGGTCTCACTCTAGCTCAGGCTGATCTGGAATTCACTCTGTAGTCTCAGGGTGACCTTGAACTCACAGTAATCCTCCTACCTCTGCCTCCCCCCAACCCCCAGTGCTGGGATTAAAGGCATGCACCACCACACCCGGCTCTTTTTGCATGTGTGTGTATGGTGTGCATATGTGTGAGTATGGCAAACACATACAGATAGAAGCCAGAGGTTGACATTGGGTGTCTTCCTCAATTGTCCTTTTCCTTATTTATTGAGACAGGGCCTCTCGTGGAATCCAGAGCTGACCAAGTCAGCTAGTCTACCTGTCCAGGGGAATGCACCTGTCTGCCTCCTCAGCGATGAGATTACAGGCACACTGCCACACATTTATGTAGAACTAGGAATCCAAACTCTGGTCCCCACACTTGTAGGGCAAGTGTTTTACTGGCTAAACCTTCTCTCCAGCCCCCAATTAAAAAAAAATATTTTTATTTATTAGAGAGGGTGAGGGAAGAACAGGCACTCCAGGGCCTCTTGCTGCTGCAAATAAACTCCAGATGAAGCTGGACATGGTGGTACACACCTTTAATCCCAGCACTCAGGAGGCAGAGGTAGGAAGATCACTGTGTTTTAGGCCACCCTGAGAATCCAGAGTGAATTCCAGGTCAACCTGGGCTAGAGTAAGACCCTACCTCGAAAAACCAAAAATGAAAATAAATAAATAAGTAAACTCTTGCCAGGCATGGTGGCGCACGTCTTTAATCCCAGCACTTGGGAGGTAGAAGTAGGAAGATTGCTGTGAGTTTGAGGCCACCCTGAGACTACATAGTGAATTCCAGGTCAGCCTGGACTAGAATGAGACCCTACCTCGAAACCCCCCCCCAAAAAAGGAAAGAAAGAAACCCCCCCAAAATTAAAAATTAAAAAAAATTTCAATGAGCTCCATATGCATGCGCCACTTTGTGTATCTGTTTTTATGTGGGTACTGGGGAATCAAACCCAGGCCATTAAGCTTTGCAAGCAAGTGTCTTTAAGTGCTGAGCCAGATCTCCATTTATCTTATATAAATACTTACTAGATTATTATAAGCCTTTTTAATTTTTTAAAATATTTTATTTATTCATTTGAGAGAGAAAGAGCGTGGGTGGGGGTAGTTAGAGAATGGGCGCGCCAGGGCCTCCACTGCAAATGACTCCAGATGCAGGCGCCCCCTTGTGCATCTGGCTTACGTGGGTCCTGGAGAATTGAACCTGAACTGGGGCCCTTTGGCTTTGCAGGCAAAGGCCTTAACTGCTAAGCCATTTCCAGCTCTTTTTAAAAAATATTTTATTTGAAATTTGGTGGAGCCCGCTGGCACGGGTGCATGTCCATGGGCCGCCCTCCATGAGCCCCGAGCGAGCGGGCGGGCGGGATGTGACGAGCCGGCGCCTGAGCAGGAGCGGAGCAGAGCGGGCCCGCCTTCTGAAGTCGGAGCAGTAGCCAGTGAATCAGCGGTGAACCTGTTGGAAGAGCCCACACCTGTGTTTTACAGCGCTCTGGGTGGAAACTGGATGTGAAAATGAAGCCAGACTGAGATACTCTAGATGAATACTTTGAATATGATGCAGAGGAGTTCTTAGTCTCATTGGCTGATAACAGAAGGACGAACACCTGAACGTTCTGTCAAAGGTCGGAGCGAAAGCTTCCATTGTCCGCCAGCCCAGTCCTGCTACCCAGGGACTGCCAAACGTGAATGTAGCCATAAGCTGGCCCAGTGTCGCCAAGCCAGACGAACCAGGTCTGAGGTCACACTGTTGTGGAAAAACAATCTTCCAGTCATGGTGGAGGTGATGTTGCTACCAGACTGCTGCTACAGCGATGAGGGCCTGACCACAGAGGGCCCTGAGCTCACCGACCCTGTGATTGAGCAGGATGCACTGTTACTGCAAAGGTGGATCCTGGAGCCAGTTCCTCCACAGAATGGTGATCGATTCATTGAAGAAAAGACTCTTCTGTTGGCTGTCTGCTCATTTGTGTTTTTTTCTCAGTTAAGTGCTTGGCTAAGTGTTTCTCATGGTGCTATTCCACGAAATATTCTTTACAGAATCAGTGCTGCTGATGTCGACCTGCAGTGGAATTTTTCACAGACTCCAGCTGAGCATGTGTTTCCTGTTCCCAACATTTCTCACAGTGTGGCCTTGAAAGTCATCATTCAGTCTTTACCAAGACAGTCCAGTTACCCAGTTTTGACCTGTAGTATTCACACTAACATTGGCCTTTATGAGAAAAGAATTCAAGAACATAAACATAAAACCTATCTGCCCCACAGTGCTAATGAAGCAGAACAGTACAGTCCAAATAGCCCTCCACGCCTGTGTAGCAAACCAGTGTGGACTGTGGCCCCGCAAAGTGTGTTGCATGTAAGAACTGGCCCAAGGCCAGAGTACACTGGGGCCGCTAGAAATGCCAAACTGTGTCCTGGCTCTGGCAGCAGATGTGACTATGGGATGTCTCAAGCCAGCATTCGGGGCTTTGGTGGCATAGGAAGTGTGAAGCCTCATGAACCATCAATGAGAACATTGAAGTCATTTTCAATGGTTGACCCCTGTGTCTCTGGCTGCCAGAGTTCTCAGCAGTCTGGCGAGGCTAACCCTTTAATAGACTGTTTAATTCAGGACCGACAGGAAGTTATTGCAAGAATTGCCCAGCATTTGATTCACTGTGATCCAAGTGCTTCACATATTCAGGAGTCTGGCCCATTTAGTTCAAAACTTTGCCGAGTTTCACAAGAGAATAATGAAAATACAAGAAAATGTAAAGAAACATTCTCCATTTCTTTTAGTAGTCCAGACTTGACGCCCTCAGAAGACACTAATGAAGGGAAAATTCAAGTAAAATCAGAAAGTCCTCGAAGTGAAACTTGCAGTTCTAATGGTCTCTATTCTCATCAGTGTGCTGGAGAGACTAATCCTCTGATAGGCTCTTTACTCCAGGAGCTCCAAGATGTCATTGCAAGAATCGCTCAGCACTTGGAATACATCAACCCAACAACATCTCACATTCCCCGGCCACTATTCAGCAAGCACAACTCCAATTCCATTCCTTCTAAAGTGTTTAGAAGTTCATACGAAGAAAAAAAATTTGGTAAAGAAAAATAGGGACAATGTCTCTGTTTCTATTTTTCATACAGAAGTTTCCTGCTTAGGCGACAGCAGCAGTGGGAAAAACTCAGTGCTTAGTAAATATCTCAGTGCTTCCCAATTCCAAGGTAATAGTAAAGAAAGGGCATCTTTAAGTCCCCAAATAAGAAGCCAGTGTCAGAATAGTCCTAGGGAACCTACCCAAAGCACCTGTCAGGAGACACAGAATAGAGCAACTAGCTTAGTAACGTTCTCAAATATGTCTCCTTGCAATGAAAATAATGTAGACTTGGTAAGCATATTGGAAAATAAAGCATATGAATTTAAGGAGCATGAAATTGATAAACAGTGTTCAAATTACACTAGTATAGACAAACAGATTTGCACAAATAAATTCAAGGAGAAAATAAAAAATGAGAATTTCAATCTAGATTCACTGGATCATCTCCAATTTGACAATTCCAGAACTGTTGATTCAAAAATAAAAGTTGCTATGTTAGAAATGTCTGAATATTTAAACAAGTATGAAAATAATTGCTCAAATAAAGATTTGAAAAAGCTAAAGAAAATGAGATCTGTAATTCCAAGTGGACTGGAAACACATCACTGTGAGTTCAAGGCCACCCTGAGACTATGTAGTGAATTCCAGGTCATGCTGGACTAAAGTGAAACCTACCCCGGAAAGCCAAAAAAGAGGGAAAAAAAAAAGGGAAAAAACAAAAACAGTAGTTTCTCAATATCATCAACTATACATTTTGCATTTCTCTATTTTATCTTTTGGTTGTTCGAGGTAGGGTCTCACTCTAACCCAAGCTGGCCTGGAATTCACTACATAGTCTCAGGCTGGCCTTGAACTCATAGTGATCCTCCTACCTCTACCTCCTAAGTGCTGGGATTAGCAGCACTTTTACACCAATATAATCTTCCAGTTACTCTTTTCCACAGATCGATTTGGAATGTTGCCATTGGATGAGCCTGCTGTTCTTGTTAGTGAATTCCTAGATCGCTTTCAAAGCCTTTGTCACTTGGACCTCCAGCTTCCTTCTCTGAGGCCAGAGGACTTGAAAACTATGGTGAGTTTTTCTTGGCCTGTTTACAGTGGCCTCCATTTGTCACTAGAATTTGTACTGAAGTTCTTCTGGAGGTTCTAGCAGGGGAGCGCAGGTTTGGCAGGGACGTACGTGGAGTGGTGAGGGAGGAAGGGGACACCTGCCTAGCCAGCCAGATCAGCCGAAACAACCCTGGCGATCAGTGGGGTGACAGTTGTCGCAGCTAGATTGCCCTCATGTCCAGAAGCTTTTCTTTGAATGACAAATGGATGCAGACATGAAGAGAACTACTTGTCTCTCATCTAACATTTGCAGTTTCTACCAGGAAGGAACTTTTTTTTTTTTTTTTAATTTTTTGTCCATTTTTATTTATTTATTTGAGAGTGACAGAGAGAGAGAGAAAGAGGCAGAGAAAGAGAGAGAATGGGCGCGCCAGGGCCTCCAGCCACTGCAAACAAACTCCAGATGCATGCGCCCCCTTGTGCATCTGGCTAACGTGGGTCCTGGGGAATCCAGCCTTGAACCGGGGTCCTTAGGCTTCACAGGCAAGCGCTTAACCGCTAAGCCATCTCTCCAGCCCAGGAAGGAACTTTTGATGAGTTCTGTTTAACTGATTAGATATAAAATATATTCAGGCCCGGCATGGTGGCGCATGCCTTTAATCCCAGCACTTGGGAGGCTGAGGTAGGAGGAGCACCAATGAGTTTGAGGCCACCCTGATAGCACACAGTGAATTCCAGGTCAGCCTGGGCTAGAATGAGGCTCTACCTTGAAAAACCAAAATAAATAAATAAAATATAAATGAAATGTCTTCATACATAAATAAGCTTTCTTTGAAAGATTAAGCTATATCTCATCCTTAGATATGTAGATATGTTTAAATTTTTATCTTGATTTGTTACTTGAAACTTTTTAAAAATATTTTATTTATTTATTTGCAAGAAGATAGAGAGAATGGATGTGCCAGGCCTTTAGCCCCTGCAAACAAACTCCAGATGCACACACCACTTAGTGCATCTGGCTTTACTTGTGTACTGGGGAATCGAACCCCAGTCATTAGGCATTACAGGCAAGCACCTTAACTGCTGAGCCATCTCTTCCCTTCTCTTATTGAATAGAAATGTTGAAAATGGCCAAGTGTAGTAGCACACACCTTTAATCTCAGTACTCAGGAGGTAGAGGTAGGAGAATCACCATGAATTCCAGGCCAGCCTAGGCTAAAGTGATACCCTACCTCAAGAAAAGAAAAAAGAAAAAAAAAAGCTGGTTGTGGTGGTGCACACCTTTAATCCCAGTACTCAGGAGGCAGAGGTAGGAGGATCACTGTGAGTTCGAGGCCACCCTGAGAATACAGAGTGAATTCCAGGTCAGCCTGAGCTAGAGTGAAACCCTACCTTGAAAAACCAATTAAAAAAAAAGAAAGAGAAGGAAAAAAAAAAATGACCGGGCATGGTGGTGCATGCCTTTAATCCCAGCACTTGGGAGGCAGAGGTAGAAGGATCGCTGTGAGTTCAAGGCCACCCAGAGATTACATAGCGAATTTCAGGTCAGCCTGGGCTAGAGTGAAAACCCTACCTCGGGCGGGGGTGAGGGGAGAAAAGAAAAACCAAAAAAGAAAAAAAATATGGTTCTAGTGATGCAGGATTATGCTATTCATTGAGGGCCTGTGAACCCTAATTTTTGGGACCTTGCTGCAACACCGTACAGTGGTGTTTGTATAAACATGAAATGAACACACACTAGGCAAAATATGATTTAATGAGCCGGGCGTGGTGGCCGCTGCGCCTTTAATCCCAGCACTGGGGAGGCAGAGGTAGGAGGATCGCTGTGAGTCTGAGGCCAGCATGGGACTACAGTGAGTTCCAGGTCAGCCTAGGCTAGAGTGAGACCATACCTCGAAAAACCAAACAAAACAAAACAAAGAAAAAGTGGATTCCACGCAGGGTAAATTATAAATTATGAGGTTATTGTAGGGGGAATTAAGATCTAGTATGGAGCCTAGCTGACAGACTCAAGCCAGAGGAGAATTTTCCTTACTTGGCTGGAGAGGGGAGATAGAGAAAATCTCCATCACGGAGAAATTTCTGGGGCTCTGGAGGAAGCACATACACCCACATATGGAGACAAGAAGGGCTGGAGGGATGGCTTAGTCCAAGGACCCAGGTTCGATTTACCAGAACCTACAGTAGATGCACAAGGGGTCACATGCGTCTGGAGTTCGATTGCAGTGGCTGGAGGCTCTCTCTCTCTCTGTCAAATAAATAAATAACTATTTAAAAAGAGAAAGAAAAGAAAAGAAGCAGTGAAGGACTCAGAGATCAAAGAAATATCATACATGTAACAAAGTGAGAAAGCACCCCAAAACAAGACATGTAGAATGCAAGTAGGAGTACGCCCAGGCAGAAGGAACTGTCCCCCTTTCTCAGCCAAGCCAGGAATGGGGGTGGGAGTCACATACTGGTGTTGACCTGAAGCCACAGGAAGAGAGAGTTTTCACATGTGGTTAGGCTCCTTTATGGGATCAGATCTCCAGTTAGGGCGAGCCTTGTTATCAGACCCAGCTGTTTAAGGTGAAACCTGATGGATTTGTGGATTCGAGGGCTAACTCAGGAGGGCTAGCAGCTCTCCCAGGCATGCTGAGCTGAGGAAGAAGTAGGAAGCTCCTGTTGAGGGGTCTTGCTCGTATCCATTGTGCGGGCACCTTGATCCTTTGTCCCTGGCTGCCTTCTGATAAAAAGCTATCTTTCTCCTATTTCTCCCTCACTGGGAAAACTGCTCTCTTTCTTAGTCAGCTGGTCAGGGCGATTCTGAAGGCTGATAGGTGGCACTCCAGCCCTGCCCTAGAGTAAGAATAAGCCTTCTTTGTGAAGATGTTGTCTTCATATTTGCCAGTTTCTCCTGATTTTTACCTTGTACCATCTAGGTCTATCATTTGAATAAGTTTTCATACTTGAGGCTTTTTTTTTTTTGTTTTCACTTTGGTTCCTTTGTAGTGCTTGACGGAAGACAAGATCAGCGTTCTGTTACACCTGCTTGAAGATGAAGTTGATCAGCAAAGTAATGAGAGAAAAACTACAAGCAAATTGGGCTCAGACATCCAAGTCCACGTCACAGCCTGCGTTCTCTCTCTGTGTGGCTGGGCATGTAGGTTAGTTGTCACATTTTGCCTGGAGACAGAATTATGACAAAAGGATACACCTATATATTTCAGGCGCTAATACTATCTGGAAATCACATGTGTGAAAACAAAGAGACTTGGGAGGCTGAAGTAGAAGTGTCACTGAGTTCAAGGCCAGCCTGGGCTACAGAGGTGATCTTTCCTCAAAGAGAGAGGGAAAAAAAAAAAAAAAAACGAAGAGAAAATTAGGGGAGAGAATATTAAGAGTTAGTAACAAAGCCAGAATAAGCATTTGGCAATTCGTGGAGTCTATACCTGAACTTTGCTTTTTGTACTGCCCAGCTGGGAGCTTGTGTTTCCATGGACAGTGAAGGTCTTGGGCTGGAGAGATGGCTTAGAGGTTAGGGCATTTGCCTACAGAAGCCAAAGGACCCAGGTTTGATTCCCCAGGACCCATGCAAGCCAGATGCACAAGGTGGCACATGTGTCTGGAGTTCATTTGCAGTGGCTGGAGGCCCTAGTGTGCTCATTCTCTCTCTCTGTCTGTCTCTTTCTCTCTCATAAATAAAAATTTTTTTTTTCGAGGTAGGGTCTCACTCTGGCTCAGGCTGACCTAGAATTCACTATGTAGTCTCAGGGTGGCCCCGAACTCTCAGCGATCCTCCTACCTCTGCTTCCCAAGTGCTGGGATTAAAGGCGTGCGCCACCACGCCCGGCCAATAAATAAAATATTTAAAAAAATACTTCTGGGGGACCCTGAGCTTTCTTTCCAGTCCCCTGATTTACTTTAAATATGCTTTCTTGGGCTGGAGAGATGCTTAGTTAAGGTGCTTGCCTGCAAAGCCTAAGGACCTAGTTTTGATTCTCCAGGTCCCATGTAAGCCAGCTGCACACGGTGGTGCATGTCTGGAGTTTGTTTGTACTGACTAGAGGCCTTGGTACGCTCTCTCTCTCTCACTCCTTTCCTCTCTCTCCTTTCCTCTCTCTGTCTCTAATAAGTAAATAAATGAAAATATATCTTTTAAAAAATATATGCTTTCTTATTGCTGAGTATGGGGGAGCATTTGGGAGGATTACCGTGAGTTCAAGTCTACGGATTGAGATCCTATCTCAAAATAAACCAATTAAATAACTGAATAAATAGTCTTTAGTAGTTTAAGGAAAAGGCTTAAGGAAAGGGTTTTACCAATAAGAGAAATTTATGACAAAGAAAAAGAAAAAAAAACAAGAAATTTGTAAGACATATTTCAGAATACTGTTGCTATAAAGAGCACACCAAGATCAGTAGAGCTTTCCATAGGAAATATGTGGGAGATTACGAAGGTGGGGTCAGGCTCTGAGAGGATGTGATTAGCCATCCATTGGACCATTGTAGACATAAAGCATCAATCATTATACTCAGTCACATGAAAAGTCACCTTTGGAAACACCCACTCTTTCCATTCCTTCCTAGTTCTCTGGAACCCATGCATCTTCCCCTGATAGCATGTTCGCAGTGTATGAGGAAAGTTGGTCTCTGGGGCTTCCAGCAGATGGAGTCTAACATGGTTGACCTGGACACTTCCTTTGGCCTGATTGGCTCCGTCATCCCAGGAGCTGAGGGCCGGCCTGAGCGCTTCCCTCTGGTGCCTGAATCTCCGCGGAGGATGATGACCAGGAGCCAGGATGCCACGTTTTCCCCAGGCTCAGAGCAGGTATTATATTAGCACTTGTTTGAAGTTAACATTTTTCCCTCTGTGTTTGTGTGTGGGTTTGTGCTTGTGTGTGTGTGTGCATGTACCCTTGAGGGACCCCATGGGCTCAACCTTTGGCAGAACCTCAGGTGTCCTGCTTCATTGGTCTTCTCTATTCCTTTTTTGTTTTGTTTTTTAAATTATTTATGTATTTGTGAGAGAAAGAGACAGCTAGAGAATGGTGCTCAGAGCCTCTAGCTGCTGCAAAAAACTCCTGACACATGTGTCACCTTGTGCTTCTGGCTTTATGTGAGGAATTGAACTCAGGTCCTTAAGATTTGCAGGCAAGCGCCTTAACTACTGAGCCATCTTTCCAGCCCTTTTTTACTTTTTCCAAATAGGGTCTCACTGTAGCCCAGGCTGACCTGGAATCTACTATGTGGTCTCAGGCTGGCCTTGAACTCACATTAATCATCCTACCTTGGCCTCACCGGTGCTGGAATTAAAGGCTTGTACCATCACACCTGCCTTAATATGCAATATTTTTGAAGAGTTTAGTTATATAAGCACTTCAGAAAACTATATAATTTAAACTATGAAGTATGGGGCTGGAGAGCTGGCTTAGCAGTTAAAGGTGCTTGCTTGCAAAACCTACAGGCCCAGGTTCTATTGACAGTACCCACATAAGGCCAGATGCACAAAATGGTGCATGCATCTGGAGTTTGTTTGCAATGACAAGAGGTCCTGGGTGCCTATTCCCACTCTTTCTCTCTTGCAAATAAACTTAATTTTTTTTTTAATTTTTAAAAATTTAATTAATTTATTTGTAAGCAGAGATAGACAGAGAGAGACAGAGAGAGAATGGGCACGCTAGGGCCTCTAGCCACTGCAAACAAACTCGAGATGCATGTGCCCCTTGTAAATCTAGGTTACGTGGGTCCTGGAGAATCAAACCTGGGTCCTTTGGCTTCACAGGCAAATGCCTTAACCACTAAGCCATCTCTCCAGCCCAAAAATTTTATTTATTTATTTTTTGACATAGTGTCTCACTTTAGTTCAGGCTGATCTGGAATTCACTATGTAGTCTCAGGGTGACCTTGAACTCATAGCAATTCTCCTATCTCTGCCTCCCAAGTGTTGGGATTAAAGGTATGCGCCACCACACCCAGCTAAAATATTTTTAAAAATAAAAATAAACTAAAACACTAGCCTTCACATACTTCCAGAAGCACATAGACTAAAAGCCATTCATATACATCCATTGTCTCCCTTTCCTTCAGGCTGAAAAGAGCCCGGGTCCCATTGTCTCCCGAACTCGTAGCTGGGATTCTTCCAGTCCTGTTGACCGGCCTGACCCAGAAGCAGCCAGCCCCACTACCAGGAGCCGCCCAGTAACCCGCAGCATGGGAACAGGAGATTCTGCTGGCCCGGATGTACCCTCCAGCCCTCTCCGGAAAGCCAAACGAGCTCGTCTCTGCTCTTCCAGCAGCTCAGTGAGTCCACTTTTTTTCTTTTAAAATTTTTTTTGTCTGTTGTTATTTATTTATTTAAGAGAGAGAGAGAATGGGCGCGCCAGGGTCTCCAGCCACTGCAAACGAATTCCAGATGCATGCGCCACCTTGTACATCTGGCTTATGTGGGTCCTGGGGAATCGAGCCTTGAGCCGGGGTCCTTAGGCTTCACAGGCAAGCACTTAACTGCTAAGCCATCTCTCCAGCCCTTTTTTTTTTAATTTATTTATTTTATTTTATTTTGATTTTTTTTCTTAATTTTTATTAACATTTTCCATGATTATATAAAAAATATCCCATGGTGCTACCCTCCCTCCCCCCACTTTCCCCTTTGAAATTCCATTCTCCATCATATCCCCTCCCCATCTCAATCAGTCTCTCTTTCATTTTGATATCATGATCTTTTCCTTCTCTTATGATGGTCTTGTGTAGGTAGTGTCAGGCACTATGAGGTCATGGATATCCAGGCCATTTTATGTCTGGAGGGAGGACGTTGTAAGGAGTCCTACCCTTCCTTTGGCTCTTACATTCTTTCCGCCACCTCTTCTGCATTAGACCCTGAGCCTTGGAAGGTGTGATCGAGATATTACTCAGTACTCCAGTCACTTCTTTCCAGCGCTTTGATACCTTCTGAGTCATCCCAAGGTTACTGCCATCTGAAAAGAGAAGATTCTCTACCTAAAGTGAGAGTAGCACTAATATAAGGGTATAAATATTAAGAGAAGTGCTTACTGGGCAGTTTGATAAGCATAGTATATACCTTTTTCCAGACATCAGCAGATGTTACTCCCCTAGGGCTCCTGACTACCCCTGTTTTAAGTTTTCAGTATCAGGGATGTATTCCCTCCCATGGAGCGGGCCTCTAGTCCAATTAGAGGGCAGTTGGTTTCCACCATGACAGATGTGTCACTATTGCACCCGTTGGCTCATTTGGTCTGGCTGGCCAATTATTAGGCTTGCAGTGTCCACTGTTGAGTATCTTCACTGGTGATATCTCTCTCCCATTGAACTAAATGTAGAATGGCTTCTTCCAGCTTTCTGTCAGCTGTTCTACATGGAGGAGGTTATCAGCTCAGTTCCAGCAGAATTCCTCAGTGGCCTTGCCACCCAAGTATGTGGAGTCTTCAGCAATAGGGTCTTACCATCTATTCCTGGTGGGAAACCAAGGGCCTCGGCAATGGCCTATAATGTTTTGGGGGCATCAGGAACCTCCCTGGCCAACAACTCACTGGAGGTATCCCATCCCTGGCACTGAAAATTTTCTAACAACGATCTATGGATCCTGAGTGTTCCATTGTCTAAAACCGGACTTTTTTTTTTTTTTTAATTGGAAAGAGAGGGAGGCAGATAGAGAGACTGTTCAGGCTAGGGCCTCCAGCTACTGTGAATGAACTCTAGAGGCATGTGCCTCCTTGTGCAGCTGGCTTACATGGGTCCTAGGGAACTGAACCTGAGTCCTCAGGCTTTGCAAGCAAGTGCCTCAACTACCACGCCATCTCTCCAGCCCATGAGTCCAGCTTTGCAAATAGACTGGGTACAAATAGTTCCCTCATGGACAGCATGGAAAACAGGCGTGAGAGCTGAACTGTGCATAAAAGTAGACTGGATAAGTTTAAAGATGGTGCTGTTGGACCGAGCGTGATGGCACCCCCCTGTAATCCCAGCATACCCAAGTAGAGGTAGGAAGAGCAAGACTTCAAGACCACCATCCTTGACACACTGAGTTGGAGGCTGGCCATATACTACATGAGACCTTGTCTCTAAAATAAAGGACAGTTGAATGACCAAAAGAAAAAAAACGTTAGGGAGTTAGGGCTTTTGTCATCTGTTCCTTTAGGGTAGGTGCTAGAGAGGCAGCGAATATGTTAGACTAAATATGTTAGACTAATGGGGTAGCAGTAAGATAGGGGAAAAACCCAATAGAATAGTTTCCTTTTTTTTTTAATTTTGCTTTTTTTTGTATTCTGTTATTTTATTCATTAATTAGAGAGAGAGAAAGAGAATGGGCGTGACAGGGCCTCCAGCTGCCACAAACTCCAGAGGCACGCGCCACCTCTGCATCTGGCTTATGTGGGTTCTGGGGAACCAAACCTGGATCCTTTGGCTTTGCAGGCAAGCACCTTAACCACTAAACCATTTCTTCAGCATAGTTTTCAGAATAGTTTTCTTAACATTTACTTTAAAACAAACAAAATAAGTGTGCATATGTGTTTACATATATGTATGTGACAGAGAGAAGAAGAGAGAGAGAATGGGCATGCAAGAGCCATCTGCCTCTTCAGACAAACCCCAGACATATGCACCACTGGGTGCATCTGGCTTTACATGGGTACTGGGGAATCAAACTCAGAATGTCGGGTTTTGCAAGCAAACACCTTTAACTGCTGAGCCATGTCCAGTCTCTGGGATCAAAGGCGTGGCTAGTTCTGGAGCTCTCAATGCTCCAGAGAGTCTCAGGCCTCTGCTTCCCAGCAGCATTGGGGTCACAGGCACACGTGGCCATACCCAGCTGTTGTATGTGAGATCAACAGTGAGTTTTAGGGTCCCTTTCCCCCACACCCCTGCCAATTTGTTGTTGTTCATTTTCTTCTTTCTTTTTTTGGAGCAGGGTATCTCTCTAGCCCAGACCAGCCTGAAACTTTTTTTTTTTTTTTTTTTTGGTTTTTCAAGGTAGGGTCTCGCTGTAGCCCAGGCTGACTTGGAATTCCCTGTGTAGTCTCAAGCTGGCCTCAAACCCACAGTGATCCTCTTACCTCTGCCTCCTGAGTGTTGGGACTAAAGGCGTGTGCCACCACGCATGGCTTATTTTTCACTTATTTATTTATGATGGGAGTGGCGAATGGGCATGCCAGGGCCTCTAGCAACTGCAAGAAAACTCCAGATGCATGTGTCCACCATGTGCATCTGCTTTATGTGGGTTCTGGGGAATCAAACCTGGGTCCTTAGGCTTCTCAGGCAAATGCCTTAACTGCCCAATAAAATATTTTTTAAAAGCTTCTAAAAATCTAGATAAAAATGTGAAAACTGGAAGTATAGGCAGTTGTGATACTCTAACTTGATGACCAAGTACATTGTCTCCCCAAATAGACCTACACCTCTCATTAACAGAATCTCTCCTCCTCCTCCCTTTAGGACAACTCTTCCCGGAGCTTCTTTGATCCAACTTCTCAGCATAGAGATTGGTGCCCTTGGGTGAATATCACACTCGGCAAAGAAGTCAGGGAGAATGGAGGAACTGAGCTCGATGCCAGCACCCCAGCAGAGCCAGGCTGGAAGGCAGTGCTGACCATCCTGTTGGCCCATAAGCAGTCTAACCAACCGGCTGAGGCAGATTCCATGGTGAGGTTTACCCTACGTCTGCATGTGTGTAGCGCTCTCTGGTTACGGGGCGAGCAGCAGAGGCTGGTCCTGTAATTTGTACCCTACCTGCCTTTAGCTTCCTAAGTCATTAGACTTCTTCTGGTTCCGAGAGAAAAGCATGTGAGTGGTTCAGTCTTGAGTTTCACATAGGCACTCCATCATATTCTGATAGACTCTTTCTCAAGTAAAATGACTGGAAGTGGGAAGGAGATACAGAAATAGGCGGACGGGCAGCTGCTGGGCTTCGTGTTGCAGAGCAGCCGCTTCCTCCATCAGCTGCGGGCCTTGTGTCTGGAGTCTGGCCAGGTAACTTAGCAGCCTGGAGCTCCGTGCGCTGATATCAAACGGTTTTATTTCCCATGCTGGGCATGTTGCTTTACTTTTCCACAACCCAGGCATGTGCGCTGGACCACCATTAGCATCACAGTCGTGACTGCTGTTTTAAAAATGTGGGTAAATATAAAGCTGGAACAACTGAGAAAGAATGACATGGTGGCTGAACATAAAGGAATCACGAGAACGGAGTGCACTTTCCTCCACAGGCTCAGTGCCACGGTTGCCCTTAGCCTGGTACGAATATAACGGTTTCTGACCTCTGCACCCTCCAAAAACAAAGAAAAATAACACTCGCCAGCCAGCATTCCCACATCTGTGGTTTTCTAAGGTCACAGAATTCCACCAGAGGGCGCCATAACGATGCTGAAAACAGCAGTGTACCTCAGTGCCCTTAGTGAATATTTAATGTGTAAAGGATTTCCAACGCTGCAGGAAAAGGTTCTGTTTTTTTTTAATTTATTTATTTGAAAGAGAGAGAGAGATTGGGCACACGAGGGCCTCCAGCCACTGCAAATGAACTCTAGATATGCGCCACCTTGTATATCTGGCTTATATGGGTCCTAGGGAATCAAACCTGGGTCCTTAGGCTTCTCTGGCAAGCTTCTTAACCACCAAGCCATCTCTCCAGGTACATACACCCCTTTTTTTTTTTTTCAGGGCAAGGTCTTGATGTAGCCCAGGCTGACCTGGAATTAGTCTTAGGCTGGCCTTGAACTCACAGTGATCCTCCTACCCTAGCCTCCCAAGTGCTGGAATCAAAGGCGTGTGCCTCCTCCTCCCCCAAAGCAGAATCTTTTTTGTTGTTGTTGTTGTTTTGTTTTTCCTTTTGGAAAATGTTTAAGCTAGGCATGTTGGCTCACATCTTTAATCCTAGCACTGAGGAAGGTAAGTTAAAAGGATCACTATGAACTTGAGGCCAGTCTGGACTGTAAAGTAGATTCCAGCTCAGCTTGACCCTGTCTCAAAAAAAGAGCTAGGTGTGGTGGTGCATACCCAGCATTCAGGAAGCAGAGGCAATGAGACCCTACCTTGAAAAAAATAAATAACCCAGAAAGAAGAGTTTACATTAGGCATGGTGATGCAGACCCTTAATGCCAGCACGTAATGATAAAGCAGGATGATAAGTTGGAGGCCAGCCTGGGCTATGCAGGAGGCTGTCTCACAAAACAAAAAGATTTGGGAGTCTCTAAAGCTATATCAAGAAAAATATTTGACCAATCACTCAAACTGAAAATATTAAGCCGTACACAAATTCTCTTGAGAAATAATGTGTCAGCAGTTTTTATTTTCTTAAGTTTTTCTTTTATTTGTTTGTTTTGTTTTTTGAGGCAGAGTCTCACTCTAGTCCAGGCTGACCTGGAATTCACTATGTAGTCTCAGGGTGGCTTTGAACTTATGGTGATCCTCTTACCTCTGCCTCCCAAGTCTTATTACCTTCTTTTGTCCCTTCTCTCCCATTCCACTGAACCTCTTCATTCCAACTAGTTCCTCTTCTGTTTTTATTTTTTTGCCCCTGTTTGAGGCAGGATCTCACTCTGACACAGGCTAAGCTGGAATTCAGTTCAGTCTATAGCCCTTACTGACCTTGAACTCATGGTGATCCTTTTATAACCTTCCAAATGATAGGTTTATAGGCATGAGCCACCATACCTGGCTCAGAAAAAAGTTTATATACTTTTTTTCTTCTTCTTCTTTTTGAGGTAGGGTTTCACTATAGCCCAGGCTAACCTGACCTGGAACTCACTATGTAGTCTCAGGGTGGCCTCAAACTCACAGTGATCCTCCAACTTCTGCCTCCCAAGTTCTGAGATTAAAGACGTGTACCACCACGCCCAGCTGAAAGTTTATTCTTTATCAAGGTAGGGTTTCACTGTAGCCAGGCTGACCTGGAATTCGCTATGCAGTCTCAGGGTAGTCTCAAACTCATGGTGATCCTCCTAACTCTGCCTCCTGAGTGCCTGGGATTAAAGGCTTGTGCCACCATGCTTGACACTAAGTTTATACTTTTTGTTTAAATTTAGTTTGAGCTCTGTCGGGAAAGCAAGTAAATTCCCCTCACTTCTCTGCACCTAAGCACAGTACTTCCTTCTTGGGACTTTATTCATTCATTCATTTAGGTTTTTTGAGGTAGGGTCTCACTCTAGCCCAGGCTGACCTGGAATTTACTATGTAGTCTCAGAGTGGCCTCAAATTCAGAGATCCTCTTACCTTGGCTGCCAAGTGTTGGGATTAAAGGCGTGTGCCACCATGCTCAGCCTGGAAATTTTATTTTATTTATTTTGGATTTTTGAAGTAGAGTCTCACTCTAGCCCAGGCTAACCTGAAATTCACTATGTAGTCTCAGGCTGGCCTTGAACTCACATTGATCCTCCTACCTCTGCCTCCCAAGTGCTGGCACTAAAGGCGTGCACCACCTCGCCTGGCTTGGGACTTTATATTATTGCAACACAAATCCAGAAAGAACCTAAGAATGCAGTGGAAATGCCGTCTGACATTAGAAACTGAAGGCGACTTCATGGATCGTCTTCTAGCTAGCCTCTGGTGCCTCTGAGAGCCTTGCTGTGTGGAGTATCTGTTCCTCTCACGAGGGCTTCTGCTGTCTGATGAGGTGCTTAGTCTCCCAGTGACACTGTCTCAGAGTCTCAAGGCACTGCGTAGGTGAGATCAAGTGAAATGAGAGCCTTCTATTTTTAGTTGTGCTGGCTAAAACACAAAGCTGAGGAAGCCAAGGTCTTGTGGGTCATTCAACTTTATTTCCTAGGCTAGGTACCACGTAAATATGAATCCTTGTCCATAAGAACTAATGAACTAGGGCCACTTAAGCACCGTGGATGAAAACAGTACAAACCATGCTTCACTAACGATGTCAGAAGTTGCGTCATCACATACAGAGATCAGCACAGACACGATACTTGGATACGAGACAGGCTCTGGAAGCCCAGTGTGTTAGCGGCAGGCTGACAGTAGAACACGGGCATCGCATCGCATCTTGACTTCGTTTGCCTTTCACTGATCATTAGGTATAGCGTAATACAAAATGAGATGTTAATCCCAGACACGTCTAGATCACTGTGGGAGAAATTTACAGACCAAGGCAATCATAAAGCTATTACTGATTTTTTTGTGTTGGGGGGGGGTTGAGGTTCGAGGTAGGGTCTCACTCTAGCCCAAGCTGACCTGGAATTCACTATGTAGTCTCAGGGTGGCCTTGAACTCACAGTGGTCCTACTTCTGCCTCCCAAGTGCTGGGATTAAAGGCATGCGCCACCACACCCGGCTTTGATTTTTTGTTTGTATAAAAGTATATTCCTCCAGACATAAAATGGCCTGGATATCCATGACCTCACAGTGCCTGACACTACCTACACAAGACCATCATAAGAGGAGGAAAAGATCATGACATCAAAATAAAAGAGAGACTGATTGAGATGGGGAGGGGATATGATGGAGAATGGAGAAAGTGGGGGAGGGAGGGTATTACCATAGGATATTTTTTTATAATCATGGAAGATGTTAATAAAAATTGAGAAAATAATTAATTAATTAATTAATTTTAAAAAAGTATATTCCTTGGGCTGGAAAGATGGCTTAGTGGTTAAGGTGCTTGTCTGCAAAGCCTAAGGACCCAGGTTCAATTCCCCTATACCCACATAAGCCAGATGCACAAGGTGGCAATGCATCTGGAGTTTGTTTGCAGTGGCTGGAGGGCCTGGTGCACGTGTTCTCTTTCCCAAATAAATAAATAAATAAAATGTTTTTTAAAAAGAGTATGTTCCAGGCTAGAGAGATGGCTTAGTGGTTAAGGCTCATGGCTGTGAAACCTAAGGACCCAGGTTTGATCATCCAGGTCTCACCTAAGCCAGATGCACATGGTGGCACTTGCATCTGGAGTTCGTTTGCAGTGGCTAGAGGCCTTGGTGTGCCCATTCTCTCTTTCTCTCTCCCTATCTCTGTCTCTAATAAATAAATAAGTAAAATATTTTTTTAAAAAAGAATATGTTCCTAATAATGAGCTTTTCTACCCTATAGAGTCTCTCAGAGAAATCAAGAAAAGTGTTCCGAATATTCCGACAGTGGGAGTCTGTGTGCTCATCCTGAAGATAGTCTGTCTAGCCCCTGTCTGGAGAGAACTGGAATGGACTACCTTTTGAAATACAAAAGTCTCACTTCTCTTTTGGTCACCTGATGTTAAGTATTTCTCCATTCTGGTTTAATGTCAAGTGCAGAGTGACAGTGAGTGTCAGCTGCCTGCATGGCGAGGAGGAGCGAGCGTCGAGGTCCGTGCAGGCTGAGGTGCAGCGAGCCCACGCCTGTCAGAGCCTCGGGGTCTTGGAACCAGCTGAAGACGGAGGATTGGAGCACTCCATCCAGTGGCTGTAGTGTGGGCACAGTGTTCTGAGGACTTGTACAGCCCGGGAATGTGATTGGTAGCGTGTGCTAATAAAATGTTTGCCACGGTTCTTGTTGCTGCCGAAGCTTTCACGGGATAGTCAGTAGGGTCAAGCTGGCTTGTCAGAGTAGCTGCAAAAATGAAAATGTCTTTGTAATTTCAGTCCAAGAGGGGAGTCTTTCCTAAACCTTGGACCTAGTGGCTTTCACTATATCACCAGTTCTCACATGGTGACTGGCTTTGTTATATCTTCTAAGGCTTCCCTGACTAGGGATCCCCAAGCCTCTCCCCTGCTGGTGGGGATCATCAGCCTCTGTGGTATGAAGATTGACCTTGAACCAGACCCATATAAATACCACCTATCTACTTATTTTAGTTTTTCAAGGTAGGGTCTTTCTCCAGCCCAGGCTGAACTGGAATTCACTATGTAGTCTCAGGCAGGCCTCAAACTCACAGCAATCCTCCTACCTCAGCCTGGGGTTAAGGTGTATTCTACCATGCCTGTTTTTTTCTTTTGATTGACAACTTCCATAATTGTAAACAATATT
This sequence comes from Dipus sagitta, assembly GCA_036346955.1. Taxonomy (NCBI): domain Eukaryota; kingdom Metazoa; phylum Chordata; class Mammalia; order Rodentia; family Dipodidae; genus Dipus; species Dipus sagitta. Next base: position 91,514,538 of record CM070780.1, on the reverse strand, counting down.
TCATGGTAATTCCCTCCCCCCCCCACCTTCCCCTTTTAAACTCCGCTCTCCATCATATCCCCTCCCCTCTCAGTCAGTCTCTCTTTTATTTTGATGTCATGACCTTTTCCTCCTGTTATGAGGGTCTTATGTAGGTAGTGTCAGGCACTGTGAGATCATGGACATCCAGGCCATTTTGTGTCTGGAGGAGCACATTGTAAGGAGTCCTACCTTCTTTTAGCTGTTACATTCTTTCTGCCACCTCTTCCATAATGGACCCTGAGCCTTGGAAGATGTGATACAGATGTCTCAGTGCTGAGCACTCCTCTGTCACTTCTCAGCACCATGGTGCCCCCTCACTCATCCCAAAGTCACTGCCATCTGAAAAGAGAAGCTTCTCTAACCGAAAGTGAGAGTAGCATTAATATACGGGTATGAACATTAAGAGACAGTGCTTACTGGGCAGTTTAGTGAGCATAGTATATACATTAGCCAGACAGCAGCAGACGTTACATCCCTAGGGCTTATGACTACCCCTGTTGTAGGTTTTCAGTATCAGGGTCCCTCCCATGGAGCAGGCCTCCAGTCAAATTAGAGGATGTTGGTTTCCCCCATAACAGACGTGCCACTATTGCACCCGTTGGCTCATTTGGCCTGGCTGGCCAAATATAAGTACCATGCCTATTTTTTAAAAAAAAATATTTTTATTTATTTGCATGCAGAGAGAGAAGACAGAGAAAATAGGCATGCCGGGTCCTCTAGCCACTGCAAACGGACTCCAAATGCATGCGCTACTTTGTGCATCTGGCTTTACATAAGTACTAGGGAGTCAAATTCAGGTTGTTAGGCTTTGCAGCAAGTACCTTAATGGCTGAGCCATCTCTCCAGCCCTACTTATTTTTTTAAAAAATTTATTTATTTATTTGAGAGACAGAAAGCGGCAGAGAGAGAGAAATGGGCGCACCAGGGCCTCCAGCCACTGCAAACGAACTCCAGATGCATGCGCTCCCTTGTGCATCTGGCTTACATGGGTCCTGGAGAGTCAAACCGGAATCCTACCTTGACCTCCCAAGTGCTGAGATTAAAGGCGTGCGCCTTGGAAAACTAAAATAAATAGCTAGGTGGTGCACGCCTTTAATCTCAGCACTTGGGAGGCCAAGGTAGGAGGATAACTGAGTTTGAGGCTACCCTGAGACTACATAGTGAATTCCAGGTCAGCCTGGGCTAGAGTAAGATACTACCTTGGAAAACCAAAACAAACAAAAAAGATAGGAGTAAACGGGGCCTCCCCAGTGCTGGGATCAAGATGTGCTTTACCATGCCCACCTCCCTTTTACTATTTTTTGAGTCCCCTGCAAGCTCAGGCCAGCCTCAAATTTCTATTTTTCTGCCTCTGCCTCTGCCTCCTAAACACTAGGATTACAAACCTATACCACCACACCCAGTTTTTTTCTTGTTTTTTTTTTTTTTTTTTTCAAGGTAGGGTCTCACTAGCTCAGGCTGATCTGGAATTCACTATGTAGTCCCAGGATGGCCTTGAACTCACAGTGATCCTCCTACCTCTGCCTCTCAAGTGCTGGGACTAAAGATGTACACTACCATACCTGGCTCCTATTTAGTTATTTTTATTTGTGAGACAGAAAGAGGTAGATAGAGAGAATGGGTGTGTCAGGGCCTCTCCCCAATGCAAAGGAACTCCAGACACATGCGTCACCTTGTGCATCTGGCTTACGTGGGTCCTGGGGAATCAAACCAGGGTCCTTTGGCTTTGCAGGTGAGCACCTTAACCACTAAACCACCCCTCCAGGTTTTTTAGATGACAAGGTTGTTCACTCTACACTGCTTTACATATTTTCAGCCAGTAGGCCAAAGATCCTTGACTTCTTCAACACCATGAATCCTCCTCCCTAAACTCCAAAACACCATTTCTAGATAGACATCTTTCCCTATGACACTGTTAATAAAAGGAAAATAAAAACCCACCTAAGATGCCGGGCGTGGTGGCGCACACCTTTAATCCCAGAACTCGGGAGGCAAAGGTAGGAGGATCACTGGGAGTTCAAGGCCACCCTGAGACTACGTTTGTAGTGGCTAGAGGCCCTGGTGAGCCCATTCTCTCTTTATCTGCCTTTTTCTCTCTGTCTGTCACTCTCAAATAACTAAATGAGGGCTGGAGAGATGGCTTAGCGGTTAAGTGCTTGCCTGTGAAGCCTAAGGACCCCAGTTCGAGGCCTGATTCCCTAGCACCCACGTTAGCCAGATGCACAAGGGGCCGCATGCGTCTGGAGTTCGTTTGCAGTGGCTGGAGGCCCTGGACACCAATTTTCTCTCTCTCTCTCTCTCTCTCTGCCTATTTGTCTGTGACTCTCAAACAAATAAAATAAACAAAAAATAAATAAAAATAAACAAAAAAAGTCCTCCTCTTCCACACACGAACGCATCCCTTCAATCCCAGGCTCTTAATCTTTCAGCTCATGGTTTATTTTACTAAAAATTCTTGGGGCTGGAGAAATGGGTCAGTGGTTATAAGGTGCTTACCTACAAAGCCTAATGACCTGGCTTCGATTTCCAGTACCCATATAAAGCCAGATGCACAAAGTGGCACAAACATCTGGAGTTCATTTTCAGTGGCTAAATATTTTAAAATTCTTGTACTGAGCCAGCCTGCCCTTCAGTGCTTTCCTTTTGCCCCCAGGACAACACCTTTCTTTTTTCCAATTCACAAATTTCAGTGATCTGGGACTGGAGAGATGGCTCAGCAGTTAAGGGCTTGCTGGCAAAGCCAAAGGACCCAGGTGTGATTCCCCAGTACCCACATAAAGCCGAATGCAAGAGGTGGCACATGCGTCTGGAGTTCATTGCAGTGGCTAGAGGCTCTGGTGAGCTCTCTCTCTCTCTCTCTCTCTCTGCAAATAAATTAAATAAAATAAATTTTAGTGATGTGGACAGGTGGCATCTTGAAAACCTCTTGATATTCAAAGCTTTTTCAGGACCTATTATTTGCACATTCCTCCAAGGCTTTGGGTTCTCTTTTCACTATTTTTCTCCACCAGGTCCCCTAGGGTTCTGTGTTTCGTTTTAATAAAGGTTGTACTTCTCATCCAAGTAGGGTTTGTTTTTATAGAAAGGAAGACGAAAGCTCAAAGGCATTTTCTAACTAGCTCTGTCACAGCTGGAAGAGGGCGAGTGACACATGACCCCATCTTTGCCAGCTTATGTTCTTTCCACTGCGGTACAGCTGGGAATGTCTTTCAGGCCCTGTACTTGGGTGATTTTCCTTTCCCAAGAGCAAGCCGGAGTTCTGCTTCTCACGGTGGAAAGGAAGATCTTGTTGCAATTGCTCGTGGGATACTAATTTCCTGGCCTTTTTTTTTTTAAGATTTTTAGCCAACTCACCAAGTGGAACATTCTCGTTGGGACTTTCCGTGTTTACTCATTGCCTCTCAGCCTGCCCCATCCCAGCAATTAAAAACAGCTGCATAGGGATGGAGAGATGGCTTAGTTGGTTAAGGCGCTTGCCTGCGAAGCCCAAGGACCCATGTTCGATTCACCAGGACCCACGTAAGCCGGATGCACATGGTGGCGCGTGTGTTTGGAGTTCATTTGCAGTGGCTGGAGTCCCTGGTGCACTCACTCTCTCTATATGCCTCTTCCTCTGTCTCTCTCTCAAATAAATAAATTAATTAAATATGTTTAAAAAATAAAAATAAAATTAAAAAAAAACCAGCTGCATAAGCCTCTTGACCTGCTGCTTGGTATTCTGAGAATGCTTCCTCTTGCCCCTTCACTTTGACCTTCTCAGGTCGTCTTCATAGGGAACATCTTATTTAAGAGCTAAGTGGGGGCTGGAGAGATGGCTTAGCGGTTAAGCGCTTGCCTGTGAAGCCTAAGGACCCCAGTTCAAGGCTCAATTCCCCAGGACCCACGTTAGCCAGATGCACAAGGGGGCACATGCGTCTGGAGTTCATTTGCAGTGGCTGGAGGCCCTGGTGCCTCCCTCTCTGTCTATCTGCCTCTTTCTCTCTGTCTGTCACTCTCATATAAATAAATAATTAATTTAAAAAAAAAAAAAGAAGAGCTGGGCTGGAGAGATGGCTTAGCGGTTAAGCGCTTGCCTGTGAAGCCTAAGGACCCTGGTTCAAGGCTCGATTCCCCAGGACCGACGTTAGTCAGATGCACAAGGGGGCACACGCATCTGGAGTTCGTTTGCAGTGGCTGGAAGCCCTGGTGCGCCCATTCTCTCTCTATGTGCCTCTTTCTCTCTCTCTCTGTCGCTCTCAAATAAATAAATAAAAATGAACAAAAAATTTTTAAAAAAGAGACCAAAGTTTGAGCTTGTTTGTTAAAAAGAAAAAAAAAAAAAAAGAGCTAAGTGAGCACAAATGACTTCCTCGGATAATTCCTAATAAAAGAAGTCCTTTGCTATCTTTGAGTCCCAAGGAAGAAAAGGAATCATGAAGGACTTGTTACTGTTGGGGGAGGTATGTCTCTAGGGGCCTCATGCATGCTAGACAAGCACTCTTTACCACTGAGATCCAACCCCAGCCCAGATTGTTTTGTGAAATATGTTAACGTACAAATGAAATCTGTGAGATTAAAACCTTTAAAAAAAAAAAGAACAAAAACCAGCTACATATATAGCTTGACCCAGACCAAACATGCAGGCACTGTCTCCTCCTCCCTTTTCCTACCTAGTTTTAGTTCTCTTCCTATTCTGGGTTTCCTTTGGCTTCACATGGCTGCCACCTGGGTCAGCTGACCCGTGCCCTCAGAAGAGAATGCTATTATACTTGAGCCCTTCAGCGAGACACTCTACTTTCCATCCTTAGCTTGGGTTCTCTTTTCTCAGCTCCACACCTCTCCCATTGAATGGATTCATGTGCTGAAGCCAGGACAGGGAAGAACAACATGCACAGGCCTCTGGGTGGGACCGGTGGGTCATTCATGGGGTTTGGTCATTTGTCCAAAGATTCAGAGTGTTCTAGTAGTATACCTGTTGGCTTTCTATAATCACTTTTTTTTTTTTTTGAGGTAGGGTCTTGCTCTAGCTCAGGATATATTCACTTTTTTTTTTCTTTTGGTTTTTCGAGGTTAGAATCTCACTCTAGCTCAGGTGAATCTAGAATTCACTATGTAGCCTCAGGGTGGCCTCGAACTCAAGATGATCCTTCCACTTCTGCCTCCCGAGTGCTGGGATTAAAGGTGTGTGCCACCATGCCTGGACTTTTTGTTGTTGTTGTTTTTTGGAGGTAGGGTCTCTCTCTAGCCCAGGCTGACTTGGAATTCACTATGTAGTCTCTATGTGGCTATGTAGTCTCAGGGTGGCTTTGAACTCACAGTGATTCTCCTACCTTTGCCTCCTGAGTGCTGGGATTAAAGGGGTGCACCACGCACAGCTTCTATGTTATCTTTTTTTTTTTGTTTGTTTGTTTTTTGAGGTAGGGTCTCACTCTAGCCCAGGCTGACCTGGAATTCACTATGGAGTCTCAGGGTGGCCTCGAACTCACGGTGATCCTCCTACCTCTGCCTCCCGAGTGCTGGGATTAAAGGCGTGTGCCACCACGCCCGGCTCTTTTTTTTTTTCTTTTTAATGTTCTCATGTAACCCAGGCTTGCCTCTAACTTGCTATGTAGCTGAGGTTGACCTTGCACTTCTGGTTCGCCTGCTTATATATGTCCTACTTGCTGGGGTTACACGTGTCCACCACCATACCTAGGCTATACTGTACTGGGAATAGAATCGAGGGTTTTGTCTATGCTAGACAAGTACTCTGGCACATCGCGATCCATTCCATGCTCACTTCTAGAAGCTACCTACTAATATTCCAGTGGGAGAATATTCAGAAAAAAAAAAAAGTTGCCCAAAATGGGCCGGTCGCAACCCTCAAGTGGATGGAAATAGAAGTCTAAAATAGGCCTGGAAGGGACTCCAAGATTCACCACTAAGGAAGGCCCTTGTTGTCTCAAGAGCAAACCACGGCTGCAGAGATATGACAATCCTTTTCAGCCTTTGTGTCTATTTTTAGTCCAATCCTGTCCAGCCTGGGGCTAATGGAGAGCAAGAAACATGAGAGTCCCTGGGCGCAGGGCAGGTGTGAAGCCATTTCAAAGCTATGGTGTTGTAATTACTTTCTCCCTGTTGAAATCAAGGCACCTGACCAAAAGCAGCTGATGAGAGGAAAGGTTTTTATTTTTTTATTTTATTTTTAATTTTTTTAATTTTTTTGTTTATTTGAAAGCGAGGGACAGAGAGAGTGAGAGAAAGAGAGAGAGAGAGAGAGAGAGAGAGAGAGAGAGGCAGTTATAGACAGAGAGGGAATGGGCGCGCCAGGGCCTCCAGCCACTGCAAACGAACTCCAGACACGTGCGCCCCCTTGTGCATCTAGCTAATGTGGGTCCTGGAGAATCGAGCCTCGAACCAGGGTCCTCAGGCTTCACAGGCAAGTGCTTAACCGCTAAGCCATCTCTCCAGCCCCGGAAAGGTTTTTATTTTGGCTTCATGATGGCAGGGGAAAGCATGGCATATGAGCGCAGGCTGGACAGGACTCCTTGTGACAGCAGGTAGAAACCAGCCGCACCAGAAAGAGCTGGATTCTAGCAAGGGGGCGCTGGCTATATCACCCATAAGTCCGGCCCCAAAAACACACCTCTTCTGGCGAGGCTCCACCTTCCATATTGCCATTAGCTGGGACCAAGCATTCAGAAAACGTGAGCGTATGGGGGACATTTGATTGAAACCATCACAGTAGATAAAGCAAAGACTGCAGCTAGAGTCTGCTAGGGCAACGTCCACCTGGGCTACAGCAAGACCCTACCTCATGGAAATCCTGTGAGGTGCGTATATTTACATCCCTGATTTACACATGACGTGAAACCATGAATTATCTTGCTAGGTCACCTAGCCAGTAAGTGAGGACCAGGATTCAAACTCAGGTCGACTGCTTCCAAAGCCTGGGGCCCTAACATCATTCTGTCTGCTTCCAACCAATAATATGGTTCAAAAGAAAAACTGCACTCTGATAATATTTAATATACTACTTCTTGTTAGAAGAAGTTGAAAATAGCCTAAATGGGGCTGGAGGGATGGCTTAGCAGTTAAGGCATTTGTCTGCAAAGCCAAAGGACCCAGGTTGATTTCCCAGGACCCACGTAAGCCAGATACACAAGGGGGCGCATGCATCTGGAGTTCGTTTGCAGTGGCTGGAGTCCCTAGTGTGCCCATTCTCTCTCTCTTCCCCCCCCCCCTGTCAAATAAATTAAATAAATAAAAAATAAAATATTAAAAAAAGAAAATAACCCAAACATCTAACAATTGACTACATAGAGTATAACAGTGAAATATAAATTAAATCATTGAAATAATCATTGTCTTTTGTTTTGAGGTTTTTTTTGTTTTGTTTTTTTGAGGTAGGGTCTTGCTCTAGCCCAGACTGACCTGGAATTCATGATGTTGTCTCAGGCTGGCCTCAAACTCACAGTGATCCTCCTACCTTGGCCTCCTGAGTGTTTTGTTTTGTTTTGTTTGTTTTAAGGTAGAGTCTCACTGTAGTCCAGGCTGACCTGGAACTCACTCTGCAGCTCCAGGCTGGCCTTAAACTCAGTGATTCTCCTACTTCTGCCACCAGAGTGCTGGGATTAGAGGGTGTTCCACCACGCCCAGCTGAAATGATCATTGTCATGTAGCCTAGTCACATAGGGAATATCATGTGGTTTTAGAAGGAAATCCTGTGATAATCTACCATGTGGATGAGCCCTGAGGACATTCTGCTAAGTGAAATAAGCCAGTCACAAGCGCACAAGTACTGTATGATTCCACGTATGTGCAGGGTCATAGGCACATAAAGTAGAATGGGGTTCTCAGGGGCTGGGGAAAGGGGAGAAATGGGAAAAGGGTCTGTGGGTGTGGAGCTTTGGTTTTGTTTTGTTTTTTATTATTTATTTATTTGACAGAGAGAGAGAGAATGGGCGTGTCAGGGCCTCCAGCCACTGCAAATGAACTCCAGGCGCATGCGCCCTCTTGTAGCGTGGGTCTTGGGGAATCATTTTTTAATTAATTAATTTATTTATTTATTTTTGGTTTTTTGAGGTAGGGTCTCACTGTAGCCCAGGCTGACCTGGAATTCACTATGGAGTCTCAGGGTGGCCTCGAACTCATGGTGATCCTCCTACCTCTGCCTCCCGAGTGCTGGGATTAAAGGCGTGCGCCACCACGCTCGGCTTTCCTGGGGAATCAAACCTAGGTCCTTTGGCTTTGCAGGCAAGTGTCTTAACCGCTAAGCCATCCCTCCAGCCCGAGCTTTGGTTTTGAAGAGGAGAAAGTTCTAGAGATCTATTACTCAGCGGTATGCCAGCTCTGTGTGGTGGCACACACCTTCCTTCCCAACATTCCAGAGGCTGAGGTGTGAAGGTTGCTGTGAGCTCCAGACCAGCCACTGGGGAGATGGCTTGATGGTTAAAGGTGCTTGCTTGCAAAGTCTGTGGGCCAGGGGCAATCCCCCAGCCACCCACATAAAACTGGACGGACATTCTCTGATACACACACAGATAAGCTAAAAAATTAGGCTGGGCATGGTGTGATGGCACACGCCTTTAATCCCAGCATTCAGGAGACAGAGGTAGGAGGATTGCTCTGAGTTTGAGAGTAGCCCGAGACTACATAGTGAATTCCAGGCCAGCCGGGGCTAGACTGAGACACTATCTCAAAAAACCAAAATAGGGCTGGAGAGATGGCTTTGCGGTTAAGGCACTTGCCTGCAAAGCCAAAGGACCCACGTTCGATTCCCCAGGACCCACATAAGCCAGATGCACAAGATGGTACAAACGTGTGGAATTTGATTGCAGTGGCTGGAGGCCCTGGCATGCCAATTATCTCTCTGTCATGAAAAATATTTTTGTTGGCCGGGTGTGGTGGCTCATGCCTTTAATCCCAGCACTCAGGAGGCAGAGGTAGGAGGATCACCGTGAGTTCGAGGCCACCCTGAGACTCCATAGTGAATTCCAGGTCAGCCTGGGCTAGAGTGAGGCCCTACCTTGAAAAAACAACAACAAAAAAAATTTATTTATTTGCAAACAGAGAAGAGTGACAGAGAGATGGGTGTGCCAAGACCTCCAGTCACTGAAAATAAACTCCAGAGGCATACACCACTTTGTGCATCTGGCTTTATGTGGGCACTGGGGAATCGAACCATGCTCATTAGGGGTTGCAAGCAAGAGCCTTAACCGTTGAGCCATATCTCCAGCCGAACACCGACCTTTTCTATACAATGTCACCACTTGAAACCTGTCCCCTTAATCTTCCAGTCGAGAGTTCGGCAGTGTTATTCATCATCCTCCCTTTCCCTTTATTGACATGTCTGGAATACATCATAGCTCTGTGATCTTCTGTGTCAAGGTCTCTGTTTTTGTGTTTTGTTTATCTTTTCTGAGGCAGGTCTCACGCTAACTCAGGCTGACCTGGAACTCACTCTGTAGTCTCAGGGTGGCCTTTAACTCACAGTGATCCTCCTACCTCTGCCTCCCAAGTGCTGGGATTAAAGGTGTGTGCCACCATGCCCATCTTAAAGTCTCTATTTTTATTTTTGAATTTATTTTATTGTTTATTTATTTGTTTTTTTGAAGTAGGGTCTCACTCTGGCTCAGGCTGACCTGGAATTCACTATGTAGTCTCAGAGTGGCCTCGAACTCTCGGCAGTTCGCCTACCTCTGCCTCCCAAGTGCTGAGATTAAAGGCGTGTACAACCATGCTCCGCTCCATTTTTATTTTTTATTTATTTATTTTTTCAAGGTAGGGTTTCACTCTAGCCCAGGCTGACCTGGAATTCAGCTATGTAGTCTCAGGGTGGCCTTGAACTCATGGTGATCCTCCTACCTCTGCCTCCCAAGTGCTGGGATTAAAGGCGTGCGCCACCACGCCCGGCAAGGACTCCTTTTTTAATTTATCCTTTTAATAATATGGGAAGAAAATGGTTGTAAAATCAGAGTGAAATCTTTCTTCTGTAGATCTAGGATATGAAGCGTCAAGGGAAATGCTACTTATCAGATTTAAGTGACTAGAAAAATTCCTGTCCTTGAGGGACATGCTATCTTCCAAGTTTCCAAGAGCCAAGGTATGGTACTAGTAAGGCACTTGAGATTGATTCAAGGTCAGGTGTGTGGCTTCAGCTCTAAGCAGTAATACTAGCAGTGCCCACTAGAGCCACTAGATGCCGCCAGTGTCCCACACCTGACTTCCAGACCTTGAATCGCAGACAACAAACAAATCATGCCTCCCCACTTTCTCCCAATCACCAGCTCAACAGCTCTGGACGGCCGAGCATGGCCTTTTTCAAATAGCTTATTTCAACACCATTCTTGCTTTGTCCTTACAGGCTTTCCGTCCAAGCCCAGCTTACACTGCTGGAGATCGAAGCTGCTTGTGGTTTGTACCACAGACTAGTCCAGATAGAAAAAGAAACCAATCATTGAGACAGTCAAAGAGGAGAGGTAGACATGGAAAGAACAGACCACTATTGTAATTTTTTTTTTTTTTTTGGTTTTTCGAGGTAGGGTCTCACTCTAGCTGAGGCTGACCTGGAATTCACTATGTAGTCTCAGGGTGGCCTCGAACTCACAGCGCTCCTCCTACCTCTGCCTCCTGAGTATTGGGATTAAACGCATGTGCCATCATGCCCAGCTCCCTCATTATTTTTTTTTAAATATTTTATTTATTTGATAGAGGCAGATGTAGGAGGATCACTGTGAGTTCAAGGCCAGTCTGAGACTACATAGTGAATTCCAGGTCATCCTTGGCTAGAGTGAGACTGTACTTCAAAAAACTTAGAGAGAGAGAACCAGGGCCTCCAGCCACTGCAAACGAACTCCAGATGCGTGCGCCACCTTGTGCATCTGGCTTACATAGGTACTTGGGGAATTGAACCCGGGGCCTTTGCTTTGCACCAAAGCACCTTGACGGCTAAGCCATCTCTCCAGCCCCTCCATCATTGTTTTTTCAAGGTAGGGTCTCGCTCTAGCCCAGGCTAACCTAGAATTCACTCTGTAGTCTCAGGGTGGCCTCAAATTCCTGGCGATCCTCCCTACCTCTGGCCCCTGAGTGCTGCAATTAAAGGCGTGCACCACCACACCCAGATTTCATTATTGTTATGTTTGTTTTTTTTTTTCCATTTCTTTTCCAAGATAGGGTCTCACTTTATTGCCTGGCATGGTGGTGCATGTCTTTAATCCCAGCACTTAGGAGGTAGGAGAATCACTGTGAGTTTGAGGCCAGCTTGAGACTACATTGTGAATACCAGGTCAGATTGGGCTAGAGAGAGACCCTACCTGGAAAAACCAACCAAAAAAAAAAAAAAAAAAAAAAAAAAAAAAAAAAGAAAGGAAGGAAGAGAAAAGAAAACACAAAAGCTGGAGAAGGAAAGAAGATCTTTCTTCCTTTAAGGTTAGAGTTAAGACTCTGAATCCAGTAGTAAAGACACTAGTAGAAAGGATAAGAGGCAGGTTACTCGAAAAGCACGTGAAAAAGGATCCCAAGGGGGAAAACAAGCCATTGGCAGCCATATTGGCTCATATGGACATGCTGAGGCACCCCTCCCAAGGTGTCTCCAACACTCATAGAGTTCAGCAAGCCAATAATGAAACTTTGAGGACATTCTCACAGGGGCGCAAGCCACGGTGCTGTATCATCATGGCACGGTGCTGCTGACACCCAGCAGGTGACCCTTCTCTTGTGACCATTCCAACGTCTGTGGTCTGTGACTCACGCTAATTAACCCTGACTCACAGCAGCACTGAACATAAAGAGATTATTATCACCACTGGATCAAGTGGGGAAACTGAGGGATGGAGTGGGGAAGCAGCTTTGCTCCATTAGCCAGTGGCAACAAGTCATGAGTTCATCACCACCTCAGTTCCAAAGCCCATAAAGCTGCCCTTGACAACCAAGAGTAAACAGAGCTGTCCAGGGAAGAAGAGAGGGACCTTGCCTCCGTGCAAACCAGCCAGTAGAGCCACAGAATGAGAGAGAGAGAAGAGAGAAGCCAGGCAGGGTGGCACACACCTTTAATCCCAGCATTTGGGGAGGCAGAGGGAGGAAGATTACCATGAGTTCAAGGCCAGCCTGACCTACAGAGTAAATTCTAGGTCAGCCTGGACTAGAATAAGACCCATCTTAAAAAACAAAACAAAACAAAACAAAACAAAACAAAACAAAACAAAACACCAAGGCTGGAGAAATAGCTTGTCGGTTTAGGTGCTTGCCTGTGAAGCCTAAGGACCCTGGTTCAAGGTTCCACTTGCCAGGACCTATGTAAGCCAGGTGCACAAGGTGGCGCATGCATCTGGGGTTTGTTTGCAGTGGCTGGAGGCCCTGGTGCGCCCATTCTCTATTTAACTGCCTCTTCCTCTCTATGTCTGTCTATCACTCTCAAATAAATAAATAAAAATAAACCAAAATATATATATATTTTTTGGTTTTTCGAGGTAGGGTCTCACTCTGGTCCAGGCTGACCTGGAGTTAACTATGTAGTCTCAGGGTGGCCTCGAACTCATGGTGATCCTCCTACCTCTGCCTCCCGAGTGCTGGGATTAAAGGCGTGCGCCACCACGCCCAGCTCCAAAAAATATTTTTAAAAAATCAAGAGACTGGGGAGATTGCTCAGTGGTTAAAGGCACTTGCTTACAGATCCTGTGGGCCTAGGTTTGATTGCTTAGTACCCACATAAAGCCAGACACACAAAGTGGCACATTCATCTATAGTTCATTTGCAGTGGCAAGATGACTTAGCATGCTCATTCTCTCTCTTTTCTCTCTCTCTCTCTCTAATAAATAACTAAAAATATTTAAAAACAGCAGGGCATGGTGGCACATGCCTTTAATCCCAGCCCTCGGGAGGCAGAGTAGGAGGATCGCCGTGAGTTTGAGGCCATCCTGAGAATACAGATTGAATTACAGTTCATCCTGAGCTAGAGTGAGACCCTACCTCAAAAAACCAAAATAATAATAATAATAATAAAAATAAAATAAAATAAAAAACAAAATCAACAATAACAACAACAACAAAAAAAGCCTAGAGAGTCACGAAGACTGTGACCTAACTCTTCTGGATTCCACAATGAGGAATGTGAAGGCCAGTGTGGGGAGTGACAGATGATGGCCACAATCACACCGTGGGTGTGTCACACATAGGCCAAGCCAGACCTGGAGTCCTGAGATTGCCTGCTGGACCTCGTCGTGCTCTACAATCACAGTGACAGCAGAAGAGACGAGGCAAAGCCTCCCAGGTAGAACCAGTTAACTCCTAGACCATCCGCGTGTGCGTCTGGGGCAGTTCCTCGGAGCCTCGGTTTCTTCCTCTATAAAATGAGCACAATTAGCCGGGCGTGGTGGCACACGCCTTTAATCCCAGCACTCAGCAGGCAGAGGTAAGAGGATTGCTGTAAATTCCAGGCCTCCCTGAGACTACATAGTGAATTCCAGGTCAGCCTGGGCTAGAATGAGACCCTACCTCAAAAAAGAAAAAAAAAAAAAAAAAAAAAAAAAGACAATGGGGCTGGAGAGATGGTTTAGCTATTAAGGCACTTGCCTGCAAAGCCTAAGGACCCAGGTTTGATTCCCCAGTACCCACGTAAGCCAGATGCACAAGGTGGCACATACATCTGGAGTTCCTTTGCAGTGGCTGTAGGCCCTGGCGGCGTGCCCTCTCTCTCTATTTGCCTCTCTGTCTCCAATAAATAAATAAAATTTAATTTAATAATAAATAAAATTTTATTTTATTTATTGGAGAGAGAGAGAGAATGGGCGTCTCAGGGCCTCCAGCCACTGCAAACGAATGCCAGACATGTGCACCACCTTGTCCATCTGGCTTACATGAGTCCTGGGGAATCAAGCCTGGGTCCTTTGGCTTTGTAGGCAAGTGCCTTAACTATTAAGCCATCTCTCCAGCCCAATAAATAAAATATTTTTTAAAATGAGAACACAAATAAATAAAAGTAAACAAAAAAAAATTTTTAAGGGGCTGGAGAGATGGCTTAGTGGTTAAGCACTTGCCTGTGAAGCCTAAGGACCCTGGTTCGAGGCTTGATTCCCCAGGACCCACGTGAACCAGATGCACAAGGGGGCGCATGCATTTGGAGCTCCTTTGCAGTGGCTGGAGGCCCTGGCACGCCCATTCTCTATCTATCTGCCTCTTTCTCTCTCTGTCTGTCTGTTGCTCTCAAATAAATAAATAAATAAAAACAAACAATAACAACAACAAAAAATGAGAATAATGCTGGTTTGCTTTGTCACAGGCGGTTTTGAGAATTCAAGGAACTGCCTTGGCTGTTTGCTTAGCATTCCTTAGCAGCACGCCTGACCACTTAGCCACCCTGCTGGTTTACGGTCCGGACTTTCTGAATGGATGGGTGTTGAGGTCACCAACGACACCCCAGAACTTCCTCACCCTGCTCTAGCTGGAGTTGGTTTTTTTTTGTTTTGTTTTGTTTTGTTTTTTTGTTTTTTTGTTTTCTTGTTTAGCCCCGAAGCCTCTCCACCGACATCAGACAGCTCAGGTGCCGCTGTGGTGTTTCAGCTCGAACAAAGCCTCAGCTTTAGAAGCATCGGGAAGCACCTTGGGCAACAAAACACAAACCAAGATAACCACATTCCTGCCAGTCTGGCTCACAAGGCTACCCTTAGGAGATGGAGGTACGAGGTCAACAGGAGGGCTAATTATAGGAGCATCCTGCTGATTGAGGATACTGTTTTCTTGTCCAGCACAGCTTTACCTGAGTCATCCATCCCGGAGGCTGTGGCCAACCTGGGCCTGGAGTCTGGAGGGCCTTCTGTGGGTTGAACCTCGCCAGTGCCAGCATCTTCTGCCCCCTTTTCCCCCTCCGGATGACAGTTGAGGCAGATTAGCTCCACAAATGTAGCTCCAACGGAGCAGAGACAGCAGGGGCTTGACCGTAAGCCAAAGGGCCCAGGGCCCATTCTGAGATGATCACAACGAAAGCCGGAGAGTCTTTGGAAAAATCCCTCGCATATCACAGCTGAAAGTAAAAGGTAGTGGGGATTCGATGGAGGTGACCTCACAGCAGCTTCCACATCACCAGTCACCTCCAGCCCCCAACTGGCCCTCAGGGGCGTCTGAACTCTCTGGCCAAGCCCTTACTCTAACCCAGGTTTATCCTGCCGGCTACCTGTGCTATGGGTTCAACACCCATAAGCTCAGCCCAGGGGTTTTCCAAAGTAAAATCAGGTAAAAAAAAAAATATGTGCTCTAATTCACAATCAACTTTTTATTATTATTATTATTTTCATTTCTTTTGTTTTTTTGAGTAGGGTCTCACGCTAGCCCAGGCCGTCCTGGAATTCACTATGTAGTCTCAGGCTGGCCTCGAATTCACAAGTGATCCTTCTACCTCTGCCTCCCGAGTGCTGGGGTTAAAGGCGAGTGCTACCATGCTGGGCTTGTTTTTATTTTTAAAAATATTTTTATTGATTCATTTGTAAGGAGAGAGAGAGAGAGAGAATGAGTGGGTACACCAGGGCCTCTTGCTACTGCAAATGAATTCCAAATGCATGTGGCACTTTGTGTATCTGGCTTTATGTGGGTACCGGGGAATCAAACTCAGGCTATCAGGCTTTGCAGGCAAGCGCCTTTCACCACTGACTCATCTCTCCAGCCCCACGATCAACTTTAAAATCACAATAAAATTAGAAGATATTGTTTCAAAAGATATAAAAACTAAGAACGAAAGTCTCTTTCTTTCTGACTTACTCTAGTAAGGAAGCAAAAAGGATGTGTCAGAGGAGGAAAGATGTGAGCACTCTGTATCTGTCTGGGAGGAAAACATTTGCACTCTGAAGGACTTTCCATGGGAGTGCTCAACTGTGGCATGGTTGGCAGGAGAGACCCACAGAAGGCCCACATGGGAAACTAGATGCAAAAGGGCCGGGCGTGGTGGCGCACGCCTTTAATCCCAGCTCTTGGGAGGCAGAGGCAAGAGGATCTCTGTGAGTTCGAGGCTAGCCTGAGATTACATAGAGAATTCCAGGTCAGCCTGGACTGGAGTGAGACCTACCTCAAAAAACCAAAACCAAAACCAAAACAAGAAAAAACTTGCCCAGTGGTTAAGGTGCTTGCCTGCAGAGCCTAACTTCGCCATTACCCAAGCAAAACCAGCTGCACAGAGGGGCATCTGCATCTGGAGTTTGTTTGCAGCAGCTATAGGACCTGGCGTGCCTATTCTCTCTCTCTCTCTGTCTCTCTGTCTCTCTGTTTTCTTGCAAATAAATAAAAATATTTTTTAAAAGCTTTAAAAAAAAGTTGCAAAGAAGCTGGGTGTGGTGGCCCATGCCTTTAGTCCCAGCATTTGGGAGGCAGAGGTAGGAGGATCACCATGAGTTCGAGGCTAGCCTGAGACTACATAGTGAATTCCAGGTCAGCCTGAGCTAGAGTGAAACCCTACTTAGAAAAACTAAACCAAAACAAAACAAAACAAAAGCTTGCAAAGAGGGCTTGCTTGCTTAGTGGTTAGGACGCTTGTCTGCAAAGAGGGAGAGAATGGGCACGTCACTGTGCATCTGGCTTATGTGGGTACTGGGGAATTGAACCTTGGTTCTTAGGTTGCAGGCAAGTGTAATTGCAAAGCCATCTCTCCAGTCACAGATTTTAAATCCCTGTTAGGGGCTGGAGAGATGGTTTAGCAGTTAAGGTACTTGCCTGCGAAGCCTAAGAACCCATGTTTGTCTCTCCAGATCCCATGTAAGCCAGACGCACAAAGGTGAGGCAAGCGCAAGGTCGCACATGCCACTAGGTGGCGGAAGCATCTGGAGTTTGATCTCAATGACTGAGGCCCTGCCATGACAATTGTCTCTCCCTCTCTCCCTCTCTCCCTTTCTTTAAAAAATTAAAACAAACAAACAAACAAAACTTCCAAGGCTGGAGGTATGGCTCAGTGGTTAAGGTGCTTGCCTACAAAACCTAATGACTGCCGGCTGTGGTGACACATTCCTTTAATCCCAGCACTTGGGAGGCAGAGGTAGGAGGATCGCCATGAGTTCAAGGCCACCCTGAGAATACAGAGTGAATTCCAGGTCAGCCTGGGTTAGAGTGAGACCCTACCTTGAAACCTCATCCCCCCGAAAAAAAAACAAAAAACCCTAATGACCCAGGTTCAATTCCATGTACCCATGTACAGCTAGATGCACAAAGTGGCGCATGCATCTGGAGTTTGTTTGCAATGGCTGGAGGCCCGAACGTGCCCATTCTGTCTGTCTGTCTCTTCTCTCTATCTCTCTCTGCTTGTAAACAAATAAATAAAAATATTTTTTAAAACTTGCAAAGACATATTAAAAAAAAAAAAAAAAGGCAGTGAGGTGGTTCACACCTATAATCCCAGCATCAGGGAGACTGAGACTGAGTAGGAGGATCACCATGACTTTGAGGCCAGCCTGGACTATGTAGTGAGTTCCAAGTCCGTCTGGGCTACAGTGATTCAAAAAGAAACAAGAACAAGAACAAAACAATAAAGCCAGAGCCACCAGTGGGTTGGACAGGAAACATAGGAAGAACTAATGTTGTGAGTTTTTTTTTTTTTTTTTTGTTGTTGTTTTTCAAGGTAGGGTCTCACTCTAGCCCAGGCTGACTGGGAATTCCCTCTGTAGTCTCAGGGTGTCCTTGAACTTTCAGCGATCCTCCTGCCTTTGCCTTAAAGGAGTGCACCACCATGCCTGGCTGTTATTATTATTATTTTAAGATGGGTTTCCTGTATCTCAGGCTGTCTTTGAACCTCTGGTCTTCCTCCCTTTACCTTTTAAGTATTGGGATTACAGGTGTGGGGCATTACTCTGCAGAAGCAATGTTGGAAACCAGTAATCTCATAGACCCAGCAGGGCTGAAGTTCTCCGATCCTTCCAGGAGGAGAGCTAAGAGCCCCAAAGTCCCGGAGTCTGAGAGTGGAATTGTGTCAAACCTGCCTTCCTTTGGTAGCACTTTTCTCTCTCCCCCTGCACCTCCCACATCATCTGAGAGTGTGTTTCACCCTCTGCCATCTAAGACTCAACACTATTACCACTCCTGGCCCGTCACGCTTTCTACTTTGTCATGAAGTGAGCCAGACCACAGGTTGTCCCCTGTGGGGAGGGAGGAGGAGGAGGGTGGAGAGAGACCTAGTTCTGTCCTTGCTGACTAAAACATGACCTCAGCCATAATGACTGGCTTTCTGTTTAACCTGCCAACCTGGGGTGCGGACTCCCCATCCTGCCCTTCAAGATGACCTCACACAGGGTATTTGAATCTTCCTTGGCAGGAAGCAGTTGACCTCTCATGTAGCAGAGGTCAGTCAGGGGTGGCCCCAGCTTTAGTACTAAGCCAAATGGGGCCCCACGATGTCACTTCCTGGACAGAACTTGGAGCCTGTGACTCAAGAAGAGTTTCATCACGAATAGTCCAAAGGGGGCGGGGGGGGGGGGAGGGAATCACAGGACTAAGTAGGGCTGTGTTCATGAAAACAACATGACAGGGGGCTGGAGAGATGGCTTAGTGGTTAAGCGCTTGCCTGTGAAGCCTAAGGACCCCGGTTCGAGGCTCAACTCCCCAGGACCCACGTTAGCCAGATGCACAAGGGGGCGCACGCGTCTGGAGTTCGTTTGCAGTGGCTGGAGGCCCTGGCGCGCCCATTCTCTCTGTCTCTCTCTCTGCCTCTTTTTCGCTCTGTCTGTTGCTCTCAAATAAATAAATTAAAAAAAACAACAACAACATGACAGGGCTAGTTTCATCATCATCATTATTATTATTATTATTATTATTATTTTCGAGGTAAGGTCTCACTTTAGCTCAGGCTGACCTGGAATTCACTCTGTAGTGTCAGGGTGGCCTCGAACTCATAGTGATCCTCCTACCTCTGCCTCCCAAGCGCTGGGATTTAAGTCGTGCGCCACCACGCACGGCCTTTTCTCTTTCCTTCTTTCTTTCTTTCTTTCTTTCTTTCTTTCTTTCTTTCTTTCTTTCTTTCTTTTTTTTTTCTTAAGGTAGGGTCTTGCTCTAGCCTAAATTGACCTGGAATTAACTATGTAGTCTCAGGATGGCCTCCAACTCATGGCGATCCTCCGACCTCTGCCTCCCAAGTGCCGGGATTAAAGGCATGTGCCACCACTCCCGGCTCTTGTTTTTGTTTTTTAAATAAGGTACCATTCTGTACCCTAGGCTGAGTTTGAACTCAAAGTGATTCTCCAGCCTCAGCCTCCCTAGTATTGGGATTATAGGTTGGAGCCATCACACCCAGCCTGGAACAGTTTATTAATGTTTAGAACATGTTAGAAAACTTCTGGGTAGCAGGGCGTGGTGGCCTTTAATCCCAGCACTCCGGAGGCAGAGGTAGGAGGATCTCCATGAGTTCGAGGCCACCCTGAGACTACAGAGTGAATTCCAGGTCAGCCTGGACTAGAGTGAGACCCTACCTCACAAAAAACAAAACAAAACAACAACAACAACAAAAAACTTCTGGGAGCCAGGCGTGGTGGCACACACCTTCAAACCCAAGGGGCAGAGGTAGGAGGATCATTGTGAGTTCAAGGCCACCTAAGACTGCATAGTGAATTCCAGGTCAACTTAGGCTAGAGCAAGACCCTATCTAAAAACAAAAACAAAAACAAAAACAAAAAACAAAAAAACAAAACAAAACAAAACAACAACAAAAAACTTCTGGGGCGGGGGTGGGGGTGGGGCGGGGGAGCTGAAGAGATTGCCTAGCGGTTAAGGTACTTGCCTGCGAAGCCTAAGGACCCAGGTTTGATTCCCCAGTACCCACGAAAGCCAGATGCATAAGGTGGTCCACATGTCTGGAATTCATTTGCATTGGCTGGAGGTCCTGGCATGCCCACCCTCTCTATCTGCGCCCCCCTCTTTTTTTTTGTTTTGGTTTTTCGAGGTAGGGTTTCACTCTAGTCCAGGCTGACCTGGAATTCACTCTGTATTCTCAGGGTGGCCTCGAATTCATGGTAATCCTCCTACCTCTACCTCCTACATGCCGGGATTAAAGGCGTGTGCCACCATGCCCAGTTTTTTTTTTCTCTCTTAAATATATATATATATACACACACACACATATATATATGTATGTATATATATGCATATATACATATATATATATTTATCTCTCTTAAGTATCTTTTATATATCTCTCTTAAATATATAGATATAAAACTTCTGGGAAGCCAGCATGGTGGCGCACACCTTTAATCCCAACACTTGGGCACAGAGGTAGGAGGATAACTATGAGTTCGAGCTTGGGACTATAGTGGGAATTCCAGATCAGCCTGGGCTAGAGTGAGACCCTACTTCGAAAAATTTAAAAAAAGAAAAGAAAAGAAAAAATCAAATCATGAGCTGGGAGAGATGACTTAGCAGTTAAGGCACTTGCCTGCAAAGCCAAAGAACCCAGGTTCGATTCCTCAGGATCCACATAAGCCCGATGCACAAGGTGATGCATATGTCTGGATATTGTTTGCAGTGGCTGGAGGCCCTGACACTCTCTTTCTTTCAATCTTTCTCCCTATCTGCCCCTCTCTATCAAATAAATAAAAATAATTTTTAAAAAAAGATCAACACTGAGCGTGGTGGCACACACCTTTGATCCTAGCACTCTGGAGGTAGAGGTAGGAGGATTGCTGAGAGTTTGAGGGCACCCTGAGGCTACATAGTGAATTCCAGATCAGCCTGGGCTAGAGGGAGATCCTACCTCAAAAAAACAAACAAGCGGGCTGGAGAGATGGCTTAGCAGTTAAGCGCTTGCCTGTGAAGCCTAAGGACCTCGGTTCGAGGCTGGATTCCCCAGGACCCACGTTAGCCAGATGCACAAGGGGGCGCATGCATCTGGAGTTCCTTTACAGAGGCTGGAAGCTCTGGCGCGCCCATTCTCTCTCTCTCTCTCTCTCTCTGCCTCCTTCTCTCTGTCGCTCTCAAATAAATAAATAAAACAAAAAAAATTAAAAAAAATAAAACAAACAAACAAAAACAGCTGGGCATGGTGGCACTTGCCTTTAATCCCAGCACTCAGGGGTAGGAGGATGGCTGTGAGTTCAAGGCCACCCTAAAACTACATAGTTAATTCCAAGTCAGCCTGGGCCAGAGTGAGACCCTACCTCGAAAAACAAAACAAAACAAAACAAAAAGATCAACTTAGAGCTGGAGAGTTGGCTCAGCAGTTAAGGCGCTTTCTTTTTTTTTTTTTTTGGTTTTTCGAGGTAGGGTCTCACTCTAGCCCAGGCTGACCTGGAATTCACTATGGAGTCTCAGGGTGGCCTTGAACTCACGGCGATCCTCCTACCTCTGCCTCCCGAGTGCTGGGATTAAAGGCGTGCGCCACCACGCCCAAGGCGCTTTCCTGCAAAGCCTAAGGACCCAGGTTTGAATCTTCAGTATCCAGGGAGTCATGGTGGCTGAGTGGTTAAGGCATTGGACTTGAATCTTCAGTACCCATGTAAGACAGATGCACAAGATGGCCCATGCATCTGGACTTTGTTTGCAGTGGCTAGAGGCCCTGGCATGCCCATTCTGTCTCTTTCTGCCTTTCTCTCAAATGAATAAAATAAAATAAAATTTTAAAAAAGCCCAGGGCTGGAGAGATGGCTTAGCAGTTAAGTGGTTGCCTGTGAAGCCTAAGGACCCCTGGTTCAAGGCTTCCAGCCACTGCAAACAACCTCCAAATGCATGTACCACCTTGTGCATCTGTCTTACATGGGTCCTGGGGAATCGAGTCTCGAAATGGGTTCCTTAGGCTTCACAGGCAAGCGTTTAACTGCTAAGCCATCTCTCCATCCCCTAGATTTTTTTGTTATTATTATATTTTATTGATTTATTTATTGGGAGAGAGAATGGGCACACCAGGGCCTCGAGCCACTGCAAACAAACTCCAGACACATGTACCACCTTGTGTATCTGGCTTTACGTGGGTACTGAGGAATTGAACCTGGGTCCTTTTGGCTTTGCTGGCAAGCGTCTTTAACAGCTAAGCCATCTCTCCAGCCTAATTGATTTTTTTTTTTTTTTTTTTGAGGAATCCCAAAGGTGCCAGTCACACATCAGCCTCTCTGTCCCTAGCTCGAGATCCTCCTTCTGCCCTTTGTCTTTGATATCCGAGGACAATTTTTGTTTTGCTTTAGTTTTTTGTTTGCTTCTTTGTTTGTTTTTCGAGGTAGGGTTTCACTGTGGTCCAGGCTGATCCTCCTACCTCTGCCTCCCAAGTGCTGGGATTAGAGGCATGTGTCACCACTGCCCAGCTGACCTGGAATAATTCACTATATAGTCTCAAGGTGGCCTCGAACTCACGGCAATCCTCCTACCTCTGCCTCCCGAGTGCTGGGATTTAAGGCATGCACCACCACACCTGGCTTATTTTGTTTCTGTGAGGTAGGGTCTTATTCTAGCCCAGGCTGACCTGGAATTCATTATGTAGTCTCAGGGTGGCCTGGAACTCATGGTGATCCTCCTTCCTCGGTCTCCCCAAGTGCTGGGATTAGAGGCATGTGTCACCACGCCCAGCTGACCTGGAATAATTCACTATATAGTCTCAAGGTGGCCTCGAACTCACGGCAATCCTCCTACCTCTGCCTCCCGAGTGCTGGGATTTAAGGCATGCACCACCACACCTGGCTTATTTTGTTTCTGTGAGGTAGGGTCTTATTCTAGCCCAGGCTGACCTGGAATTCATTATGTAGTCTCAGGGTGGCCTGGAACTCATGGTGATCCTCCTTCCTTCGGTCTCCCCGAGTGCTGGGATTAAAGGCGTGCACCACCACACCCGGTTTTGAAGGCAATTTCTGTTCCTTGGAGTCAGAGTACATGTCACATCTAACAGGACGTTGCTAACATCCTAGAAGTTGTTCCTTCACACTCACTTATCTGCAGCATCAGGAGCAAAGCTTTTTTTTTTTTTTTTTTTTCCCTGAGGACAGAGGAACTGCGTGTTCTCAAGGTAACTGGCAGTTTGTACCAGAACAGGATTCTCATCAGTAGATGGTTGTGATTATTACCTTTGGCGTCATTAAAATTCTTTAGGACGAGGGCTGGAGAGGTGGTACAGTGGTTAGGCAGGTTTTCTGTGCAAGCATGGAGGGCCTGAGGCCGCCTGAGTTTGAATCTCCAGAACACATGTACACGTGGCCCTGGATATCTGTCACACTAGTCCTGTGCGTAGCAGAGACAGAAAAATCACTGGGACTTGTGAACTGCAAGCTCTAGAACCAGTAAGTGACTCTGTTGTGAGGAAACTTGGTGGTGAGTGATGGCGGTGGACACCTGGGGTTCTCTAGCCGCCACAGGTGAGCCTATGGGGCATCAACACATACATGGGCACACGCACTACACACACCACTCATGTTATGCACTGTTCGGAAAAAAAAAAAATCAAGCCGGATGTGATGGCGCACGCCTTTAACCCAGCACTCAGGAGGCAGAGGTAGGAGGATCGCCGTGAGTTCGAGGCCACCCTGAGACTACATAGTGAATTCCAGGTCAGTCTGGGCTAGAGTAAAACCCTACCTCAAAAAACCAAAGGAAAAATTTTTTCCTGACAAAAGTTCTTTTTATTTTTTTTTTTTGTACTTATTTATATATTTATTTGACGTGACATAAGCAAGTAAAAGAGGCAGATAGAGAAAGAATGGGCGCACCAAGGCCTCTTACTGCTGCAAATGAACTTGCGATACATGTGCCACCTTGTGCATCTGGCTTACATGGGCCCTGGGGAATTGAACCTAGATCCTTTGGCTTCGCAGACAAGTGCCTTAATCACTAAGCTATCTCTCCAGTCCTCATTAAAATTTTTAATATTGTTTATTGAGAGAGACAGAATGAGTGCACCAGGGCCTGTTGCTACTGCAAACCAGATACATTGGTTCTAGGGGATTGAACCTAGGTCAGCAGGCTTTGCAAGCAAACACCTTTAACTACTGAGTCATCTCCCCAGCCCCAGACTGAGCTTCTTTTCTTTCTTTCTTTCTTTCTTTCTTTCTTTCATTTTTTTTTTCTTCTTTTGGTTTTTCAAGGTAAAGTCTCACTCTAGCTCAGGCTGACTTGGAATTCACTATGTAGTCTCAGGGGTGGCCTCGAACTCACGGCGATCCTTCCAATTGCTAAGATTAAAGGCTTGCGCCCCCACACCCGGCAGGACTGAGTTTCTTTAGAGTACAGCCTCATGTCAGGGTACAAGTCATGAGTAAGCCAAATTGAGTGTAGAAAGACGTGAATGTAGGAGCACAGTGACCTTTGATCTCTGACCTCACCCGTTTTATCCACCCTCTGCTCCTTGTTGCTTTCATGTGATGTCCTCAGCACATGCCTGGTCCGGAACAGGTGCTAAGGAAGTACTTCTGCTTATGTGAGCAAACCTGGGTTAATATAGTTAAGCCCAGGAGTTTGGAGGCTGAGCTAAATTTGTCTTAAAATCCTGGAATTAGGGCTGAAGGGGATGGTTTAGCGGTTAAGGAACTTGCCTGGGAAGCTTAAGGACCCAGGTTCAATTCCCCAGAACCCACATAAGCCAGATGCACATGGTGGCTTGCATCTGATGTTCATTTGCAGTGGCTAAAGAGGTCTCTGGCATGCCCATTCTCTCTCTCTCTCTCTCTCACTCAAATGAATAAATAAGTAAAATAAAATTGTGAAGAAAAAAATAGTCCTGGAATTAAGACAAGGGACTAAACTGGGTGTGGTGGCGCATGCCTTTAATCCCAGCACTTGGAAGGCAGAGGTAGGAGGATCACTGTGAGTTCGAGGCCACCCTGAGACTACATAGCAAATTCCAGGTCAGCCTGGGCTAGAGTGAAGCCCTACCTTGAAAAACCAAAAAATAAAAATTAAAACATTAAAAAATAAAACGGGACTTTATTGTGATCCTTTGAAGAAATTACTTTGAGAGGCTGGAGGTATAGCTCAGTAAAAGAATGAGTGCAAGGCCTGGGTTTGATTCCTCCCCGTCCCCACATCCTACTTGTGTTCTAGTGTTATCACAGTCAGATCACATGCTTGCTGGACATACGGTCCTTGTCTTCATTTCTTAAATTTTTTTATTTTTCGAGGTAGGGTCTCACTCTGGCTCAGCTGACCTGGAATTCACTATGTAATCTCAGGGTGGCCTCGAACTCTCGGAGATCTTCCTACCTCTGCCTCCCAAGTGCTGGGATTAAAGGTGTGAGCCATCATGCCCAGTTTATTGTCTTCATTTTTTAGACTATAAATATAGATCTCAATTTACCCTTCCCTGCACTGGGAGAGTTTCCCTCCTACTTCCTACTCAGCTTTGCCCATTTCTCATCTAGAAAAGACCACTCAGCCCTTTCCTCTTCTTCTTCCTCCTCCTCCTCCTCCTCCTCTTCTTCTTCTCCTTCTTCTTCTGAGGTAGGGTTTCACTCTAGCTCAGGCTGACCTGGAATTCACTCTGTATTCTCAGGGTGGCCTCCAACTCATGGCCATCCTCCTACCTCTGCCTCCCGAGTGCTGGGAAGAGAGAAGGAGGAAGAGAGAGAGAGAGAGAGAGAGAGAGAGAGAGGGAGAGAATGGGCGCACCAGGGCCTTCAACCACTGCAAACGAACTCCAAACATGTGCACCCCCTTGTGCATCTGGCTAACGTAGATCCTGGGGAATTGAACCTGGGTCCTTTGGCTTTGCAGGCAAACACCTTAAGTGCTAAGCCATCCCTCCAGCCCCCATCACACTCTCTTATGCGGTCTGCGGATTAAACCCGCAGCTTTGTGCATACGAGGCATGAATTCCACCAACTGAATTGCATCCCCAGCCCCTTATGACGTTTTCACAAAGGCCAGTGGTTTTGCAGAATGCCTCCTAGTTTGGATTTGTCAGATGTTTACTGATGATTACATTCAGGTTACATAGTTTTTTCTTCTTTCTCATAAATAAATAAACAATGTTTGGTATGAAAAAAAAAAAAAATGCCATCTTGTCGTTTAAACTAGAGATGAAAGGACCTTGCATCCTCAGTGAAGAGAGGGAAGGGTTCAGCCCTCCACCTGGGTCGCTACTCCAGTGTGTGGGCTTCTGGCTGGGTGGGGGCCAGCGACTGGGGGCCAGAGAGCACTGGAGCTTTGGGTGGAGACGCTGGAGGCCCCACGGATCCTCCCCTAGACTTGTCACCCAGCTCTCCTCGGTGTCTCTAGCAGCCTTCGGGGTGCTTCCCGCCGCCCCCCACCCCCAGGTTTCACTCTAGCCCAGGCTGACCTGGAATTCACTCTGCCTCCGAGTGCTGCGATTAAAGGCATGCACCACACGCCGGGCTTCATCTTGGATATTTGATGTGTCCTCTCTCTTGCGGGCTTCCCTAGGTCTCCGAAGCCTGCTGCCTGAATCTCCCAGATTGGAGAGTATCCTTTCCCTCCGGTCACTTCTTTCCAGCTCCATGATACCTTCTGAGTCATCTCAACGTCACTGCCATCTGAAAAGAGAAGATTCTCTACCCAAAGTGAGAGTAGCATTAATATAAGGGTATGAACATTAAGAGAAGTGCTTACTGGGCAGTTTGGTGAGCGTAGTATATACATTTAGCCAGACAGCAGCAGATGTTACACCCCTAGGGCTCATGACTACCCCTGTTTTAAGTTTTCAGTATCAGGGATGTACTCCCTCCCATGGAGCGGGCCTCCAGTCCAATTAGAGGGCAGTTGGTTTCCACCATGACAGACATGCCACTATTGCACCCGTTGGCTCATTTGGCCTGGCTGGCCAAATATAAGGCTTGCAGTGTCCACTGTTGAGTATCTTCACTGATGATTTCTCTCTCTCCCATTGAACTGCATGCAGAATGGCTTCTTCCAGCTTTCTGTCAGCTGGTCTACATGGAGGAGGTTATCAGCTCAGTTCCAGCAGGATTTCTCAGTGACCTTGCAGCCCAAGTATGTGGAGTCTTCAGCAGTAGGGCCTTACCATCTATTGTTTGTTTTTTAATAAAGTGTTTTCTACATGTCTTGTATTGTTATTATTATTTTTTTAATTTTTTGTTTTTTTTTATTTAGTTATTTCAGAGCAACAGACAGAGAGAAGGAGGGAGAGAGAGAGAGAGAGAGAGAGGGAGGAAGAATGGGCGCACCAGGGCCTCCAGCCACTGCAAACGAACTCCAGACGCAGTGCGCCCCCTTGTGCATCTGGCTAACGTGGGTCCTGGGGAGTTGAGCCTCGAACCGGGGTCCTTAGGCTTCACAGGCAAGTGCTTAACCACTAAGCCATCTCTCCAGCCCTATTACTTATTTTTTTTTAGAGACAAATTGAGAGAGAGAGAGAGAGAGAGAATGGGTGTGCTAGGGCCTTTAGCCACTGTAAGCAAACTCCAGATGCATGTGCCACCTTGCATCTGGCTTATATGGGACCTGGAGAATCAAACCTGGGTCCTTAGGCTTTGCAGGCAAGCACCTTAACCGCTAAGTCATCTCTCCAGCCCTGCTTGTTTTTCCTTATTTTTATTTATTTATTTTATTTGAGAGAGGCAGAGAGAGAGGGGGAGAGAGAGAGAATGGGTACACCAGGGCCTCCAGGCACCGCAAATGATCTCCAGATGCACATGCCACCTTGGGCATCTGGCTTACATGGGTACTGGGGAGTTGAACCTGGGTCCTTAGGCTTCGCAGGCAAGCACCTTAACCTCTAAGCTGTCTCTCCAGTCCTGTTTGTTTGTTTTTGAAGTAGGGTCTTCCTCTAGCCCAGCCTGACCTGGAACTTACCATGTAGTCTCAGGATGGCTTCGAACTCATGGCAATCCTCCTACCTTTGCCTTCCGAGTGCCCGCCAGGCATTCTTTTGTCTCCTCCCTACCCTGGCCCCTCCCCAGGTCTTACTGGGTGGTCATGAGCTCTCAGTTCTCCTGCCTCAGCCTCTGCCTCCTGAGTGCTGGCGTGACAGGCATATACCCCCACATTTGATGTTCCCAAACTGATTTTCAACAGCCTTTGTATACTTTATTTTCCTGAAAATTCTGACACATATGTACTTCCCAACTGAACCTCCCTCAGTGGAGCCTGTATTTCATGCCTTTCTCCCAGGCGTTGACTACCCCCTCTATGCGCCTCTCCCAGTCTCTGCTCTGTCCCTCTCCTCAGAACTCAGCTCTACTCCCAGCTTCAAGCCAACTCACAGCTCTGAATACTAGTTTCCTGCCTATGACACATGCACACTTATTTTTTGGCTCACACACCATCCTGAAACTCTGCGCTACACAGTGGTTAAAACTGTGGGCTTTGGGGACTGGAGAGATGGCTTAGTGGTTAAGCGTTTGCCTGTGAAGTCTAAGGACCCCGGTTCGAGGCTCGATTCCCCAGGACCCACGTTAGCCAGATGCACAAGGGGGCGCATGTGTCTGGAGTTCGTTTGCAGTGGCTGGAGGCCCTGGCGTGCCCATTCTCTCTCTCTCTCTCTCTCTCTCTCTCTCTCTCTCTCTCCCCCTCTCTCTCTCTGCCTTTCTCACTCTGTTGCTCTCAAATAAATAAAAAAATTTTAAAAAATGTGGGCTTTGGGCTGGAGGTGCTTGCCTGCAAAGCCCAATGCCCTGAGTTTGATTCCCCCATACCCATGTAAAGCAACACGCACAGTGGCATATGCATCTGGAGTTTGTTTGCAGTGGCTGGAGGCCCTGGTGTGCCCATTCTACCTCTCTCTCTCTGCTTGCAAATTAAAAACATATATATATATTTAAAATATGGTGATATGGTGGTGCACGCCTTTAATCCCAGCACTTGGGAGGCAGAGGTAGGAGGATCACCGTGAGTTTGAGGCTAGCCTGGGACTACTGAGTGAGGTCCAGGTCAGCCTTGTCTAGAATGAGACCCTACCTCAAAAATAAATAAATAAATAAATGTGGGGTGTCGTGGGGCACACCTGTAATCCCAGCACTCAGGAGGCAGAGGTAGGAGAATTGCCTTGAGTTTGAGGCCATCCTGATACTACATAGTGAATTCCAGGTTAGCCTGGGCTGGAGTGAGACCCTACCTTAAAAAACAAAACAAAAATAAATAAATAAATGAGAAAAAGTAAAAAAAAGATCTTAAAAAAAGAAAGAAAAGGGGCTGGAGAGATGGCATAGCAGTTAAGCGCTTGCCTGTGAAGCCTAAGGACCCCGGTTCGAGGCTTAGCTCCCCAGGACCCACGTTAGCCAGATGCACAAGGGGGCACACGCATCTGGAGTTCGTTTACAGAGGCTGGAAGCTCTGGCGCGCCCATTCTCTCTCTCTCTCTCTGCCTCCTTCTCTCTGTCGCTCTCAAATAAATAAATAAAAAAAATTAAAAAAAAAAAAAAAAAAAAAGAAAGAAAAGATGTCCCAGCACTCAGGAGGCAGAGGTAGGAGGATCACTGTGAGTTTGAGGCCACCCTGAGATGACACAGTGAATTCCAGGTCAGCCTGGGTGAAAGTGAGACCCTACCTAGAATTAAAAAAAAAAAAGTTCCAGGCCTGAGCTAGAGAAATGGCTCAGCAGTTAAGGTGATTGCCTACAAAGCCCAATGGCCTGGGTTCAATTCCCCAGTACTCATGTAAAGCCAAATGCACAGAGTAGCACATGCATCTGGAGTTAGTTTTCAGTGGCTAGAGAGCCTGGTGCATCCATACTCTCTCTCTCTCTCTCTCTCCTTGCAAATAAATAAGTAAAATAATTTTAAAAGAAAGAAAGAAAAAAACTGGGCGTGGTAACACACACCTTTAATCCTAGCACTTGGGAGGCAGAGGTAGGAGGATCGTGAGTTTGAGGTCAGCCTAAGACTACAGAAAGAGTTCCAGGATAGTGTGTGTGTGGGGGGGGGGAGGAGGCAGGGCATGGTAGCAAATGGTTTTCATTCCAGCACTCAGAAGGCAAAGGTAGGAGGATCACAGTGAGTTCAAGGCTACCCTGAGACTACATAGAATCCCAGATCAGGTCCTACCTCAAAAAACTAAAAAACAAACAAACAAACAAAATGAAGGCTGGAGGGATAGCTGAACAGTTAAGGTGTTTGCCTGTAAAGCCAAAGGACCCAGGTTCGATTCCCCGGGACCCACGTAAACCAGATGCACAAGGTGGTGCATGTGTCTGGAGTTCGTTTGTAGTGGCTGGAGGCCATGGCACACCCATTCTCTCTCTCTTTCTCTCTGTCAAATAAATAAATAAAAATAAAAAATATTTTTTAAAAAAGAAATGAGAGCCGGGCGTGGTGACGCACGCCTTTAATCCCATCAGTTGGGAGGCAGAGGTAGGAGGATCACCATGAGTTCAAGGCCACCCTGAGACTACATAGTGAATTCCAGGTCAACCTGAGCTAGAGTGAGACCCTACCTTGGGGCGGGGGGGTGGGGGGAGGGTGGGAAGGAGAAAGAAATGAAATGAAAATCTTATACATGCTATAATATGCATGAGCCTTGAAAACCCACTCTGTGAAAGAAGCCAGACAGCGTAGAACAAATGTATAAATGTATAATGTGTGATTCCATTTATATGAGGTACTTAGAATAGGTAAATATAGAGACAGGAAGTAGAATGGAGCCTTCCAGGGGGTGGGAGGAGTGAGGAGTGAAGTGGATAGAGAGTCTCTATTATTTGTGATGAGAAACGTCTAGAAATGGATGGTGATGATTATGCGAGATTGCATATGCACTTAATGCCACTGAATTATACACACTTAAAGTGTTTAAGTTGGCAATGTTTATTTCTGTATATTCTCTCACAGTTTAACAGTGTCCCTGCCTCCAAGCAAGACAGCGCTCAGAACGATACATGGCGTGTCGTGTGCGCTGTTGACTGTGGGCTTCCAGCTCTCACACCGCTGTGATGTTTTGGTCTGAGCATAGTACGCATCAAGCAAGGAGGCTTTGGGAGTCACCTGGACCCCCAGATCCAAATACATCAGCTTACTGGTGCAGCTTCAGGGACCAGAGTAACTGCCTACCCCTTTCTTTTTTTAATTTTTATTATTTATGTTATTTATTTATTTGAGGGAGAAAGATGCAAAGAGAGAGAGAGAGAGAGAGAGAGCATGCCAGGGCATCCAGCCACTGCAAACGAACTCTAGACACATGTGCCATCTTGTGCATCTGGCTTACTGTGGGTCCTGGGGAATTGAACCTGGTCGTTTGGCTTTGCAGGCAAACATCTTAACTGCTAAGCCATCTCTCCAGCCCTCCCTTTAAAAAAAAAAATTTATTGGGCTGGAAAGATGGCTCAGCGGTTAAAGCATTTGTCTGCAAAGCCTAAAGACCTGGGTTCGATTCCCCAGTACCCAGGCAAAGCCAGATACACAAAGAGGCACATGCGTCTATTTGCAGCAGCTGGAGGCCCTGGCGCACCCATTCTCTCTGTCTGTCTCTCTTCTCTCTCTTCTCTGCTTGCAAATAATTAAATTAAATATTTAAAAAATACTTTAAAAATATTTTATTTATTTTCAAGGAGAAAGAGAGAGAGGGAAAGGTGGGGAATGAATGGGTGCATCTGGGCCTCTTGCCGCTGCAAATCAACTCCAGATGCATGCACCACTTTGTGTATCTGGCTCCACATGGATACTGGGGAATCGAACCCTGACTGTCAGGAATTGCAAGCAAGTGTCTTAACCGCTGAGCCATCTCTATAGTCCTGACTACTCCTTTCTAACAAGACTGCCACTGCTCAGAGGGTTTGATTTGTGTTTTGTTTTATTTGATTTTATAGCTTATCTCCTGAAATAGTTTCAAGAGCCCCAGCACATTCTTTTTTTTCTTTTTTCTTTTTTCTTTTTTCTTTTTTTCTTTTTCAGGTAGGGTTTCATTCTAGCCCAGGCTGACCTGAAATTCACTATGTAGTCTTAGGCTGGCCTCGAGCTCACAGTGATCCTTCTACCTCTGTCTCCTGAGTGCTGGGATTCAAGGCGAGCACCACCACACCTGGCCACATTCTTTTGAACATCCGTAGAGGTGGCAAAGCTGTGAGTGGCTGACTTCAGCTCTGACTTGTGGAAACAGCCAAAAGCCATTCAGAGTTAAGTCTGGTAAAGAATTCATGGGATCAAGCTAGGTAATAGCACTGCGGGCAAATGAATAAAAAATAAGCATATCTCTCTGGGGGTTGATTCTTGTCTTGTACAAAAACCATTTCTGGAAGCAATTGCAGTCCCAGAGAGCAGAGAGTGTTTGGAGGCACACAGCTCCTCGATGCAGCCTTCCAGAGTGGGAAGGGCAGCACTCACTGGTGGGTATGAAGCAAGGCCTGTCTGTGGTCACCGTCCTTAGCCTTGGAGTTCCTTTCAACTTGAGAGCATAGGCTGGAGGGATGGTTCAGTGGTTAAGGCACTTGCCTGCAAAGCCTAACGACCAGAGTTTGATTCTCCAGTACCCAGGTAAAGTCAGATGCAGAAAGTGGCACATGCATCTGGAGTCCATTTGCAATGGCTGGAGGCCCTGGTGCGCCCATGTTCTCATTCTCTGTCTCTCTCTCTCTGCTTGCAAATAAATAAAATATATTTTTAAAAAGTTGAGGGGTTAGCCGGGTGTGGTGGTGCACGCCTTTAATCCCAGCACTTGGGAGGCAGAGGTAGGAGGATCAGCGTGAGTTCAAGGCCACCCTGAGACTACATAGTGAATTCCAGGTCAGCCTGTGCTAGAGTGAAATCCTATCTCAAAAAAAAGGGGGGGGGGGCTGGAGAGATGGCTTAGCGGTTAAGCGCTTGTCTGTGAAGCCTAATGACCTAGGTTCGAGGCTCGATTCCCCAGGACCCACATTATCCAGATGCACAAGGGGGCTCACGTGTCTGGAGTTTGTTTGCAGTGGGTGGAGGCCCTGGAGTGCCCATTCTCTCTCTATCTGCCTCTTTCTCTCTCCGTCTGTCGTTCTCAGATAAATAAATTAAAAAAATAAACAAAAAAATTATTTAAAAAAAAGTTGAGGGATTGGAGAAACGGCTCAGCAGTCCTTAGCCTGGACCTGAGTTCTATTCCCCAGTACCCACATAAAGCCAGATGTACAAGGTGGCTTATGCATCTGGAGTTCATTTGCAGTAGCTAGAGGCCCTGGTGTGCCCATTCTCTCTCCTGTATGTCTCTCTTCTCTCTGTCTCACTCTGCTTGCAATTAGATAGATAGATAGATAGATAGATAGATAGATAGATAGATAGATAGATAGATTCCAGGATAAAGTACATACGCATGCACACCCGCTCACTGCCCAGCACACAAAGCACTCTGTGCCCCAGTGCACACACCTGGTTAAACAGACGCCTTGCCTGCCCTTCCTTGTGGGCACATGCCCTGTGCTAATACCTGCCTTTTCTGCCTTGATTCCTCACAGCCTGGAGATTCATGGAAGGTAGACAGCAAGGGAGGGGGGTAGGCGGCAGGGTGAGCGAGGGGTAGGGTGAATGCAGGAACCAGCGGGCCCTCTATTTTAAGCACTTGCTTCAGCTGTCTATGGTTACTGTACACTGAGCATTTAAAATAGATGGAGCCTTTCTGGTGACCAGCGCAAGCTAGCTAGCCCACTGGGGAATTGGCTGACACAACATGGCGAGGGCCTGAGACTGGCAGAGTGGCCTTGTGGTACAGTCCTGTGGGAGATGCCTGAGTACAGGCATCTCCAGGGGTGGAGCTGAGGAGAGGGTAGTGGTTATCTGAGGGCAAACCACCCCAGAGGTCTCTCCATCACGGAAGATCCTTGAGAGCTCTAGCCAGCTTCTCTCTGGCTTAGGTCTATTTTTAGGGCCTGTGGTAGGTTGGATTAACGCTAAGTCACCAGAAGGACTTCCAGTAACTCAAGCCATGTCTGTCTCTTCCTCAGAGCTGACTGAAAAGCAGCTACAATAAAGGTTAGAGGCCAATGCCCATGCGCCTGTCACAGGGGCAGATCTTTGCCTGAGGCAATGGTCAAAACACTTCCACAGGGCTGGAGAGATGGCTTAGCGGTTAAGGCGCTTGCCTGTGAAACCTAAGGATGCAGGTTCGATTCCCCAGACCCACATAAGTTAGATGTACAAGGTGGCACATGCGTCTGGAGTTGGTTTGCACTGGCTAGAGGCTCTGGTGTACCCATTCTCTCTCTCTCTATCTGCCTCTTTCTCTCTCTTTTTCTCCTTCAAATAAATAAAATTTAAAAATAAACACACCAAAAAAAAAAAACCCAAAAAAACAAACAAACAAACAAAAAAAAACACAGTTCCACAGCCTAACTATGCTTACACAGCAAGGTGGTCACAGTCCTGGAAAGCCCTCTGGCCCTCAGGGGCACTGCAAGTGCTACATGGCCTCGGGACTTACAACAACTCAGTCCTCCCCTTTCCAGCATCCTTCCTGAGTGTAGACGACTCCTCCAGCAGGCCCCAGCCCTGTCCCTCAAACCCGGCCTGGAGAGCTTGTTAGAAAAACACAGATGCCTGGGCCCCACTTCAGACCCATTAAATCAGAGTCTACAGGGTGGAGCCAGGCGTCAGAATATTTAAAAACAAGGTTCCAGGAGAATCTGATTCACTCCCAGCTCTAGAGTCAGTGCCTTCCTAATCAGTGGCGTTCTTTTTGATCCTTACTTCCTTGTTCCATTGAAAACTGGAAACCCCAGAGGGTCAGATTGGAGCCAACATCAAGTGTGTGCCTCTCAATAAAACAGCTTCTGTGCAAATGATGCAGACAGTACATCTCTAAAATGAACTGGCTTCCTGTTTATCCAGGCACTGGAATTTCTTGTGTTATTAGATTCTGTTGGTTAAATATAAACTATGGTCAATAGGGATGGGGAGACGGCTCAATGACGAAGGCACTTGCTTGCAAAGCCAAAAGACTCAGGTTCAATCCCCCAGTACCCACCTAAAGCCAGATGAACAGGGTGGCGCATGTATCTGGAGTTCATCTGTAGTGGTTGGAGGCCCTAGTGCAAGTGTGCTCTCTCTCTCTCTCTTGCTTGCTTTCCTTGTAAATATATAAATAAAAATATCATCAGTATTAGCAAGAGTAGAGCAATAGGGTCAGGAGAAGCAGTTGGGCATGCCGTTTCATTCGATACACACTAGCTATGGCAAGGAACGGGCCACACTGTGGTTCTGCCCTCGTGAAGCTGACATTTTGATGAGATTAAGAGAGCCAGGTGGGTCCGGCGTGGTGGCGCACGCCTTTAATCCCAGCACTCGAGAGACAAAGGTAGGAGGATCGCCATGAATTCAAGGCCAGCCTGAGACTCCATAGTGAATTTCAGGTCAGCCTGGGCTAGAGAGCAAGACCCTTCCTGGAAAGACAAAAATAAAAACAAAAGAGAGAGAGAGAGAGAGAGAGAGATAGGCAACAATTAAATACACAGTTGTATAGTAAATAAGACCATTTCAGAAAGTAATTGAATTGGTGACTTGTTCTCAACTATAAGTGACAAGAAGTTTTTTTTTTTTTTAAAGATTTTATTTTCATTTATTTATTTATTTATTTGAGACAAAGAGAGGGAGAGAGGGGAAAAAAGAGAGAGAGAGGGAGAATGGACACACCAGGGCCTCCAGCCACTGCAAATGAACTCCAGATGCGTGTGCTACCTGGTGCATCTGGCTTACATGGGACCTGCAGAATTAAACCTGGGTTCTTAGGCTTCACAGGCATGTACCTTAATCACTAAGCCATCTCTCCAATGTCCTGTTTGGGTTTTTTTGAGATAGAATCTTGCTCTAGCCCAGGCTGACCTGTAATTCACTATGGAGTCTCAGGCTGGTCTTGAACCCACAGAGATCCTCCTACCACTTCCTCATGAGTGCTGGGATTAAAGGCATGTGCCACCATGTCCAGATGTGTGTGACTTTTTTTTCCTTTTTTTTCGTTTTTCAAGGTAGGGTCTCAATCAAGCCCAGGCTGACCTAGAATTCACTGTGTAGTCTCCGGGTGGCCTTGAACTCACAGTGATCCACCTACCTTTAATCCTAAATGCTGGGATTAAAGGTGTGCACCACCACACCTGGAGAGTGTGTGATTTTTTTTTTTTTTTTTGAGGTAAAGTCCCTTGCTTATGTAGTCCAGGCTGGCCTTGGCCCAGGTTGTGAGTTCAAGGCCAGCCTGAGGCTACATAGTGAATTCCAAGTTAGCCTGGGCTAGAGTGAAACCCTACCTTAAAAAAAAAAAGAGAGAGAGAGAGAGAGAGAGAGAGAGAGACTTCCGGTTAAGATGGCGGCATAGGAACCACACCAAAACAGGCTAGGGGAGAAAAAGCCAAAAAAAAAAAACCCCAGCAAAATACACTCTTCTACTAAAAAGTGAGGTGTATAAGAAATTAAAATGGCAGCAGAGAAGTAGGAGAGATCCAGAGCATCCAGAGCCCACACAGGCCGGCAGAAGCGGCTCCAGGTCTGCGGGGCCACAGCGGCCAGGCTCGGCTTGAGCCGCAGGAAAAGCCAGGTGAGGGGATTTGCCACTCACACTGGAGCTCTCCGCAAACTCAAGAAATGTGAAGGGAGAACGGCAGCAAACAAAGGAGGAGCAGATCGCGAGGTAGAGGATCACGTGGACCAGTGAGAGAACTAGAGCCACCATCGACAGCCTCCCCTCCCCCACCACCAGTGCAAGCGCCAGCAAGCACCAGAGACCAGCAGACAGGAGATCACAGCACCCAGCACCTGCGACCAGAGCAGCGATCCAACGACCCAGCCAGCCTACTTGAACCCAAAGTGCACCAAACAGAGACCCAAACAGGAGCGCAGCATAACTGAGACCAAAATCATCCCAAAAGGTAACTGGGATTACACCAGGTCAGTACCCGCCAAATAAGCCTGGTATATAAGCCTGAACCAGAAGTGCTAATTGCACCTTCCATATCAGGATAAATTATGTGTTAAATCTGATGGATGGTCAGATTTGCCATTCTTAAATAAGCTGTATTTTGGGCTTGTTATTTGTTGCTTCTTGATTTATAGTGGCTTTGTTTCCTCTTTTGTTGTACATTAGGGAAGGGTCTCACTTGGCCACAAGCTGACTTGGAACCCTCAACAGACCAGAAATCTTAACCTCCTTGATGACAGGCTTAAGGGTGTGGGGTACCACACACCCTAAGGTACAGTGACTTTGTTAGAGGATCTGATTGTCCTAATATTACTCTTGCATAAATACTGTGTGCTGTTTTTCTTTGAATGTGTACATTGTTTAGTTAAATTTTAGAATCTGCCTATATTTTGATCCATTCAGCCTACTTGAATATTCTCATAGGAGGCAAACTAGGGTCACTTTTGTAGATACTCTGAGAGTCTTGAGAGCCACACCTAGCACCTTAAGCTCCTATCCTGAAGACGTATAACATCAGATTGGTCGATGCATCTAATAATACTGCAGCTAACTAGAAAATCCAAGCATTAAATTAATCCAAGATGCAAAAATATATATATTATAACACAAGAAACACCAAGACTCAAGACAATATAAATCCACCAAAAAGCATTAATGCATCAGAAATGGCCTCCAGTGAGAATGAGTTAGAGGAAATGCCTGAGAAAGATTTCCAAAGAATGATTATAAATATGTTCAAAGAAGTCAAAGAGGAAATCAAAGGAATCAAAGAAAACACAGGAAAACAATTTAATGAAATAAAGAGGTCAATACAAGACATAAATAAGGAAATAGAAATAATAAAGAAAAACCAGTCAGAATTACTAGCAAGGAAGAACACCACAGTTAATGAAATAAAAAACTCTGTAGAAAATCTCACCAGTAGCATGGATGGAGAGGACAGAATATCTGAACTAGAAGACCAGGTGGCAGGTCTAATACAGTCCAACAAAGAGAAAGACAAACTAATAGAAAAGTATGAATGGGAATTTCAAGATATTCGGGATACTATGAAAAGATCAAACATAAGAATTCAGGGTGTAGTAGAAGGAGAAGAATTTCACTCCAAAGGCATAGTAGGCATCTTCAACAAAATCATAGAAGAAAACTTCCCCCAAATTGGGAAAGAGGTGCCAATGCAGATACAGGAATCCTTTAGAACACCAACTAGACAAAACCTGGAAAGAACCTCTCCTCGCCATATTATAATTAAACTACCAAATATACAAAGCAAAGAAAATATATTGAAAGCAGTTAGAGAGAAAAATCAAGTTACCTACAAAGGCAAGCCCATCAGGATCACAGCAGATTACTCAATAAAAACTTTAAAAGCCAGAAGGGCTTGGAGTGATGTATTCCAAGTTCTGAAAGATAACAACTGTCAACCAAGGTTACTTTATCCTGCAAAGTTATCCATTCAGATAGACGGAGAAATAAGGACATTCCACAACAAAAGCAAACTAAAGGAGTATATGAAGACAAAACCAGCTCTACAGAAAATACTTGAAAGAATCCTCCATGCTGAAGAGAAAGAAAAGCACACATATAAGGAACCTGGAAAAAACAAACCATACTCAAATACTGGTTAACACAAGAGAGCAAAGGTAAAACTGGAAGAACTACCAAAAAAAAAAAAAAAAAAAAAAATGGCAAAAATAAATACATATCTTTCAATATGAGTAAGAAGAAAACTCAGTAGCAAAGGCCAGTAAGCTAGAAAAGAAATATAAGGGAAGAGAAAGGAAGGGGGGGGGGGTACTTAATAGGATGGTATTGTATGTATGTAAGTAGAAGAATAGATTAATGGGGGTGAAAAGACCTAAGTGAGGTCAGGGGAAGAGATTGAGTAAAGGAAAGGTGGAGGGAGGGCTAATCTAAATCTAAGAGGATGCGGTGGGTGGCAGGGCGCAAAAAAAAAAAAAAAAAAAAAAAAAAAAAAAAAATCTAAGAGGATATAAACAAATCATATGGAAATCTACTTTTTTGGACAATGGAACACTCAGGAGCCGTAGGTTGTTGCTAGAAAATTTTCAGTGCCAGGGATGGGATACCTTCCAGTGAGTTGTTGGCCAGAGAGGTCCCTGATGCCACCAAAACATTACAGGGCATTGTCAAGGCCCTTGGTTTCCCACCAGGAATAGATGGTAAGACCCTATTGCTGAAGACTCCACATACTTGGGCTGCAAGGTCACTGAGAAATCCTGCTGGAACTAAGCTGAAAACCTCCTCCATATAGACCAGCTGACAGAAAGCTGGAAGAAGCCATTGTGCATGCAGTTCAAAGGGAGAGAGAGAAATCACCAGTGAAGATACTCAACAGTGGACCCTGCAAGCCTTATAATTGGCCAGCCAGGCCAAATGAGCCCTTGGGTGCAATAGTGTCACGTCTGTCATGGTGGAAACCAATTGCCCTCGAATTGGACTGGAGGCCCACTCCATGGGAGGGAATACATCCCTGATACTGAAAACTTAAAACAGGAGTAGTCATGAGCCCTAGGGGTGTAATGTCCGCTGGTGTCTGGCTAAATGTATATACTATGCTTATCAAACTGCCCAGTAAGCACTTCTCCTAATGTTCATACCTTCATATTAATGCTACTCTCACTTTGGGTAGAGAATCTTCTCTTTTCAGATGGCAGTGACCTTGGGATGACTCAGAAGGCATCATGGTGCTGGGAAAAAGTGACAGGAGTGCTCAGTACTGCAATATCTCTGTCACACCTTCCAAGGCTCAGGGTCTAATGCGGAAGAGGTGGCGGAAAGAATGTCAGAGCCAAAGGACGGGTAGGACTCCTTACAACATGCTCCCCCCAGACACAAAATGGCCTGGATATCCATGACCTCACAATGCCTGACACTACCTACACAAGACCATCATAAGAGGAGGAAAAGATCATGACATCAAAATAAAAGAGAGACTGATTGAGAGGGGGAGGGGATATAATGGAGAATGGGATTTCAAAGGGGAAAGTGGGGGGAGGGAGGGCATTACCATGGGATATTTTTTATAATCATGGAAGTTTTAATAAAAAATTTTTTT
This sequence comes from Dipus sagitta, assembly GCA_036346955.1. Classification (NCBI taxonomy): domain Eukaryota; kingdom Metazoa; phylum Chordata; class Mammalia; order Rodentia; family Dipodidae; genus Dipus; species Dipus sagitta. The sequence continues at coordinate 91,474,778 of CM070780.1, read as the reverse complement.
GAAAAAAAAAAACTGATGGGTTGGAGAGATGGCTTGGCAGTTAAGGCACTTGCCTGCAAAGCTGAGGGATCCAGGTTCAGTTCCCCAGGAGTTCCAGGTCAACCTGGGCTAGGGCTATACCCTTCCTCGAACCCCTCCCTGTCCCAAAATTGAAAATTTCCCAGGAGCCCAACCAATAGATTCCCTTCACATTTCATTGAGAATAATGCCCAACTCCAAAGCCAGCTCTGACCAAGGGGGTTGACACTGCTAGAATAAAATAATCAGGGTTTCTTTCCAGCAGAAGTGGGGCTAGGAAGCGTCTTCCACACAAACTCAGAGTTGTATCAGCACGAGGAAGGGGAAATGGCCATTGGGAAGGCAGCCAACAAGCTCTGGGGCGCTCTGCAGAGAGAACATAAACAGCCTGACGTAACAAAGTCGTGGGGGGTCACGTGAAGGGCTGGTGAGGGAAAGCTCCCAGGAAAATGACGTATCCGCTGGTAGCTAACTGAAGTCGGGGTGCGACAAGCAAACTTGGGGATCAAAGCGTGCCCGGCCTAGGAACTGCAGAAGCACGCGTGCCAATTCCAGCAGCAGGAGGAAGCGGTTTCTCCGCCCCGCCTGTGCCTCACTGTGCACACCTGGAAAAATAGGACTGCAGGAAGAGCATGTGTCACCTCCATGTGCCTGAGTCATCACCGAGGTGGAAGGCAGTCTGGCTCCTGCACAAGGATGTCACTGTGGAGCAGGCATTCTCTTCTCAGAATGATGGGGAAACTCCAAACAAAACCCATCAGGGTCTCCTGGTGAGCAAATATCACAGAGCTTTAGACTTTTCTTTCTCTTATTTTCTTTTCTTTTATTATTTTTCGAGGTAGGGTCTCACACTAGCCCCAGGCTGACCTGGAATTCACTATGTAGTCTCAGGATGGCCTCGAACTCTCGGTGAGCCTCCTACCTCTGCCTCCCGAGTGCTGGGATTCAAGGCGTGTGCTACCACCTGTGGCTTTTTTTTTTTTTTCTTTGGTTATTGAAGGTAGAGTCTCACTGTAGCTCAGGCTGACCTGGAATTCACTATGGAGTCTCAGGCTGGCCTCAACCCACAGGGATCCTCCTACCTCTGCCTCCCGAGTGCTGGGATTGAAGGAGTGTGCCACCATGCCTGGACCATGCCTGGCTGCTTTAGACTTTCCAGCAGAACATAATTTATAGAGCTTGGAGAAGAGAATACAAAGAGGATCTACGCCTTGGGACCTTAGAGAAGTCTGTACCCAGGTTCCTCTAGGAAGGTAAACTTTTTTTTTAAGTTTATTTTTTTATTTTTTGGTTTTTCGAGGTAGGGTCTTGCTGTAGCCCAGGCTGACCTGGAATTCACTATGTAGGCTTAAGACTGGCCTGGAATTCACAGCAGTCCTCCTACTTCTGCCTTCCAAGTGCTGGGATTAAAGGCGTGCACCACCATGCCCAGATTTTTTTTTAAATTAATATTTTTATTTATTTATGAAAGAGAGAGTTTTGTTACTATTTATTTATTTGAGAGAAAGAGAGAGAGAGAGAGAGAAAGAGACAGATATAGAGAGAATGGGCACACCATGGCCTCTAGCCACCACAAACGAACTCCAGATGCATGGACCACATTGTGCACCTGGTTTATGTGGGTCCTGGGGAATCAAATCTGGGTCCTTTGGCTTTGCAGGCGATGGCCTTAACCACTAAGCCATCCCCCTATGACCACATTCCACTGCGCCTCACTCTCATCACCTCTGCCTGGGCAGGGAGGAAGGGAGGTAGGGTGAGCAGACACTGGCCTCCCAGCCCAGCTGAGAAACAGGAGTCTAGCACAGAGAGGTTGGTGTGGCCTCATTGGATGCCAGGCTGGAAAGGGCTAGAAGAAATCATCTGCCCATATGCTTCATTTATTCTTTTATTTATTTGAGAGAGAGAGTATGGGCACACCAAGGACCTCCTGCCACAATAAACACAAACTCCAGACACATGACTAGACCAACCCACGCCTACAGACTTTAAAAGCCAAGTACCCTTAACCACTGATCCTTCTCCCCAGCCCCTTATTTATTTATGTGGAGAGAGAGAATGGGTGTGTCAGGGCCTCTAGCCACTATAAACCAACTCCAGAGGCATGCACCACTTTGTTCATCTGGCTTTACACGGGTACTGGGGAATAGAACCCAGGGTGTTAGGCACTGCAGGCAAGTGCCTTAACCGCTGAGCCATCTCTCCAGCTTCCTCTATTCTTTTTTTTTTTTTTTTTTTTGGTTTTTCGAGGTAGGGTCTCACTCTAGTCCAGGCTGACCTGGGATTCACTATGGAGTCCAGGGTGGCCTCCAACTCAGGGCGATCCTCCTGCCTCTGCCTCACAGAGGACCGCTGTGAGTTCGAGGCCACCCTGAGACTACATAGTTAATTCCAGGTCAGGCTGGGCCACAGTGAGACCCTACTTCAAAAAACCAAAAAAAAAAAAAAAAAAAGTCTTGGCTAGAAGCCGGTTGGTGGAGGAGCCTTTAATGCCAGTGCTTGGGAGGCATAGGTAGGAGGATCAATGTGAGCTTGAGACTGAGACCAGCCTGGGACTACAGAGTGAGTTCCAGGTCAGCCTGGGCTAGAGTGAGACCCTACCTCCAAAAAATAAAAATTAAAAAAAAAAGCCCAAACAAACCCACAACTGTATATGATATACATATATGTATGTAGGCGTATGTGTGTGAGTGGGGGCCCATACCTGTAGAGATCAAGGACAGACAACCTTGGGTGTTGAACCCCATGGTCTACTTTGTTTGAGGCAGGCAGGGTCTCTACGTGTTTGTCAGGTTATTTGGCCTATGAGCTTCGGGGGTTTCTCCTGTTTCCACCTGCCGTCTCACTATATAGAAGCACTAGGATTACAGATGCATGCTGTTAAAAGTACTGGTACTAAACCGAGCGTGGTGGCTCACACCTTTAATTCCAGCACTCGGGAAGCAGAGGTAGGAGGATCGCCATGAGTTCGAGACTATGTAGTGAATTCCAGGTCAGCCTGGGCTAGAGCGAGACCCTACTTCAAAAACAAAACAAAACAAAGTGCTGGTACACTGTACTCTCCCTCATGCCGGCTGAATGGTATACTTGTGGTTATCTTTAGTCCATTTTGTGTTGCTAATACAGAGTACTGGACACTTGGTATTCATTTCTTATAGTTCTGGAGGCTGAAAAGTCCAAGAGCAAGGATAGCATCTGGGTATCTGCTGAGAGCCTTTGTACCACACCATCGCATGGTGGAGGGCAGGGAAGGGCAAGAAGAGACAAAATATTGCAGCTCGCAGAGCCGAAAGCAAAGAGAGCTGCCAATTCCTACAAGCCCTTTTTATTTATTTCCAAGGAGAGAGAGAGAGAGAGAGAGAGAGAGAGAGGGAGGGAGAGAGAGAGAGAGAGAGAAATAGATAATGAACACACGAGGGCCTCTAGCCACTTCAAACAAACTACAGATGCATACACCACTTTTGTGCATCTGGGTTTACATAGGTACTGGGGAATCGAACCCAGGTTGTTAGGCTTTGTAGGAACGTGCCTTAATCACTGAGCCATCTCTCCAGCCACCCCCCCTTTTTAAATATATATATATATATATATTTATTATAAAATATATAATATATATTATATGTTATATATATATATATATAATTTTTTTTTTGGTTTTTCGAGGTAGGGTCTCACTGTAGCCCAGGCTGACCTGGAATTCACTATGGAGTCTCAGGGTGGCCTTGAACTCACGGCGATCCTCCTACCTCTGCCTCCCGAGTGCTGGGATTAAAGGCATGCGCCACCATGCCCAGCTAAATACTTATATATTTTAAATATATATATATTTTTTATTGACTTCTCTACTTACAGACAACAAACCATGGTATTTCCCTCCCCCTCCCCCTCCCCCACTTTCCCCTTCATAACTCTGCTCTCTGTCATATCCTCTACCATCTCTCCATTAGTTTCTCTTTTAATTTGATGTCATCATCTTTTTCTCCTATTATGAGGGTCTTGTGTAGGCATTGCTAGGCACTGCGAGGTCTTGGATATCGAGGACAAATTCTGTCCAGATACTTGTATATCAGGAGCGGTACCCTTCCTTTGGCTCTTACATTCATTCCGCCACCTCTTCCACAATGGACCCTGAGCCTTGGAGGGTGTGAGATGTTTCAGGGCTGGACACTCCTCTGTCCCACTATGTTGCCTTTTGGGTCATTCCAGTGGTCATCACCATCTGAAAAGAGAAGCTTCTCTAACCAAAAGTGAGAGTAGCATTAATATATGAGTATGAACATTAACTGTAGTGCTTTCTGAGCAATTTGGTGAGAGTAATATGTGCACTTATCCAGACAAGAGTAGGCTTTATACCCCTAAGGCTCATGACCTCCCCTGTGATAGGCTTTTGATTAGGTTTTCAGTACCAGGCATGTATTCCCTCCCATAGAGTGGGCCTTCAGTCCAACTAGAGAGCAGTTGGTTTCCCCCAGAGCAGTCATGCCACTATTGCACTAGTTTGGTCATTTGGCCTATCTGGCCAAACTTGGGCTTCCACTGTTCACTGTTTTCACTGCTGATGACTTCTGTCTCCCATAGGCCTGCATAGGGGTGCAGCTTTTTCCAGCTTTCAGTTCAGCCCCCCTTTTTGGGGGGGGGGGTTTGAGGTAGGGTTTTACTCTAGTCCAGGGTGACCTGGAATTCACTATGTACTCTCATGGTGACCCTGAACTCATAGTGATCCTCCTACCTCTGCCTCCCTAGTGCTGGGATTAAGGAAGTGTGTCATCATGCCCAGCAAGGCCAGCTCCCTCTTTAAAAAAAAATACAAAATTTATCTATTTATTTTATTTTATTTTTGTTTTTTTGAGGTAGGGTCTCACTCTAGCCCAGGCTGACCTGGAATGTACTATGTAGCCTCAGGCTGGCCTCGAACTCTTGGTGATTCTCCTACCTATGCCTCCTGAGTGCTGGGATTAGAGGCATGTGCCACCATGCCCGGCTCAAATTTTATTTCTTTATTTGCATGTGTGTGTGTGTCTATGTGTGGCAGGGTCTCTTGCTGCTGCAAACAAATGTCAGATGATTGCACCACTTTTTAAAAAGTTTTTTAAAAATTTATTTATTTGACAAAGAAAGAGGGAAGGAGAGAGATAATGGGCACGCCAGGGCCTCCAGCCACTGCAAATGAACTCCATCCAGATGCATGCGCCCCCTTGTGTATCTGGCTAACGTGGGTCCTGGGGAATCGAACCTGGGTCCTTTGGATTTGCAGGCAAATGCCTTAACCACTTAGCTATCCCTCCAACCCATGCACCACTTTTTTCATCTGGTTTTACATGGATTGCTAGGGAATTGAACCCAGCTAGCAGGCCTTTCAATAAAGTGCTCACCTCCCCCCCCCCCCCCCCCCCCCCGCCCAGGTAGTACAAGCTGATCTGGAACTCACTCTGTAGTCCCAGGCTGGTCTCAATTTACAGTGATCTTCCTACCTCTGCTTCCCAAATGCTGAGTGGGATTAAAGGAGTGCACCACCATGCCCGGCTGCAAATGCCTTTAAGTACTGAGCCATCTCTCCAGCTCCTACAAGCTCTTTTCAGAGTGGCATTAATCCATTTATGTGTAAAGACTCCTTGTGACCTAAACACCTCCCAGTAGGTCCCTTCCCAACACTAATTCATTGAGGATTAAGTTGCAACATGAATTTTAGAGGGAAGACAAACATTCAAATCATAGTTGGTCTGCATTCAAACATTCAAGCATACATTCCCTCCACTACTACAAACTAAACAAAGATGCAGAGAGAAGAGAGCCAGAGAGGGCCCCAGGACCCAAAGAATAACACAGTGGTGCAGTCCCCGGGTTTTCTGTTCCCTGGGGTGGAGCTGTGGATTCCAGCGAGCAGGAAACAGCAATGGGCACAGGTGGAAAAACTCCCACACTGCTCCCTCGAGCCAAAATACCAGGACGACGTTGTAAGCAGGAAACTTTTAGACAGGAATTGCTGGACTTCAGTGAAACCCTGCTGGAGAAACTAAATGTTCACACTTGGAGTGGGGGGGAGGGAGGCCACAGAGAATGTATCCAGGCTCTTTGGTTACAAAGGAACAGGTATTCCTTCAAGAAAAGGGGATATAGGCCAGGTGTGGGGGTGTACGCCTTTAATCCCAGCACTCAGGAGGTAGAGGTAGGAGGATCGCTGTGAGTTCAAGGCCACCCTGAGACTCCATAGTGAATTCCAGGTCAGCCTGGGCTAGAGCGAGACCCTACTTCAAAAAACCAAAAAAAAAAAAAAAAAGGGGGGGGGGAGATATGTTGCTAAATGAAGAATCTAGTAGAAACCAGCAAGCTTCAAGAAGGCCAAAAATTGAGTGAGATCACTTCCTTTTTTCTTTTTTTCTTTTTCTTTCTTTCTTTCTTTTTTTTTTTTTTTTTTTTTTTTGAGGTAGGGTCTCACTCCAGCCCAGGCTGACCTGGAATTCACTATCTAATCTCAGGCTGGCCTTGAACACACTGTGATCCTCCTACCTCTGCCTCCTGAGTGCTGGGGTTAAAGGCATGTGCCACCATGCCGGCTGAGATAGGGTTTTATATAGCCCAGGCTGGCCTCAAACTTGTTATGTGGTTGAGGTTGGTCTTGAACCCCTGATCCTCCTACTTTCTAAGTGCTGGGATTCCAGGCATGTGCCACTAGTCCAGCTATACAATAATGCTTGAGACAACCTTTCAGCTTCTGTCCCCGCTGCTAAACGGATCAGTCTCTCAGATTTTCAATTTCAAATTCCCACCAAAGACTGACTGGCTCATTTGCGCTTTGTGTGAGGCAAATTTCTGAGCAGTATACAGATAGGTGAATCGGTTTACTATCTAGCTCTGGCTTAGTTTATTACAAACAGAGGTAATAAGGTCTTGTACAAAATAGGGCTCTTTCGATGGTCCATGAGAGCAAGTATTTCCCCAGAAGGTAAGGGTAGGTCCTTTGAATGTAAGAGTAAGAGAAAGAAATGATCTTATAAATGACAGCACAATGCAGTTTAGCACCAGGCAATGAGTCCGAGACTGGAGGTTTTAGGAATGACGGGGGAAAGGCAGCCCGAAGGAGAAGCAGGTGTTTGCCAGGAGTGTGGAGGGAGGGCAGTCCAGGAGAAGAGTAGTGCAGGCAGAGGCCAGTGACTGCAACAGGTCATGGCTGGTTCAGAACAGAGACGTTCAAGGAACCTGGAGGAATAGGGGAAGTGGGGAGGGCTGGGGGCTGGAAAATACAGTGAGCTTATATTGCAAATGACAGGTGTTTTTTTTTTTTTTTTTTTTTTTTAGGTAGGAAGTTGTGTGTGTGTGAGAGAGAGGCAAGGTCTCACTCTAGCCTAAGCTGATTTGGAACTCATGGTGATCCTCCTACATTAGTCTCCCCAGTGATGGGATTAAAAGCATGAGCCGAGCTGCAAAGATGGCTTGGCAGTTAAGGCGCTCACCTGCAAAGCCAAAGGACCCAGGTTAGATTCCCCAGGACCCATGTAAGCCAGATGCACAAGGTGACACATATGTCTAAAGTCCGTTTGTGGCAGCTGGAGGCCCTGGGGCACCTATTCTCATTCTCTCTCGCTCTCTCAAATAAATAAATAAACTTTTTTTTGTTTTGTTTTTCAAGGTAGGGTCTCACTCTAGCCCAGGCTGACCTGGAATTCACTATGGAGTCTCAGGGTGGCCTCGAACTCACGGCGATCCTCCTACCTCTGCCTCCTGAGTACTGGGATTAAAGGCATGCACCACCACGCCTGGCAAAAATAAAATGTTTTTTTAAAAGCATGAGCCATCACACCCAGCACATGCCTTTAATCCCAGTACTTGGGAGGCAGAGGTAGAAGGATCACTGTGAGTTTGAAGCCAACCTGGTACTACAGTATCCAGGTCACTCTGGGCCAGAGGAAGATCCTACCTCAAAATAATAAAATACTCCCCCCAAAATAAAATAAAGATAATAGCCAGGTGTGGTGGCTCACGCCTTTAATCCCAGCACTCCAAAGGCAGAGGTAGGAGGATCGCTGTGAGTTGGAAGCTACCCTGAGATTACATAGTGAATTCCGGGTCAGCCTGGGCTAGAGGGAGACCCTACCTCAAAAAACCAATAATATTAATAATGATGATGATGATGATGTTGCCAGGCATGGTGTTTCACGCCTTTAATTCCAGCACTTAGGAGGCAGAGGTAGGAGAATCACCATGAGTTCAAGGCCACCTGAGTGAATTCTAGGTCAGCCTGGGCCAGAGTGAGACCCTACATAAAAAAAAAAAACAAAAATGGGGCTGGAGAGATGGCTTAGTGGTTAAAGTGCTTGCCTGTGAAGCCTAAGGATCCATGTTCAACTCTCCAAATCCCACGTAACTCAGATGCATAAAGGTGAGGCAAGCGCAAGTTCGCACATGCCTATCAGGTGGCTCAAAAATAGAATAAAAAAATAAAAATAAAACATGGAGCTGGGGAAATGGCTTAGTGGGGGAAATGGCTTAGCAGTTAAGGCACTTGCCTGCGAAGCCTAAGGACCCTGGTTCGATTCCCCAGGACCCATGTAAGCCAGATGCACAAGGGGGCACATGCGTCTGGAGTTCATTTGCAGTGGCTAGAAGCCCTGGTACGTCCATTCTCTCTTTCTCTCTTCCTCTGTGTCTCTCTCTCAAATAAATAAATGAAATATTAAAAATAAATAAAACATGTTTTCTGGCTTGTCTGCAAAGCCAAAGGATCCAGGTTCAATTCCCCAGTATGCATGTAAAGCCAGACGCACAAGATGGCACGTGTCTAGAGTTCTATAGTGGCTGGAGGCCCTGGCTTGCCCATTCTCACTATCTGCCTCTTTCTGTCTCTCTCAAGTCAATCAATTAATTAAAAAATGTTGCCATGCCATGCTTTACTATGTTAGCATTAAAAAAAAACTAAGGCTGGGTATGGTGGCGCACGCCTTTAATCCCAGCACTTGGGAGGCAGAAGTAGGAGGATCGCTGAGTTTGAAGCCACCCTGAGACTCCATAGTGAATTCCAGGTCAGCCTGAGCTAGAATGGGATCCTACCTCAAAAAACCAAAAAAATAAAAAACTATAATGTCAGGGGCTGGAGAGATGTCTCAGTGGTTAAGACACTTGCCTGCAAAGCCTTACAACCAAGGTTCAATTCCCCAGGACCCATGTAAGCCAGATGCACAAAGTGGTACATGCATCTGGAGTTTGTTTGCAGTGGTTAGAGGCCCTGGAGCTCCCATACTCTCTCTCTCTCTCTGTTTCTAATAAATAAATAAAATATTTTAAAAATCAAAACTGGCCCGGTGTGGTGGCACACGCCTTTAATCCCAGCACTTGGGAGGCAGGGGTAGGAGGATCACCGAGAGTTTGAGGCCACCCTGAAACGATATAGTGAATTCCGGGTCAGCCTGAGCTAGAGTGAGACCCTACCTCAAAAAAAACAAAACAAAACACAACAACAACAACAACAAAAAAAACAAAACAAAACTCATGTTTCACAACAAATATATGGGTACAAAAAAAGGGACTCACTTGTATTCAAAACTACACTACGTAGAAGCCAGGACTGGCAGTGTTAGAATCCTAACACTTTGGAGGCCGAAGCAGGAGAATTGTTATGAGTTCAGGGCCTGCCTGTGCTATAGAGCAAGTGACAGCCATCCAGGTTTACATAGCATGACCCTGTCCAACCCCCAACCTCCCCAAAATAATGCACCACACAGGGGCTGGGGAGATGACCTAGAGGGTAAGAGTGCATGTCACACTCATAAGGGCCTGGGAAGTCCTGAAACTACCAAAGTTTGATTCCCCAGGACCCATGGAAACAGCTGGGTGTGGTCACAGAAGTGAGTCGTTCCCCGTGGGAAGCAGGAAGCAGAGAATTTCTGGGGCTCTGGGAAACCATAGCTCCTCGTTCAGAGAGAGACTATCTCAAAGAAATGCACAGGTGAGTAATAGAGGAAGCACAGCTGATGTTCTCCAGTCTCTGCACAGAGGCATACCTCTGCACATACTCATGTAGACACCACTCACACACCACACACACACACACACACACACACACACACACACGAGAATAATCACCACACAGGCAAAGATGACTTATATATATTGTACCGAAAGCGCAACCATAGAAGAAAATGTGCCCCACATTGGCACTCCAGTGGGCATCAGAACCTTTGAATCATCCTAGGCCGGGGTACAGCAATTCATGAGACATTTCCAGCTGGTAGGTTCCCAGCTAGCGCCAGTCTTTTTGGCTGAGTCCCCAGACATTGTGTAGCAGAGACAAGCCATTCCCATTAGGATCTATTTGAACTATTGACCTACAGAATCTATGCCCACAGTAAAATGCAGGAAGGAAAGTAATTCAACATGAGTATGGAGACTGAGGAAGAGGCTGGGTTAGAAATATAAACTTGAAGCCGGGCGTGGTGGCGCACGCCTTTAATCCCAGCACTCAGGAGGCAGAGGTAGGAGGATCACTGTGAGTTCGAGGTCGCCCTGAGACTACATAGTGAATTCCAGGTCAGCCTGAGCTAGAGTGAAACCCTACCTCGAAAAACAAACAAACAAAAAAACCCAAATATATATATATGTATGTATATCAATATATATATACAAATATACAAATATATATATATAGTCGGGTGTGGCATTTGGGAGACTGAGGTAGGAGGATCGCTGTGAATTTAAAAAGAAAAAAAATGGGGGGTACTACCATGGGATATTTTTTATAATCATGGAAAATATTAATAAAAATTGAGAAAATTAAAAAAAAAGAACCTGGCTGGTTAGCTCAGTTGGTTAGAGCGTGGTGCTAATAACGCCTAGGTCGCGGGTTCGATCCCCGTACGGGCCAGCAGTGATAAATTTGCCGGGCGTGGTGGCGCACGCCTTTAATCCCAGCACTCGGGAGGCAGAGGTAGGAGGATCACCATGAGTTCGAGGCCACCCTGAGACTACAGAGTGAATTCCAGGTCAGCCTGGGCCAGAGTGAGACCCTACCTCAAAAAACCAGAAAAAAAAAAAAAAAGAAAAAAAAAAAAAGAAAAAGAAAAAAAAATAAACTTGAGCTGGAGAGATGGCTCAGCTGTTAAGGCACTTGCTTACAAAGCTTGATGGCCTGGGTTTGATTCTCCAGTGCCCATACAAAGCCATATGCACAGAGTGGCCCACATGCATCTGGAGTTCCTTTGCAGCAGCAGGAGGCCCTGGCATGCCCATTTTCTCTGTCTGTTTCTCCTAAGAAATATATACATATTTTGTGTATGTGTGTGTGTGGTAGGGTCTTACTGTAGCTCAGGCTGACCTGAAATTTACTATGTAGTCTCAGGGTGGCCTTGAACTCATGGTGATCCTCCTACCTCTGCCTCCTGAGTGCTGGGATTAAAGGCATGTGCCACCATGCCTGGCTAATAATTTTTTAAAATTTATTTATTATTTTCTTATTAACAACTTCCATGATTGTAAACAATATCCCATGGTAATACCCTCCCTCTCCCCCCACCCACTTTCCCCTTTGAAACTCCATTCTCCATCATATCCCCTCCCCATCTCAATCAGTCTCTCTTTTATTTTGATGTTATGATCTTTTCCTCCACTTATGATGGTCTTGTGTAGGTAGTGTCAGGCACTGTGAGGTCATGGATAACCAGGCCATTTTGTGTCTGGGGGGAGCACATTGTGAGGAGTCCTACCCTTCCTTTGACTCTGACATTCTTTCCGCCACTTCTTCCGCAATGGACCCTGAGCCTTGGAAGGTGTGATAGAGATATTGCAGTGCTGAGCACTCCAGTCACTTCTTTCCAGCACCATGATGTCTTCTGAGTCATCCCAAGGTCACTGCCATCTGAAAAGAGAAGATTCTCTACCAAAAGTAGAGTAGCATTAATATATGGGTATGAACATTAAGAGAAGTGCTTACTGGGCAGTTTGATAAGCATAGTATATATACATTTAGCCAGACAGCAGCAGATGTTACACCCCTAGGGCTCATGACTACCCCTGTTTTAAGTTTTCAGTATCAGGGATGTATTCCCTCTCATGGAGCAGGTCTCCAGTCCAATTAGAGGACAGTTGGTTTTCACCATGATAGACGTGCCACTATTGCACCCGTTGGCTCATTTGGCCTGGCTGGCCAAATATAAGGCTTGCAGTGTCCACTGTTGAGTATCTTCACTGGTGATTTCTCTCTCCCATTGAACTGCATGCAGAATAGCTTCTTCCAGCTTTCTGTCAGCTGGTCTACATGGAGAAGGTTATCAGCTCAGTTCCAGCAGGATTTCTCAGTGGCCTTGCAGCCCAAGTATGTGGAGTCTTCAGCAATAGGGTCTTACCATCTATTCCTGGTGGGAAACTGAGGCCTCGGCAATGACCTGTAATGTTTTGGGGACATCAGGGACCTCCCTGGCCAACAACTCACTGGAAGGTATCTCATCCCTGGCACTGAAAATTTTCTAGTAACAATCTACGGCTCTGAGTGTTCCATTGTTCACAAAAGTAGGTTTCCATATGATTTATTTATATCCTCTTAGATTTTGATTAGTCCTCCCTCCACCTTTCCTTTACTCAATCTCTGACCTCACTTAGGTCTTTTCACCCCCATTCATCTATTCTTCTACTTACATATATACAATACCATCCTATTAAGTACCCCCTCCCTTCCTTTCTCTTCCCTTTATCTCTCTTTTCTAGCTTACTGGCCTTTGCTACTGAGTTTTCTTCCTACTCACACAGAAGTCCAATCATGTGTAGCTAGGATCCACATATGAGACAGAACATGCGACATTTGGCTTTCTGGGCCTGGGTTACCTCACTTAGTATCTAATAATTTTTTTTTAAGGAATATAAACTTGAAAATTGTTTGAGTAGCCAGTCCTGTAATTCTAGCAATAGGGAGGCAGAAGCAGGAAGATCACAAATTAAAGGCCAAACTGGTATTCAAGGGAAGAACCTGACAAAAAGAAAAAGAATGAAGGAAATAAAGGCTGAGGCAGGAGGACCAAGAGTTTGAGGCTGCCAGGCATGGTGGCGCACACCTTTAATCCCAGCACTCGGGAGGCAGAGGTAGGAGCATTGCTGTGAGTTTGTGGCCATCTTGAGACTACAGAGTGAATTCTAGGTCAGCCTGGCCTAGAGTGAGATCCTACCTGAAAAAAAAAAAAAGACAAAATAACAAACAACAACAAAACACTAACAACCTTAACTGAGGGTGGGGGAGGGAGAGAGGAAAAAAGGAGGAAGGAAAAGAAGGAGGGAAGAAAAGATTACAGTGAATCCATTTGGTGGCTTTACGTCCTTAAATTTGGGTATAGTAATACAGCAATGGTGTCAATGACAGAGCATGACAAGAGTTTCAGGAGAAAGCAGGGAGTAAATCTTACAGCTGCTCTGCCACTGAAGTCTGTAGTAAATACTTCAAGATGGGTTCAAATCCAGTGACAATAGCGATATTGGGACACAGAGACACAGGCTGGGGAGAGCGCAGGGTGACAACAGAAGCAAAGGAACAACCAGAAGAAGAGAGGAAGGACCCACCGATGCGACCCTCTGAGACAGCATAACCCTGCCGACACTTTGGTTTCAGCTGCCTAAGCTTTTAGAATTCAGTTCAAGCACCTTGTTTGGATGAGTGTGTTCTGGCCGTCTCTGGAAACTCATCTTCAAGGGTTTAGCTGCTGGACTTGCTCTGTCAAGTTCTGTTGAAGCAAAATGCAGAACCACGCTCATTAGCTTCAATATATATATATATAGTTAGATTCAGGTGTCCCCCATAAACTTAGGTGTTCTGAACACTACGTTTCCAGCTGATGGTGATTTGGGAATTAACACCTCTTGGAGGCAGTGTATTGTTGGGGGCGGGCTTATGGGTATCATAGCCAGCTTCCTCTTGCCAGTGTTGGCACACTCTCCTGTTGCTATTGTCCATCTGATGTTGCACAGAAGGTGATGTCCACCCTCTGCTCATGCCATCATTTTCCCCTGCCACCATGGAACTTCCCCTTGAGTCTGTAAACCAAAATAACACCCCCCTTTTTTTTTCCCACAAGCTGCTCTTGGTCAGGTGTTTTCTGCTAGCAGTACAAACCTGACTGCAACAGTAAAGTTAGTATCAAGAAGTGGGATCATTACTGCTAAAAACCTGACTATGTGGCTTTTGGCCTTTTGGAACTGATTTGCAGGAGGAATGTGGACGACTTGGAAACTTTAACCTAAAAGATACCTTGATGGACCATTCTGGTCAGAGTTGAACGACCTGAATGCAGGAAGAACTATGGACTGTGAGGTCTGGCTTGTGAGGGTGAGAAAGAGCTTTGCCTGCACTGGGCTAGAAGCAGTTTGTGTGAGAGGCTTGTTCTTATGGCTGTGTCCTGAGAACTTGTGCAGGGTTGCATTGCGTAGAAATGGGCTGGTGTGAGCAGAGGGATACGGCACAGAAAAAATGAAATCTTTGAGCCAAAACTGCTGCCTGTTCAGCTACAATTGTTTGAGAGATTACAACCATTGAGATTGGGCCAGCTGACCTGCATTGGGACAACAGGAAGAATGCAGACTCTTTTGAAGGAGCCTGAGTGCTTAAGGAGTGTCCTGTTCTTCAAAGTCTGTTTTATTCCCCACAGGATTAACAAGTCGGTAGCCCATCTGGTGTTATGGAGTATAACAAATGCAGGGAAGAGAGGGTCATTGAATTTGCAACATGGTTTTGTTTTTTGGAAATGACCATGAGCAGTGTGAAGCAGGCTTGTTGGATTGCCTGTGTGGAGACCCGATGGAGCCATGAGGATGAACCGTGGGTTGCAGCAAAGACCCAATTAAGATGCCAGGACTTTGAGATGGCTGCCAAGGAGAGCTGTCAGCACCAGATGCAGTTTTCCAGGACTATGAGTAGCCTAGCTGGAGGGATGCAATTGGAAATCCAGACACTTGTCACTGGTTAGAGTTGTTGGACTTGGAGCTACAGAGCTGATGTTTGCCCTGTTTAAATCTTGTATTGGTTGACTATTTCTTTGCTCTGTTTGCTTTGCCCAATGCCATTTTTGGAGTGTGAATATTTATTCTGTGCTGTTACGTGTTTTTTCATTTTTATTTTTATTTTTTGTTTTTTCAAGGTAGGGTCTCATTGTAGCCCAGGCTGACCTGAAATTCACTATGTAATCTCAGGGTGGCCTCAAACTCATGGTGATCTACCTACCACTGCCTCCCAAGTGCTGGGATTAAAGGCGTGTGCCACCACGCCTGGCTATTTTTATTTTTATTTTTATTTTGAGGTAAGGTCTCACTCTAACTCAGGCTGACCTGAAATTCACTATGTGGCCTCAGGGTGGCCTTGAACTCATGAGATCCTCCTACCTCTACCTCCGGAGTACTGGAATTGAAGGCATGCACCACCATGACTGGCTGGGTTTTTATATTTGGTATTGCGGCCCAGTTAAAAGACCTTGGACTATGGGGATGTTTGAATATCATTGAGATTGATAAAAGCTATGGGGACTTTGGGGCTGGGAAGATTTCTTAGTGGTTAAGGCACTTGCCTGCAAAGCCAAAAGACCCAGGTTCGATTCCCCAGTACCCACATAAGCCAGATACGTAAGGCGGCACATGCATTTGGAGTTTATTTGTGGTGGCTGGAGGCCCTGGCACATCCATCCCTATCTTTCAAATTAATAAATTAAATAAAATATTTTTTAACTATAGGGACTTTTAAATTTGGACAAATGCATTGCATTTTACATCATGAATGGTTGTCAGTTTATGAGGGCCAGTGGCAGAATGTGGTGGTTTGATTCAGGTATCCCCCATAAACTTAGGTGTTCTGAATGCTAGGTCCCCAGCTGATGGTGATTTGGGAATTAACACCACCTGAAGGCAGTGTATTGTTGGGGGCAGGCTTATGGGTGTTACAGCCAACTTCCTCTTGCCAGTGTTTGGCACACTCTCTTGTTGCTGTTGTCCAGCTGATGTTGGCCAGGAGGTGATGTCCACCCTCTGCTCATGTTATCGTTTTCCCCTGCCATCATGTAGCTTCCCCTTGGGTCTGTAAGCCAAAATAAACCTCTTTTTCCCCACAGGATGCTTTTGGTTGGGTGTTTTCTGCCAGCAATGTGAACCTGACCGTAACCATGTATATATTCCTACCTCTGCCTCCCAAGTGCTGGGATTAAAGGCATGTGTCACCATGACTGGCTTGAAGTACTTTTTTTTTTTTTTTTTTTAAATCAGAGAGAGAGAGTGAGAGTGAGAGAGAATTAATGCACCAGGGTCTCTAGCCTCTGTAATCGAACTCCAGATGTGACTACCATCTTGTGTGCATGTGCAATCTTGTGCACTTATGTCACATTGTGTGTCTGGCTTACGTGGGACCTGGAGAGTCAAACATGAGTCCTTAGGCTTCCCAGGCAAGCACCTTAACTATTAAGCCATCTCTCTAGCCCCTGAAGTATTTTTTTTTAATATTTTATTACTGCATGCCTTTAATCATAGCACTTGGGTGACTTTTTTGTTGTTTTCTTTTGTTTTTTTTGAAGTAGGGTCTCACTCTAACCCAAGCTGACCTGGAATTCACTATGTAGTCTCAGGGTGGCCTCGAACTCACAGTGATCCTCCTACCTCTGCCTCTCGAGTGCTGGGATTAAAGACTTTTTTTTGAGGTAGGGTCTCACTCTAGCCCAGGCTGACCTGGAATTCACTGTGTAGTCTCAGGGTGGCCTGGAACTCATAGCAATCCTCTTACCTCAGCATATATATATATATATATATATATATATATATATATATATATATATATATTTGCAAGCAGAGACAGAGAGAAGAAAGTGAATGCGCATGCCAGGGTCTCTAGTCATTGCAAATGAACTCCAGAAGTATGTGCCACTTTGTGAATCTGGCTTTACATGGATTCTAGGGAGTAGAACCCAGGTGGTTAGGCTTTGCAGACAAGTGCCTTAACCACTGAGCCATCTCTCCAGCCCTCAATATCATTTCAAATAGTTTATTTAGAGCTGGGGAGATGGATCAGCAGTTAAAGACACTTGGTTGCAAAGCCTCTGGCCTAGGTTTAATTCCGCAGTACCCTTGTAAAGCCAGATGCACAAGGTGGTGCACTCTTCTGGAGGTTGTTTGCAGTAGCAAGATGACCTGAGGCACCCATGTCCCGCACCCACCACACAAATAACTATAATGAACAAAAATTTAAATACAACAGTTTATTTGTGGTTTTAGAGATTGAACCTAGAGCTTGTACATGCTATATAAGTACTCTACCACTGAGGTACAAGACCTCTTTTTGTGGGGAAAAAAAAAAGGTTTATTTTGGCATACAGGCTCGAGGGGGAAGCTCCATGATGGCAGGGAAACGATGGCATGAGCAGAGGGTGGACATCACCCCCTGGCCAACATAAGGTGGACAATAGCAACAGGAGAGTGTGCCAAATACTAGCAAGATGGAGCTGGCTACAACACCCGCCCCCAACAGTACACTGCTTTCTGGAGGTGTTAATTCCCAAATCTCTATCAGCTGGGGACCTAGCATTCAGAACACCTACGTTTGTGGGGGACACCTGAATCAAACCACTACATTCTGCCCCTGGCCCCCATAAACTGATAAGCATACATGATGTAAAATGCAATGCATTCATCCAACTTTCAAAGTCCCCACATGTTTTATCAATCTCAGTGATGCTCAAACATCCCCATAATCCACGATGTTTTTTTAAAATTTTTATTTATTTTTATTTTTATTTATTTGAGAGCGACAGACAGAGAGAGAAAGAGGCAGAGAGAGAGAGAGAGAGAGAGAGAGAGAGAGAGAGAGAGAATGGGCGCACCAGGGCCTCCAGCCATTGCAAACGAACTCCAGATGCATGTACTACCTTGTGCATCTGGTTTATGTGAGTCCTGGGGAATCAAGCCTCAAACCAGGGTCCTTAGGCTTCACAAGCAAGCACTTAACTGCTAAGCCATCTCTCCAACTCCCCAAGATCTTTTTTTTTTTTTTAAATATATATTATTGCGGGGTGTGGTGGCACATGCCTTTAATCCCAGCACTCGGGAGGCAGAGGTAGGAGGATTGCTGTGAGTTCAAGGCTACCTTGAGACTACAGAGTGAATTACAGGTCAGCCTGGACTAGAGTGAAACTCCACCTCAAAAAACCAAAAAACAAATATATATGTTGTATTTATTTACTTGAGAGAGAGAAAGAGGCAGAGAGAGAGAGAGAGAGAGAGAGAGAATGGGCTCACCAGGGGCTCCAGCCACTGCAAATGAACTCCAGATGCATGCGCCCCCTTGTGCATCTGGTTTACATGGGTCCTGGAGAATAGAATTGGGATCCTTTGGCTTTGCAGGCAAATGCCTTAACCGCTAAGCCATCTCTCTAGCCCCCAAGATCTTTTTTTGTTTGTTTGTTTGAGGTAGAGTCTCACTCTAGCCTAGGCTGATCTGGAATGCACTCTGTATTCTCAGGGTGGCCTCGAACTCATGATGATCCTCCTACCTCTGCCTCCCTAGTGTGGGATTAAAGGCATGTGCCACCACACCTGGCAATTCAAGATCTTTTTTTTTTTTTTTTTTTTTTTGTTTGTTTTTCAAGGTAGGGTCTCACTCTAGCCCAGGCTGACCTGGAATTCACTATGTAGTCTCAGGGTGGCCTCGAACTCACTGCGATCCTCCTACCTCTGCCTCCCGAGTGCTGGGATGAAAGGCGTGCACCACCACGCCCAGCCAATTCAAGATCTTTTAACTGAGCCATAATACCAAAAAAAAAAAAATCCCAGAAAACCTATAATGGCACAAAATAAACACCCTGCAAAAGATGGCATTGGGCATAGCAAAAAAATATTCAACCAATACAAGATTTAAACAGGGCAAACACCAAACTCTGTAGCTCCAAGTCCAACAACTCTAGCCAGTGACAAATCTCCGAGTCCAATAATTCTAACCAGCAACAAATTTTGCCCCTCCAGCTAGGCTACTTACAGTCCTGGAAAACTTATTGGGGCTGGCAGCTTTCCTTAGCCATCTCGTGGTCCTGGCATCTCCATTGGGTCTTCACTGCAATCCACGGTCCATCCTCACACCTCCATCGGGTCTCCATGTAGGCATCCAACAAACTTATTTCACAATGGCCATTTCCAAAACACAAGACCATGTTGCAAACTCAATGACCCTCTCTTTCCTGCATTTCTTATACTCCACAATACCAGGTAGGGTGCCAATTTGTTAATCCAGGGGGAAATAAAGCACACTTTGAGTAACAGGACAGTCCTTGAGTTCTCAGGCACCTTCAAAAGAGTCTACATTGTTCCTGTTGCCCCAGTGCAGGTCAGCTGGCCCAATATCAAAGATTGTAATCTTTCTTTTTATTATTATTATTATTTTTATTAACAACTTCCATGATTATAAAAAATACCCCATGGTAATACCCTCCCTCCCCCCACTTTCCCCTTTGAAACTCCATTCTCCATCATACCCCCTCCCCATCTCAATCAGTCTCTCTTTTACTTTTGATGTCATGATCTTTTCCTCCTCTTATGATGGTCTTATGCAGGTAATATTTCAATTGCAGCTGAATGCGGAGCAGTTCACCCAAAGATTTCATTTCTGTGCCATATCCCTCTGCTCACACCAGTCCGTTTCTACACACTGCAACCCTGCACAAGTTCTCAGGATATGGCATAACAGCAA
Source organism: Dipus sagitta (assembly GCA_036346955.1). Classification (NCBI taxonomy): domain Eukaryota; kingdom Metazoa; phylum Chordata; class Mammalia; order Rodentia; family Dipodidae; genus Dipus; species Dipus sagitta. The sequence goes on along the minus strand of CM070780.1, from coordinate 91,455,082 downwards.
GCCTCTCGTACAAACTGCTTCTAGCCCAGTCCAGGCAAAGCTCTTTGTCACCCTCATAAGCCAAACCTCACAGTCCATAGTTCTTACTGCATTCAGGTCTTGCAACTCTGATCCGAATAGTCCATCAAGCTGTACTTACAGCACTACAAGGTGTCTCTTAAGACAAGGTTTCAAATCCTTCCACATTCCTCTTGAAAATCAGCTTCAAAAGGACAAAGCCACACAGTCAGGTATCTAGCAGCAATCCCACTCCTCAGTATCACTTTACTGTTATAGTCAGGTTCACATTGCTGGTAGAAATCACCCAACCAGTGATGGTTCATACCTTTAATCTCAGCACTGGGGAGGTGGAGGTAGGAGGATCACCATGAGTTCAAGGCCACCCTGAGACTACATAGTAATTCCAGGTCAGCCTGAGCTAGAGTGAGACCCTACCTCAAAAAAACAAGAAAGAAATTACCCAACGAAGAACAGCTTGTGGGAAAAAAAGGTTTATTTTGGCTTATAGGCTGGAGGGGGAGGCTCCATGATGGCAGGGGAAAACAATGGCATGAGCAGAGGGTGGACATCACCCCCTGGCCAACATAAAGTGGACAACAGGAACAGGAGAATGTTCCAGTATATGTGTGTGTGTGTGTATACATATACATTTTTTTTTTTCTTTTTTGAGGTAGGGTCTCACTCTGGTCCAGGCTGACCTGGAATTAACTATGTAGTCTCAGGGTGGCCTCGAACTCACTGTGATCCTCCTAGTTCTGCCTCCCGAGTGCTGGGATTAAAGGTGTGCACCACCACATCCAGCTTTTTAAAAAATATTTTATATATTTATTTGAGAGAAACAGGCAGAGAGAGAGAGAGAAGGGGTGCACCAGGGCCTCCAACCACTGAAAATTAACTCCAGACACATGTGCCACCTTTTCCATCTGTTTATGTGGGTCCTGCGGATTCGAATCAAGGTCCTTTAGCTTTGCAGGCAAGCACCTTAACCACTAAGCAATCTCTCCAGCCCTTTTTTTTTTTTTTTTTTTTTTTTTGGCTTTTTGTGGTAGGGTCTAACTCTAGCTCAGGCAGGCCTCAAACTCACAGTGATTCTCCTACCTCTGCCTCTCAAGTTCTGGCACACGTTTTTAATCCCAGTACTTGGGAGGCAAAGGTAGGAGGGTTGCTGTGAGTTCGAGGCCACCCTGAGACTCCATAGTGAATTCCAGGTCAGCCTTGACTACAGTGAGACCCTACCTTGAAAAACAAAAACAAAACAAGGGGCTGGAGAGATGGCTTAGTGGTTAAGGCGCTTGCCTTCAAAGCCAAAGCACCTTAGTTCTACTCCCCAGGGCCCATGTAAGCCAGATGCACAAGGTTCGTTTGCAGTGGCTGGAAGCCGTGGTGCACCCATTCCCTCTCTTTCTCACTCTTTCTCTCACTCTGCCTCTTTCCTTCTCTCAAATAAATAAATAAAAATAAAAAAATATTTTTCAAAATTGACATTTGAGAGCCAATGGGTGCAATAGTGGCACATCTGTCATGGTGGAAACCAACTGCCCTCGAATTGGACTGGAGGCCTGCTCCATGGGAGGGAATACATCCCTGATACTGAAAACTTAAAACAGGGGTAGTCATGAGCCCTAGGGGTGTAATGTCTGCTGCTGTCTGGCTAAATGTATATACTATGCTTATCAAACTGCCCAGTAAGCACTTCTCTTAGTGTTCATACTCTTATATATTAATGCTACTCTCATTTTGGTAGAGAACCTTCTCTTTTCAGATGGCAGTGACCTTGGGATGACTCAGAAGGCACCATGGTGCTGGAAAGAAGTGACTGGAGTGCTCAGTACTGTAACATCTCTATCACACCTTCCAAGGCTCAGGGTCTATTGCGGAAGAGGTGGCAGAAAGAATGTCAGAACCAAAGGAGGGGTAGGACTCCTTACAATGTGCTCCCCCCAGACACAAAATGGCCTGGATATCCATGACCTCACAGTGCCTGACACTACCTACGCAAGACCATCATAAGAGGAGGAAAAGATCATGACATCAAAATAAAAGAGAGACTGATTGAGATGGGGAGGGGATATGATGGAGAATGGAGTTTCAAAGGGGAAAGTGGGCGGGGAGGAGGGAGGATATTACCATGGGATATTTTTTATAATCATGGAAATTATTAATAAAAATTTGAAATAAAAAAATTGACATTTGAGTCTTTGGGGGACATAAATTCAAACAACTACCACACTGACATTAGCATCATCTCAAGCCCACCCAGAGGACAGTACTGGGCAGCTAGAAGGGCTCCCGCATATTCCCAGTCCTCCAACAGAGGACCCTGTCTACTGGTTCTGTTCTTTGGGTCAGAGCTGCTGTTTCCTGTACCGCTCCCCACCACATCTCAGGCCATGGCTGTCTAAGGGTTCCTTCTGCCTCCTGGTTCAGCTCTCTGCTCAGAGCTTGAGGATTTCCTCCCTGGGCCTGGCTCCTCAGCATCTCTCCCACCCTCAGGTCTCCTAATTCTCTTTCCAGGCCTGGAGCCCCTCCTGGAGTCTGCCTACTGGGCCCTTTTCTGTGTTCCCTAACATTCCCACCCTCCTTTTTTTTTTTTCTGAGGTAGGGTCTTGCTCTAGCCCAAGCTGACCTGGAACTCACTCTGTAGTCTCCGGGTGGCCTTGAACTCACAGTGATCCTCCTATCTGGGCCTCCTGAATGCTAGGATTAAAGGCTTGCACCACCACACGCAGCTCAGCCCACCTCTTTCTTAGATAATAAGATGCAATCTCAATGATGGATTAGTCAGAAGTCCCTTGCCTCCTCTTATTATCCTCTTCTGGAGTAAAGATTTCCCAGAACAGAGGTCTTCTGGGAGGGGGAAAATGCCTTTCATTCCTCCTAAGGCATCCACAGCAGAAAAACAAACCCAGGTTGATTCTCAGTAGATTTCTCTGCTACTATCCTACACATTGACATCTCTTTGTAAGCAGGGAAGAAAGAGCAGGAAAGAAAAAAAAAAAAAAGAAAAGGTTTTACTGTGTTGTAATTGTGGCTTTCATAGTGACCCTGATAGCCATAGAAATAGCTACAGGACAGATACCCCACATTACAAATCCTTGTATTCAAAGTATTTTTCCTTAATACATGTGAGGTAGGTGAGGGCCGGGCATGGTGGTGCACACCTTTAATCCCAGCACTCGGGAGGCAGAGGTAGGAGGATTGCCGTGAGTTCGAGGCCAGCCTGAGACTACATAGTGAATTCCAGGTCAGCCTGGTCTAGAGCGAGATCCTACCTTGAAACTTCCCCCCCCCAAAAAAAAAACAAAAAAAAAGAAACAAAAACATGTGAGGTAGGTGAATGAATTGTCAGCAGAATTCAGAATTTACTGTACAACATTGTACTTAAGAGCAGCATTATAAGGTTTCAACCCCAAGGCCTCTAACATTCTCTTTAAATTTTTAAAAATTTTTTCATTTATTTATTTACAAGCAAAAAGATAGAAGAGGGACAGAGAGAATGGGCATGGCAGGGCCTCCAGACACATGTGCCTCTTTGTGCACCTGGCTTTATGTGAGTACTGGAGAATTAAACCTGGGTCCTTTGGCATCACGGGTTGAGTGCCTTAACCACTGAGCCATCTCTTCCAGCCCTCTAGCATTCGCTTTTACCAACAGAAATCTCTTGACTTTCTGAGTGAGATAGTGGCTTATCTTCCTAGGCTTCATATAAGATAGAATCTGTTGTAGGTGCCCAAATCCTTTTCACTTGTTGAAGATCAATTCCATGGTCACTTAATGAATTTGACCTTCCTGATGCTAGACAGTCAGTATTCAAGGTGTTAATAATTTTGCAAATATACTTATTCACCCAAGAAAAACACTGGAAGTGCATTGTGTGATTGGGTATTGAGTTGCATGTTAGTTTATTTGTTTGTGTGTGTTGAGGGGAATTGTTTGGTTTGGTTTTATGTCTGTTCCATCAGCACCCTGGCTTTTAGGGTGTTAATAAAACTGACCAGCACCAGGAGTGGTGGCACACTCTTTTCATCCCAGCACTAGGGAGGTAGAGGAAGGAGGAGGCCACCCTGAGACATAGTGAATTCCAGGTCAGCCTGGGCTAAAGTGAGACCCTACCTCAAAAGAAAAGGGGGAGGTGCTGGAGAGATGGCTTAGCGGTTGAGCACTTGCCTGTGAAGCCTAAGGACCCTGGTTTGAGGCTCGATTCCCCAGGACCACGTTAGCCAGATGCACAAGGGGGCGCATGTGTCTGGAGTTCATTTGCAGTGGCTGGAGGCCCTGGTGCGCCTATTCTCTCTCTCTCCCTTTCCCTCTGTGTCTGTCACTCTCAAATAAATAAATGAAAGAAAGAAAGAAAGAAAGAAAGAAAGAAAGAAAGAAAGAAAGAAGGAAAGAAAGAAAGAAAGACTGGCCAAATAGTAAACAGCTGAATCAGTATTGCTCCTGAATGGAGGTGCTCTGTGATAGAGGTTCCCCTGGGCTGGGAATGAGCCTGGTTTGCCCAGCTGAACACTGCCATAAGGCCTCCTCTAACCCTCAGCCCAATTTCCCTTAGCGCTTGGGACCAAGATCTCCTTCCTTCCTGGGACACAGAGGTGAGCCCAGATGCACTCAGTCGTCCCTCAGAGAGAGAAATTCAATCCCAATGATCCGCGTGTGTGTGAGCTCAAGAGACATCCATCAAAACCCAGCAGGGCTTGAGAGAAAGGTATCCGATGACTAAATACACAGACATTTCTACAAAACAAGTCCTGCCATCAAATGTACGGGTTCTTTCATTTTTTTCCCTTTAGTTATCGGTCGTAGCTGGAATGCAGTGGGAAGCGAATCCTTGGAGTCTAATCAGAAAGAATCCCTTCTTGATGCCAGACTGGCTCCACAGACACACCTGTGCACAGGTTTGACCTGAGGTTATCCTATTTGGGTGACTTGGGAAGAGGACCAACACCTGATTAGGGGTTGCTTCCTTGGAGAAGCAGAACATAAAGCAAAGCTATTCATCTGTGACGGACAGGAGCCAAGAGTGAAAGGGCAGAACTTCTAGAAGGAGTAGGAATGAACGGGAGCCCAGGAATCCTCGGGGTTCCTTGGAGGATAAAGGAGGCTGACAGAAACCATCTGCTCATCCTCTGGGACAGTGGCCTGTGGAGACAGAATTCTGAAAAGAGGATTTTTTTTTTCTAATTTATTTGAGAGTGACAGAAAGAGAGAGAGAGAGAGAGAGAGAGAGAGATAGAATGGGCACGCCAGGGCCTCCAGCCACTGCAAATGAACTCCAGACGCATGCGCCCCCTTGTGCATCTGGCTAACGTGGGTCCTGGGGAATCAAGCCTCGAACCAGGGTCCTTAGGCTTCACAGGCAAGTGCTTAACCACTAAGCCATCTCTCCAGCCCTGAAAAGAGGATTTTTAGTAAAATGGAAAAGGAGGTGAGGGACACCACTTATGATCAAATCATCACTGAAACATAGACGCTCAGAGCCTCCCATAATTCGACTGGGCACAGGGGTGCACTGTAAGAGACTGATTCTCACCTAGGCGTGAGTCAACTAATCACATGGAGACAAATGTGAACTTCAACAGTCCACAAATAATCTACTTCCCCTAAGGCTTTGCCTCAGCCACACTCTATAGCCAAAGATGGGTTCTGCTCCAACAGGACATTCTAGAGAGCTCTGTCCTCCCTTAAGTGTCCGGAGAGGCAATCTGTTGTTCATGAACAAAATGAGATACAGGGCTAGAGGTGAAGTTTAATGGCAGAGAATTTGCCCAGTAAATGTGAGGCCCTGGGTAAAATTCCCAGCAAAACACACACACGTTTTGGGGTCAATAATTTCCTTCAAATATCTGCATTCTCAAATATTGCTGATAGCTCTATAATCTTTTTGAAAAATCAAGAGTCTCTGATCCAAGATTTCTATTTTATTTAGAATACATCCTAACGGATTTTTTTTTTCTTTGTGTCCCTGGATGACTTGTAACTCAGTCTGTAGCTCAGCTGTACATGAGATTGTTTGGGGTCTTTTGTTTCAAAAAAGGATTTCAGCCAGGTGTGGTGGCGCATGCCTTTAATCCCAGCACTTGGGAGGCAGAGGTAGGAGGATCGCCATGAGTTCGAGGCCACCCTGAGACTACATAGTGAATTCCAGGAGAGCCTGAGTTAGAGTGAAACCCTACCTCGAAAAACCAAAAAAAGAAAAGAAAAAAAAAAAAAAAAAAAAAAAAGGATTTCGGTGTCTTCTAGGCTGGCCTTGAATTTACAGTAATCCTCCTACCTCTGCTTCCTGAGTACTGGGAATAAAGGTATGTGCCACCAAGCCTGGCAATTTGTTTTTGTTGTTTGTTGTTTGTTTTGTTTTTTCCAGGTAGGGTCTCACTCTAGCCCAGGCTGACCTGAAGTAATATGTATGTAATATGTAGTCTCAGGGTGGCCTCAAACTCATAGCAGTCCTCCTACCTCTGCCTCCCGAGTGCTGGGATTAAAGGTGTGTGCCACCATGCCTGGCTCCCGGCAGTTTTTAAATTTAATTTAACTTTATTATTTTATTTATCAGAGAGAGAGAAAATATGGGAACTCCAAGGCCTCTAGCCACTGCAAACAAACTCCAGATGCATGTGCCACCTTGTGCATCTGGCTTTAGGTGGGTACTAGGGAATCGAACCTGGGTCCTTTGGTTTTGCAGGCAAATGCTTTAACTGCTAAGCCATCTCTCCAGCCCTTTTTAAAATTTTTATTATTATTTACTTAAGAGAGTGATAGAGGGAAAGAGGCAGACAGAGAGAGAGAGGGAGAGGTATACATATAAAGAGAGAGCTAGAGAGAATGGGTGCACCAGGGCCTCCAGCCACTGCAAACAAACTCCAGACGCATGCGCCACCTTGTGCATGTGGCTTATGTGGGTCCTGGGGAATTGAATTGAGGTCCTTTGGCTTTGCAGGCAAACGCCTTAACTGCTAAGCCATCTCTCCAGTCCCACCCGTGGTTTTTAAATTTTATTTGAGACAGGATCTCACTATGTAGTCATGGCTGCCCTCTAACTCGTGGTGATCCTCCTGCCTCAGCTCCTGAGTGCTGGGAATGCCAGCATATGCCACCTCACCCGTCTGGGTTTTTTGGTAGTTCTAGTCATTTCCAGCTGAGGATCGAAAGGCCTGTGAGGGGAAAAAGTGAGCAGTTGGTCTCCTGAGCTTTGAGGAACATCCCGGCATCCTTCTGAAAAGAGCTTCCACCCCAAGCAGGGTACCTCCCCCAGCCTTGGGCACCTTCCAAGGGCGTGGCGGGCATGCGGGCGAGCTTCACACGCTGTTGCCAAGGCCAGGCAAGGAGGCTCGCCATTCTGGAGCCTCCCAAGCTCAGGGAGGAAGCAAACAGTTTTGAAGAGTAGTGAGGAGGGGGGGGGGGAGAAGGAGGGCAGCTGAGGCTGGAGCAGGGATGTTCCAGCGACCTCGCCTCATCTTTCCTTCTGTTAAGACAGACATTCCCAACAGGCACAGCCCGCCTTTTCCTTCCCTCCAAGGATTTGGGATAACTTTGAGGTCAGGAGTTTTAACTTAACAAGGGAGCTGTCTGGGACTATAGACAAGCCCTGACTGAGCTGGAGTGCTGGGCCTCGCTGGTGCAGGGAGACCAGGGAATTCCGTGGCTGGAGGTCAGTGTCCACTTGTGCACCGTCAGAGGTGACCAGCACCATGGGGTTCCTCGGTGCTGCGAGATCATTCAGGACTAGAGCGGTTCCTTCTCCAAATACAAGTCACGAAGGAGGGAACAGGGCAGCAGATGCACAATGCATGTGGGTGAGTCACAGGGCACGTGGGGGGAGGGAGGGAGGTGAGGCCTGGGTGGGGCCTCTTTCCGGAAAACAGGGACAGTCTAGGGGAAGGAGGGAGCTGGGGAGCAGCCTCAGGGGACCAGATAGTCGGCAGCTGCTAACTCCTGGAAGGGCCATGTCAGCCTTGTATGCTACTATGTGTGTAATATATATAATTTGAGAGAGAGAGAGAGAGAGAGAGAATGAGCATGCCAGGGCTTCCTGCCACCACAAATGAACTCCAGACACATGTGCCACCCTTGTGCACCTGGCTTTGTGTGGTTATTGAGGAATCAAACCCCAGGCCATCAGCCTTTGCAAGCAAGTACCTTTAACCACTGAGTCATCTCTCCAGCCCCTCTATACTACTAAAAATTTTTTTCTGTTTTTTTTTTTTTTTTTTCAACATAGGGTTTCTCTCTAGCTCAGGCTGACCTGGAATTCACCATGTAGTCTCAGGGTGGCCTGGAACTCACAGCGATCCTCCTACCTCTGCTTCCCGAGTGCTGGGATTAAAGGCATGTGCCACCACGCCTGGCATTAAATTTTTTTTTTTTTTTAATGTCACATGCCTTTAATTCCAGCATTTGGGAGGCAGAGGTAATAGGATGGTTGTGAGTTTGAGGCCAGCCAGTATGTTCCAGGCCAGCCTGGGCTAGAGCGAGACCCTACCTGGAAAAACCAAAAAAAAAAAAAAAAAATTTGCAGGGCGTGGTGGCGCACGCCTTTAACCCTAGCACTGGGGAGGCAGAGGTGGGAGGATCCCAGTGAGTTCGTGGCCACCCTGAGACTACATAGTGAATTCCAGGCCACCCTGGACTATAGCAAGACCCTACCTTGAAAAACCAAATAATAATAATAATAATAACAATAATAATTTGAGGGCTGAAGAGATGGCTTAGCAGTTAAGGTGCTTGCCTGTGAAGCGTAAGGGCCCATGTTCGGCTCTCCAGGTCTCACATAAACCAGACACACAAAGTGACACAAGGTCATGCATGTGCACAAGGTCCCGCACACATCTGAAGTTTGATTGCCGTGGCTGGAGGCCCTGGAGTGCCAATTCTCCTCTCACTCTCACTCTCTTGTATTAAAAAGGAAAGAAAAGAAAAAAGCCAGTCTGTTGGGCTTACCTCAAAAAAGACATTTATTTATTTAAAACAAATAAAGATGAGATCAAGAATGGGCACACCAGAGCCTCCTGGTGCTGTAAATGAACTCCTGATGCATGAACCGCTTTGTACATCTGGCTTTTACATGGGAATAGAACCTAGGATGTTAGGCTTTGCAAGCAAGTACCTTTAACAACTACGCCATCTCTCCAGCTGTAGAACACAAATAATAAAGAGGAAAGGTTTTAAATTTTGACTTATTAGATGGGCATGGTGGTGCAAGCCTTTAGTCCCAGCACTGGGGAGGCAGAGATAGGAGGGTTGCTATGAGTTCAAGGTCAGCCTGGGATTAAAGGCAAGCACCACCACACCCTGGCTTTGGGTTTTCTTATTTAAAAAAAAAAATTATTTGAGAGAGAGAGAAAGAGAGATGGGCATGGTGGCACATGCATGCCTTTAATTCCAGCACTCAGGAGGCAGAGGTAGGTGTGAGTTTGAGCCTACCCTGAACTACATGGTGAACTCCACGTCAGCCTGGGCTAGAGATGGAGACCCTGACTGGAAAAAACAAAAAATAAAATAAAATAAGAGAGAGAGAGAGAGAGAGAGAGCTGGAGAGGTATCTTAGCGGTTAAGGCACTTGCCCGCAAAGCCTAAGGACCTAGGTTCGATTTCCTCAGTACCCACATAAACTTGACACACACGGTGGCACATGCATCTGGAGTTCACCTGCAATGGCTAGAGACCCCTGAGGCACCCATTTTTCCTGTCTTTTTCTGTGTGTAATAAATAAAATAATTTTATTATATATTTTATTTATTTAATTTATTTATTGGACAGAGAGAGAGATAGATGGGAGAGACTTAAAAAAGAGACATATTTAGAGAGAGAATGGGCGCACCAGGGCCTCTAGTCACTGTAAACTCCAGAAGCATATACCACCATGTATATCTGGTTTATGTGGGCACTGGGGAATTGAACCTGGGTCCTTAGGCTTCACAGGCAAGCACCTTAACTGCTAAGCCATCTCTCTAGCCCAAAGAATGTTTTTAAAAAATAAGAGCCAAAAACAAACAAACAAACAAAAAACAACCAAAACCACCCAACCAAACAACAACAATAACAACAAAAAGCCAGGCGTGGTGGCACATGCCTTTAATCCCAGCACTCGGGAGGCAGAGGTAGGAGGATCGCTGTGAGTTTGAGGCCACCCTGAGACTACATAGTGAATTCCAGATCAGCCTGGGCTAGAGTGAGACCCTACCTCAAAAAACCCACCTAAACATTAATAATAAGAAAGCCGGGAGTGGTAGGCGCACACCTTTAATCCCAGCACTTGGGAGGCAGAGGTAGGAGGATTGCTGGTGAGATCAAGGCCACCTTGAGACTACATAGTGAATTCCAGGTCAGCCTGGGCTAGAGTGAGACCCTGACTCAAAAAACTGAATGAGAGAGAACGGACCTCTTGCTGCTGCCAACACCCTCCAGACACCTGGCGCCACTTTATGCATCTTGGCTTTATGTGTGGGAACTGGGGAATTAAACCCAAGCTTTGCAAGCAAGCTTTTAACATTTAACCACCGATCCATCTCCTTAACACTTGTTTTTTTTTTTTTTGTTTGTTTGTTTTAAAAATGCTTTTATTTATTTATTAGAGTGTGAGAGAGGGAGGAAGGGAGAGAATGAGTGTGCCAGGGCCTTCTGCCACTACAAACACTGTAGACGCATATGCCATGTGCATCTAGTTTATGTGGATTATGGGGAGTTGAACCTAGGTCCTTAGACTTCACAGGCAGACCCTGGTTCAATTCCCTAGGACCCATGTAAGCCAGATGCACAAGGTGGCAAATGCATCTGGAGTTCATTTTCAGTGATTGGAGGTCATGGCATGCCCGTTCTCCTGCCCCTTCCAAATAAGTAAATAAAAAATATATTTTTTAATCCTCCTGCCTCAACCTCTCATTTCTGGCATTACAGCACAACTTACCATGCCCAGCTCTTCATCATTTGTCTGTATTGGGAACTTTGGACATTTTTGATTATTTTCAGATATAGAATGAATTGATGTAAATTATGGCTACCCTAATGTGCCTTAAACCACCAGAATCAGGTTCTTCCATCAAACTATTTTTGGTATTCATTATCTAACCTCTCTCTAGCCTCCTTCCCATTCCTAGTTTCAGGTGAAGATTTTCTTTTTTTCTTTTGGTTTTTTACTTTTATTTATTTATTTGACAGCGACAGACAGAGAAAGAGGCAGAGAGAGAGAAAGAGAGAAGAGAGAGAATGGATGCGCCAGGGCCTCCAGCCACTGCAGACGAACTCCAGATGCGTGCGCCCCCTTGTGCATCTGGCTAATGTGGGTCCTGGGGAATTGAGCCTCGAACCGGGGTCCTTAGGCTGCACAGGCAAGTGCTCAACTGCCAAGCCATCTCTCCAGCCCTTTTTTTTTGTTTGTTTATTTTTATTTATTTCACAGCAACAGACAGAGAGAGAAAGAGGCAGAGAGAGAGAGAGAGAGAGGGAGAGAGACAGAGGGAAAGATATAGAGAGAATGGGCGCGCCAGGGCCTCCAGCAACTGCAAACGAACTCCAGATGCATGCGTCCCCTTGTGCATCTGGCTAACGTGGGTCCTGAGGAATCAAGCCTCGAACCTGGGTCCTTAGGCTTCACAGGCAACCGCTTAACTGCTAAGCCCTCTCTCCAGCCTGAAGATTTTCTTTTTGTTGTTGTTTCGTTTTGCTTTTTCGAGATAGAGTCTCACTCTAGCCCAAGCTCACCTGGAACTCAACTCTATAGTTCCAGGCTGGCCTCGAACTCACAGTGATCCTCCTACCTCAGCTTCCCCAGTGCTGGGATTAAAGGCGGGTGCCATCACCCCCGGCTACCCCCTTCCTAGTTTCAAGTGAACACTCTTCTACCACACCCTTTACTGCTAAGAGATCAATTCAGATTCCATATCTGAGTGAGAACCTGCACCCTTTGGCTTTCTATTTCTGCCTTATTTCACTTAATATGATGTCCTCTAGTTCCAGTCATGTTGCCTCTAGTGTCAGGACCTCACTTTTCATGGCTGAGTAATACACCATCGCATCTGTACACATGCCCTTCCCCCATCAATGCACGCTTCCATTGCTTCCATTTCTTGGCATCTGTGACGACTGAAGCTATGAACATGGAACGGTTTCTCTGTTTTTTTTCAAGGTAGGGTTTCACTCTAGCACAGGCTGACCTGGAATTCACTATGTAGTCTTAGAGTGGCCTCGAACTCATGGTGATCCTCCTGCCTCTGCCTCCCGAGTGCTGGGATTAAAGGTGTGCGCCACCACGCCCGGCTCGAAAATATCTCTTTGATATACTGATTTCATTTCCTTTGGATATGTACCCAGCAGTGGGATCGTTGGATCATATGGAAGACCTGTTAGTATTTTTAAAAATATATATTTTATGGGCTAGAGAGATGTGTCTTAGCAGTTAAGTGCTTGCCTGTGAAGCCTAAGGACCCTGGTTCGAGGCTTGATTCCCCAGGACCCACGTAAGCCAGATGCACAAGGGGGCGCATGGATCTGGAGTTCGTTTGCAGTGGCTGGAAGCCTTGGCGCGCCCATTCTTTCTCTATCTATCTGCCTCTTTCTTTCTCTGTCTGTTGCTCCCAAATAAATAAATAAATAAAATTAAAAATATATTTTATTTAGTTAGTTATTTGAGACAGAGAAAGAGGTGGTGGTGGTGGGGTGGGGGGTCCTGGAGAGTCAAACCGGGATCCTTTGGCTTTGCAGGCAAACACGTTAACCGCTAAGCCATCTCCCCAGCCCCTATTCTTAGTATTTTTTGAGGTACCTCCATGCTCTTTTCCATAATGGCTGGATTAATTTGTATTCCCATTGGCAGTGTATGAGAATTACCCTTTCTCAGGGCTGGAGAGATGGCTTAGCAGTTAAGGCACTTGCCTGTGAAGCCTGAGAACGCATGTTTGACTCTCCAGGTCCCACGTAGTCAGACATAAAAGTGACACAAGTGTGCAATGTCACACAAGGGAGCACATGCATCTGCAGTGCGTTCACAGTGACTGAAAGGCTCTGGTGTGCCCATTTTCTCTCTCCCAAATAAAATGATTAAAAAAAAAAAAAGAATTCCAGCCAGGCATGGTGGCACACACCTTTAATCCCAGCACTCCGGAGGCAGAGGTAGGAGGATCACCATGAGTTCAAGGCCAGCCTGAGACTACATAGTGAATTCCAGGTCAGCCTGGACTAGTGTGAGACCCTACCTCGAAAAAACAAAAAAAGAATTCCCCTATCCCCACATCTCTCCAGCATGTTATTTTTGTGATATCAGGTATTGTCACGGGAGTCAGATGCCGTCTCACTGTGGTTTTGATTTTGATTTCCCACGTGGTTAGTGGTGGAGGAAAGATCTCATGGGAGCTGGCATAGAAGGGCCTAAGGGCACCACTGAGAGCTCTGCTGTCCTTGCTGTGTGTGGCACACCCATTGCTGCCACACACTTCTGGTCCAGGTGATCTTAGTACCACACAAACCAGGCTTATTGCCTCCCGTTTCCCTACGAGGAAGACCCAGGTTATCTTCATTTCACTTACTAATTCATACGACAAACATTCCTCTCACCCTCCTTTTTATACTAATAATTCCAAATGAGCAGTGTATGCATGATGCACACCTCTGTAATCCCAGCACTCAGGAAGTTGAGGCAGGAGGATCAGGGGTTTGAAGCCAGCCTGGACTACAAAGCAAGGCTTTGTCCTAAAAAAAAATGGGGAAGGGCTGGAGAGATGGCTTAGCGGTTAAGGTGCTTGCCTGGGAAGCCTAAGGACCCAGGTTTGACTTCCCAGAACCCACATAAGCCAGATGCACATGGTGGTGCATGAGTCTGGAGTTAATTTGCAGTGGCTAGAGGCCCTGGTGTGCCCATTCTATCTGACTGTCTGTCTCTCTCTCTCTCTCAAATAATAAATAAATAAAATATAAAAAATAAGGGCTGGAGAGGTGGCTTAGTGGTTAAGCACTTGCCTGTGAAGCCTAAGGACCCCAGTTCAAGGCTCGATTCCTCAGGACCCACGTTAGCCAGATGCACAAGGGGGCACACGTGTCTGGAGTTTGTTTGCAGTGGCTGGAGGCCCTGGCGCACCCATTCCCTCTCTCTCTCTCTCTCTCTGCCTCTTTCTTTCTCTGTCTGTCACTTTCAAATGAATAAATAAAAATAAACAAAACAAAAAAAAAACAAATCCAGCCAAGCATGGTGGTGTACACCTTAGTCCCATCACTTGGGAAGGCTGAGCCATGAGTTTCGAGGCTAGCCTTGGGCTGCAGAGTGAGTTCTAGGTCAGCTTGGGCTAGAGTGAAATCTTGCCTGGAAAACCACAACAAAAATACAAAGCACTTTCTTTTTTAAAGTATTTATTTATTTATTTAGTGCGTGTGTGTGCCTGCTAGAGTCCTTTGCCACTGGAAACTTTTTGGCCTTTCTTTTTTTTTTTTTTTTGGTCTTTCAAAGTAGGGTCTCACTCTAGCCCAGGCTGACCTGGAATTCACTCTGTAGTCTCAGGGTGGCCTCGAACTCACAGCAATCCTCCTACCTCTGCCTCCTGAGTGTTGGGATTAAAGGCATGTACCACCATGCCTAGCACTTTTTGCCACTTCTTGCATCCAGTTTTATGTGGGTAGCTGGAGAATTGAACCTGTGCTGGCAGGTTTTGCAAGGAAGAGCCTTTAAAGGCTGAGCCATCTCCCCAGGCCCTCAAAACACTTCTGGCTAACTTTCAAGGTTACTTCTGGAGAAGCAAAGGCTGTTTACGGAATCTGTGATCTGGGTGGCTCAGCCTCTAAAGGCACTGGCTGGCAAAGCCTGCCAGTCCAGGCCCAATTTCCCAGCACCCACATAAAGCTGTATTAGTTACTTTAAAAAAATTTTTTTTTCTTTTATTTATTTATTTGAGAGTGACAGAGAGAGAAAGAGGAAGAGAGAGAGAGAGGGGAGAGTGGGCGCGCCAGGGCTTCCAGCCACTGCAAACGAACTCCAGACGCGTGCGCCCCCTTGTGCATCTGGCTAACGTGGGTCCTGGGGAATCAAGCCTTGAACTGGGGTGCTTAGGCTTCACAGGCAAGCCCTTAACCGCTAAGCCATCTCTCCAACCCTGTATTAGTTACTTTTGTCTCACTATGACCAAAATGAAATGGGGCTTGGAGTTCAAGAAGAGCTTATGAACCCCAAACCTCTGGGGCTCTTACTTGTTTTAACAAAGCGTTGAAATAAGCAGCCGGGTGTGGTGGTGAAAGCCTTTAATCCCAGCACTCTGGGAGGCAGAGGTAGGAGGATCGCTGTGAGTGTGAGGTCACCTCTTTGTAAAGGCTCAATGGCCTCCAAAAATTAGTGCCAACAGCTAGGGAACAAGCATTCTCAACATGAACCTGCGGGGGATATCTCTGATTCAAACCTAGCTACTGGAGTTGAAAAAAAAAAAAAAAAAAAAGCAACACACTAGCCACTTGGAGAGCCGCTTGAAGTAAATAAATGGCAATATTAACATGTGCCAGTGACAAAATGAGGTAAAATATGTCTTATAGATCGTAGCCACTTTTTTTAATTTTTTTTTTTAAGTAAGACGTTTACTTTTATTTTATTTATTTATTTGAGAGCGACAGACAGAGAAAGAAGCAGATACAGAATTGGCGCCCCAGGGTCTCCAGCCTCTGTAAACGAACTCCAGACACGTGTGCCCCCTTGTGCATCTGGCTAACGTGGGTCCTGGGGAATCGAGCCTCGAACCGGGGTCCTTAGGCTTCACAGGCAAGCGCTTAACCACTAAGCCATCTCTCCAGCCCGATCATGGACACATTTTAAATTTAGGCCCAAAGCAAAATATAAACATTTTAATACGATGCTCTTATCTCCATTACAGCACGATTGCTATCAAGTTGTTGCCTGCCTCCGTGCCTGCACAGCATCAAGAGACCCTCTCCCCCCCCCCCCCACCAGCTAGCAGCAGCCCACTGTGGAACCATGGGATGTCTGGTGGTCTTTTCCGCCTGGGGGGAAAGTGAGCTCACTACCACTGTAATAATCACAATGACATTCCCGACCTCCACAGCTGCTGAATTGATGGGAACAACTAGGATCAGACAAGCTGGGATGAAAACGGAGCTTGCCTGTCTGCTTCACTTCCTCCCTCCCTCCCTTGTTGTTTTAAGACGTGAGATTGCAGTCGCCTTCAAGTTGCTGGCACGAAGCCCAGGGCCAAAAGTAGCTTGTGGCGAGCTGGAGAGATAGCCCGACAGTGAAGGCGCTTGCCTGCAATCCCTAATGACCGGGGTTCCATTCCCCAGTACCCTCGTGAAGCCAGGCGCACAAAGTGGCGCACGCGCCTGGAGTTTGTTTGCAGTGGCTGGAGGCCCTGGCTATTACCATTCTCTCTGTCTCTCTTCTATCCATCTCTCTCTCTCTCTTTCTCTGCTTGCAAATAAATAAACAGAAATATTTTAATGTAAAAAAAAAAAAAAAAAAAAAGCTCGTGGGCTGGGCATGGTAGCCCACGCCTTTAATCCCAGCACTCGGGAGGCAGAGGTAGGAGGATGGCTTTCGAGTTCGAGGCCACCCTGAGACTACATAGTGAATTCCGGGTCAGCCTGGGCTAGAGTGTGACCCTACCTCAAAAATGAAATAATAAAATAAAATAAAATATAATATAAAATAAAATAAAAGCAGCTTGTGGGAGGAAAGAGTTTATTTTAGCTTACAAATTCAAGGGGAAACTCCATGATGGCATGGCACAAGCAGAAGCTGGACATCACCCCCTGGCCAACATCAACAGGAGAATGTGCCAATGACTGGCAAGGGGAAGCTGGCTACAACACCCATTAAGCCCACCTCCAACAACACACTTTTCCCAGGAGCTTCCAATTCCTGAATTGTCATCAGCTGCGGACCCAGAGCTCAGAACACAGGAGTTTATGGGAGACACCTAATTCAAACCACCACACAGTGTTATATATCCCAGGCCGGTGCCAACCTCACAATGTAGCTAAGAATAACCTTGAACTTATAGTTTTCTTTTCTTTTTTTGGTTTTTAGGTAGGGTCTCCCTCTAGCCCAGGCTGACCTGGAATTCACTATATAGTCCCAGGCTGTTCTTGAACTCACAATGATCCTTCTACCTCTGCATCCAGAGTACTTGGATTAAAGGCGTGGACCCCCACGCCTGTCTGAGCTTCCATATCTTTTCCTCCCAGAATTAAGTGGATGTCTCTAGTCTTAAACCAAGCTGTGGGCTACCACAAGCTAATCAGCCTTTCTTTCCTGCCGTATACTGATTGGTCACCCCATGGAGTACTGGAGGTTGGGAGGAGAGTTTAAGCTACTTTATTTTTTTAATTAATTAGTTTTAATTATTTTAATTATTTATTTATCTGTGTGTGTGTATGTGGGGGCATGCCAGGGTCTTTTGCTTCTGTAAAAGAGCTCCAGATGCATATACCATTTTGCCTCTGGATTTTTAAAAAATTTTTAAATTTTTTTATTAACAATTTCCATGATTATAAAAAATACCCCATGGTGATACCCTCCCTCCCCCCACCTACCCCTTTGAAATTCCACTCTCCATCATACCCCCTCCCCATCTCAGTCAGTCTCTCTTTTACTTTTGATGTCTTGATCTTTTCCTCATCTTATGATGGTCTTATGCAGGTAGTGTCAGGCACTGTGAGGCTATGGATATCCAGGCTGTTTTGTGTCTGGAGGGAGCATGTTGTAAGGAGTCCTGCCCTTCATTTGGCTCTTACATTCTTTCCTCCACCTCTTCTGCAATGGACCCTGAGCCTTGGAAGGTGTGATACAGATATTGCAGTACTGAGCACTGCGGTCATTTCTTTCCATTACCATGATACCTTCTGAGTCATCCCAAGGTCACTGCCATCTGAAAAGAGAAGATTCTCTACTCAAAGTGAGAGTAGCATTAATATAATGGTGTGAACAGTAACAGAAGAGCTTACTGGGCAGTTTGTTAAGCATAGTATATACATTTGGCCAGACAACAGCAGATGTTACACCCCTAGGGCTTATGACTAGCCCTGTTTTAAGTTTTCAGTATCAGGGATGTATTTCCTTCCCATGGAGCAGGCTTCCAGTCCAATTAGAGGGCAGTTGGTTTCCCCCACAACAGACGTGCCACTATTGCACCCATTTTGCCTCTGGTTTTATATGGGTGCTGGGGAACCAAGTCCAGGCTTTGAAAAGAGCACCTTTAACTGCTGAGCCATTTCCCCAGCCCTGAGCTATTTTTCCCAGGACTATTTCCTCTCAGAGGGGAGAGAAAAAGTCACTGTATAGCTGGGCTGAAAGTCCAGAAAGCCCCTGGCCATTTTGCAAACCCCTTCCCCTCAAGTACATGCATGGTTTCCTTGACCTAACTTGGCTTCCTAGAAAACAAAGTTGAGGGTTGGGGAGGTGGCTCAGCAGTTAAAGGCATTTGCTTGCAAAGCCTGCCAGCCTGGGTTAGGTTCTCCAGTACCCACATGAAAGCCAGATACACAAAAGTGACTCATGTGTCTGGAGTTTATTTTCAGAGGCAGGAGGTGCTGGTGTGTCCATTCTCTCTCTCTCTAATAAAAATTTTAAAAACCTCAGGAGGCAGAGGTAGGAGGATCGCCATGAGTTCGAGGCCATCCTGAGACTACGTAGCGAATTCCAGGTCAGCCTGGGCTAGAGTGAGACCCTACCTCGAAAAACCAAAAATAAAACATTTTAAAAATTTTTTAAAAGAAAGCAGAAAGAAAAGAAAGCAAGCAAGCTGAAGAGATGGCTCGGTGGTTAAGACACTTGCCTCCAAATCTTAATGACCTGGTGCATGCATGTGGAGTTCATTTGCAGCAGCTGGAGGCCCTGGAATGCCCACTCTTTCTGTATCTCTCTGTCTCTCTTTGCTTGCAAATAAATAAAAGAAGAAAACCAGGAGAGAGAGAGAGAAAAAAAAAAAAAAAAAAAAAAAAAGCTGGGCTTGGTGGCACACACCTTTAATTCCAGCGCTTAGGATGCACAGGTAGGAGGATATTTGTGAGCTCAAGGCCAGCCTGGGCTAGAGAGACCCCAAAACAAAACAGAGCTGAGGCAATGAAACACTGTCAGTGTTCCACTGGGACTGTTACAAACCAAGGGAAACAAGAATGAGGAAAGCCAGGCCCAAGGCAGGGAGGGAAGGAGCGAGGGAAGGAAATTAATTACGTAGTCTCGGGCTGGCCTTGAACTCACAGCGATCCTCTGCCTCCTGAGTGCTGGGATTAAAGCACCATGCCTGGCTATCTTTTTTTTTTTTTTCTTAAGTATTATGGGGCTGGAGAGGTGTCTCAGCAGTTGAGGTGCTTGCCTGTGAAGCCTAAGGACCCAGGTTCAATTCTCCAGGTGCCACGTAAGCCAGATGCACATGGCGGCACATGTATATGGAGTTCATTTGCAGTGACTAGATGCCCTGGCATGCGCATTCTATCTCTCTCTCTGTGTCTGTAATAAATAAATTTTAAATTTTTTTTAAGGGCTGGAGAAATGGCTTAGTGGGTAAGACACTTGCCTGCAAAGCCAAAAAACCCAAATTCAATTCTCCAGCACCCACATAAGCCAGATGCACAAGGTGGCACACACGTCTAGAGTTTGATTGCAGTGGTTGGAGACCCTGGCCCTGGCATGCTCGTTCTCTGTCTGTGTTTCTCTTCTCTCTGTCTCTGTCTCTCTCTATATATATATACAAATAAATAAACTTTTAAAAATAAAGGGGAGATTGAATGAGGAGACACCTGACTTTGATCTTTGGCCTCCGCATACATGTGCATGTACACCCATGCTCACATACATATGAACACACATGCACAGTACACACACATACACAATTAAAAAAAAAAAAACATGAGCTGGGAGTGGTGGCGCATGCCTTTAATCCCAGCACTGGGAGGCAGAGGTAGGAGGATTGATGTGAGTTCGAGGCCACCCTGAGACTCCATAGTGAGTACCAGGTCTAGCCTGGGCTAGAATGAAACCCTACCTCAAAAAAAAAGTGAAGCTAGAGAGATGGCTGAGCAGTTAAGGCACTTGCCTACAAAGCCGAATGACCCAGGTTTGATTCTCCAGTGCCTACATAAAACCAGATGCACAAGGTGGCGCATGTGTCTGGAATTTGTTTTCAGTGGCTGGATGCCCTGGTGCACCCATTCTCTCTTCTCTCTCTGCTTGTAAATAAATAAGAAATATTTTTTTAAAAAACCATGTGAAGGGCTGGAGAGATGGCTTAGCGGTTAAGCGCCTGCCTGTGAAGCTTGAGGACCCCAGTTCAAGGCTCAATTTCCCAGGACCCACGTTAGCCAGATACACAAGGGGGCGCACGCGTCTGGAGTTTGTTTGCAGTGGCTGGAAGCCCTGGCATGCCCATTCACTCTCTTGCTCTCTGCCTCTTTCTCTCTCTCTCTCTCTGTTGCTCCCAAATAAATAAATAAAAATAAACAAAAAAATTAAAAAAAAAAAACCAGCTGAGTAAGATCTAGTGTAAAGAAGAAAGAGGTTAATGGTTTGACTCCTGAACCAAAGAAATGATCTATCCTGAACATTTAGAAAAGAAAGGCTGAAGGAATTTTGAGGGAATTTCTTGATTTGAAAAAAAATTGAAATTTAAATCCTCAGTGGACAAATTTGGGGTCTCATTAATAGTAATGCTTATGCATTTTTTTTAAAAATACAATTGCTGATTTACAATTGAATAAATTATTTTCTCAGTTAAAAAAAAAACAAACAACCATGTGAAGCCAGGCATGGTGGCGCATGCCTTTAATCCTAGCACTCAGGAGGCAGAGGTAGGAGGATCACCGTGAGTTCAAGGCCACCCTGAGAATACATAGTGAATTCTAGGTCAGCCTGGGCTAGAATGAGACCCTACCTAAAAAAAAAAAAAAAAAAAAAAACATGTGAATTGAGAGATTTCATGTGCTTCCTTCTCGTGATGCTATGATGCAATTGTCAGGAAAAGCCCAAAGGCTCTGAAAGCTGGACTATGCAGAAGGCCCGGAGGATCCTGGGCCCATCCACTGAGCAGGCAGTTTACACATAGAACTGAACAGCATAGGAGGAGAATGTGATGAGAATCAAATCAATGACCACACAGTTTGGTAAAAATCAAAATTCTGCCAGGCGTGGTGACACACGCCTTTAATCCCAGCATTCGGGAGGCAGAGCTAGCAGGATTGCTGTGAGTTCGAGGCCACCCTGAGACTACATAGTGAATTCCAGGTCAGCCTGGGCTAGGGTGAGACCCTACCTCAAAAAAAAAAAAAAAAAAAAGGAAAAAAAAAAAGAAAAGAGCCGGGCATGGTGGCGCAATAAAAGAAGAAAACCAGGAGAGAGAGAGAGAGAAAAACAAAAAAAAAAAAAAAAAGCTGGGCTTGGTGGCACACACCTTTAATTCCAGCGCTTAGGATGCACAGGTAGGAGGATATTTGTGAGCTCAAGGCCAGCCTGGGCTAGAGAGACCCCAAAAACAAAAACAGAGCTGAGGCAATGAAACACTGTCAGTGTTCCACTGGGACTGTTACAAACCAAGGGAAACAAGAATGAGGAAAGCCAGGCCCAAGGCAGGGAGGGAAGGAGCGAGGGAACGGAAATTAATTACGTAGTCTCGGGCTGTCCTTGAACTCACAGCGATCCTCTGCCTCCTGAGTGCTGGGATTAAAGCACCATGCCTGGCTATCTTTTTTTTTTTTTTCTTAAGTATTATGGGGCTGGAGAGGTGTCTCAGCAGTTGAGGTGCTTGCCTGTGAAGCCTAAGGACCCAGGTTCAATTCTCCAGGTGCCACGTAAGCCAGATGCACATGGCGGCACATGTATATGGAGTTCATTTGCAGTGACTAGATGCCCTTGGCATGCGCATTCTATCTCTCTCTCTGTGTCTGTAATAAATAAATTTTAAATTTTTTTTAAGGGCTGGAGAAATGGCTTAGTGGGTAAGACACTTGCCTGCAAAGCCAAAAAACCCAAATTCAATTCTCCAGCACCCACATAAGCCAGATGCACAAGGTGGCACACACGTCTAGAGTTTGATTGCAGTGGTTGGAGACCCTGGCCCTGGCATGCTCGTTCTCTGTCTGTGTTTCTCTTCTCTCTGTCTCTGTCTCTCTCTATATATATATACAAATAAATAAACTTTATAAAAATAAAGGGGAGATTGAATGAGGAGACACCTGACTTTGATCTTTGGCCTCCGCATACATGTGCATGTACACCCATGCTCACATACATATGAACACACATGCACAGTACACACACATACACAATTAAAAAAAAAAAAAACATGAGCTGGGAGTGGTGGCGCATGCCTTTAATCCCAGCACTGGGAGGCAGAGGTAGGAGGATTGATGTGAGTTCGAGGCCACCCTGAGACTCCATAGTGAGTACAGGTCTAGCCTGGGCTAGAATGAAACCCTACCTCAAAAAAAAGTGAAGCTAGAGAGATGGCTGAGCAGTTAAGGCACTTGCCTACAAAGCCGAATGACCCAGGTTTGATTCTCCAGTGCCTACATAAAACCAGATGCACAAGGTGGCGCATGTGTCTGGAATTTGTTTTCAGTGGCTGGATGCCCTGGTGCACCCATTCTCTTTCTCTCTCTGCTTGTAAATAAATAAGAAATATTTTTTTAAAAAAACCATGTGAAGGGCTGGGAGAGATGGCTTAGCGGTTAAGCGCCTGCCTGTGAAGCTTGAGGACCCCAGTTCAAGGCTCAATTTCCCAGGACCCACGTTAGCCAGATACACAAGGGGGCGCACGCGTCTGGAGTTTGTTTGCAGTGGCTGGAAGCCCTGGCATGCCCATTCACTCTCTTGCTCTCTGCCTCTTTCTCTCTCTCTCTCTCTGTTGCTCCCAAATAAATAAATAAAAATAAACAAAAAAATTAAAAAAAAAAAACCAGCTGAGTAAGATCTAGTGTAAAGAAGAAAGAGGTTAATGGTTTGACTCCTGAACCAAAGAAATGAACTATCCTGAACATTTAGAAAAGAAAGGCTGAAGGAATTTTGAGGGAATTTCTTGATTTGAAAAAAAATTGAAATTTAAATCCTCAGTGGACAATTTGGGGGTCTCATTAATAGTAATGCTTATGCATTTTTTTTAAAAATACAATTGCTGATTTACAATTGAATAAATTATTTTCTCAGTTAAAAAAAAAACAAACAACCATGTGAAGCCAGGCATGGTGGCGCATGCCTTTAATCCTAGCACTCAGGAGGCAGAGGTAGGAGGATCACCGTGAGTTCAAGGCCGATACCCCTGAGAATCCAAATGATTCTAGGTCAGCTGTGGGGCTAGAAGGAGAAGCCCTACCTAAAAAAAAAAAAAAAAAAAAAAAAATGTGAATTGAGAGATTTCATGTGCTTCCTTCTCGTGATGCTATGATGCAATTGTCAGGAAAAGCCCAAAGGCTCTGAAAGCAGGACTATGCAGAAGGCCCGGAGGATCCTGGCCCATCCACTGAGCAGGCAGTTTACACATAGAACTGAACAGCATAGGAGGAGAATGTGATGAGAATCAATCAATGACCACACAGTTTGGTAAAAATCAAAATTCTGCCAGGCGTGGTGACACACGCCTTTAATCCCAGCATCGGGAGGCAGAGCTAGCAGGATTGCTGTGAGTTCGAGGCCACCCTGA
The DNA here is from genome assembly GCA_036346955.1 of Dipus sagitta. NCBI lineage: Eukaryota > Metazoa > Chordata > Mammalia > Rodentia > Dipodidae > Dipus > Dipus sagitta. The sequence goes on along the minus strand of CM070780.1, from coordinate 91,431,479 downwards.
GACTACATAGTGAATTCCAGGTCAGCCTGGGCTAGGGTGAGACCCTACCTCAAAAAAAAAAAAAAAAAAAAAAAAAAAAAGCTAGCCGGCTAGAGTGAGACCCTATCTCGAAAAAACCAAAAAAAAAAAAAAAAAAAAAAAAAAAAGAAAGAAAGAAAGACAGACAGACCAAAAAATAAAAAAGAATCAATCCATTCTCCTTCCCCTGCCCCCTCACGGGCAGTTTGCTTATACCCTTCACTCTGTCACTGCTAGAATGAGGCCAAAGGCCTTCACTTACCAAGGCTGCTGGAACACCCTGGGGAGAACCAAATAGGCTCTAGCAACATTGGGAGAAAGCCCGACCTTTGGTCAACCAAGCAGATTTATACATCTCATTTTGCCCTTATACATTTCTACCTATTCCTTCTCCCAGTCAAGTAATACACATTCTTTCTTGCTGGCTAAGGCGTAACCTAGATTTTTAAAATGTATTTATTTATTTTTGTTTTTTCAAGGTAGGGTCTCATTCTAGCCTAGGCTTATCTGGCACTCACTATGTAGTCTCAAACTAGCCTCCAACTCATGGCGATCCTCCTACCTCTGCCTCCCGAGTGCTGGGATTAAAGGTGTGCACCACTACACTTGGCTATTAACCTAGATTTTTGTTGCTGTTGTTTTGTTTTGTTTGTTTGATTTTGGTGCTGGGGCATGAACACGGAATGAACACAGAGTCCCCCCATCACAGGAAACAACCACTCAACTGCTAAGCTATACCCCAGCCCTGTTTTTACGTTTTGTTTTGTTTTGTTTTGTTTTGTTTTGTTTTGTTTTGTTTTGTTTTGTTTTGTTTTGTTTTTCGAAGTAGGGTCTCACTAGAACTGACCTGGAATTCACTCTGCAGTCAGTCTCAGGCTGGCCTGGAACTCACAGTGATCCTTCTACCTTGGCCTCCCTAGTGTTGGGATCAAAGACGTGTGCTACCACACTCAGTTCATTTTTTTTTTTTTATCAGGTAGGGTCTCACTCTAGGCCAGGCTGACCTGGAACTTGAGGTAGGAGGCTTGCTGTAAATTCGAGGACAGCCTGAGACTACATAGTGAATTCCAGGTCAGCCTGGGCTAGAGTGAGACCCTATTTTGGAAAAAAAAAAAAAAAAATCCTAAAAATAAACAACAACAACAAAAAACAAAGGTTCTAATTCAGCAGAGATTACATGTAGAACCTTGCTGGCATTGCACAATCCCTGCATGGTCTTTTCACAGGAAGTGAGTAGATGAGTTTCCTTACATGGTCCAGAATGGAGCTGAGATTAAGATTCGGAGTCCCCAGGTCCTGGGCCCTTTTCCCTCAGAGACCTCAGTCATCTTTGGAAAGTTCAGCAAGATTAGAACTCCTGAGGAGGAAGCCCTGACTTCATGCTTTCTGCCTTTTAAGTGCAGAAGGCTGCTTTCAACACTGAGCATACAGAACATTCCTGCTCACAGGGCGGCGGGGGGAGCTGGAGCCACTCCAGCCACCCAACACACCGTGACAGAGAAACTCTGTACACACGGAGCCTGGCAAGGGCCCCTGGGCTGTAACAGGCCGCCTCGGATGGGCAGCTGTGTTTGCTCTCTCAGGGGACGTTGGCCTGCAACAGCCTCACCGGCTGGGAGGAAAGGGTTAGCGGCACATTTGTGGGACAACGTGGGATGCCGACAGAGAGCCCGGCAGTACGATTGCGAAAAGGTAAAAGCTGTCATTCTTAGTCAGAAGCCCGAGAGGTAAAAGGCCCCAAGAGGCAGCAGGTGAAGTACAGCCAGCCCAGGAAGGAGATTCTTTCTGCCATCTCCCACAGCCCCGTCATCTCCCACAGCCCCTCATCATCTCATCTCCCACAGCCCCATCATCTCCACAGCCCCATCATCTCCCACAGCCCCATCATCTCATCTCCCACAGCCCATCAACTCATCTCCCACAGCCCCATCATCTCATCTCCCACAGCCCCATCAACTCATCTCCCACAGCCCCATCATCTCATCTCCCACAGCCCCATCAACTCATCTCCACAGCCCCATCATCTCATCTCCCACAGCCCCATCATCTCACTCCCACAGCCCCATCATCTCCCACAGCCCATTCATCTCATCTCCCACAGCCCCATCAACTCATCTCCACAGCCCCATCATCTCATCTCCCACAGCCCCGTCATCTCATCTCCACAGCCCCGTCATCTCCCACAGCCCCATCATCTCCCACACGCCCCATCATCTCCCACAGCCCCATCAACTCATCTCCCTCAGCCCCATCATCTCATCTCACACAGCCCCGTCATCTCATCTCCACAGCCCCGTCATCTCATCTCCAAGCCCATCATCTCATCTCCCACAGCCCCTTCATCTCCCATAGCCCCATCATCCTCATCTCCTCAGCCCCATCATCTCATCTCCCACAGCCCCATCATCTCATTCTCCCTCAGCCCCATCATCTCATCTCACACAGCCCCCCCTATCATCTCATCTCCACAGCCCATCATCTCATCTCCCACAGCCCCATCATCTCATCTCCTCAGCCCATCATCTCATCTCACACAGCCCTCATCTCCCACAGCCCCATCATCTCATCTCCCTCAGCCCCATCATCTCATCTCCCACAGCCCATCAACTCATCTCCCACATCCCCATCATCTCATCTCCCACATCCCCATCATCTCATCTCACACAGCCCCATCATCTCATCTCCCTCAGCCCCATCATCTCATCTCCCACATCCCCATCATCTCATCTCACACAGCCCCATCATCTCATCTCACACATCCCCATCATCTCATCTCCCACAGCCCCATCTTCTCATCTCCCACAGCCCCATCATCTCATCTCCCATAGCCCCATCATCTCCCATTAGCCCCATCATCTCACCTCCCACAGCCCCATCATCTATCATAGCCCCATCTACAACAATTCCCCATGGCTCAAAAGGGGAGAAAAGCTAGGAGTGGTGGCGCACGCCTTTAATCCCAGCACTTGGGAGGCAGAAGTAGGAGGATCAACCATTAGTTCAAGGCCATCCTGAGGCTACATAGTGAATTCCAGGTCAGCCTGGGCTAGAGTGAGACCCTACCTTGGAAAACCAAAAAAAAAGGGGGGGGAGGAGAGGGAAGGAGGAGATCTTCTATCAACATCTGTCCCTTCTACAGTAATGAAAAGGAATGCTTTTTTTTTTTTCAAATTTTTATTAATGACTTCCATGGTTATAAAAAATGTCCCATGGTAATACCCTCCCTCCCCCCACTTTCCCCTTTGAAACTCCATTCTCCATCATATCCCCTCCTCATCTCAATCAGTCTCTCTTTTATTTTGATGTCATCATCTTTTCCTCCTATTATGATGGTCTTGTGTAGATAGTGCCAGGCACTGTGAGGTCATGGATATCCAGGCCATTCTGTGTCTGGTGGAGCATGTTGTAAGGAGTCCTACCCTTCCTTTGGCTCTTACATTCTTTCCGCCACTTCCACAATAGACCCTGAGCCTTGGAAGATGTGATAGAGATATTGCAATACTGAGCACTGTATCTCTTTCTTTTCAGAATTGTGCCTTCTGTGTCATCCCAAGGTCACTGCCATCTGAAAAGAGAAGATTTCTACCAAAAAGGAATGCTTTTTTTAAAATAATTTTTTTATTGACAACTTCCATGATTGTAAACAATATCCCATGGTAATTCCCCCCCCCCCAACTTTCCCCTTGGAAACTCCACTCTCTATTATATCCCCTCCCCCTCTCAATCAGTCCTCACTAAATATTGAGTCACGATTTTAGGAAAAGGAATATTTTTAAATTTTGGTTTGTTTTTTCAAGGCAGGGGCCTTACTCTAGTGCAGGCTGACCTGGAACTCACTCTGTAGCCAGGCTGGCCTTGAACTCGTGATGATCTTCCTACCTCAGCCTCTCTGATTGACTGTGATTAAAGGTTTGAGCCACCACACCCAGCTTTTTTTTTTCTTTTGAGACAGGGCCTCTGTTAGCTAGAGATTTATGCGTAGCTGGAAACTCACAATGTAGCCTACATTGGCTTCAAACTTGCTAACAGGCTTGGCTTTCTATTTCTTTTCTTTCCTTCCATCTTCCCTCCCTTCCTTCTTTGTTTTCTTCTTTTCAGCCAGGATTTTACTATGTAGTCAGAGCAGGCTGGAACGGCAATGGAGGAATCTCTGGTGTACCCAGATTAGTGTCTCTCACATCTCTTACTGACTCTGTCTCTAATCTTTGTATCTACTCAAATATTTTATTTTTGGTTTTTCGAGGTAGGGTCTCGCTCTAGCCCAGGCTGACCTGGAATTCACTATATGTCCTCGGGTTGCTCTTAACTCCTGGTGATCTTCTACTCTGCCTCCTGGATTGCTGGGATTAAAGGTGTGCACCACTACACTTGGCTATTAACCTAGATTTTTGTTTTGCTGTTGTTTTTTGTTTTGTTTTGTTTGATTTTGGTGCTGGGGCATGAACACGGAATGAACACAGAGTCCCCCCATCACAGGAAACAACCACTCAACTGCTAAGCTATACCCCAGCCCTGTTTTTACGTTTTGTTTTGTTTTGTTTTGTTTTGTTTTGTTTTGTTTTGTTTTTCGAAGTAGGGTCTCACTAGAACTGACCTGGAATTCACTCTGCAGTCAGTCTCAGGCTGGCCTGGAACTCACAGTGATCCTTCTACCTTGGCCTCCCTAGTGTTGGGATCAAAGACGTGTGCTACCACACTCAGTTCATTTTTTTTTTTTTATCAGGTAGGGTCTCACTCTAGGCCAGGCTGACCTGGAACTTGAGGTAGGAGGCTTGCTGTAAATTCGAGGACAGCCTGAGACTACATAGTGAATTCCAGGTCAGCCTGGGCTAGAGTGAGACCCTATTTTGGAAAAAAAAAAAAAAAATCCTAAAAATAAACAACAACAACAAAAAACAAAGGTTCTAATTCAGCAGAGATTACATGTAGAACCTTGCTGGCATTGCACAATCCCTGCATGGTCTTTTCACAGGAAGTGAGTAGATGAGTTTCCTTACATGGTCCAGAATGGAGCTGAGATTAAGATTCGGAGTCCCCAGGTCCTGGGCCCTTTTCCCTCAGAGACCTCAGTCATCTTTGGAAAGTTCAGCAAGATTAGAACTCCTGAGGAGGAAGCCCTGACTTCATGCTTTCTGCCTTTTAAGTGCAGAAGGCTGCTTTCAACACTGAGCATACAGAACATTCCTGCTCACAGGGCGGCGGGGGAGCTGGAGCCACTCCAGCCACCCAACACACCGTGACAGAGAAACTCTGTACACACGGAGCCTGGCAAGGGCCCCTGGACTGTAACAGGCCGCCTCGGATGGGCAGCTGTGTTTGCTCTCTCAGGGGACGTTGGCCTGCAACAGCCTCACCGGCTGGGAGGAAAGGGTTAGCGGCACATTTGTGGGACAACGTGGGATGCCGACAGAGAGCCCGGCAGTACGATTGCGAAAAGGTAAAAGCTGTCATTCTTAGTCAGAAGCCCGAGAGGTAAAAGGCCCCAAGAGGCAGCAGGTGAAGTACAGCCAGCCCAGGAAGGAGATTCTTTCTGCCATCTCCCACAGCCCCGTCATCTCCCACAGCCCCATCATCTCATCTCCCACAGCCCCATCATCTCCCACAGCCCCATCATCTCCCACAGCCCCATCATCTCATCTCCCACAGCCCCATCAACTCATCTCCCACAGCCCCATCATCTCATCTCCCACAGCCCCATCAACTCATCTCCCACAGCCCCATCATCTCATCTCCCACAGCCCCATCAACTCATCTCCCACAGCCCCATCATCTCATCTCCCACAGCCCCATCATCTCCCACAGCCCCGTCATCTCCCACAGCCCCATCATCTCATCTCCCACAGCCCCATCAACTCATCTCCCACAGCCCCATCATCTCATCTCCCACAGCCCAGTCATCTCATCTCCCACAGCCCCATCATCTCCCACAGCCCCATCATCTCCCACAGCCCCATCATCTCATCTCCCTCAGCCCCATCATCTCATCTCACACAGCCCCGTCATCTCATCTCCCACAGCCCCGTCATCTCATCTCCCACAGCCCCATCATCTCATCTCCCACAGCCCCATCATCTCCCATAGCCCCATCATCTCATCTCCCTCAGCCCCATCATCTCATCTCCCACAGCCCCATCATCTCATCTCCCTCAGCCCCATCATCTCATCTCACACAGCCCCATCATCTCATCTCCCACATCCCCATCATCTCATCTCCCACAGCCCCATCATCTCATCTCCCACAGCCCCATCATCTCATCTCCCTCAGCCCCATCATCTCATCTCACACAGCCCCATCATCTCCCACAGCCCCATCATCTCATCTCCCTCAGCCCCATCATCTCATCTCCCACAGCCCCATCAACTCATCTCCCACATCCCCATCATCTCATCTCCCACATCCCCATCATCTCATCTCACACAGCCCCATCATCTCATCTCCCTCAGCCCCATCATCTCATCTCCCACATCCCCATCATCTCATCTCACACAGCCCCATCATCTCATCTCACACATCCCCATCATCTCATCTCCCACAGCCCCATCTTCTCATCTCCCACAGCCCCATCATCTCATCTCCCATAGCCCCATCATCTCCCATAGCCCCATCATCTCACCTCCCACAGCCCCATCATCTATCATAGCCCCATCTACAACAATTCCCCATGGCTCAAAAGGGGAGAAAAGCTAGGAGTGGTGGCGCACGCCTTTAATCCCAGCACTTGGGAGGCAGAAGTAGGAGGATCAACCATTAGTTCAAGGCCATCCTGAGGCTACATAGTGAATTCCAGGTCAGCCTGGGCTAGAGTGAGACCCTACCTTGGAAAACCAAAAAAAAAGGGGGGGGAGGAGAGGGAAGGAGGAGATCTTCTATCAACATCTGTCCCTTCTACAGTAATGAAAAGGAATGCTTTTTTTTTTTTCAAATTTTTATTAATGACTTCCATGGTTATAAAAAATATCCCATGGTAATACCCTCCCTCCCCCCACTTTCCCCTTTGAAACTCCATTCTCCATCATATCCCCTCCTCATCTCAATCAGTCTCTCTTTTATTTTGATGTCATCATCTTTTCCTCCTATTATGATGGTCTTGTGTAGATAGTGCCAGGCACTGTGAGGTCATGGATATCCAGGCCATTCTGTGTCTGGTGGAGCATGTTGTAAGGAGTCCTACCCTTCCTTTGGCTCTTACATTCTTTCCGCCACTTCCACAATAGACCCTGAGCCTTGGAAGATGTGATAGAGATATTGCAATACTGAGCACTGCTATCACTTCTTTCCAGCACCATGGTGCCTTCTGAGTCATCCCAAGGTCACTGCCATCTGAAAAGAGAAGATTCTCTACCAAAAAGGAATGCTTTTTTTAAAATAATTTTTTTATTGACAACTTCCATGATTGTAAACAATATCCCATGGTAATTCCCCCCCCCCCAACTTTCCCCTTGGAAACTCCACTCTCTATTATATCCCCTCCCCCTCTCAATCAGTCTCTCTTTAATTTTGATGTCACGATTTTAGGAAAAGGAATATTTTTAAATTTTGGTTTGTTTTTTTCCAAGGCAGGGGCCTTACTCTAGTGCAGGCTGACCTGGAACTCACTCTGTAGCCAGGCTGGCCTTGAACTCGTGATGATCTTCCTACCTCAGCCTTCTGATTGCTGTGATTAAAGGTTTGAGCCACCACACCCAGCTTTTTTTTTTCTTTTGAGACAGGGCCTCTGTAGCCTAGAGCTTAGGGTAGCCTGGAACTCACAATGTAGCCTACATTGGCTTCAAACTTGCTAACAGGCTTGGCTTTCTATTTCTTTCTTTCCTTCCATCTTCCCTCCCTTCCTTTCTTTGTTTTCTTCTTTTCAGCCAGGATTTTACTATGTAGTCCTAGCAGGGCTGGAACTTGCAATGGCAGGAATCTCTGGTGTACCCAGACTTAGTGTCTCTCTCACTCTCTTTCTGCCTCTGTCTATCTTTGTCTCTCTCAAATATATATTTTGGTTTTTCGAGGTAGGGTCTCGCTCTAGCCCAGGCTGACCTGGAATTCACTATATAGTCTCCGGGTGGCCTTAAACTCATGGTGATCCTTCTACCTCTGCCTCCCTGAGTGCTGGGATTAAAGGCATGTGCCACCACACCCGGCTTATTTTTATTTTTTTATTTATTTACTTATTTATTTATTTATGGGTTTTGGAGGTAAGGTCTCACTCTAGCTCAGGTTGACCTGAAACTCACTATGTTGTCTCAGTGTGGCCTCAAACTCACGCCGATCCTCCTACCTCTGCCTCCCGAGTGCTGGTATTAAAGGCGTGTGCCACCACGCCCGGCTCTATTTTTTTTAAACTTTATTTTTATTTATTTAGTAGAGAGAGAGAGAGAGAGAGAGAGAGAGAGAGAGAATGGGTGTACCAGGGCCTCCAGCCACTACAAATGAATTCCAGACGCATGTATTCCCTCTTGTGCATCTGGCTTAAATATTTATGTTTATGTCCATATATTAATGCTGCTCTCACTTTTTTGTTTTGTTTTGTTTTGGTTTTTGAGGTAGGGTCTCACTCTAACCCAGGCTGGAATTCACTATGTAGTCTCAGGGTGGCCTTGAACTGACCATCCTCCTACCTCTGCCTCCCAAGCGCTGGGATTAAAGGCATACAGCATCACACCCAGCCTGCTCTAACTTTTGGTTAGAGGAGCTTCTCTTTTCAGATGGCAATGACTACTGGGGAGACTCAAAACTCATCAAAGTACTAAGAAGTGATAGTTGAGCCCTCAGCACTAAAGGAGACATCTCTATCACACCCACCAAAGCTTAGGAACCATTGTGGAATAGTTGACAGAAAGTATGGAACAGCCAAAGGGTAGGGAGGAGGGCATTGGAATGTGGCCTTCCACTTACAAAGTGGTGGTTGAATTTTTAAAAAAAGTTTTGTTTTTATTTATTTATTAGAGAGAGAGAGAGAGAGAGAGAGAGAGAGAGAGAATGGGTGCACCAGAGCCTCTAGCCACTCCAGACGCATGTGCCACCATATGCATCTGGCTTACATGGAACCGAATCTGGGTCCCTACGCTTTGCAAGTGAGTGCCTTAACCACTAAGCCATCTCTCCAGCCCAGTGGCCATATTTATGACTTCACAGTGGCTGTCTACCTGTACAAGACCTGTATCAAAAGAGAGCAAAATAAATAAATGAATAAATAAAGAGCACATGCCTTTAATCCCAGCATTTGGGAGGCAGAGGTAGGAGGATGGCTATGAGTTCGAGCCCACCCTGAGACTACACAGTGAACTCCAGGTCAGCCTGGGCTAGAGCGAATAAGTAAAATGAAATAGTAAATATTTGATGGCTTCTAGCCTTTCATCTCTTTCTTTCACTCTGTTTCTTTCTTCTTTTTTGGCTTGTGTGTGTGTGTGTGTATACACATGGCAGGTGCCCTCCTGTGCCCCATGTACTTGGCTTGCCTGTGATGGCTGGAGCAGGACATCAGGTGTCCATCTTACTGTTCTTTGGCCTGTCATTAGAGCTAGGATCTCTTAATGACCCCGAGCTCTGGTGGTTTACTGGTCTCTGCTCCCCTATGGGACTGGGGTTATAGGCACATGTGGCCACACCCAGCTGTTTAAAGTGGGCTCTGGAGAGTTGTACTCGGGCAATCTCCCCTTCCAAGCCCCTCATATATGTGCATGAAGCATATTTAACAGCTGAGCCATTCTCCAGCCCCTTTTCATTGTTATTTCATTATTTCCACTTAATAGTTGGCCTTTTAATTGGGCGTGGTGGGTCACGCCTATAATCCCAGCACTCAGGAGGTTGAGGCATCAGGATCTCAGTGAACTCTAGGCTAGTGAGACACTGCCTCAAAAAAAGGCAACAGTTTGGGGCTGGTGAGATGGCTTAGCAGTTAAAGGTGCTTGCCTGTGAAGCCGAAGGACCCAGGTTCAATTCCCAAGGACCCATGTAAGCCAGATGCACAAGATGGCACATGCATCTGGAGTTCATTTGCAGTGACTAGAGACTCTGGTATGTCCATTCCCTATCTGCCTCTGTCTCACAAATAAAATAAGTAAATAATAAAAATATTAAAAAACACAGCTTGAAAGCTGGCATTGTAGCACATGCCTTTAATCCCAGCACTTGGTAGGAGGATCGCTGTGAGTTCACGGTCAGTATGAGACTACATAGTGAATTCCTGGTCAACCTGGACTAGAGCAAGACCCTACCTCTAAAAACACAACAAAACAACAACACCCAAAGCAAATACAACAGTTCAAAAAAAAAGGGGGGGGGGCCTGAAGAGATGGCTTAGCAGTTTAGGCACTTGCCTATAACAACCCAGGTTTGATTCTCTAGGACCCATGTTAAGCCAGATGCACAAAGGGGCACATACATCCGGAGTTTGTTTGCAGTAGCTGTAGGCTCTCTCTCTCTCTCTGTCTCTTTCTGCCTGCAAATAAATTAAAAAAACAAAACAAAACAGCTAAGCTGGGCATGGTGGTGCATGCCTTTAGTCCCAGCACTTGGGGGCAGAGATAGGAGGATTGCCATGAGTTTGAAGCCACCCTGAGATTACATAGTGAATTCCAGGTCAGCCTGACTAGAGTGAAACCCTAACTCGAAAAACAAAAACAAACAAACAAACAAAAAAACAGCTAGTTGGGCATGGTGGCATACCTCTCTGATCACTGGGGAAGGAGAATCACTGTGGGTTCAAGGCCAGCCTGAGACTACATAGTGAATTCCAGGGCTAGATTGGGATCCTACCTTGAAAAACAACAAACCAACCAACTTAAAAAAAAAAAAAAAATCCTGTGAGGAAGAAGTGAAGGGTTGGCCTCTAAAATACTTTCTGGGCCTGAACAGGCAGCTGTATGCGTGTGTGTGGAGACTATTGGTGGCGGCCCATGTCATGATGTCTCCTAAGGAGACAGTGTCATTAGGGTAGCAACTGAAGCTTTGAGGCTGGATGAAGTCACCGGGGGATCAGGTGAGGACAGAGCAGACACTCGAGGTGTCCGTGTGTCCAGACTAGGTAGGGAACATGGCCGGGGAAACAAGGCCTCCAGCCAGAGCACCTGGCCCAGGTACAAGTCCCTAGATGTAGATATGAGTAATTTTCTGGCTCTCTCACTCAAGTGTGGTGTTGGGGAGTGTGGGTGCATGTGTGTTGTGTGTAGACGCTTCACATGTGACTACGTAGTGCTAGAGAGGTTGCAGCATCAGGATCCAGATGAGGAAACTGAGGCACGAAGCCCCAGTGACCTGGTCCCTCAATAATAGGTAGGTCTGGGAGAGGAAAGGGTCTCCTATGCTAAGCTTTCAGTGAACCATGTTGCAATCATCCTCTGCTCTCCCGGCTCCCCTGGGGACACACTATGTAACACACAGGTCACATGGAGAAGAGTTGAAATGACTTTTGGGTCACAGCAGCAGAAACTCCTAACAGGATTACTTTTTAAAAATTATTTGTGTGTGTGTGTGTGTGTGTGTGTGTGTGTGTGTGTGCGCGCGTGTGCACCTCCATGATATATCTGTTGTTGCTGCAAATACCCATCTGGCTTTACATGGGTGGCTGGGGAATTGAACCACGGGGTCAGAGCAAACACCCTGAACTCCTAAGTCATCTCCCCAACCCCCTGTGATTACCTTTTTGGAGAGATTCCTACAATCTTAAATGCAAGCACGCCAGCTCAAAATGAACCTCCAGGCCAGGCGTGGTGGCGCATGCCTTTAATCTCAGCACTTGGGAGGCAGAGGTAGGAGGATCGCCATGAGTTCGAGTCCACCCTGAGACTCCATAGTGAATTCCAGGCCAGCCTGGGCTAGAGTGAGACCCTACCTTGGAAAACAACAACAACAACAACCCTCCAATTTCTTGATGAGAACCCATCAAATGGAACCAGAAGGCTGCATGAGGGCCAGATTTTCACAATGGGCAAAGACAGCAATAACAACTTTGGTTGCAGAGTTTGTGGGGGTTACCAGTTCACCTCAGAGACAGAGCACTTTCTGGCTCTTCTATTTACTGCAGCCAAGGAGGGGTTTTGGTTTCATCTTACTCCCTCTTGGTGTCTTGCTGGAAGCATTATATTCTTTCCAAGCATATTTTCTTGTCTTGCAGAAGCTGCCTCAGAGATCAGAGGCCCCACGGGTCAAGCTTGGCCCTGCCCTGGGTCTAGATAAACAGGCCCAGAATCCATTTCTCAGATTGCAACACTTGTGAGTCAGGCATGGTCGACCAGCTGCTCCCTCCCAGGCGCCCCTTGGCTGTACCTGATAAGGAAGACATCGCTCATGCCAGAGCACTGCCTTGTGAGTGCGCATATATAAACAGACACTCCCAGGCCCCGGTGTTGTCTTAGAGTAAATTATTGACATTCTGAGTGGCTGAAACATGAGGAAAAGAGCGGAAAGCAAACCCATTACAGCTCTAGTGGAACTGCAGTTTTCTTAGGAAACCACAGAAAAGTGCTTGAATCTACCTGGTCAAGAGCAGGATCAGTGTGGTGGTGCACGCCTTTAATCCCAGCACTTGGGAGGTAGAGTAGGAGGATTGCCATGAGTTCAAGGCCACCCTGAGACTACATAGTGAATTCCAGGTCAGCCTGGGCTAGTGCAGAACCCTACCTTGAAAAAACAAAAAGACAAAACAAAAAACAAAAAACAGCAGGCTCAGGAGTTCTCTGTAGCCCTGGAAGTAGGAAGACAGAAGGACGGCAGACTGAGGGAGGTGGATTTATCAGAGAATAAGAGGCAAAATGCCCAGAGAGAGAGAAGGTATATCATGAGAAGGCGAATGATCCTTTACCACAAAGAGAGACAATGGATGCTATGACATCTTTTTTTAAAAAAAATATTTTATTTATTTATTTGAGAGACAGAAAGACGCAGAAAGAGAGAAAGAGAGAATGGGCATGCCAGGGCCTCCAGCCACTGCAAAAAGAACTCCAGATGCATGTGCCCCTTGTGCATCTGGCTTATGTGGCTCCTGGGGAATCGAACTGGGGTTCTTAGGCTTCTCAGGCAAGCACTTTAACTGTAAGTCATTTCCCCAACTCTGCTATAACATCTTGAAATAGAGTTGAAGCCAGGTGTGGTGGCTCATGCCTTTAATCCCAGCATTCCTCAGGAGGCCAAGGTAGGAGGATTGTCATGGGTTCAAGCTCACCCTGAGACTACATAGTGAATTCCCGGTCAGCCTGGGCTAGAGCGAGACCCTACCTCAAAAAAAAAAAAAAAAAAAAAAAAGAATTGAACAGAACCCAACCCCGAAATGGATGACCTTCTCCTATAAATGATATATAAGCAGTGGGCATGGTGTACTGATAATCCAATAACAATTACCAACTAATGCCAGCACCATATTACACCTGGTAATCAACATTATTGCTTTGCCTTTATGAAAGCAGTTTATAGCTTCCAAAGGGCTTTCACATTCATTTTTCCATTGACTCCATCAACCCACTCAAGTGGGTAGGGCATTAGAGTCACATTTTACAGATGAGAAAACTGAGACTTGGGGAGAATATATGCAATTAACTGAGGCACAATTAAGAGGAGGAGGAGGGGGACTGAAGAGATGGCTCAGCAGTTAAAGGTGCTTGCTTGTAAAGCCTAATGACCTGGGTTTGATTCCCCAGTACCCACATAAAACTAGATGCACAAAGTGGTCCATACATCTGGAGTTCATTTGCAGTGGCAGGAGGCCCTGGTGCACCCACACTATCTCTGTCTGCCTCTTCCTCTCTCTCAAATAAATAAATATTTTTTTAAAAAATGGAAGAAAGAAAAGAAGAAGAAGCTGTGAGTGGTGGTGTACGCCTTTAATCCCTGCACTTGGGAGGCAGAGGTAGGAGGACTGCTGTAAGTTCGAGGCCAGCCTGAGACTACATAGTGAATTCCAGCTCAGCCAGAGATAGCATGAGACCCTGTCTCAAAACAACAACAAAAAAAAAAAAAAAGAGAGAGAGAGAGAGAGAGAGAGAGATAGAATGGGCACATCCTTCAACTGCTACAAAAGAACTCAAGACATATGTGCCACCTTGTGCATCCAGCTTACATGGGTCCTGGGGAATCGAACCTAGGTCCTTCAGCTTTGCAGGCTAAGCCATCCCTCCAGCCCCACAGTGACTCTTCTTTAGGATAATTCCTTGCCAGCACTGCTCATAGGCAGCCCACCTTCATCAGCGTGATCTGCAAGGTTCTGTCAACGCTTTTTGATTATTTTGCTGGTACTTGGCTCACAGCAGTTAGTGTCAATGAAAAGTAAAACAGCAGGTGGAATTTTCAGGTCCCCACTCCATGCCCTTCTCCTCATATCCTTTCCTTGACCTCCCCCCCCCCTTTTCCTTCTATTCTGTCATTCACATGCTGTGGTTCTAGGGACAACAACTTTGGGTACTTGAGGTTTGCTGCTGGATATGTGAGTGTGGGGAGCAGAGGATTCACAGCCCCCTGTGGTACAGGATTATTATGAGTGCACTTACCCACTGGGGGGGAGTCAGGTGGGTGTTCTGAAAGTAAAAATGCCTATTGGAATCTTGAAGGCAGAGGTTCTCAAACCTTGGCCAGCATCCGAACCATCTGGAGAACTCGCTAGAGACACGGTGGCCAGACCTTACTTCAGACCTTCTGAACCTGAATTCCCAGGCAGTGCCTTGACACCTGGGAGCTCAACAGGCTCCCCAGGTGAGTCTGCAGTACTCAGGTAAGCTTGAGAGCCGCTCTCTTAGCACAGGAGTGGAAGATAATAAGGTAAAGAAGGCTGGGGAGGTTCTCTGGGAAAGAGGGTAGCAGCAATAGCAGTCCAGGGAGCCTCGTGGAGACAGTGAGGAAGACAGATCTTGCCTCCTTAATCTGCCCTCAAGAAAGCGATTAACAGGGGTTAAAAGTCTCTTCAGACATATCTCAACTTCTGACAGATTTGCCGCCAGTAGGATACAGCAATGAACTCTTTCCAGAAGCAGTTAAAATAGTCCATCTTGGGCTGGAGAGATGTGAAGGAAGCCTAAGGACCCAGGTACAACTTCCCAGAACCTACATAAGCCAGATGCACATGGTGGCACGTGCATCTGGAGTTCGTTTGCGGTGGCTAGAGGTCCTAGTATGCCCATTCTCTCTCTAATAAATAAACAAAATTAAAATACTAAAAAAAAAAAAAAAAAGTCCATCTTTGGGCTGGAGAAATGGCTTAGCGGTTAAGCGCTTGCCTGTGAAGCCTAAGGACCCCGGTTCAAGGCTCGCTTCCCCAGGACCCACGTAAGCCAGATGCACAAGGTGGCGCATGCATCTGGAGTTCTTTTGCAGTGGCTAGAGGCCCTGTTGTGCCCATTCTCTCTCTATATATATCTGTTTCTTTCTCCATCTGTTGCTCTCAAATAAATAAATAAATAAAAATAAACAACAAAAAAAATTTAAGTCCAACTTTTTGTTGTTGTTGTTGTTGCTGTTGGTTTGTTTTGTTTTCAAGGTAGGGTCTCACTTTAGCTCAGGCTGACCTGGAATTCACTAGGGAGTCTCAGGGTGGGTGGCTTCAAACTCATGGCGATCCTCCTACCTCAGCCTCTCAAGTGCCTGGCTAGTCCATCTTTTTCAGAACAGAGAATAGAAGTCTCCAAGGGCTGGAGGGAATGGACATGAGCTATTAATGAATTCAGAGCTTCTGTTTAGATTGATGGAAAGGTTTTGGAAATGGATAGCTTTGACAGTTGTATAGTGTTGAGTATATTTAATGTTGTTGCACTGAACACTTACATACTATTAAAGTGCTAAATATAGCCGGGTATGGTGGCACATGCCTTTAATTCCAGCGCTCAGGAGGCTGAGGCAAGAGGATTGCCATGAGTTCTATGCTAGCCTGGGCTAGAATTGAGACCCTACATTGAAAAACAAAACAAAACAAACAAACAAACAAAAAAAAAACAAAGTAGAAAAAATATTAAACTCTAAATATGATGAAAATGTTAAATTTCATGCTATTTATTTATTTATTTATTTATTTGAGAGGGACAGAGAGAGGGACAGAATATGGGCACACCAGGGCCTCTTGCCACTGCAAATGAACTACAGACATATGCACTACTTTGTGCAGCTGGATTTTATGTGGTGACTGGGGAATTGAACGTGGACCAGCAGGTTTTGCAAATAAGTGAAGTGTCTTTAACTGATGAGCCATTTCCCCAGTCCATTATGTTCAATTTTAAAAATCCCTGGGCTGGAGAGATAGCTTAGTGGTTAAGCGCTTGCCTGTGAAGCCTAAGGACCCCGGTTCGAGGCTCAACTCCCCAGGACCCACGTTAGCCAGATGCACAAGGGGGTGCACGCGTCTGGAGTTCGTTTGCAGTGGCTGGAGGCCCTGGCGTGCCCATTCTCTCTCCCTCTATCTGCCTCTTTCTGTCTGTCGCTCTCAAATAAATAAATAAAAATAACAAAAAAAAATTTTTTTTTTAAATCCCTGTTCTACTATAAAGGGCAGAATGACAGGAACAAATGATATTCCACTTTAGACTACGGCTGCTGTCTCAGGTGCGTGTGTATGTGTGTGTATGTATTTGTGGAAGGTTTTAAAAAATTATTTATTTGCCAGGCGTGATGGTGCACACCTTTAATCCCAGCACATGGGAGGTAGAGTTAAGAGGATTGTCATGAGTTCGAGGCCACCCTGAGACTACATAGTGAATTCCAGATTGGCCTAGTCTAGAATGAGACCCTACCTCAAAGAAACAAACAAAATTTATTTGCAAGCAGAGATAGATAGGGAGTGGCCATGGCAGGGCTTCCTGCCTCTTCTATTGAATTCCAGACACATGTGTCACTTTGTGTAGCTGTTTTTTTTTTTTTTTTGCTCAGTGATTAAAGGCACTTGCTCCCAAAGCCTGATGGCTCTGGTTTAATTCCCAAGCTACCAACATAAACCAGATGCAAAAGGCGGTGAAAACATTTGGTGAGCCATCTCTCCAGCTCCCATGGCAAGAGGCCTTGGCATACTCCTTCACAATATGTAAATAAGTAATTTCTTTTCTTTTCTATTTTTGGTTTTCCGAGTAGGGTCTCACTCTTGCTCAGGTTGACCTGGAATTCACTATGTAGTCCCAGGGTGGCCTTGAACTCACAGCAGTCCTCCTACTTCTGCCTCCTGAGTGCTGGGATTAAAGGCATGTGCTACCACACCCATCTTGTAAATAAGTAAATTTAATACACCCCTCACCCCAAATACAAACGGGGAAAAGGTTATAAATGAAGCTTTTGAAAATAGCTGGCAGTGGGGAAAGTAGGGGGAGGGAGGGCATTACCATGGGATATTATTTACAACCATGGAAGTTGTTAATAAAAGATAATAAATTAAAAAGCCAACAAACAAAAAAAGTGTAATCACTGAGCTGCACCCTAAGTCCCATAGAAGTGATATTTTAAAACCATAAGCCAGGGCTGGAGAGATGGCTTAGTGGTTAAGGCTTTTGCTTGCAAAGCCAAAGGACCCAGGTTCAAGTGCCCAGGACCCACATAAGCCAGCTACACAAGGGGGTTCTGGAGTTCGTTTGCAGTGGCTGGAGGCCCTGGCGTGCCCATTCTCTCTCCCTTTTTGTCTGTCAAATAAATAAATAAAAATAAAACCATAAACCATAAATTAAAAAAAAAGAAAAGAAAATAGCTGGCAGTGAGAATCTGGTGTAGTTAAAAGAGATACTTACCTTGAACATCCTTTTGTCTCCTTTGCCTGGTCGTCCCCTCTGCTCAGTGTCACGTTTGTGCCCTGCAGAGCAGTACCTTTCGAACATCACCATGCATATGAACCACCTGGGGATTTGCTGTAACTGCATATGCTGTCAGTAAGTCTAAGGCAAGCTCTAGTCTGCATTTGTAAATTGTGCGCTCCCAGATGATGCCAACACTCTAGCTCCATTCTGGAAGGATTATGTAAATTTTATTTTAGTTCATACTAAATCTTCATGTCCCCAAAGTCATAGCACATGTGCTTAATGGTTATTCAATGAATGAAGGAGTTCATATGGTTGGTGTGAGAATCTGGATGGCAGAACATTCTTTGCCTGGTTTGGGATGTTTCTGCCAGTCATGTACTTTATGAGTTTAAAATTACCTGAACTGGCCTGGCATGGTGGCACACACCTTTAATCCCAGAATTTGGGAGGCAGAGGTAGGAAGATCACTGTGATTTCAAGGCCACCCTGAGACTCCATAGTGAATTCCAGGTCAGCCTCGGCTAGAGTGAAACCCTACCTCAAAAAACCAAACCACCCAAACAAACAAAATTAATAAACTTCTGTAGAATGAGTGTAAGCACTAAATTACTCTGGCCATGCCACCTTGCTGCTTCAATTCTAGTCCTCGCAATCGTGGCCGTATTTGCGTGGAGGGTAATGAAGCCTAGTTTGCAAGCTCTGGGGAAGCCTTGCTGTAGTCCACAGTTCCTGCAAACAAATTCTTCCTGTCTGAGAAGGCAGCAGAGTGTGCAAGGAACATGCCGGTGTGGGAATTTCCAGATTTTGATGCCTGTCTTGAGTAATTGCCACTTTGGCCTCCTCCAAATGCAACACAGACTTTTTTGTAAACCTGTGTGAAAGGGAGGCTCGTAAAACACGTGATTGTAATCCTGTTCCCATTTACTCACTACCCTATTTTATACTGATGGTAAAGGCACTGTCAGAGAGAGAGAGAGAGAGAGAGAGAGAGAGAGGGAGAGAGAGAGAGAGAGAGAGAGAGAGAGAGAGAGAGAGAGAGAGTGTGTGTGTGTGTGTGTGTGTGTGTGTGTGTGTGTGTTGGCTGGGGGAGGGTTGGTAGAGGACTGTGGGGAAGGGCAGGAGGGGAAAGAGAAACTACATCTCCCAGAAGCCACCGGGGAGGGGAAAAAAAAAGCCCACGCCTTGGCGGCGACGCTCCACCCCTTTTCACCCCGCGGCTCCGCCCCTCGGATGACGTCACAGAGATGACGTCACGACGCCTAGAGCGAGGCTGAGGGTAGAGAGAGGCCGATCGAGCGAGAGCCGTCCGCTTGTGGCGGCGGCGGCGGAGGAGGCGGAGGAGGAGGAGGAGGAGGCGGCTGCTAAGGAGCTGGCGAGCAGGCGAACGAGTTCTGAGAAGCAGGCGGGCAGGAGGGAGCGTGGCACGGCGCAGGGAGAGGAGCGTCCGCGTCGGGCCGCGGCAGGAACCACAGCCCCAGGGGCGGAGAGAAGGCAGAGCCCGAGCGGGGCGCCGCGGGTCCCCACCCCCACTCGGCCGGGCAGTGCCCGGTGTGTTCCCCCGTGCGGGGGCGGCGGCGGCGGCGGCGGCGGCTGAGCGGACCCCACTGGACCGCGGGCGGTGTTGCCACCTTCCGCCGAGGAGCCGGCGCGGCCGCGGGGCCCTCAGAGCCGGGCCCGGGGCCCCGTGACAGACGGGCCGAGGAAGGCAGAGAGGCGGCGGCGGCGGCGGCGGCGGCGCGGGCGACATCATGTCATCCCCCAGTCCCGGCAAGAGGCGGATGGACACGGACGTGGTCAAGCTGTATCCTTCGTGGACGGGGGAGGGGGGAATTCGAGCTTACGTGTGGGGCGGGGTGGGGGATCCCCAGGCAAAAAGAGGCCTTCCCCCCCCACCCCAGAGGCCACTGTCCGAGACTCCCTTCCCTCCCTCCCTCCATCAGTACCTACTGCGGCCCCTTGGCACCTCCCAGGAGGAGCCGAGGGCCTTTTCAGCCTCCTCGCCCCCCTCACCAACCTTATCTGCAGACCCCTGAAATGTGGGTTGCTCCTGGCTTTTCCTGCGACCTACGTCCCCCCCCCCACCTCCCCAGAGCCTGTGACTTGACCTCCACGACGTTTGGAACTCCCAAGGCGGCCCTTTGCGGGGGGTGGGGTGGTGGTGGTGGTGGCAGCACTAGCCACCTCACACTTCACCCCTGAGCCAATCTTCAGGGACTTTGCCTCCTATTTGGTAGCTATGGATATATGGACTCAACATAGAAATCCCTAACAGGGGCTCCTTCCTCCTTTTCTTAAGATGCTTCCCTCCCCCCCCCCCGCAGTCTTTCCACTCACAATGTCTCTCCAACTGGGGTAACTTCAGCGACCTCCTTTATCCCTAATTCCTTTCTATATTAGGAAGAGAGCAGTCTGCTCAGGGCCCCTCTTGTAATAAAGAGCTCTGTGTGTTTTAAATCAGACACTTCTGTTAAGCTTTCTGGTCCATAGAGCTTTTCTGTATTCCCTTTTCACTGACAAAGCCTATCCCTCCCATAGTTGCATGCTATAAGGACCCCCAGCCCTTCCAGCAGGCCACCCTCCATATTGTGGATCTGACAGCTGTGAGGAAGGAGAGAAAGGAGCTGTTGGACAAAATAGCTCCCGGACTAGCCACTTAAGCAAAACTTCTACGGTGAGGGCAAGGTTCTTGGGGACTGCCTGTCCTGATCTTGCCAAGTGACACCCTTTATTTTCTACCCCCTCCCCCCAACTTGATAGTTGAAATGGAAAAGGTATAAACTGATAAAAGAGTCAGGCAGTGGTTTTGATTGGAGTCCAGATTGATTTTATTTCATGACCAGCTAGAGAAATTCGCGAAGGTTCCTGAGACAAATCAAGGATTTTTTTGTTTTTGAGGGTTAATTGGGTGTGGGGGGGAAGCCCAGTGTTCTAAATAGCTAATCCCCTGGGAGATGGAAATAGGGGTGTGTGTGTGTTTGGGGGGGGACTGGCAGTGGGTGAAAGGCTGTTAAAGTCCTGTCTCCTGTTTCTCTTTCTGCCTCACCCCATCCCCCCACCGTTTCCCCCTGTTGCAGGATTTTGTTTATATAACTCAAGTTGTTTGGCTAGATTCTTCAGGTGAATTCCTTCTTTCTTTGATTTGTTGCTGGTTTTGATTGATTGATTGACTGTTTTACCTCTTTCTGGAGATCAGTGATGGTTGTCAAATACTCAGTTATGGAATTTGCTGAAGTTTAAAAAAAGTAGTTTTTGCATATAGTTTTAAAAGAGGGGGGCTGGGAAGGAAGTCGCCTTGGCACTATATATATATATTTTCAGGAATAAGAATGTGTTTTTGTTTTATCAGGGAAGATTTGACTGGAAATGAAGGCTAGTAGATAAACTTGTATGTTTAGGATTTGGGTAAGGGGGTAATGGCAGGGATCAGAGAGAAGCAAGTGTAATATGCCAGATATATATACCTAGGCACCAACTTGAGCTGTTTGTGGCTGTGATTGTTGTGTAATTATGTGAATGGTACCAGTCATGTTGGCTTTTCATAAGGTTGCAGGAAAACTTGTAACTGTGGCTGTGTGTACATTTTACACAAAGCAGTTTGGGGTTATTTTTGTTTAGAAACTAGGAAATGACATGGTGGCAGACCCGGGAGTTATTTTTATCTTGAATTGCGAGTTACTGTCACACCTAATGCAAATTTTTTACCTAATGTGTGTAATTGGGATGGAGTGGGGAGAGAATTCCAGCTGTTTTTGATTGATGTCAGATCCTCAAATTGCATACATAGATTTCTAAAGGCTCAAGGATAAAGAGTAAGGCCTAACTTGACCTGATGCCTTTTCCATACAGTGCCTTTTGTTCATTTAGTAGTTGTGGCATCTAGAATGATTACGGCATTTAGGAGTCCGGGGTGTGGGGGGTGGAGAAGGGAGAGGGAAACAGACAAAGAACAGCAGGGTGTCTCTTTTTTCCCTCCCCCTAAGTGGCTTATTTCATAGCTTATTTTTAGTAGAAGATGAAGAAAGGCAAAGATGCTTTGGCCCTTCTGTTCTTTCCCCACCTTCCTTCTTGCTGACAAAAGAAAGCAGGGCTCTTTAAAATTGTAGATCTCTGGGAAGGATAACAGTCTGGGGATTTGAAAGCTAGAGGTTATCTTTGTTTCGTGTTTGGTTGTTTTCTGGCCTAATGTAGTTTGGAAATTAAAAATTTTCAGATTTCCTTGTGTGTGTGTGTGTGTGTGTGTGTGTGTGTATAAAAGGGTGAGGGTGAGATATTTTGTGGCCTCCTTTCTCGAATTACATCAGTAGGCCCAAATGGACTTCACAATTTTTTATTAAGGTATACTCAATAATAAAAAATTCAAGGGAATTTCTCCCAACCTACTACTGAGATGAGTACAAATCTGTGGCAGGGCCAAGGGATAAAAAGGAAATACGGTGGAGAGGACGGAGAAAGAAAAGATCTGAAGGAATGTACAGTACTTCTTACTCTCGTTGCCCCTTGATGATTTCCGTGGTGTGGAGGCTGGTAGCTGGTTTCATTGCAGTCTCTTGTTTCAGCCCATTTTTGGCTGTCTCCTGGGCGTAATTATACCACCAGGATTTACAGCCTGGCAGGGAACCTATGTAGTAGGAAAGTAGCGGTGTGGGGGTCGCGGGAGAAGATGGGCCACGGCCTTCTACCATCTTGCTAGATTTTTCCTGACACTGTCTCTCCTTGTTGTTCGGAGTCGCTGATATTTCTTTTGTGAAGGGTTGGTAGGATAAGAGCTGACTCCCAAGTTATGCAGGGAGTGAGTGTTTTGCACCGATGCCCTTAATAATCTGGGCGATTATGCTCTGAAACTCTGACTCATTCATTGTTTCCCTTCTGATCCTCTGAGAAGGGTTGTGCAAACCTCCCCAGGAGCCTACAAACTGATTTACATGACTTTTGGGTGCTGTAGGAATAGTCCCAGTCAGAAAACTTGTGGTTATCACAAATCCTGTGCAGCGGCCTGGTAAAGTGCGGCCATTTGCTTGTAAAGTCAGCTAAGATTGCCCGGACGGGTTCACAAACCTGGGGGATTTCCATCTCCAGCCTAGTGATGATTTAGAGTGTCTTAAGAATGGGGACTCTGGTGACCTTAAAGCGTGATTTGCCCTAAAGGAATATCGGTTTAAGTTCTCCTGGTGGAGGAACAAACAGCTCAGATTACATGGCTTTCCTTGTTGGTGGGGGTTACTGGTCTCACCCTGTTGCACAGCCGCGGTGATCCTTTTATCTATGAACCAGTGGCCCCAGCTGAAGGCTAGAGCTGCTTGTTTTGGAAAAGCGTATGCAGGCAAAAGGCCGCAGGCACAGCTCCTCGCAGCTCATTGGCTGCTCTGTTACTACCCGGAAAAGGAGGAGGGGTGGAGCTACCAAACAGCTGATGGAGTGTGTGACAAGAGTGTGTTTACATACAAAAGACTTGGGGGCTGGGGAGGCCTAGTGAGCTGCTTTCAGGACTGAATGTATTTTCAAGGGGAAAAAAAGAGGAAAAACTGATTCGTTAGATCAAGAAATGTTCAGAAAAATTAAAGTTAAACCAGAAAAGTGGATCTGATCATAATGGGGACTTGGCACATCCCATATTTGTCATTGGTGTAAGATTTGGAAATAAGGACACCAAGAATTTTCAAAGATTGTCTTTTCCAAACAGAGTGCAGTAGCAGACAGGGTATGTATGTCCCTTTAAGTGTACTTAACTGACTTCTAGGCCAGAGGATTCAAAAGTGTGGTAGGAATCCAAGCTGATCACAGAAGCTTCTAGTGGTAGAAAAGGGGCAGTGTCTTACTAGTTACTAGCAGCATGAATGAATTTTATAGAAACGCTGATGGCTGCATCAGTGTTTCAGGTTTTTGTAACAAGTTCAAACCCTTAGATATTTGTGCACCTTCTTTGTGTTAGGCTTGGGGTTCTTGGGGAGGGTGGATTAGTTGTGAAAAGTTCTGTGTGGGTGGTCATGGTGCTTCCGGAATTAGTTTAAAATATTTTCTTTGAAATCAGAAAAGACATTCTGTATGTCACAGCACTATTGTATGAGTAATTTGTGTTTTCAGAATTGACTTTTTAAAAAGTAGAAAAGTTAAAAAGTAATCTCACATGGTGGGATATATGTGGAGATCTGAACTCTTGTTTGTTATATAAACGGTGGATATTAGAAAGCCAAAACAAAACAAACATTAACGTGTATCCATTTGTCGTTGACTTTAACTTCTGTATTCTGTTAATCAGTAGTTAGTAGTCTTTGTTACTCTTTAATTTGTGTTCAAAGTGTAGACAATCTTTTAACTGGCTCAGTGTCAATTGGGAACCTGTGGTTTGCCTTTTATTTCCTGTGGCCTTTCTTAGTGAGTTGGTGAGATGAAAGTTGGAACAGTTTTAAAAGTTAAAGAGCCAGGGGCTGGAGGGTTGGCTTAGCGGTTAAGGCATTTGCCTGCAAAGCCAAAAGAACCCAGGTTCGATTCCCCAGGACCCACGTTAGTCAGATGCACAAGGGGGCACATGTATCTGGAGTGTGTTTGCAATGGCTGGAGGCCTTGGTGCGCCCATTCTCTCTCTCCCTCCCTCTTTCTCTGTCAAATAAATAAAACTAAAATATATTAAAAAGTTATAGAGCCAGACGTGGTGGTGTACACCTTTAATCCCAGAACTTGGGAGGCAGAGGTAGGAGGATATTTGAGAGTTCAGTGCCACCCCGAGACTACACAGTGAATTCCAGATCAGCCTGAGCTAGAGTGAGACCCTACCTCGAAAACAAAACAAGACAAAAAGTTAAAGAAAATAAAATTAAAAAAATTAAAGTTAAAGATTTGGCAACTCCCAGTATTCTGGATTTGTCTTTGCTGCCTAGACCTTCATGACAGATATATCCGACAGGCACTTAACTTTGGTAAGACAGGAGCCTACATGAGTAAGCATTCACAGCTCAGATCTGAGTCCTGCAGTGCAGTTCTAGTAAATTATAGACAAGCCTTAAAATTCAAATATTTTTTTTTTTAAATAGGCTTTTTGAGGTAGTCTCTCACTCTAGCTCACACTGACCTGGCTCTCACTCTGTAGTCCTAGGCTACCTGGAACTCAGCAGTTCTAGACTCATCCTTCCAAGTGCTGGGCTTAAAGGCATGTGACACCATGCCTGACAAAATTCAGCTTTTGTGACCTTGCACATGCGCCACCTTGTGCAGCTGGCTTATGAGGGTTCTGGGGAGTCGAACATGGGTCCTTAGGCTTCGCAGGCAAGCACCTTAGCTGCTAAAGCCATTTCTCCAGCCCAAAATTTAGCTTCTTTTTTTTATTTTTCCTTGGTTTTTCAAGGTAGGGTCTCACTCTACCCCAGGCTGACCTGGAATTCACTAGGTAATCTCAAGGTGGCCTCGAACTCAAGGTGATCCTACCTTTGCCTCCCGAGTGCTGAGAGTAAAGGCGTGCGTTACCACGCCCGGCAAATTTAGCTTTTAAGGGGGAAAACATCTGCAGATGTACAATTCAGATCTTACATTACAGTGCATACATTTTTACCTATAGACTCAAAATGTATGCTTTAATAAAATACTTTAATGAAAAGACTTAGTTGGATTATAGAAGTAATAAGGTCATTGAGGAAAATACAGGTTACAAACAGGGAAAGAAAAGTCACTCATCATCCTATCTTTTATAATGATTCTCACACCTGAGAGAGCTCTTAATCACCTGGAAGGTCTGTTAAAACAGATTACTGGATCCCACCTTGGAGTTCTCTCATTCACTTGCTCTAGTGTGAAGTCTGAGAATGTATGTTTATCTAAGAAGTTCACAGGGGAGACTGAGGCTTCAGTGTAATAATTATTGTCTTGAACTACTAATATCCTGGTGGATTTTCCTGAGTCTTGCATACTCCCAAGGATATAATGTTTTCAGCATCTTGACCATATTATATGTATCTGTTGTTTATCTTACTTTATTTTTTTTTAAGGAAGGGTCTCTAGCCCAGGTTGACCTGGTACTCACTCTGTAGTCCCAGGCTGGCCTGGAACTCATGGTGATCCTTCTGCTGCCTCCTGAGTGCTGGGATTAAAGGTGTGCACCACCATACTCTGCTACTACTTATTTATTTTAATTTTTTTTTTGTTGTTGTTTTTTGTTTTTTCAAGGTAGGGTTTCACTTTAGCCCAGGCTGACTTGGAATTCACCATGTAGTCTCAGGGTGGCCTCGAACTCATGGTAGCCTTCCTACCTCTGCCTCCCGAGTGCTGGGATTGAAGGTATGCGCCACCATGCCCGGGTCTAAAATATTTTTATTTGAGTGAGAGAGAAAAGCTGGGCGTGGTGGCACACGCTTTAATCCCAGCACTCGGGAGGCAGAGGTAGGAGGACTACTATGAGTTCAAGGCCACCCTGAGACTACATAGTTAATTTAAGGAGAGCCTGAACTAGGGTAAAACCCTACCTTGGGGGAAAAGAAAGACAGAATGGGTGCACCAGGGTGTCTAGCCACTATAAAAGAACTTTAGACACATGTGCGACTTTGTATCTGGCTTTGCGTGGGTACTAGGGAATTGAACTTGGGTCATTAGGATTTGCAAGCAAGTGCCTTAACTGCTGAGCTATCTCTTCAGCCCTAATATTTTTATTTTTATTTATTTATTTTTGGTTTTCTGAGGTAGGGTCTTACGCTAGCTCAGGCTGACCTGGAATTCACTATGTAGTCTCAGGGTGGCCTCGAACTCTGCCTCCCGAGTACTAGAATTAAAGGCGTGCGCCATCATGCCCGGCTTAATTTTTTTTAATATATTTTATTTGAGGGGGGGTGGGGAGGGAGGCCATGCCAGGGCCTCCAGCCACTGCAAACAAACTCCAGATGCATGTGCCCCCTTGTGCATCTGGCTTACGTGGGTCGTGGAAAGTCAAACCTGGATCCTTTGGTTTTGCAGGCAAACACCTTAACTGCGAAGCCATCTCTCCAGTCCTCCGGCTTAATGTTTTTATTTTTATTTTCAAGCAGAGAGGGGAGTATGGGAATGCCAGGCCTGGGTACTGGGGAATCACCTCAGGCTGTCCTTTGTTAGCAAGCACCTTTATCTGCTGAGCCATCACTTCAGCCTTATGCTTACCTTTTAGGCAAGTTATGACCGTATTCCTAATGTGTCACTTCAAAAAGTCACAAAACAAAACTACTTAATAATGAAAAGTGTCCCCTGCTTCAAGGCAGGGTTTCACTCTGGCTCTAGCTGATTTAGAATTCACTCTAGTCTCAGAGTGGCCTGGAACTCAAGGTGATCCTCCTACCTCTGCCTCCCAAGTGCTGGGATTAAAGGCGTGTGCTACCACGCCCGGCACAACAAAAAGTTTCAGTTCACTAATTTTAAATGAGGGGGAGAGAAAGGTAGTTACAATGCCAGCTTTGACAGTTAACCTAGAAAGTAGTACTTTAGGAGAATGTTATTTTTTTTAATATATTTTATTTATTTATTTGAGAAAGGGGGAGAGAGAGAAAGAGAAAGAAAGAAAGAGAATGGGCATGCCATGCCCTCCAGCCACTGCAACTGAACCTCAGACACATGCTCCCCCTTGTGCATCTGGCTTACGTGGGTCCTGGGGTATCGAACCGGGATCCTTGGGCTTTGCAGGCAAAGGCCTTAACCACTAAGCAATTTCTCCTGCCCAGGAGAATGTTTTTTAGTGTAATTCCTTTAAAATATTCAGCTGGGAAGATGGCTCAGCTGTGAAAGGTTAAAGGTGCTTGTTTGTAAAGCTTGTCAGTCCTGGTTTGATTGCCCAGCCCACATGTACAGCCAGACACAAAATTGTGCGGGCATTTTGAGTTCATTTGCAGAGACAAGAGGCATTGGCACACCTGTAACTCTCAACTTGCTCTCTCTCTCCTTGCTGTCAAGTATTTTTTAAAAATATTTTATTTATTTGACAGAAAGAGGGGGGGAGAGAGAATGGTCATGCCAGGTCCTCCAACAATTGCAGATGAACTCCAGACGTGTGGGCCCCCTTGTGCATCTGGCCAACGTAGGTCCTGGGGAATCGAACCTGGGTCCTTTGACTTGGCAGGCAAATGCCTTAACTGCTAAGCAATCCCTCCAGGGCAAATAAATATTTTAAAAAATATTTTATTTATTTGACATAGAAAGAGGTGGATGTAGAGATGGAATGGGCCTCTAGCTGCTGCAAATGCAAATAAACTCCAGATGGGCCACCTTGTGTATCTGACTTATGTGGGTCCTGGGGAATTGAACCTGGGTCCTTAGGCTTCACAGGCTAATGTCTTAACTGCTAAGCCATCGCTCCAGCCCCCAAGTAAATATTTTTAAAATAAAAAAAAATACTGAGGTCAGGTGTGTTGGTACATGCCTTTAATACCAGCACTCCAAGGCAGGGGTAGGAGTTCAAAGCCACCCTAAGACATAGTGAATTCTATCCAGGTAAGCCTGGGCTAGTGCAAGACCCTACCTCAAGAAACAAACAAACAACAAAAATAAGTCCTCGATTAGAACAACAGTTTAGTATCACAGTTTTAGTTTTGAATGAAATATACAGAATCTTAGCTCATTAACCAAAGTTATATTCAAGCTATCTGCTAAAAAGTTAACCGTAAGAGCCTGGCATGGTAGCACAATTTGTAATCCTAGCTACGTAATCCTAGGAAGGCTGAGACAGGAAGGCTGGAGAGAATTCAAGGCCAGTCTGGGCTAAATAGTGAGCTTGTCTCACACAAAATTAAACATACCTACCACATGACACTGCTATTTCTTTTTTTTTTTTTTTTTTTTTTTTTGGGTTTTTTTTTTTTTTTTTGATTTTTTGAGGTAGGGTCTCACTCTAGCCCAGGCTGACCTGGAATTCACTATGGAGTCTCAGGGTGGCCTCCAACTCACGGCGATCCTCCTACCTCTGCCTCCCGAGTGCTGGGATTAAAGGCGTGCGCCACCACGCCCGGCTTGACACTGCTATTTCTCTTAGCCCAGGAAAAACATATGTCCACACAAGTGTTGATAGCCTCCTTACTGTGAACTACAAGTAACCCCAAGTGCCATCAAGCATCATGATACAGGGCTGGGGAGATGGCTCAGTGCTTAAAGGTGCTGGTTTGTGAATCCTGGCAGCCTGGGTTTGATTCCCCCAGTACCCATGTAAAGCCAAATATACAAAGTGGCACATGCATCTGGAGTTTGTTTGCAGTGGCAAGAGGCCCTGACATACCCATATTCTCTCTCTCTCTCTCTGTCTTCCTTTCTCTCTCTCTCTCTCTCTCTCTCTGTGTGTGTGTGTGTGTGTCTGTCTGTCTCTTTGTCTCTCTCAAATAAATAAAATTATTATTATTATTATTATTTTGGTTTTTTGAGGTAGGGTTTCGCTCTAGTTCAGGCTGACCTGGAATTCACTATGTAGTCTCAGGGTTGCCTCCAACTCACGACAGTCCTCCTACCTCTGCCTCCCCAGTGCTGGGATTAAAGGTGTGTGTCACCATGCCCAGCTGTAAAATTATTTTTTAAAAAGAAGATACAAGGGCTGAAGAGATTGCTCAGTGGTTGAGGCACTTGCCTGCACAGATTAAGGGCCCAGGTTCAATTCCCCAGTACCCATGCAAAGCCAGATGCACAAAGTGGCACCTGCATCTGGAGTTTATTTGCAGTTGCAGTAGGCCTTGGCACACCCATTCTGTCTGTTGTCTCTGCTTGCAAATAAATAAGTAATTTTTTTTTTGTTTTTCAAGGTAGGGTTTCACTCTAGCCCAGGCTGACCTGGAATTCATTACAGAGTCTCAGGGTAGCCTCGAACTCCCAGTGATCCTCCTATCTCTGCCTCCTGAGTGCTGTGATTAAAGGTGTGTGCCACCATGCTCAGCAAATAAATACTTTTGTTAAAAAAAATATATATATATATATATACATATAAATATATAAATTCTTGGGTTAGGGAGATGTCTCAGTGGTTAAGGGTGCTTGCTTGCAGAGCCTTATAACCTGGGTTTGATTTCCCAGTACCCATGTAAAACTAGACATGAAAAATAGCATGCGTCTAATATTTGCTTCCAATGGCAAAAGGCCCTGGCATGAACATACACATGTGCAAACAATTTTTTTATTTTTAAAAAGAGAAAGAAATATGTATCTATAACTTAATGTATATTGTGTCAATAAAAAAAGAAAAGAAAATCATGATACCTGAAGTAATTGTACAGCATTTGCCAGTTAGATCTGTGTGCTCATGAATGTAACACATTTAATCTATCAACTCACAGTAGGCATTTTAAAAGGCCTTATGCTCAGAAATGTTAATTTCGTTCTTACTCATCAGAGAAAAATGGCAAAAATAAAAGAAACAGTCAGTAGCACAGCCAGGCATGGTACTACAATCCCAGATTTCATGAGACTGAGATAAGAGGGTCAGAAATTCAAGGCCTAGAGTGGTAGCATGGCTGAGTGGTCTAAGGGTCTGAATTAAGAAATTCAAGGCCAGCCTCAATGTTAAAATATAGCATTGAGGCTGGGGGAACGCAAACGTCTCAAAAGAAAAAGGAGAAGAGATGGCCATGTCTCAGCACTTGCAACTGACCTCAGGGACCCAGTTCCCCCGGAGCATCTGGTTATGTGGTCTGTGGTATCGAAGGATCATTGGCTTTGCAGGCAAAGCCTTCACCATAAGCAATTTCTCTGCCAGGAGAATGTTTTTTTGTATTCCTTTAAATATCAGTGGAGATGGCTCACTGTGAAAGGTTAAAGGTGCTTGTTTGTAAAGCTTGTCAGTCTGGCGTTTGATTGCCAGCCCACATGTACAGCCAGACACAAAATTGATGCGGGCATTTTGAGTTCATTTGCAGAGACAAGAGGCATTGGCACACTGTAACTCTCAACTTGCTCTCTCTCTCCTTGCTGTCAAGTATTTTTTAAAAATATTTTATTATTTGACAGAAAGAGGGGAGCGAGAGAGAATGGTCATGCCAGGTCCTCCAACAATTGCAAATGAACTCCAGACGTGTGGGCCCCCTTGTGCATCTGGCCAACGTAGGTCCTGGGGAATCGAACCTGGGTCCTTTGACTTGGCAGGCAAATGCCTTAACTGCTAAGCAATCCCTCCAGGGCAAATAAATATTTTAAAAAATATTTTATTTATTTGACATAGAAAGAGGTGGATGTAGAGATAGAATGGGCCTCTAGCTGCTGCAAATGCAAATAAACTCCAGATGGGCCACCTTGTGTATCTGACTTATGTGGGTCCTGGGGAATTGAACCTGGGTCCTTAGGCTTCACAGGCTAATTAATGTCTTAACTGCTAAGCCATCGCTCCAGCCCCCAAGTAAATATTTTTAAAATAAAAAAAAAATACTGAGGTCAGGTGTGTTGGTACATGCCTTTAATACCAGCACTCCAAGGCAGGGGTAGGAGTTCAAAGCCACCCTAAGACATAGTGAATTCTATCCAGGTAAGCCTGGGCTAGTGCAAGACCCTACCTCAAGAAACAAACAAACAACAAAAAAAAGTCCTCGATTAGAACAACAGTTTAGTATCACAGTTTTAGTTTTGAATGAAATATACAGAATCTTAGCTCATTAACCAAAGTTATATTCAAGCTATCTGCTAAAAAGTTAACCGTAAGAGCCTGGCATGGTAGCACAATTTGTAATCCTAGCTACGTAATCCTAGGAAGGCTGAGACAGGAAGGCTGGAGAGAATTCAAGGCCAGTCTGGGCTAAATAGTGAGCTTGTCTCACACAAAATTAAACATACCTACCACATGACACTGCTATTTCTCTTAGCCCAGAAAAAACATATGTCCACACAAGTGTTGATAGCCTCCTTACTGTGAACTACAAGTAACCCCAAATGCCATCAAGCATCATGATACAGGGCTGGGGAGATGGCTCAGTGCTTAAAGGTGCTGGTTTGTGAATCCTGACAGCCTGGGTTTGATTCCCCCAGTACCCATGTAAAGCCAGATATACAAAGTGGCACATGCATCTGGAGTTTGTTTGCAGTGGCAAGAGGCCCTGACATACCCATATTCTCTCTCTCTCTCTCTCTCTCTGTCTTCCTTTCTCTCTCTCTCTCTCTCTCTCTGTGTGTGTGTGTGTGTGTGTGTGTGTGTGTCTGTCTCTTTGTCTCTCTCAAATAAATAAAATTATTATTATTATTATTATTTTGGTTTTTTGAGGTAGGGTTTCGCTCTAGTTCAGGCTGACCTGGAATTCACTATGTAGTCTCAGGGTTGCCTCCAACTCACGACAGTCCTTCTACCTCTGCCTCCCCAGTGCTGGGATTAAAGGTGTGTGTCACCATGCCCGGCTGTAAAATTATTTTTTAAAAAGAAGATACAAGGGCTGAAGAGATTGCTCAGTGGTTGAGGCACTTGCCTGCACAGATTAAGGGCCCAGGTTCAATTCCCCAGTACCCATGCAAAGCCAGATGCACAAAGTGGCACCTGCATCTGGAATTTATTTGCAGTTGCAGTAGGCCTTGGTACACCCATTCTGTCTGTTGTCTCTGCTTGCAAATAAATAAGTAATTCTTTTTTGTTTTTCAAGGTAGGGTTTCACTCTAGCCCAGGCTGACCTGGAATTCATTACAGAGTCTCAGGGTAGCCTCGAACTCACAGCGATCCTCCTATCTCTGCCTCCTGAGTGCTGTGATTAAAGGTGTGTGCCACCATGCTCAGCAAATAAATACTTTTGTAAAAAAAAATATATATATACATATATATATAAATTCTTGGGTTAGGGAGATGTCTCAGTGGTTAAGGGTGCTTGCTTGCAAAGCCTTATAACCTGGGTTTGATTTCCCAGTACCCATGTAATGCTAGACATGAAAAATAGCATGCGTCTAATATTTGCTTCCAATGGCAAAAGGCCCTGGCATGAACATACACATGTGCAAACAATTTTTTTATTTTTAAAAAGAGAAAGAAATATGTATCTATAACTTAATGTATATTGTGTCAATAAAAAAAGAAAAGAAAATCATGATACCTGAAGTAATTGTACAGCATTTGCCAGTTAGATCTGTGTGCTCATGAATGTAACACATTTAATCTATCAACTCACAGTAGGCATTTTAAAAGGCCTTATGCTCAGAAATGTTAATTTCATTCTTACTCATCAGAGAAAAATGGCAAAAATAAAAGAAACAGTCAGTAGCACAGCCAGGCATGGTACTACAATCCCAGATTTCATGAGACTGAGATAAGAGGGTCAGAAATTCAAGGCCTAGAGTGGTAGCATGGCTGAGTGGTCTAAGGGTCTGAATTAAGAAATTCAAGGCCAGCCTCAATGATAAAGCATATAGCAAGTTTGAGGCTGGCCTGGGCTACACGCAACCCTGTCTCAAAAGCAAAACAAGGAGCTAGAGAGATGGTCCAGTGGTTAAGGCACTTGCCTACAAAGTCTAAGGACTCAGGTTTGATTCCCCAGTACCCACGAGAAGCCAGATGCGTTAGGTGGCTTATGTGTCTGGAGCTCATTTGCAGTGGCTGGAGGTCCTGATGCACAATATTCATTCTCTCTCTCTCTCTCTCTTTCTTTCTCTCTGCTTGCAAGTAAGTAGATGGC
Organism: Dipus sagitta; assembly: GCA_036346955.1. Classification (NCBI taxonomy): domain Eukaryota; kingdom Metazoa; phylum Chordata; class Mammalia; order Rodentia; family Dipodidae; genus Dipus; species Dipus sagitta. The sequence continues at coordinate 91,398,225 of CM070780.1, read as the reverse complement.
TCAGTGGTTAAAGGTGCTTGCTTGAAAAAACCATTCTCGGTTTGATTCCCCAGTACCTGTGTACAAAGTGGCATATGTGTCTGGAGTTCATTTGCAATTATTTTTATTTTATTTTATTTTTTGAGTTGGGTCTCACTGTAGCCTAGGCTGAACTGGAATTTACTATGTAGTTTCAGGTTCGCCTCGAACTCATGGCAATCCTCCTTCCTCTGCCTCCCTAGTGCTAGGATTAAAGGTGTGCGCCACCACTCCTAGCTTGGATCATGCTTTTATTATGTACATTTTCAAGGTGTCTTGGATTATAGAATCTTCATTGTGATACCATAAATAAAAACTAGAATCCAGAGTGCTTGGTTCCCATTACCTCAAAAGTAATTGTGTTGCTACCAGACCCAGTGAAAACTAAATTGAGTTGTCTTATCCCAGTGGTATGCCACTGGTTTTATGGATTTTGCTTTTCAGTAAGTTGACTTTATATTGTATAGACAGTTGGTTAATTAAAAAACTCATAATTCAGGTCAACACTTCCATCGTAGCCTTTAAAAGGTAGGTTCAGTTGGGCTGTGTCCATTAGAGATCACCAAATGTTAATGTAGTTGGATGTCATGTTTTATGGCCATATTGTTCAATATTTCATACCCTTTTGCTAATCTTTGAGTTTAAATATGCAAATAAATTAATAAGTCTCCTTGATGACTGAGCTTGAAACTACATAACCCTCTGTTTCATTCCAAAGGAAAGAAAGAATTGTGGGTTTTTTTCTTCTTTTTTTAATTAACAAATGATCATTTTCATATGGCCTAGGTTCTCATTGCTGTGAATTGATAACCAGTCAGATCACTAATCCAAAGTAAGAATTTACTCAGAAATCATTCCATGCTGTAGATTTTGGACAATCTGGATTTTTAAAATTTTTTTAAATATTTATTTTTGAACCAGGTGTGGTGGCACACGCCTTTAAATCCTAGCACTCAGGAGACAGACATAGGGGGATGCTGTGAGTTCGAGGCCACCCTGAGACTACACAGTTAATTTCAGGTCAGCCTGGGCCAGAGTGAGACCTTACCTTGAAAAACCAAGAAAATTATTTTTATTTATTTATTTTTTTTATCTTTTTTTTTTTTTTTTTTGGTTTTTCTTTTTCTTTTTTTTTTTTTTGGTTTTTCGAGGTAGGGTCTCACTCTGGTCCAGGCTGACCTGGAATTAACTCTGTAGTCTCAGGGTGGCCTTGAACTCAATGACAGTCCTCCTACCTCTGCCTCCCGAGTGCTGGGATTAAAGGCGTGCGCCACCACGCCTGGCTTATTTTTATTTTTATTTATTTATTTTAGCGGAGGGGAGAACGGTCATGGCAGGGCCTGTAGCCACTGCAAACGAACTCCAGATGCATGTGCTATCATGTGCCACCATGTGCATTTAGCTAACGTAGGTTCTGGGGAATTGAACCTGGGTCCTTCGGCTTCACAGGCAAGTGCCTTAACTGCTAAGCCATCTCTCCAGCCCTGCAGTCTGGATTTATATTACAAATATATTAAAATAGATGAACACAAGAGGGGCATACATTTTAAGTGTTTTATATTTTCTGACAATAGTTTTAGCTGTTTAAGTTGGTGGCAATATTGCTTTTAAGTCTACTTAATATACCAAAATAATTTTCAGTGAGTTTAGGGGAAAAGACTGATTTTAGAGACAAAATTTCTTTTTTTGAAGCAGGGTTTCACTGTAGCCCAGTCTGGCCTTGAACTCATGGGATTCTGCTACCTCAGCTTTCTGAGTACTGTGACTGAAGGTATGCACCACCACACCTGATGAAGACACATCTTTATTTTTATTTATTTATTTGAGAGAGAGAGGCATGCCAGGGCCTCTGGCTGCTGCAAACGAACTCCAGATGCATGTGCCCCCTGTGTATCTGCCTTACGTGGGTCCTGGGGAATCGAACCTGGGTCCTTTGGCTTTGCAGGCAAGTGCCTTAATTTGCTAAGTAATCTCTGCAGTTCCAGGACTTACACTTTTTACAAAAGGCAGTTATTCTGGGCCTAATAGTGCAGGCCTGTAATGCTAGGTACTTAAGAGGTTAAGGCAGGAGGGGCCACAAGTGCAAGGCCAGCCTGGGCGACTTAGTGAGACACTGTCTCAGAAAGTTAAGAAAAAATGCCACAAGGCTAAGGATATAGCTCAGTGGCAGAGCATTTGGCCTAACATGGATGAGGCCTTAGGTTTATCCCGAGTACCACATGGCTGGGGGAGGTGTTCAGTTCTCCTGGAGCATGGGTTTGATAAGGAATAAAGATAATGAATTTACTAACTTTGGCCCTTGAGTATGTGCCTTTTAAATACTTAGTTTAGTGGTTTAGGGACTTGCCTGCAAAGCCAAAGGACTCAGGTTTGATTCTCCAGGACCCATGTAAGCCAGGTGCACAAGGTGGCACATGTGTCTGGATTCCATTTGCAGTGACTAGAGGCCCTGATGCACCCTGGCACATCCATTCTTGCTCTCTCTCTCTCTCTGAAATCAATAAATAAAAATTGTTAAAATGCTGTATTTAGTTAAACGGGGATCATTTTACTACATACTGAAAGTACAGTGGCAGTTTGCAAAAAATGTATTTGTGGGAGTTTGAGTTGTTCTGTGAAGTAGCTGCTTTTGGGGAATGCCATTTTTATATGAAAACATGCCTGACCAACTGGTTACTGAACCTTGGGTGCTTGTCAGCATTCAAAAATGAATTAACAGCACTTGGGAGGCAGAGGTAGGAGGATCGCCGTGAGTTAGAGGCCACCTGAGACTACATAGTGAATTCCAGGTCAGCCTGGGCCAGAGTGAGACCCTACCTGGAAAAACAAAACAAAACAAAACAAAAAAAGAATTAACAAAGTCTGTTACTTATAGGAAAACTAAAACATAGGTTGCCAGTGAAAAAATAAGTCCTTTAAAGCAGAATATAGAATTTTGGAGGACCTTTTTCAGTCACTGTCTGATTGGCAGTTTCCTGATACATTTCTGGCAGCCCCCCCCCCCCCCCCCACCTGTAGGGTCTCGCTCTAGTCCAGGCTGATCTGGAATTCACAATATAGTTTCAGGGTGGCCTTGAACCTTCACAAGGACCCTCCTACCTCTGCCTCCCAAGTGCTGGGATTAAAGGTGTGTGCCACCATTCCAGTTTATGACAAGTTTTTGATATTGTATGATATTTGTTAGCTTTAGGAAGATCTGTTAAAACTCACCTTTTTCTTTTTCATTAAATTTTTAGTTTTTTGTTTGTTTGTTTGTTTTTGTTTTTCAAGGCAGGGTCTCTTCTAGCCAGGCTGACCTGGAATTAACTCTGTAGTCTCAGGGTGGCCTTGAACTCAATGACAATCCTCCTACCTCTGCCTCCCAAGTGCTGGGATTAAAGGCGTGCGCCACCACGCCTGGCTTATTTTTATTTTATTTATTTATTTTAGCGGAGGGGAGAACGTCATGGCAGGGCCTGTAGCCACTGCAAACGAACTCCAGATGCATGTGCTATCATGTGCCACCATGTGCATTTAGCTAACGTAGGTTCTGGGGAATTGAACCTGGGTCCTTCGGCTTCACAGGACAAGTGACAATTAAACTGCTATGCTCATCTTCTAAGCACCCTGCCCAGTCTGCGATTTATATTACAAATATATTAAAATAGATGAACACAAGAGGGGCATACATTTTAAGTGTTTTATATTTTCTGACAATAGTTTTAGCTGTTTAAGTTGGTGGCAATATTGCTTTTAAGTATACTTAATATACCAAAATAATTTTCAGTGAGTTTAGGGGAAAAGACTGATTTTAGAGACAAAATTTCTTTTTTTGAAGCAGGGTTTCACTGTAGCCCAGTCTGGCCTTGAACTCATGGGATTCTGCTACCTCAGCTTTCTGAGTACTGTGACTAAAGGTATGCACCACCACACCTGATGAAGACACATCTTTATTTTTATTTATTTATTTGAGAGAGAGAGGCATGCCAGGGCCTCTGGCTGCTGCAAACGAACTCCAGATGCATGTGCCCCCTGTGTATCTGCCTTACGTGGGTCCTGGGGAATCGAACCTGGGTCCTTTGGCTTTGCAGGCAAGTGCCTTAATTTGCTAAGTAATCTCTGCAGTTCCAGGACTTACACTTTTTACAAAAGGCAGTTATTCTGGGCCTAATAGTGCAGGCCTGTAATGCTAGGTACTTAAGAGGTTAAGGCAGGAGGGGCCACAAGTGCAAGGCCAGCCTGGGCGACTTAGTGAGACACTGTCTCAAAAAGTTAAGAAAAAATGCCACAAGGCTAAGGATATAGCTCAGTGGCAGAGCATTTGGCCTAACATGGATGAGGCCTTAGGTTTATCCCGAGTACCACATGGCTGGGGGAGGTGTTCAGTTCTCCTGGAGCATGGGTTTGATAAGGAATAAAGATAATGAATTTACTAACTTTGGCCCTTGAGTATGTGCCTTTTAAATACTTAGTTTAGTGGTTTAGGGACTTGCCTGCAAAGCCAAAGGACTCAGGTTTGATTCTCCAGGACCCATGTAAGCCAGGTGCACAAGGTGGCACATGTGTCTGGATTCCATTTGCAGTGACTAGAGGCCCTGATGCACCCTGGCACATCCATTCTTGCTCTCTCTCTCTCTCTGAAATCAATAAATAAAAATTGTTAAAATGCTGTATTTAGTTAAACGGGGATCATTTTACTACATACTGAAAGTACAGTGGCAGTTTGCAAAAAATGTATTTGTGGGAGTTTGAGTTGTTCTGTGAAGTAGCTGCTTTTGGGGAATGCCATTTTTATATGAAAACATGCCTGACCAACTGGTTACTGAACCTTGGGTGCTTGTCAGCATTCAAAAATGAATTAACAGCACTTGGGAGGCAGAGGTAGGAGGATCGCCGTGAGTTAGAGGCCACCTGAGACTACATAGTGAATTCCAGGTCAGCCTGGGCCAGAGTGAGACCCTACCTGGAAAAACAAAACAAAACAAAACAAAAAAAGAATTAACAAAGTCTGTTACTTATAGGAAAACTAAAACATAGGTTGCCAGTGAAAAAATAAGTCCTTTAAAGCAGAATATAGAATTTTGGAGGACCTTTTTCAGTCACTGTCTGATTGGCAGTTTCCTGATACATTTCTGGCAGCCCTCCCCCCCCCCCCCCCCCCCCCACCTGTAGGGTCTTGCTCTAGTCCAGGCTGATCTGGAATTCACAATATAGTTTCAGGGTGGCCTTGAACCTTCACGAGGACCCTCCTACCTCTGCCTCCCAAGTGCTGGGATTAAAGGTGTGTGCCACCATTCCAGTTTATGACAAGTTTTTGATATTGTATGATATTTGTTAGCTTTAGGAAGATCTGTTAAACTCACTCATTTTCTTTTTCATTAAATTTTTAGGTTTTTGTTTGTTTGTTTGTTTTTGTTTTTCAAGGCAGGGTCTCTCTCTAGCCCAGGCTGACCTGGAATTCACTCTGTAGTCTCAGGGTGGCCTCGAACTCACAGCAGTCCTCCTACCTCTGCCTCCCAAGTGCTGGGATTAAAGGTGTGTGCCATCATTCCTGGCTCGTTTTCTTTTTAAAAGATATTTATTTGTTAGAGAATGAATGAGAATATGGGCACACTAAGGTTTCTTGCTGCTACAAATGGTTACTGGGGAATCAATCCCAGGCCATCAGACTTTGCAAGTAAGTGCCTTTAACAGCTGTACCATCTCTCCATCCCCAAAGTCATTTGTTTTCTGAATGATGAGTACACAGTAGAAAATCATACTTGGCTAAAAGATTCATTCAAACTATAGGTAGATGAGTGGATTGTGTGTATATGGGCATGTGTGGGCTATAACAGTTGTGTATAAATCAAAGGATAGTTGGAGGGGATATGGGTCCTCACCTTTCACTTTCTTGGAGTCAGGGTTTCTCTTTATTTTGTTTTTGCAAAAGCCAGACTCTCTGGCTGGAGAGCTTTGGGATTCTCCTGGCTCCCCTCCCATTCCCGTGGGTGAGTTGGGATTACAGACACAGATAAAGCTTGAATCCAGCTTTACGTGTGTCCTGGGGATCTGGACTCTGCTCTACAGGCCTGTGCAGCAAGCACTTTTTAACTGCTGAGCCATCTCCCCAGCCCTAGACCAGTGGATTGTACTGTAAGTATGGAGAAGTTCGTTGGTACAATTTCAAGTTTCATATTGCAGTTAGCTTTTAGGAAATTGCCACTTTTCAAGTTTTGGAATACTATCAAGGAAATATGTGCAGAATTATCTGAAATATCTATTAATCTGTTGTCCAACTATATTCACGACCCATTTGCTAGACCGCAGAAGCACATGATGATCCATGTTCTATTAATTGGCCAGATATTAAAACAATTTACAATGCTATTCAGAATACCATTCTTACTAAGTTGTTTTTGTTTTGGAAAGTATAGTTTTGTTGATTTGTCAAGCTGGGCATGGTGATGTGCCTTTAATCCTGGCTGTTTTTTAGGCCCGAGGTAGGAGCATCCCCATGAGTTTGAGGCTACCCTGAGACTACAAAGTGAGTTCCAGGTCAGCCTGGGCTGACTGTACTATTTCTTTTTTTTTTTTTTTTTAATTTTTTAAATTAATTTATTTTTATTTGAGACAGAGAGAGGGAGAGAAGAGAGAACTCTAGCCACTGCAAACAAACTCCAGACTCATGTACCACTTTGTGCATCTGGCTTACATGGGACCTGGAGAATTGAATCTGGGTCCTTAGGCTTTGCAGGCAAGCACCTTAACCATTAAGCAATCTCTCCAGCCCTGACTGTACTATTTCTACTTAAGAAGTATTAATAGCCAGGCAAAGTGATGGACGCCTTTATTCCCAACACTTGGGAGGCAGAGGTAGGTGGATTGCTGTGAGTTCAAGGCCACCCTGAGACTACATAGTAAATTCCAGGTCAGCCTGGGGTAGAGAGCAAGATTCTGCCTTGAACCCCCCCCCCAAAAAAAGTATTAATATTTCTAATATAGTAGTTATTGCTCATATAAAGAGAGTTCTTTGAGGTCCTCATTTTTTAAATATATCTTTAATATTTATTTATTTGAGAGGGAGGAAGAGGAAGAGAGAAGAAAGAGAATGGGTGTGCCGGGGCCTTTAGCCACTGCAAACTCCAGATGCATGCACTACCTTGTGCGTCTGGCTTACGTGGGTACTGGGGAATTGAACCTGGGTCCTTAGACTTCACAGACAAGAGCCTTAATCATTAAGCAGTCTCTCCAGCCCTCCCTCCCGCCCCTTTATTTTAGAGAGTGTGAGCATGCCAGGGCTACTGCAATCGAACTCCAGACATTTTTGCCACCTAGTGGGTATGTGCAACCTTGCGCTTGCCTCACCTTTTGTGTGTCTGGCTTACATGGGATCTGGAGAGTTGACTTCTCAGGCAAGTGCCTTAACCGCTAAGCCATCCCTCCAGCACCCCCCCCCCATTTTTAAGTGTAGGGAGGCCTTTACAGGGTTCAGGTTCGATGCTGCGGTCATGATGGAGCCTGGCTAGAGCTGGGACTTAATAGCAGTGTCCACTCCCTTTTAAATTTAATTTTTATTTTATTTTAATTTATTTATTGCTTTTTCAAGATAGGGGTCTCACTCTAGCCCAGGCTGACCTGGAATTCACTATGTAGTCTCAGGGTGGCCTCGAACTCACAGCAATCCTCCTACCTCTGTCTCCTGAGTGCTGGGATCAAAGGCGTGTGCCACTACACCCGGCTAATTTTTTATTTTTGAGAAAGAGAGGCAGAGAGAATGGGCGTGCCAGGACCTTCAGCTTTGCCTGCTGCAAACAAACTCCAGATGTGTGCACCCCCTGTGGCACATGTGTGACATTGCATGTTTGCACCACTGTGCATCTCATTACGTGGGACCTGGAGATTTGAACATGAGTTCTTAGGCTTCACAGGCAAGTGCCATTAAGCCTTCTATCCATCCAGCCCCATCCCTTAATTTTTTGTTTTTGTTTTTTTGTGTTTTTGAGGTAGGGTCTCGCTCTAGCCCAGGCTGACCTGGAATTCACTATGTAGTCTTAGGGTGGACTCGAACTCACAGCGATCCTCCTACCTTTGCCTCCCAAGTGCTATGATTAAAGGCATGTGCCACTATGCCTGGCTCATCCCTTAATTTTTTATTTGAAGATAGTCTCATATCTCAGGATGGCCTCAAACTTGCTGTGTAGCTGAGGTTGTTACATGCTAGATGAGCCATGTACAAACTGAGCTGTATATCCAGCCATCCTTACTTCCTGCAGGTGTATACAACCTGTGGCCCATAGACCACATGTGTCCCAGGATAGCTATTAAATATAGCTGAATACAAAATTGTAAACTTACTTAAAATGTAAGGTTATTTTTTGCTTTTTTTTTTTTTTTTTTTTTTTTTTTTGGTAACTGAATTGCTCTGTTCTTGAGAGTGAATTTTTGTTCTATTTTTTTTCCCCCAAGAGTGAATTTTGTAGATGACAGTGTCACATTATAGTGTCAAAAGGTTGGACATGGCTGGGTGGAGCCTAAGACCACAAAGTTTGAGAGCCACTACTCTAATAAATATGTTTTGAAAGAGAGGTTGTCACATTGTTATAAAGCTAGGACACACTTTAATTGTGCCCAGCTTAGTGCCTGGCTGATTGGTAGGTTCCTTATAAAGTACATGAGTCAGACTGAACTTAATTATACAGTAAATCATGAAAATATACATTGAGCCTAGAAAGAAAATTGGTGTGTGAAGATGGCAAGCATTTTTCTGTTAGTAAACAGTGTCAGGTTTGCATCATATTTTCTACATTCTAAGACAGTTTTTTTTCCACATCTCAGCATCTTTGAAATTGAGATGTCTGAAAATTGGTGGTGAGTCACTTTAATGGTGCTTTTTTTCTTTTTTGGTGTGTCATGAAATAATGATGTGTTTTATGTGATGAAATATGGAAGTGTTCTTTTTATATAAAAAGAAAGAAACGTAGTGGATTGCAGTTTGGTTCCTGAGCTACAGGATGTACTGCAGTAGATGTTGTTTTTACCAGATACTGAATTAACTCTGGGCAGTTGACAGTAGTCCTGTTGGAATATTCCATTCATAAGTAGTTATTCCAAGCCAGAAGGCTAGACTTCAGTGTTAGAATATAGGCTTTATATTTTCTTTATTATTATTATTTATTTGGCTTTTCTAGGTTTTAGAGGTCTCACTGTAGCCTAGGTTGACCTGGAATTCACTATGTAGTCTCAAACTCACAGCGATCCTCCTACCTCTGCCTCCTAAATGCTGGGATTAAAGGCGTGCACCGTCATGCCCGCCTTGAATATAGGCTTTAAAATAAATCGTAAGAGCCAGTCATGCTGATCCACACCTTTAATTCCTTGCACTCTGCAGACTGAGGCAGAAGGATCAAGACCTCAAGGCTGAGCCAGGCGTGGTGGTGCACACTCTGCTCCGGAGGCAGAGGTAGGAGGATCCCAGCGAGTTTGAGACCAGTGCCTGAGAGACTACATAGTGAATTCCAGGATAGCCTGGACCAGAGCAAGACCCTACCTTGAAAAACAAAAACAAAAACAAACAAAACAAATAAAAGACTGTAGGGATATAGCCCAGTGGTAGACCCTGGATTAGCATGCACAAGGTCTTGGGTTTGATTCCTACCCAACACTGTACAAATATACATACTGTATAAAACTGACGTAAATCTTGCTTTTTAAAAAAATTTTTTATTAATTAGTTTTGTATTCAGCAAATACAGTCAGTTTGGTACCATTATTAGGCTCATCCGTGACCAAATCTTGCTTTTTTAAAATTTATTCGTTTTCCTGCAAATAGGCATGCACATGTGTGCAGAGTCCCTAGCCACTGCAGACAAATGTCCTTGTGGCTTTATGTGGGTGGCTGGAGAATTGAGCCTTGGTCAGCAGGCTTGAACCATCTCCCTCATCTTCCTCTCCCCTTTGTTTTTTTTTTTTTTTTTTTTAATGTTTATTTGTGAGGTGGAGAGAGAAGAGAATGGGCACAAGTGGACTTTCAGCTGCTGTAAACGAACTTCAGACACATGTGCTACTTTTTGCATCTGGCTTTATGTTGGTACTGGGGAATTGAGCCAAGGGTTGTCAGGCTTTTGCAAGCAAGCACTTTTAATGTTGAGCCATCTCACCAGCCTATTTTTTTTTTTTTTGAATATGCAGACCCGCTTACCTTTCTGTTTAATCAGATTGTTCATTTTCATATCACCCCACCCTCACTCTCTAGTGGTTTTGTTTGGTTGGTTGGTGTGTTTATGTGATTTTTGAGATGTCTTGCTCTGTAGCCCAGGCTGGTGTTGAACTCTAGATCCTCCTCCTTCCTCCCAGTTACAGACATGTGCCATCACAAATGAGGTGTTACTTTCTTGTTGCTATGATCTGACAATAATCAACTTAAGGGATAAGAGGTTTCTTCTGGTTCAGTTCGAGGGGATTATGGTCAGTCATGGCAGGAAAGGCATAGTGAACTCCAGGTAATAGGAGTGTGACAGTTGCTTGCTCACGTCTCAGTGGCTTAAGAAGTAGAGCAGCGAGGGTCGCCTCCTTAAAGGTTCCACAACTTCTCAAAACCGTGCCACTAGCTGGGAACCACATTTTCAAATATATGAGCCTGTGGGGAACATTTCACTTTGAAACATCTGGTCCTCCCTCTCTTTTCCCTTCTCCCTCTCTTTCCTTTTACTTCCTTTAAGTCAGATCTCCAGCCCTGAAATATATGTTTCTTTTGTTCCAGGTTCTTTAGGTTTTCTTTGCTAGGGAACTAGACTTAGGTGATAAAATGTTTTCTTTTGAGCATTAAAGAAGAAAGTAAAATGTTAACCTTTACAGTTAAATTATTATTTTCACACTTTAACTCAGTACCTAATTTCAGAGTTTGATTGGTTTTGGTTGTTGGTAGAGGAGAGGCAGGGATAGTAGGAATCTAGCATTCAATTTAGTCTTTCCAATAGATACGTTCTGTCTCTATAGACATTTTGCGCATAACACATGTATGTGAACAGTATGTACACAAGTAACACACTTTCACAGACATATACCTAGTATTACTTTCTAGGAAAAAGAACTTTAAAAAGTTATGAGATAAAATTTGAATTTTATCTTCACAGATAAATTTCAGAAGTAAAAATTATGCAATTTATTACTTTCTTGGTAAGAAATTGAAGGTACGGAAACCCTTGACACCTTCATTTCTGATTTTAGAATTAGGCAATTGAGCTGGATGTGGTGGCACACACCTAAAACCAGCACTAGGGAGGTTGAGGTAGGAGGATTGCTGTGAGTTTGAGGCCAGCTGGAGACTAATTCCAAGTCATCCTGGGCTCAAGCGAGACCCTACCTCAGAAACGAATAAGTAAATAATTAAAATAAAATATGGCAGTAAAATGTAGCTACATCTTTAGCAGTGTTTCAACATGGTTTTGAGTAGGAAAAGCAGGAACATTGCCCTTTCATTTCTAGTAATGGGTCCCTGGAACTAGAAGTGTTGCAAGAGTATATTAAAGTGTGTTGTTTAGGTTAAATTTTGGCCAACTCTAAAGATGATCTGTTAATTACTATTACGAGAGGTGGTAAAATTGAGGAACCATATTAGTGGTCCTTGTCTGGTGTGGAAAGCAGCTAGGTTCAAAGCATTTATTTCATTCTGTCATGTGCAGCAAGGCATATATGTTAATTTATAATCCAGAGAGGTGACTTCAGTCATTTCCTGTCTCACTTCAATTTTGCTTTTCAGGTGTATAAACAGATACATAGATATGTATATAGATATGTGTATAGGACACAACCTTATTAGAATTGTATCAAATAATACTTAACTTCATGCAGCAAATTTATTCCTTGTTGTATGATTCCTGGGACTAAGAATGATAGATTTTAGCCCTTTGTGGTGATGTGCACTTGTAATACCCTCATTTGGGAGGTAGGAGCAGGAGGATCCAGAGTCCAAAGCTGATTTCTGTTACATAGTGTGTGTGAGGCCAGCCTGGGCTACATGAGAATCTATCTCAAAAAAAAAATTAGAATGCTATATTTTAGAATCACAACTATCAGACACTTATAATTGATGATTTGGATATTTTATTTTATTTTGGTTTTTCGAGGTAAATAAATTGCAGACCCTTAAGCCTAAATTTGGCTTTTTTTTTTTTTTTGGTTTATTTTTATTTATTTAATTGAGAGTGGCAGAGAGAGAAGAGGCAGAGAGAGAGAGAGAAGAGGGAGAGAATGGGGGTGCCAAGGCCTCTAGCCATTGCAAACGAACTCCAGATGCATGTGACACCTTGTACATCTGCTTACATGGGTCCTGGGGAATCGAGCCTCTAACTGGGGTCCTTAGGCTTCACATGCAAGTGCTTAACTGCTAAGCCATCTCTCCAGCCCTAAATTTGGCTTTTGATAGGCTGAATGTACCTTTTTGGACATGCTTAGGATATGAGTTTTTTTCAGATTTTGAAACATTTGCATATTCTGGATAAGGTAATTTGGGATAGCCACTCAAGTTTAAACACAAAGTTCATTTGTTTTATTTATGCCTTGTATACATAGCCCAAGGTATTTTTACACAAATTTTTAGTAATTTTATCATGATGTAGAATTTTCTACTTGTATCATGTAAGCATTCAAAGTTTTGGAGCATTTGTTATTTTCAGATTTTAAGTATGCCTGTCTGTATTGGTAATGTGATTGATGAAAGTCATGATCCATTTTTTAAAATATATTTTATTTATTTATTTGAGAGAGAGAGACATACAGACAGAGGGAGAGGATGGGTGTTCCAGGGCCTCCAGCCACTGCAAACAAACTCCAGATGCATGCACTGCCCCCTTGTGCATCTGGCTTACGTTGGTCCTGGAGAATCAAACTGGGATCCTTTGGCTTTGCAGGCAAATGCCTTAACTGCTAAGCCATCTCTTCAGCCCTCATGATACTTTTTTTTTTTTTTTTTCGAGGTAGGGTCTTACTCTAGCCCAGGCTGACCTGGAATTCACTATGGAGTCTCAGGGTGAGCTCAACTCACAGTGCTCCTTCTACATCTACATCCCGAGTACTGGGATTAAAGGTGTGCGCCACCATGCCTGGCTACTCATGATCCATTTTTTGATTTTATTATTGCATACAGTCATGAAGTATCTAAGCTTACATAATAGCAAGAGAGGGCTGCTTTAAGTTATGATTAATAATGTTGCAGAACCAGTTGTAGGTTGGCAGTAGTATTCACAGTATTAATATATAGTGGTGGGCTTTTATGTTTGTTTGATTTTTTTTTTCTTTTTCTTCTTTGAGGCAGGGTCTCACGCTAGCCCAGGCTTACCTGGAACTCACAGCAATCCGCCTGTTTCAGCTTCCTGAGTATCAGGATCAAAGGTATATGGCACCACACCTGGCCTCGTCTCTCGTCTTTTTCTTTCCCTTTCGCTCGTGCTCTTTCTTTTTTTCTTTTTTCTTTCTCTCTCTCTCTCTCTCTTTTTTCAAGTTAGGGTCTCTCTGTAGGCCAGGCTGACCTCAAATTCACTATGTAATCTTGATTTATTTTTTATTTTTTTAATCTCATCTAGATTGAATTTTAAAAAATTTTTTCATTTATTTTTATTTATTTGAGAGCGACACAGAGAGAGAAAGAGAAAGAGAGAGAGAGAAAATGGGTGCGCTAGGGCCTCTAGCCACCGCAAACAAACTCCAGACGCATGTGCCTCCTTATGCATCTGGCTGATATGGGTCCTGGGGAATTGAGCCGTGAACTGGGGTCCTTAGGCTTCACAGGCAAGGACTTAACCACTAAGCCATCTCTCCAGCCCTATTTTTTTATTATTACTTAAATTTTTTTTTGTTGACAACTTCCATGATTGTAAACAATATCCCATGGTAATTCTCTCCCTCCCCCAACTTTCCCCTTTGAAACTCCACTCTCCATCATAGCACCTCCCCCTCTCAGTCAGTATCTCTTTTATTTTTATGTCATAATATTTTCCTCCTATTATGATGGTCTTGTGTAGGTAGTGTCAGACACTGTGAGGTCATGGATATCCAGGTCATTCTGTGTCTGGAGGAGCACGTTGTAAGGAATCCTACCCTTCCTCTGGCTCTTACATTCTTTCTGCCACCTCTTCAGCCTCTTCCTGAGCCTTGGAAGGTGTGATAGAGATATCTCAGTGTTGAGCACTCCTTTGTCACTTCTTCTCAGCACTGTGGTGCCTTCTGAGTCATCTAAAGGTCACTGCTATCTGAAAAGAGAAGGTTCTCTAACCAAAAGTGAGAGTAGCATTAATATATGGGTATGAATATTAAGAGAAGTGCTTACTGGGCAGTTTGGTGAGCATAGAGTATACATTTAGCCAGACAGCAGCAGACATTACACCCCTAGGGCTTATGACTACCCTTGTAGGTTTTCAGTATCAGGGATACAGGGATATAGGCCTCCAGTCAAATTAGAGAGCGGTTGGTTTCACCCATAACAGACATGCCACTATGCACCCATTGGCTCATTTGGCCTGGCTGATCAAATATAAGACTTGCAGTGTCCACTGTTGAGTATCTTCACTGGAGATAAAATCAGCCTTTAAATTCAATTCCCATAAGCAGCATATGAGCAATTTATTCATAGCCACACCAACATTTGTCCAGCTTTCTAAAATCTGACCACTTGATGGATGTGAAATGGTATTGCCCCATCTGTTTCCTAGTCTGATTTATTTATTTACTTATTTTGGTTTTTCAAGGTTGGGTCTTGCAGTAGCCCTGGCTGACCTGGATTTCACTATGTAGTCTCAGTTTGGCATTGAACTCTTGGCAATCCTCCTACTTCTGCTTCCCAAGTGCTGAGATTAAAGGCGTACACTACCATGCCCGGCTACCTAGTCAGATTTTTTAAAGTGTATTTCTTTCAGATCCTTCACAAAGCAGTAGAGTTGTGGCTTCTTTTGAGACATGGTCTTATGTAGCCCAGGGTAACCTTGAATTTGAATTTTCTATATAGTGAAAGATGACCTCAAGGGCTGGAGAGATGGCTTAGTGGTTAAGGTGCTTGCCTGCAAAGTCAAAGGATCCAGGTTCAATTCCCCAGGACCCCCGTAAGCCAGATGCACAGGTGGCACATCTGGAGTTCATTTGCAGTGGCTGGAAGCCCTGGTGCACCCATTCTCTCTCTGTCTGCCTCTGTCTCTCTCTCTCTCTCTCTCTCAAATAAATAAACAAAGATTAAAAAAAAAGACCTTGAACTCATGATCATCTTCCTGCCTCTACCTCCTGAGTGCTGGGATTACAGGTGTACGATACAATGCCCTGCCAAGATACGGCTTTTCTAGGAAACCTGCATTGCAGGATCTCTCCTAAAAGTTTGGCTTTGTCAATGTGAGTGTCAAAAGGACACAGGAGGAAGGGACATACAGCTCACTTGAGGGAAGGGGACTGCTGAGAGAGAGGAAGCTTGACTTTTAATAGAGAGTAGCGAACTTGAAGGGCATTACTGGTAGAGAGAAGGGGATTAGGCAAAAGCATAAAGTGTGAAAACAATATCATTTAAGACTGACTCTTTTTTTTTTTTTTTTTTTTTTTTTTTTTTTGGTTTTTCAAGGTAGGACATACTTGTAATCCCAGCTGAGTAGACTGAAGGAGTCAAGGCCAGCCTGGGATAAATAAATAGCAAGACACACTCTCTTAAAAACTAATGTGATGGAAAGTCCAAAGTTTTGTTTTATTGTGCTTTTTGTTTTTCAAGGTAGGGTCTCACTCTAGCCTGAGGCTGATCTGGAGTTCACTTTGTAGTCTCAGGGTGGCCTTGAACTCACTCCTATCCTCCTCCAACCTCTGCCTCCTAAGACTGGGATTAAAGGTATGCACCACCATGTCTGGCTTTTTTTTTTTTCAGGGGGCGGGGGTTGCTTTTCAAGGTAGGGTCTCGTTCTAGCCCAGGCTGACTTTGAATTCACTACGTCATCTCAGCATCTCAGGGTGGCCTTGAACTCGGAGCGATCCTCCTACCTTTGCCTCCTGAGTGCTGGGATTAAAGGTGTGCGCCACCACGCCTTGTTTGTGTTTGTGAGGCAGGGTCTTGCTATGCAGCCCGGGCTGCCCTTGAATTTAAGATCCTCCTGTTTTAGCCTTTCCAGTGCTGGGATTGCAAACATGCATCACTACATCCTGCTCAAAGTTTTAAGTTTTAGCGGGGTGTGATGGCGCACTCCTTTAATCCCAGCACTCGGGAGGCAGAGGTTGGAGGATTGCCATGAGTTTGAGGCCACCCTGAGACTACGTAGTGAATTTCAGGTAAACCTGGGCTAGAGTGAAACCCTACCTTGAAAAACCAAAAAAAAAAAAAGTTTTAAACTTTGCTGTAAAACTTGTTACATTTTGCGTGTTTGTTTGGTGCCTTTCTGAAACAGGTAAATATTAGAAATTATTTTTCCATTAAGCTGTAGTTGGTGATTGGCTATCCTAGTGTAAAAATAGAGTGAATTGTAGCCTAGCACCTGATATATTCAGTCCTCACCCACACTCTTGGTCTTGAGTACTCAGCAGATGGTCTTCACAGGTGTTTTCTGTTGTCAAATAGCAATAAATATAGCTTTGTATGTAGGATTGGTAATTTAAAGAATTTGTGTTTTTGGACAATGTCTTTCATGAGGCTATTTTCAGGCTTTGTTCTGTGTAATTACTGTTTTTTCCCCTTGTCAGTGTGTGTGTTGCGTGCACATAGAGCGCCCTCGCAGTACGTCTGCAGTCGCCCGTGGCAGGCGATGCTCACCCGCAGTGGCTGGAGCAGAACATTGGGTATTCCGCCCCACTGCTCTTCTCTTCTGCCTGTTCTTATTTGACTGAGAGTCTCTTCCTGCTCCCAGAGCTTGCCATTCCTTCATAAGCTTTGATGATTCTCAGATCTCTGCTCCTGTAAGGAATTGCAATTACAGACGTGCATAGCCACGCCTAGCGTCTGTGCGTTCTGGGGATTGAACTAGAGCGATCTCAGCCTCCTCAGGCCCTCCTGCTTGCACAATACATGCTGTTAATCATTGAGCCATCTCTCTAGCCCCTTCATTACTCTTTTCTTGAGCTAGAGTCTTGTCATGTAGTCTTAGCTGGTCGGGAACTCGTAGTGCAGACCAGGCTGGCTTAGAATTTGTACTGTTGTCTTCCTGCCTCCTGAGTGCTGGGATTACCAGCATCCCTGGGCTGGGCACTCATTTTACTTGAGAAGAATAGTTAGGCAGTAGATTAACTTTCTTGTGCATTACAGTTAATTCACATTTTACTTGTATTTCTTAAATCATAACGCTTTCTTTCATGATAGCTTTAACATAAAGTCTTATTAGTTTTGGATTTAGTCCCAGAAGAGCTTTTGCTGAGAGAACCATATTTGATTTAAAACAACCATGCTGAAGCATGTGTTGCGCAGTATCTCTGTCGGGCCTCTTTTCTCAGCACCCCTGGGGCTTGTTGATTCTCTCAGCCTCAGCCTCCTGTCACCTGCTCCAACTCTGGCATATAACTCAGCATGTCACACACTTAGGCACAAATTACATGCACACAGTTTTAACAGGTAGGGAAGGAGGTCCTCAGGGTGGCGCCAGGACGCTCCTTGTATTTGCTTCCTGCTTTCGTAGGGGTGATGTATGTTAACAGTGGCAGCAGAAGCCTCTGGTCAATTGGATACAGTGACTTGTAAAATAAACAAAATGAAACAGTGGAATCTTGAATCTGTAGCCAGCCTGTGATACTACACAAATGGGACTTTTGCAGGTGGCTTAGCCATTAGCTGTGGGCATGCTCAGAGTGTACTCAGGCAAGTGGACAGGATGTTCTCTGTGTGTACTGTGTAACCTTGAGGCCTTCTACTTCCATTTCCAGAAATGAAATCTAAAGCAGAAACGCTGTTTTTCTTCCTCTTAGCTTTCAAAACAAAATAAGGCATATAAATCTGAAGTAGGTACTGTACAATCTGGAGAGACTGGCCTGGCCCTGGATTCCTTTCTTTTTCTTTCTTTTCTTTTGTTGAGGGGTCCATCCACCCTCCCCAAGATAGAATTTGAGTGGAGATAATTAGTTTTGGGGGGAATTATTTTTAAATGGGAAGGAAACACAAGATGACTAGCCATTTGCATGTTCTGTGTGAAGTAGTAGAGAATTTAGAGCCTCATTGTTAGGTGTATAGCAGCTACTGTTGCTTCTTGTGGGTAAAGAGTGCTTAATCTGGAGATCGCTTCCTGCTTTTCTTGGTTTGTTTTTGTTTTTTTCGAGGTAGGGTCTTCCTCTGCAGCTCTGGCTGAGGTGGAATTCATAATGTAGTCTCAGGGTGGCCTCGAACTCATAGCAATCCTCCTACATCTGCCTCACGAGTCTTGGGATCTACCACGCCCGGCTTGTTTCCTGTTTTTCTTTAGCTATTCCTTGGACTGGACATCTTTGGGGGTGGGGTTGTTTGCTTTGTTTCTGTTTTTTATTTTTTGTTTTTCAAGGTAGGGTCTTACTCTAGCCCAGGCTGACCTGGAATTCACTATGTAGTTTCAGGCTGGCCTTGAATTCATGGAGATCCTTCTACCTCTGCGTGTGGCACCATGCCTGGCTCAGTTTCTGGGTTTTTGAGACAGGATTTTGTTGTGTACCCTTGGCTGGCCATGGATTTGTAATTTGGCCTAGGTTGGCCTCAGCCTTCCAAGTGTTAGGATTGCAGGCATGAACCACCATGCCCCCATGAATTGAGTATCTTTAATGGCAGAAGACTTCTGTAATGCCCATTACAACTTTGGGTGTAGGATATTAGAATCTTGAAATAAATGTAATTATCTGCCTGTGGAAAAACATCCTAACTCATTTGAAGAAAACACGTGCAGGAATTTGAGCCATTTGAAAATTTGCAATGCATCTGAGAAAGCCTTTTCAAAGTCAGGTTTTGATGGGTTTTCTGTCTTGTCTTTAATAATTAAACTTAATGTGAAAAGCACATTTTAGTTGGAGTTAGGAGGCTGATAAAGGTCCAGAAAATTTTTTATTCCAGGTTGCCTCTGTCAGTTTCTGCACCCTAAACTAATGTCTGAAAGAAAAAGTCAGTGGACTTTATGGTTTTAGGGGATGCCAGCAAGGCTCAAAGGCAGCAGCGTAACTGCATGCTGGCACAGGGCAGTTCTTTTCTTTACTTTTTTGCTGTTTTTATTTATTTATTATTTATTTCTGGCTTTTTCTCTCCTAGGCTGCTTTGGTGTGGTTTCCTCTGCCGCCATCTTAACCAGAAGTCCTTTTCTTTTTAAATGTTTTTCAAGACAGGGTGTTATTCTAGCCCAGATTGACCTGGAATTCACTATGTAGTCTCAGGATGGCCTTGAACTCTATCCTCCTACCTCTTCCTCCCAAGTGCTGGGATTAAAGGCATGTGCTACCATGCCCGGCACTTTTTGAATTTCTGATACACTCTGATGTATCCCAGTTTGCTCTGGAATTCAGTATGTAGCGGAAGATGACCTTGAACTTCAGACCCTTCTGCCTCTATTTCCCAGTTGCTGGGATTACAGGCATTTGCTGCCGTGCTGTGTATACGCAGTGCTGGGGACTGAACAGGGCCTTACACATGCTAGGCAAGTACTTTACCCATTGAGCCACATGACCAGCCCCATGGTGGCATTTTTATTTTTGAAAGGCGGTAGATTTTTATATGGGTCAGTCTGTCAGGCCAGTTTGCTTCTGCAGTGGTCAGAGGTATAGACAGGCTCCTCTGCAGGTGCATTTCACTGCTGCACAGATTGCCTCTCTGCCTCAGTGCTCAGAACACTTAGGGGGAAGATGGTTTTGTTTTGAGACTGAGGGTGTTGGCTGCCTGGGAGCGGTAGTGCTGGTGTTAAAACGCAGTTCACAATGGAAGCAGCAGATGGAGAAGCATGCTTGCCATTTAGCCATAACGAGTCCAGCCCGTGGTTTTAGTCTTGGGAAATTTGTTTTTACCACTCCTTTAAAGCTATAAAAGTTACTTTCATAATCTCAAAGGAAGATACAACTTCTCCTAAAGACCACATCTGGGGAGGGCTAGAAGCTGTCATTGGTTTGTAACTTAAACTACCAGTAGCAGTAACAGCTGATGTGGCAGTGTGTCCTGTGCCAGGCATTTTTAGCACTTCAGATGGCTTCCACAGTGCTCAGAATAACCCTGAGAGACAGCTACTATTTGTGTTGCTTTACAGATGAGAAACCTGAGGCTTAGGCCCCAGTCTTAAGCCAAGGAAATTACCGAATTGGGCAATCAACTTAAGCCGTCCAGCTCGGGCATTTTGACTCTGCGCTACTAAACTCTGTGTCATCATACTGATAATGCCCTGGACTCTGAAGAGGTGGCCAGGAGTGTGTGGCCTTAAGTTACCAGAAAAATAAGTTACTTTCATGAGGCTGCTGTTGAAGCTAGACTTGAAACCTGGGTCAGTTAGAAGTGAAAGCTTACGTTCTTTCCATTGAGTGTATCATATAACCTTTTAGAGTATGTTACTCTTAATACCTGATTTACAAGGGTCTTTCTATTTCTTGTGTGGGCTGTCTTCTGCCCACAGAGGGAGGGGGCCTAAAAAGTTGGTCCATGAGCTGGTGCTTGGCACTTGTACTCCATTGTCTGTTGGAAGCAGTGCTGTACTTGGTGGTTCTAAGCTGGCTGCTCAGAGCCCCTGGCATGATTGATAGCTTTACCTCCTTAAGCCACTGATACCTACCTGGGTTCTAACACCTGCACTCAGTTCTGTGAGAGGAAGCAAAGCAGTGTGTTCCTTCTAGTTTCTAGATTCCATTTGTCCCTTTACTGCTGTTATCTCTGTTGGTCTCTGTTACCATAAGGAATGAGATTGTGGGTAAGCACAGAGCCACTGAGGTCAGACCTGGTTGCCCCATCCACTCCTTCGGGGACGAGAGATGAAACTTTTTTTTTTGAGGCAGGTTCTCACTCTAGCTCAGGCTGGCCTGGAATTCACTATGTTGTTTCAGAGTGGCCTCGAACTCACAGTGATCCTCCTACCTCTGCCTCCCGAGTGCTGGCATTAAAGGCATGCTCCACCACGCCTGGTGAGAGATGAGACAGGCGGGCCTTAGATGCTTAAAATGGTGTCTGGATGTGGAAGGTGTGTAAGAAATGAAGGCCGTGATGGTGGATGTGGATGGGATTTTCTGCGTATTAGCTACTTACTCATTGCTGTGATGAAATATCTGACCAGAAGCAGTGTAAGGGGGGGGGGAGGCGGCGGCTGGAGAGACACTTAGCAGTTACAGGTGCTGGCTTACAAGGTCTGATGGCCTGGTTTTGATTCCCAGTACCCACATAAAGCCAGATGTGCAAAATGACACATGTGTCTGGATTTTGTTTACAGTGACAAGAGGCCCTTGAGTTCTCATTCTCTCTCCCTATGGGCAAATAAATAATAAAAGAAAAAGTAACCCGAAAGAGGAGAGAGTTTTGGTTTACAGTTGGGCATATGGTTCATGATGGTGAGGGAGACATGGTGGTAGGAACAGGAAGCTCTTCACATTGGCAGGCAGGAAGCTGAGATCAAAGGGAATGGGACTAGGCTGCAAGGCCCTCCCCCAGTGACCCTTTCCTCCAGCAGGGCTTCCCCTCCTAAAGGTTCTGCAACTTTCTCAAACAGCACCACCAGCTGGGGACCAAGTTTGCGTTCAAGCACTTGAGCCTTTGGAGTTATCTTACATTCAAACCTTAATACTCTGTAATAATAAATTGCCTTGAAATTTAAATATTACATCTTCAAATTGTGTTGAAAAGTTTTATAGACTAAAAAACTTGCTTTGGTTTTTCAAGGTAGGGTCTCGCTCTAGCCCAGGCTGACTTGGAATTCACTTTGTACTCTCAGGGTAGCCTTGAACTCATGGTGATCCTCCTACCTCTGCCTCCCAAGTGCTGGGATTAAAGGGCTGCACCACCATGCCTGGCTGGAAATAAGTTGTGGGTGTGTGGTGCAGTATTAGAGATTGAAAGATTTTGGGGGGGGGGCGGTTTCCGAGATAGGGTCTTGCTGTAGCTCAGGCTGACCTGGAATTCACTGTGTAATCCCAGGGTGGCCTTGAACTCACGGCAATTCTCCTACCTCTGCCTCCCGAGTGCCTGGATTAAAGGCGTGCGCCACCACACCAGGCTGATTTTTTATTTATTTATTTTTTTAGCGTTGTTATTTGTTTATTTCAGAGAGAGTGAGTGAGGGAGAAAGAGGCAGATAGAAAGAGAATGGGCACATCTGAACCTCCAGCCATTGCAAATGAACTCCTTACACATGCGCCACCTTGTGCATTTTGCTTTAAGTGGGTCCTGAGGAATCGAGCTTGGGTCCTTTGGCTTTGCAGGCAAGTGCCATAAAGGTTTTGATGACTGGCTTTGATATTACAACTTTAATGAGCCCTATTTTATTTATTTATTTTGAAGTAGTGTCTCACTTTAGCACAGGCTGACCTGGAACTCAGAGATCCTCATACCTCAGCCTCTTGAGTGCTAGGAGTAAAGGTACGTGTCACCATGCCCGGCTCCTTATTATGTTCTTGTTGACCTTAAGCATCAATGCTTTTGATTTCTCAGAGAAGCTGAGGTAGGATGTAAGTATAGTTTTTGCTTAAAGGCTATTTTTACTAAAGCAGGGTGGGAAGTTTTTATCAAGGCCTTCACAGTTGTTATTTTAGGCTTTTTGGATCATACAATTAAAAAAATTTTTTTCTTTGTTTTTGTTTTTTTGAGGTAGGGTCTTGCTCTAGCCCAGGCTGACCTGGTTTTCACTATGTAGACCCAGACTGGCCTCAGACTCACAGCGATGCTCCTATCTCTGCCTCTTGAATGCTGGGATTAAAGGTGTGTGCCACCATGCCCTGCTTCCCATGCAATCTTATTGCAGAAAATTCTGGTCATAACATAACTTCCTGAGGAAAATTAGAAATATAAGGAATATGGCCAAAGAAAAGAGACAGGGCCTGGGGTCTGTGGTACATAAAATGTTCAGTGGACAGATGGGCTCAGAACTGTCCACTTCTATGCTGTCCATTACCAAGACAATGCACTTCCTACAAGAGGGCTCTTTGGAGATATAAATCAGAAACCCATGGTGTGCTTCATCAGGTGTTCATATCTGATGAGTGCCTTTTTCTCTTCCTTATCACCAGGTGTTACTTAGGCAAGGGAATAACTTTATTTTATTTTTATATATACATAGGGAGAGAAAAACAGATAGAATGGGGACGCCAGAGCCTTCAGGCACTACAAACAAACTTGACTCATGCACCACCTTGTGTATCTGGCTTATGTGGGTCCTGGGGAATCAAACCTGGGTCCTGTGACTTTGCAGGCAAGTGCCTTAACTGCTAAACCATCTCTCCACCCCCTTGATAATTTTGTTGTTGTTTTTTTGAACATGACATCATATAGTCCAGGTTGGCCTTGAACTGCATGTATAGCCAAGAATGACATTGAACTCTTCCTTGATCCTCTAGCTTCTGCCCCCCCCCCCCAGCTGCTAGCTAGGATTACAGGTATGTACCCCAGTGATTCTTTTTTTGTTTTTGTTTTTTTGAGGTAGGGTCTCACTCTAGTCCAAGCTGACCTGGAATTCACTGTATAGTCTCAGGGTGGCCTCGAACTCATGGTGACCCTCCTACCTCTGCCTCCTGAGTGCTGGGATTAAAGGCGTGCGCCACCGCGCCCAGTTTATAGTTTGTTTTTGAGGTAGGGTCTCACTCTAGGCCCAGCTGACACTCTGTAGTCCCAGGCTGGCCTCAAACTCACAGCAGTCCTACCTCTGCCTCCTGAGTGCTGGGATTAAAGGTATGTGCCACCATGCCCAGTTATCATTTTGTTGTTGTTTTTTCAAGGTAGGCTCTCACACTATCCCAGGCTGACCTGGAATTCACTCTGTAGTGTCAGGTGCCCTCGAATTCATGACGATCCTCCTACCTCTGCCTCCCGAGTGCTGGGATTAAAGGCATGAGCCACCACACCCAGCCAGCTATAGTTTTTAGCAGACTCATTGATATAGATGAGAGAGGACTAATAATCTAAAATAAAATGCGTACTTCAGATACAAGTGAGTTGAATTGACTTTTATTCCTGAGAAATTACATTCTGAGTTCAGAGTACTGTATTTAAGCACTGAAAGAGAATTGTTTATGAAGGGCTAGCAGAATCAGACTGCTGTAGAGAAGGTCCTCCAGTTACTTATTACCTGAGAGCTAGCATCGCAGGAACTCTCTTAAAGGCAGCTTTTCTTAGGAGGATCCCTAGATTGTGGGTTGGAAAGTGGGAAGGCGTGCCCATGTGTTCTCTGCAGCTGAGTCAGAAGCATTTGAAGCAATTCTTTGCTGTTACAGTTAGAAGGTTTTTTTTTTTTTCCCCCTGAGGTAGGGTTTCCCTGTAGCCCAGGCTGACCTGAAATTTTCTGTGTATTTTCAGGGTGGCCTTGAACTCACGGCGATCCTCCTCCCTCCTCTACCTCCCGAGGGCTGGATTAAAGGCTGTGCCACCACGCCATCCAGAGTTAGAAGTACTGTTGCTAGTTTGGAGATTGAGCCTGTGCAGCTAGTTTGCTGGAGCCTCTAAAAAAGAAACCTGTTATTCTTAGGTGATTGCTTCGTAATCTACATAACAAATGAACTATTTTGCCTCAGAGACGTGAAATAAGCATCTATAAGTGAATAGTTTTTGAAACTGAAGTTGTTAAGACAAAGTTCTTTTCACAGTAGGGTTTCTCTAGAAAACTTACTCCACTCTATTTAAGTGCAGCTAATCTGAACTAGGAAAGCATATTCCAGTAATAGGCCCGTGCAATTAACCTTCACTATAATGGAACGAATGCTGAAAGTTTTATACATAATCGTCGTCAATTGGTGTTAGTCCCAGACAAAGCACACAATAGCTAGAAATCTTGATTGAGAGACAAAAACAGTTCTGTCATGCTCATAGGCATTCTTTAGCTCTTGCAGCTAATAAAGTGCTAAGCTCTTGTATCTCACACTGTTTCGATAACCATCAGCTGATGGTAAGATTAAGAAATGGTGCTTCAGGACTGTCATTATTTGGAATTAAAAGAAATGTTCTGGGACACTTCATTTAGTGACACATTCAGGCTAGATCTTACATCGCAGTAACACGGCATGCCAGAGAGAGACAAACCACTGCCCTTGAGAGAATTAAAGAATAAAGTTTGGAGTTTGCTGATTTTGGAGTATAAATACTCCACCATGGCTGACCTGTCTACCAGTGTGACATCATTGAACTTGGAGAAGAGATGCATATAGTCAGCTGATTTGAGTTAACCTCAGCTATCCATATTTATATGAAATATGGACATTATTCATATCCTTCTAAAATAGACTATTTTGTAGTCTAATTTATACTTAAGCCTTCTTTCTCTGTGAGATGTGGTATGGTCCTGCTGTGGTGCCCTCAAATTTATGATCTTCCTGATCCAGTCTCCTGAGTAGATGAGGTTCTGGGGTGAACCAGTGTGTCCAGAATAAGCTTGTAAGGAGATGCTGGATTAAGTTTTCTAACTCTTCGCTTCTGTCCACCTGTACGTAAACCCCACTGGCTCCCTCCATCCATAGGATAAAGTACCAGCATCTGGTGCCTCGGCCTTTGTTGGGCTGCTGCTTGCTTCAGCATAGTGTGGGAGCCTCTTTTCCCAGTTAAGCTCTTCAGCATCGTCCAGGCATGGGGCCCGTGTCTGTGTTGTTGCTCGTGTCTGTACACTGTGTGCAATATTGCTGACACCTCGCATTTCTGACTTCCCTAGCCTTAGCACCTTGTTCTTCTTTTACAGGCTGGCCTCAAACTTCAGGTCCTCTTCATGCCTGCCTCAACCACCTGAGTCCTGCGAGTACAGTTACACATTGCGATGTCAGGCTTCAAGTGCCATCTCCTTACACAATCCAGTTCCTACGAGTGTGCCCTCATTTAACCTGTTGTACCACCTATTGTTCCACTTCATTTGGCATCTAGCATTCTTTTTTTTTTTTTTTTTTGGTTTTCCGAGGTAGGGTCTCACTCTAGCTCAGGCTGACCTGGAATTCACTGTGTCATCTCAGGGTGGCCTTGAACTCACAGTGATCCTCCTACCTCTGCCTCCCAAGTGCTGGGATTAAAGGCATGCGCCACCATGCCTGGCAGGCATCTAGCATTCTTAATAACTTGGAATTCCATTTTTTTTTTTTTTAATTTGGTGGTTGGTCTTCCCCAATAACTGTGGTAGAGTTGGAAATTTTTTTTGTTGTTGTACAATTTGGTTTTTGGCACTTTTTCAAAACAATGACACTCAGCAAAGTGGCTTCAGCATCACCTCCTGAGAACTCCCTTTTGTTTTCCCTACTTGGGACAAGAGCATCTTCAGAGTACTTGCCTGCCAACACTAGGCAATCCTTACCACATCACTTTTAAAAAAATATTCATTTGAGAGAGAGAGAGAGAGAGAGAATGGGCACACCAGGGCCTCCAGACACTGCAGACAAACTCCAGACTCATGCACCACCTTGTGCATCTGGTTTATATGCGTCTTGGGGAGTCAAACATGGGTCCTTAGGCTTTGCGAGCAAGTGCCTTGACTGCTAAGCTATCACTCTAGCCCCCACATAATTTTTTAAAAATTTATTTTTATTTATTTGAGAGAGAGAGAGAGAATATGGACACACCAGGACCTTCACCTGCTGCAAACAAACTCCAGACACATGTGCCACCTTGTGTGTCTGGCTTATGTGGGTCCTGGAGAATCGAAACTGGGTCCTTTGGCTTTGCAGGCAATTGTCTTAACTGCTAAGCCATCTCTCCAGCCCTTTTTATTTTATTATTTTGTTTTATTTTTATTTTAGCGAGAGAGAGAATACCACATCATTTTTATCTTCCTGTTTGGTAACTGATGTCTCCTTCCTCACTGACGTTGAATTATCTCTGAAGGCAGACACTCTCATTTCCAGATACTACCATCTAGCAAAAGGCCTGGCACCCATTCTCACTAGTCACATAACCAGTATTTATTGAGTACCCATGTAGGGCAGGTATTCAGCCAAGTGTCAGGAATAAAGAGAGAATGAGATGGTTCTTGCCTTTGAAACTTGAATTTTATTGAAGGTGAAGGAGAATATAAACAGACAAAATAATACTCATGATAAGGCCTACAAGGCAATGGGTCTAGGTGGAATATAATTGGGAAAATGAACTCCAGACACATGTGCTACTTTGTGCATCTGGCTTACATGGATATTAAAGAATCAAACCTGGGTTCTTAGGCTTTGCAGGCAAATGCCTTAACCACTGAACCATCTCTCCAGCCCGCTTAGACACACTTTTTTTTAATTTAAAATTTTGTATTTATTTATTTTGAGGTAAGGTTGCATTCAAACTCATGGCAAACCTCCTACGACCCTCCTACCTCTGCCTCCATGCCCAGTTGCAGACACTTTTTTTTCCCCCTGGCAGCAGACACTTTTAAGAGATTTCTTTTCGCGGTCGTGGTGGCCCACACCTTTAATCCCAGCACTCGGGAAGCAGAGGTAGGAGGATCATCGTGAGTTCGAGGCCACCCCGAGACTCCATAGTGAATCCTAGGTTAGCCTGGGCTAGAGTGAGACCCTACCTTGAAAAAAACAAAAAAAAAAAAAAGATTCTTTTCCTTTCTTGAATTTCTGTCCCTAGTGAGTCTAGGAAGGGCTGCATCTTGAGTATTTTCTGTCTGACTGAGCAGCATTAAGGTCTGCTAGTGGATCTACTGCTTTAGCACAGCTGAAGAGATAAATACTAACTCCGTGTGACGTCATCATCTGAGAACCCATTCAGGATAAGCCCAGCTGAGTCACGTAGATGTACATGAGTACAGCTTTGGAATCATGTTTTCTGTTTTTTTTTTTTTTTCTTCCATTTCCATGTTATCATTGTTTTGTGTGTATGGGGGTGAGGTAGGTGGTAAGTGGTTTTGTTATCTGGGCCAGGGTCTCAGCGTGTATCCCAGGCTGGCCTGGAACTTGTGCAGTGCAGACGTGCACCACCACACCTGGCATTTGATTGATGTTTTAAGATGATTACTTCCATGGCCTGTCAGTGCAGCGCCTTTCTCCTGTGACTCTCACACTTCATTACATTTGAGCCCGTCACTGCATTAAGCTGCATGTGCATGACTGGGCTTCGCCAGCAGCAGTA
Organism: Dipus sagitta; assembly: GCA_036346955.1. Taxonomy (NCBI): domain Eukaryota; kingdom Metazoa; phylum Chordata; class Mammalia; order Rodentia; family Dipodidae; genus Dipus; species Dipus sagitta. The sequence goes on along the minus strand of CM070780.1, from coordinate 91,370,090 downwards.
AGCGCAGTAGACAGCCACCCCGAGCAGCGGCAGTCTGACCTTGGACGGCACTGCAACCTGGTACTCTCATCTTTATAATGGAAAACATACTTGCACAATAGGGTGATGGAGAGGCTTAAATGTATGTAAGATACTCACATCTCTTGGTCGAGGGTTGGTACATATGTGATCTGCTAATCCTCAGCTATACTTGGGGTCAAAGTGATTATGTTCTCTGTTGTCGGCGGGAGGGTGGGCGGAGGAAGCTGGCGATTCTCAAATCTTCTATGTGTGCTAGCCAGCGGGGGTCTGGTTAAATGCCACGTCTGTTTGGATCCAGTTAGTCTGCAGCTGGGACCCAGCTTCTGCATTTCTAATAATTGGGGTGCCGTGGGTAGATAGACCCTAGACTGTACCTTAGAAATGATGAAGCTGGGCCTCCAATCCAGGTTTGCTGTACTCTCCAGCTCCTTTGCTTATCCCATAGAGCCTCCCTTGCGCCCTTCTTTGGGACAAAGAAAGATTTGACTGAGAGATCTGTGTTACCTAGTAATTCTTCAGTAAGAACCTGAATTACATTGTGTGCATTTGTTTAGCATTCACATGGCACCTTTATGCAGTTCATTTCCCTTTTCCTTCTTTCTTTTTTGAGAGAGTCTCATGTAGCCTCAGGGTGACCTAGAACTCTTCACCTTTCTGCCTTGGGAACATATATATACTTTTATGTATTTATATATATGTGATGTCATAAGGCAATGTCTTAATATTAATCAACAGTGGTTATGGTTATGTAATTATGTTCCTTGAGGAGGGAAAGTGACTATGGGGATGAGGTAAAAATACATTCCATGGTGAGAAAGTTATTGGTTAATACTTAAAACTTAAAAAAAACAAACATAGTATATAAAAATGTTATTTAGATATAGATATATTGTATTATTATCCCTATATTTCAGTATTTTCTATGAGATCTCATTTGTTTTAAGCACTTTAAGTACTCAGTGGTAAACTGTGGCTTTTAATACATTGGAGACTAAAATAGTTTTTAAAGTTTTTTAAAAAAACTTTATTTGAGAGAGAAGGAGGCAGATAACGACAGAGCAAATGGGCGCATCAGGGCCTTCAGCTGCTGCAAACGAACGCCAAATGCATGTGCCACCTTGTGCATCTGGCTTATGTGGGTCCTGGGGAATTGAACTGGCGAAACTGGCTATAACACCCATAAGCCTGCCCCAACAGTACACCACCGCCAGGAGGCTTTAATTTCCAGTTGCCATCAGCTGGAGAACCTAACATCCAGAACACCTAAGTTTTGGGGGAACACGTGAATCAAACCACCACACCAGGGCTCCAGCCACTGCAAACAAACTCAGATGTATGTGCTACCTTGTGCATTTGGCTTATGTGGGTACTAGGGAATTGAACCTGTGTCCTTAGGCTTCTCAGGCAAGCACCTTAACTACTAAGCCATCTCTCCAGCCCTTATTCTGTTTTTAAATGCATATAATTCAGGCTGGAGAGTTGGCTCAGTTGCTGAAGTGCTTGCCTCCCAAGCACAAGGACTTGAGTTAGATCCCTGGTATCCGTATAAATGCCAGGTATGGTGGGACATGCTTATATTCCCAGCGCTGGGGAAGTGAGAATGGATAGATTCCTTGAGCTTGCTAACCAGCAGTCTAGCTTAATCAGTGAGCTCGAGGCAGATGAGAGACTCCTGTTTCAAAAAGAGGCGTATGGTGTCCCTGAGAATGTCACCCAAAATTGTTCTCTGGTCTCTGTACACATATCTGCAAAAATAACAAATGCATGTATTTTATTTCATTTTTCTTTTAAAAATATTTTATTTTCATTTATTTATTTGCGAGAGAGAGAAAGAAAGAAGCAGAGAGAGAATGGGCATGCCAGAGCATCCAGCTGCAGAACTCCATATGCGCCACCTTGTACATCTGGCTTAACTGGGTCTTGGGGAATCGAACCTAGGTCCTTAGGTTTTGCAGGCAAGTTCCTTAGTTGCTAAGCCATCTCTCCAGCCTTCATTTTTCTTCTTTTTTGCTCCTCCTCTTAGAGGCACGGTCTGAGAAGACAGAACTACAATGAAATACATTACATGCATACATACACACATATGTACGTGTATACATATGTGAATAAAGGGCTGGGAAGATGGCTCAGGAATTAAGGGTGCTTGCTTTGCAAGCCTACTGCTCCAGGTTCAATTCCAAACCAACCTATGTAAGCTGGACATAAAAAAATGGCACAAGTGTCTGCCTTTTGTTTGCAGTGCCTCAAGACATCTTGGCACACCTATGCACACATGCAAATAAAACTGAAAATAATCATATTAGAGTCAGGTGTGGTGGTGCATGCCTTTAATCACAGCACTTGGAAGGCAGAGGTAGGAGGAGGGTTGTGAGTTTGAAGCCAGCCTGGGACTGCAGAGTGAGTTCTAGATCAGCTTGGGTTAGAATGAGACCCTACCTCAAAAAAACTTTAAAAAAATCAGATCTTTTTTAATTTTTTAAAAAGATATTTTTTATTTATTTATATGAGAGAGGGAAAAAGGGAGAGAGAGAGATAGAATAGGCACGCCAGGGCCTCTAGCCAATACAAATGAACTCCAGATGCATGCGCCACCTTGTGCATCTGGTTTACGTGGGTCCTGGGGAATTGAACCGAGGTCTTTTGGCTTTGCAGGCAAGCACCTTAACCGCTAAGCCGTCCCTCCAGCCCTCAGATCTATCTTAATGGTAAACCTACCTCATACACGGTTTGGGGCACAGATTAAGAAGTAATTAGAAGTACAAATATCTTTGACCATTCCGAAATGTAGGAAAGATACTAGTCATTTGAGTGTGTGTCATGTTAAATTCTTCTTTTTTGGGGGGTGGGTGGGTTTTGAGATAGAATCTTGCTCTAGCCCAGGCTGACCTGGAATTCACTATGTAGTCTCAGGGTGCCCTCAAACTCATGGCAATCCTCCTAAAACTCTGTCTCCCAAGTGCTGGGATCAAAGGCGTGCGCTGCCACACCCAGCAAAAGTAAATTCTTTCCTTATTTTGAGCTTTTTTTTTTTTTTTGCTGGAGTTAACCTAACTCACGGGTTAAGTGAGTGTTGTTCTTTCAAGAGCTAATGAAAGGTACTTCTCGTAATGTGTTTTGGTTCATGAATTCTGATCACGTGCAGTGGTGTGTGTTAGGGAAGGATGGTCAGCAGAGTGGATCCTGTAACATGAATACCTTTTATTTCTCCTTGGCTGACCTCACTAGCGCTGCGTTGGGCTGGTGAACAGGATGAGAGAAAAAGCCCAGGGCAATTTGAGGAACTCACAGCAATGTGGATAGTGTTTCAAGACGAACTTTGTTTCACTTCCTAAGTTTTAAGACCAAAGTTGATGAGAATATGAGAAAACCAGGTCTGCTCATGTGACAGGAAGTAGCTGGACTCAGATACCTTTTTTGAAGCATGTTTAGGCAGTGTATGTAAAAATCAAGTGTGTAACATTTGAATCAGAAGTTCTGCTTTAAGAAGTTGCAAACCATGTTTGAGGAAATGGTTCAGTGGTTAAAGGTGCTGCTTGCAAAGCCTGCCAGTTCAATTCCTCAACACCCATGTAAAGCCAGTTGGAAAAAATGGCTGCTGCAAGCACTGAACATTTGTTTGCAGCAGTGAGAGACCCTGGAGTGTGCACACACACTTGCAAATAAATAAATTACACTTTTTACAAAAAAGTTGCAAGCTGATACTTGAGAAAAATTATCTTTCTGGTGTAGTAGCTCATGCCTGCAATCTTAGCACTTGGGAGGGCTTTAGATAGGGGAATGGAGAGTTCACACCTACCCCTGACCAGTAGTGAGACCCTGTCTCAAACAAAAATATACATGTGGGCTGGAGAGATGGCTTAGCTGCTAAGGTGCTTGCCTGCAAAACCTAAGGACTCAGGCTTGATTTCCCCAGAACCCATTTAAGCCAGATGCACAAGGTGGCACATGCATCTGGAGTTAATTTGCAGTGGTTGGGGCCCCTGGAGTGTCCATTCTATCTGACCCCTCCTCTCTCCAATAAGTAAAATAAAAAAAATATTTTTAAAAATACGTGTAATGGGGTGTTGATTGTAACATTGTAATAGTGGGGTGTATTGGCGGGGGGGGGGGCAAAAATACACTTGGTAATACCCGTTTACTAATGCATTCTTCCAGTTTTTTTTTTTTTTTTTTTTTTCGAGGTAGGGTCTCACTCTAGCCCAGGCTGACCTGGAATTCACTATGGAGTCTCAGGGTGGCCTCGAACTCACAGCAATCCTCCCTCTGCCTCCCGAGTGCTCGGATTAAAGGCATGCGCCACCACGCCCAGCTTACTAATGCATTCTTAATAGTTAAGCAAGAAAAGAGGGAGAGCTTATGTCTGTGTACTGATACCAGTGTGTCCTCCATATGTTGCATGGGCATTTGCCAAACATTTGATACCTGTGTGTGGTGCCGTTAGTGTATATGTATGTAAACATTCTGTGTAAAATAACAGTGGTTGTGTCTGTTCAAAGAAGAGGGCTGTCAGCTTGTCTTCTCGCGTTCTCTCCCTCTCTCCACCTTCTCTCTCTCCTTTCTAGGGTATCACACTGCCCTAGGGTGCCTCAGCCTCCCTAAGATTTTAGGCCTGAACCACCATGCCCAGCTGTGTTCTGTCCCCTAATTCTAGCACTGACGTATCTCAGTGGCACCCAAGCTTATTGTATCTTGTCCCTAAGAGACAAACACGATTCTAGAAGGAAACCCAACCACTTCAATGTCAGATCTCCCTCCTGTATACACCCAACCTTGTAATGTGTCTAGGTTTATTTCCTCCTGATTTGCTGAATAACTTCGATTTTTCTTCGCAATTGTTTAAGAAATACTTCTTGTTAGAAACTTGATATTTCATTTCCTTACTGACCTTAACAGTTCAGCCTTTGTTCTCATTGTTTGTGCACAATTAATTCTCAAACTTCTGTTTGCTTTAAATTATTAGGCTAGCTTCCATAAAACATACTTATCACTTCCTTATCTTAATTGTACCAGGCAGCCTATTTCTTTACTTTGTTAATTATTTCTGCTGGTCTTTATCCTAGCATGGCAAGCCAGCTTCCTCTCTGTGCTCTACCACCTGGTACTTTTAAGATGTTGACAATAGCCCTAAAACCTTGCTGTGTCACATGGCACACCTAGTTACGGACAGCTTTTGTTTCACTGCTCTTCACTTGCCAGGGTTTTGTACTTCTTACCCATTGGACAGTTTTTCTTGAGGTAAGGTATTTCGCTCTCTCTTTTTAAAAAATAGTTTATTTATTTATTTGCAAGGAGTGAGAAAATATGAGAATGAATGAATGAGAAAAAGAGGGAGGGAATGGTTGTGCCAGGGCCTCCTGCCACTGCAAACTCCAGGTGCACGCACTATTTTGTACATCTGGCTTTAAAACACGGGTGCTGGGGAAGTGAATCCAGGCTGTCAGGTTTGTGTGTATTTAGTTATTTTCTTTTTCTTTTTCCTTTTGGTTTTTCGAAGTAGGGTCTCACTCTAGACCAGGCTGACCTGGGATTCACTATGGAGTCTCAGGGTGGCCTTGAACTCATGGCGATCCTCCTACCTCTGCCTCCCGAGTGCTGGGATTAATGGCGTGCGCCACCACGTCCGGCTGTTATTTTGTTTTTCAGTACAGTGGTTTACTGTAGCTCAAGGTTATCTGGGACTCATTCTGTAAACTAGGCTACACCTCAGCCTTTGCAGTGCTGGGATTAAATGTGTGTCACCCATCTTTAGTTAGTACCTTTTGAAGTGTGCTCCCAACTACCCACCTCCCCAGTACTAGGCATTGAACTAGAGCTTCATGCATGCCTAGGTAGATACTCTACCAGAGTGTTGCATTTACCAGACCAGGCCTCCTTTTACTTAAAAAAAAAAAAAAAAAATTGCCTGGTGTGGTGGCACATGCCTTTAATCCCAGTACTTGGGAGGCAGAGGTAAGAGGATCACAGTGAGTTTGAGGCCACCCTGAGACTACATAGTGAATTTCAGGTCAGCCTGGACTAGTACGAGACCCTACCTCAAAAAACCAAAAACGAAAAATAAAAATTTTGTTGTTGATTTTAGAGAGAGAGTGTGTGTGAGAATGGGCATGCTAGGGCCTCCTGCCAGTGCAAATAAACTCCAGACACATGTGCCATGTTGAGCATCTGGCTTTCGGTGGGTACTGGGGAACTGAATCTTACCATGCTTTGCAAGCAAGTACCTTGAACCACTGAGCCATCTTGCCAGCTTTCCAGCCTGCTTTTTTTCTTTTTTTTTTTTACTTTTTACTTAAAATTTTTTTTAAATTATTTATTTGAGAGAGAGAAGATAGGCACACCAGGGCCTTCAGCTGCTACAAACAAAATTACAGAGCCATGCACCCTCTTGTGAGCGTGTGCGATGTTGCATGTTTACATCACTGTGCATCTGGCTTACGTGGGACCTAGAGATTTGAACAAGAGTACTTAGGCTTTGTAGGCAAGTGCCTTAATTGCTAAGCCATCTCTCCAGCCCTACTTTTTTTTTTTTTCTTTTTTTGGTTTTTCAAGGTAGGGTTTCACTCTAGCTCAGGCTGAGCTGGAATTCACTGTGTAGTCTCAGGGTGGCCTCGAACTCACAGAATTCTCCTGCATCTGCCCCCTGAGTGCTGGGATTAAAGGTATGCGCCACCACACACTGCTCTACTTTTTACTTTTTTTTTTTTTAAAGAATTTATTTATTTATTTATTTTTATTTGAGAGAGAGAAAGAAGGGAGTGGGGAGAGAGAGAATGGGCATGCCAGGGCATCCAGCCACTGCACTGCAGACAAACTCCAGACACAATGTACCCCCTTGTGCATCTGGCTTATATGAGTCCTGGAGAATTGAACCTGGGATCCTTCGGCTTTGCAGGCAATGGCCTTAACTGCTAAGCCATCTCTCCAGCCCACTTTTTACTTTTAAGACAGGGTTTCACTAAATTGCCCCAGCTTGTTTTGAACTCTCACCATAGCCCAGACAAGCCTTGAACGTAAAATATTCTTGCTTTAGCCTCTGGAGTAGTTGGTATTACAGGACTAGACCACTAAGCCCAGCTCAAATGGACCGTGAGCAGAAATATAATCAAGAAGCGGCCATTTTTCACATTACCTTAGATTGTTTGGTTCTTCTCCCCCCCCCCCCCCCCACTCCCCCTACCCCCGTGGCTCAGGCTGCTCTGAATTTACTATATAGATCAGACTTGTCTTGAACTCATGGCTAGCTGTCTGCTTCAGCCTCCTGAGTGCTGGGTTATAGGCGTGAGCCACATTGCTTACCTTTGGTTCTTATAAAACCTTATTCACCCAGGCTTTTATTAAACTTCCAACAGCTAATTACTGTTGCCTCTCATACACTATTGCCTCTCATAATTCAAGTGGGCAATAGAAAGTAGGCACAGTTGAATAAAAGCATGTGTTTTGGAACACCGAGTTCTTCTCTTAGCAGATTATGTGTAACAGTCATCAGTCGGCTTTCTTTCGTGTAAAATCTTGGTAGTGATCTTGAACCTGTTACTTCTTTATGCGTAGTCCTTTAAACAGGCCCACATATGTACTGTTCTGTACCCCCTTTTAAGTTTTATAAAATCAGAGTTGAATTACTATTAATACCACTTACTATTTGATACTTGCTAGCCTCATGAATATGGGAGTAGTAAAGGGAACAGCCGATACCAGCCATCAAGGCTATAGAAAGTAAGTAGGGAGTAAAGAGGCCTGTGCTCAGTCGTTTCTGGCCTATTTATGAGAGTGAGCTAACTGCATGTGTACACGTATTTTCCTTTCTCCTCTAGGTTTACAGACGTCTACATTTAAATTTTATAGCGCTGGTTTTAAGAAATGTTTCTTGAGATTATTGAAGTCATAAACTTAAGATGGAGAATTAACTGATCTCCAGAGTCTCCTGTAGTAACTAACCAGCTGGGGAAAGAAGGGACAGGAAGGAGAGATCCAGGGTCTGAGGTGAGGACCTTGATCTTTTAGTGCGTGGCTTCATGACTTTAGGGTATGTTGAATTTTATACAGAGGTATGCCAGCATATATAAGATATTTTTGCTACTCAATTTCTGTGATCTGTTGTTTATACTTTGATAATCTTCAGCATTATATGTCACTGTGAAAAATGCCAGTAAAGTATTTCTTTGTAAAATGACACATCTGTGAATGATTCGCTATGCCTTGATTAGAGCTGTGAGTAGTGATTTTAAATACTTAGCTGAGTTCTCTCTTCATTGATTGAATTGGCATTGCAGTGTACATGTCAGATGTTAGCATAAAATCCAGTTTATGTTCTCTCAAGGCTAATCCCTGCTGCCATCCCTCCAGCCCGAGTAAGCTTTTGATTAAACTTTTTAATATTTTATTTTTATTTATTTATTTGATAGAGAAAGAGAGAAACAGAGAGAGAGAGAGAATGGGTGCACCAGGGCCTCCAGCAAACGAACTCTAGACACATATGCCCCGTTGTGCATCTGGCTAACGTGGGTCCTGGGGAATTGAACCTGGGTCTTTTGGATTTGCAGGCAAATGCCTTAACCGCTAAGCCATCCCTCCAGCCCCTTGATTAAACTTTTTTTATGAGTTGGGGTAATTTAGGAGTAATACACTGCCTAGCTACTTAGGTACATACATTATAAATTTGTGATTTTCAGTTATTAAGTACACAAAAATGTATTCTTGCCATAAAATAGCAAGTAGTGAAATTTCTGTTTTTAGGAACTACTTAGAGTTGGTTGATAACCTTCTGACTTCTAAAATATTCTGAGGTGTTTTATTGGTATTGAACTTTGAAAATACATCTTATAGATCTGTTTGGATACCTTTACTCTCAAGATGACATCATGGCCCCTTATTTTCATTGACCTTTTTCTTTGTGTCACCTTTCTGCTTCCTTTTTAAAAACATTTTTAATGTATTATTTATTTGAGAGAGAGGCAGATATATATATATATAGATAGAGAGAGAGAGAGAGAATGGGCATGCCAGGGCTTCCAGCTACTGTAAATGAACTCCAGATGCGTGTGTCACCTTGTGCAGCATGGCTTATATGGGTCCTGGGGACTTGAACCTGGGTCCTAGAGCGTTGAACCTAAGTCCTGTGGCTTTGCAGGCAAGCACCTTAACCACTAAGCCATCTCCCCAGCCCCTCTGCTTCCTTTTTTGTAATTTAAAAAATTTATTTGCAAGAAGAGAGAAGGAGGGGAGAGTGGGTGCACCAGGGCCTCCTGCCACTACAAACGAACTTCAAATGCCTTTAACCACTGAGTCATCATTCCAGTTCTCAAATACTGTTCTCTCTCTTGCTCTCTTTTATTTTTTTTTTTGGGGGGGGGCGTGGTGTTTGAGGTAGGGTCTCAATCTAGCCCAGGCTGACCTGGAACTCACTCTGTATTCTCAGGGTGTCCTCGAACTCATGGAGCTCCTCCTACCTCTGCCTCCTGGATGCTGGGATTAAAGGCTTGTACCATCACACCCGGTTTACAAATACTTAAAAGCCTGTTTTTCTTTTTTTTTTTTTGGCGGGGGTGAGGGAGACATGGGGGCTGCTGGGGAGATGGCTTAGCAGTTACTGCATTTGGCCTGTGAAGTCTAAGCACCCAGGTTTGATTCTCCAGGTCCCACGTAAGCCAGATGCACATGGTGGCACATGCGTCTGAAGTTTGTTTGCACTGGCTAGAGGCCCTGGTGTACCTATTCTCTCTCTGTCTCCCCCCCCCCCCCCGTCTCTAATAAATAAGTAAAAGTAAATCTTTAAAATACACACACACACACACAAATTTCTTTCTGGGCATGGTGGCGCATGCTTTTGATCCCAGCACCAGGGAGGCTGAGGTAAAAGGATCGCTGTGAGTTCAAGGCCAGCCTGAGACTACATAGTAAATTCCAGGTTAGCCTGGGTTAGAGCAAGATCCTACCTCAAAAAATAAAAACAAGGGCCTGGTGAAATGGCTTAGTGGTTAAGGCATTTGCCCACGAAGCCTTAGGACCCCAGTTGGATTCCCCAGGACCCAAGTAAGCTGGATACACACGTGGGTACAGGCATCTGGAGTTCGTTTGCAGTGGCTAATGGCCCAAATAATATATATTTCAAAAGAATTATGTATGTATACATACATATGTATGTATATTTATTTATTTAATGTCATTTCTATCATATACTCCAAGGCTTGGTGAATATTTCAGGAGAGGTGGTGGAAAGAATGTAAGAGCCTAAAAAGGGGAGGATTGCTTACAGTGCTGTCATCCAGACAAAGTCTGGGAGGGGGTGGAAAAAAGTGGCCTTTGATATTCATGACTTCACAGTGGCTGACACTACCTATACAAGACCTGCATAATATGAGGGGGAAATGATGACATAAACTAGAAGAGAGTTTACTTGGGAAGCAGAAGGGGTTCAGTAGAAGGGGGGTTGGAAAGGGATGTAGGAAGGTGGTGGGAGGGGATTATGATCATGGTGTATTGTCTGTATTTATGCAAGTTGTCAAAAAGTTAAATATATTTCCTCAGCTAGCTAATATTTTAGTTTCTCACATATATCTGAATGAAGCAAAAACACTTGGGAAGCAGTCTCCTAAATCTAGTACGTTTTATAGTTGGCCGAGTCGTAATGAATGTGTTTCTATTTAGCCTTCTACTTTGTAGTAGTCTTTGTTTTTTTTTTTTGCAAAGTACCTAATGCTAGGTAATTTTGTAATAAAAGAGATTTATTTGAGCTCACAGTTCTGGATAGCCATATTGGTTCTTCTGTGGTAAGGGACTAGTGACTGGTGGAACCACAGTGGAAGTAAATACAAGAGAGATCCCACAGGGAGCTGGAACAAGGAGAGGTATCAGGACTTGGTCTTGTTTTGTTTTGTTTTGGTTTTGTTTTTCGAGGTAGGGTTTCACTCTAGCCCAGGCTGACCTGGAATTCACTATGTAGTCTCAGGGTGGTCTCGAACTCACAGGCGATCCTCCTAGCCTCCTGAGTGCTGGGATTAAAGGCGTGTGCCACCACGCCTGGCTTTTAGGACTTGGTCTTTTTATTTATTTATTTATTTATTTGAGAGAGAGAAAGAGACAGAGAGGGTGGGGGGAGAAAGAATGGGCGCACCAGCCACTGCAAATGAATTCCAGACGCTTGTACCCCCTTGTGCATCTGGTTTACATGGGTCCTGGAGAATCGAATCGTGATCCTATGGCTTTGCAGGGAAACACCTTAACCATTACGCCATCTCTCCAGCCCAGGACTTGGTCTTTTTATAGCAACTCTCTTGACAACTAATTCTAGGCCTCAGCAGAGCTACTTCAGTCTCTTCCAAAGGACAGCTCATGCAGTGACCGCCTTCTAGGCTCTACATCTTAAAGGTCATCCCACTTCTTAACATTACCAGTCAGGGGCTGGGACCAAAGTTCCACACATGAACCTTTGCAGGCACAGTTAAAAGATACCCAAACCATAGCATAAGCTTAAGTGCTTTGACTGTATAAATTTTTAAATATAGGCCACGCTTTACCCCTTAGACAATGGGTGGATCTTAAAGTATTCAGGATGCCATAATTGGTTGTCAATTTTTTTTTTCCTTTATTTTCAGCAACATGTATTTCTTTTGTTTTGTTTTGTTCTTTCGAGGTAGGGTCTCACTATAGCCTAGGCTGACCTGAAATTCACTCTGTAGTCTCAGGGTGGCCTCAAACTCACTGCGATCCTCCTACCTCTGCCTCCCGAGTGCTGGGAGTAAAGGTGTGGGCCACCACCCCGGGCTCACGTATTTCTTTTGAAACAGCTATTTTTTAATACCTTCCTTACTCAGAAGTTGCTTTGCAGCTTCAGCCAAATAACCTAGTTGTAAACCTACTAAAAGTTACATAGTTACATATTTTAATTATTGGGGAGCATCTTTCTTAAAATGTATTTATCCTTTTTACTCTTTACTTTTTGTGGTTTTTTTTTTTTTTTTTTTCTTTTTGGTTTTTCAAGGTAGGGTCTCACTCTAGCCCAAGCTGACCTGGAATATACTGTGTAGTCTCAGGATGGCCTCTAACTTTTGGCAATTCTCCTACCTTGCCTCCCAAGTGCTGGGATTTTTTATTTATTGTTTTTGAGAAGCAGAGAGAGAATGGGCATGCCAGGGCCTTTCAGCCACTGTGAATGAACTCCAGATGTGCATGAGTGTGGAGGAGCATGTTGAGTGTCCTCCTCTCACCCACATTCTTTTGAGATGGGTTGTTGTCAGTGAGACCCAGCAATTCTCCAGTCTCTGCCCCTGTGTTAGTCAGGGTTCTCTAGAGGAACAGAACCTATAGATTGATTTGTATTAAAAGGGAATTTATGCCAAGTGTGGGTATGGTGGCGCATGCCTTTAATCCCAGCACTCAGGAGGCAGAGGTAGGAGGATTGCCATGAGTTCAAGGCCACCCTGAAAAATACATAGTGAATTCCAGGTCAGCCTGGGCTAGAATGAGACCCTACCTCAAAAAAACAAAAAAAAAAGGGCGGAGGGAATTTGTTGGATTAGCTTACAGCAGTCCAACAATAGTAGTTTGCAGGCCTGAGAGTCAAGGAACCTGATAACTGTTCAGTCCACAAAGCTGGATTCTTCAGCAGTCCTAACCTAGCACTGAAGGCCTGGAGGCATCCTGGAGAGCCACTGCTCTTTAGTCCACACTGGAAAGCAGCCAGCAGCAAGCAGCAAGGTGAGAGGAGGGGATCCTTTCCTTCTCCGAGCTTTCTTAGATAAAGCCCCCCTCCAAGAGGGGCTACCTCCTCTGGGGGAAGGATTCTTCCTTTAGTTAATCCTCCCTGGAAGCAACCTCAGAGACCCACTTTTGGGTGATGTCTGTGGATTCCTAAACAGATCAAGTTGACACAAAATTTAACCATCACAGCCCCTAAAAACTGGGGTTACAGATATGCATGGTCTCATCCACTTTTGTATGTGGGTTCCGGTGAGTTGAACTCTGGCCCAAGAGACCCTCAGGCTTGTTCCGACCCCCTGAGCCATCTTCCTAGCCCTATGTTTATGGATTTTGAAAATTGCACTTTCAGGTGCTATACATGTAGCTCAGTTGATAGAGTATCTAGCATGTAAAAAGTTCTGGGAGCTGGGTGTGAGTTTGGGGCCACCCTGAGGTTACATAGTGAATTTGAGGTCAGCCTGGACTAGAGCGAAACACACTACCTTGAAAAACAACAACAAAAAGTTCTGGGTTCAATCCCCAACATTATATAAAGTGGGAATAATGGCACATGCCTGTGATCCTAGCACTTGGGGGAGGTAAAGGCAGGACAACCAGAAGTTCAAGGTTATCCTTGTTTGGTAGTTTGTTTGTCCCCCATAGACTCAGGTGTTTTATTAAAGCTTGTGACTTGGGACAGCTGGAGGAGATGTCACTTTGGGTGGATGCTGGGGTCTGGTCCAAAAGTGTGTTTTGGGGGTGGATCTGAATTCAAGCGCAAAGCTGTGCTGAGAGGTCTGAGCTGTGCTGGGTTTTCGTGTCTGCTGCCTGCTGGTGGTTTTTCTCTCTCTGCTTGGATTTATGAAGGGAAGCCAACTTCTCCTGCCATGGATGGAACTTCCCCTGGATCTGTAAGCTTGAAATTAATCCTTTCCTCCCATAATCTGTGTCTGATTTGGATGTTCATCCCAGCAACAACAAACTGTCTCCAGCACTTTGGCTACTTAGGTGGTTCAAGGCCAGCCTAGGATACTAGAGACTCTGTCTCATTAAAATAAACATGAAAAAAACAAAAAAACCTCTTGGACTGGAGAGATGACTCAGGGGTTAAAGGCATTTGCTTGCAAAGGCTGATGGCCCAGGTTTGATTCCCCAGTGCCCACGTAAAAGCAGATGCACGAAGTGACTTAGGTATATAGAGTTTGTTTGCAGTGGCAGGAGGCTCTGGAACTCCCATACTCATTCACTCACTCACTCACTGGCTCTCTTAAATTTAAAAAGTATTTAAAAACTCTCAATGCAAGGACTTCATGATAACAGTGCAGGAAAATTTTTATATTAAATTTTAATATTATTTCCTAAGGGCTACCATTGTAAAGTGTAGTGACTTACTATTCATAATAATGACCCAACATAAAGTAAGGACATTTTGGTCCTCCAGTATTCTGCTTTGAATAGAGAATTATTATAAACATTAAAAAAAATATATTTTATTATTTGAGAGAGAGAATATATTGAATGGGCATGCAAGGGCCTCCAGCCACTGCAAACAAGTTCTAGATGCATGCGCCCCCTTGTGCAGCTGGTTTACGTGGGTCCTGGAGAGTCCTTTGGCTTTGTAGGCAAGCGCCTTAACTGCTAAGCCATCTCTCCAGCCCTGTAAACATTTTTGAATGTTGCTTATGTCGGTCTTAGCCATGTGGGGATTAATTTAGTCAGATTTTTATTTATTTTACTGTCTTTTAATAAAAATCTTTTTCCTTTTTATCTTTATTTTTCTTTTTACTTTTGTCTTTATTTCTTTTTCTTTTTTTCTTTTTTGTTTCTTTCTTTCTTTCTTTCTTTCTTTCTTTTTTTTTTTTGAGACAGATGCTTGCTATGTGGCCTAGGCTGGTGTACATCTTACAGCTCTCCTACCTCAACTTTTAATGTACTGTGATTACAGGTATGTGCCACTACACTCTGCTTCTGTGTTTTTACTTTTATTTTAAAACCAGAATCCCAGGGCCGGGGAGATGGCTCAGAGGTTGAAGGCCCTCACTTGCAAAGCCTGTTGACCGAGGTTCAGTTCCCCAGTACCCACTTAAAGCCAGATGCAGAAAGTGGCACATGCATATGGAGTTTGTTTCCAATGGCAAGAGACCCTGCCATCCCCATCCCCCCTTTCATCCTATTCCTCTCTCTCTCTCTCTCTCTTTCTTTCTTCCTCTATCTGCTTGCAGTAAATATTTTTAGAAGTAAAAATTTATATATATATGTATATATATAATTCCTCATGTGTTTCCTGCTGCGGTGCCAGGCTCCTAGGTATACTTCATTTCAGCTTCAGTGAGTCCTGTGAGGGAGGCAGCAACCGCATCCTGACTGTCCTCCCCTCCCCTCCTTTTTCCCTTAAAAAAAAATTTTTTTTTTTTGAGGTAGGGTTTCACTGTAGCCCAGGCTGACCTGGAATTCACTATGTACTCTCAGCGTGGCCTCGAACTCACCTCAATCCTCCCACCTCTGCCTCGTAAGTACTGGGATTAAAGGCGTGCGCCACCATGCCCGGCTAAGCCATCTTTTAAAAAAAAGGCAGAGGTAGGTGGATTGCCATGAGTTCGAGGCCACCCTGAGACTACATAGTGAATTCCAGGTCAGCCTGGACTAGAGTGAAACCCTACCTCAGGGGGAAAAAAAAACAAAACAAAACAAAAGAAAAAAACTGTTCCTTTGCCATTGATGGTGTTACCTCACCTATATGAGTAGACTGAAAGTACGCTCAGAGCTTAGATTGGTGACATCAGTATTGACTCAATCCCTCTGAGCCAAGAGTTCTTCCAAAGTCCAGGAGTGCAGCAGTGAACAAAATAGATCTAGAACTCATGGAGCGCCTCCTGCCTCAGCCTTCTTAGTGCTAGAATTAAAGACATAAGCCACTGGCTTGCTAGCCACCTCTTTGATATAATTTGTTTGCCCAGTAATATCTGAGTCCTGAGTCCTTGACATGTTAATGTTACTCCTGCTAGCCCTTTGATCTCTTTCTGGAAATCTTTTCAACTACATAAAAATGACTTCTAAAGTCCTGATTGATAGACAGATTTTGCCAAGAATGTCAGTTATCTCTGGACTGTTTGACATTTACTTTTTTATTTATTTATCTTTAAATATTTTATTTATTTATTTTAACAGAGAAAGACGGAGAAGGGGAGAAAGAGAGAGAATGGGCACACCAGGGCCTCCAGCCACTGCATATGAACTCCAGATGCGTGTGTCCCCTTGTGTATCTGGCTAACATGAGTCCTGGGGACTCGAACCTGGATCCTTTGGCTTTGCAGGCAAACGCCTTAACCACTAAGCCATCCCTCCAGCCCCATTTATTTATTTTTATTTTTTTGAGGTAGTGTCTCACTCTAGCCCAGGCTGACCTGGAGTTTGCTATGTAGTCTCAGGGTGGCCTCGAACTCGTGGCGATCCTCCTATTGCTGCCTCCCCAGTGCTAGGATTAAAGGTGTGCACCACCATACCCAGCTGGCATTTACTTTTAAATGTTAGATTGTGTTATAATGTCATTTGGGGAAAATAATGTGGTGGGTGCCTGGCATTTTAGAAACGAAACAGAGACTGGAGAGATGGCTTAGCGGTTAAGGCGCTTACCTGCGAAGCCTAAGAACACATGTTCAGATCTCCAGGTCCCACATAGCCAGATGCAAAGTGATGCAAATGTGCAATGCTGTGCATGCACACAAGGGCACATGCGTCTGTTCACAGCAGCTGAAAAGGCCCTAGCATGCCCATTCATCCGCTCCTCCCCCGCCTCTCTCTCTCTCAAAAAAGAAGTGAAATAAGACTTGAGTTCCTGGGAATTTTCATCATTGTTCTGCTGAAAATAGTGATAATTCTTGAGGTAAAAACTAATATGTTGTGAATAATTTACAGATGTATAGAGTGCAACAGGTTTATTAATAGATTTTTGTTAGAAAAATATCTGATGAGCTTTTAATTCTTCAATATAGTGAAAAGTGCTTAATTTTTATGGGCTGGAGAGATGGTACTATGAATATTCCTAGAAGTTTTGCAGAATATAGCTATACCCACCTAATAGCATATATCCAGGAGGAGGCCTGACTGTGTGAGATATGAGTTATGTGCAAGTTAGGTCATCAGTTTGCTAAAGGTACAACTATTACCCTACTTCCATGATCGGGCTGGCTATTTTTTTTTTTTTCTTCCAGTTTTTCGAGGTAGGGTCTCACTCTAGCCCAGGCTGATCTGGAATTCACTATGTAGTCTCAGGGTGGCCTCGAACTCACGGCGATCCTCCTACCTTTGCCTCCCAAGTGCTGGGATTAAAGGCGTGCGCCACCACTTCCGGCTGGGTTAGCTACTGTTTAAGAAAAGATTCATGGAAGTAAATTTGATTAAAAATAAGATTTAAATCTGCTTATTGGAATGTGTTTCTGCAGCAGTTTAGAACCAGTGGGCAATAATGCTGCCATTTTATGAGCCTTAAGACAACTGAGGTCATTCTGTCCTTTAAGATGGCTGCAATATAATGTTGAAATGTTTTCATAAGACTTAATTAAAATTTTACTGCATCTTGTTCTATGATTAATGAAACTTTAAAAAATTAATCAATTGCATGAAAAAATAAACAAAAATAGTGGTTGTAAGGTTTGGGCTGGAAGAGATGGCACTTGCTTGCAAAGCTTGACTCCCTGGGTTTGATTCCCCCAGCACCTATGTAAAGCCTGATGTGCTAAGTTGATGTGTACATCTGGAGTTTGTTTGCAGTGTCAGGGGTCCCTGGTGCACTTACTGTCTTTCTCCTCCACCCTCCCTGCAAATAAAATATTTTTTAAAAAATGAGATCAAGCCAGGCATGGTGACACACTTAAGTTTCTCTGATTTCTTTTTTTTTGCGTAGTGCATGTTATTAAAATATAGTTTACATTGCTGGCTGAGAAAATTGATACCAGTCTTACCATAGCTGGTTTTCTTTTCCCTTTTAAAAATATTTTTACTTATTTGAGGAGGGGGACTCTTGCCACTGCAAACGAACTCCAGACTCATGTGCTATTTTTTGCATCTAGTTTTACTTGCCCACTGGGGAATTGAGCTTGGGCTGTCAGATTTTGTAAGCAAGCACCTTTAATTAACCTCTGAGCCATCTCCCCAGCTCTGTTTTTTTTTTTTTTTTTTTTTTTTTTTTTTTTTTAATGTTACAGTGAGACTTGAGAGCCTACCAAAGCCTCTATCATCTGAAATTCCTGGCATAGAATCTGGGCTAAACCACAAAGGAGAGACAGAACCAATTTTAGAATATCAAAATAATTAACAATTGAATAATCAAAATAGTTAACAATGCAACCTTTCTGTAAGTATAGGCAGTCCTCAAGAAAAAGCCACCTTAAAAAAAAAAACAAACTTAAACCTGTGGCCATTTACTTTCATTCACTCTTTTTTTCTCTTCCAAGATAGGACCTCCCTCACTCTAGCCCAGGCTGACCTGGAACTTACTCTGTAGTCCCAGGCTGGCCTTGAACTCATAGCCATCCTCCTGCCTCTGCCTCCCAAGTACTGGGATTAAAGGCATGCCCTACAACACCCTGGTCAGTCGGTCTGTCTCTCTCTCTCCCCCTCCCTCCCTCCCTCCCTCTCTCCTTGCAAACAGATTTAAAAATATTTGTGTGTGTGTGTGTGTGTGTGTGTGTGTATACACATATACATACATACATATATATATGCATGTATACACGTATATATGCCTTTTTTAAAAAATACAGGGGTTGGAGCTTTAGGGGGAACAAAAGAGTAAATGAGCCAGGCATGGTGGCACATACCTTTAATCCTAACACTTAGGAGACAGAGGTAGGAGGATATACTTATAGGAAGGTTGTATTAAATTTTTTTTTTTTTTTTTTTTTTTTTTTTTTTTTTGGTTTTTTGAGGTAGGGTCTCACTCTAGCCCAGGCTGACCTGGTATTCACTATGGAGTCTCAGGGTGACCTCGAACTCACGGCGATCCTCCTACCTCTGCCTCCCGAGTACTGGGATTAAAGGCGTGCGCCACCACGCCCGGCTGTATTAAATATTTTGATTATTCCCAAATCAAGGAGAAAATTGTACTTGTAGTTGAGGAGAATCAGTGCTTTGTTCAGCATCTGAATTTGGTTAAAGGGAATATTGGATTCGTGTTAAGGGCTTATTGGGAATAGGTTAGGGAGAAGGTACAGAAAGGAGGAAAACTAAAAGTGCATTTTTCTTTAAATTTACACGTTGGTAAATGCAGTTTACACATTTTCCATGCTTAATCGTCACACAAATCCTATTTTCATAATTTATGAAAGTAAATTCATAAATTCCGAGAGGCAGAGAGAAAGTAAAGGGTCAGAGAGTGAATATACGTTACTAGTCTCTGACTCTTTTTTTTTTTTTTTGTTATTTTTATTTTATTTATTTGAGAGTGACATACAGAGAGAGAAAGAGGCAGATAGAGAGAGAGAGAGAGAATGGGCCGCGCCAGGGCCTCCAGCCACTGCAAATGTACTCCAGACGCGTGTGCCCCCTTGTGCATCTGGCTAACGTGGGTCCTGGGGAATCGAGCCTCGAACTGGGGTCCTTAGGCTTCACAGGCAAGCACTTAACCGCTAAGCAATCTCTCCAGCCCTCTCTGACTCTTAAGAAATAGTGATGTCATCAAGTTTTGGCAGTGCTTGAACCGGCCTGTCTTGGGGGTGATAGATCTGTAGTTCTTCCATATAGTATGAAGTCTGTGTAATTTCCTTTACCTTCACCTCAGCATTGAGAGTAAGCATGAGGTCACAATCCTTGGAGGACTCAATGAATTTGTAGTGAAGTTTTATGGACCACAAGGAAGTAAGTATATGTGTTGGTATGTGTTCTTTTGTTACTGTCTTCTCCTCTACTCCTTAATAGACAGTAGGAGTATCAAACAGGTGGTGCCATGCATAGCTTTGAAAAGGTAATTTTGTTTTTCCAAGGTAGGGTTTTATTCTAGCTCAGGCTGGCCTGGAATTCACTATGTAGTCTCAGGGTGGCCTTGAACTCATGGCAGTCCTCCTACCTCTGCCTCTCAAGTGCTGGGATTAAAGGCATGTGCTACCACACTGGGCTGGAAAAGTAAGTTTAATAGAACACTAGAACCAATGAGTGAGGAAATCTTTTCTGTCATAATTACTTTATATACTTTTCTCTTTTTATTACCTTCTGGGTTTGTTATGGCCATATGGGAAGTATTTTCTTGTTTTGTTTGTTTAGGGGATCAGTTGAAATGGGAGAAAAAGGAACATGACTATTATTTACCAAAGAATGATGAGACTAGTGCTCAAGAGAATCAAGTAAAAGGAGAGACTGAATCTTTGCTTGTTTTCTAATTCTGGATCTTTTGAAGAAAAATGGGGCTTTCTTGTGTTTGGTGCAGGATATTGACTCAGGGCCTCAAGCATGCGAGGCAGGTCTACCACCGAGTTATATTTGCAGCCCTCCTTTTTCACCTTTTACTTCGAGGAAGGATTTCACCAAGTTGCTCAGGCAGTCCTTGAACTCACTCTGTAGCCCAGGCCAGCCTTTAACTTGCTGTCCTCCTGCCTCAGCCTCCTGAGGAGCTGGAATTACAAGCCTGTGCCACCAACCACGCCTGGTCTAAATACGACTATGTTATTCTCAGTTTAGAATACTTACCTGGGTATAGTAGAGTCTTTACTTTTTTTTGTGGTTGTTGTTTGTTTTTGAGGTAGGGTCTTACTGTAGCTCAGGCTGACCTGGAATTCACTATGTAGTCTCAGGGTGGCCTTGAACTCATGGTGATCATCCTATCTCTCTGTCTCCTGAGTGCTGGCATTAAAGGTGTGTGCCACCACACCCAGCTTTTTTGTTTTCTTTTTTGAGGTAGGGTCTCACTCTAGCCCAAGCTGGACTGGATTTTGGTTTTTGTCTTTAATAAGAAGTTGTTTTTTTGTTGTTATTTTTGTTTTTGGTTTTTTTAATGTGCAATCAGAGAGTGAGAGAGAAAGAATGGGCACACCAGGGTCCCTAGCCACTGCAAACGAACTCCAGATGCATGTGCCCCTTGTGCAGCTGGCTTACTTGGGTCCTGGGGAATCGAACCTGGGTCCTTTGGCTTCGCAGGCAAACACCTTAACTGCTAGGTCAGTGCATTTTTGTAGGTTGGACTAGAACTTGAAGTAACCCTTGCCTCAGCTTTTCCAATGCTGGGATTGAAGAGGCTTCTCCAACCTGAGCCACCTTGCTTGCCTGGTTTCTGACCCTTAAAGGAAGTGATTTGGAGAGTTTTTTTTTTTTTTTTTTTTTTTTTTTTGTCAGGCTGACTTGGAATTCACTGTGTAGTTTCAGGGTGGTCTCGAATTCATGGCAATCCTCCTACCTGATTTGGAGGCTTTTTAAAGAGGTGAAGATTGAATGTTTAACCTGAATTTATTTCCTAATTTAAGATATAATCCTAATGGTTAACATTTTTTATTTCTATTCCAGCACCATATGAAGGCGGAGTATGGAAAGTTAGAGTGGATCTTCCTGATAAATACCCTTTCAAATCTCCATCTATAGGTATGTGACTCCTTGGTTTCTCTCTTTAGACAATTTTGAAATCTAAGAGGGAAAAAAATCCCATACTTTGTGGAAGATGATTCAGAAATTCTTACTTAACTGAATTTTTCCTTTCTTGGTTTTTAGTTAATTAGTGATTTTGGAGAGGGGGGACTTTGGGGAGGGATATAGAAGACATAAGAGCATACCTTTCACATGGCAATAATCATTACTCTGGGTTTTTCTCTTAGTGTCAGATGAAAGCACCAACTTGAAAATCCACTGTCCATTCAGGCTGTTAGCAGTAAAAATATAAACTTTATAGGTCTCTCTCTCTCTCTCTCTCTCTCTTTCTCTCTTTCTCTTTCTCTCTTTCCTTTTCGAGGTAGTGTCTTAATTTAGTCCAGGCTGTCCTCAAACTCAGTGATCCTCCTACCTCTGCCTCCTGAGTGCTGTCAAACTCATTTTGAACACCAGATTATTGGAATAATATTATGTAGTATCTGTTATCTATTAATGCCATCTCTGTTTTCTCGAAAGTAAGTGACCCTTTTCCACTTGCCCCACCTTTGATCCTTATAGTCTTTTTTCTTTTCTTTTTTTTGTTTTGTTTTGTTTTTCAAGGTAGGGTCTCACTTTCGCTCAGGCTGACCTGGAATTCACTCTGTAGTCTCAGGGTGACTCAAACTCCCAGCAATCCTCCTACCTCTGCCTCCCGAGTGCTGGGATTAAAGGTGTGCGCCACCACACCCAGCTTCGCACAGTCTTTTAAACAGGAGCAGACAGAAGGAGAGCAACCTTAGTGCGGCAGCAAGTAGTGCTTTTTCCCTGCCTTCATCTTCCTCCTGTCACCTCCACTGAGACACTCGCTGACAAGTTAGGTGTTTCAGTGTCAGGTGTCATAAATGTACATCCGATTGAAAGTTGACGCCTTTAGTTTGTCCTTCAATCTGTGTATGACTTTAGATATTATAAAGTGCTTACCAATTTGAAATGAGAACAATAAAACAAATACATTGAACAATCTGAGGTCAGGCCAAGCCTCATGCCAAAAATTGTCAGTGTTCAGACATTTTGTTGCTGCTGTGGACTGTCTTCCAAGGCTAATGCCAGGTCTCCTGCAGTTCAGAGTAAACCCTGCTCCCAGCAATAAAGATTTTTTAAAAGAGATGGAGAAAGCATTCCGAGCTTTTGTTTTGAATCCAGGCTTCCACATTTCTTCATGGAGCAAATGGTGCATTAAGAGTCAGGGTGGTCACAGAGCTAAGTCCTGTCTGAGTAGCAGCCCTTCCCTCAACATCTGACTGCTTTACATGCTTTAGAACTTTAAGTTCTAAAAATACCAGCGAATATCTATAATTCCTTCTTGGGCTATGGAGCTCCTACAGTTCCATTTCCTGTAGGTCCTTAGGTTGGTTTTCTAAACCCAGTAGTCAAGATACTAACAGATAAATGGGTCAGAAAAAGCCTCCAGTTGTTGAATTAAGGATGGTGACATGGAGCTGAGCGTGGTGCTGCACACCTTTAATCCCAGCACTTGGGAGGCAGAGGTAGGAGAATCACTGTGAGTTCGAGGCCACCCTGAGACTCCATAGTGAATTTCAGGTCAGCCTGGGCTAGAGTGAAACCCTACCTCAACAAACCAAAAAAAAAAAAAAAAAAAGGATGGGGACATGGGATTAGGGGCTGTGAGATGTTGTGAGAGAACTCACAAGTGCACCCGACTTAATAAACACCTGTGTGACTGGGAATAAAGCCTTTCCCTGACTTCATCCCGCTATAGCAGACTGTGGTTGTCATTCATTTTAAAAAGGCTTTTCTGTTATGGTTTTCCATCTCTAGTTTATTGAATTATCCTCATACTTTAGAATGTTTATTTAATCTCGTGTTTTGAAGATGCCAAAAGACTAGGTAGGTTGTTTATTTAGAGACCAAAAGTTGACATTCTGAATCTATTTTTGTTTTCCAACATTCCTCTTCAGAGGAAATAATAGAGCTTGATAAAACTAACAGTAACCCTATAGAAATACAGTTGCATATTCTATAGAAATGAATTTCTCAAACCTTAACATATTTTTTTCAGGCATAAGGATTGTTTCATCATAGCATTCCAAACTTTGTCCAGGAGGACCTTTTTCCCAACCCATTGCTTCAAATTGAACCCAGGGCCTTATGCCTGCTAAGCAAGCACTTTACAACTGAGCTATACACGTCCCCTGCCCTAAAATACCTAAACCTACAACATGGCTTATTTACTAATAGCACAGAGAAATCTGTGTCCATTCCTAACTTAAATGACCTAGTATGTGACTGTCTGGGGCACATGACGTCTTAAGCCTTCCTTTGTCTTTCTGTGTACTTTCATAACTTAGTAGTGTCTATAAATATGCATCGTCTTCTCTTAAAGAAGCTGATTTAGTTGAAGTATTTGTACAAGTTGTCCTTGTTTCCTCCAAAGGAAGCTTGCATAAGAGTTTTAATCAGTTGTGTGGTGTGACCCATTTTCAGGTTGTCAGCAGTGGAATTATTGTTGATGTGCTTTAAGCATTTGAGAGGCAGTGGCTTGTTTAGAAAAGGCAAGGGTTCTCCTTTGAATTATATAGATGTAGAATTACATGTAAGAGAGAGGAAATAGGGTAAAACCAACTAAATTTTCTTTTTTAACCTTGCTCCTCTAAAATACTAAGATGTGGAATTTGAGTTGTAGTTCAGTGGCAAAATGCTTATTAATACCCATCACAGTAAATGAAGGGCTGAAGGAAGGGAAGGGAGGGGAGGAGAAGGAAAAGGGTAAGGAAGAATGCACAGACTTGGATGAAACATCTTTAATGCTTACATCTTGCCTGTGAATTTTGATTGTGAGGTGACAGGTTTTTTTCTTTGTTTTGTTTTTTGGTTTTCCGAGGTAGGGTCTCACTTTAGCTCAGGCTGACCTGGAATTCACTATGTAGTCTCAGGGTGGCCTCGAACTCACAATGATCCTCCTACCTCTGCCTCCCGAGTTCTGGGATTAAAGGTGTGCGCCATCACACCTGGCTGCGATGACAGTTTTAATTTGTGGTCCTGGTGGCCCTTGACTCAGTCTTCCTGCTTTAGCCCCCTGAGTTCTGACATGTGTCACTATACACAGCTTGGAATTATAAAATACATATGAGTGTATTCTTTCTTTCTTGATTGTGTGTGTTGTAATTATATAAATGGTCCTATCTATTGAAAGAATGTAGGAAAGTCAGAGAGCAAAACTAAAACAATTCACAATCCTGTGCCGTAGTGTGTGAGTGTGTGCTGTGTTTACATTATGGTATGTGTTCTTTAAAACATTTGTCTGTGGGGCTGGAGAGACGGCTTCCCAGGACCCACATCAGCCAGATGCACAAGGTGCAGAGTTCATTTTCAGTGGCTGCAGGCTCTGAAGCACCCATCTCCCTCCTCCTCTGCTTCTTTCTGTCTCTCTCAAATAAATAAAAATAAATATTAAAAAAAGTCATGCCTATGGGGCTGGAGAGATAGCTTAGCAGTTAAGGTGCTTGCCTGTAAAGCCAAAGGACCCAGGTTCAATCCCCCAGGACCCATGTAAGCCAGATGCACAAGGTGGCACATGTGTCTGGAATTCATTTGCAGTGGCTGGAGGCCCTAGTACGCCCATTCTATCCCCCCCATAAATAAATAAAAATAAAAAATTAAAAATAAGTCTATGAAGCCAGGCATGTTGGCTCACACCTTTAATCCCAGCATTTGGGAGGCAAAGGTAGGAGGATCGCCATGAGTTCAAGGCCACTCGTAGACTACGTAGTTAGTTTCAGGTCAGCCTGGGCTAGAGTGAGACCCTACCTCAAAAAAAAAAAAAAAAAGTATATGTGTGTGTGTGTGTGTGTGTGTGTGTGTGTGTGTGTGTGTGTCTGTCTGTCTGTCTGTCTGGGTAAGAACAAAGTAAAATGACATACACATAAAAATGCCATGATGCCCAGCACTCAGGAGTCAGAGGTAGGAGGATCATAGTGAATTCCAGGTCAGCCTGGGCCAGAGTGAGACCCTACCTAGAAAAACAAAAACAAAACAAAACAAAACGCCATGATGAAGGCCGGACATGATGGCACACACCTTTAATCCCAGCACTCAGAAGGCAGAGATGGGAGGATTACTGTGAGTCTGAGGCCCGCTTTAGACTACAGGGTGAGTTCCAGGTCAGTCTGGGTTAGAGTGAGTCCTTAACTCAAAAAAATAAAAAATTAAAAAAGCCGGGTGTGGTGGCACACACCTTTAATCCCAGCACGCTCAGGAAGCAGAGAGGTAGGAGGGTTGCTGTGAGTTCAAGGCCACCCTGAAACTACACAGTGAATTCCAAGAAAAAGCCAGGCTGAAACCCATTGCTTTGAATGCTAACTTAAAAGGCAAAACAGCTGGGCATGGTGCCATACACCTTTAATCCCAGCACTTGGAAAGCAGAAGTAAGAGGGGTCATCTTGAGTTTAAGGATAGTCTTGGCTAGAGCAAGACCCTACCTCAAAAAACTGAAAAGAAAAAAAAAAAGCAAAACAAACTATTTGCATATTCAAATGTATATTCAATACCATTGGTATGCTCATCTTTGGGTTAATTTGAGATAGTTTTATTTTTGTGTATCTGATGCATGTGTATGTATGGGTGCACACATGCTACAGCACATGTTTGGAGGTCAGGGGACAAGATTGGTGTATCAGTCCTTGTTGTCCACCCTGTGTGAGACAAGGTATCTTACTTGCTACTGCCACTGGCTGGCTCATGAGCCCTCAATTCTTCCAGTTCCACCTCCCATCGCCTTAGGAACACTGGAGCTGCATCTGGGCGTACTCCTTCCTGAACTCTGGTCAGTAGGCTTGAGCACCTAGTGTTTTGAACCATTGAGCCATCTCCCTAGCCCGCAAGTAAAGTTTTGGAAGGTTTTCAGTAATTTTAGGATAGCATGAGATAACACCCTTTTTTACTTTTTTTTTTTTAAGTATTTAAACAATGGTGTGTGGCGGCCATAATGGTGCGCTCTTTTTTAATCCCAGCACTTGGGGAGCAGAGGTAGGAAGGTGGCCATGAGTCTGAGGCTATCCTGAGAGTACATAGTGAATTTCAGGTCAGCCTGGGCTAGAGTGAGACCCTGCTTTGGGAGGGGGAAATGTGTGTATGCACATGCGTGCTGTATATCCTCCTGCTGCTACAAATGCAAGTGAATGCCAGACATTTGTGCCACTTTTTGTGACAGGTTTATGTGGGTGGTTTGGGCATTGAACCTGGGCTGGCAAGTTTTGCAAGCAAGCCACTTCCAACTACTGAGCAATCATTGCAGCCCTGAGATCTCCCTTTAAGAACAATTTACGCAGGTCAGCCTGGAGTAGAGTGAAACCCTACCTTGGAAAAAAAAAAAAAAACAATCTACGGGAGCCAGTTTTGGTGGCGCACCTTTAATCTCAGCACTCAGGAGGCAAAGGTGGGAGGATTGGGAGAGTTCCAGGCCATCCTGAGACTACATAGTGAATTTCCAGGTCAGCCTGGGCTAGAGCGAGACCCTACCTCAGAAAAAAAAAAAAAAAAAATTATGGGCTGGAGGGGTAGCTTAGCAGTTAAGGCACTATTCTGTGAAGGCAAAGAATCCAGGTTCAACTCCCAGGACCCACAGCAATCCTCCTACCTCTGCCTCCCCAGGGCTGGGAATAAAGGCATGCGCCACCACGCCCAGCTAAATAAATAAATTTAAAAAAATTACATCCAAAACTACCCCAATAAGTTTTTTCGTTTTGGTTTGGTTTGGTTTTTCGAGATAAGGTCTTACTCTACTAGCACAGGCTGACCTGGAATTCACTATGTAGTCTCAGGGTGGCCTTGAATTCACAGCAATCCTCCTACTGCCTCCCAAGTTCTGGGATTAAAAATGTGCACCACCATGACCAGCCTTTTTTAAAAAATATTTTTATTTAATTTATTTGAGAAAGACACACACACACACACACACACACACACACACACACACACACGGACAGGGGAATGGATGCTCCAGGGCCTCCAGCCACTGCAAACAAACTCAAACTACAGATGCATGCACTGCCTTGTGTATCTGGCTTACGTGGGTCCTGGGGAATGAAATCAAGATCCTTTGGCTTTGCAGGCAAGTGCCTTAACCACTAAGCCATCTGTCCAATCCTTGGGGGGTTTTTTGAGGCAGGGTCTGACTCTAGCCTAGGACGAACTGAAACTAATTGGCCTTGAACTCCCAGTGATCCTACCACTGCCTCCCAAGTACTGAGATTAAAGGTGTGTATCACCATACCTGGCATTTTATCTTTTCTGACATTTCTTGGAGTATTTAGCAATGCTTTTGGATGTTCACAAGCATGTAGCGTTAGGAGCGTTTGACTGACCAGTTATCACTGATTATGAGGAAAAAGTATGGACTTGGTTCACTTTTACCATGAGTGTAATACTTAGCTGAACTGTTGTTTCCTCTTGTAGAAAATGAAATACTCTCCAGGCTAGGCGCTGTGATGGTCTGCTGAGTCCCAGCTTCTCAGTAAGCTAAGAATTGCTGGAATCCACAAATTTGGGGCTAATATTTTGACCCCATGTCTATCTTATCTACTCAGCTCTTCTTTCCTTTCTCCCTCCTTCTCTTCGTGTGTGTGTCTTATTCATGTGTGTGGGTGTATGTGTACATTCATGTGTTTGGGTGCTTGTGCACGTGGAAGCCAGAGGTTGGTGTCAGATGTTTTCCTCAGTCACTCTCCTCTTATTACTGAGGCAAGGTATCTTGCTTGATCCCAGAGCTCACTGATTCAGCTAGTCTACATTAACAAGCTTGTCCTACAGATCCCCTGCCTAATAGTTTCTAAGCATTGGGATTAAAGGCAGTCACCATGTCCACTCAGTATGAGTGCTGGGCTCCAAACTCTGGTCCTCATGTTTGCACAGGAAGCACTTTTTTATCCACCGAGCCATCTCCCCAGCTCCCTCCCCGTCATCTCTGTTGCTAAAGAAGAAGCCGGGCCTGTAATCCCAGCACTGAACAGGCTGAGGCAGGGTTGCTTAGGCCTAGGAGTTGGAGGTCAGCATCTCAGGAAGGAAGGGATGGAGGAAGGAAAAAGAATAGAAAAGAAAGAAGATGAACAGCCAGCCATGTAGCATACACCTTTAATCCCAGCATGTGGGGAAGTCAAGGCAGGAGAATCAGAAGTTCAGGACCAGCTTACGCTGCATGATTGAAATTCTGTATCAAAAGAGAAAGCGGGGAGGAGAGAGAAAGTAAGATACTGGGGGTTGTAGTCAGCTTCACGTTGCTGATATGAACAGTCAAACCAGACATAGTTTATGGGAGGAAAAGATTGATTTCAAGCTTACCCATCCAGAGGAAGCTCCATCAGTGGTGGGAGAAGCTGGCTCCCTTTCACAGATCCAAGCAGAGAGAAAGGCTGCAGCAAGCAGAACACCAGCGCCAGCTCACACAGAAACCTGCCAGAGCTCAGGCTACTCTGGACACCTTTGGGCTGGACTCCAGGATCCGCCCCAGTGACCCCTCCTCCAGCGTAAAGCACCAGAATCTACGGACCCTGCTCCTAGGAGCAAGCTGTATGTACTACTTATGGATTGAAATTAAATAATACCAAAGCTGTGTGTACGAGGTGGGCATAGTGCTTGCTAAATGCCCAGTAGAAAACTCAGCAAGCATGTGCTGCAGTGGAAATTTGATGTTACTGGCATATAGCAAGAGCTTGCCAAAACCTTGAGTAACTAGAAGATAAAAAGTTATAGTCGGGGGCTGGAGAGATGGTTTAGCGGTTAAGCGCTTGCCTGTGAAGCCTAAGGACCCCGGTTCGTGGCTTGACTCCCCAGTACCCATATAAGCCAGATGCACAAGGTGGCGCATGCATCTGGAGTTCATTTGCAGTGGCTGGAGGCCCTGGCGTGCCCATTCTCTCTCTCTCTCTCTCTCTCTCTCTCTCTCTGTCTATTGCTCTCAAATAAATAAACAAAAATTTATAAAAACAAAGAAAAGTTATAGTCAGTAATAGTTACAGTGTGGGCTGGAGAGATGGTTTTAGTGGTTAAGGCACTAACCTGCAAAGCAGCCTGGGTTCAGTTCCCCAGTACCCACGTAAGCCAGATGCACAAGGTGGCGCATGTGTCTGGAGCTTGTTTGCAGTGGCTGGAGTTCATCATGTGCCCATTCTCTTTCTGCCCTCGTCTCTCAAATAACTAAAACATTGATAAAATTTAAAAATATATTTACAGTGCTATATTGAGCAGTACCTGTGGGTTGTAAGTTAGATAATTAAGGTTGTTCTGTTTCACTGCACTAGCTAGCAAACTTGTCAAATTCTTGTGAAATCTTCCAATCTGCCATTGGTTTTTCTGTTTGTTTTGTTTTTTAAGGTAGAGTCTCACTCTAGCCCATGCTAACCTGGAATTAACTATATAGTCTTAGAGTGTCCTCAAACTTGTGGCAATCCTCCTACCTCTGCCTTCCAAGTGCTGGGATTAAAGGTGTGCGCCACCACACATGGCTTGGTTTTTTTTTTTTTTTTTTTTTAATGCTTTTTATTTATTTGAGAGAACAAGACAGAGAGTGAAAGAATGGGCACGCCAGAGCCTCCAGCCACTGCAAACAAACGTCAGACACATGTGCCTTGTGCATCTGGCTTTACGTGAGTACTGGGAAATTGAACTTGGGTCATAAGGCTTAATTTATTTGAGAGAGAGAAAGAGTCAGAGAGAGAGAGAGAGAGAGAGAGAATGGGCGTGCCAGGGCCTTTAGCCCCTGAAAACAAACTATAGATGCCTGCGCCACCTAATGCATATGGCTTACATGGTTCCTGGGGAATTGAACCTGGGTCCTTTGGCTTTGCAGTCAAGCACCTTAACTGCTAAGCCATCTCTCCAGCCTTTTTTTTTTTTTTAACTTTTTTTTGTCAACTTCCATAATTATAGACGATAAGCCATTATTCCCTTCCTTCCCCAACTTTTCCCTTCACAAATCCACTTTCCATCATATCCCCTCCCTCTCTTGAATAGTCTTTTGTGTGTGTGCGTGTCATCACCTTTTCCTCCTTATGAGGGTCTTGTGAAGGTACTGCTAGGGACTGCAAGGTCATGGATATCCAGGTCAATTTGGGTCTGGAAGAGGCATTGTAAGCAGTCCTACCCTTCCTTTGGCTCCTACATTCTTTCTGCCACCTCTTCCACAATGGACCCTGAGCCTTGGAAGGGATGATAGAGATGCTTCAGTACTGAATACTCTTCTGTCAACTTCTTCTCAGCATTGTGGTGTCCTTTGGGTTATCATAGTGCTCACCATCATCTGAAAAGAGAAGCTTCTCTAACCAAAAGTGAGAATAGCATTAGTGTATGGGTATGAATGTTAAGAAAAGTGCTTACTGGGCAGTTTGGTGAGCATAATATGTATAGGGCTCATGACTTCCCCTGCCATAGGTTTTTGATGTGGTTTTCAGTGTCAGGCATGTATTCCCTCCTACGAAGTGGGCCTCCAGTCCAATTAGAGAGCAGTTGGTTTCCACCATAACGTACATGCCACTATTATATCCATTTGGTCATTTGTCCTGGCTGGCCAAACTTAAGGCTTGCAGTACCCACTGTTTTCATCACTGATTATTTCTGTCTCCCATTGGGCTGCATGCAGAATGGCTTTTTCCAGCTTTCTGTCAGCTGGTCTATAGGGAGGAGGTTTTCAGCTCAGCTCCAGCTTGATTTATCAGTGACCTTGCAGCCAAAGCATGTGGAGTCTTCAGCAGTAGGGTCTTACCATCTATTCCTGGTGGGAAACCAAGGGCTCCGGCAGTGGCCTGTAATGTTTTGGGGCATCAGGGCCCTCCTTGGCCAAAAACTCACTGGAGGATATCCCATCCTTTGCACTGAAATTTTTCTAACAGTCTATGGCTTCTGGGCATGCCATTATCCAAAAAAGTAGGTTTCCATATGGCTTATCCATAACATCTTGAATTTTGATTAACCTTCCCCCATCCTTCTTTTACTCAATTTCTTTTTTAAAAAAATATTTTATCTTTATTTATTTATTAGAGAGACAGGGAGAGACTGGGCACACCTGGGCCTGTAGCCACTGCAAACGAACCCAGATGCATGTGCCACCATGTGCATCTGGCTTACATGGGATCTGGGGAATCAAATCTGGACCCTTAGGCTTCAAAGACAAGTGCCTTAAACCACTAAGCCATCTCTCCAGCCCACCTTTACTCAGTTTCTTCCTGTGACCTCACTTAGACCATTGCATCCTCAGTAATCTGTTCATCTACTTAAATATATGGAATACCATCTTCTTAAGTCCTTTTATGGTGATGGTATTACATCTACTTAAACATACTACTGGTATTATTAAAGGGATGACAATCCATCTGCTTAAATATATGGAATACCATCTCCTTAGGGCATTGGGTTTTTATATATTTTATTTTTATTTATTTATTTGAAAGAGGCAAAGAGGGAGGGGGGGGAATGGGCGTGCCAGGGCTTCCAGCCACTGCAAACAAACTCCAGATGCATGTGCCCCCTTGTGCTTATGGTGGGTCCTGGGGAATTGAATGGAGGTCCTTTGGCTTTGTAAACAAACGCCTTAACTGCTAAGCCATCTGTCCAGCCCAAGGTGTTTGTTTTTAATTAAAAAATATTTTGATAATCAGTATGCCAATTATTTTTACTTGTACCAGTGATTAAAGGACATGGTTTAATCTTTTTCATTGCAGAATAGTAGACTGGTTTGTTTATTTTAATATTTTAATTTCACTATGGCCAGAAATTACCTTACAGTATTTTTGGAGCCAAGTTTTATAATACAGTTAGCTAACTATAGAATTTAGAATTCTTGCAATTTCATGTTTCTCTATGAAAATATTCTGTGTTACTCCTCCAGGAACTAGTGTGTGTGATAGAAATGAGTGGTGCTTAGTCAGAGTACAGAGGAGCGTGTGTCATTCATGAAATGTTTTGGGTTAGTCATTTAACAAAGGTCTACTTGGAACCACCATATTATTTCACAAATGAAATGAATTTTGGCGCCTCTGAAGCAAAATTCCATTAATTAAGACCAATAATGTCCCTCCCCACTTTCATGATGACCTTGAGTTTGAACTCAGTTCCAGTAGAGAAAACCAAGGTTGTGGTAGGAAAGTTTTGTAAAATTTTGTTGTTGTTGTTGTTTTCTTTTTCGAGGTAGGGTCTCACTCTAGCTCAGGCTGACTTGGAATTCACTATATAGTCTCGGGGTGGCCTTGAACTCAATGGCAGTCCTCCTACCTCTGCCTCCTGAGTGCTGGATTAAAGGCATGTGCTGCCATGCCTGGCCATAAATAAAGTGCGATATGAAACAGGGTCCAGGATTAGACAGGTGTCACAGAGGGCTCTGTTGGCTGGCCTTATAGCTTAAATTTTATCTTCAATGCATTGGAAGACTCCAGTATGTGTATGGCAGGTTCTTATTCTAGCCCAGGCTGCCCTCGAATGCATAGTGATCCTCCTACCTCTGCCTCCCAAGTGCTGAGTGTGTGCTACCACTCATGGCTGCAATGGAAGTGGAAAGTGAGAAGTCCCACCAGTTGGCTTCCTCTTAAAGAAAATGGGCAAGATTGGACTGGAGAGATAGCTTAGCAGTTAAGGTGCTTGCCTGCAAAGCCGAAGGACTCAGGTTCGATTCCCCAGTACCCACGGAAGCCAAGATGCACAAGGTGATGGCTGTGTTGAGTTCGTTTGCAGTGGCTGGAGGCTCTGGCATACCAACTCTCATTCTCTCTGTTTCTCTTTTCTCTGTCTGTCTCTGCTTACAAATAAATAACTATAAAAATAGAATTTAGGGCAAGAGGGATGGTTTAGTGGTTAAGGCACTTGCCTTCAAAGCCAAAGGACCCAGGTTAAATTCCCCAGGACCCACGTAAGCCAGATGCACAAGGTAGTGCATGTGTCTGGAGTCATTTGCAGTGGTTGGAGGCCCTAGTGGGCCCATTCTCTCTCTGAAATAAGTAAAAATAAAAAATATTTTTTAAAAGATTTAAAAAAAAAGAAAACTGGCAAGATTAAGTGACAATAGGGGTGAAGATGTAAGGGAAGAAAACAAAGTGGAAGATTTTCAGGTGAAGTGGAAGTCACTGGAGAATGGGTGAGCAAACTGCTAATAGGAAGGTGATGATTGAGCTGGGCGTGGTGGTGCACGCCTTTAATCCCAGCACTCCAGCAGAGGTAGGAGGATTGAGTTCAAGGTCGACTTGAGACTGCATAGTGAATTCCAGGTCGGCCTGGACTAGAGCACGACTCTACCTAGAAAAAGCAGAAAGAAAGAAGGAAAGGAAGAAAGGGAGGAAAGGAGATGATGGGGCCACACAAGGTTGTTGAGCATTTCATTATGACAAGTTGGTTTACACTTAGTTTTATAACTCAGTAGATGAAAACTCCACAAAGGTTGAGTCTTACAGTCTCAAGGGGAAGCTTCATGATGGCAGGGAAAAGATGGCAGAGCAGAGGCTGGACATCACCTCCTTGCCAATATCAGGTTACAACAGCAGCAGGAGACTGAGCTGAGCATGGCAAGGGGGAGCTGCCTATAACACTCTAAGCCTACCCCCAACAACATACCTCCTCCAGCAAGTCTCCAGTTCCCAAATTGCCATCAGCTGGGAACCAGGTATTTAAAATGCATGAGTTTATAGGGGCACCTAATTCAAACCACCACACTAGGGTTAACAAAGTTCTTGATGTGTCCTGGGGAATGTGTACTGGAATGAGAGAGATCATTGAGGAAGGGCTGGAGAAATGGCTTAGCAGTTAAGGTACTTGCCTGTGAAGCCTAAGGACCCAAGTTTGATTCCCCAGAACCCACGTCAGCCAGATGCACGTGGTGGTGCACCCATTCGCTGTCTATGTGCCTCCCTCTCTCACTCTCTCTCTCTCTCTCTCTTGCTTGCTCTCTGGAAAAAAGAAAGAAAAGAACTGAGAGATCAAGAGTATGTTACTAAAAATGACAAGAGTAGGGCATAGAGAAGACCAGGGAGTAGGTGCTGAAGTTATCACTGAGAGGACCCAGTGGCCAAACTAGTTGACCCTATAGGCATGAAACTACTCTTCAGTAACCTGTGAGGCTCTCTGAATGCCAATTATCAAAGTAAAAACAGTACATTAGCTTTCCCTAGCCTCCTCTAAGGGCAGTCTTACCTGTCCATGTGTGTGTTACTGAAGAAGACGCATGCTTTAATGGCAGTCCTTTCATTACTAGATAATCTTTTCTATTTGCTGTGTAAAAATTCCTTCTTGCTGTCTAGGTTCATCCTTTGAAGTGAGTAACCTCTCTACATTTGTACAGGTTATGCTGACATCTTATTTATTTCTGTTTTGTTTTTCAAGGTAGGGTCTCGCTTTAGCCTAGGCTGACCTGGAATTCACAATAGTTTCAGGGTGTCCTTGAACTCATGGTGATCCTCCTACCGCTGCCTCCCAAGTACTGGGATTGAAGGCGTGCACCACCATGCCTGGCTTCTTCTTTTTTTTTGGGGGGGGGGGCTTCGAGGTAGGGTCTCACTCTAGCCCAGGCTGACCTGGAATTCACTATGTAGTCTCAGGGGGCCTGAAACTCACAGCCATCCTCCTACCTCTGCCTCCCGAGTGCTGAGATTAAAGGCATGTACCACCACAATTGAGAATTTTAATAGGTGAATATGCTGTAATTTGAACATAATCTCGTCTCATTACACTCTTTTGTCCCCCTCCCAGTTTGCTACTCCACTGAACCTACTCCTCTTTCCTAGTAGTCCACTTTTTGATGTTTCATTCTTTCTGTTCTCCTCCTCCATCTTATTTATATTCTCTGATATTTAAACTGTTGCTTTCTCTTTAGGATTTGGTATCAGGATGAAAATACAACCTTGGCTTCCTTCTGGAAATAAACTGAAATTATTTTTAAACCAGCAAGAGTAAAGTCTTAGTTCCTTTTGAAAAATGTGATTGGTGTTGATGAAAACCATATTGTTGAAGGAACTTAAGAGATTTATCTCATCAAGGTGTCTCATATTAAGGATGGAAAAAGAATGTGGCTGAAATGTATTATTACTAAAGTAGTTACCAAATCTAGAGTCTGGCTTCTATTCTGGTGGGAGTTTTGTTTTGTTTTGCTTTGTTATTTTTTATCATTTGTTTTTTACCACACCAAGTACAATCAGGTGTTTATAACTAACTGTATGTTTCATTTCTAGTGTGATGAGGTTACAGGAAATATAATAATTAAATGAAAATATCTTCTGATTTTTCTGGACAGCTCCTAAAGGATTAAGAGATGGATATGTAGGCTGGAGAAATGGCTTAGCAGTTAAGGTGTTTGCCTGCAAAGCCAAAGGACCCAGGTTCGATCCCCCAGGACCCACGTAAGCCAGATGCACAAGGCGCACATGCGTCTGGAGTTCGTTTGCAGTGGCTAGAGGCCCTAGTATGTCCATTCTCTCTCTGTCTATTTCTCTTTCTCTCTCTCTCTCTGCTTGCAAATAAATAAAATTAAAGGGAGAGATGGATACGTAGGTCATATATTTTCGTTTTTAGGATGAGGAAAGTGCAATTAAATTATTTAGCTGGCCATGGTAGGACACAGCTGTGATCCCACCAAGCCTGGTCCACATAGTGAAACTCTGTCAGAAAGGAAGGAAAGTTGTTTTCTGTGTGTGTCTGTGTATGTGCGCATGTGAGTGTTTTTGGATTGAACCCAGGGCCTGATGTGTGCTAGGCAGACCCTCTGCCTTACCACTGAGATACATCTCTAGCTCTTGATTTTCTGGAAACAAGGTCCTGTTATGTAGCTCAGGCTGGCCTCGTGCTCACTTTGTAGACTAGGCTGATCTTTTAATTTGCAATTATCCTTCCACCCTCCCCTTCCAAGTGCTGGATTGCAGGCATGCACCACCATGTCTGGAACCTAAAACTAACATTGAGTCCTTACTGTATGCCAGTTACTGTTCACTTGTGTTACTTACATTCACTTGGTTTTCTTGACAGTCCTTTGATGTGTAGAGATAACATTAGTGAATCTAGTTTTAGAAATAAGGACACAGAAAGACAAAGAGATATGTAACTTGTCAAAGGCTTACATGGCGACTCTGATAGACCCAGACTAGAGTCTAAGCTTTTATTTATTTATTTACTTATTTATTTATTTATTTATTTATTTATTCGAGGTAGGGTCTCAATCTAGCCCAGGCTGTCCTAGAATTCACTATGTAGTGTCAAGGTGGCTTCAAACTCATGGTGATCCTCCTACATCTGCCTCCCGAGTGTTGGGATTAAAGGCATGTGCCACCATGCCCAGCTATTTTTTACAATATTTTTAATTGGGCCTGGGGAGATACTCAGTGGTTAAGGGTGCTTCCCTGCAGAGCCTGCTGCCTGGATTCAGTTCCTCAGTGCCAGGATCAGCTCAGAAGTTTCCATGCCACAGAATATTTAGAATGAGCTCCTTGCTTATCTGCTCACCCAAGAAGAGACCAGCCCAGGTCCATCTCTCCTGAGTAGGAAAGGCCCAGCTCTCTGAAGAGACATCTGCCCTAGTGTAGGCTGGGCCTGGCTGTCTGAAGCAAGGTGAAAATCTCTGGGTTGTATACTGATGCATGCACCTGGCATATGACTGTCACTAGTGAAGCCGTCCACGTCCCCAGCCTTATTCAGCTGAAACACTCCAGTTCTGGCCATGTCCTGTGTGCTAGGAACTGAAATCTGAACTATTAAAACTCTGTAAAAATTTATAGTTTAGGGCTGGGAAAGAGGCTCAGCAGTGAAGGTGCTGACTTGCAAAGCCTGCAGCCAGGATTCAATTCTCCAGTACTCATGTAAAGCCAGATGTACAACATGGTACTTGTCTAGAGTTTGTAGTGGCAAGAGGCCACTGGTGCATTCATTCTCATATTCATATTCTCTCTCAAAAAAAAATAATTAAGAAAAACAGTAAAAAGAAATTCAGCCAGGCGTGGTGGCACACGCCTTTAATTCCAACACTTGGGAGGCAGAGGTAAGAGGATTGATGTGAGTTCAAGGCCACCCTGAGATTACATAGTGAATTCCAGGTCAGCCTGGGCTAGAGTGAGATCCTACCTCAAACAAACAAAAATTCAGTGTGAGCTGGGCGTGGTGGTGCACACCTTTAATCTCAGCACTCAGGAGGTAGAGGTAGGAGGATCACTGAGTTTGAGGCCAGCCTAAAATGCATAGCGAATTTCAGGTCAGCCTGGGAAAGAGCAAGACCCTACCTCAAAAAAAAAGAAAATTCAGTCTGAACTTAGTGATGAGACCCATCTCTAAATCATTTATTTATAGTCTGTGACACTGCAAGGAGCTAACATTCAGTCATGTGTATATACATATGTGTGTGTATAAGTATACGGGGGCGGGGAGGTCATTGTTTGGAACTAAGAATTGAACCCAGGGCTTCATGAAGTGCATGCAGGCTCTACCACTGAGCTGTGCCTCCAGCCCTTATGTATATATTAAACGATCATACTTGCTTTAAAGAACAGAGTGTTTGGTTTTGAATAGTCTACTTTCTGAGGGCATTCATGAGGGCATATGTGACCTGAAGAATATTACAATGACTTATTGTTTTCTCTCAGGAATTCTAAACTTGTGATTCAATTGCGTTAGCCATAGCTGCTCTCAACCACCTCATTCCTAGCTCATTTTAGCCCTGAGATACAGATACCATTTTTGCCTTTGGCACTTTTTTACCTACTAGCCCTAGCATAGATTTACCTTGTTTTCTTAGTCATTTGCCTAACTCATTTCATCAAAATAATTCTGAGCAGGGGCCAGAGAGATGGCTCCACAGTTAAGGCAACCTGCAAAGCCTTACAACCTGGGTTCAGGTCCCCAGAACCCATGTAAAAGCCAGATGCACAGTGTGGCACATGCATCTGCAGGTTGTAGTGGCTAGAGACCCTGGTGCGCCCATTCTCACTCAACTCACTCACTCTGTCTTCTCTCTGTCTCTCTCTGCTTGCAAATAAATAAAGAAAAATGTAAAAAAAATTTGAGCAAAATTTATGCATAGATGATTGACCCAGAGTATTTCATCACCCACACAGATTTGATTATTAGTATTCTCTCAAAGGATTAAAAAGGTGGAAAATAAGATGAATTTTGCCTTTTATTTACATATGGACCCCAATACAGAAGTTACTCAGTGTATAACTTTGTACAGACTCCTTTCTGAATTTGGCATAGAAATAAGCTGAAATAAAAAACTAGTTGGCATGACTCCAGGTATTTGCCTTGTTTTTGCCTGTGGGTCAAAAACTGTGTTATTCTGGAATGGCTGGAGTGGTACAAGCAAAATTGCATTTCTCAAAATAAATAAAGATTTAAAAATTACATTTCTCTGTTTTGCATCAACTTCACATGATGTGTATTATATATATATCTTCCAAGGCAGGGTCTTGCCCAGGCTGATCAGGTTGTGTGCCTCCATGCCCAGCGTGATTTGCATTCTTCCGCCAGAATTATACATCTTCTAATTTCCTTCTACTAAGTGATACAGATGTTGTGAGCTTTTTAGCTATTTATTCCTAATATCTTCACCCCATCTTTTAAAAACATTTTTATTTATTTATTTGCATGTGTGTATGGGTGTGCCAAGGTCTCTTGCTGCTGTAATTGAATGTCTTTCTGGCTTTATGTGCGTGGCTGGAGTGTTGAGCCCTGGGTCAGCAGGCTTTTCAAGCAGGCATCTTTAATAACTAAGCTATCTCCCCAGGCCCACCTGTGTTTTTTGTTGTTTTCAAAGTAGGGTCTTATTCTAGCCCAGACTGACCTGGAATTCATTATGTAATCTCAGGGAGGCCTTGAACTCATGACGATCCTTCTGCCTCTGCCTCTGCCTCCCGAGTGCTGGAATTACAGGCATGCACCACCGCGCCCGGCTTTTCTTTCTTTCTTTCTTTTTATAAGTTGTTAGAGTAATATTAGATAATGTTACAAGTTGTTAGAGTAATGTTAGATAATAATTACAGATTTTCTGAGGGCTGGAAAGATGGCTCTTTCCAGGGATGCTTGCTTGCTAGGTCTGATGGCCTGGGTTCAGTTCCCCAGTGCCCATTGTAAAGCCAGATGCACTGAGTAATGCATGCATCTAGAGTTTGACTGCAGTGGCAGGAGGCCCTGGTATGCCCATCTCTTTGTCTCTTTCTGCTCGCAAATAAATGATTTAACATATTTTAGGGCTGGAACAGGCTAGAAGGATGACTTAGCAGTTAAGGTGTTTGCCTGCAAAGCCAAAGGACCCAGGTTTGATTCCCCAGGACCCACGTAAGCCAGATGCACAAGGGGGCGCACACATCTAAGGTTCATTTGCAGTGGCTGAAAGCCCTGGCACACGCATTCTCTCTCTCTCCCCCTCTTTCTCTGTCAAATAAATAAAAAAATATTTTAAAAAATTTAAGAGCTGGTCATGGTGACACACGCCTTTAATCCCAGCACTCAGGAGGCAGAGGTAGGAGGATCACCATGAGTTCAAGGCCACCCTGAGACTCCATAGTGAATTCCAGGTCAGCCTGGGCTACAGTGAGACCTTACCATGAAAAAAAAAATACATATATATATATATAGAGAGAGAGAGAGAGAGAGACTGGAGGGATGGCTTAGGGGCTAAGGCATTTATTTGCCTGCAAAGCCAAAGGACCCTGGTTTGACTCTCCAGGACCCACATTAGCCAAATGCTCAAGGGGGTGCATGCGTCTGGAGTTCATTTGCAGTGGCTAGAGGCCCTGGCGTGCCCATTCTCTCCCCCTCTCCCTCTTTCTCTGTCAAATAAATAAATAAAAATAAAATATAAAAAATTATATTTTAGAGCCCGGTATGGTGGTGCATGCCTTTAATCCCAGCACTTGGGAGGCTGAGGTTGGATGGCCATGAGTTTGAGGCCACCCTGAGATAGTGAATTCCAGGTAAGCCTGAGCTAGTGAGACACTACCTCAAAAAACAAAAACTTTTTTAAGTAATAAAGCATTTCTGAAATTTATCTGGTCGTGTCACTGAAATAAATAAATACCATTAGATGTCTGGTAGCCCAGGGTGACTTGGAACTTACTCTGTAGTCCCAGGCTGGCCTCAAACTCACAGGATCCTCCTAGCTCAGCCTCTTGAATGCTGGGACTAAAGGTGTGCATTATCGTGCCCAGCTATGAATAAAATCATAAATCTTATAAATTAAAAAAAATAGTCTTGGTAGGGGATGTAGCATTCAGTGTAGGACACTTGCCTAGTTAGCATGCATGAGGCTCTGGGTTCTATCTGCAGCCCTGCCAAAGACTAAAAATAAAAATACACCCAGTAATAATAGTGGACTTGTGCTTTGACTCATCTTGTTTCCATACAAGCTGTTTTGTAATATGTTCTCTTAAAATATCTTCAAAATAGTTCCTGGTGGGATAGAAACAAATGTTGGGGAAAGTCTCTTGTTGCAGACATTCATTAGTGTACTAGCACTGCCAAGAGGAAGGAGAGTGTGCCAGGGCAAACACTTGGGCCTGAGAACAGCATCCCTTCTCTGAATTCCTGGTTTGTTCTTTCCCAGTCTTCCCCTTCCGTGTCCCACAAGTTCCATTGTTGGCACCTGCCCTTGTCCAGAGTGTAAATGCTGTGCCAAAGCACTAGTATAGCGCATCTGAGAATCAGTGTAAAGGAACCACTCCTGTCTAGTGACTTAATTTTGTTTGTTACAGTTTAAGCAGGGTATGGTGACACACCCCATCTCATGGGGGGGGGGGCAGAAGCAGGAGGATCACTGCAAATAAGGTCAGCCTGGTCTACAAGGCAAGTTCCAGGCCAGCCAGGGCTACATAAAGAGACCCTGTCTGAAAAACAACAAAAGAAACCTTTTTTGTTTTGTTTTTGTTTTTTTTGAGGTAAGGGTCTCACTGTAGCCCAGGCTGACCAGGAATTCACTAAGGACTCTCAGGGTAGCCTCGAACTCACGTTGATCCTCCTACCTCTGCCTCCCGAGTGCTGGGATTAAAGGCGTGCGCCACCACGCTCGGCTTAAAAATGGTTTCTTTAAGCCGGGCATGGTGGCGCATGCCTTTAATCCCAGCACTCGGGAGACAGAGATAGGAGGATCACCGTGAGTTCAAGGCCACCCTGAGACTACATAATGAATTCAGGTCAGCCTGGACTAGAGTGAGACTCTATTTCAAAAAACCAAAAAAAAAAAAAAAAAAGAAACCATTTTTAAAAGCCTGCGATAGGAAGAGATCAGTAGTCTAGGAGAGTTTTGTTATCACTTTTTTCTTAGCATTGGTCTCTTAGTACCTGTTCCTAGAAGACAAGGTCATAGACTTAATTCTGCCTACTGTGGAATAAGTCAGTAGGTGTCATGACTCTAGCATGTTGTTAATTTGGTATTGTATTCTCCAGAGAATCCTGTACTTTACAGTACTGCCTCACAGACTTAATTTCCTTTTAAAGACCACTCTTGGACATTTCCTCTCCACTTCTCTATTTTCAGAGTTATTATTAAGTCTTAGGTTTTGGGCACTGACAAGACCTTTAGAAACAGAATTAGAGTGGGGATTTTAGTGGTCATACTATTCAGTTTATTCTCTCCATAGGTTAAAAAAACAAAACAGGCCAACAGGAACAAAGTGATTGGCCCAGGGCCTGCTGCCAGCAGCAGAGTTGGCTCTAGAACCCATGGCATGTGCGCTCTCTGCAATATGTTTCTGCTCTTGTCCCAGAGCTCAGATACTGATCAGTTCTTAGCAGCATACTAGGAACTGAGCTCCAAATCATCTATTACTGAAATACATGTTTACTAAATGCTGAGTTCTTTTTGGCCCTTTCTGTTATGTTGTACTATACTCAACCAGACCAGATTGTGATTTAATTGAAAATTACCACTTTGCTTGCAGGTGGTCCAGTGGGGGAGGCACTTGAATCTTAGTTTTGATAAACCTTGCTTTTGTTTGTTTGTTTGAGGAAGGGTCTAGCTCTAGCCCACGCTAACCTCTAATTCACTCAGTAGTCTCAGGGCAGCCTTGAGGTCACAGGGATCCTCCTACCTCTACCTCGCAAATGCTGGGATTAGAGGCGTGCGCCACCACGCCCAGCTGATGAACTGTTAAAGCTCTTCACTTGGTACTATTCTCTTGACTTAATTCCTTAGGTGCCCTGTGATATCAGGTTGTTGAAACTTAATTCCTTAGTGGGATTCCAAATCCATTCCATTTTGTTTAGATCGCCATTGGCACCTTTGTTTGGGACTCCAAAGTATTTCAAGCTGATCGAGCTTCCTTCCAGATAGCCTCTCCCCTCCTCACCAAGAGAGGAGGCATTTAAAACAAAAACTTTAAAGTGAACACTGTATTCAGACACTAGATTCAGTGGCTTCTCATTCCCCTCATGTTTAAAGTTAGCATCCTTAAAAGGACCTAGCGCTGGTCACCTCTCTGACACACATCTGGTCTTTCTGGTCCTTATCGTTTCACTCCAGTTTGGCTAGATCGGAGATCTCAAATAGAACAGTTGGTTTACTGATACTTGTCCTAAGAAGGATGTAGCCTAGTTCAGCACTAGTTAACCTACATATAGTTAAATTTACTTTAGAATGCTCGAGACTATAACTTTTTAAAAATGTTTTATTTATTTATTTGCAGGTAGAGAGAGACAGACAGAGAGTATGGGTACACAAGAGCCCATCATGGTGGTGAATGCCTTTAATCCCAGCACTCTTTTACACCGGAATCTAATATATATCAATTCTTTATACTTTATTTATTTATTTTGAGGTAGGGTCTCACTGTAGCCCAGGCTGACCTGGAATTCACTATGTAGTCTCAGGGTGGCCTTGAACTCATGGCGATCCTCCTACCTCTGCTTTCCAAGTGCTGGGAATAAAGGCGTGCACCACCACGCCCAGCTAATCTTTATACTTTTTAGGACT
Organism: Dipus sagitta; assembly: GCA_036346955.1. Taxonomy (NCBI): domain Eukaryota; kingdom Metazoa; phylum Chordata; class Mammalia; order Rodentia; family Dipodidae; genus Dipus; species Dipus sagitta. The sequence continues at coordinate 91,326,916 of CM070780.1, read as the reverse complement.
AGGTCTCACTATGTATCCCAGGCTGGCTTCAAACTCATGTAGCTAAGGCTGGCCTCCAACTTGGAATCAATCTGCTTCTGCCTCCTGAGTACCAGCATGGCAGATGTGGGCTACTACCCCTGGCAGATAAGATCATTTTTAGCCACTATTTCTGCATTCTGTTCCTGATTCTGCACTTTTGTGGTCCAGCATAACTTTTCCATAAGGCATGAAGAAGTAGTAAGGTTTTGTCTTAGTTTAAATGGTTCTGTGCTGTGAATATATCAATCTGCATCTTTTGTTTGGGTTTTGTTTTGGGGTTTTGTTTTTTTTTTTTTTTTTCCTTCAGGGTAGGGTCTTGCTCTAGCCCAGGCTCACCTAGAATTCACTATGTAGTCTTAGGGTGGCTTTGAACTCACGACAATCCCCTTACCTCCGCCTCCCTAGTGCTGGTGCTAAAGGTGTGTGCCACTGTGCCTGGCAGAGAGAGGAAATAGGCACACCAAGGCCTCTGGCCCCTGCAACTGAACTACTCCAGACATGCACCACTTTGTGCATCTGGCTTTACGTAGATACTGGGAAGTTGAACTCGGGTTGTTAGGCTTTATGAGCAAGCACCTTAACCGCTATAAGCCATCTCTCCCAGCCTTTTTTAAAAAAAATATTTAATTAATTAATTTAATTCATTTATTTGAGAGAAAGAAAGAGGCAGATAGATAGAACAGGTGCACCAGGGCCTCTAGGCACTGCAAACAAATTCCAGATACATGGGCCACTTTTAAAAGTTTTATATATTTATTTATTTGAAAGAGAGAGAAAGGGGCAGGTAGAGAGATAATGGGTGTGCCCAGGGCCTCTAGCCACAGCAAACTCCAGGCTCATACATCATCTTGTACATCTGACTTTACATGGGTACTGAGGAACCATACCTGGGTCCGTAGGCTTCACAGGCAAGTGCCTTAACCACTGAACTAGCTCTCCAGCCCTGTCTTTTACTATTTGTTTATTTATTTGACAGAGAACAAGGCAGAGGAAGAGAGAGAAAATGGGTGCACCAGGGCCTCCAGCCACTGCAAATGAACTCCAGATGCATGCACCACCTTGTGCATCTGGCTTCCATGGGTCCTGGGGAATCGAACCAAGGTCCTTTGGCTTTGCAAGCAAGTGCCTTAACCGCTAAACCATCGCTCTAGCCCCTGTTTTTGTTTTTTTCAAGACAGGGCTTCATGTAGCCCAGTCTGGCCTCAAACTGCCTGTATAACTGAAGATGATCTTCAATTCCTGGCCCTCCTGCCTCCAACTCTTCAGTGCTGGGCTTATGCAAACGTACCACCTTGCTCAGTTCTTTTGTATGGTGCTAGGGATCAAACTCAACACTTCAAGCATGCTAGGGCAAGTACTCTACCAGCTGAGGTACTTCCCCAGATTTTTTAAATTATTATTATTTACTTGCTTTTTGGTTTTTTGAGGTAGGGGCTCAATCTAGCCCAGGCTGACCTGGAATTTACTATGTAATCTCAGGCTGGCCTCAAACTCAGAGCAGTTCTCCTACCTCTGCCTTCTGAGTGCTGGGATTAAAGGTCCATGTCAGCTTTATTTATTTATTTATTTATTTATTTATTTATTTATTTATTTAATTTTAGAAGGGGGAGGGAGAGGAAGAATTGGCACACCAGGGCCTTAGCCACTGCAGTCAAACTCCAGACACTTATGCCACCTAGTGGGCATGTGTGCTCTGCATTTACCTCACCTTTGTGCATCTGGTTTATTGGGATCTGGAGAGAGATTGAACATGGGTCCTTAGACTTCACAGGTAAGCCCCTTAACCGCCAAACTATCTCTCTAGCCTAGCTTTTAAAAAATATTTTAGCTGGGTGTGGTGGCGTACGCCTTTAATCCCAGCACTCGGGAGGCAGAGGTAGGAGGATCTCCATGAGTTCGAGGCCACCCTGAGACTCCATAGTGAATTCCAGGTCAGCCTGGGCTAGAGTGAGACCCTACCTCGAAAAACCAAAAAATATATATATTATTTGAGGGGGAGGGAGAGAGAGAGAATGTGTGCTCCAGGGCCTCCAGCCACTGCAAATAAACTCCAGACGCATGTGCCACTTTGTGCATTTGGCTTACGTGGGTCCTGGGAATTGAACCTGGGTCCTTTGGCTCTGCAGGTGAGTGCCTTAACTGAAAAGCCATTTCTCCAACCCCCCCCCCCTTTTTAAACTCAGCTTTATACCTATCCAAATTGCATGTGGATCTAGTTTATTATGTTTGGCTGTATAGGATTCAGTATGTGGGTATTCAGTAGTTCCTCTAGTCCTTGGCTTTTAAAAATAAAAATAAAAATTATTTGAGAGAACAAAGCAAAGAGGAAGAATGAGTATGGGCATGCCAAGGCCTCTTGTCACCACAAACCAACCCCAGACACATGTGCCACTTTGTGCATCTGGCTTTATGTGAGTCGTGGGGAATTGTACCCAGGCTGTCAGGCTTTGTAAACAAGTGCCTTTAACCACTGAGCCATCTCTCCATCCCAGTCCTTGGCTTTTATAGACAAGACTACATCCAATATCCTCATGGCTCATCTTGGACATATGTATTAGCATTTTTCTAGGCCACAAGGAATTTTTCTCCTTTTAATATTCGGACATGAACATTTCTGTCAGCTTATATGTATCTTTTAAAGCCTAGACTTTAAAGCATCACTAATTTCCTTAATGAGAAATTAATATTGGATGTAGACGTTTTTGAATTGAAGTAATTAAAACACTGGAAGGCTGTGTTGATAGTGAGTAATCTAAAATCAGAAGTAGATGGGTCTGGAGAGATGGCTTAGCGGTTAAGCACTTGCCTGTGAAGCCTAAGGACCCCAGTTCAAGGCTTGATTCCCCAGGACCCACGTAAGCCAGATACACAAGGTGGCGCATGCATCTGGAGTTTGTTTGCAGTGGCTGGAGGTCCTGGCATGCCCATTCTCTCTCCCTCTCAAATAAATAAATAAACAAAAATTTTTAAAAAATTAAAATAAAAGAATCAGAAGTAGAGCCGGGCATGGTGGCGCATCCCTTTAATCCTAGCACTTGGGAGGCAGAGGTAGGAGGATCTCCATGAGTTCAAGGCCACCCTGAGACTACAAAGTGAATTCCAGAATCAGAAGCAGGAATGGAATGTCGTGTGGCTGGAGGAATTAAAGCTTGGAATGCTTGAGGTTTGGTGTTGTCTTCTCTAGTTTGCCAATTCAAGAGAAATTTCTAATATCTTATGAGAAAGAGAATGAAAATGTGGGTGCGAGGGCCTCTAGGTACTGCCAACAAACTCCAGACATACACACCACTTTATGCATCTGGCTTACATGGGTAAAACTAAGGAATCAAGCCTGGGTCCTTAATCTTCTCAGGCAAGTGCCTTAACAGCTACACCATACCTGCAGCCAAATTTCTAGGCTTTTTTTTTGTTGTTGTTCCTCTTTTCAAGGTAGGGTCTCACTCTGGTCCAGGCTGACCTAGAATTCACTATGTAGTCTCAGGGTGGCCTCAGACCCTCGGCGATCCTCCTACCTCTGTCTCCTGAGTGCTGGGATTAAAGGCATGTGTCACCATGCCTGGCTAAATTTCTAATATTTTTGAAGATTGTGTACTTCAGGCTTTCCTTCCTCCTGCACGTGCTCACTGACTGCCAACACTTGATACACATAGCAGCAGTTACTTCTTCCTGTCACTTGTCCTGCTACTGTGACCTTGTCAAGCACAGTGTTCTTTTTGTACCCTAAAGCACTGTGACTGCCATGTAGGTGCTGATCAGTATATTTTGAAGAAATCATAGAGCCTGTGGGGCTGGGAAGAGTGAGGATGGTGTTGAGACATGGATGGAGAGAATTATCTTAGTAAGTAACTTAAATTATCTGGAAGTACGGAATGGAATCTGGACCTGGTGGCTCGTGCCTTTAATCCCAGCACTTGGGAGGCCAAGGAAGGAGGATGGCTGTGAGTTCAAGGCCAGCCTGGGTTAGAGTGAGACCCTGCCTCAAAAAAATAAAAAAGATGGCTCAATGATTAAGGTAGTTGCCTGCAAAGCCCAAGTTTGATTCCCCAGCATCCATGTAGCACCAGATATATAGGGTGGCACATGCGTCTGGAGTTTGTTTTCAGTGGCTAGAGGCCCTACTAGCACATCTATGGAAAAGGAAAAAATAAAAAGTTTAAAGAGTCAGACATGGTGGCTTTCATCTGTAATCCTAGTACTCAGGGAGGCTGAGGTAAGAGATTTGCTGTGAGTTCGAGGGCCAGCCTGGGCTGCAATGAGACCTTGCCTCAAAGAAATAAGTGCGGATATAAGAGCCTAAGCTGATGGAAATATGACCAGTATGCAACATATCCACACTGCAAAGTTAATATTGTAAGAATAATTTTTAAAAAATGTAGAATAGCTTGGCATTTCCATTCCTTTAATCCCAGCACTGGGAGGCAGAAGTGGGAGGATCGCTGTGAGTTCAAGGCCACCCTGAGACTGCAGAGTGAATTCCAGGTCAGCCTGGGCTAGAGCAAGACCCTACCTAGAAAAACCAAAAATGTTTGGAATAGAATTAAGTAGTCCTAAATAAGGAAACAGTGATAAGGATGATAGATGGCAGCTTTGATAGACCTCTGTTGTAGAATATTGTCATTTGCATATGTGCAAACTAAATCACTGATTGAAGCTTGAAAATTAATAGATTACTCCTTGGAATTTGAACAGCAACATATTTTTTAAACATCTACATATGTGTTTTATTTTGGAATAAGTTGCAAAACTTAATGCCTGACAGATACAGCTATCTTAAAGAATTTATTATTAGCTCCTTGCCTTATTTCTTGATTGCCTCAGTTTTAATCAAAATTGGGTTTCCTTGAATGAGTAGACTAAAATTAAGGGAGATATTTTGAATATTTTGGTCAGTGTTCTCTCGAAATGCTCTATGGTTTGGAAGTCGCGTGCCTCTCACATTTCAGCAGGTCCATTCATGTCCCGCAGATAGTACAGCTAAGTAACAGGGCGAACCGAGCTTCAGAGGGCGAGGCTCCGGTGCAGAACTTCACACTCAGAGCTTAAGCACTAAAACTGTTGGGAGAAGTCAGAGTAATGTTTTGATTTTTATCATGCACTCATTATAAGTCGCTTTATAATATAAATTCTTTTGGTACATACTTTCATAGCTCAGGGAACAGTTACTTTTAAGATTATTTTACGTAAAAGCCACATTGCTCCCAAAGTTAGCTTGTTTATTAATAGAACTCTGTTGTATTTTAGTTAGGAGGACATAGTCTCTGTAAGTGGCTAAAGACCCAAGGTTGAAAGTGTTATAGCCCCTTTCTTCAATCCTGAAGTGATCCCTGGTACTGACGTACTTTAAAACTCATTGCTGCCTGGGTACTTTTTGCTGCTAATTAACATCTCTTTTTGCAGGATTCATGAATAAAATTTTCCATCCCAACATTGATGAAGCGTAAGTAACTATTTAAACATGTTTAAATTTTAGCAGCAGCTGATCTAGATTAGAGCTCATCTTCTTTCCCTGTTGTAGAAGACCCTTCAATCACCATTCTGAATTTTATGGGGAAGGAGGACTGTGAAAGGTCACTTAAATTGTAGAGTTCTAGCCAGGTGATGTTCTAAGCCACTGATTTCCAGTGCAACTATTGTACTGCATAGGTTTTTTCCATTGTCATGACCAGGTCCTTCATTCCCTTGGGTATCCAGCTGACATTTGTACTATTCCACGTCTTGGTTCTTACGTTATAGACACAATTCAAGGATCTGTTTGCAGCAGATCTGAAAGTATTTCTTAGTTCTTGAGAGAAAAATAACGTGCTTGACTTTCATTTCAATTAATCAGTCTTATTCCTTTCTTTCCTTATAGCATTTTCTTAGTGTGATGTTTTTAAATGACTTGCCATGTATTAGCCATCCTGACAAGGATGTTTTCTGAGGTAACCACAGCAAAATGTCAAATTCAGGAATTTAATATGAATGTAATACTTTTTATTTAGTTTGCTATATTATAGAAATGTACATTTTAGCATCTATCTTTTTAGTGAAGGATTCAGTCCAGAATCATTGTTAAGTTTCCTTAATCAGAAACAGTTCCACAACCTGCCTTTTCTTTTATAAATTTGACATTTAAAAAAAATAGAGTAGTTATTTTATAAAATGTCCCTTGACTGGAGTCTGCTTCCTTATTAGATTCAAAGTATGCACACACTTTACCACATATGAAGATTTGTCTGTCTGAGGTCACAAGGTCTGCCCCCTCCCCCTTGTTCCCCAGGCTAATTCTTTTCACCTGGTTCAGGTGTTTTCTGGTTTCTTCATTGTTGAGTTGCTATTTTTCCTTGTCTGTAAATGAGACACATCAGACATTGTAAATATTTTCTGCTTCTCATATATACCCCCAATTGAATGTTTGGGTTTTTTGTTAAGGTCTATGAAAACTATTTTTCTTGAAAAATAAAATAGTTGGCAGGTACATGCAACGAATTTTCTAATTTTTTTTTTTGTAAAAAGTGCCATTCTTTCCATCTGTTTCAGGTCAGGAACTGTGTGTCTAGATGTAATTAATCAAACTTGGACAGCTCTCTATGGTGAGTTTGGCCATGGAATATTTCTTAGAGATATTGAGACACTGCCTTAAAAAATGTTGTTTGGCTTTTTCTCTGGTTTAAGATGTTATGTTGGGAATGGGAAGGGATTGTGAGCAACTGGATGAGAAATTTGATCAATGGAAAAATACATTTTCTCTGAAGTACAGACTTCAGATTAGAAGTACAAGCCTAAAATGGTTTTATGCACCAAGTGTAGTGGTACATCTTGTAATCCCAGCATTGGAAGGCTGAGGCAGAAAGGCTGAGGAGAGTTTTTATTCCAGTGTGGCCTACATAATGAGACTGTCTCAAACAAAACAAAGAAATAATGTTGTGAGGTTCTAGACTAAAGGTATGGTGATTTATGTATATAGACATATAAACACATACATAAATATCTTATAAATGTATGTTCAGGAGCAAATAGAGTATATGTAGTATTGCTTACTTTTAGGGGGACAAAACCTCTTAGGAATGTTTCTCTGAGATGATGAGATACATGATATAGTAAGAGATTCCAAGGATCATCTTTTCAAAGACCAAAGCCTTCCTTCAGTGCTGAAAGTAGTTACTTATCTATTATAATAAATCAACAGGTGACTGATCCAGCTATGTTGAATATCACAGAGACACAAGCAATATCAACCCTCTCCTTGAGCTTGTCACATACTTAATGAGTTGAAAATAGTGTGTGTGTGTGTGTGTGTGTGTGTGTGTATACACACACACATACATACATATACTTGTTTTAGGCTCAGGCTGACCTGGAATTCACTCTGTACTCTCAGGGTGGCCTTCAAGTCATGGTGATCCTCCTATTTCTGCCTCCAAAGTTCTGGGATTAAAGGCATGCACCACCACGCCCAGCATACATACAATTTTTGAGGCAGGTCTCACTCTAGCCCAAGCTGATCTGGAATTCACACTGTAGCCCAGGCTAGCCTCAAACTCACAGCAATCCTCCTACTTCAGCCTCTTGAGTTTTGGGATCAAAGGTGTTAGCCACCATACCTGGTGAATATGAAAAAATATATATATACACACACACACACACACACACACACACATATACATATACATATATATATATATTTTTTTCTTTTTTGGTTTTTTGAAGTAGGGTCTCGCTCTAACCCAGGCTGACCTGAAATTCACTCTGTAGTCTCAGAGTGGCCTCGAACTCTTGGCAGTCCTCCTAACCCTGCCTCCCGAGTGCTGGGATTAAAGGCATGCACCACCACGCCAGCTTTGGTGAATATATTTTAAAGTATAAAGTTAATTAAGGAAACTAAAACAAATGTTCATTATACCCATATATCCTCAGGCTTCATAGACACCCCATGCTCTGGTGCCCCTGTCCTGCAAGGCTTCCTCTGATTCGCCTCTCAGCGGTGGCTGGGAACCCTTATATTTTGTTTCCTCATATGAGCCACTTTTACTTTGTATCTAGTTTGCTCTACATACCTGTATTTTTTGTGCTGCTAGATTGTTTTTGCCCTAAGGGCTGTCAGGTGCATGTCTGATTTGTCTTGAAGTCCTGGGGCTCTTGGTACAGTGCCTCTCAATACTGTGAGTTGCGTAGAGTCATACAGATAAGAGTTGGTGAAGGGCACGAGACATGTAGAGAAGGATCACTTATGGCTGGTTTACCCAGCAGCGTCTTTCTTCCTAGTTGACGATTTGTGAGACCTTTCCACAGTCTAAGGCAGCAAGCCATCTTAGTTCACCCATAGTCCAAAACTCATCATTGCCAGATATCTTTGTGCTAGGTGGATGAGTGCGAATCATAGGATGATTGGTCACCAGAAACACAGTTAATCTCCCCCCCCCCCCGATTCTACCATTCATGAATTATTTCCTCTGCCAAGAATTCTGTCCCCTGATCTTTGTGTGACCAGTTTCTTTTTTTGTCACCTCAAGCATCGTATCATTTCCTCAAAGAAGCCTCCTTCCCTAGCCACTCCACTACATAGCATCTTGCTTCAAATAAGGTTTTAAAGCTGTTACTCTATTGTTTTAATTTTATTTATTTATTTATTATTTTTTGGTTTTTCAAGGTAGAGTCTCACTCTATCTCAGGCTGACCTAGAATTAACTATGTAGTCTCAGGCTGGCCTCGAACTCACAGTGATGCTCCTACCTCTGCATTCCAAGTGCTGGGATTAAAGGCCTGTGCCACCACACTGACTTACTTATTTGTGTGTAAGAGAGAATGAGGCAAATAGAGAATGGGCACACCAGGGCCTCTAGCCACTGCAAACGAAGTCCAGACACATGTGCCACCTTGTGCATCTGGCTTACGTGGGTATTAGAGAATTGAACCTGGATCCTTAGGTTTTGCAGGCAAGTGCCTTAACCACCAAGCCATATCACCAGCCCTGCTACTTTATTTTTTAGCTTATCAAATTAGATTATAAACTCCACTAGACCAGAGTTACTTAAATTTTTTCCATTTGCAACCCCTTTATCCCAATAATTTTTTTTGGGGGGGGGGGCTTTTCAAGGTAGGGTCTCACTCTAGGCCAGGCTGACCTGTACTATGTAGTCTCAAACTCATGGTGATCCTTCTACCTCTGCCTCCCAAGTGCTGGGATTAAGGGCGTGCAACACTATACCCAACTATAGCCCAAGAAATTTTTATGTGATCCTGAATATATAGGTATATAAAATAAGGATTCAAATCAAACATTTACTGATAAGTCATAAATTTATTTTTAAATAATTCTTTGGTATACATATATTTATTACCATTTATTAAAGAGGAAAGCAAATTATATCCTAGTATGATTGATGTCTTATTTATTTTACATAAAGATTAAGTCTACTGTTTGATACTGCAGGCTGCACAGCATCTTCAGTATGATTGTCAATGGTGAGAGTTCCACCTTCCATTACAGAATAGCAGACATCTGTTTAGGACCATTTCAGGAATTGTTGGAAAATCTGACCTATGCATCCAAGCCAGAATTCATTGAATTTTGTTGTTGTTGTTGATGTTATGAAACTCAAGACAGGCCGGCTGTGGTGGCACATGCCTTTAATCCTAGCACTTGGAAGGCAGAGGTAGGAGGATTGTTGTGTGTTCAAGGCCAATTTGAGACTACATAGTGAATTCCAGGTCAGCCTGGACTAGGCCCTACCTCAGGAGAGGGGGCAGCGGGCAGAGAAAGAAATTCAAGTCAGTAATTCAAATGAAAATTAGACATTCTAACACAATATGATATAAAGATATCCTAATTTGATACTTAAGTGTTTGGGAATGACAGTAGGAAAATACTGAAACTCTTTGCTTTCTGTAATTAAACCATAAATTTTTATCTGAGCAGAATTCATGGGCTGGAGAGATGGCTTGGTGCTTAAGAATGCTGCCTGTGCAAAGCATGAGGTGCCATTTCAAGTTCAATGCCCAGGACCGACATAAACAGCTGAGTGTGGCCCATGCTCATCTCTAACCCCAGTCCTGTAGGGGAGCAGAGTCCTGAGAATCTCAGAAGCTTGAAAAAAACATCCAGGCCGGGCGTGGTGGTGCACGCCTTTAATCCCAGCACTCTGGAGGCAGAGGTAGGAGGATCACTGAGTCCGAAGCCACCCTGAGACTACATAGTGAATTCCAGGTCAGCCTGGGCTAGATAGAGTGAGACCCTGCGGCGCCGGGGGGGGGGGGGGGTCCCCACCAAGCTGCAGGATCAGTAAGGAACTCCAGATCAAATAAGAATGGACAGAAGAGCCGGGCGTGGTGGCGCACGCCTTTAATCCCAGTACTCGGGAGGCAGAGGTAGGAGGATTGCCATGAGTTCGAGGCCACCCTGAGACTCCATAGTGAATTCGAGGTCAGCCTGGGCTAGAGTGAAACCCTACCTCGAAAAACAAAAACAAAACAAAACAAAACAAAAAAAAAGAATGGACAGAAGAGGAGTGATGGAGCAGGACACCTGACATGCAGCCACTCTGCTCCCTGCCTACCAAAGGTGAGCCCGCCCCACCACTGGCAAGTGCATCCACACAGCACTGCAGTCATAACACACCGCAGTATTGAATCTGAGCCAGTGTTCCAGGCAGCATTCGTTGACACCGTAGGGTGTAATGGCTCGTGCAGTGTCACATGCATGTGTTGTATGTTCACAATCAAGGCTGCCTTGAGATCATGTGATACAGCATAGATGAGCACTGCCAGAAACACCTTGGACTCATTACTTATTTGATTTTGAATTAACATTTGACCATTGCACATATATGAGCCTTTTATTTTTGCCAAATCTTTCACACATACCCCCATATGGGGTTACACCCACAGTTTTAAGAAGCTGGACATTAGAACAAGGCCTTATTTTGGTCTTTTTGTTTTGTTTTGCTTTGGTTTTGTTTTTTGAGGTAGGGTCTCTCTCTAGTCGCAGGCTGGCTTTGGACTCTCAGCAATCCTCCTTCTGCCTCCCAAGTGCTGAGATTAAAGGCATGTGCCACCATACCCAGCTTGTTTTGGTCTTTTCTATGCACATGTACCTGAAATGTAGTGTTTGATAAGGGTTCCACGTATTTATTAAACTAGTGAATTAACTATGCCCACTACTTTTTGACATGAGGGTTGTAGGGAGGCAGTGGCTTAAAAGTAGATGAGCAACAGGAGAGAACCTATACTCTCAGGCTGATTAAATGGATTCCTTTTTTTTTTTGTTTTTTTTTTTTTTTTTGGTTTTGGTTTTTCGAGGTAGGGTCTCACTTTAGCCCAGGCTGACCTGGAATTCACTATGGAGTCTCAGGGTGGCCTCAAACTCAAGGTAATCCTCCCGAGTGCTGGGATTAAAGGCATGCACCACCACGCCCGGCTTTTTTGGATTCCTTTTAAGATGCTTGTCTTTTGTAAAATATGTTTCATGGCAAGCTGCCTGGAATATCTGATGTAATGATGTGTTTTGCTAAACTACATTCACATTTTAGAAACATACATATCAAAATAGTGCAGGCTGGTTCTAATTACAATTAAGTAAATTGACTTTAGTTTCCCTAATTTTTTTTGTTGTTGTTGATTTCTTGTTTTTGTTTTTTAAGGTAGGGTCCTACACTAGCCCAGGCTGACCTGGAATTTACTATGTAGTCTCAGTGGCCTTGAACTCACAGCAGTCCTCCTACCTCTGCCTCCTGAGCGCTGGGATTAAAGGTGTACACCACCACACCTGGCCAGTTTCACAAAATCTTTACCATTGACCAGAAAAGCTTTCTAGAAGAGGTTTACTGATTTCTAAGTACCTCATGACTCAGAACAATCCCCCCCCCCCCCCCCCCCCCCCGCCGAGGTAGGGTCTCGCTCTAGCCCAGGCTGACCTGGAATACTTGGTAGTCTCAGGGTGGCCTTAAACTCACGGCTATCCTCCTACCTCTGCCTCCCGAGTTCTGGGATTAAAGGCATGTGCCACCATGCCTGCCTTCAGAACAAATTTTTATTAAATTAGAATTCAAAAATATACAACTCATGTGCTTAAAATAATAGTTATTTTGTGTATATTCATACTTATGTGCACCATAGTCAGTTCTAGAATATTTTTCATCAAGTCAAAAAGTCATACTCAGTGGTTTGATTCAGGTGTCCCCCATAAACTTAGGTGTTCTGAATGATAGGTTCCCAGTTACAGCCAGTTTCCCCCTGCCAGTGTTTGTCACACCCTCCTGTTGCTGTTGTCCACCTTATGTTGGTCAGGGGGTGATGTCCACCCTCTACTCATGCCGTCGTTTTCCCCTGCCATCGTGGAGCTTCCCCTTCAAGCCTATAAGCCAAAATAAACCTCTTTTTCCCACAAAAAAATAATTATACTCAATATCTATCACCCCCTCCCCAACACCCCTGCCAACCCTAGATAACCACAATCGACCTCTCATGGTTTTATAGATTTGTCTTTCTTGAACATTGCTTATGAACGAATTATATAATACGTGGTCTTTTGTGACTGGGTCTTCTCACTTAGTATAATGTTTGAAAGTTCATCCCTGTTGTTGCACATATCAGAATTTCCATTGTTCATACTTTGTTTGTGTCAGATAGTGGCCCTGTGTGTTTCTTTCTGTGGACTATTGGAAATGGTTCTTGGGCACATGTTTGTGCATAGATCTTGATGCGAACATATGCTTTCATTGCTCATAGGTATCTGCCTAGGAGTGAAAATGGTAGGCAACCATTAAAGAAAGTAATACACTATTCCAAAATTATTGTGCCATTTTTACATTACAATCAGAACAAACTTTTATCTTTTTTTTTTTGAAGAGAGCCAGAGAGAGAATTGGTGTGCCAGGGGCTCAGCCACAGCAATTGAACTCCAGACACTTGCGCCACCTAGTGGTTATGTGCGACTTTGTGCTTGCCTCACTTTGTGTGTCTGACTAACATGGGATCTGGAGAGTCGAACATGGGTCCTTAAGCACCGCAGGCAAGCACCTTAACCACTAAGCCATCTCTCAAGCCCCAGAACAGATTTTAAAGCAGAATCCAACATGACGAAGGTTTCCTCACCTTTCTGTTCTTGTATTCTCTTGCAAAGCATTTAATAAACAAGTATTAAACCATCTTGGTCAAAGTGAATTGAAAGCAGATTTCTGTGTTATGTGTGAATAAGTTTTTCTAAGTGTTGATAACAAGAATGTAGTCATGGGCTAGAGAGATGGCTTAATGGTTAAGGTGCTTGCCTGTGAAGCCTAAGGACCCAAGTTCAGTTTCCCAGTACCCATGTAAGCCAGATGCACAGGGTGGCTCATGTGTCTGGAGTTCGTTTGCAGTGACTGGAGGCCCTGGCATGTATATTCTCTCCCTCTTGCTCTCAAAATAAGATATTTTAGGAGAAATCATAAATTTAAAAAAATTGGTCATAACAACATTACAGGTAAGTAAAGAAAACACAAAGAAATATATGCAGAGCATAGTCAAAAGTAGACTGAGGCTGGGTGTGGTGGCACACACCTTTAATCCCAGCATTGGGAGGCAGAGGTAGGAGGATCATCATGAGTTCAAGGCCACCCTGAGAATACAGAGTGAATTCCAGGTCAGCCTGGACCAGAGAGAGACCCTACCTCGAAAAACCAAAAATAAATAAATCAATAGTAGACTGAGTTGTGTATGGTGATGCACACCTTTAATCCCAGCACTCAGGAGGCAGAGATAGGAGAATCTCTGTAAGCTCAAGGACAGTTTGAAACTATATAATGAATTCCAGGTCAGCTTGGGCTAGAGCACAAGACTCTTAGAGAAAAGAAGAAGAAAAGTATGCTAAGCATGAGAACATTAACATTTTGCTTGAAACACAAACTATTTCTCAAGGAAATCCAACATTTCTTTCGTGAGAGTTTTAGGAGTAGGTAAATATAGGAGCAGGTAAATACAGCCTATGTAAAGTAATGGTAGGATTTGTGCAAATGAACTTGAAATGAAATCATCTGATTTTGAGATCTGAAATGAACTTTATTATTGCAAACTGCTAAGCCTCCGGCATTGAAAATTGGAACATAATTGGTGGGTTGGAAGTCACTCCATTTCCTATAGTGATTCTTCAGAGAACTGTAGTTCATATAACCTCCCAAAAATTCCAGTTTGAAACTAGGGAATGGGAGAAAGTTGGCTTGTTTATTTTTTGGTTTTTCAAGGTAGGGTCTCATTCTAGCTCAAGCTGACCTTCAATTCACTCTGTAGTCTTAGGGTGACCTCGAACTCATGGCAATCCTCCTACCTCTGCCTCCCAAGTGCTGGGATTAAAGGTGTGCGCCACCACGCCCGGTTTAATTTGTGTGTGTGTGTGTTTAATAATTCCCTGTTGAAATGCTAGATTTATACTTACCTACAGCATAATAGTAACATTCCTCATGTTATGTGTAAATTTAGCCCTCTGTCCCTCCCCGCAAATAAAATTAAATTCTGGTGGCCCATTTGACTGCCACATTGCTTCTATTCTCATCCTGTTGTCTCTTTACCAAGTATACATGCAGTTGTTCTTTCAAAAGTTCAAAATAGATATAATCATAGTTTAATCACTAAGCAATTTTATATTACTGTTGCAAGAGAACTAATCATAGTAGGTAATATGGTTAATTTTGTAAAGCTGCTGGTCATCAGTATGAAGTTATCTGTTACTTTTAGGATATTGCAAGGAACTAGTGGATGACAGAATTGACTTACTTGTCTTGGAGTATGATAACATCTTTTCTCAACCTCCCTTCCTGCTCTTTCAGACAGCACTGATAAAGCACTGGAAAACTTAAACTGCAGCCAAGGGAATCTGGATTTCAGTGTCATGACAAATGTAATTTAAGGGTTGGTGGAAAGAAATCATTAAGTTACGGGTAGCTTTTTAAGCTTCCCTTCAATTTTTTTTTCTAATTGGTGCAGCAGGGCCTCTAGCCACCGCAGTCAAACTCCAGGTGTGTGCGCCACCTTGTGCTCATGTGTAACCTTGTACGTCTGGCTTATGTGGGTTCTGGAGAGTTGAACTTGGGTCCCTAGGCTTTGCAGGCAAGCACCTTAACTGCTAAGCCATTTCTCCAGCCCTCTATTTTCTTTTTTTTTTTTTTTTTGGTTTTTCGAGGTAGGGTTTCACTCTAGCCCAGGCTGACCTGGAATTCACTATGGAGTCTCAGGGTGGCCTCGAACTCACGCTGATCCTCCTACCTCTGCCTCCCGAGGCTGTTCATTATACCCATATATCCTCAGGCTTCATAGACACCCCATGCTCTGTGCCCCTGTCCTGCAAGGCTTCCTTCTGAATCGCCTCTCAGCGGTGGCTGGGAACCCTTATATTTTGTTTCCTCATATGAGCCACTTTTACTTTGTATCTAGTTTGCTCTACATACCTGTATTTTTTTGTGCTGCTAGATTGTTTTTGCCCTAAGGGCTGTCAGGTGCATGTCTGATTTGTCTTGAAGTCCTGGGGCTCTTGTACAGTGCCTCTCAATACTGTGAGTTGCGTAGAGTCATACAGATAAGAGTTGGTGAAGGGCACGAGACATGTAAGAATGATCACTTATGGCTGGTTTACCCAGCAGCGTTCTTTCTTCCTAGTTGACGATTTGTGAGACCTTTCCACAGTCTAAGGCAGCAAGCCATCTTAGTTCACCCATAGTCCAAAACTCATCATTGCCAGATATCTTTGTGCTAGGTGGATGAGTGCGAATCATAGGATGATTGCGGATTAGGCGTGCGCCACCACGCCCGGCAGCCCTCTATTTTCTAATCTTTAATTTTTTTCTCCAAGATATCTTTTAGCTAGAGTTGGCCCATCAGCCAACACTCCTGGGGTCAGGGTACCCATGAATCTGTCCAGATAATTCATATTTTGGCTGAAGGTAAATGAATCTTAAAGTAATGCTTTGTTAGGCATGCAACTCTGTGGTAGAGCCTTTACCTAGCTGTAGCACAAGGCCCTGGGTTAGATCCCCTACAACCCAAAAACTAAAAACAGGCAGAAGGATTGCCATGAGTTGGAGACCAGCCTAGGCTACAGAATGAGTTCCAGGTCAGCCTGGGCTAGAGTGAAATAGTAAATAATAAATAAATAAGATACAAAATAAAATGAAAAATAGAAACACTCAGTTGGACATGGTGGCGCACACCTTTGATCCCAGCACTCGGGAGGCACAGGTAGGAGGATCACTGTGAGTTCAAGGCCACTCTGAGACTACATAGTGAATTCCAGGTCAGCCTGGGCTGGAGTGAAACCCTACCTCGGGAAAAAAAAAAAAAAAAAGAAACACTCATATGGGCCAGGCAGTGGTGCACATTTATTTATAATCCTAGCACTTGGAAAGCTGAGGCTGAAGCCTTGAAAGTTCGAGGCCAGCCTGAGCTACATATATTACAAACCCTGCCTTAAAGTAATGATGCTGCCAGGTGTGGTAGCACACACCTTTAATCCCAGTACTCAAGAGGCAGAGAGGTAAGAGGTTTACTGTGAGTGTGAGGCCAGCCTGAGACCTTCAGAGCAGATAGAGTTCTATAGTGAGAGGACAGGTAGAGCAGTTTCTTTCTAACACATGGGAAGAATATTACCTATCATACATAAAAGATTTGCTATCTATTTTGTTTTTTGGGTTTTTTTGTTTGTTTGTTTTGTTGGTTTTTTGAGGTTGGGTTTCGTAGTATGTGGCTTGAGAATTTAGTAATCACAGAAAAATGGGGAAAAGTTCCTGAACCAGAAAAAGAAAAGGGAAAAGATTAAAAGAGCTAGAGAGCCAGGTGTGATGCCACACACCTTTAATTCCATCACTCAGGAGAGGTAGGAGGATCACCGTGAGTCTATATGTATACCCTGAGACTATATGTATGTAGTGAATTCCAGGTCAGCCTGGGCTAGAGTGAGACTCTACCTCAAAAACAAACAAACAAGCCGGGCGTGGTGGCACACGCCTTTAATCCCAGTACTCGGGAGGCAGAGGTAGGAGGATCACCGTGAGTTCAAGGCCACCCTGAGACTCCATAGTGAATTCCAGGTCAGCCTGGGCTAGAGTGAGACCCTACCTTGAAAAACCAAAAAACAAACAAACAAACAAACAAACAAACATAATAATAATAAGGGCTGGAAAGATGGCTCAGTGGTTAAGGCACTTGGCCTGCAAAGCCAAATGACTCAGGTTGGATTCCCCAGGACCCATGTAAGCCATATGCACAAGGTAGCGCATGTGCCTGGAGTTCATTTGCAGTGGCTGGAGGCCCTGGCACACCCATTCTCATTCCTTCTGTCTGTGCCTCTTTCTCTCTCTCTCAACTTAATAAATTAATATTAAAAATTTTTTTTTAAGATTTAAAGCCAGGTGTGGTGGGATACGCCTCTAATCCCAGCACTTGGGAGGCTGAGATAAGAGGATCTCTGGGAGATTGAGGCCACCCTGAGATTACACAGTGAATTCTAGGCCAGCCTGGGCTAGAGCGAAATCCCACCTCAAAAAGAAAAAGAAAAAAAGAAGAAAGAAAGAGAGAGAGAGAGGAAGAAAGAAAGAAAAAGTTCTTGAGTTGAAAAACTTAATGGGATTTGATTAGAAATACCACATTCACTGGTAGTCAGCATTAGATGGGGGAGTGGTGTCCCGGTTTTGGACTGTGGAACATAAAGTCAGCCAGTATATGGCTCCAAGGTATAGCAACAGCTGTGTTCTGTTTTCTTTAGAGAGATAGTTTTAGGGGTCAGGATTATTTATTTATTTATTGGATTTTTTTTTTTTTTTTTTTTTTGAGGTAGGATCTTGCTCTAGCAAAGGCTGACCTGGAATTCATTATGTAGCCTTAGGCTGGCCTCGAGTTCACGGTGATCCTCCTACCTCTGCCTCCTCAAGTGCTGGGATTAAAGGCATACGCCACCACACCCAGCTATTTTTTAAAAATGTATTATTTATGAGAGAGAGAGAGAGAGAGAATGGGCACGCCAGGGCCTCCAGCCACAGCAAACGAACTCCAGATACATGCGCCCCTTTGTGCATCTGGCTTACGTGGGTCCTGGAGAGTCGAGCTGGGATCCTTTGGCTTTGCAGGCAAACGCATTAACTACTAAGCCATGTCTCCAGCCCCTATGCCCAGCTATTTAAATTTCTTTTTAATTTATTTTTATTTGAGACAGAAAGGGACAGACAAAAAGAGAAAATGAGTGCACCAGGTTCTCTAGCCACTGCAAATGAACTCCAGACACATGTGCCACCTTGTGCATCTGGTTTACGCGGGACCTGGAGGATTGAACCTGGGTCCTTAGGCTTCACAGGCAAGTGCCTTAGCCACTAAGACATCTCTGTAGCCCCTAATCTATATATTTATTTATTTATTTTTGGTTTTTCAAGATAGGGCCTCACTCTAGCCCAGGCTGACCTGTAGCTCACTATGTAGTCTTATGGTGGCCTCGAACTCATGATGATCCTCCTATCTCTGCCTCCCAAGTGCTGGGATTAAAGGCATGAGCCATCACGTGATGCCTGGCTCCTTATTAATTTTTTTAAAGTTATTTATTTTATAGCAAGCAAGCAAGCGAGAGAGAGAGAAAAAAAATGAATAAGAGTGTGTGTGTGTATGGGCACACCAGGGCCTCCTGCTATCATCAATGAACTCCAGATACACGCAACTTTGTGCATAAGGCTTTACATGGATACTGGGGAATCAAACTTTGGGCCACCAGGGATTGCAAGCAAGCTCCTTTAACCTCTGAGCCATCTCTCCAGCTCAAAAGCCAGTATGTTTTTTGTTTGTTGTTTTGTTTTGTTTTGTTTTTTCAAGGCAGGGTTTCACTCTAGCCAGGCTAATCTGGGACTCTGTAACCCAGGCGGCCTTGAACTCACTAACTCATGGTGATCCTCCTACCTCTGCCTCCCAAGTGTTGGGATTAAAAGTGTGTGCCACCATTCCTGGCTCAGGGCTCAAGTTTAATGCTTAACTATATGGACATGTAACCTTGACTTGTCTTCTCTTTCTGTATGATTATGATTATACAAGTAAAGGCTTTCCCATGCATGGATACTTTTTGCCTGTGACTGCATGAAGTTATCTGTTGCAGTTCTTTTCTAACATTAGTGACAACTAAATTATTGCCTAATAATCAGAAGCTTTAATAGCAAGTTTTATTACAATTGCAAGAATACCCCACTAGCTGATTACACATTAACTGCCTCCATTTCAGGAAGGTTAATAACAAATCCTATTACCATGCTTTAGTATGCAGCCTCTTAAGGTAAGCAAGGGCATGCCAGGTTTGAACTAGAATGACCTCTTTAAAAAAAACTCAGCTGGGCGTGGTGGTGTACTCCTTTAATCCCAGCACTCGGGAGGCAGAGGTAGGAGGATAGCCATGAGTTCGAGGTCACCCTGAGACTACATAGTGAATTCCAGGTCAGCCTGAGCTAGAATAAAACTGTACCTGAAAAAATAAAAACAAAATGGAGGGAGTACTCTCAGGGTGGCCTTGAACTCATGGAGATCCTCCTATCTCTGCCTCCACAGAGCTGGGATTAAAGGCATACACCATCACTCCTGATCTGTGCAGGAACATTCATTGGTTTTTTTGTTTGTTTTTCAGTAGATCCTCTGTTTAAACACATTGGAGAAGGAGGGCTATAATTAAGCAGTGAATGGAAAGTTATTTCGTAAATGGGTTTGGGATGCTTTGAAACAGTCCATGTGCTTAGGGTTGTATTTCAGTATCAAAGCCCTTGCCTAGAAGGTCCTAGGTTCAGTCCTCAGCATCACAATAAATCACTAAGCAACTAATGGGAGGGAGGGGAGGAAGGGAAGGGAAAGGAAAGGAAAGGAAAGGAAAAGGAAAAGGGAAGGGAAGGGAAAGGAAAGAAAAGGAAAAGGGAAAGGGAAGGGAAGGGAAGGGAAAGGGAAGGAAAAAGGGAAGGGAAAGGAAAGGAAAAGGGGGGAAAGGAAAGGAAAAGGGAAGGGAAAGAAAAGGAAAGGAAAGGAACGGGAAAGGGAAGGGAAGGGAGGAAGGAATTACAGCCAGGCGTGGTGATGCACACCTTTAATCCTAGCATTCAGGAGGTTGAGGTAGAGAGATCGCTGTGAGTTCAAGGGCAGCCTGAGACTACATAGTGAATTCCAGGTAAGCCTGGGCTAGAGCGAGACCCTACCTTAAAAAATTAATTAATTAATTAATTAATTAACAGCCCTTGCTATATAACTACATGCTTGGGGTTGATGACTGGGTGATCTGACACTTAGCAGAACATACTCAGTGTTTTTCATGTTCTAGTCTCCTACATTTTTGATATTGCGCTTTCCCAGAAACAACAGAATTACCTGTTTCCCTCCCACCTTTTCTCCCTCTCTCTCCCCCTCCTCTCCCCTCCCCCTTTTCTGGCACAAGGGATGGAACTCAGGACCTTGTGCAAGGTAGGCAAGTGCTCTAAAAACGGGCTATATGGCCTTGGAAATTGCTCTTTATCAGAAATTATGTGGTGAATTGTTTTAAGGAGTCTGTCTCTTGCTAAATTACAAAAGTGAGAATTTGGGGTCATGAAGGCCATTCAAGGAGCTGACTGCCTGTGCCAAAGCTGGACCTCATTCTAGCTTTGCGTAGGCATGTCGGAAGTAGCAGAGGCACTAGAGTCATTTTGTTTGGGCAGTTAGCAAGTCTGTGAAGCTACAAAGAGACTGACCAATTCTGCTCCGAGGTTTGGAGTCCAGGAAGAAGGGTATTAGAGCCAACCCACACCCTTTATTAGAAGGGAATGGGTTGCTAAGTGTGGTGGCACACACCTTTAATCCCAGCACTTGGGAGGCAGAGATAGGAAGATCACTGTGAGTTTGAGGCCAGTCTGCATCTGAATTAGTGAATAGTGAATTAATTCCAGGTCAGCCTGGGCTGGAGCAAGGGCCTGCCTTGAAAAAAACAGAAACAAAATAAAGGGGGGAGGGAACAGGTTTTCATAAAATTAATTTCAGATATGTCAAGTCTGATAAAGTTAGAAATTTGAGTGGCCAGTTACAAAGATTTGGTAGTTATCAGCTACACTTTTATTTATTTGTTTATTATTTGAAAGAGAGAAAGAGGGAGAATATAGGCACTGCCAGGGCCCCTAGTCACTGCAAACAACTGCAGACACGTGCCACTTTGTGCATCTGGTTTTACATGGGTACAAAACTATTTACGAATGTGTTTGTGTCTGTGTTGAGGCCAGATGACAACTTAGGTGTCATCCTAGAGAATGCCCTCCACCATGTTTGAGACATTTGCTCACTGAACTTGGAGCTCTCCAGTTAGGCTAGACTATCTGACCAGTGAGCCCCAGAGCTCCTTCTGTCTCTGCTTCCCTAGTGCTGGGATTACAAACCATGGCACAATGTTTTGACATGGGTACTGGCACTTGAACTTGGGTCCTTATGCTTGCAGGGCAAACACTTTGCCAAGTGATCTATCTCCCCAGACCCTACAAAGCTAATTCTGAAAAAACAAATACTACAGAATTCATACTCTGTGCAAGGAGTTGATATTTTTTCCAAATAAGTTGTGTTGTTACTTTTTTGTTTTTATAAAGGAGCCCACCTTCTTCTCTCTTCTCTACAAGGAGTAGTAGAAAGGATTACGTGGCTGTTGAGAAGGAAAGAGTGACTTTCATGGTTCTTGACACCTGGCTCTCACTGTGTGATCGTGGTATTTTCTGAGTTGTAGGATTTATTTTTGTATTAAATCTGAAAAATGAATATTTTGCAAACCAGCTAGGCATGGTGGCATGGCACATGCCTTTAATCCCAGCACTCGGGAGGGGGAGGCAGAGGTAGGAGGATCACAGTGAGTTCAAGGCCGCCCTGAGACTCCATAGTGAATTCCAGTTCAGCCTGCACTAGAGTGAGACCCTACCTTAAAAACACCAAAAAAAGAAAGAAAGAAAAGAAAAGATTTTGCAAACCAAAGTCTCTGAGATGACCACCTGTTTAATTGTGGTTCCTGGTGGGGAAGACCACATCCAGTGTATAGCATCCACAGGATTGTAATGTGAAGAAAGCAGTGTAGTGGCTGAGGAGATGGCTCAGTGGTTAAAGGTGTTTGCTTGTAAAGCCTGTCAGCCTGGGTCCAGTTCTCCAGTACCCACATAAAGCCAGACACAAAAAGTGGTACATATGTCTTGCTGTCATCTGCAGTGGCCAGAGACCCTAGTGTGTCCATACACATGCACACACGTAAGTAAATAAAATACTTTTTTTGAAGCAGTGCACTTTACTAAATTTTCCATTTTAGTTTTCAAAGGAAATAGAGGAAGAAGAAATAACTTATGGTCACTGGTTCATAAATCATCAAGGATAAAGCATGAGCTATATGATTCATCTCCTGTGTTTGCTCCGCTAAGTCGTGAACCATCTTACTGTGAGTCACCTAGAATAGAGTGGCTTTGCTTTAAGAAATGATGCATTTTTTTCTGTATGACTCATTCTAATTAACATATATTCCTTAAGAGATACTCTTGGCTGAAATTTCTACTCTTTGGAGATGCCATATTTATATTAATATGTGAATTTAGTCCTCCGGTACAGTTTGAAGTGTAATTTATAGTCATTTTCAATGATGTGTAACACTTCCTGTTAAAGAGCACAGCAGTCTTTTACTTCTCTTTTTACAGATGAAGAAATTGACATGCAGAGAGACCTGCAAAGGTCAAAGAGCAATTCAGTGGAAGGTCTGGGATTAGACTTGGGGTCCCTTGGATTTTCGTCCATTGTTCAGCACTGAGGAGCCAGTTTCTGTCACAGAAGACAGTGTGGCCTAATAGAAGTTGCTTAGCTGGCTCTCCCCTGTCCTCTGAAGCAGCCCTTAAAATGCCTCACAGCAACCGGGTGTGGTGGCACACGCCTTTAATCCTAGCACTTGGGAGGCAGAGGTAGGAGGATCACCGTGAGTTCGAGGCCACCCTGAGACTACATAGTGAGTTCCAGGTCAGCCTGGGCTAGAGTGAGACCCTACCTCGAAAAATCAAAAAAAAAAAAAAAAAAAAGTTCCAGGAAAAAAGTTAAATTATGACCCAAGTATGGTTGCTCATGCCTATAATCCCAGCACGCAGGAGGCCAAGGCAAGAAAATTGCCACAACTTTGATACCAGCCTTGGCTACAGAGTGAGAACCTGTCTCCAAAAACAATTAATTAATTAATTAATTAATTAGTTCATCTTGGGCTTAGTGGTTAAAGGTGCCTGCTAACCTGGGTTCAATTCCTCAGTACCCATTTAAAGCCAGACACAAAGTGGTGTATGAGTCAAGTTAGTTTGTTTGCAGGAGCAAGAGGCTCTGGCATGTCCTATGTCTCCTCCTCCCACTCCATAAGAAATACAAAATATAGAAGCTTAGAGTTTAAAAAACATTTCTGCCAGGTGTGGTGGTGCACACCTTTAATCCCAGCACTCAGGAGGCAGGCAGGAGCATTGCTTTAGGTCGAGGTCAGCCTAGGACTACAGAGTAAATTCCAGGTCAGCCTGGGCTAGAGCAAGGCTCTACCTTGAAAAACCAAAAATAATTTCTTTTTAGAAAGTTCAGGGCTGGCGGGATGGCTTAGTGGTTAAGGTGTTTGCCTGCAAAGCCAGAGGACCCAGGTTTGATTCCCCAGGACCCATGTTAGCCAGCTGTACAAGGGGAGTTTGTCTGCAGTGGCTGGAGACCCTGGTGCGCCCATTCTCTTCCTCTCTCTCTCTCTCTCTCTCCCTCTCCCTCCCTCTTTCTCTGTCAAATAAATAAAAATAAAGTTCAGCCGGAGTCTGGCATGGTGGCATACACCTTTAATCCCAGCACTTGGGATGCAGAGGTAGGAGGATCAGCCTGGACCAGAGTGAAACCCTACCTCAAAAAAACAAACAACAACAACAACAAAAAAGTTGGCCACACATGGTTGCACATGCCTTTGTGAGTTCGAGGCTACCCTGAGACTACATAGTGAATTTCAGGTCAGCCTGGGCTAGAAGGAGACCCTACCTTGAAAAAACAAAAAATAAAATAAATAAAAAGTTCATTGTAAGCTGGGCATGGTGGCACACACCTTTAATCCCAGCGCTCAGGAGACTAAGAGGTAGGAGAGAGTCGCTGTGAGTTTGAGGCTACCCTGAGACTACCTACTGAATTCCAGGTCAGCCTGAGCTAGAGTGAGACTCTATCTGGGGCGGGTGGGGGGGGGGTGGTAGTTCATTGTTACAAGTTTTTCCCAACCTGACTGCCTTTATTTCATTTTTTGTTTGTTTTTTGTTTTTCGAGGTAGGATCTCACTCTAGCCCAGGATGACCTGGAATTCATTAAGTAGTCTCAGGGTGGCCTCGAACTCATGGTGATCCTCCTACCTCTGTCTCCCGAGTGCTAGGATTAAAGGCATGCGCCACCTCTCCCAGCCTATTTTCATTTCTTAGTTTGCAAGTTCAGGTATTCTCTGCCAACACCTTGAGTTTCATTCTTCTTGCTGCTGGGGATTGGGTGCATAGGGCTTCATAGGTGCTAAAGTAAGTGTTCTGCTACTGAGCTGCACCCCAAGCCTCGCATCTTTATCTTGAAGATACCCCCATGTGAGAGATGCTTCTCTAGTCATTGCTGTGCTGGCCATCTGGGAAGGCCTCAAGTGGCAGAGCCAGAACCTCCTAGCCCTAGAAGCTATTATCTTCACCCAAACCACTGTGGGCTTTTCCTCTTCTGCTCTTCTGTTTTGCAGGTATGACTCAGCACCTCTGTAAAAATGGATTAGAAGTGTGTTACCACAGGAAGAGGGCAGAAACAGGAAGGGGAACCCTTAATTAGGGGTTCTTTTATTGGTTTGGAATGAACACTAGGCAAAACCACTTACTGGTAGCTTGAGGAAACTTAAAAGTAGCAGGAAAGGTTATAAAATCTCTTCCTGGGACACAGGAAACACCCTGGTTATGTAATGTGTTATCTGCAGTATTTCTCTAGCCCCAAAGCTAATTTAAACACTACTTTAAAAGAACAAAACCTTAATAAATGTTGATCATTTGGGGGGGGGAGCAAAACCTGCCAGGCATGGAGGCAGAGGTGGGGATCACTGTGAGTTCTAGGTCAGCCTGGGCTAGTCAGACACTACCTCTTAAAAAAAATATTTTTATTTATGTATTTATTTGAGAGAGAGGAGGGAAGGGGGTGGGGAACGGGCTTCCAGCCTTGCAAACAAGCTCCAGACACATACACCACCTTCTGCATCTGACTTATGTGGGTCCTAGGGAATTGAACCTGGGTCCTTTGGCTTTGCAGGCAAGTCCCTTAACTGCTAAGCCATCTCTCCAGCCCAACACTACCTCTTAAGCGAACAAAACCTATACTTTATTTTTTACTTATTTATGAGAGTGTGAGAAAGAGGCAGATAGAATGGGCATACAAGAGCCTCCAGCCACTGCAGATGCATGTGCCACCTTGTGCATCTAGCTTATGTGGGTTCTGGGGAATTAATCCTGGGTTCTTATGCTTCCGAAGCAAGTTCCTTAACCTCTAAGCTATCTCTCCAGCCCATACTTACTTACCTTCCTTCCTTCTTTCCTTCCTTCTTTCCTTCCTTCTTTCCTTCCTTCCTTCCTTCCTTCCTTCCTTCCTTCCTTCCTCTCTCTCTCTCTCTCTCTCTCTCTCTCTTTCTTTCTTTCTTTCTTTCTTTCTTTCAAGAGATAGAGAGAAAGAGGCAGATAGAGAAAATTGGCATGATCTGGTTTACATGGGTCCTGGGGAATAGAACCTCAGTCCTTTGACTTTGCAGGCAAGCACCTTAACCAGTAAGCCATCTCCCCCCACACACACACCCCTTTTTTTGTTGTTGCTTGTTTGTTTTGTTTTGTTTTTTGAGGGAAGGTCTCTCTCTGGCCCAAGTGGACCTGGAATTCACTATATAGTTTCAGGTTGGCCTTGAACTCACAGCAATCCTCCTACCTTTGCCTTCCTTTTTTGGTTTTTTGAGGTAGGGTCTCTCTCTGGTCCAGGCTGACCTGGAATTCACTATGTAGTCTCAGGGTGGCCTTGAATTTATGGCGATCCTCCTACCTCTGCCTCCCAAGTGCTGGGATTAAAGGTGTGCGCCACCATGCCCGGCTGTTGTTAGTTTTGTTTGTTTTACAAAAGTTTTTGTTTGGTGGGAGCACTCAGCAGCTAGTCCCTTTGAGCAGCTTCTGTAAAGAAAACTTGGCAGGAGCATCTCCCAGTTCACTTAGCAAGCACCTTGGGCTGGGGAGGTGGCTTAGCAGTTAAAGGTGCTTACTTACTTGCAAGGCCTAATGGTACCCATGTGTGCCGTTCTGATTCAGGTGTCCCCCATAAACTTAAGTGTTCTGAGTGCTTGGAGATCCCCAGCTGGAGAAATGGATCCTTAGTGGAGGTGGTATATTGTTGGGCAAGCTTCCCCTTGCCAGTGTTGGGCACACTGTCCTGCTACTGTTGTCCACCTGATGTTGGCCAGGAGGTGATGTCCAGTCTCTGCTCATGCCATCATTTTCCCCTGCCATCATGGAGCGTCCCCTTGAGTCTATAAGCCAGAGTAACCCCTTTCCTCCCATCAGCTGCTCTTGGTCGGGTGCTTTGTGCAGGAATGTGAAAGTGACTGCGACACTGTGCAAGCCCAGGCGCACAAAGAGGAATATGCGTGTGGAGGCCGTTTGCGGTCAGGAGACTCTAGTGCCCCGTTGTGCACCCCCTCCCATCTCTCTCAAAGCAATAAAATATTATTAAACAAGAAAAGATACACCTTACTACTGAGAAATAGCCACAGAGGCCTAGACATTCTGCACGGAGAGCCAGTTGCTGGCCTTGCATTTGTGAGAAGGGAGACTTTGGCAAGGGGCAGGCTTGTCACTAGGCCATGGCTTTGACATCTCTGCCTACGAGGGTGGAGAGTCTGCTGCAACATGAGAGCTGTGCCTCAGTTTCTCTACAGGTGAAATGGAGATAGTAATCAGTGATGACCATCTCATTGGCTGCAGTCCAGTGAAGTGTGTGTGGAGCTCTAAGTGTGGCTGGCCAGGCCAGGGGTAGTGGCCCACACCTATAACCCTAGCAACTGGGGAGTGCTAAGGCAGGAGGACCAAGAGCTTAAGACCAGCCTGGGCTATGTAGAAAAGCTGTGTCTTAAAAGAAAAAAGGACTCAAAGCCCTGGCTTGTGACTTGTGCTCGATTCTGTGTTGATCTGTGCTTGCTGTTGCTAATAGTTAGTGTAACTTGCTAGTGAGGTATGGTGGTACACGCCTTTAATCCCAGCACTCAGGAGGCAGAGGTAGGAGGATCACCATGAGTTCAAGACCACCCTGAGACTACATAGTGAATTCCAGGTCAGCCTGAGCTAGAGCGAGACCCTACTTTGGAAAAACAAAAAACAAAACAAACAAAAACACCTGTTGCTATGTCTTCCTGCTCTGGCATTACATTTACTTTGTAGAACTCTTGATTTATTTTTATCTTTTTTTCTATCTTTACGTATGTATATATTTTGATCTTATTCCCCTACCCAAGCACCCTATTTTGTCCCCCTCTTCTCAAATTAACACCCTTCTTCCCTTTTAATCCCCATCTTAATTTCATGCTTTTTTTTTAAGCCATTTAGTTAAATTAGGGTTGTTTGCAGCATTGTGCATGGAAGGGTATTTACCATCACTGACAACCCTCACTCCTCTATCCCCTGCTGTGCGTTCATGAGTGTATCCCGATGACAGCCTTTTGCAGCTCTCCTCCCTCTTCTCCTGCTCTTAAATTCTTTCTGTCCCCTTTTCTACAAGGTTCCCTGACTCTAGGAGAGGGTGGTTAAGGCGTCCTGTTTTGAAATTGAGCACACAGTGTCACTTATTCTTGGCAGTTTTGCCAGCCATGCGTCCCAGCATTAACCGTTGTCCACTGCAGTAAGAAACTTCTGTCACTGAGGCATCGAGCAGCACCAGTCTATGGGAACTCATACAGAGACTTAGAAGGCAGTTGGACATGCAGTCCATTTAGCATAACCACAGTAGTAGCTGCCCCCCTAGAACCTGTGTCCCTAGTCAAAGGCATGAAATCCTCCTTGTGGAATGGGTCTTAAATCCAAGCAGAAAGCAGTTGGTAGTCGGGTGTGGTGGTGCACACCTTTAATTCCAGCCCTTGGGATGCAGAGGTGGGAGAATGGCTGTGAGTTCAAGGCTACCTGAGACTATCTAGTGAATTCCAGGTCAGCTTGGGCTAGAGTCCCCCCCCAACAAAAAAAAGAAAAGAAAAAGAGAAAGAAAGAAAGAAAGCAGTTATTCCCATGGACAGGGTCCACAGCTGAGTAGGACTATTCTTTTTTTGTAATTTTTATTTATTTATTTTGGTTTTCCGAGGTAGGGTCTCTCTCACTCTAGCTCAGGCTGACCTGGAATTCACTATGTAGTCTCAGGGTGGCCTCGAACTCACAGCGATCCTCCTACCTCTGCCTCCCGAGTGCTGGGATTAAAGGCGTGCACCACCACGCCCTGTGAACTTTTTCTTTTTTGAGGCAGAGTCTCACTGTTCCCTAGGCTGAGCTAGAACTCACTCTGTAGCCCAGGTTGGCCTTGAGCTGACGATGAGCAGTTTATAACTTTATAGAAAATACTGTGTGTGCCACAGGCCCTGTGTGGAGGTCAAAGGACAACTCTGAGGTATCTTTGCTCTACCTTCTTTGGACAGGGTCTCTTGTGCTGCAAACGAAACTGCCAGACGGCAGTGTGTGTGCCTGCAAGCTTCTGATTCTCCTGGCTCTGCCTTACACTGTGCACTCTGTTTGGCATACAGCCTCTTTCCGTCTCCCACATGTTTCCTTGAGATGAACCTTGTCCCTGAACTCAGAGCTGCTGTTCTCATCAGACTGGCTGACCAGCAAGGCTCAGTGAGTCTGGTCTCCACTCTCAGGACTGAGATGACTGGTGTGCACCATCACACCCAGCTGTTTATGTAGATGCTGGGGAATCAGGTCCTCTTTTGTCCTCGTGCTTTTATGGCAAGCACTCTTACCCGGTGGGCCTTTTCCCCAGCTCCTGTTTGGCGTTTTAAATCCATTGTTTTAATCCACCCACCAGAATTAAACGAAGAAAAGCTGGCTGGAGAGATGGCTTAGCAGTTAAGCGCTTGCCTGTAAAGCCAAAGGACCCCCAGTTTGATTTCCCCCAGGGCCCACATTAGCCAGATGCACAAGGTGGTGAATGCGTCTGGAGCTCATTTGCAGTGGCTGGAGACCCTGGCACACCCATTCTCTTTCTATCGGCCTCTTTCTCTCTCAAATAAATAAAACATGTTAAAAAAAAATTGCCAGGCATGGTGGCACATGCCTTTAATCCCAGCATTTAGGAGGCAAAGGTAGGAGGATCACCATGAGTTCAAGGCCACTCTGAGGCTACATAGTGAATTCCAGGTCAGTTTGGACTAGCGTGAAACCCTACCTTGAAAAATTGAAAAACTAAATAAAGAAAGTCAATCGCTAGTGGGTTACGGTGGCACACGCCTTTAATCCTACCGCTTAGGAGGCTTGTTAGGTTGGGACAGGCTCCCAAAGTGGAGTCACCATGTGGTGACAGAGACATAGGGAAGTAGGTCCTCCAGGTTCCTCAAGAAACCGCCCTTCCTTGCCTAACAGTGCCCCCCCCCCAGGTCATATTTCCTGTAAATCACCTGGTCCCTGTTCTGGTGTCACACCCTGGCTATCTTAGATCTCCTCTGAAGAAACTTTTTTTTAAAACTTTTCCCTTCCTCACCTTCCCCCAACTGAAGAGCCCTCTAAAGCCCACTATCTGTGGGATCTCAGGTTGGCTGTGCTCCACTCTTGAGTGTCAGTCCTGGCAGCCTGTGCTTTGCCGGAATAAAAGCTTTCATCTTTGCCTCAGAGTGGTCTCCATGGTCTTGGTCACTCCCGAACCTTACAAGGCTGAGGTAGGAGGATTGCCATGAGTTCAAAGCCACCCTGAGACCACCACGTGAATGCCAGGTTAGCCTGGACTAGAGCAAGACCCTACTTCAAAAAATAAAAAGCAAATCCAGAGCTGGAGAGATGGCTTTAGTGGTTAAGGCACTTGCCTTCGAAGCCTAAGGATATAGGTTCCATTCCCCAGGACCCACTTAAGCCGGATGCACAAAGTGGCACATTCATCTGGAGTTCATTTGCAATGGCTGGAGGTCCTGGCACACCCACTCTCATTCTCTCTCTCTCCGCCTCTCTCAAATCAATAAATAAAATAGTTAAAATATATGTGTGTGTGTGTGTGTGTATACACACACACATACACGTGCAAGGCTGGAAAGGTGGCTTGGTGATTAAGGCACTTGCCTCCAAAGCCAAAGAACCCAGGTTCGATTCCCAGGATCCATGTAAGCCAGATGCACAAGGGGGCACATGGGTCTGGAGTTCGTTTGCAGTGTGGCCCTGGTGCGCCCATTCTCTCCCTTTCCCTCTCTATCAAATAAATAAAATATTTTTTTAAAAATAAATCCATTAAGAGAGCAGAATGAAGAGCAGGTTTTTCTGTTGCTTATACTTTAATATTCCCACCAGAAACAGGAGCATTTACAAAACGTAAGTCATGACATGAGAGCTCGAAGAGGAAGAAAAACTGGAAGCCCTCATGTCCCCAGTTTACAACCTAAGGTGCTAACAGGATGGAAATCACGTTGTCTCAAGTTGTGGAAGTGTGGACTAGTTACATCCAGGTTTTCAAGGCCATTTACTTTATAAAGCACTTAGTAACTGGATGTGTGTGTGGTGTCATTTGTATATGCCTGGGAAGAATGGAGTTAATGATTATGACAATTAGTGCAGTAGATTGTTTATGTCATGGCTATTATTTATGGATTGAAATGGTTCATATAGGTCTCTGCCCTCATTACCCAGAATAACTGAAAAACTTGGTTTTCTATATCCTCTAGAAATTAATGACAGCACATACTTATAGTCCCAGCATTGAGGAGGATTGAAAGTTCAAGGCTAACATAGGCTACTTTAGTGACACCTTGTCTGTGACTTCAAGGCCACCCTGAGAATACAAAGTGAATTCCAGGTCAACCTGGGCAAGAGTGAGACCCTACCTTGAAAAACCAAACCAAAACAACAACAACAACAAAAAATGTCAAGTCGTACAATTTTTGTTTTGTTTTATCAAGGCAGGGTCTCACTCTAGCCCAGGTTGACCTAGAATTTTCTATGTAGTCTCAGGCTGGCCTTGAACTCTCAGCAGTCCTCCTACCTCTGCCTCCCAAGTGCTGGGATTAAAAGCGTGTACCACCATGCCCAGCTTTGAGTTCTTTTAAGATCTGGCACTTGAACTTTTATTGTGTATAAAGTTTTAGTTGGGTATGGTAGTACATGCCTGTAACTGAAGCACTTGGAGGTATAGGTAAAAGGATTAGGAGTTCAAGGTCATCCTTTGCTGCATGTCAAATTAGAGACCAGTCTGAGCTACATGGGACCCTGTCTCCAAATAATAATAGTAGCCAGGTACTTGGGGAGGCAGAGGTAGGAGGATGGCCTGGTGTTTGAGGCCAGCCTAAGACTACTACATAGTCCAGGTCAGCTTGGGCTAGAGTGAGACCCTACCTCCAAAAAAAAAAAAAAAAAAAGTAAGAGGAAGAGCAGACTTGACAGCTGAACCCAAATGAATTTTAGGTGAACTTGCATGTTTCCATGCATGAAGTGCTTCTGTTTGTTTTTTCTTGTTTTTTAGATCTTACCAATATATTTGAGTCCTTCCTGCCCCAGTTGTTGGCCTATCCTAACCCCATAGACCCTCTTAATGGTGACGCTGCAGCCATGTACCTTCACCGACCGGAAGAATACAAGCAGAAAATTAAAGGTAAGGCGACATGTAGCTTTGTTAGCCTTTTAAAAGCCCTTCTTTTAAGGGCTTGGAGAGAGGGCTCAGCAGTTAAGGCATTTGCCTGCAAAGCCTAATGACCTAGTTTGATTCCCCAGTACCCACATAAAGCCAGATGCCCAAAGTGGCACATGCATCTGGAGTTTGTTTGCAGTGGCACTATGGCCTAGCATGTGCCCTTTCATATTCATTCTCATATCCTCTGTCTCCTTCTCTCTCTCCCTCCCCACTCTTTCCCTCCCTCTTTCTCTTTCCTTTCTTGCAGTTAAATATTTTAAAGCCCTTCTTAAGTTCCTCATAGTTTTCTCTGGCCTAAAAAGAGACAGCTGTGGGCTACAGTAGCCCTGCCCAGCCCCCAGTGGGAGCCCCACAGCACCGTGCAACTCCCCTTACACTTCTCAGAATCCTGTTTTCCCATGCTTAGGACAGCTTGCATGCTTATTGGGACTGGAGTTGCATTAAAAGGAAAATAAGGTTGTGAAAGAACGTCTACAGCTCAAGTGGGTTCACTATCTTGTGTCATTGCCCTCATTCTCCCTTCTTCCTCTTCTGTTATTTTGGCAGTGAGCCACACCCCTAGCCCTTGGCTTCCCTCTTTATCTCTGCATATGTTTGAGAAGTGAACAGTCTAGATAATAAATAAAGAACTCACAGTGTGCACATGTGCTTGTTTTGAGG
Source organism: Dipus sagitta (assembly GCA_036346955.1). NCBI lineage: Eukaryota > Metazoa > Chordata > Mammalia > Rodentia > Dipodidae > Dipus > Dipus sagitta. The sequence continues at coordinate 91,294,402 of CM070780.1, read as the reverse complement.
TAGGGTCTCACTCTAGCCCAAGCTGACCTGGAATTCACTATGTAGTCTCAGGGTGGCCTGGAACTCATGGCGATCCTCCTGCTTCTGCCTCCCCAGTGCTGGGATTAAAGGCGTGCGCCACCACGCCCAGCTCACATGTGCTTTTTTTTTTTTTTTTTTTTTTTTAATTTATTGAGAGTGGCAGACAGAGAGAAAGAGGCAGATAGAGAGAGGGAGAGAGAATGGGCGCGCCAGGGCCTCCAGCCACTGCAAAGGAACTCCAGACCCGTGCGCCCCCTCGTGCATCTGGCTAACGTGGGTCCTGGGGAATCAAGCCTTGAACCAGGGTCCTTAGGCTTCACAGGCAAGCTAACTGCTAAGCCATCTCTCCAGCCCATCACATGTGCTCTTTTTAACACAACACATGCTGGGCACTGCATAGGGCCAAGAACATCAGCTTCCTCAAAGTGTGTGGTCCTTCTCTAAGGTTCATTCATAAGTGTTTAACAGAGCTTTGACTATATAGGCCTTCACTGATTGTGCAGATTTAAGACTGATAGGAACACTGGGGGCTATGTATTGAACAATAATTTCCTTCTGTTTGTTTCCTAATTCTCCCCAAATCTCCATGAGGTATTGTTTGGCAGTTTGTCTAAATTAAGTCAAAATAAATCTACTGTAATTAGTTTACTTAGATCCCAAGGGCTTTGCAAATTAATACCTAATTTAACGTAGCACAGTACCTTCTTAGCCAAACAAACACGTATTCTAAGAAAAAAAAAGTAGTTTCAGCCACATAAAATCTTGTCATGAAACTACTAAAATGATGAGCAAGAGAGATGACTCAGTGGTAAAGGCTCTTGCCTGCAAAGCCTAATGACCTGGGTTTGATTCCCTAGTACCCATGTGAAGCCAGATGCACAGAGTAGCGCATGCATCTGGAGTTCGTTTGCAGTGTCAGGAGGTCCTGATGCGCCCATTCATTTTCTCTATATATATCTATCTCTCTCTATATGCATTTATATAGAGAAAGACATCTACCTCTTTCTCAAATAAATAGAATTTTTTTTTCGAGGTAGGGTCTCACTGTAGCTTAGGCTGACCTGGAATTCACTATGGAGTCTCAAGGTGGCCTCAAACTCACGGCGGTCCTCCTACCTCTGCCTCCTGAGTACTGGGATTAAAGGTGTGCACCACCATGCCGGGCAAATAAAAAAATTTTTTTTTAAAGAAACTACTAGAGGGCTGGAGAGATGGCTTAGCAGTTAAGGCGTTTGCCAGCAAAGCCAAAGGACCCAGATTATTTGATTCCCCAGGACCTATGTAAGCCAGATGCACAAGGGGCACATGCATCTGGAGTTTGTTTGCAGTGCCTACAGACAGACCCTGGCGCACCCATTCTCTGTCTGTCTCTCTTTCTCTCTCTCTGCTTGCAAATAAATAGAAATTCAAAAAAAAAAAAAAAAAGCTACTAGAGCCAGGCATGGTGCACACCTTTAATCCCAGCACTCAAGAGGTAGAGATAGGAGGATCACCATGAGTTCCAGGCCACCCTGAGACTACATAGTGAATTCGAGGTCAGCCTAGGTATGTGGTGATGCTCGCTTTTTTTTTTTTTTTTTTTTTTTTTGAGGTAGGGTTTCACTCTAGCCCAGGCTGACCTGGAATTCACTATGTAGTCTCAGGCTGGCCTTGAACTCATAGTGATCCTCCTACCTCTGCCTCCCGAGTGCTGGGATTAAAGGCGTGCACCACCACGCCCGGCCATGATGCTCGCTTTTAATCCCAGCACTCTGGAGGCAGAGGTAGGAGAATTGCTGTGACTTTGAGGCCACCTTGAGTCTACATAGTGAATTCCAGGTCAGCCTGGGCTAGAGTGAGACCCTGCCTTGAAAAACCAAAATAATAATAATATATTAATCAATTTTTAAAAAGCATATGCTAAAATGTTGACATAGAAATCACTTAACAGTATCTGCAAACCACAATATCTTAATAGAGTATTGTTTTGATAGTTCTTACCTTCATTATGTCTCAGTAATTTAACACTATCCTTATTTGAGTGCATATCTACTGTGGCTCCAGTTAGTATGAGAGAATCACAGGCATCAGGCTTGAAGTTCGCCCTCTTTGCTGTTGCATCTTTATGTACCCTGCCCCTGCTTTTCTTTGTCCCGACAGGAAGAGGTGTGCTACCTTAGCTCTCTACTTCACTCCCTCACCAGCTTGTGCTTTTGTTCTCCTCACTCGTGGAGTCACCCTGCTTCAGAAGACTGTCTGCTCCTACAGGCTCTCTTAGGAGTCAGACTGTTTATGTCTTCTGAACAACCTTATTTCAAAAGTGCTTCATATTTCTTTCCTTGGATATACTGAAGAAAGCTGAGGGCTGGAAAGACGGCTCAGTGGTTAAGAAGCCATGAAGGTGGAAAACACAGCTTTCTTAGTAGTCAAAAGTAAAACTCCTGGGGCTGGAGAGATGGCTTAACAGTTATGACACTTGCCTGTGAAACCTAAGGACCCAGGTTCAGTTTCCCAGAACCTACATAAGCCAGATGCACATGGTGGCATATGCATCTAGACTGTTTGCAGTGGCTAGAGGCCCTGGTGCACCCATTCTTTCTCCCCCTCCCCCTCTCCTGACTATCTGTAATAAAAACATTTAAAAAATATTTTTATTGACAACTTCCATAATTATAAACAATAGGCCATAGTAATTCCCTCCCTCCCTCCACTTTCCCCTTTGAAACTCCACTCTCCATCATATCCCCTCCCCCTCTCAGTCATAAAAACATTTTTAAACTAAGTAAATAAACTTTCCAAGACTTTGATAAACATTTCTTTCATTCTAAAATAAATTTTTTTCAGGTTGGTTTGTTTGTTTGTTTGTTTGTTTGTTTTCCCCAAGTAGGGTCTCACTTTAGTCCAGGCTGACCTGGAACTCACTTTGTAGTCCCAGGCTGTCCTCAAACTCACATCAATCCTCTTACCTCTGCCTCCCAATTTTTTTATTTTTATTTTTTTAATTTTAGAGAGAGAAAATTGGTGCTTCAGGGTCTCAGCCATTGCAATTGAACTACAGACGCTTGTGCCACCTAGTGGGCATGTGCGACCTTGCACTTGCATCACCTTTGTGTGTCTGGCTTACATGGGATCTGGAGAGTCAGACATGGGTCTTTAGGCTTCACAGGCAAGCGCCTTAACTGCTAAGCCGTCTCTCCAGCCCCTAAGATTTTATTTTTACTTATTTATTAGAGACAAAGAGAAGGAGAGAGAGAGAATGGGTACGCCAGGGCCTCTAGGCACTGCAAACCAACTCTAGATGCATGTACTACCATGTGCATCTGACTTATGTGGGACCTGGAGAATTAACCTGGGTCCTTAGGCTTCGCAGGCATATGCCTTAATCACTAAGCCATCTTGCCAGCCCGCCTCCCAATTTTTTAAAAAGCATAATTTATTTATTATGGTGGGGAGGAGGGCAGATAGAATGGGCTCATCAGGGCCTCTAGCTATTGCAAACAAACTCCAGATATGTGTGCCACCGTATGCATCTGGCTTACATGGGATCTGAGGAATCAAACCTGGGTCCTTAGATTTCATAGGCAAGCACCTAACTACTAAGCCATTTCTCCAGGTCATGTCCTGCCTCCCTTTTTTATTTTTTATTTTTTATTTTATTTTATTTATTTATTTATTAGTTTTTCCAGGTACTCTCATTCTAGCCCAGGCTTACCTGGAATTCACTATGTAGTCTCAGGGTGGCCTTGCACTCATGGTGATCCTCCTACCTCTGCCTCCCAAGGGCTGGGATTAATGGCATGCACCACCACACCCGACTCAATTTTTAAATGAGAACTTCAATATATGAATATATTGCCAGGTGTGGTGGCACACACCTTTAATCCCAGGCAGAGGTAGGAGGATCACCGTAAGTTCGAGACTACATAGTGAATTCCAGGTCAGCCTAGGCTAGAGTGAGACCCTACCTCAAAAAAAACAAACAAATGGGGAAACAAACAACAACAACAAAAAAAAAAAAACAGAGCCAGGCATGGTGGCACATGGCCTTTAATCCCAGCGCTCAGGAGGCAGAGTTAGGAGGATCGTCATGAGTTCAAGGCCACCCTGAGAATCCAGAGTGAATTCACGTCAGCCTGAGCTAGAGTGTGACCCTACCTTGAAAAACAAAAACATATGTATATATATAAACATACATATGTTCATAACATAAATATGAACGTATTGCAAATTGATCATATTCCCATTGGGTTATACTCTTTATGTTCCTTCTTCCACACACCCGTTACACTAAGGGCCTCCTCAGCTGGTTATTGCTAATCACTATGGGGTCATGAATGCACCAGTCAGCAGGGAGGTGGGGAAGTGGGGAGGATAATGTCTCAAAGTACACCTTTCCACCCTGTGTCTCTTACATTCTCTCTGCCCCCTCTTCTGCAATATTCCCTGAGCCTTGGAGGGCATGTTATAAGTCTCCTTTAGTGTTGAGCTCTCAGCAGCCTTTGATTTTCTGCTTTGATGAGTTTTGAGTCTCCTCAGTGTCTACACCATCTCCCTAGAGGAGGTTCTCAGGCTAGGGGTGACGCTGCACTCATATTTAATCCACCAATTCCTCTGTAATGTGTGCTGGGTCCCAGAAGTTGTGATAGAGATGAGTCATCTTGTGCTAGGCAGTCAGCTTTCTTTTTTAAAATATTTTATTTATTTATTTGAGAGTGAGAAAGGGAGGGAATGGGTGCACCAGGGCCTCCAGTAAAGGAACTCCAGATTCATGCGCCCCCTTATGCATCTGGCTTACATGGGTCCTAGAGAATCAAACCGGGATCCTTTAGCTTTGCAGGCAAATGCCTTAACTGCTAAGTCATCTATCTCTCCAGCCCCCCCCCCCCCAGCTTTCTTTTTTTTTTTTTTTCTTTGGTTTTTCGAGATAGGGTCTCACTCTGGTCCAGGCTGACCTGGAATTAACTCTGTCATCTCAGGGTAGCCTTGAACTCATGGCAATCCTCCTACCTCTGCCTCCCGAGTGCTGGGATTAAAGGCGTGTACCACCACGCCCGGCTCCCCCAGCTTTCTTTACTCAAATTCATAGCGATCCTCCTACCTCTGCCTCCCGAGTGCTGGCATTAAAGGCTTGCGCTGCCACACACAGCTGAATCAAATTTTAAAAGAAAAGAAAACTGACATGTTAAAAAAAAAGTTGGCCACACATGGTTGTACATGTCTTTAATCTCAGCACTCGGGAAGCAGAAGTAGGAGGATCACTGTGAGTTCGAGGCCACCCTGAGAATACATAGTGAATTCCAGATCAGCCTGAGCTAGAGTGAAACCTTACCTTGGAAAACAGAACCAAAAATAATAATAATAATTATAATGTCATCCTCAGCAATCTATCAAGGTAGAGGCCAGCCCAGGCTACATGAGACCCTAAAAAACAAAGTAAAATTTTTTGTTATTGTTTTGTTTTTGGTTTTTTGTGAGTTTTTTCCTAGATAGGGTCTCACTGTAGCCCAGACTGTCCTGGAATTCACTATGTAGTCTCAGGCTGGCTTCGAACTCACAGTGATCCTCCTACCTCTGCCTCTTATGTGCTGGAACTAAAGGCTTACGCCTCCAGGCCTAGCTCTTTCCTTTTCAGCCAGCACACAAGCCTGTGCTACCAATGTTAAGTCTTGAAGAATACATGGCAGCGCCTTCTCTGTGCCTCCACAGAGCAGCGCATGTGCAGACCGAGACTGTGCAAGACCGGAAAGAAAGAATCTATGTAGACTAACGCCTGTTCGTAAAGTAACAGAGCCACGCTGTCTATAATGAATACAAGGGCACGTCTGAAAACAATGGAAGACATCCTGATAAATTACTGTGGAATCTTAACTAGTCCTATTCTGTCAGGGAAGTTAATCGATTTTAATATATTTTATTTATTTATTTATTTGACAGAGAGAGAGAGAGAATGGGTGCACCAGGGCCTCCAGCCACTGCAAACGAACTCCAGATGCGTGCACCTCCTTTTACATCTGGCTAACAAGGGTCCTGGGGAATTGAACCTGGGTCCTTTGGCTTTGCAGGCAAGCCCTTTAACCACTAAGCCATCCCCCCCCCCAGCCCAAGTTAATCATTTTATTAACATGGAAAGTAAAAAGAAATGTGGAGGCCTGAAATGCGCACTCCTTGAATCCCAGCACTCAGGAGGCAGAGGTAGAAGGATCACCCTGAGTTTGAGGCCACCCTGAGACTCCATAGTGAATTCCAGGTCAGCCTAGTATAGAGCGAGAGCCTAACTTGAAAATAAATAAATAAATAAATAAGGAGTGCCCAATTCTCCTGACCTTCAAAGTTCCACATTGGTGGCACAGATCTTGCCCTGCAAGTCAATCCTTCTTTCTTGCCTACCCTAGTCGTCCCCTCCCCTGTTCACTCTGGAGTCCCCTTGTCTTTAGTGGCCCATATCAACCGTCATCTTTGTCACCCTGGCATGAAAGGAGAATTTGAACTTCTCTGGGATTTGGCAGCTTTGGGGTCACTGAAGTAGGTGTCTGCCCACTCACTGTTTCTGTCTGTCCATCCCACCCTCTGTACAGAATACATCCAGAAGTACGCAACGGAGGAGGCCCTGAAGGAGCAGGAAGAGGGCACTGGCGACAGCTCATCAGAGAGTTCTATGTCTGACTTTTCAGAAGATGAGGCCCAAGACATGGAGTTGTAGTAGAGAAAGCACCTGCTTTTCAGAGAGACTATTATTTCCTAACCATGAGAAGCAGACTATAATATTCATATTTAAACAAAGCAATTTTTTTTATTACTAAACAAGGTTTTTATGAATAATAGCATTGATATATATATATTATATATCACCCTTTAGATCTTGATTTCTTGGTCATTTCTCAACCTGAGGTGCATAGCATATTCCCACATTCCATTTTGGTAGCAATATGCGGTCTGAATGCATGCATTCATAAGTCCATTTGGCCAAGGCAGCCTGTGTGCTACTGAACTGTCAAAAGAAATAGCCGCTCTGATAAGTAGACAGGAGTCAAACTAATGGGAAAAAGTTGCTTTTATCGATGGTTCCAAAGAAACAAGCCAAATCTACCAGCTCTTGGATGAAGATAGAATAGTGCTTTTTTGGAGTGGAAAGGAAGAAACTGGGGAGGAAGAGGCCTGCTTTACAAGCATGTAGAGCCAGCCACGTACAGATCAGCTGCTGCTTCCTCTGAGTCCTAAGTGGGTCGATTCAGTGGAGTAGCAGTGGAAAACAGGAAGCTCATTGGAAAAGTGAAATTTAGAAGCTTTTTTTTTTTTTAAACTTAGATTTTAAGTACATTTTTATAGATCCCTGCCCTTCACGCTACCAGACCTGCAGCCACATCATTTTGCTTTGGAGAACTGTCTGAAGTGTTTGAGCCCAGTTCTTTTTCTTGGGGTGCTGATTGTCATCCAGACCCTTTTTGAGACGCCTGGACAGGAGGAGAAAAGTAGCTGGAAGCTTCGTCCTCTCATCGAAAACAAGTGCAACGTGTCATCCTGTTCCTCTAAGCCGGTTCAAACCCCTGCTCTGGACTGAGACATTCAAATCTGGAGGCAGTTGTTTTTGTTCATTTGTTTTCATTTTGTTGGTGGCAGTGGTGTGTGTGTGCGCGTGTGTGTACGTGTGTGCATAGGCGCATTCTATTATTTGTGTAAATTGTGCTTAGACAGGTTACAGAATTAATGTCACCTACCAAGAGATGGTCTCCTTCCTGGACAAAGTGCTCAGTGGACCATTAGGTGGCAGAAAACATATCTGGTGGCTATGAGTTTTGTTTTGGGCATCTGCTTTTGGGAGCAGGAAGTGGATATTTGAGACCCACATACATCCTAAATTTAAAATGAATAATAATTGGTAAACGTTCTTGTATCCAAAGTGGCTCAACTTGGGAAAGGAAAGGGAAGGGAGGGAAAGGCTCTCTTCAGAGAGTGGCTGGAAAGAAGGGATTTGGAAGTGTGATGTGGGCCAGGTTGGGAAGGAGTATACTTTCCTCTGTGCACTAAGAGCAAGTCAGACAATTTGAAATACTGCTGCTAATCTGTTGTCTGCTCAGTCAACCCCATGCCCAGGTTCAAATGTCAGTGTCGCCTGCTGAACCTGGATAAAATTTGGAGACATTTTAAGATACCAACTCTTTATTTTTGCTAAGGACAATAACAGAATTAGCCAATCCTAAAACCTTTCTAAAGACAACTTTGAATGTCCCACAACTTTTCTTTTGAGGCCTGTTTTTAGTTAAGAAGTGCTGTTTTCCACAAGGTTAAGTCAGTGAGGGTGGAATATAACCCTCTCTCTCTCTCTCTCTCTCTTTTTTTTTTTTAATTCAAAAAGCACAATCAATCTTTTCTTTGAAAATCTATATAAATTACAACTTTTAACATGATTATTTTCCTAAATAAAAAGACAAAGAATTTATCTATTTTATGTTAATTACGGGCATGAAGCAAAAGGGTTTCTTTGGAAAAAGTGCAGTTCTGTAGGGCTGAGGTTAGTCACCGTACTCTTTCTTATCTCTAGCATCCGTGGCTTGTCGGAAGGTCGTGGTAACTGTTTCCCCTGTAAAGGTGTGCTTCACCCAGCACAGTCTTCTCAGTGCTCTGGGGGAGGAGGGTCTCTGCTGACACTGTCCAACTTGCTTCCTGCTCAGTAACAGTCTGCTTGTGCTGGAACCTTATTATAGGTGCTACTTAGGTAGGCTTGAAGTGCTGGGTGGTGATTTGAGTTCAAACAATAAAAAATTGTATTTTTTCAATGTTGTATAGACAATAGTGTTCTAATTACCTTTCAAAAAAAATGACCAGATAATTGCTTTTGATCTTGTCAAGAAAAACAATTGAGCCAGGTTTAGGGAAGCACTGTGAGCAGAGCTGCAGCTCTGCCCCTCACTGGATCTACCTTGCTCCAGTGAAAAGATGCCAGCCTGTCTCCCTTCCCGAGCTCTAGCAGCACGTGGCTGGTAGTGCAGAACCCCCTCGTGAAGGCTGGGCTGAGGCCGCAGGTCTGAATGTGCTGCAGCGTGTGTATGTGTATGTGTGTCCATCCGGGTGTGTGGCAGAGGTGTCAGCGAGGCGTCTCAGCACTGAAGCGCCTGTGACTCCCTCCCACATCACACTGTACCCGCTCCTTTCGGGCCACCTACCGTGGTTCCACGCGTGCTCAGCTCTCTGGGCTGTGTACTCTTCACTGGGAAGTTGACCTTGCTAGCTTTCTGTCCCTTCCCTGCTCCTAGGTGAGGTAGGACGAGGAGACCATACTAGGTGCAGAGTTGTTGAACAGCCTGGCTGTGACTCTAAGGACTTGGGGACCCTAGAATAAATAGACAAAATCTGTGGCAGGGATGTTGTGAAACCAAAGTCCATGTTGCCTATGGGGATTCCCAACACTCAAAGCCTTGTGGAACCTGATGGCCCCTGAGCACACTTGGAGGTAGTGACGGACGCAGTGGGTCAGAGCTCTTGCTGGCACTCTCCCCTCCCCCCCTCAGTACCCACTCTTTCCTAGGTCCTACCTTGTGGTTTACCAGCGCAAGCCATTTTTTGCCCCCATTAAAACAAGCTCTTGCCAAACTTCAACGAGCAAGGCAGCCTCCGCCATTCTCCTGTGCCCTGTGGAAGAGCAACACAAGGGCAGATGGGCTGTGTTCAGTGGTAGCCAGCCTAGACCCTGGCATTTGGGGTTTTGTCTGCAGTCTCTCCCCTCCTTGAGGTTACGGTGCAGCTTCAACCAGCATTTTATACTGTGGGACAGTCATCAGAAGTTGCCATATAGTCTCTCCAGTACTAACCTTTCGTCCACATCAAAGGATGTTCTAATTGCCAACCGGCTGAGCTAGGCTTCTGCCGAGTGTCTCCCCTCAAAGGAATTGTGCCCTCAAAAGGGCCCCCGAAGCCCTCGTTGGCCTTCACCTGATGCTTGTATTTTCCAGGTCACCTTTTGGCCAAGAATGATGACAGACAGACCCTCTGCTAGCATCCTTGGGTTAGGTTTCCTGCACCAAGTTTCTGCAAACTGGTGTTTGATTTTTTCAATGCCACGTGGCCCTTCTGTCTTAGTGACTCTAAAAAGTGAAAGTTGTTGACAAAAATTAGCATCATTTCCTCAACTTCTTAACTGGGTTCATAGCCTTGTTGAGTGAAGTTGTTTCCGACTAGGCGTGAAGAGGTGTGTTTCTCTGGACTTCTGAATCCATGTTCATCTTCCTCTGGCCACTGAACACCTTGGCTAACTCGTTCGGGATTGGACAGAGGGAAGACAGATGCTGTGGGGCCTCACCTGTGTGGGTTTCTACTCACCTTAGGAACGACCAGTGCTCTCGGTTTAGCAGATATTGGTCTTGGCAGTGGGCTTGGAAAGAAGTGGCCATTAATTACTGATTGTATTTGGTACACATTGTGTGATACTTGAAGAGATAAAAGGGACTTACCAGCCCTTAATTGAAATCTGAGCTTTTTATTGCTTTTTTTTTTTCCTCCTAGACCTTTCTCCTCCCTTCCTTCCACCTTCTTTGCATTGTGATGATCTAGTGGGCATGTCTGTCACCCGGACATATGCCTCTCTGACTATAACCTCTTATAGTTGTGTATAATGAAAACTGTAAACTTTTTTAAATAAAATGTGTATATACCTTGGCAAATGGCTGGACTTGATCAATAAGAGCCCCCATTATGACACTCAGTCCATTCTTCTAAAACCCCCTCTGTTTTCTCTGAGCCCCTCTAACAACGCAGGAGAATCAGGAGGGAAGGGAATGCCTCATTCCCAGGCACAGGCTCTGCCCACAGCCCTGTCTCTCTAAAATAGATGACTGCTCACTGACGGGACTGGAGGCTTCTGTATAGGAGCCCTCAAAGCTCTCTCTTCTGTGACATTCCTGTGTCCTGGAGAGCCCCGTGCGCCCTGTGTGTAGGCCTTCCGTAGCCTGGTGGGGGTGTGTTCTTAGCCTGGAGTTCACAGGCAGTGCGGCTTCTGCCTGGCCAGGAGCCTTCCCCGCGTGTCCCTTGCTGACCACCGCCGCCTGGGGAGCCCAGCACCAGCCCTGCAGAAGCATTGCGGTTCCCTCCCAACGCGCATGCCCTCGACAGCCACCAGGTGGCGAAGCTGTCCAGCGTGAGGGAGCACACCGCCGGTATTGTTAGGAGATAAGGGGTTCCCGCTTCCCATCCTTTGTCCCCCTCCATTATGACGTAGTTCATCTTTGTATGTACCTGCCGGGGACAAATGGCAGTCACCTAGAAACAACGTTCCCTGAGCAAGGAGACCCTCATGCCACATGACTGCCTCCAACACGCAGAATCTGCAAGACACTCAACAGCATCACTGCAGTGGTCCCCACTGACCAGACAAAGGGTCGGACACCAGAGCTGTAGGCTCGAGTTCGCCGGCCAGCTGAGCCATCTCGGCTCCAACTTGTGTGAACCTGGGCATTTGGCTGTCCAATAAAGTCCCTAGACAGTGGCTTCTGATTGACAGCTGGGACTTAACAATATGACGACCCGAAAAGCAGTGGCATAGCATCACATCTCAGTCTTCAAGAGAGGGTGCTGGAGTGCCCCCGGACACCAAGGTGTTAGGGCAGGTTTGAAGTTTTTAGACCCAAGTAGCTTTGGGAGTTCACTGCATCCATTGTCCACCTAACTTTGAAGGGGTATGGGTCGGGCCATGGGGTGCCCCTCTCTCACTGCTTGATGATCACATGGCATCTTTCAGCTGCCCCCCTGGGTGCCACTAGCTTGCCACTACCTGCCCAAGGCATTGCCCCTTTTCTGGGAAGAGGGATTTGGGGTTTTGGGGGCATGTCCTAGAAGAGAAAGTTGTGGGCCAGAGCCTCAGAAGTTGTACTCATTCTTCTCTCGCTCTCCAGAGGGTGAGTTATCATGCCCTGAGTGTCCTGTGCCCCACCTAGAACCAGGGAAGACCAAAGATTTAGGACGCCCACAACCCCTGAAGCAGCCTTTTCTGTAAAGATCCCAAGATAGCCTGTTGTGTCAGGTCAGGCCTGATCTACAGAGGCACAACCTCCAGGAGGGGAAAGTAACCCCGAGCCCTCGGCTTTGACCTTCAAATGTAAAAGGAGTGTGTTTCTACTCTAGTTCTATGTGCGTGTGAGAGAGAGATGAAGAAAGTCTATTTTTTAAAATGTTTATTTGCAAGCAGAGATCAAAGAGAGTTTGCTGGGCCTCCAGCCACTGCATGTGGCATTACATGGGTCCTGGAGAATCGAACCCAGGTCACTAGGCTTTGCATTCAAGCACTTTTAGCCACTAAGCCATCTCCCCACCCCAAGAAAGTTTTATTTTTAATTCTTAAATAGTTATTATTTATTTGAGAGAGACAGAGAAGGAGGCAGATAGAGAATGGGCATGCCAGGGCCTCTCTAGCACACCGCAAACTCCAGGAGCATGCGCCATCTTGTGCATCTGGCTTACGTGGATACTGGGGAATCGAACCTGGGTCCTTAGGCTTCCCAGGCAAGTGCCTGAAACACTGCTATCTCTCCAGCCCCAAGTTTAATTAACAAAGGCTGGGCTCTTCTGTGGGAACCCTTTGGGGCACAGGATGTGTGGCTCCCAAAACCTGGTGTCAAGCCAGCTGTCTGGCATGGCAGAAGCAGATCAGCACTCCGAATGCCACATCATTACAACGAGATGGGTGGACACCTGAGTGTGAGCCTCCTGCCACCAAGGTCCCAACCAGATGTGGCCTAGCTGACCTACCTGAGGGTCACTTCCACATGGGAGGATTCAGTCCTTGTTCCCATTTCCACAGATGCCAGTGTCCTCAGTATCTCTAAGGTCTTCAATGGAATCAAAACTAACCAGGGGTGGGCTGGAGAGATGGCTTAGCAGTTAAGGCGCTTACTGGCAAAGCTAAATGATCTGGGTTCAATTCCCCAGTACCCACATAACTCGGCTGCACAAAATGGCACATTTGGAGTTTGTGCCTGCCAGGGTCTCTAACCACTGCAATCATTCTCATTTATTTCTCTTCTCCCACCCCCTTTCCTTGAAAATACATAAAAATATTTAAAAATTAAAAAATTACCAGGGAGGCCAGGCATGGTGCCACACGCCTTTAATCCCAGCACTAGGGAGGCAGAGATAGGCAGATCGCTGTGAGTTCAAGGCCAGCCTGAGACTACATAGGGAATTCCACATCAGCCTGGGCTAGAGCAAAACCCTACCTTGAAAAAAAGAATCGTATGTTAGTTTCGAGGTAAGATTTTGCTCTAGCCCAGGCTGACCTGGAACTCACTATGTATAGTCTCAGGCTGGCCTTGAACTCATAATGATCCTCCCACCTCTGCCTCCCCAGTGCTGGGATCAAAGTGGTGCACCACCATGCCCAGATTTTTTAAAATATTTTATTTTTATTTATTTTTATTAACAACTTCCATGATTGTAAACAATATCCCATGGTAATTCCCTCCCTCCCCACACTTCCCCCTTGAAACTCCACTCTCCATCACAGCCCCTCCCCCTCTCAATCACTCTTTTATTTTGATGTCATGATCTTTTCCTCCTATTATGATGGTCTTGTGTAGGTAGTGTCAGGCACTGTGAGGTCTTGGATATTCAGGCCATTTTGTGTCTGGAGGAGCACGTAGTAAGGAGTCCTACCCTTCCTTTGGCTCTTACATTCTTTCCGCCACCTCTTCCGCAATGGACCCTGAGCTTTGGAAGGTGTGATAGAGATATTGCAGTGCTGAGCACTCCTGTCACTTCTTTCCAGTACCGTGATGCCTTCTGAGTCATCCCAAGGTCACTGCCATCTGAAAAAGAGAAGGTTCTCTAACCAAAAGTGAGAGTAGTATTAATATGTGGGTATGAATATTAAGAGAAGTGCTTACTGGGCAGTTTGATGAGCATAGTATATACATTTAGCCAGACAGCAGCAGACGTTACACCCCTAGGACTCATGACTACCCCTGTTGTAGGTTTTCAGTATCAGGGATATATTCCCTCCCATGGAGCGGGCCTCCAGTCCAATTAGAGGGCAGTTGGTTTCCCCCATAATCGTGCCACTACTGCACCCGTTGGCTCATTTGGCCTGACTGGCCAAATATAAGGCTTGTAGTGTCCACTGTTGAGTATCTCCACTGGTGATTTCTCTCTCTCTCCCATTGAACTGCATGCAGCGTAGCTTTTCCCAGCTTTCTGTCAGCTAGTATTTTCTTTCTTTATTACAGAGGGAGAGGCAGGTTCGATTCCCAGTACCCATATAAGCCAGATGCTCAAGGTGGCATGTGTGTCTGGAATTCGTTTGCTGTGACTACAGGCCCTGGTGCACCCATTCTCTTTCTCTCAAAGAATTATTTTTTTTTTAATTCAAGACAGAGCTGGGAATGGTGGGTGCACTCCTTTAATCCCAGCACTTGAGAGGCAAAGGTAGGTGGGTCGTCACAAGTTCAAGGCCACCCTGAGTCTACATAGTGAATTCCAGGTCAACCTGAGCTACATACAGCTAGACCCTACCTTGAAAAAACAGAGATGAATTCGATACTTAATAGCCACGTGGCACCGAATGACCAGTTGGACAAGGGCAATAGCCATAGGGATTTTAGGTGAAGAAAACAAATGAGAGGAGCGAAAGATTAGCTGTCCTCGGGAATTTAGGCTTTGAATCCAGAACCTAGCTCTGGGCAGAGACTGTTGGAGGTGGCCTCGCCGTGACTTTCCCGGAGTGGTCTGTGAATACTCTCGGCATTTCTGTCCCCTGGGGGTGGGGCGGGTGCAGGGAGGAGGGGGCTTCCACGACCAAGGACAGCAACCTGGAGCTGGGAAGGTGGCCGCTGCGGTCACTCTGGGTCCCACTTCTGCAGACCCCGCCCCTCCTGCTGTTCCGCGGAACCCGTGCGCTCCGTCCCCTCCTGGACCTGGCCACCAGGGGGCGCCCGGGGCTCGCGCTGCGCCCGGCTGCAGCCTGGACCTGGGAGGCGAGTCCGCCTCGTCGCCAGCAGGGAGCGCGGGGAGGCCCACCCCAGAAAGCCATCAGACTGGCAGGGTGGTGGCAGTGGATCCAGGACAGGGTCAAGTCAGGGTTCGGATGTGCTCGGCCAGATCAGAGGCACAGGGCCAGGCCAAGCGCGGGGGAAGGCGGGGATGCAGGGATGCGGGACAAGAGCCACTGGGGGACCAGGGAACCGAACCAGTGGGACAGGAGGAGGGACCAGGAGCGGCTGTCTGGCGCCCCTTTCCTGCCTTGCAGGCCTGGCTCAGGTGACCCACAAGGCTGGGGACAGAGGCCCTAAACCAACCGCTGCCAAGAGCCCGGGGCCACCCACACGGAAGGAAGGACTGGAAGTATGGTTCCCCAAGCTGTGATGGGCCACAGCCAGCTCGGATCCCCAGCACCCAGGTAAAGCCAGACACGGTGCCAAGCATTTGTAATCCCAATGCACCTACTGCAAGATGGGAGATGAAGACAGGAAAAAACAAAAAAAAACAAAAACGGAATACTGGGTTAGCTAGCCTGGCCAGCGTAGCGGTGCACAATGAGAGAGTATCTCAAACAAGGTGGAAGGCGAGGACAGATGCCTGAGGTGTCCTCTGACTGCCGCATGCATGCCGTGACATGTGTATGCCCACACTCACACATACAAGCACCACCCCCACACCAAAATAAATAAATAAAAAGAAACCAAATGTTTTTTATGTTTTTCTTTTTTTAAAAGCTCTGGGTTTTGTTTGAGGGTGAGTTTTGGTTTGGTTTGGTTTGGTTTTTCGAGGTAGGGTCTCACTCTAGCACAGGTTGACCTGGACTTCATTATGTAGTCTCAGAGTGGTTTTGAACTCTCGCAGATCCTCTTACTTCTGTCTCCTGAGTGCTGGGATTAGAGGCATGGGCCACCATACCTGGCTGCTGTTTTTTTTTATTTAAATATTTTATTTGTTTATTTATTTATTTGAAAGAGAGAGAAAGCAGCAGATAGAGAGAGAATGGGCGCGCCCGGGCCTCTGGCCACTGCAAATGAACTCCAGGCACATGTGCCACCTTGTGCATCTGGCTTATGTGGGTCCTGGGGAATTGAACCTGGGTCCTTAGGCTTTGCAGGCAAGTGCCTTAACCACTAAGCCATCTCTCCAGCATTTTTTTTTTCTTTGAGGCAGGGTCTCACTTTAATCCATACTGACTTGGAACTCACCATGTAGACCAGGTTGGAGTCAAACTCACTGCCGTCCTCCCACCTTAGCCTACAGAGTGCTAGGATTATATGTGTGAGCCACTACACTTGGCCAAAAAGTCTGCTTTTAATTTTTATTATTATTATTTACTTATTTATTTGAGAGTGACAGAGAAAGAGGCAGATACAGAGAGACAGAGAATGGGCGCACCAGGGCCTCCAGCCACTGCAAAAGAACTCCAGATGCACTAGGGAGGCAGAGATAGGCAGATCGCTGTGAGTTCAAGGCCAGCCTGAGACTACATAGGGAATTCCACATCAGCCTGGGCTAGAGCAAAACCCTACCTTGAAAAAAAGAATCGTATGTTAGTTTCGAGGGTAAGATTTTGCTCTAGCCCAGGCTGACCTGGAACTCACTATGTATAGTCTCAGGCTGGCCTTGAACTCATAATGATCCTCCCACCTCTGCCTCCCCAGTGCTGGGATCAAAGTGGTGTACCACCATGCCCAGATTTTTAAAAATATTTTATTTTTATTTATTTTTATTAACAACTTCCATGATTGTAAACAATATCCCATGGTAATTCCCTCCCTCCCCACACTTCCCCCTTGAAACTCCACTCTCCATCACAGCCCCTCCCCCTCTCAATCACTCTTTTATTTTGATGTCATGATATTTTCCTCCTATTATGATGGTCTTGTGTAGGTAGTGTCAGGCACTGTGAGGTCTTGGATATTCAGGCCATTTTGTGTCTGGAGGAGCACGTAGTAAGGAGTCCTACCCTTCCTTTGGCTCTTACATTCTTTCCGACACCTCTTCCGCAATGGACCCTGAGCCTTGGAAGGTGTGATAGAGATATTGCAGTGCTGAGCACTCCTATCACTTCTTTCCAGTACCATGGTGCCTTCTGAGTCATCCCAAGGTCACTGCAATCTGAAAAGAGAAGGTTCTCTAACCAAAAGTGAGAGTAGTATTAATATGTGGGTATGAATATTAAGAGAAGTGCTTACTGGGCAGTTTGATGAGCATAGTATATACATTTAGCCAGACAGCAGCAGACGTTACACCCCTAGGACTCATGACTACCCCTGTTGTAGGTTTTCAGTATCAGGGATGTATTCCCTCCCATGGAGCGGGCCTCCAGTCCAATTAGAGGGCAGTTGGTTTCCCCCATAATCGTGCCACTACTGCACCCGTTGGCTCATTTTGCCTGACTGGCCAAATATAAGGCTTGTAGTGTCCACTGTTGAGTATCTCCTCTGGTGATTTCTCTCTCTCTCCCATTGAACTGCATGCAGTGTAGCTTTTCCCAGCTTTCTGTCAGCTAATATTTTCTTTCTTTATTACAGAGGGAGAGGCAGGTTCAATTCCCAGTACCCATATAAGCCAGATGCACAAGGTGGCATGTGTGTCTGGAATTCGTTTGCTGTGACTAGAGGCCCCGGTGCACCCATTCTCTTTCTCTCAAAGAATTACTTTTTTTTTTTTTAAATTCAAGACAGAGCTGGGAATGGTGGGTGCACTCCTTTAATCCCAGCACTTGAGAGGCAAAGGTAGGTGGGTCGTCACAAGTTCAAGGCCACCCTGAGTCTACATAGTGAATTCCAGGTCAACCTGAGCTACATACAGCTAGACCCTACCTTGAAAAAACAGAGATGAATTCGATACTTAATAGCCACGTGGCACCGAATGACCAGTTGGACAAGGGCAATAGCCATAGGGATTTTAGGTGAAGAAAACAAATGAGAGGAGCGAAAGATTAGCTGTCCTCGGGAATTTAGGCTTTGAATCCAGAACCTAGCTCTGGGCAGAGACTGTTGGAGGTGGCCTCGCCGTGACTTTCCCGGAGTGGTCTGTGAATACTCTCGGCATTTCTGTCCCCTGGGGGTGGGGCGGGTGCAGGGAGGAGGGGGCTTCCACGACCAAGGACAGCAACCTGGAGCTGGGAAGGTGGCCGCTGCGGTCACTCTGGGTCCCACTTCTGCAGACCCCGCCCCTCCTGCTGTTCCGCGGAGCCCGTGCGCTCCGTCCCCTCCTGGACCTGGCCACCAGGGGGCGCGCGGGGCTCGCGCTGCGCCCGGCTGCAGCCTGGACCTGGGAGGCGAGTCCGCCTCGTCGCCAGCAGGGAGGGCGGGGAGGCCCACCCCAGAAAGCCATCAGACTGGCAGGGTGGTGGCAGTGGATCCAGGACAGGGTCAAGTCAGGGTTCGGATGTGCTCGGCCAGATCAGAGGCACAGGGCCAGGCCAAGCGCGGGGGAAGGCGGGGATGCAGGGATGCGGGACAAGAGCCACTGGGGGACCAGGGAACCGAACCAGTGGGACAGGAGGAGGGACCAGGAGCGGCTGTCTGGCGCCCCTTTCCTGCCTTGCAGGCCTGGCTCAGGTGACCCACAAGGCTGGGGACAGAGGCCCTAAACCAACCGCTGCCAAGAGCCCGGGGCCACCCACAGGGAAGGAAGGACTGGAAGTATGGCTCCCCAAGCTGTGATGGGCCACAGCCAGCTCGGATCCCCAGCACCCAGGTAAAGCCAGACGCGGTGCCAAGCATTTGTAATCCCAATGCACCTACTGCAAGATGGGAGATGGAGACAGGGAAAAAAAAAAAAAAAAAAACGGAATACTGGGTTAGCTAGCCTGGCCAGCGTAGCGGTGCACAATGAGAGAGTATCTCAAACAAGGTGGAAGGCGAGGACAGATGCCTAAGGTGTCCTCTGACTGCCGCATGCATGCCGTGACATGTGTATGCCCAGACTCACACATACAAGCACCACCCCCACACCAAGATAAATAAATAAAAAGAAACCAAATGTTTTTTATGCTTTTCTTTTTTTAAAAGCTCTGGGTTTTGTTTGAGGGTGAGTTTTGGTTTGGTTTGGTTTGGTTTTTCGAGGTAGGGTCTCACTCTAGCACAGGTTGACCTGGACTTCATTATGTAGTCTCAGAGTGGCTTGAACTCTCGCAGATCCTCTTACTTCTGTCTCCTGAGTGCTGGGATTAGAGGCATGGGCCACCATACCTGGCTGCTGTTTTTTTTATATTAAATATTTTATTTGTTTATTTATTTATTTGAAAGAGAGAGAAAGCAGCAGATAGAGAGAGAATGGGCGCGCCCGGGCCTCTGGCCACTGCAAATGAACTCCAGGCACATGTGCCACCTTGTGCATCTGGCTTATGTGGGTCCTGGGGAATTGAACCTGGGTCCTTAGGCTTTACAGGCAAGTGCCTTAACCACTAAGCCATCTCTCCAGCATTTTTTTTTTTTCTTTGAGGCAGGGTCTCACTTTAATCCATACTGACTTGGAACTCACCATGTAGACCAGGCTGGAGTCAAACTCACTGCCGTCCTCCCACCTTAGCCTACAGAGTGCTAGGATTATATGTGTGAGCCACTACACTTGGCCAAAAAGTCTGCTTTTAATTTTTATTATTATTATTTACTTATTTATTTGAGAGTGACAGAGAAAGAGGCAGATACAGAGAGACAGAGAATGGGCGCTCCAGGACCTCCATCCACTGCAAACAAACTCCAGACGCGAGCGCCCCCTTGTGCATCTGGCTATCGTGGGTCCTGGAGAATCAAGCCTCAAACCAGGGTCCTTAGGTTTCACAGGCAAGCACTTAACCCCTAAGCCATCTCTCCAGCCCAGGTCTGCTTTTAAGTAAAAGTACTTAGATCTATATTTGGGAAATTGGAGTTATTTTTAACATATTTCTCTTTCAACCCCCCACCCCCACCCCAGGTAGAGTCTCACTCTAGCCCAGGTTGATCTGGAATTCACTGTGTAGTCTCAGGGTGGCCTCGAACTCATAGGGATTATCCCACCTTTGCCTCCCGAGTGCTGGGATTAAAGGAGTGAGCCACCATGTCTATCTTATTTTTCTTTTAAATATTTGAAAGAGAGAAAGAGGCAGAGAGTCAACTAAGGGCCCCCAGCCACTGCAAAGAAACTCCAGACATATGCGCCACGCAGGTGCTGGGAAATCAAATCCAGGCCATCGGGCCTTGCAAGCATGTGCCCTTAACCCTTGCACCATCTCTTCAGCCCCCAAATTGGAGTTCTTAAACTCTGGGTTCTAATGGTAAGGACTTGGGGAGACTGACTTTGGGGACTTACCAAGCAGTCTCTGTGACGGTTACTAGTAGGTGATCTCAATTTCTTTTAATATTTTATTTTTATTTATTTATTTATTTATTTGACGGATAGAAAGAGGGAGAGAGATTGAGAGAATGGGCGCGCCAGGGCCTCCAGCCACTGCAAACGAACTCCAGACGCTATGCGCCCCCTTGTGCATCTGGCTAACGTGGGTCCTGGGGAATCGAGCCTCAAACCGGGGTCCTTAGGCTTCCCAGGCAAGCGCTTAACCGCTAAGCCATCTCTCCAGCCTTAAAGTATTTTCACTTATTTATTTCAGAGAGAGAGAACAAGGCAGAGAGAGAGAGAAAGAGAGAAGGAGAGAATGGGAATGCCAGGGCCTCCAGCCACTGCAAACGAACTCCAGACGCATGCGCCCCCTTGTGCATCTGGCAAACGTGGGTCCTGGGGAATCGAACCTGGGTCTTTGGCCTTGCAGGCAAACGCCTTAACCGCTAAGGCATCTCTCCACCCTGATCTCAATTTCTAATGGGCACAGCTGGCATGATCCAAATTCTCTAACAGGCCTGGCCCTGCCATGCTACTCACCAGGCACCTCCACTGCCTGGGCAGGCCTAGGACGCTCCTGGAGACCTCAGCCTGCCCCAAGCATTTTCTCCTTCTTTGGAGCAGGCCGTGTGCATGCAGTGATCCTCAGACTCCGAGCAATCATTGCAGGAGCGGCATGAAGGAGGTAACGTTGCAACTGTGTGTGCTTGCAAGCAAGAGGGGTAAGGCCATGGGGAGCTACCTAGGGGAGACTCTGGCATGGCTTATGAAGCAAAAGACACCTATCTGGTGAAGGGACCCGGACATCATCAGGGGCCTTGTGGCTTGGCACCAATCTCAGACCCCAGCAAAGGAATCTGTTGTTCAGGATGGAACGTTGGCCCTTGAAGTCTGTCTGATAACAATGGCAGTGAGGACAGGCGCGATGGCTTAACGTGGGTCGTACTCCAGGCTACGTAAAGGCTTCGCTTACACTAAACCTTCGGGCTGGGGTGATGGCCAGCATCTGTTCCCTCCTCTGCTGACATCAGTCCGCACACAAGGCCTTTGCTCCTCCTTCCCTGCCTGCCTTGTGTTTGCTGGAGGCTCCCTTTCTTCCTCCCTCCCTGCCTGCCTCCCAAGCAGGCATCCTACTTTGAGGTCAGAGGGGCAGCGGCTGGGGCTCGGGCTGGGACCACGTGGCAGAGGCTGGGGGTGGACAGCTTCAATCTCCTTTTCTTTTCTTTCTTTCTTTTTTGTTTGTTTGGTTGGTTGGTTGTTTCCCCCACCCTACCCCCTGCCCCCCAGGTAGGGTCTCACTCTAGCCCAGGCTGACCTGGAATTCACTCTGCAGTCTCAGGGTGGCCTCGAACTCACAGTGATCCTTCTACCTCTGCCTCCTTTTCTTTCTAAGCAAGGTGCTGCTGCTTCCTGTAATTTGCAACCCAGGATCCCGAGGAATAAACCCCACCATTGTTCAGGTGAGGAAACTGAATATTGCTCTGATAAACCAGCCCAAGATTACTATGCCCTCTTAAAATCCGAACAGCCTGATAACCAAGGCATATAGCTCAAAGCTAGGGCACTTGCCTTGCGTAGCAGTGAACGAGACCCTGGGTTAGATCTCCAGCACATGGGGTCATAGGGGTTTAAGGGCATGGGGGTTGGGGGATCAAGTCTGCAATAGCCAACATGGAAAAGGTCATTATTGGATTTAAGAGGACCCTTCTGGGCTGGAGAGATGGCTCAGTGGTTAAGGTGCTTGCCTGAAAAACCTAAGGACCCAGGTTTGATCCTCCAGGTCCCAGGTAAGCCAGATGTACAAGGTGGTGCATGTGTCTGGAGTTCGTTTGCAGTGGCTAGAAGCCCTCTCACGCCCATTCCCTCCCTCTCTCTCTCTCTCCCTCTTTCTCTATCTGCCTCTCTCTCAAATAAATAAATAAATAAATAAATAAATAAATAAATAAATAAATAAATAGATGGGCATGGTGGTGCATGCCTTTAAAAACAAAAAAAAAAGATCAAGAGTTGGGCATGGTGATGCACGCCTTTAATCCCAGCACTTGGGAGGCAGAGGTAGAAGGATTGCCTTGAGTTCAAGGCCACCTTGAGACTACATAGTGAATTCCAAGTCAGCCTGATCTAGAGTGAGACCCTACCTTAAAAAAAGGGGGGGGGGGCGCTGGAGAGATGGCTTAGCAGTTAAGCGCTTGCCTGTGAAGCCTAAGGACCCCGGTTTGAGGCCCGATTCCCCAGGACCCACGTTAGCCAGATGCACAAGGGGGCGCAGGTGTCTGGAGTTTGTTTGCAGTGGCTGGAGGCTCTGGCGCGCCCATTCTCTCTCTCTCTCTCTCTCTGCCTCTTTCTCTCTCTGTCTGTTGCTCTCAAATAAATAAATAAATAAATAAATAAATAAATTTAGAAACAGAACCAGATTAAAAGGTAATACTATGAATGACTATGTGCCAACAAACTAGATACTCAGATGATACTGACAAATGCTTAGAAAGACACTCGAGGCAGCATAAAAATTTTGAAAAAACACTTAAGGCTTGAATTTATCATTTTAAACATCCCCACAAAGGGTCGGGGCCTCACTTGTGAACTCTACCAAACATTCGAAGAGAAGAGCAATTAATACTAGCTTTTTACATTCTCAGAAAAATAAATAAATAAGGGAGCACTTCTCAACCCATGTGTGATGCTGATATCACCCTGACACAGACATCACAAGTAGACTGCAAACATCTCTTATAGATATATGTGTGAAAACCCTCATATGAAAATTAAACCAAAGCCGGGCATGGTAACACATGCCTTGTATCCCAGCACTCGGGAGGCAGAGATAGGAGGATTGCTGTGAGTTCGAGGCCAGCTGCCTGGGCTACAGAAAGACTCTACCTGGAGACACACACGCACACACACACACACACACACACACACACACACACACACACACAGAGCAACAACAACAAAAGCACATGATCAGCTCAACAGGGGCAGAAGAAGCATTTGACAAAGTTCCACTCTCCTGTATTGACAAAATACTCAACACAATAGAAAAGGAATTTCCTCAACCTAGTAAAATTTGATTCAAAAGACACAACTAAGGACTGGAGAGATGGCTCAGTGGTTGTTGCAGTCCGGCTCGCATTGCTGGTAGAAATCACCCAACCAAGAGCAGCTTGTGGGAAAAAGAGGTTTATTTTGGCTTAGAAGCGCCACGATGGCAGGGAAAACGATGGCATGAGTAGAGGGTGGACATCACCCCCCAGGCCAACATAAACATAAGGTGGACAATAGCAACAGGAGACTGTGCCAAACACTGGCATGGGGAAACTGGCTGTAACACCCATAAGCCCGCCCCCAACAATACACTCCCTCCAGGAGACATTAATTCCCGAATTTCCATCAGCTGGGAACCCAGCATTCAGAACACCTAAGTTTATGGGGGACACCTGAATCAAACCACCACAGTGGTTAAAGTGCTTGCTTGCAAAGCCTGACACCCTGGGTTCAATTCTCCAGTACCCACATAAAGCCAGATACACAAAGTGACACATGTGTCTGCAGTTCATCTGCAGCCTGTTCTCTCTCTGTTTGCAAAAAATAAATAAATAAATGGGGGGGATACTAAAAAGCCCCCCTCAATCAGGAGTAAGAGAAGGGTGTGCATGAGCTGGAGAGATTTCCCAGCGCTTAGAGATGGATGAGTACCCTCAGGACTCCCATTCAACACTCTACTAGAGGCTCAGGCCTACGTTACATGAAAGGCACTCAAATTGGTAATAAATCTCTAGTTACAGATAACACAGTCCTGTATATAAAAACGTCAGGAATACATGAAGAACCAACCAGAATGAACAAACAGGCTCAGTGAGTTGCAGGGCTCTTGCATAAGCTACACAGCCTGCTACCACTGAGCTGCACTGCCAGCCTTCATAGACGTTTTTAGTTTATTTTAGAGAGAGAGAGAGAGAGACAGAGAAAGAGCAGAGACAGACAGAGAGAGAAAGGGCAATCAAACTCCAGACGCTTGCGCCACCTAGTGGACATGTGCAACCTTGCGCTTGCCTCGCCTCCATGTGTCTGGCTTATGTGGGATCTGGAGAGTTGAACATGGGTCCTTAGGCTTTACAGGCAAGCGCCTTAACTGCTAAGCCATCTTTCCAGCCCTAGATTATTTTTAATAATCTACGTGCTGACAAATCTATTCAGTTCTCAAATTTGCTGAAACCTAAAACTCAGAAGTCGCCTGACTTGCCAAACATTTTTCCCCCCTTCAATCACTACAACAAATTCCTGTGTCAGTTTCTGTCAGCTATACCAAGAAAGCTGCTCTACCAAGCCTAATCAAATAGCTAATGAGCCCAGTATGGAGAAGCACCCTGAGAGTATATAGTGAATTCCAGGTCAGCCAGGGGCTAGAGAAACCCTACCTCAAAAAAAAGTTATGGGCTAGAAGGATGGTTTAGCAGTTGAGGCGTTTGCCTGCAAAGCCAAAGGACCCAGGTCTGATTCCCCAGGACCCACATTAGCCAGATGCACAAAGGGGCACATGTGTCTGGAGTTCGTTTTCAGTGGCTGGAGGCCCTTGCACACCCATTCTCTCCCTCTCTCTCTCTCTCTTTTTTTTTTTTCTGTTAAATAAATTAAAATAAAATATATTTTTTTTAAATCATGAAAAGAGACAGGCGTGGTGGCGCACGCCTTTAATCCCAGCACTCGGGAGGCAGAGGTAGGAGGATCGCCATGAGTTCAAGGCCACCCTGAGACTACATAGTGAATTCCAGGTCAGCTTGAGCTAGAGTGAGACCCTACCTCGAAAAAAAAAAAACCCAAAAAACAAACAAAAAAAAATGAAAAAATATTTTAAAAAAGAAGAAAGAACAACAACAACCAAAAAAAAAAAAAAAAAAAAAAAACATCAAGCCAGAAGCCAGGTGTAGTGACGCGCGCCTTTTAATCCCAGCACTTGGGAGGCAGAGGTAGGAGGATCGCCATAAGCTTGAGGCCACATAGTGAAACGACATAGTGAAGTCCAGGTCAGCCTGGGCTAGAGTGAGACCCTACCTTAAAAAAACAAAAAAAAACAAAAAATAAAAAATAAAGTGAAATATTTTTAAGCCAGGTGTGGTGGCACACACCTTTAATCTCAGCACTTGGGAGGTAGACATAGGAGGATAGACATGAGTTCAAAGCCAGCCTTGAGACTATATAGTGAATTCCAGGTCAGCCTGGGCTACCGCAAGACCCTACCTTTAAAAACCAAAACATATATGTATATTTTAATTAATTATTTATTTATTTTTATTTTTATTTATTTGACATAGAAAGAGGGAGGGAGAGAGAGAGAGAGAGAGAATGGGTGCTCCAGGGCCTCCAGCCACTGCAAACGAACTCCAGACATGTGTGCCCCTTTATGCATCTGGCTAACGTGGGTCCTGGGGAATCAAACCTGGGTTCTTTGGCCTTGCAGGCAAACGCCTTAAATGCTAAACCATCCCTCTAGCCCTGTTTTTTTGTTTTTTTGTTTTTGTTTTTGTTTTTTTTTGGTTTTTTGAGGCAGGGTCTCACTCTGGTCCCAGCTGACCTGGAATTAACTATGTAGTCTCAGGGTGACCTCAAACTCATGGCGATCCTACCTCTGCCTCCCAAGTGCTGGGATTAAAGCGTGCACTCCCACACCGGCTTTTTTTTTTTTTAAATGTGTAGCCCAGGCTGGCCTTGAACTCCTGATCCTACTGCCTCCACTTCTTCAGCAATTTCTTACTGGCGTATGCCACCACCACAGGCTATTTTTAAATTTTATGAACATACATTTTTTTTCAAGGTAGGATCTCACTCTACCCCAGGCTGACCTGAATTCACTATGGAGTCTCAGGGTGGCCTTGAACTCACAGTGTTCACAGTGAGATCCTCCTACTTCTGCCTCCCGAGTGCTGAAATTAAAGGCATGCTACCATGTGTAGCTCACATACGGTTTTGGGTTTTTTGTTATTTTGATGTTGTTTTGTTTTTTCAAGGTAGGTCGCACTCTAGCCCAGGCTGACCTGGAATTCACTATGGAGTCTCGGTGGCCTCGAACTCAACGGCAATCCTCCTACCTCTGCCTCCTGAGTGCTGGGATTAGAGGCATGCGCCTCCACACCCAGCTCCACATAATGATTTTTTAAGGCTTTGTTGCTACAAACTAGGCTATTCAATTTATGGGGAATATGCTCTGTATAGCCCAATGTTGTCCTTGTTATCAGTAAGTCCAAATCAGACTCATTTTTTTTCTCAATTTTTATTAACAACTTCCATGATTATAAAAAATATCCCATGGTAATACCCTCCCTCCCCCCACTTTCCCCTTTGAAACTCCATTCTCCATCATTTCCCTTCCCCATCTCAATAGTCTCTCTTTTATTTTGGTGTCATGATCTTTTCCTCCTCTTATGATGGTCTTGTGTGGGTAGTGTCAGGCACTATGAGGTCATGGATATCCAGGCCATTTTGTGTCTGGAGGAGCACGTTGTAAGGAGTCAGACTCGTTTTTTATCTGAAAAAGCTTGATTGTGCTTCTGAATTTGAATGGGTGTTTTTGGGACCAGAGCTCAGTGTCAGAGCACTAGCCTAGCATGCACAAGGCCCTGAGTCTGAACTCCTGCAGGATCTCACTACTTAGCCCAAACTGGCCTGGAAGTCAGAATCCTCCTGCCTCAGTCGGGCAAGTGCTGGCATTACAGGGTTAGAGTGTGTTTCCATGCCTAGCCTATTAGGTGCTGTACCGTGCATCTTGGACAACAAAAAAATTGAGAAATTAGGACTGGAGGGATGGCTTAGTGGTTAAGGCATTTGCCTGCAAAGCCAAAGGACCCAGGTTCAATTCCCCAGGACCCACATTAGACAGATGCACAAGGGGTCGCACACATCTGGAGTTCATTTGCAGTGGCTGGATGCCCTGGCACGCCCATTCTCTCTCTCTCTCTCTCTCTCTCTCTCTGCCTCTTTCTCTCTGTCTGTCGCTCTCAAATAAATAAATAAAAATAAAAATAATTTTTTTTAGTTGAGAAATTAATGATGAAGTGCACTTTATAAAAAGATTGTTATCCAGGCATGGTTGCATACACCTTTAATCCCAGCAATTCAAAAGCTGTGGTAGTAGGATCTCTGTGAGTTCGAGGCCAGCCTGAGACTACATAGTGAATTCCAGGTAAGCCTGAGCTAGAGCAAGACCCTACCTCAAATGAATGAATAAATAAATAAATAAATAAATAAATAAATAAATAAAAAGATTGTTAAGTAGTTGGGGATGTAGCTCAGTTGTGACAGGGCTTGCCTAGCTTATAAGAGATCCTGTGCTTGACCCCAAGCACCACATCAAAACCAAGCATGGGGCTAGAGAGATGGCTTAGCAGTTAAGGCACTTGCCTATATAGTCTAATGCACAAGGTGACATATGCACACAAGGTCATGAACGTACACAAGATGGCCCATGTGTCTGGAGTTTGACTTCAGTGATTAGAGGCCCTAGCACACCAATTCTCTCTCTCTGTGTCTCCCTCTCTCACAAATAATAATAATAATAAAAACTAAGCTGGGTGTGGTGGTGCATGCCTTTAATCCCAGCACTCGGGAGGCAGAGGTAGGAGGATCGCTATGAGTTCAAGGCCACCCTGAGACTACTCAGTGAATTCCAGGTCAGCCTGAGCTAGAGTGAGACCCTACCTCAAAAAACCAAAAAAATAAAATAAAATAAGAGGGTGGAGAAATGGCTTAGCAGTTATTAAGGCGTTTGCCTGCAAAGCCTAAGGATCCAGGTTCAATTCTCCAGGTCCCATGTAAGCCAGATGCACGTGGTGACATATGCATCTGGAGTTCGTTTGCAGTGACTAGAGGCCCTGGCGCACCCATTCTCACCCCCACCACATCACCCTGTTTCTAATAAATAAATAATCTTTAGGGGCTGGAGAGATGGCTTAGCGGTTAAGGCATTTGTCTGCAAAGCCAAGGAAAACCACATGCACAAGGGGGCACACGAGTCTGGAGTTCGTTTGCAGTGGCTGGAGGCCCTGGTGCGCCCATTCTCTCTCCCTCCCTCCCTCCCTCTCTCTTTCCCTCTTAAATAAATAAATAAAATATATTTTAAAAAAATCTTTAAAAAAGAAAAGGCGCAGGTTCTTCCCTGTGGACCAGCTGACAGAAATCTGGAAAAAGCTACACTGCACGCAGCCCTTTGGGAGAGAGAAGACATCAATGGAGATAAACAACAGTGGACACTGCAAGCCTTAAGATATTATGCGGGGGGGGGGGGAGAGATTATGGGGGAGACCAACTGCTCTCTAACTGGATTGGTGGCCTGCTCCACAGGAGGGAATAAGTACCTGGCACTGAAAACCTAGTCAGAAGCCTATGGCGGGGGGGGGGCGGGGTCATGAGCTCTAGAGGAGTGAGGACTGCTGGTGCCTGGTTAAATGCGTATACTATGCTCACCAAACTGCCCAGTAAGCAGTTTCTTTTCTTTAAATTATTTTTGTTCATTTTTATTTATTTATTTGAGAGTGACAGACAGAGAGAAAGAGGCAGAGAGAGAGAGAGAGAGAGAGAGAATGGGCGCACCAGGGCCTCCAGCCACTGCAGACGAACTCCAGATGCGTGCGCCCCCTTGTGCATCTGGCAAACGTGGGTCCTGGGGAATCGAGCCTTGAACCGGGGTCCTTAGGCTTCACAGGTGAGTGCTTAACCGCTAAGCCATCTCTCCAGCCCATTTTTCTTAGTGGGCATGCCCATATACTGATGCTACTCTCACTTTTGGTTAGAGAAGCTTCTCTTTTCAGATGGCACTGGCCACTGGGAAGACCCAACTGGGATGACTCAGAAGTCACCATAGTGCTGAGAAGTGACAGAGGAGTGGTCAGCACTGATACATCGCTATCACACCCTCTAAGGGTTCAGGCCCTATTGTGGAAGAGGTGGTGGAAAGAATATAAGAGCCAAAGGAAGGGTAGGACTGCTTACAACGCACTCTTCCTGACACAAAATGGCCTGACATTGTAGTGCCTGGTACTACCTACACAAGACCCTTATAATACAAGGAAAAGTTGATGACATCAAAATAAAAGAGAGGGTTGGAGAGATGGCTTAGTGGTTAAGTGCTTGCCTATGAAGCCTAAGGACCCCGGTTCGAGGCTCGATTCCCCAGGACCCACATAAGCCAGATGCAGAAGGTGGCGCATGCATCTTGAGTTTGTTTGCAGTGGCTGGAAGCCCTGGTGCACCCATTCTCCAAGCCCCCTTTCTCTGTCTCTCTCAAATAAATAAATTTAAAAAATGAACAAAATTTTAAAAAATAGAATAAAATGAAAGAGAGACTATTTGAGAGGGGGAGGGGATATGATGGAGGGTGAATCTGTGAGGGAGAGAGTGGGGGAGGGGCGGAAATGATCATGGTTATTGTCTATTATTATGGAAGTTATCAGATCACTATGAGTTCAAGGCCAGCCTGAGACAACATGGTGAATTCCAGGTCAGCCTGGGCCAGAGTGAGAAAAAGAAAAAGGAATCCTAAGAGAATAGTGAGCGAGTAGAAGAAGCCTTTCTCCTGAGGTGTGATCTCTGCCTTTCCTGGTCAGTGTGAGCCCTCATGTTAGTGTGGCCTTGGGGAGGAGACAGAAGACAGAAGTCCAGAGTCCACATGAAGTGGGGACACCGGGAGGAGATGCCAAAGCAGGGTGAGCCAGGCAAGGCGGCTTCACACCACGTGGGTGATCCAGAGACTTCAGGCTCGGCTGGATGAAGTCCCAAAGTACACCGAGAGCCTTCGCATCTGGAAAAAACCAAGTACAAACCACCTCAGCGCGAACAAAGCCTTTATTCTAGTCCTCGGGGAGTTCCTATGCGTAATAAATATAATGACCAGGACAGAGTCAAAGATAACCGGGTAGATTAGGAAACAAAGAAACATGACTGCAAAATGATACAAAAACAGCTGCACATGGGCCGGGCGTGGTAGCGCGCGCCTTTAACCCCAGCACTCGGGAGGCAGAGGTAGGAGGATTGCCGTGAGTTCGAGGCCACCCTGAGACTACATAGTGGATTCCAGGTGGGCTAGGGCACTCGGGAGGCAGAGGTAGGAGGATTGCCGTGAGTTCGAGGCCACCCTGAGACTACATAGTGGATTCCAGGTCAGGATGGGCTAGAGTGAGACCCTACCTCGAAAAACCAAAAAGAAAGAAACAAAGGAAAGAAGGAAGGAAGGAAGGAAGGAAGGAAGGAAGGAAGGAAGGAAGGAAGGAAGGGAGGAAGGGAGGAAGGAAGGGAGGGTGACAAGAGGCGATCCTAGGAAGGGGGCTGAGTGGAAGCCTGGAGGCAGGAACTGCATGGGGTGGGGAACCACAGCAGGAAGCTCGTTCTGACCCAGATGTGAAGGGAAAGGCTGATGCGGAGAGGCAGGAGGGACCAGAGCCACCATAGGAGTCCTGCTGGGCTGTCACGCAGGGAGGGAGAGGATGGCCTTGTCTGGCCCACGGTGAAGGCCAGATGGAATGGTGCAGAGAGGGGTGTCACTGTGGACCAGGTGCAATCCACAACTAACTTGCCAGGCAAGAAGTGCTCAGTGGTACAATAGTCTCGTGAATGAATGTTATGAGATTAACCAACTGATTTTTAAAATTTAATTTAATTTATTTATTTGAAGAGAATGGGCACGCCAGGGCCTCCAGCCACTGCATAGGAACCCCAGATGGACATGACCCTTTGTGCATCTGCCTTATGTGGGTCCTGGGAGTTGAACCGGGGAACAGGGATCCTTTGGCTTGGCAGGCAGACGCCTTAACCGCTAAGCCATCTCTCCAGCCAACCAACTGCTTTCTGATAGGGGCTTGAGGCCCACTCCACAGGAGAGGTTTCTTGCCTGGTATTACAACCCAGCTAGGGACATAGGTCCTGGGGCAGAAGTTGGGGGGCAGTGGGGGGGGGAGAGGAACCTACTACTGTGGTTATGCTAACCAGACAGCAGATCAAATTGCCTTCTAAATATCTACACTTAAACCGGGCGTGGTGGCGCACGCCTTTAATCCCAGCACTCGGGAGGCAGAGGTAAGAGGATCGCCGTGAGTTCGAGGCCACCCTGAGACTCCATAGTGAATTCCAGGTCAGCCTGGACTAGAGTGAGACCCTACCTCAAAAAAAAAAAAAAAAAAAAAAAAAACAATAAATATCTACACTTGTTTCCAGCTGATTCGTTCTTACTGAAGCCTCCACCACACAAGTTTCTTATACAGTGGACAGTGGTTAATGCTTTAGATGAATAACTGGCGAAATTGCCAAGAATAAGTGCTCATGTGGACTCAGCTTCCAACAGGATAGCGAAATCAGCCCGCCAAGGCTGGGGGAACCTTGCTGAAGAGGAGCCAGGAAGAATGTAAGAGCAGAAGGACCAGGCGATGGGCTGCAAAACTTCAGCTGGGTGTGACCTGGCCGTTCCACTCAGCAGCTCACAGCAGCTGCGCTTTCCAGCGCTCACTGGACAGTAATACTACGCGGGGGAAGAGACACAAGACCTCAGGCCTCCCTGGTTAGCTCATGACAGCTACGAGTCACTGAAAGAAGTGCCCATTTCACAGGAAATAACCATCCACCCATGACCATACAAGCAACCCTAATTTAACTCAATGAGTATTTTTCTTCTTTTCTTTTCTTTCTTCAAGGCAGGGTTTCACTGTAGCCCAGATTGACCTGGAATTCACTATGTAGTCTCAGGGTGGCCTTGAACTCACGGTGATCCTCCTACCTCTGCCTCCAGAGTGCTGGGATTAAAGGTGTGCGCCACCACGCCTGGCAATGAGTGTTTTTTTTTTTTTTTTTTAAGGTATGAAGGCTGAAGAGATAGCTCAGTGATTAAAGGCCCTTGTTTGCAAAGCCTAATGGCCCAGGTTCAAGTCCCTAGAATCCATGTAAAGCCAGATACATACACCTAGAGTTGTTTGTAGTAGCAGGATACCTTGGCAACCTATTCTCTCAATCTCTCTCCTTATAATTAAATAAAAATATTTTTAGCTGGGTGTGTTGGCACATGTCTTTAATCCCAGCACTCGGGAGGCAGAGGTAGGAGGATCGCCGTGAGTTCAAGGCCAGGCTGGGACTATAGAGTGAGTTTCAGGTCAACCTAGGCTAGAGTGAGATCCTACCTTGAAAAAGCCAAAAAGAGAGAGAGAGAGAGAGAGCCCAGTGGTTAAGGTGCTTGCCTGTAAAGCCAGATGCACCAAGTGGCACATGCATCTGGAGTTTGTTTGCAGCAGCTGGAGACCATGGGAGCGTCCACTCTCTCTCTCCTTCTCTCTGTGTCTCTGATTACAAATAAATAAAATATTTGTTTAAAAAGGTATGGAAAGAGCCAGGCACTGTGGCACATGCCTTTAATCCCAGCACTCGGGAGGCAGAGGTAGGAGGATCGCCGAGAGTTTGAGGCCACCTTGAGACTACATAGTGAATTCCAGGTCAGCCTGAGCCAGAGTAAGACCCTACCTCGAAAAACCAAAATAAATAAATAAATAAATAAATAATTAAAAAAATAATAAAAAAAAAAAGCTAAAAAGCAAGATTGGCAGCCGGACATGGTGGTGGTGCACGCCTTTAATCCCAGCACTCAGGAGGTAGAGGTAGGAAGAGCACCGTGAGTTCAAGGCCACCCTGAGACTACATAGTAAGTTCCATGTCAGCCAACAACAACAACAACAAAAAAAAATGCAAGATTGCTCAGCTCTGCTCAATGGCTCTGGGCAGGGCAGATCAGGCCCTAAAGATGAGGGATGCTCCCACTGGCTACCAGGATGCAATGGGCAGAGACACCTGAGCCTTTACAAAATAAAGAGAGACTAACTGAGAGGGGGAGGGGATACGACGGAGGGTGGATTTGTTAGGGGGAAAGTCTTCAGAAGAGGCCAAGTCTTGCCAGGCATGGTGGTGCACGTCTTTAATCTCAGTACTCGGGGACAGAGGTGGAAGGATCAAAATGAGTTCAAGACCACCCTGAGACTACACAGTGAATTCCAGGTCAGCCTGGGCTAGTGAGAGACCCTACCTCAAAGAAAAGAATAAAAAAAAGAGGCCAAGTCTTGCAGAAGAGGGCAAAAAAGTTGTGACAACCTTCTTCCCAGTCTAGAGAGATAATTCATCCCTTTCACTGACCTAACCAACTCTCTATTTTTAAGTATTTTTATTTATTTATTCATTTATTTGACAGAGAGAAAGAGAGAGAATGGGCGCTCCAGGGTCCTCCAGCCGCTGCAAATGAACTCCAGACACATGCACCCCCTTGTGCATCTGGCTAACATGGATCCTGGGGAATCGAACCTGGCTCCTTTGGCTTTGCAGTCAAATGCCTTAATCCAGTCCTTTTTAAAAAAATATTATTATTATTAAAACATAAGTGTTTCCAGGTGTGGTGGCGCACACCTTTAATCCCAGTGCTTGAGAGGCAGAGGTAGGAGGACTGCTGAGAGTTTGAGGCCACTCTGAGTTCCAGGTCAGCCAGGGCTAGAGTGAAACCCTACCTCGAAAAGCCAAAAAAAAAAAAAAAAAAAAAAAAAAAAAAAAAGGATAAGTGTTATTTCTTAAAAAATAAAAAAGGAGAAGAAGGGCTGGAGAGATGGCTTAGCGGTTAAGGTGCCTGCCTGCAAAGCCAAAGGACCCAGGTTTGATTCCCAGGACCCACATAAGCCAGATGCACAAGGGGGTGCATGCATTTGGAGTTTGTTTGCAGCAGCTGGAAGCCCTGGTATGCCCATTCTCTCTCTCTCTCTCCCTGCCTATTTCTCTCTCTCAAGTAAATAAAGAAAAATAAAATAAATTGGGGTGGGGTGGGGGCTGGAGAGATGGCTTAGCCTTTAAGGTGCTCCAAAAGGCCCTGGTTCGATTCCCCAGGGCCCACATAAGCCAGATGCATAAGGTGGCACATGTGTCTGAAGTTTGCAGTGGCTGGAGGCCCTGGTGTGCCCATACTCTTTATCTCTCAAATAAAAAAATGAAATATTTTTAAAAAAATTTTGAGGGGCTGGAGAGATGGCTTAACAGTTAAGCACCTGCCTGTGAAGCTTAAGAACCCAGGGTCAAAAGCCAGGCGTGGTGGCACATGCCTTTAATCCCAGCACTCGGGAGGCAGAGGTAGGAGGATTGCCGTGAGTTCGAGGCCACCCTGAGACTCCATAGTGAATTCCAGGTCAGCCTGGGCTAGGGTGAAACCCTACCTCGAAAAACCAAAAAAAGCAAAAAAAAAAAAAAAAAAAAAAGAACCCAGGGTTGAGGCTCGATTCCCCAGTACCCACATAAGCCAGATGCACAAGGTAGCGCATGCATCTGGAGTTTGTTTGCAGTGGCTGGAGGCCCTGGTGCTTCTCTCTCTCTCTTTCTCTCTATCTCTCTCTCTCTGTCTGCCTCTTTATCTCTCTCTCAAATAAGTAAAAAATAAATAAATAAATAAATAAATATTAAAAAATTCAGCTAGAAAAAAATTTGAGGCAAGCCCAACAATATTTTATTTTTATTTATTTATTATTTGGGAGAGAGAGACAATGAATGGGTGTGCCAGGGCCTCCAGCCACTGCAAACTAACTCCAAGGTACATGTATCACCTTGTGCATCTGGTTTAGGTGGGTCCTGGGGAATCGAACCTGGGTCCTTCAGCTTTGCAGGCAAGTGCCTTAACCACTAAGCCATCTCTCCAGTCCTTGACCCCCCATTTTGCCAGTACTCCAGGCTTCCCTAAACCCCTACTTGCTTCACTAGGATGTGTCCTACTGCGCACCCCAGAGCTTTCCTTCCTACACAGGCCCCTCTCCATTCCTTCCCCATGGCCTAATTCCTGGGGGCATTTTTCCTCCACTGTGATAATGTGGTCAGGCAAGGACGCCTTATCTGCTTGGAGAGAATTACAGGGCTCCTAGGAAGGAGTAACATGTTTTGGTAGCCAGGACCTTCCCATCTAAGGCCATTACCGGAGATAGGTCACAGATCCCGAGACAGGGCCTGGGCCCCTCAGGGGAGATCGCAAAGCTTCTTCCGCAGAAGGACTTGCCAAGTGGGTCCACCGCGAGAGTCAGAGACAATCTGTGGCCCAGGAACCAAAGAGGACCTGCTTCCAGTTCCAAGCCTAGTGTGGATCTTTGTCCCGAGGACGACGGATGTGCGCCCACCATCCTGCCCCTGAAGCCCCTGCCCAGTTTCTCCTCGCCCTCTCCTCCTCCAAAGAAAGCGCCTGCCAAGAAACTGAGGCCGAGCCCAAGAGGGCCTTGCACCCCATCGAAGTTTTCCTAAAAGGTCCCCCCAGTTCACTTTCTCACAGTCCTGATGGGGGAGCCCTCTGTAAGCGGCCACGTGGTTACTGAACGCTGGGAGTGTTGGAGAAAGCCCCGATTTACATTTCTCTTCACTTTTGATGCAGAATCTGAGAACAAGGGGAGGTGTCCAGTGGCCCTACCAACGTAGGGTGGAGTCTGGGGAGCAGGGGTGCCCGGCTTGAGTTACTTATCCCACTCTGGAAACAGGGAACAGGGCCAGCAGGATCGGTGGTCATTACTAATGCATACGCTAGCTGTGGCCAAGCGACCGTTTCAGCCTCCCCAACTGAGCGCCCCCCCCCCAAGAAGGATCTGCAGGCACTCAGATCCCAAGGTTGGCCAGAGGCCTACAGTCACCTCTGGCCCCAGCAACAGCCTGGGGCCACAGTCAGCCCCATTCCTGAACTGGAAAAGAGGAAGGGGCCAAGGCGGAGGCCCCGCCCGCTGCGGCCCCTGAACCCTGCTCCCCGGACACATCTGTGCCCAGCTGCTTTTTCCTCCCCGGCTCTGCAACCGCCTTAGATTTGAATTTCCGTTTTGCAAGGGAAATGACCAACATTCTGCCCAGTTCCTTCACCTTGGATGGCCCCTTATGCATCCCACCTTGCCCGGCCCCCTTGAGGGCCACTCTCCTGTCCATCAAGGGGGGGTCCCTATTTCCCTAGGCACAAGGTTTTCCAGGGCTGGGTCTCAGTTTCCTCACAGGGTTCCCTGATGCCTTTGGGGCCTGTTGGTCTTTCTGTTGGTCTGTCTGTCTTGCAGCAGACAGGATGGGTGTTCGTACACAGTAACGGGTGACGTGCAGAGGGCATGGTCGCTGCCCTGTCTCGCTCGGGCACGCGTGTGTGCACAGAGGGCTTAAGCAAACTGCTCAAAGCCCAACAGAACTCCCCCAAGGTCACATGCCATGCTCATCGCCAGCCTGAGGTTCTTTCCACCCGTATCGTATAGCACCCCATGAATTATTTGCACCCAACTGGCAGGGCAGTGAGCCACCACACCCCTCTTCTCACCTTTCTGGGACATCAGCCTCGGCCTCTCCGCTCTCCCTCTGGCTGCTCTGGCCTGCATTCTTGCAAGCTGCACGAAGGGCTATGTGTTGAAAATGCTCAGCCAAATGGTTCCTCCTCTGGAAGGAACACAGTCACATAAGGTCTCTGTCCTCAGATAGAAGGATCACCACTCCCCAAACTGCCTTTGTCATTCTGATTAGAATCCTGTCTCAAAATCTTTCATTCAGGTCTGGCTCAAATGCAAATATCACACACACACACATTCATTTATGTTACAAGAGGCCTCCTATAATAAAACTTTAAATTTTTTTTATTTATTTGAGAGAGAGAGAGAGAGAGAGGGAGATTGTGAAAGAATGGATGCACCAGGGCCCCTAGCCACTGCAAACAAACTCCAGACACATGTGTCACCGTGTGCATCTGCCTTACAAGGGAACTGGGGACTCAAACCTGGGTCCTTAGGCTTCACAGGCAAGTGCCTTAACCACTAAGCCATCTCTCCAGGCCTATTTATATTTCTTAATTGGTACTGAGGACTGTGCATGCCTCTTAAAACACGTCTAACTTATAACATGATTGAGAACAAGTATGTCTAACATCCTGCAGGAATCTATCCATGGTGGCACAGACCTCTAACCCCAGCACTGAGAAGGCTGAGGTAGGAGGATTGCTGTGATCAGTCTGGGCAAGATTCTGCTTCACTGAGGAGACTCAAAACTCATCAAAGTGGAAAAGAGGAGGGCTGGAGGGAGGGCTTAGTGGTTAAGGTGCTAGCCCGCAAAGCTAAAGGACCCAGGTTTGGTTCCCCAGGACCCATGTAAGCCAGATGCACAAGATGGTGTTTGCTTCTGGACTCTTTTTGCAACAGCAGCTTAAGGCCCTGGTGCACCCATTCCCTCCCTTTCTATCTGCCCTTCCTTCCTTCCTTCCTTCCTTCCTTCATTCATTCTTTCCTTCCTTCCTTCCTTCCTTCCTTCCTTCCTTCCTTCTTCCTTCCTTCCTTCCTTCCTTCCTCCTTCCTTCCTTTCTCTCTCTCTCTTTCTTTTGTCTCTCTCTTTCTGACTCTTTTTCTCTCAAATGTAAATAAGTTTTTTAAGTGGAAAATAGGAGGCTGCTGAGACCTCTACGCTAAAGTAGGCCTCTTTTTAAAATTTTTTTAAAAATTTTATTTGCAAGGAGAGAGAGAATGGGCACGCCAGAGCCTTTTGCCACTGCAGAGGAACTCTAGACACATGTGCCACTTTGTGCATCTGGCTTTACATGGGTACTGGGGAATCGAACCCAGGTCACCAGGCTTTGCAAGCAAGCACCTTGACTGCTGAGCCAATCCCTCCGGTCCCAAAGTAGACTTTTAACACCCCCGCCAAAGCTCAGAGAACACTGCGGAAGGGGGTGAGAAGAATGTGAGAGCCACAGGGCGGGAAGGTGTAATGTGAGGGAGTGCACTCCCCACAGGAGCTGACTGGTGCGCAGTGGCTATGGATACCCCGCTGTGGAGGGCCCCCAGGGGAATGAGAGTGGGAGTGAGACATAAAGTGACAATCTGTGGTAATCTGCTGGGAATACGTCCAATTTGCAATAGGTTCATATATTAAAGTTCCCAATAACTCTTTTATTTTTAGGCAAGCCCAACAGATTGGCCTTTAAAATTTTTTTTTTCAAATTTTATTTATTTGTAAGCAGAGAGAGAGAAGAAGATATAGACAGAGAGAGAATGGGCTGGGCATGGTGGCACACGCCTTTAATCCCAGCACTCGGGAGGCAGAGGTAGGAGGATCTCTGTGAGCTTGAAGCTGCTCTGAGACTACATAGTGAATTCCAGGTCAGCCTGAGCCAGAGTGAGACTCTACCTCGAAAAACCAAAAAAGAGAAAGAGAGAGAGAGAGAGAGAGAGAGAGAGAGAGAATGGGCAGCCTCCAGCCACTGCAAATGAACTCCAGATGCATGTGCCCCTTGTGCATCTGGTTTACGTGGGTCATGGGGAATTGAACCTGGGTTCTTTGGCTTTGTAGGTGAATGCCTTAACCGCTAAGCCATTTCTCCAGCCCAGATTGGCTTTTTTTTTTTTTTTTTTTTTTTTTTTTTTTAATGAGAGAGAGCAAGAGCAAGAGAGAAAGAATTGGCATGCCAGGGCCTCTAGCCACTGTAATGGAACTCCAGACATGTGTGCCACCTTGTGCACTTGAACAACCTTGTGCATATGTCACTTTGTGCATCTGGCTTATGTGAGATCTGGGGAGTCAAACATGGGTCCTTGGGCTTCGTAGGCAAGCTTCTTAACCACTAAGCCATCTCTCCAGTCCCCCCCCCCCCGCTCCCAATCACATGAGCACACCAGGGCCTCCAGCTACTGCAAATGAACTCCAAATGCATGTGCCACCTTGTACATCTGGTTTACATAGGTACTGGGGAATCGAACCTGGGTCCTTAGGCTTTGCAGGCAAACACCTTAATCACTAAGCCATCTCTCCAGCCCCCAATAACTTAAGAAAATATTCTATTTATTTATTTACAAGCAGAAGGAGAGAGAGAATGAGAATGGGCATGGCAGGGCCTAGTGCCTCTGCAAATGAACTCCATCAGCTTTATGTGAATACTGGGATATCGAACTAGGGCCATCAGGCTTTGCAACCCAGCAGCTTTAACTACTGAGCAATCTCTCCAGACTCCAATAACTTAAAAAAATCTATCCAGGGGCTGGAAAGATGGCTTAGTGGTTTAGGTTCTTGCCTGCAAAGCCTAAGGACCCAGGTTTGATTCCCCAGTACCCATGTAAGCCAGATGCACAAGGTGGCACATGCGTTTGGAATTTGTTTGCAGTGGCTAGAGGCCCTGGCATGCCCATTCTCTCTACCTGCCTCTCTCTCTCTCTCTCTCTCTCTCTCTCTCAAAATAAGTAAATACAATAAAATCTACCCATGGATTTCTTTTTTTGAGGTAGGGTCTCACTCTAGCCTGGCTGACCTGGAACTCGCTCTGTAGTCCCAGGCTGGCCTTGAACTCACAGCAATCCTCCTACCTCAGCCTCCCAAGTGCTGGGATTAAAGATGTGTGCCACCATGCCTGATTTATCCACAGATTTCAAAGTTGTATTCCAGAGTTATGGTAGGGTTACCCAAAAACAAGAAGTTGTCTCCTGGGGCTGAAGAGATGGATTAGTGGTCAAGGCGTTTGCCTGCAAAGCCAAAGGATCCCGGTTCGACTCTCCAGGACCCACATAAGCCAGATACACAAGGGGGCTCATGCATCTAGAGTTCATTTGCAATGGCTGGAGGCCCTGACGTGCCCATTCTTTCTCTCTCTCTTTCTCCTTCTCTCTCTCAAATAAACAAATAAAATATACTTAAAAGAAGAAGAAGAAGAAGAAGAAGAAGAAGTTGTCTCCTGGGCTGGAGAGATGGTTCAGTGGTTAAGGTGCTTGCCTACATAGCCTAATGACCCAAGTTTGATTTCCCAGTGCACACACAAAGCCAGATGCACAGGTGGCACATGTATCTGGAGTTTATTTAAGCGGCTAGAGGCCCTGGTGCACCCATTCTGTCTTCTCTCTCTCTCTCTCTTTCTGCTTTCAAATAAATAAATAAATAGGGCTGGAGAGATGGCTTAGCAGTTAAGTACTTGCCTGTGAAGCCTAAGGACCCCAGTTCGAGGCTCGATTCCCCAGGACCCACATTAGCCAGATGCACAAGGGGGCGCACACATCTGGAATTCATTTGCAGTGGCTGGAGGCCCTGGCATGCCCATTCTCTCTCTCTCTCTCTATCTGCCTTTCTTGCTCTGTCTCTCTCTCTCAAATAAATAAATAAATATTAAAAACTAAGCCAGGCCAGGTGTGGTGGCACACACCTTTAATCCCAGCACTCGGGAGGCAGAGGTAGGAGGATCACTGTGAGTTCGAGGCCACCCTGAGACTACATAGTGAATTCCAGGTCAGCCTGGGCTAGAGTGAGACCCTACCTCGAAGAAAAAAAAAAAAAAAAAAGCAGGAGAACCTTGGTGGGTTTTGTTTGTTTGTTTTGTTTTGTTGGTTGGTTGGCTTTGTTTTTGTGGAGGGGGAAAGGATGACAGGGTCTCACTATGCAGTCTAGGCTCTAGTTAGTGACCCTCCTGCCTCACTTCTGAGTGCTGGGATTCCAGTTGGGCATCACCGTTCCTGGCTCCAAGAATCTTATGAAACAGAGCTCAGTCCACTCCAGATACACCCAGGGCACTTGTGGCTTCCTCTATACATTCCTAGGTATGTAGGAATCTGTATTTCCTAACATAGAAGCTCTCTGGCTGGGTCTTTGTTTGTGGCAGGGTCTCACTCTAGCCCAAGCTGGCCTGAGATTCACAGAGATCCTCCTCCCTCAGCCTCGCAAGTGCTGGGATCATAGACAGGGGCCACCGTGCCTGGCTTCTGATTGTGTCTTTTGTCACATTCCCAGTTGGGCAGTTTGGCTCCAATGCCAATCTAAGGTTTCCAACCTCCTTGAAGCCCAGCCTTCTGCTAAGTGTTAGCTCCAGCATTAGTTCTTGGTGCCTTTGTTCAAGTACAGGCTGCGACAGGGGGATGACTGAAACCTGAGGCTCGCTCTGAACAAAACGCCCAGGCGGTCCTCACAGAACAGGGCCGTAGATATAAATACTCTGAACATCGAAATCCACGGTTTCTAATTGCTTCAGAAAGACACCTGACAATACAAATGTCCACAAAGAGGAAGCAGTTGGGTAAACTATGATATAGCAATAATATAAAGCTTTGAAAGAGGGAGAGAGAGAGAGAGAGAGAGAGAATAAGAGAAGCCGGGCGTGGTGGCGCATGCCTTTAATCCCAGCACTCGGAAGGCAGAGGTAGGAGGATCGCCGTGAGTTCGAGGCCACCCTGAGACTCCGTAGTGAATTCCAGGTCAGCCTGGGCTAGAGTGAAACCCTACCTCGAAAAACCAAAAAATAAATAAATAAATAATTTTTTGTAAAAAAAAACATATATATATATATATATATATCTGTGCTATTTTTGTGTTTTTATTATAATGCATAGTGTGGTGGTTTGATTCAGGTGTCCCCCATAAACTTAGGTGTTCTGAATGCTAGGTTCCCAGCTGATGGAGATTCGGGAATTAATGTCTCCTGGAGGGAGTGTATTGGGGGCAGGCTTATGGGTATATAGCCAGTTTCCCCGTGCCAGTGTTTGGCACACTCTCCTGTTCCTGTTGTCCACCTTATGTGGGCCAGGGGGTAATGTCCACCCTCTGCTCATGCCATCATTTTCCCCTGCCATC
Organism: Dipus sagitta; assembly: GCA_036346955.1. Classification (NCBI taxonomy): domain Eukaryota; kingdom Metazoa; phylum Chordata; class Mammalia; order Rodentia; family Dipodidae; genus Dipus; species Dipus sagitta. Next base: position 91,252,540 of record CM070780.1, on the reverse strand, counting down.
GTGGAGCTTCCCCTCAAGCCTGTAAGCCAAAATAAACCTCTTCTCCCCACAAGCTGCTCTTGGTTGGGTGATTTCTACCAGCAATGCGAACCTGACTGCAACACATGGCATATATGCAGAAGAACATTTAGAACAGATATGCATACCTTGGTGAAAATTATAAAGTAAACATCTACGTAAGTCACTATTCCGGTTTTGAAACAACATTGCAAGGTCCCAGGAGACCCTCAAGTATGCCCTTCCAGATCGTACCCTCCCTTCTCTCCAAGACTGATCACCATCCTCCGGGAATTCACTATCTACATGGTGATCCTAAAACACAACGCAAATGGATTTACACTGTATACTTCTTGTTTCTTCTCTCCATTTGTTAAAACACTTAACTTATCTTGTGTTTGTGGTATTCATTTATTTCTCCCACCCCCCAAGTAGCAATACCTTGTAAGACTATACCTAAATTAACATAACCATTGTACTATGAATGAGTTCCAAATTTGCTTTTTTTTTTTTGGTTTTTCAAGATAGGGTTTCACTGTAGCCCAGGCTGACCTGGAATTCACTATGTAGTCTCAGGGTGGCCTCGAACTTATGGAGATCCTCCTACCTCTGCCTCCCGAGTGCTGGAATTAAAGGTGTACGCCACCACGCCCGGCTTCAAACTAGCTGTTGCTTGTTTGTCCGTGGTGCTAGGGATCCAAGCTTAGCACCTCATCTGCTAGCACTGAGCTACATTCTCACCCACCTTTCCCTCCTTCCCAGGTTAGCTTTATGCTGTTGTGAACGCTGCCGGTGTGAGCACTTTTGTACAAGGGCCGCGATGAATATGTTCCTATAGGATTTGCATTTGAGAAGGATTGCTGCACTGCTAGTTCTTAGGATGGATATAGACATACATTGCGTGTATTCACTTTCAACACCTAATCTTCTGTCTTAGTTTCTGTAAACCCTCTTCTGCCCATAGTGTCGTGAGTAAACCGCCCAGCTTGTTTTACTTCCAGACGTGCAATGACTCTTTATTACTAACTCAGCGCACTAAGGAGTGTCCGAGTGCTTCCGTTTCTTCTCTAACATATGCATCTGACTCCGGAGGCAGGGGTAGGTGGATCACTGTGAGTTTGAGGCCACCTTGAGACTGCATAGTGAATTCCAAGTCAGCCTGGGCTAGAGTGACACCCTACCTCTCAATATGTGTGTGTGTGTGTGTGTGTGTACACACACACACATATATATATATATATATATATATATATATATATATCAGTCATTACATTCTGAGGTAACTTTGAAATAGGCATTTGGGCCAGGTGTGGTGGTACACACCTTTAATCCCAGCACTTGGGAGGCAGAGGTAGGAGGATCACCGTGAGTTGGAGGCCACCCTGAGACTACATAGTGAATTCCAGGTCATCAGCTTGGGTTAGAGTGGAAAAAAAAGAAAAAAGAAAAAACATTGCCTGGAGCATGGTACACTGACATACCTCCACTAGAGAAAATGTAGAAGTCAGGTGTCAGGTTAGCTAGAAGAGTAATATAGAGTACGCCATCATTTGCATAGATTCTACCATAAATAAATCCTACTGAATTTCAGAGCTTTCAAAATAGCTGAGTAGGCCAGGCGTGGTGGCACACGCCTTTAATCCCAGCACTGGCAGTGGTAGGAGGATCACCGTGAGTTCGAGGCCACCCTGAGACTCCATAGTGAATTCCAGGTCAGCCTGGGCTAGAGTGAAACCCTACCTCGAAAAATAAAACAAACAGGGCTGGAGAGATGGCTTAGCGGTTAAGCGCTTGCCTGTGAATCCTAAGGACCCCGGTTGGAGGCTTGATTCCCCAGGACCCATGTAATCCAGATGCACAAGGGGGCGCATGCATCTGGAGTTCGTTTGCAGTGGCTGGAGGCCCTGGCGCGCCCATTCTCTCTCCTTCTCTCTCTCTCCCTCTTTCTCTCTCTGTCTGTCGCTCTCAAACAAATAAAAATTATTAAAAAAAGAAAAAGAAAAAGAAAAAAAACAAACAAACACTAAATACTAAATAGTAGTATTTATTTACATAATTTTTAAAACCGCTGTGAGAAACTCTAATGTGCTATAATTATTGTGTCCTCTAGAGTTTAAAAGAAGACTGAAAACACTGTTGGGTCACAGACAGATAACGTTTGGAATGAAGTAGACCTTAGGTCACATTTACAATAACTGGCTGCTCTCTCCATCTCGCCACGTGTTTCTGTTTGTCTTTAAAACAGAGACATCGACCCATACAGACCACCTCTTCTGGAATGTATAGCAAAAAGCCCTCGAATGTTGAGATAATGTCTCCCTGCTAGAAAAGAACAGGTTCATCTGATGCCATTATAAAACATTAGAGTTCTCTGAGCTCCAGATTCCTTGGTTCTCTGCATATTGCCCTGTGGGGAAAGGGATATGAGGAACTAGGTGTAAATGACAGCTTTAATTTCTTTTTTTTTTTTTTTCTTTTTTTTTTTTGGTTTTTCGAGGCAGGGTCTCACTCTGGCCCAGGGTGACCTGGAATTCACTAGGTAGTCTCAGGGTGGCCTCGAACTCACGGTGATCCTTCTACCTCTGCCTCCCGAGTGCTGGGATTAAAGGCGTGCGCCACCACGCCCAGTTAGAAACTTTAATTTCTGTTCCTGAAGAGTCTCCTGCCGGCAGCCATGACACCAGCAGTGTCTCGTTAGTTTGCAAGCCAAAGATTCCAGAATTTTCACTGGTTCTGACTAAATGTCCAAGAGCAAGCATTGAACTTTTTTTTGTAAAGTTGATACATGGTCTCTTTGACATATGCGTCTCTGATTGCTGTCCTTGGAATCCTTTAGCTTGTAGGCCATCGAAAGCCAGTCCTTGGTTTCCATCTAACCCATGGGCCATAGGTTGCTGGCCTCTTAATGTGCATCACGTGATCAGATGGCGCTTCTGCTTCTCCAGCAATGTCCTGGAACCTCCCTCAAAGCCACAGGGCTGCTTTGCAACACAACTACAATGAAATCGAGGTTGTAAGGCTGTCAGTTGGTCTGCTTGAAGTGGAACGTGACCGTCTGAAAAGTTATACAACAGAAGAAACCATGGCATCTTCCCCAGCCGTCTTCTAGACAGTGTTTATCTAGGCTATTACTCTTCGAAATCAGTTCATCTGTGTGGCAGGCATACAGCTATGATTCATTTTGTAATGGGGGGGAATCGGGGTCCTGGGGTGCTTTCTGGAACCTCAAGTCCTGAGTTCATATATCTGTAAAACAGTCTGAGGACTCAAAACACGTTGTGGCCAGCTCTGCAGAGAGAGAGGAAAAAAATCTAAAAATTATTTTTTAGGTGTTTTATTTTGGGCCTGGAAAGATGGCTTAGTGGTTAAGGCACTTACCTGCAAAGCCAAAGGACCCATGTTCAATTCTCCAGGACCCATATAAACCAGATGCACAGGGTGGCACATGCATTTGGAGTTCACTTGTAGTGGCTAGAGGCCCTGATGCACCCATTCTCAATCTCCTTCTCTTTTTGTCTGTCTCTCTCTCTATCTCAAATAAGTAAATAAAAATAAAAAAATATTTTATTTTTACTTTTTTATTTGAGAGATAGAGAAAGAAGGAGAATAGGTATGCCAGGGCCTCCAGCCACTGCAAACAAACTCCAGATGCATACACCACCTTGTGTATCTGGCTTAGGTGGGTCCTAGAGAATTGAACCTGGGTTCTTTGGCTTTGCAGGCAAGGGTCTTAATGGCTAAGCCATCTCTCCAGCCCAATACTGAGGAATTTTATATTAAACAACTAAATAGAATCCATGACTATGAGTGCCTGGCGTGGTGGCACACACTTTTAATCCCAGCACTTGGGAGGCAGAGGTAGGAGGATTGTTGTGAGTTCGAGGCCACCCTGAGATTACAGAGTGAATTCTAAGTCAGCCTGGGCTAGAGAGAGATCCTACCTCAAAAAAAAAAAAAAAAAAAAAAGATATTTAAAGACACAGGGAAAAAGGAAATGAATTTTATGAAGTGGAAGAAGTGGGCTAAAGTGAAACCCTACCTCAAAAAAACAAGATAAGATAAAATAAAATAATAAAATAAAAGCAAGGCGTGGTGGTGCATGCCTTTAGTCCCAGCACTCAGGAAGCAGAGGTAGGAGGAGCGCCATGAGTTCAAGGCCACCTGACACTACATAGAGAATATATGTTTTTTTTCCCCCTAGGTAGGGTCTTGCTCTAGCCCAGGCTGACCTGGAGTTTACTATGTAGTCTCAGGGTGGCTTCAAGCTCACCACGATCCTCCTACCTCTGCCTCCCGAGTGCTGGGACTAAGGGTGTGTGCCACCATGGGCGTTATTTCAGAGCCTCTTGCCACTGCAAACGAACTCCAGACACATGTGCTGCTTGGTGCATCTGGCTGTATATGGGGGTTAGGAAGTTGAACCAGGGTTGTCAGGATTTGCAAGCAAGTGCCTTTAACCACCTCCCCTCCACTTTATTTATTTATTTGTTAAAATAATTTATTTTATATATTTGAGAGGCAGAGAGAGAGAGAGAGAATGGTCACACCAGGGCCTCCAGCCGCTGCAAACAAACTCCAGACACATGTGCCACCTTGTGCTTCTGGCTAACGTGGTCCTGGGGAATCCAGTCTGGGTCCTTTGACTTTGCAGGCAAGCGTCTTAACGGCTAAGCCATCTCTCTAGCCCTCCACTTTATTTTTTTTTTTTATTTTCTCAATTTTTATTAATATTTTCCATGATTATAAAAAATATCCCATGGTAGTACCCTCTCCCCCCCCACTTTCCCCTTTGAAATTCCATTCTCCATCATATCCCCTCCCCATCTCAATCTTTCTACTTACATATATACAATACCAACCTAATAAATGCCCTCCTCCCTTTCTTTCTCTTCCCTTTCTATCTCCTTTTTAACTTACTGGCCTCTGCTACTGAGTTTTTTCCTTCTCGCACAGAAGCCCAATCATCTGTAGCTAAGCTCCACATATGAGGGAGAACATGTGGCGCTTGGCTTTCTGGGCCTGGGTTACCTCACTTAGTATAATCCTTTCCAGATCCATCCACTTTTCTGCAAATTTCATAACTTCATTTTTCTTTACCGCTGAGTAAAACTCCATTGTATAAATGTGCCATATCTTCATTATCCACTCATCAGTTGAGGGACATCTAGGCTGGTTCCATTTCCCAGCTATTATAAATTGAGCAGCAACAATCCCCTTTATTTTTTACACAGGTACCTTGAGCTTACCCATCTGGCTAGACTAGCTAGCCACCAAGTCCTTGCCTCCCTAGAAGTGGCATTACAACCAGTTTATTTATTTAAAGAGAAAGAAACAGTCAGAGAAAGAGAGTGAATGAGTATTGGAGCGCCAGGGCTTGTAGCCACTCCAAACTCCAGACACATGTGCTATTTTGTGCATCTGGCTTTACGTGGGTACTGGGGAATTGAACCTAGGCTGTCAGGCTTTGTAAGCAAGTGTCCTAACTGCTGAACCATCTCTCCAGGCCCTATCACCAGGGTTTGTTTGTTTTTTTTTTTTGGTTTTTCGAGGTAAGGTTTCACTTTATCCCAGGCTGACCTGGAATTCACTCTGTAGTCTCAGGGTGGCCGTCTCAAGGTGGCCTCGAACTCACGCCGATCTTCCTACCTCTGCCTCCCCAGTACTGGGATTAAAGGTGTGCGCCACCACACCCGGCTCCATCACCAGGTTTTATGTGGGTTTAGGAGATCAGGAGAGCTGAAATCAGGTCTTCATGCTTAACAAGCACTTTACACACTGAACTGTCTCCCCCCCCTTCCACTGGAATTCTTGGCTGAAAAAGGAAGCTTCACGCGGGAGCCCGTAGCTTTCATGAGAAGCATGTGCTTGTTTACTCCAGTCCTCAGTGCTTCAGGACAAATGCGAAGTTGCCTAAAGAGACAGATCTGGGCTGGAGGGATGGCTTAGCGATTAAGGCCCTTGCCTGCAAAGCCAAAGGACCCAGGTTCGATTCCCCAGGACCCACGTAAACCAGATGCACAAGAGGGAAAATGCATCTGGAGTTCATTTGCAGTGGCTGGAGGCCCTGGTGCACCTATTCTTTCTCTCTCTCTCTCTTTCTCTCCCCCTGCCTATTTCTTTCTCTCTCTCTCTCTTTCTCTCCCCCTGCCTATTTCTTTCTTTCTCTCTCTCTCTCTCTTTTTTTTTTTCTTTTTCTTTTTTTTTTTTTTTTTGAGGTAGGGTCTCATTCTAGCCCAGGCTGACCTGGAATTCACTATGGAGTCTCAGGGTGGCCTCGAACTCACGGCGATCCTCCTACCTCTGCCTCCTGAGTGCTGGGATTAAAGGTGTGTGCCACCACACCCGGCTTCTCTCTCTCTTCCTTAAATAAATAAAAATATTTGGGGGCATCAGGGACCTCCCTGGCCAACAACTCACTGGAAGGTGTCCTATCCCTGGCACTGAAATTTTTCTAGCAACAATCTACGGCTCCTGAGTGTTCCATTGTCCAAAAAAGTAGGATTCCATATGATTTATTTATATCCTCTTAGATTTTGATTAGCCCTCCCTCCACCTTTCCTTTACTCAATCTCTTCCCCTGACCTCATTTTGGACCTTTTCACCCCCATTAATCTATTCTTCTACCTACATATATACAATACCATCCTATTAAGTACCCCCCTCCCTTCCTTTTTCTTCCCTTTATATCTCTTTTCTAGGTTACTGGCCTCTGCTACTGAGTTTTTTCCTTCTCACACAGAAGACCAGTCATCTGTAGCTAGGATCCACATATGAGAGAGAACATGTGATGCTTGGGTTTCTGGGCCTGGGTTACCTCACTTAGTATAATCCTTTCCAGATCCATCCATTTTCTTGCAAATTTCATAACTTCATTTTTCTTTACCGCTGAGTAGAACTCCATTGTATAAATGTGCCATATCTTCATTATCCACTCATCAGTTGAGGGACATCTAGGCTGGTTCCACACTGCAAGCCTTATATTTGGCTAGCCAGGCCAAATGAGCCAACGGGTGCACGTCTGTTATGGGGGAAACCAACTGCCCTCTAATTGGACTGGAGGCCCACTCCATGGGAGGGAATACATCCCTGATACTGAAAACCTACAACAGGGTAGTCATGAGTCCTAGGGGTGTAACGTCTGCTGCTGTCTGGATAAATGTATATACTATGCTTATCAAACTGCCCAGTAAGCACTTCTGTTAATGTTCATACCCATATATTAATGCTACTCTCACTTTTGGTAGAGAATCTTCTCTTTTCAGATGGCAGTGACCTTGGGACGACTCAGAAGGTATCATGGTGATGGAAAGAAGTGACTGGAGCACTGAGTGATATCTCGATCACACCTTCCCAGGCTCAGGGTCTGATGTGGAAGAGGTGGCAGAAAGAATGTAAGAGCCAAAGGAAGGGCACGACTCCGTACAACATACTCCCTCCAGCCACAAAATGGTCTGGATATCCATGGCCTCACAGTGCCTGACACTACCTGCACAAGACCATCATAAGAGGAGGAAAAGACCATGACATCAAAATAAAAGAGAGACTGATTGAAAGGGGGAGAGGGTATGATGGAGAATGGAGTTTCAAAGGGGAAAGTGGGGGGAGGGAGGGTATTACCATGGGGTATTGTTTATAATCATGGAAGTTGTTAATAAAAATTTGGAAGAAAAATAAAATAAAATATTTATTTTAAAAATTTTATTTTTATTAACAACTTCCATGATTGTAAACAATATCCCATGGTAATTCTCCCCCCCCCCACTTTCCCCTTTGAAACTCCATTCTCTATCATACCCCCCCATCTCAATCAGTCTCTCTTTTATTTTGATGTCATGATCTTTTCCTCCTATTGAGAGTCTTGTGTAGGTAGCGTCAGGCACTGCGAGGTCATGGATACCCAGGCCAAAAAATAAAATATTTAAAGGGAGAGATCTGCTAAGCTGTTACTATAGAAACAGCTGAACTGTGGTCAAGGTTAGCCCACTGGGGTGATGTACTGGAAATGCGAAGTAGAAAGGATATGAGGTGTTTAAATGGCTCGGTTGAGGAGCAAGGGAGCTCCCAGTACTCCGGGGCAGGGCTGGAGAGGTGGCTCAGTGGTTAACGCTTGCCCAGGGCTACAGTGTTATCAGCTGCGCACCAGGCAGGGCTGTGCAAGACTAGCAGCTCTCGTGTCTCTTCAAATGCTGCTTTGAGGTTTCTATGGGACTGTTACTAATATTTGATCCCAAACTGGGTCCTTTTGCCCTTTCAGAACTGTGGAACCGAGCCGGGCGTGGTGGCGCACGCCTTTAATCCCAGCACTCGGGAGGCAGAGGTAGGGGGATCGCCGTGAGTTCGAGGCCACCCTGAGACTCCATTGTGAATTCCAGGTCAGCCTGGGCTAGAGTGAAACCCTACCTCGAAAAACAAAACAAAAAAAAAAAAAAAAAAAAGAACTGTGGAACCAATAACGAAATGAGTATGGAGTGAACAGTAAAAAATGTTTTCAACATAATTTTATTTATTTGAGAGCAAGAGACAGAAGTGAGTGGGTATGAGCACGCCAGGGCCTCCTGCTGCTGCAAACAAACTGCTTTGCTTCTAGGTTTTTGTGGGTACTGGGAAATTGAACCCCGCTGCCGTCAGGCTTTGTAAGCAAGCACCTTTATCATGGAAGCATTTCTCCAACCCAACAGCAAAATGTTGTATTTTTGTTTTTTCTTTTCTTTTTTTTTTTTTTTTTTTGAGGTAGGGTCTCGCTCTAGCCCAGGCTGACCTGGAATTCACTATGTAGTCTCAGGGTGGCCTAGAACCCACAGCGATCCTCCTACCTCTGCCTCCCGAGTGCTGGGGTTAAAGGTGTGCGCCACCACACCCAGCTGTTTTTTGTATACTTTTCTTTCTTTCTTTCTTTTTTTTTTTTTTTTTTTTTTGGTTTTTCGAGGTAGGGTCTCACTGTAGTCCAGGCTGACCTGGAATTTCTCAGGGTGGCCTCAAACTCACGACGATCCTCCTACCTCTGCCTCCCAAGTGCTGGGTATTTCTGTTTTTTTCAAGGTAGGGTCTCGCTCTAGCCTAGACTGACCTGGAACTCACTCTGTAGCTCCAGGCTGGTCTTGAACTCATGGCAAATTCTTCTATCTTTGCCTCTGGAGTGCTGAAATTAAAGGATGTGTCATCATGCCCGCCCTTTTTTTTTTTTTTTTTTTTTTGGTTTTGGTTTTGTTTTGTTTTGTCTTTCAAGGTAGGGTCCTGCTCTGGCCCAAGATGACCTGGAACTCACCCTGTAGTCCCCAGGTTGGTCTTGAACTCACAGTGATCTTCCTACCTCTGCCTCCCTCTTCAGGTGGGCTGGCCAAAACTGGTTGGATCCAGGATGCTGGCTAAAGTGAGTGCCAGACAACCTGAATATCTAGCACTGACAGGTGACAACTGACATGACATGAAGACCCAAAAGAATCATAAAAGGAGCAAAAATAGATGAGTTCGAGGCCAGCCTGAGACTACATAGTGAACTCCAGGTCGGCCTGGGCTAGCAAGAGACCCTAATCTCAAAAAAAAAAAAAAAAAAAAAAATGCTGAGGGGATGGCTCAGCAGTTAAAGTGCTCGCTTGCAACGTCTGCTGGCCTGGGTTTAATTTGCCAGCACCCACGTGTGTGCGTGTGTCTGGAGATCATTGTGCAGAGGCAAGAGGCCTTGAGGCGCTCATTCTCCCTCTCAGGTAAGGGAGATGTCTTGGCGGTTAAAGGTCCTTGCTTGCAAAGCCTGTCGACCTGGGTTTGATTCCCCAGTACCCACATAAAGCCAGGTGCACAAAGTGGCCCACAAATCTGAAGTCTGGAGATCTTTTGCAGTGGCAGGAGGCCCTGGCACACCCATTGTCTCTCAGCTTCTCTGCTTGCAAATAAATAATAAAAATACAGATTTGAACCAGGCGCGGTGGCAAATGCCTTTAATCTCAGCACTCAGGAGGCAGACGCAGGAGGTTCACTGTGATTCCAAAGCCACCCTGAGACTACATAGTGAATTCCAGGTCAGCCTGGGCTAGAGCCAGACCTTACCTCAACACACACACACACACACACACACACACACACTGATTTAATTGAAAAAATAAGGTAAACAGCACTTGAGAGGCAGAGGTAGGAGGATTGCCATGAGTTTGAGGCCACCCTGAGACTACACATTGAATTCTAGGCCAGCCTGGGCTAGAGCGAGACCCTACCTCGAAAAATAAACAAGCAAAAAAACCAAAAAAACAGGCACATGGTGGCACACACATTTAATCCCAGCATTTAGGAGGCAGAGGTAGGAGGAATACTGTGAATCTGAGGTGAGCCTGGGAGTACAGAATAAGTTCTAGGTCAGCCTGGCCTAGGGTGATACCCTGCCTCAAAAATAAATAAATAAATAAATAAATAAATAAAAAGCGGAGCAGGCATAGTGGCACACACCTTTAATCCCAGCACTCAGGAAGCTGAGGTAGGAGGATTGCTGTGAGTTCAAAGCCCACCTGAGACTACGTAGTAAATTTCAGGTCAGCCTGGGCTAGAGTGAGACCCTACCTCACAGAGAAAAAAAAAAAAATCCGGAAGCCAGAGAGATGGCTTAGTAGTTAAGGCACTTGCCTGGAAAGCCAAAGGACCCACGTTCAATTCCCAAGTACCCATGTAAGACAGATGCACAAGGTAGTGCATGTGTCTGGAGTTCATTTGCAGTGGCTAGAGGTGTTGGTATGCCCATTTTTTTTTTCTCTCTCTCTTTCAAAATAAATAAATAAATAAAGGCTGGAGAGATGGCTTAGCAGTTAAGGCATTTGCCTGCAAAGCCAAAGGACCTCGGTTTGATTCCCCAGGACCCACGTAAACCAGATGTACAAGGTGGCGCATGCATCTGGAGTTGGTTTGCAGTGGCTAGAGGCCCTGGCGCGCCCATTCTCTCTCTCTCTCTCTCTCTCTCTCTCTCTCTCTCTCTCTCTGCCTCTTTCTCTCTGTCTCAAATAAATAAATAATAATAAATCTTAAAGGAAAAGAAAAGGAAGGAAGAAGAAAAGAAAAAGTGTCTCCAGTCAGGAAATCTCAGGGTTTTAGGACAGAGACAGGGACAAAGCAGACGTATCAAGGACAGTGCTGTTCATGAGGTCAAGGGGCTGAAGACTCTCAAGGACCTTAGCTTGTGGCTGTGCTGGAGGTGATGAACTTGACCTTCAACTGTGGAGGGTGATAGTGGAAGCTGGGGTGTGGGTGAGATCCCAGAATGCCAGCCCCCATTTCTGGAGACAGTAACACATGACCATGATGGATGACTGAAAGCGACAGAGATATTCTCTCAGCTCTGAGGGACAGCCATTGAGGGGGCCGCTCCCGCTGCAGCTCTGGGAGAGACTTGGTCCCTGGGTTTCTCCAAGCATTGCCGGCTGCTGGCTCTCCTGGTTTGCAGATACGTCGTGAACCATCTGCTTCCCTGCCTCCTCTGCTGTGTCTGTCTACTGAGTGTTTCTTTTCTCTTTCTTTCTTTCTTTCTTTCTTTTTTTTTTTTTTTAAGTAGAGTTTCACTCTAGCCCAGGCTGACCTGGAATTCACTATGTAGCCTCAGGGTGGCCTCGAACTCATGGTGATCCTCCTACCTCTGCCTCCTGAGTGCAGGGATGAAAGGCGTGCATGACCATGCCAGGCTTTTTTGTTTTGTTTTCTTTCTTTTTTTTTTTTTTTTTTACTGTATTTTATTTTGGTTTTTCAAGGTAGGGTTTCACTCTAGCCCAAGGCTGGAGTTCACTATGTAGTCTCAGGGTGGCCTCGAACTCACGGCACTCCTCCTACCTCTGCCTCCTGAGTTTCAGAACCTGCTCACAAGCTACTGTTGGGGGAGTGAGGTGGGACAGTTATGTGTTCATCAGTGGAAGTAACTGTGGGTATGGCTGTAGGAGGCAGAAGCAGACTGAGGTGGCTGGCAGGGAAAATCAGAGACCCTTGCAGGCATAGGCAGCTGGGTCCTGGAGTGACAGGAACACAGGTTTGGGAGGTGCCACAGGGAAGCCAGGGGTCAAAAAAAAAATAAAAATAAAAAATAAATAAATAAAGACTCATCTCTCTAAGCCCCTCTCACCTGGGAAAGTGAGCGTTAAGGCACCCAGGGGCGTGCCTGGCAGAGTAGTACATACCTTTAATCCCAGCACTTGGGAGACAAAGGTAGGAGGATTGCTGTGAGTTCAAGGCCACCCTGAGACTAGAGTGAACTCCAGGTCAGCCTGAGCTAGAGTGAGACCCCATATCAGAGACCTGGCACGTGGAGCTGTGTTGGGCTAAGATACAAGCAAAGGGTCTTTTAGAAAGAAAGTAGACACCAGGAGCTGCAGAGATGGCTTAGTGGTTAAGGCGCTTGCCTGCAAAGCCAAAGGACCCAGCTTCAATTCCCCAGGACCCACGTAAAGCCAGGTGGACAGGATGGCACATGCATCTGGAGTTTGTTTACAGTGGCTAGAGGTCCTGTGCCCATTCTCTCTCTCCTCTCATAAAGAAATGAAATGCATTTTATTTATTTATTTGAGAGCGACAGACAGAGAGAAAAAGGGAGAGAGAGAGAGAGAACCTCCAGCCACTGCAAACGAACTCCAGACGCGTGCGCCCCCTTGTGCATCTGGCTAACGTGGGTCCTGGGGAATCAAACCTTGAACCGGGGTCCTTAACTGCTAAGCCATCTCTCCAGCCCATAAAATACCTTTTTTAAACGTGTACATCAGGATTGCGGGTCCTTTTCCCAGCTCCCCTGACAGCTACACACCTTCTGCTTTGGGGGACAGGTGGATAGGCAAGGACCCAGCCGCACCTGGAGGAGACTGGCATGTCTTGGAGCTCCAATCCCAGCCTCTGTCAACTTCAAAAGCAATTTCCTCCATTGCTGGCGCCATTGGCTGGAGCTGTGGCTGAGAAAATTAATGTTGGGAGCAGGTGGGCACAGCTAATACCCGCGTGCACCTTGATGTTGGCTTCGGGCTGCCCAGGCCACATCGTCGCTCCCTCTCCCAGTGCAGTTGAGGTCTGCTCTGAGAGCTCGGAGCTCCTTCTAAGGCCCGGGGCAGTGAGGAGCAGATGAGAGAGCCTCACTCCCCACGCCCAGGCCCGCAGGCTCTCTGCCGGATCTCTTCCTACCATCCTGTCAGCCCCTCACCTACTGCCCTGTTGCAGGAAGTCCTGCATTATTGCAATTGCTGTGATTATCTTGTGCCTCCTGGGGCCTTCGGGCTTGGCAGGCTTTTCCCCCACCTCCACGTTCACTGTTTCTGCTTCCTGGGGACCCAGGGCTGGAGACTGAGGACAGCGCTCCCTGCGGAGCCACTGGGGTTCCTGTGGCCAATGTTCAGACGAGGCTGGGGACCCTGTCCTTCTCCACTCTTCCCTCACTCATGGGGCTGAGGCGGGCCATGGGGGGCTGGCCCCTGAGGCTTTGAACATTTTATTTATTATTTACTTATTTATTATAGTCAGTGAGACAGAGAGAGAGAGAGAGAGAGAATGGGCGCGCCAGGACCTCCAGCCACTGCAAGAACTCCAGACGCGTGCGCCCCCTTGTGCATCTGGTTTATGTGGGACCTGGAGAATCGAAGCTGGGTCCTTAGGCTTCGCAGGCATGTGCCTTAACCGCTAAGCCATCTCCCCAGCCCCTGTTTATTTAATTTTTGAGGTAGGGTCTCTCTCTAGCCCAGGCTGACCTGGAATTCACTATGTAGTCTCAGGGTGGTCTCGAACCCACAGTGATCCTCCTATGTCAGGAGAGTGCTGGGATTAAAGGCGTGCACCACCACACCCGGGTGGACATTTTACACACAGACTTTTTACCCTGCTGTTGCAGTCAGCTTGGTGTTGCTGGCACAAAGAACCCGACCAAGAGCAGCTGGTGGGAGGAAAGGGTTTATTGTGGCTTACAGACTGGAGGGGCAGCTCCATGATGGCAGGGAGAATGTGGCATGGGCAGAGGATGGGCAACAGCAACAGGAGACGGTGCCAAACACTGGCAAGAGGAAGCTGGCTGTTAATACCGTTAAGCCTGCCTCCAGCAATACGTCACCCCCAGGAAGCTCCAATTCCCAAATTGCCTCCAGCTGGGGATTTAGCATTCGGAACACGTAAGTTTATGGGGGACACCTGAGTCAAACCATCGCGCTTCCCAACAACAGCAGTGCAAGGCAGGCGACCACTGTCTTCATTTACCTGGGGAACTGAGACTCTGGGTGACAGTAGCACTGAGTGGCCCCACACTGGCCACTGATTGCCTCATTTGACCCTCTCACAGTCCCTTAAAGCAAGGACTCCTCCCCTTCCTCCCTCGTTCCTTCCATCTCTTCTTTCCTCTATCCCTCCCTCTTTTCTTTTTTTCCCTCCTTCCCTTCTGCTAAAAACTGAACCCGAACCCATGAAGCCCGGTGGTGCACGCCTTTAATCCCAGCACTCGGGAGGCAGAGGTAGGAGGATCGCCATGAGTTCGAGGCCACCCTGAGACTCCATAGTGAATTCCAGGTCAGCCTGGACTAGAGTGAGACCCTACCTCGAAAAAACAAAAACAAAACAACAAAACTGAACCCAGGCCTTACATGCGCTAGGTTAAGCACTCTACCACTGAGCCACATCCTCAGCCCCGAGGCAGGCCTGTTACTATGACCCAGGGCTGAGTCAGAAGATGGAGCGCTTTGCACGAGGTCAGCAGCCAGGACCGTCTTCCCTCGCCCCGGTCGGCATAGTGCCACGCTGCCTGGCCTTCAGATGGCGAAGGGCCCCCTGCACCTCTCAGCTCAGACCCTGCAGCTCACACTCCGAGTCAGCTCTGGAAGCATTTCTGGCATGAAGCCTGTTATCTTATGCCCTCCCCTCATGACCACAGTAGCCACCCATGCTCCGGACCAGGAGTTCAGGCAGGCTACTTCCTCTCCTCCTGCTTCTTCCGCCTTCTGCTTTCCTTTGGTTTTGGTTTTTGTTTGTTTGGTTGGTTGGTTTTGGTTTTTCGAGGTAGGGTTTCACTCTGGCTCAGACTGTGCTGGAATTCACTACGTAGTCTCAGGGTGGCCTCAAACTCACGGCGATCCTCCTACCTCTGCCTACCAAGTGCTGGGATTAAAGGTGTACGCCACCATGCCCAGCCCTCCTTTTATTTATTTATTTTTAAATATGTTTTTTTAAATATATTTTTTATTTTTATTTATTTGACAGAGAAAGAGACAGAGAGAGAGAGAGAAAGAGAGAGGGAGAGGGAGAGAATGAGCCTGCCAGGGCTTCCAGACACTGCAAACGAACTCTAGACACTTGTGCCTCCTTGTGCATCTGGCTTACGTGGGTCCTGGGGAATTGAACCTGGGTCTTTTGGCTTTGCAGGCAAGCACCTTAACTGCTAAACCATCTCTGCAGCCCTATTTATTTATTTTTGAGAGAGAGAGGAGAGAGAAAAAATGGACACACCAGGGCCTCCAGCCACTGCAAATAAACTCCAGACACATGTGCCACTTTGTGCATCTGGTTTATGTGGGTCCTGGGGAATTAAACCTGGGATCTTAGGCTTCACAGGCAAATGCCTCAACCGCTAAGCCATCTCTCCAGCTCTGCTTTCCTTTATATATATATATTCATTTGAAAGAGAAAGAAAGAGGCAGATAAAGAGAGAGAAAATGGGTGCTCCAGGGCCTCCAGCCACTGCAAACGAACTCCAGATGTATGTGCCACCATGTGCATCTGGCTTCCGTGGGTGCTAGGGAATTGAACCTGGATCCTTAGGCTTCTCAGGCAAGTGCCTTAGCTGCTAAGCTGTCTCTCCAGCCCCTGCTTTCCTTTTTGAGAGCTTGTTTGGAGGTTCTAGCAGGGGAACACAGCTACTCATATACCCTTGACCAGAGACCAGCCCTCCTCTATCAGGGAAGGTCGTCCTGTTCCACCGAGGGACGCACACGCAGCAGTGAAGGGGAAGGGGACATCCGCCTAGCCAGCCAGAACAGCTGTACCAACCCTGGAGATCAGTGGGGTGACAGATGTCACAGCCAGATCGCCCTCACATCCTGCTTTCTTTTTTAAAATATTTTATTTTTAGGCCGGGCGTGGTGGCAAATGCCTTTAATCCCAGCACTTGGGAGGCAGAGGAAGGAATGCCATGAGTTCGAGGCCACCCTGAGACTACATAGTGAATTCCAGGTCAGCTTGGGCTAGAGCAAGACCCTACCTCAATATATATGTGTGTGTGTGTGTGTGTGTGTGTGTGTGTGTGTATTTTATTCATTTATTTGAGAGAAAGAGAGACTGAGAGAGAGAGAGAGAGAGAGAATGGGCACACCAGGGCCTCCAGCCACTGCAAATGAACTCCAGGTGCATGTGCCACCTTGTGCATCTGGCTTACGTGGGTCCTGGGTTCATAGGCTTTGCAGGCAAGTGCCTTAACCACTAAGCCATCTCTCCAGGCCTATGAAATTTTTTTTTTGATTTTTCAAAATTATTTATTTTTAAATTTTATTTATTTATTTATTTGCAAGCACAGAGAGAGAGAGAGAGAGAGAAGAGACAGACAGAGAGAGAATGGGCACAGCAGGGCCTCTAGCCACTGCAAACGAACTCCAGACACATGTGCCCCTATGCATCTGGCTTACGTGGGTCCCGGGGAATCGAACCTGGGTTATTTGGCTTCACAGGCAAACGCCTTAATGCTAAGCCGTCTCTCCAGCCCTATTTATTTATTTTTGAAAGAAAGAGAGTGCCTTCTGCTTTCTGCCGCTGGGCAGCTTCCTTCACACCCAGGCTCCTTTTGTCCGCAGAATCATATGGAATGTTCTAGAGCCATGCTTTAGAGGTACACACCTGTAACCCCAGCACTTGGGAGGTCCCAGGTGCCATGTGAGGGCAAAAGCAGTGCTGGCTAGGTCAAGGAAGCTTCTAGTAAGCATGGCTAAATGCATGGGCTGAGGGTGAGTCAGAAAGGCATTGGAGCTGGTGGAAGCGAAGCTAATACAGAAAGGCTGGGTTCAGCGGTCAGCCAGAGAGCGTCCCAGAACACACCAGGGAGCCTTGCCATCCTTAAATCCTTCCAGAGGGGCATGGATGCCCCAGCATGCCAGATGGGAAATGGGAACTATTGAAAGGGGCTGCTGGTGGCTCACCACCTTTAATCCCAACACTATCTCCAAAAAGGTGAGCAGGTCGGGGTGCAGTTGGTGCGCGCCTTCAATCCCAGCACTTGGGAGGCTAGAGAGAGACTCTACCTCCAACCTCCCCCCAAATTTTTTTCCTGTTTTGTTTTTTTGAGGAGGGGTTTCACTCTAGCCCAGGCTGACCTGGAATTCACTATATAATCTCAGGGTGGCCTAGAACGCGTGGCGATCCTCCTACCTCTGCCTCCCCAGTGCTGGGATTAAAGGCGTGTGCCACCATACCCGGCTTAAAATTTGTTTTGTTTTGTTTTGTTTTTCGAGGTAGGGTTTCACTCTAGCCCAGGCTGACCTGGAATTCACTTTCACTTTCACTGTGTAGTCTCAGGATGGCCAAGAACTCATGGGGATCCTCCTACCTCTGCCTCCCAAGTGCTGGGATTAAAGGTGTGCGCCATCACACCCATCTTAAAATTTATATATATATATATATATATATATATATATATATATATATATATATATATTTTTTTTTTTTTTTTTTTTTTTTTTTTTTTTTTTAGTCACCAAGCTCTCTTCCCATGAAGGTTTCCATCCTTGGGCTCTTCTACAAGTCAACTGGAGTTCCCCATGGCTCAGAACTTCCAGAGGTGAGGGAGGCCTGGCTGGGAGCAAATCCTCTCAGTTCCCCACATACTGTGTTTTCCAGTGCTTCCTGAGGGGCCTGCGTGGACGATCCTCTGTGAACTGTCATGTCATAAGATACTAAGAGTGGCTCCCAGCTTGCAGGGACAGAGAGAAGAGAGGCCCCAAGGACCTCCCCTTTCTGTGTACGGTACTAAAAACTTTCCACATGTTATTGGGTGTAAGTTTAACATTCCCATGAGGGAGAAATACACTAGCCTCCACTCTGAACGAGGAAACTGAGGCAAATGAAGGGGAGTGACTTACTCAAGGTGACACTAGCCAGCAGGCTGGAAGATCTCTGGTTTTTCTGGCCTCTTCCAATGGTGTCAGCCAGGCCTTTATTCCCTGAGGCCTGAAGGAACTGGGAGGCCCCTTCTGAGGCCCAGTGAGGCCCCTGGGGGAACAGGTCTGGTGAGGTGTTCTCCCAGCTCCGTTCAGCCCTGCCACAGGAGGGGCTGGCTGTTCCTTCTGCTTTTGCCTCCCCAAGGACAGAGGGACAGCATTTATGCCTTTAGGGCAGCATGTCCCCTTCCTGTGGATGGGCCTCAACCTGTTCCCAGGTGAAGCTGGGTCATCTGAGAGGCTAGGGTGGGGGAGGCTGTGACGTGGAGTCCTGAGATATCCCTCTCTTGGAGCAGAGCAAGACCTAATACCACATCCCCACCCTGGGGGGGGGGATGGGTGTTTCCCCCCTTCATGGCTGAAGGCTGGCCCCTTGGGGTGGGTCTGAGTCCTCAGTGTTCTTGGTGGTCTTGACATAGGACAGCTGGAAGGGAAGCTTTAGGGGGCCAGTTAGAGTTGCCAGATTTAGAAATAAAAACCCAGCTGGTCATGGTGGCGCACACCTTCGAAACCAGCACTCGGGAGGCAGAGGTAGGAGGATCGCCGTGAGTTCGAAGTCAGCCTGGGACTACAGAGTGAGTTCCAGGTCAGCCTGGGCTAGAGTGAGACCCTACCAAGAAAACAAGAAACAAACAAACAAGCAAAGATATAAAAGGCAGTCACATCTACAATTCTACTTATTTGGGAGACTGAGGCAGAAGGATCCTTGAGATCAAAGCCAGCCTGGGCCACATAGTGAGTTCCAGTTCAGCTGGGGTTGCATAGTAAGATCCTGTCTCAAATACCCCAAGACAGGGCTAGGGAGAAGTGTGAGTACTTGGGTTTGGATCTTCAAGTCCCACATAAAGACAGATGCTGCAGCACTAGCATCTGTTATCACAGCGTCCGGAACAAAGAGAGATCCCGCCTCAAAACGAGGTGGAGAGGGACGGGAAAGATCGCTCAGCGGATAAGGCGCTTGCCGCAAAGCCTGGAGCCCAGGATCCATTTCCCACTACCCACGTAAAGCCAGATGCGCAAAGTGTCACATGAATCTGGAGTTCATTTGCAGCAGCAAGGGAGCCTGTCATGCCCACGCGCTCTCTGTTTCCGTCTCTTTCTCTCTGTTTGCAAATAAATAAATTGGTTTTTTAGCCAGGCGTGGTGGTGCACGCCTTAAACCCAGCACTCAGGAGGCAGAGGTAGGAGGATTGCCAAGAGGCCACCCTGAGAGTGCATAATGAATTCCAGGTCAGCCTGAACTAAAGTGAGACGCTATCTTAAAAAACCAATAATAATAATAATAATAAATAATTAATTAATTAATTTTTTTTTTAAAAAAGTAGGGCTGGAGAGATTAGCCATTAAGGTGATTGCCTGCAAAGCCAAAGGACCCAGGTTTATCTCTCCAGGACCCATGTAAGCCATATGCACAAGGTGTTGCATGCTTCTGGAGTTCATTTGGTGTGCTCATTCTCTCTCTAAAAAATAAAAGTAAAAAAGCTGGGCGTGGTGGCGCACGCCTTTAAAACACGGAGGCAGAGGTAGGAGGATCGCCATGAGTTCGAGGCCACTCTGAGACTATATAGTGAATTCCAGGTCAGCCTGAGCTAGAGTGAGACCCTACCTTGAGAAACTGAAATAATTAATTAATTAAAAATTTTAAAAACGTGGAGGGTGAAGACCAATATGGGAAATGGTCCCTTGCCCTTCACACACGCTCCCTGGCACGTGTATGTCATCCACAATAACCACACATCATACACCAAACCCCCCTCCAAAATAGATAATATAAATTAAATAAATAAAATACACTTTTAGTTACATTTTATTTTATTTTTTAAAATTTTTTAAATTTTTTTTTTTTTTTTTTTTTTTTTTTTTAGCTAGAGCTGGAACTCAATTTGCAGTCCTAGGCTGGCCTCGAATTTATAGTGATCTTCCTACCTCAGCCTCCCAAGTGCTAGGATTAAAGGTGTGCACCACCATCCCTGGCTTCTTCTTCTTCTTCTTTTTTTTTGTTTTTTTTTTTTTAGTTTTTTTCTTTCAGAAAGAGAGAGAGAGACAAAGAGGCATATATATATATAGAGAGAGAGAGAAAGACAGAGAATGGGCACGCCAGGGCCTCTAGCCACTGTAAACGAACTCCAGAAGCATGTGCCACCTTGTGCATCTGGCTTTACATGGGTACTGGGCAAGCGCCTTAACTGCTAAGCCATCTCTCCAGCCTTCAGTCAAATTTTAATTTCAGATGAATCACAAAAGCTTTGTTTTTTTTTTTTTTTTTTTTTTAGTATGGCCTTGTACAATATTTGGTACGTAGTTATTATCCTACAGGTTAATCTTTGTTCCTCTGGAATTCCAGACTGACTAGTAGCCTGTTTAACCTGGCTCCTAGGCCCAGGGCCTTTGATTTCCTCAGCCCCAAATGCACTTGCAGCGCATCTAATCTCCACACAGACAGGAAAAAGCCTCTAGTCCTGGTACACTACCCAAATTTGTCTCCCACACAGAGAGGCCAGCCTCATCTAGTACCTAGGGTATGCTGACCACAAGATGACCACAACTGACTTGTCTGCACAGCCAATGACCTAGGTCCGATTCCCCAGTGTATGTGCACAAAATGGCACGTAGAGCTGGAGTTCTCTGTAGTAGCTACAGGCCCTGCATTGATCATTCTTCCTCCTCTCCCTCTTTCCTCCCTTATCCTTGCAAATAAAGCCAAATAAACAAAAATAAAAAATAAAGCCAAACATCGCATGTTCTCTCTCATATGTAGATCCTAGCTATACATGATTGGACTTCAGTGTGAGCAGGAAGAAAACTCGGTAGCCGAGGCCAGTAAGCTAGAAAGGAGATATAAAGGGAATAGGAAGGGAGAGGGGGACCTAATAGGATAGTATTGTATGTATGTAAGTAGAAGAACAGGTTAATGGAGGTGAAAAGGCCTAAGTGAGGTCAGGGGAAGAGACTGAGTGAAGGAAAGGTGGAGGGAGGGCTAATCAGAATCTAAGAGGATATAAATAAATCATATGGAAACCTACTTTTTTGGACAATGGAACACTCAGGAGCCATAGATTGTTGCTAGAAAATTGTCAGTGCCAGGGATGGGATACCTTCCAGTGAGTTGTTGGCGAGGGAGGTCCCTGATGCCCCCAAAACATTACAGACCATTGCTGATGCTCTTGATTCCCCAACAGGAATAGATGGTAAGACCTTATTGCTGAAGACTCCACATACTTGGGCTACAAGGTCACTGAGAAATCCTGCTGGAACTGAGCTGATAACCTCCTCCATGTAGACCAGCTGACAGAAAGCTGGAAGAAGCCATTCTGCATGCAGTTCAATGGGAGAAAGAGAAATCACCAGTGAAGATACTCAACAGTGGACACTGCAAGCCTTATATTTGGCCAGCCTAGGCCAAATGAGCCAACGGGTGCAATAGTGGCACATCTGTCATGGGGAAAACCAACTGCCCTCTAATTGGACTGGAGGCCCGCTCCATGGGAAGGAATACATCCCTGATACTGAAAATCTACAACAGGGGTAGTCATGAGCCCTAGGGGTGTAACATCTGCTGCTGTCTGGCTAAATGTATATACTATGCTTATCAAACTGCCCAGTAAGCACTTTCCTTAATGTTCATACCCATATATTAATGCTACTCTCACTTTTGGTAGAGAATGTTCTCTTTTCAGATGGCAGTGACCTTGGGATGACTCAGAAGGCATCATGGTGCTAGAAAGAAGTGACAGGAGTGCTCAGCACTACAATATCTCTATCACACCTTCCAAGGCTCAGGTACTATTGCAGAAGAGGTGGTGGAAAGAATGCAGGAGCCAAAGGAAGGGTAGGACTCCTTACAGTGTGCTCCCCCCAGACACAAAATGGCCTGGATATCCATGACCTCACAGTGCCTAACACTACCTACACAAGACCATTATAATAGGAGGAAAAGACCATGACATCAAAATAAAAGAGAGACTGATTGAAAGGGGGAGGGGATATGATGGAGAATGGAGTTTCAAAGGGGAAAGTGGGGGGAGGGAGGGCCTTACCATGGGATATTTTTTATAATCATAGAAGTTGTTAATTAAAAAAAAATTGACAAGGAAAAAAAAAAGAGAAAATTTTCAGTGCCAGGGCTGGGATACCTTCCAGTGAGCTGTTGGCCAGGGAGGTCCCTGATGCCCCCAAAACATTATAGGCCATTGTTGATGCCCTTGGCTTCTCACCAGGAATAGATGATAAGACCGTATTACTGAAGACTCCACATACCTGGGCTACAAGGTCACTGAGAAATCCTGCTGGAGCTGAGCTGAAAACCTCCTCTATGTAGATCAGCTGACAGAAAACTTGGAAAAGCTATGCTGCATGCAGTTCAATGGGAGAGATGAAATCACCAGTGAAGATACTCAAAAGTGAACACTGCAAGCCTTAAACATGGCCAGCCAGGCCAAATGAGCCAACAGTTGCAATAGTGGCACGTCTGTTATGGGGGAAACCAACTGCCCTTTAATTTGACTGGAGGCCTGTTCCATGGGAGGGAATACATCCCTGATACTGAAAACCTACAACAGGGTAGTCATGAGCCCTAGGGGTGTAACATCTGCTGCTGTCTGGCTAAATGTATATACTATGCTCATCAAACTGCCCAGTAAACACTTCTCTTAATATTCATACCCATATATTAATACTACTCTCAGTTTTGGTTAGAGAACCTTCTCTTTTCAGATTGCAGTGACCTTGGGATGACTCAGAAGGCACCATGGTGCTAGAAAGAAGTGACAGGAGTGCTCAGCACTGCAAAATCTCTATCACACCTTCCAAGGCTCAGGGTCCATTGCAGAAGAGGTGTCAGAAAGAACGTAAGAGCCAAAGGGAGGGTAGGACTCCTTACAATGTGCTCCCCCAGACACAAAATGGCCTGGATATCCATGACCTCACAGTGCCTAACATGACCTACACAAGACCATCATAATAGGAGGAAAAGATGATGACATCAAAATAAAAGAGAGACTGAGCCGGGCGTGGTGGCGCACGCCTTTAATCCCAGCACTCGGGAGGCAGAGGTAGGAGGATTGCAGTGAGTTCGAGGCCACCCTGAGACTCCATAGTGAATTCCAGGTCAGCCTGGGCTAGAGTGAGACCCCACCTCGAAAAAACAAAAAAAAATAAAAATAAAAAAATAAAAGAGAGACTGATTGGGACGGGGAGGGGATATGATGGAGAGTGGAGTTTCAAAGGGGAAAGTGGGGGGAGGAAGGGAATTACCATGAGATATTGTTTACAATCATGGAAGTTGTGAATAAAAAATAAATTAATTAAAAACAAAACAAACAAATAAACAAAAAACCCACCTGGGCATGGTGGTCCACACCTTTAATCTCAGCACTTGGGAGGCAGAAGTAGGAGGATTTCTGTGAATTTGAGGCCACCCTGAGACTACATAGTGAATTCCAGATCAGCCTGGGCTAGAGTGAGACACTACCTCCAAAAACAAAACAAAAGCAAAAGGAACAACAAAAACAAAAACAAACAAACAAACAACAACCAAAAAAAAAAAAGAAAAGAAAGAAAAAAGAAACAGGCTCCTAAAAGCCCATCACGGAAATAGCAGAAGATGGGGCGGAAAGATTGTAAGAGTCACAGGATGGGATATCATGCCCAGAGGCATTGCCTCCCCCTAATAACTGACTGATTGCTGCTCCCACAAGTCATAATCCACAACCCCTGGGAAATATCAGCAACCCCACTGAGGAGGGCCCCCTGTGGAATGGGGACAGGGAGGACGGAAAAGATGATACCAACAGATGATGTATCCAAACAAAGTATGTTCTTAATTTAAAAAAAAAAAAAATCCGGGTGTGGTGGCACACGCCTTTAACCCCAGCACTCAGGAGGCAGAGGTAGGAGGATCACTGTGAGTTCAAGGCCACCCTGAGACCACATAGTGAACTCCAGGTCAGTCTGGGCTAGAGGGAGACCTTATCTAAAAAAAAAGAAAGAAAGAAAGAAAGAAAGAAAGAAAGAAAGAAAGAAAGAAAGAAAGATAAATAAAGAGAAAGAGCTGGAGAGATGGCTCAGCAGTTAAGGCACTTGCCTGCAATGCCTAATGACCTGAGTTTGATTCTCCAGCACCCACGTAAAGCCAGATGTACAAGGTAGCACATGCATCTGGAATTCATTTGTGGTGGCTGGAAGCCCTGGTCCATCCATTCTCTCTCCGACCGTCTCTCTCTTCTCTCTATCTCTCTCTGCTTGCAAATAAATTAATTAATTTTTAAAAAAGTTAAAGACCTGGGCATGGTGGTGCACACCTTTAACCCCACCAGTTGGGAAGTAGAGGTAGGAGGATCACCTTGAGTTAAAGGCCACCCTGAGACTACACAGTGAATTCTAGGTCAACCTGGACTGGAGTGAGACCCTACCTCAAAAAACAAAAAGAGGGCTGGAGAGATGGCTTAGCGGTTAAGCACTTGCCTATGAAGCCTAAGGACCCTGGTTCGAGGCTCAATTTCCCAGGACCCACATTAGCCAGATGCACAAGGGGGCGCATGCATCTGGAGTTTATTTGCAGTGGCTGGAAGCCCTGGCACGCCCATTCTCTCTCCCTCTCTCTCTCTCTCTCTCTGTCACTCTCAAATAAATGAATAAAAATAAACAAAAAGAAAAAGAAAAAATTAAAACAGGCTTGGGATATCCCAATTTATGCTAGAAAGGAGTCTATACTCATCAACAATAACATAGGTTAGCCGGCCATGGTGGCTCATGCCTTTAATCCCAGCAATCCCAGCGCTCGGGAGACAGAGGTAGGAGGATCACCATGAGTTCGAGGTCACCCTGAGACTACTTAGTGAATTCCAGGTCAGCCTGGGCTACAGCGAGACCCTACCTGGTAAAAAAAAAAAAAACAAAAAACAGAACTAGCAAAGGTGCCTGTGACAAATGCCATCATGAGCTCGCAACGATCGCCCCCCTCCCTGCAGAAATGCAGTCGGCTCTTGGAATCCAGTTCTTTCCAGGCTGCTGAGCTAAGTGAATTACTTCTGATCCTCTCCTCACCTCAGTTTCCCCTCTCGTGCAGTGGGTAGAGCCGTGCTGACGTCTCCCGCTCACAGGGCCCCCCGGTGATGATGCCCTGTTTGATTGCAAGATGGATTAAAAGTCTTGGTGCACTTGATACAAGTAACTCTATCCCGTACCCAGATAGTTTCGGTGAACAGCAGCCTCCCGTGGCCTCTCAGCGGCCTCCTGCCCCTCTGAAGCCCCCATGGAACACAGTGGGCTGTGAAGGAAAGAAGGCAAGATAATAGGCCCCTGCTGGTGCCTCTGAAGTAACCTTCTTACTTAAGAAGACCTCACAGGGAGAGGACAGGGGCCTATGCTGCTGGAAGAGCCAAGCCAACCGGTCATAGGGTCTCACCCAAATCCCACTCACCCTGGGTGTCCTTGGAGGATCATGTCTCTTACAATAAATAAGAAGATCCCATGTGACATCAGTCCACGGTCTCTGGTTAACACCTGTTCCCTGACATCCTGTGGACATTCAGGTGGAGGGAAAGTGTGGGCTGACTCAGCAAAGACTGTCAGTTCCTCACCGTGTGTGTTGTAAGGGGCTCGCTGGGAATCCTGGGGTCAGCATATGAAGGATTTAGTCACTGTCTTCTTTGTCCCGCCCCCGCCGGGGGGTGCTGGTCCTTGTTTTGTGAATGGCTCCTTTGCAAGTCTTTCACTGTGGGTTCCTCAGACCCCTTCTGGAAACAGGACCCAAGCAAAGCAAGAAGTAACAGATGAAATGTATCCTGGTGGCTTTTAGAAGGTTGGATATGGGCTGGACCCAGGTTTGATTTCCTAGTACCCACATAAGCCAGGTGCGTAAGGTGGTGTATGCGTCTGGAGTTTGTTTGTAGAGCCCATTCTCTCTGCCTCTTGCTCTCAGATAAATAAATAAGGCGGCCTTGGTGGCACACGCCTTTAATCCCAGCTCTCAGGAGGCGGAGGTAGGAGAGTTGCTGTGAATTTGAGGCCAGCCTGAGACTACAGAGTTAATTCCAGGCCAGCCTGTGCTAGAGCGAGACCCTACCTCAAAAAAAAAAAAAAAAAAAAAAAAACAAATAATAGGGCTGGAAAGATGGCTTAACAGTTAAGGCGCTTGCTTGCGAAGCCTAAGGATTCAGGTTCAATTCTCCAGTTCCCAAGTAAACCAGATGCACAAGGTGATGCATGCATCCGGAGTTCGTTTGCAGTGGCCAGAGGCCCTTGGTGCACCTATTCTCTGTCTCTCTCTTTCTCTGTCTCTAAGAAAGAAAGAATACTTCTTAAAAAAAAAAAAAAACTAAACTAAACAGCCGGGCATGGTGGCAGGCCTTTAATCCCAGCACTCAGGAGGCAGAGGTAGGAGGATCAACGTGAGTTCAAAGCCACTCTGAGACTCCATAGTGAATTCCAGGTCAGCCTGGGCCAGAGTGAGACCCTACCTTGAAAAACAAAACAAAACAAAACAATGAAACAGTAAATAAATAAACACAAATAAATAAATAAAAGGTTGGACAATAATGGCGTAGTACTTCTTTCCCTGGCCACAACCATCCACTGCCTTTCCGGGCGTGGCAGGGAGCCACAGTGTGGAGATCCAGACCTCTAGTGGCCTCAACCAGTAGAAACCACAGCTGCCCAATGGGTCATGCGTCAGACAGGGTTGTGTTATGTCCAAAGGGGTGGAAAGTCTCCTGGGTGTCATGTCACTGGGGCTGATGCTGGATTTGAAGGTATAGGAAGAGTTTGGAATCCATAGCTTTGTGACCAGAACATATGATTGACATAGTCCAGCCTGTTGAGAGCCGGGAGTCTCAGGCTTCTGACCTGCCCACTGGAAGCTTTAGTCCCTCAGGGATCCCACACGTTCTTCTTCAGGGCTGCTATGGAATAACAACAGACTCAATTGAGTGTTGCCTCCACTCCTTCCTAGCTGAGTGACCAAATTACTTAACCCATCTGCAAGTGGGCGTCACGTTAATCTCACATGTAAGAGCCAAAGGAAGGGTAGGACTCCTTACAACGTGCTCCCCCCAGACACAAAATGGCCTGGATATCCATGACCTCACAGTGCCTGACATGACCTACACAAGACCATCATAATAGGAGGACAAGATGACGACATCAAAATAAAAGAGAGACTGAGCTGGGCGTGGTGGCGCACGCCTTTAATCCCAGCACTCGGGAGGCAGAGGTAGGAGGATTGCAGTGAGTTCGAGGCCACCCTGAGACTCCATAGTGAATTCCAGGTCAGTCTGGGCTAGAGTGAGACCCTACCTCGAAAAACCAAAAAAATAAAAATAAAAATAAAAAAAGTAAAAGAGAGACTGATTGGGAGGGGGAGGGGATATGATGGAGAGTGGAGTTTCAAAGGGGAAAGTGGGGGGAGGAAGGGAATTACCATGAGATATTGTTTACAATCATGGAAGTTGTGAATAAAAAATAAATTAATTAAAAACAAAACAAACAAAAAACCCACCTGGGCATGGTGGTCCACACCTTTAATCCCAGCACTTGGGAGGCAGAGGTAGGAGGATTTCTGTGAATTTGAGGCCACCCTGAGACTACATAGTGAATTCCAGATCAGCCTGGGCTAGAGTGAGACACTACCTCCAAAAACAAAACAAAAGCAAAAGGAACAACAAAAACACAAACAAACAAACAACAACCAAAAAAAAAAGAAAGAAAGAAAAAAGAAACAGGCTCCTAAAAGCCCATCACGGAAATAGCAGAAGATGGGGCGGAAAGATTGTAAGAGTCACAGGATGGGACCATCATGCCCAGAGGCATTGCCTCCCCCTAATAACTGACTGACTGCTGCTCCCACAAGTCATAATCCACAACCCCTGGGAAATATCAGCAACCCCACTGAGGAGGGCCCCCTGTGGAATGGGGACAGGGAGGACGGAAAAGATGATACCAACAGATGATGTATCCAAACAAAGTATGTTCTTAATTAAAAAAAAAAAAAATCCGGGTGTGGTGGCACATGCCTTTAACCCCAGCACTCAGGAGGCACTGTGAGTTCAAGGCCACCCTGAGACTACATAGTGAACTCCAGGTCAGTCTGGGCTAGAGGGAGACCTTATCTAAAAAAAAAAGAAAGAAAGAAAGAAGGAAAGAAAGAGAAATAAAGAGAAAGAGCTGGAGAGATGGCTCAGCAGTTAAGGCACTTGTCTGCAATGCCTAATGACCTGAGTTTGATTCTCCAGCACCCACGTAAAGCCAGATGTACAAGGTAGCACATGCATCTGGAATTCATTTGTGGTGGTTGGAAGCCCTGGTCCATCCATTCTCTCTCCGACCGTCTCTCTCTTCTCTCTATCTCTCTCTGCTTGCAAATAAATTAATTAATTTTTAAAAAGTTAAAGACCTGGGCATGGTGGTGCACACCTTTAACCCCACCAGTTGGGAAGTAGAGGTAGGAGGATCACCTTGAGTTAAAGGCCACCCTGAGACTACACAGTGAATTCTAGGTCAACCTGGACTGGAGTGAGACCCTACCTCAAAAAACAAAAAGAGGGCTGGAGAGATGGCTTAGCGGTTAAGCACTTGCCTATGAAGCCTAAGGACCCTGGTTCGAGGCTCAATTTCCCAGGACCCACATTAGCCAGATGCACAAGGGGGCACATGCATCTGGAGTTTATTTGCAGTGGCTGGAAGCCCTGGAACGCCCATTCTCTCTCTCTCTCTCTCTCTGTCACTCTCAAATAAATGAATAAAAATAAACAAAAAAAAAAGAAAAAATTAAAACAGGCTTGGGATATCCCAATTTATGCTAGAAAGGAGTCTATACTCATCAACAATAACATAGGTTAGCCGGCCATGGTGGCTCATGCCTTTAATCCCAGCAATCCCAGCGCTCGGGAGACAGAGGTAGGAGGATCACCATGAGTTCGAGGTCACCCTGAGACTACTTAGTGAATTCCAGGTCAGCCTGGGCTACAGCGAGACCCTACCTGGTAAAAAAAAAAAAAAAAAAAAAAACAGAACTAGCAAAGGTACTTGTGACAAATGCCATCATGAGCTCACAACGATCGCCCCCCCTCCCTGCAGAAATGCAGTCGGCTCTTGGAATCCAGTTCTTTCCAGGCTGCTGAGCTAAGTGGATTACTTCTGATCCTCTCCTCACCTCAGTTTCCCCTCTCGTGCAGTGGGTAGAGCCGTGCTGACGTCTCCCGCTCACAGGGCCCCCCGGTGATGATGCCCTGTTTGATTGCAAGATGGATTAAAAGTCTTGGTGCACTTGATACAAGTAACTCTATCCCGTACCCAGATAGTTTCGGTGAACAGCAGCCTCCCGTGGCCTCTCAGCGGCCTCCTGCCCCTCTGAAGCCCCCATGGAACACAGTGGGCTGTGAAGGAAAGAAGGCAAGATAATAGGCCCCTGCTGGTGCCTCTGAAGTAACCTTCTTACTTAAGAAGACCTCACAGGGAGAGGACAGGGGCCTATGCTGCTGGAAGAGCCAAGCCAACCGGTCATAGGGTCTCACCCAAATCCCACTCACCCTGGGTGTCCTTGGAGGATCATGTCTCTTACAATAAATAAGAAGATCCCATGTGACATCAGTCCACGGTCTCTGGTTAACACCTGTTCCCTGACATCCTGTGGACATTCAGGTGGAGGGAAAGTGTGGGCTGACTCAGCAAAGACTGTCAGTTCCTCACCGTGTGTGTTGTAAGGGGCTCGCTGGGAATCCTGCATATGAAGGATTTAGTCACTGTCTTCTTTGTCCCGCCCCCACCGGGGGGTGCTGGTCCTTGTTTTGTGAATGGCTCCTTTGCAAGTCTTTCACTGTGGGTTCCTCAGACCCCTTCTGGAAACAGGACCCAAGCAAAGCAAGAAGTAACAGATGAAATGTATCCTGGTGGCTTTTAGAAGGTTGGATATGGGCTGGAGCCAGGTTTGATTTCCTAGTACCCACGTAAGCCAGGTGCGTAAGGTGGTGTATGCGTCTGGAGTTTGTTTGTAGAGCCCATTCTCTCTGCCTCTTGCTCTCAGATAAATAAATAAGGCGGCCTTGGTGGCACACGCCTTTAATCCCAGCTCTCAGGAGGCGGAGGTAGGAGAGTTGCTGTGAATTTGAGGCCAGCCTGAGACTACAGAGTTAATTCCAGGCCAGCCTGTGCTAGAGCGAGACCCTACCTCAAAAAAAAAAAAAAAAAAAAAACAAATAATAGGGCTGGAAAGATGGCTTAACAGTTAAGGCGCTTGCTTGCGAAGCCTAAGGATTCAGGTTCAATTCTCCAGTTCCCAAGTAAACCAGATGCACAAGGTGATGCATGCATCCGGAGTTCGTTTGCAGTGGCCAGAGGCCCTTGGTGCACCTATTCTCTGTCTCTAAGAAAGAAAGAATACTTCTTAAAAAAAAAAAAAAAAAAAAAAAAAAAACTAAACTAAACAGCCGGGCATGGTGGCAGGCCTTTAATCCCAGCACTCAGGAGGCAGAGGTAGGAGGATCAACGTGAGTTCAAAGCCACTCTGAGACTCCATAGTGAATTCCAGGTCAGCCTGGGCCAGAGTGAGACCCTACCTTGAAAAACAAAACAAAACAAAACAATGAAACAGTAAATAAATAAACACAAATAAATAAATAAAAGGTTGGACAATAATGGCGTAGTACTTCTTTCCCTGGCCACAACCATCCACTGCCTTTCCGGGCGTGGCAGGGAGCCACAGTGTGGAGATCCAGACCTCTAGTGGCCTCAACCAGTAGAAACCACAGCTGCCCAATGGGTCATGCGTCAGACAGGGTTGTGTTATGTCCAAAGGGGTGGAAAGTCTCCTGGGTGTCATGTCACTGGGGCTGATGCTGGATTTGAAGGTATAGGAAGAGTTTGGAATCCATAGCTTTGTGACCAGAACATATGATTGACATAGTCCAGCCTGTTGAGAGCCCGGAGTCTCAGGCTTCTAACCTGCCCACTGGAAGCTTTAGTCCCTCAGGGATCCCACACGTTCTTCTTCAGGGCTGCTATGGAATAACAACAGACTCAATTGAGTGTTGCCTCCACTCCTTCCTAGCTGAGTGACCAAATTACTTAACCCATCTGCAAGTGGGTGTCACGTTAATCTCACATGTAAGAGCCAAGAGCCAAAGGAAGGGTAGGACTCCTTACAACGTGCTCCCCCCAGACACAAAATGGCCTGGATATCCATGACCTCACAGTGCCTGACACTACCTACACAAGACCATCATAATAGGAGGAAAAGATCATGGCATCAAAATAAGAGAGAGTCTGATTGAGAGGGGGAGGGGATATGATGGAGAGTGGAGTTTCAAAGGGGAAAGTGGGGAGGGGGAGGGAATTACCATGGGATATTGTTTATAATTATGGAAGTTGTCAATAAAAAATATATTTTAAGGGCTGGAGAGATGGCTTAGCAGTTAAGCACTTGCCTGTGAAGCCTAAGGACCCCAGTTTGAGGCTCGATTCCCCAGGACCCACGTTAGCCAGATGCACAAGGGGGCGCACGCGTCTGGAGTTTGATTGCAGTGGCTGGAGGCCCTGGTGCGCCCATTCTCTCTCTCTCTCTATCTGCCACTCTCAAATAAATAAAAATAATTAAAATAAATAAATAAAAAATGAACAAAAAATC
This sequence comes from Dipus sagitta, assembly GCA_036346955.1. Taxonomy (NCBI): domain Eukaryota; kingdom Metazoa; phylum Chordata; class Mammalia; order Rodentia; family Dipodidae; genus Dipus; species Dipus sagitta. Next base: position 91,220,800 of record CM070780.1, on the reverse strand, counting down.
TAAAAAAATATTTTAAAAGCAAAAAAAATTGGAAACAATCCAAATGTCAGTCAACTGAAGAATGGAGTAATAAACTTTTACTTCCACATCATGGAATGCCAAGCAATGAAAAGGAGTGAACTATTGATACAACCATTTGACTGAGTCTCTGAAACCCAGGCAGGCCTTGAACTTAAAACCGTCCTGCCACAGCCTTGGCAACTGGGATTACAGGTCTGTGCCACCAGGCTCAGCTCAAACTGGATTATTCTCAAAAGCATTATGCTAAGTAAAAGAAGACAGACTCAGGCTGAGATGTAGCTCAGCGGGTGAAACACTTGCCCTGTATGGATCATAAATGGGACATAAGGGCAGAATCCTAGAACTCAGGCGGTGGCAGGAGGATCAGGAGTTCAAGGCCATCCTTGGTTACATGAGTGAGAAGCCAGCCTGGACTACATGAGACCCTGTCTCCAAAAAAGAAAGAAAAAAAAAGGACAGATTCAAAAGATTACATGCTATATATAAATGGAGTTCTAGAAAAGGGAAAATTACAGTGGTAGAAGTGTCAGCTTACTAATGCCTGGGACTGCGTGAGGGCCGACGATCAGAGAAATTTGGGGGATTTTTTTTTTGTTTGTTTGTTTTTCGTGGTAGGGTTTCACTCTAGCCTAGGCTGACCTGGAATTCACTACCGAGTCTCAGGGTGGCCTCGAACTCACAGCGATCCTCCTACCTCTGCCTCCTGAGTGCTGGGATTAAAGGCGTGTGCCACCACGCCCGGCTGGGGGATGTTTTATATATATATATATATATCATGTTTCATATCTTGATTGTAGTGTGTGTACCTGTCAAAACTCACTTAATTGGCCGGGTGTGGTGGCTGAAGAGATGGCTTAGTGGTTAAGGCGCTTGCCTACAAAGCCAAAGGACCCAGGTTCGATGAGATCCTGTCCCCACGTAAGCCAGATGCACAAGGGGGTGCACGTATCTGGAGTTCGTTTGCAGTGGCTAGAGGTCCTGGTGTGCCTATTCTTTCTCTCTCTCTCTCTCCACTTGCCTATTTCTCTCTCTCAACTAAATAAAGAAAAATAAATTATTAAAAAAATATAAGCTGGCGTGGTGGTGCATGCTTTTAATCCTAGCACTTGGGAGGCAGAGGTAGGAGGACTGCCAGGAGTTCAAGGCCAGCCTGAGACTACATAGTGAATTTCAGGTCAGCCTTGGCTAGAGTAAGACCCTGCCTCAAAAAAATTAATTAATTAAATTAAAAATAAATAAAATAAAAGAGAGACTGATTGAGAGGGGGAGGAGATATGATGGAGAGTGGAGTTGTGAAGGGGAAAGTGGCTGGGGGCAGGAATTACCATGGGTTATTGTCTATAATTATGGAAGTTGTCAATAAAAATAAATAAAAAAGAAAACCAAAACTCAGCTGGGCGTGATGGTGCACACCTTTAATCCCAACACTCAGGAGGCAGAGGTAGGAGGATCGCATGAGTTTGAGGCCACTCTGAGACGTCATAGTGAATTCCAGGTCAGCCTAAAGTAGAGTGAGACCCTATCTCGAAAAACAAAACAAAACAAAGCAAAAAAAATTCCCCAAAACACAGAACTCATACCTTACCCACTGTGTGTCACTGTTTCTGTAACTATGGATTCTATCACGGAGAACTCACGTGTTGCTCACCCAGAACCATCCTAGAGAAAACTCCATAGCCCCAGGGTTCTCTGGAGACCTGCCAGTGGGAAGGTATTTTAATGCAGGACATGTGACTTTTCCTACAAATCACACCTGATCCAAGGTAGGCAGGAACCTACAGGGCAGGACCTGCATAGTCCACTCCCACCCAGGGACCACCCTCTCTCTCTCGTCCCCCAACTCTGAAGAAGTCTCCCACTAATTAGCATGGTCCCCCACAGATGCTGACAGGCAAAAAACGCTGTCATTTCCCCCAAAGGCTGATGAAGCTGAGAGAACTGGGGTCACTGAAGCTTAAAGGAGAGCCGATGGCAAGAGGAGGTTCTGAGGGGCAGGGAGGGACCAAGACCAGGCTATCATCCGACTGGCATGTGTGCTTGGAGGGTTACCATATGGTTGGTAACGACCAGCTGTTCTCTGTCGGTTCCAGATGGAATCTGAGAAAAATGAGCTCCATGGGTAGCAGGAGAGATTTAGGTGATGCATAGAGATGAACTTCCTGAGGTGTTTCTTGAAAAAAAAAAAAAAAAAAAAGTGGGCCTGTGTGCGCATCTACGTAAATACACGTGAGTCTGTGTAACCAGAGTGAAGGAAGAGGAGACTGTATATAGTTCTCTGTAGCACGTTAGGAACTGGAAAGACAAATCTTGCTTTGAAATGAGCCTGCGTGTCTCTGGGCTGGGGACGGAGACATAGACTCAGACCCTTTCTCTAGATACCTCTGAGGGCAATTAAGCTAGCTGGTGCATCAGTAAGACCCTCAAACCAGAAGTCTGTGGAGCCAGATGGGTATTTACTTCCAGGGCCAATCCCCTCCCAGACGGCCGGCCCTGTGCACTCTCCTTCCCCATTAAAGCAGAAAAGGCCGTCCATCACCATGGATAGGGGGCCGGTGATGTCACAGCCACCAGGCCTCCACTTCACAGGAAGCCAACCAACCCCTCCAAGGCGCTAAATCATTCATGGGGCAGAGAGCCCTGGTGGTAGGAGATAATATTGCTGAGGAAACACTTTGGGGACTTGTGGAAATCAATTTCTTAAAGAGACCCCATCAGCTGGCAAGTGGCCTAGGGCTGAGGCTTGGGTGTGCGACGGAGTCACAGTGGGGTGTGGACTGCTGGTGGGATCTCCCCTGACTCCAACGCAGAATATGGAAGTGACCCTAAGACCTGGGTCCCAAGGAAAGACAACTTCTAGAACCCTGTGACAGAAGGCAGCAGGAGAAGCTTCCAGACGTCCAGCCCTGACTCCCTGGACCCTGTACGGCTTGTGTAGGGGTTTCCTGGCCAGTGGTCTCTGCAGGTGACCAACCTGAAGAGGGTTGTTAACGTATATTCCTTCGGTCAGCTTGGCCCTTCAATAGCAGCGACCTAGCCAGTCTGTGCTGGATGGGGTTTCTGGGACAATTTGGTTTCTCTGTGTCTACTGGAGCACACTCAACTTGGATCCTCTTGTCTCCAAGATAAAGTGGGCTTCTTGGAAGCCCACAGAGTTTCTGGTCTATTATCCAGAATTCTAGGACTGGATGACTCGGCTCCTGGGGGACCATGGTAATCTAATCAGTAGGGGATACCTATGGTTCCACACCCTGCAAGCACACGTGAGAGCCTCTCCCATAAGCATTTTTGGGGGGTTTTTAGAGGTAGAGTCTCAGTCTAGCTCAGGCTGACCTGGAATTCACTCTGTAGTCTCAGAGTGGCCTCGAACTCATGGCGATCTTCCTACCTCTGCCTCCCGAGTACTGGGATTAAAGGCTTGGCATAGTTTTTTTTTTTTTTTTTAAAGGATTTATTTTATTGATTTATGAGCGGGAGAGAGAATGAAAGAGGCAGAGAGAGCCAGGCATGGTGGCTCATGCCTTTAATCCCAGTACTTGGGAGGCAAAGGCAGGAGTGCTGGGATTAAAGGCGTACTCCACCATGCCCGGTTTTAATTCAAGTTCCAGCCCCCCATCCCCCCCAGCTCTCATCTTGCAGATGTGGAGTCAGCTGACTTGTCCACAGTTCACATTGTACAGAAGGGAGAACAAGAAGACTAAAGGCCTCTGAAAAGCCACCTAGAAGTTTCTTCTTTCTTTCTTTCTTTCTTTCTTTCTTTCTTTCTTTCTTTCTTTCCTTTCTTTCTCTCTTTCTTTTTTGTTTGGATTTTCGAGGTAGGGTCTCACTCTAGCCCAGGCTGACCTGGAACTCACTATGTAGTCTCAGGGTGGCCTTGAATTCATGGCGATCCTCCTACCTCTGCCTCCCGAGTGCTAGGATTAAATGCGTGCGCCACCCTGCCCGGCTAGCTCCTTGCTTCTTGGTGTCCTTGCCTCAGTCCAAAGGCTGCTCCCTTTAGGGCAAGGGCAGATCTCCCATCTGCTGAGGACCCTGTCCACTGGCCTCAGCCTCCCCTGCAGGGCCCGTCCAAGAACCCACCGCTGCAGCTGTGGTGACTGCCTGGTTCCCTTCCCCAGGTGGAGGGAGGTTCGTGCAGAGATCAAAGAGCTTCGCAAATTCCTGATCAGCTCTCCCTACCCCGTGGTCTTTTCCCTTTCCTGGCTGGCCTGGCCGACACCTGGCCCCTGGCCTTGTCCCCGGGACTGGAAGGGCCGCTTTCCTGCGGACAGGACACACGTGAAAACCCTCAAAAGTGTCCTCGCAGGGGACCCAGCTGCTTCTACCTAAGGGGTCCCTCGGTATACTTAAGCAAGGGCTTCGCTGCACCTTGCAACTCCGCCCGGTGGGAAGAGTCCGGGCCAGGCATCCAGGGAACTGAGCTCTGATGTCCGCTCTATTCGCAGCTCGGGGCCTTAGGTAGGCTTGGCTTCTGTCATCCGGGAGAAACAAACAGGCATAGAACTGCACCGTGCCACCCCAAGCCAGCTCCCCCAAACGGGCAAGGGAGCCCGCAGGAAGGCTGGGCGATTGCAGGCACCTGGAGGAATAGCGAAACAGACATCCGGAGCCTGCACCGCGAGGACGTTCTTTAGGGCTGAAACAGCAAGAGCTAGGGTGCAGGGCGCCCCGAGGATGCAGCCAGCTAAGGGCTCACACGCCCCGTGACAGAGCGCGTCGGTCTGCGCCCAGAGAATGACGCCGCCCAAGTGCCCCAACCTCAACCCCTAGAATTCCAGTAGCGACTGCAGGACTGAGAAGAAGCGCTTTGCTTTTTATTCGTGTTTTATTTTATTTTTTTTTAAGATGCTCGCACAAACATTTCCTTTTGCAAGCGGTGCGTAATGGTGCATGTCTTTAATCCCAGCACTCGGGGGAGGTAGAGGTTGCAGGATCGCTGTGAGTCAGAGGCTGGTATGAAACTACAGAGTGAATTCCAGGCCAGCCTGGGCTAGAGTGAGACCCTACCTGGGGCGGGGGGGGGGGGTGAGGGGGGACTCAAACAACAACAACAAAAACCATTTCTTTATTAAATTTAATCAAGAGCTTGATGGGAGCAAGCTCCCAACTTACAGATGAAGAAACTGAGGATCAACAGTCTTTACCAGGGCTGGAGAGATGGCTTAGCCAGTAAGGCGCTTGCCTGCAAAGCCAAAGGACCCAGGCTGGATTCCCCAGTACCCAAGTTAAGCCAGATGCACAAGGTGGTTCATGTGGATGGAGTTTGTTTGCAGTGGCTAGAGGCCCTGGTGTGCCCATCCTCCCCTCCTCTCTCTTCTTCTCTCCTTCTCTCAAATAAATAAATTAATTTAAAAAAAAAGTCTTTACGTGGCTGAACAAATACTTCTCTCATTACATAACCCTGGCTGGCCCTGAACTCGCTATGTAACCCAGGCTGGCCTGAAGTTTGTAGTCATTCTCCTGTTTCTGCCTCCTGAATGCTGGGTTATTACAGGCGTGTGCCACTACGTCCCCACAAATGTCAGAAGATTAATAAATAATGCAGATTATTCTAACTTGAGACATTTAAGCTCTACCTCTCCTAAACATCCCAAAAATAGAAAAAGAGCGTTTGTGTGGCTCTGGGGCAGAATTATTCAGCTAAATTCTGCTTTGAACACAGGGAGGGGAATATGGCCAGTGGCCAAAACCGTATCTGGGTCACCAACCTTAGGATAATCTACTAAAGGCTGCGGGGGCCAATCCCCCCAACAACCGCAGACACAATGTGGCTAGAACCTCAGGATTTCTGAGCCCTGGGGCCAGACAGGTCCTTGGCGCGCGGTTGAGCTCGCTCTCCCGCCGGGGGGCCACCGCACGGGTCCCTGCCTGGCGGAGATGTTGAGCTCAGCGGCAGGGGCGTGCCTTCGACTCCCCAAACACCCCCCACCCCTTTCACCAGAAGAAGGCGTGGCGGATGGTTTTGGTTTCTTTTACAGATGAGGCAACCGGCTGAACACAGTCCTCTCTCCGGGCCCTTCTCCCTGCGATGACTCGGGGCCCCAGAAGGACTGACTCCACCGGCGCCCGGGTCAAGCTCACCAGGCTGTCATCGGATGGAGGAGGACCAAAGGGCTGGTGCCGCGGGACCCGGGGACAGCGTCGCCTGGCTTCCCTCCCCCACCTCAGGGCTGGGCCTGGGTTCTGGAGCCGAGAGCCCCGGGGCTGGGCGTCTGTCGTCTCCCGCTGCAGCCCGCTTCTGACTCCATTCCTCCAGGCCCGCGAAACAAGTGGGGTTTTTTACAAACCCGATTTCTTCAGCTTCCTTTGCAATAAAATATCCAATACAATGATAAGCAACCCAATTCAACGAACAGTTCAGAAGTATGTGCAAACAAAACAAAAACCCCTCTTGCATCCTCTTTGGTGCATAAAAACCTGATGTTAAACCCCCCCCCCCTCTCTCTCTCTCTCTCTCTCTCTCTCTATATATATATATATATATATATATTCTCCTATTACATATTGAGACAAGGTATGGATATGTAGTCCAAGTTGGTTGGCTTCAACTTGGAACCCTCCTGCCACAGGCTTGTACCACCATGCGAGGGTCTTTTTTGTTTTGTTTTTCGAGTAGGGTCTCACTCTAGCCCAGGCTGACCTGGAATTCACTATGGCGATACCACTCTGAACGCGCCCGATCTCGTCCGCCTACCTATGCCTTCCAAGTGCTGGGATTAAACGCATGCGCCACCACGCCTGGCACTTTTTTTTTTTTAATTTTTATTTGAGAAAGAGAGAAATAATAGGTGTACCAGGGCCTCCAGCCACTGCAAACGAACTCCAGACACGTGCACCACCTGGTGCATCTGGCTAATGTGGGTACTAGGGAAATGGAACCTGGGTCCTTTGGCTTTGCAGGCAAGTACCTTAACCGCTAAGTCATCTCTCCAGCCTTGCTGGTCCTTTTTAGGAACTGAGTCAACACCTAAGAGGATCTCTTTTCCTCTGGGGTGTGTCTCTCATTTTTTCCACCTGCCCCTGCACCCTCTACCTACCGCAGCTGGAGCGGAACTCCAGCATAGAGTCTACAGCTGCTGGGAGAAAAATAAGCAGATATACAATCTTGTGAAGAAAAAAAAAAAAGGTGGCCAGTGGGGCGTGGTGGCGTGCACCTTTAATCCCAGCACTGAGGAGGCAGAGGTAGGAGGATCGCCATGAGTTCAAGGCCAACCCCGAGACTACATAGTGAATTCCAGGTCAGCCTGGGCTAGAGCGAGACCCAACCTGGGGGGGGGGGGAGTCGGGTTATAAACACCCCATGCAAGGGTAGAGCTATAGGCATATAGACCCGAGGGCTGGAACTGTGCCAAGAGGGAAAACCCTCCTTCCCAAGGGCAGTGGTCTGGGTGGAGGGAGAAGGAGGGATGGACCTCTAGGTGTCTGGGATCCCGTACCGGGGGCTAGGGTGCAGTCTGCTGGAGGTGGGAGTCATTCTGTTTTTGCAAATGGACACACTAAAGCTCAGGAGGGTGAAATGAGTCACTGGAAATCGTGCCACATGTGTGGTAAACACACACATTCACTTAGAACAGTCCGGAAAAACAGCAATCAAAAACGTGACTGTCCAGGTGTGCTGGTGCAAGCCTTTTAATCCCAGCACTAGGGAGGCAGAGAGGTAGGAGAGTTCGAGGCCACCCTGAGACTACACAGTGAATTCCAGGTCAGCCTGGGCTACAGCTAGACCCTGCCTCAACATCCCCCCCTCCCCCACCACCAAATGTGATGGAGCAAAGGACCGAATGACAGCTCTTTCCATTGGGACTGTGTTCGTTGGATGGCATAAGACACAGAGCCCAGTTTAGCACGAAGACCCCATTATTCCAGCCGAGACAAAACTATCTACCACAGCCTGGGTTGAGGGGCTCATATCACACACACCCTTGATACGTATTAAGCAGAAAGGGAGATGGGGACCAAAGGCTGACTACTTCTTTACCCAACATTGACAGTGCAATTGGGACTTCGGTGGAAGGGTGAGGGGTTGGGTTAGGTGAGTGTTTTTTTTTTTTTTTTGAGGCAGGGGTTAGGAAATGATGAGAAAGAAGGTCGTGTCTGGGGTCCCACATCGAAGCGCTCGCGGGGTCTTGTACAGGTGGAGGCTACGTAAAGCAGACAGCAGGCCCTCCCAAAACCTTGACCAAGGCTCGGGAATCCCAAGTCTCTGCGGCCTGAGTGCAAGACCCTGGGCATAAGGGGGGTCGATGCCGAGCGGGCATCCTCCTCTAGGAATGCCGCAGCCGGCAGGCAGACATCCGACCTGCGGAAGAAGGGAGGAGGGTGGGATGCCCGCGGGCCGGGCCGTGCGGTCGACAGGCCAGCAAAGCGAAGACCCGGGTTCGGTCCGAGCCACCCCTTCCTGGGCTCGAGCCTTGAGCTGTAAGGGATCCCGAGTATCCAGTCCCTAGGGGCCGCCCCCTCCCCACGCGGGTTGCCTCTCCAGTTACCGGCCGAGCCTGCTCCCTAAAATATGTATGAGACCCATGCGGGTGCAGTTTCGCGGCCCCTCCCTGAGCGAGGCTGGGGAGGGGAACTCGGGGAGCACAGGAAGGTGCAATGCGTGTGTGTGGGGGTGTGTGTGGTGGTGGGAGGGGGAAGCGAGCGACGCTAGCTCCTCGGCTGGGGTCGGCTCGACTTTCAGCAGAGCATTTAAGAAAGGTAGAAACCGGATCCATCTTGGCTGCGCCCCCGCCCCTCTGCTCCCGACGGCCGGCCGGACCCCCGAAGGCCAGCGGCTAGCTTTCCGCTGTGCGGTGTCTGGTTCTCTCGACAGCAGGTGAATGGGCCCCGGGTGGGGCGCGGGGGGCGGGGCGAACGCTATAAAGGGGCGCAGCAGGGCTCAGGGGCCACTCGCAGCCGGTGTGGCCTGCGCGCCCCAACCCACGGCGCTCCGGCTGCACAGCCCCCCCCCCTCCCAACAAGCCAGGGGACCAGGTAGGGCGCAGGTGTTGGGGGGGGTGTGTGATGCGCCCAGAGAGGTTCAAAGGGGATAGGACAGGAGGGGTGCGACTGGGCCAGGGAGGGGTTAATGCGAAGTCACCCCCCCCCCACTTTGGCCTGTTGGGCCGGGCCTTCTTCTTTATCTCCTCTGCCTGGTTCCGGCGCATCCTCGGCTTGTGGGGAGAGGGGTACCAATGACCAGACAGAGGAGACTCGCCTGGCCATGCCGCCTGGGGTGGGTCTTGCCAACAGAACCTTCTTGTCTGCATCGTCCATGGCTGGCTGGAAACAGGCCCTGCCCGGGAGCCGGGTGTATAGACGGGTTCGTATCTGCCGGTCACTCGCAGCCCCTCGCGGCTCAGTTTGGGGGCGGGTGGGGGTAGGTGGGATCGATAGAACTCCCCTCCACCAACCCCCCTTCCTTCGCTGGAGCCCAAGACTGGGCGCTAACGGTTTTCAACCTCAGTGCAAGGCACCTTTCGGTTCGTTGGGGGGCCATCAGCTGAACCCCCCTCCCTCTTACCTCCCCTCCCCACGCCCGTTTTTTAGAGGTTTCTAGGCCAACAGACCTGGCGAGATCCATTGGGAGAACTAGATGCTAAAAGGGAGGAAGGCGGATTAACGTTTTATTTTAATCTGGTTTTGAACCGCGGTGGCCGTCTGGGGCTGGTGGCGCGGCGGGGAGCGGGAAGGGCAGTTCAAAGCCGCGCAGGAGGTGTGGGGGGAGTATCTCTAAGTGTTCAGGATGCTAGGGTGTCGGGGGGGGGGGGGTCGGGGAGAGGAAGGGGCCACTTTCACGGAGACAGTCCTAACCCTGCCCTTCCCCGAAGGCTCCGGGTGGCATCGGAGCAAAGGATGGCTGACAAGGATCTAATCCCCCGTCCGCGCCCCAGCCGGCCCCGCCCCCTCCCGGGGGAGCCGCTGCGGCAGTGTGGGGGGGGGGGTTGGGAAGGGAGATGGGAACGGGTCTGGGGGCGGCTTCCCTTCCCCCTCCCCCTTCCGGGACAGGCAGCCTTTTGTTCCCGGCGGCAGTGGTGCCCAGACACCTGTGAAGCCCCAGGGCTAGGCGGGAAGGTGGGCGAGGAACGAACGGGTGCAAAGCCACTGATCCCCCCCCCCCCACCACCACTCCAGCCCCGTTGTTCCCAGCCGCACGGCTGCGCCCACGGAGATAGCGGGGTCAGCTCGGCGCCCCGTCCTGCCGGTCCACCGCAGAGACCCGTCTAGTGGCCCCCGCGGGGCGCCGGGGCTGCAGCCGCGCCTCCCCTCCCCTCCCCCCAGGCCGGAGTCGGATTTCTAAAGCGCGCAGCGATGCACACACCTCGGGCTAGCTCCGGACTCGGGAGGGCGGTTGGGGTGGCCGGGCGTCGGGGCGCACCTCGGCCAGCACAGCAGCACCCAAAGCAGCCCCAAAGGTAGGAGGCAGGGATAGAAAGTGGGTGGCGGGACCCCTGAGGGTGGAGGTGGTGGGGGGGGGGGTTGCTCAGACCCAGTGGGGGTTTTGGGCGAGCAGGCGGGGCTCTGGGCGTCTCAGCAGTCCCCCGGTCGGGCGTGCCCTGCGACGCGCACCAACCCGAGCCACCGTCAAGGTGAATCATCTCCGGCCCGCCTCCCGTCCCTCCCCCCCGCCTCACGACACCTGAGCCAATGGCACGGCGCGGGGGGCGGTCAAACCCTCCCCGAGTCATTATCTCTGCACTCCGTCGAGCCCCAGCGCCTCGGGAGTCCGCGGGCCTCCTTTCCTCGTACGCGATCGGGAAGGTTGGGGGGGGCGCCCTGGTGCACCCCAGTTCATCCGGCTCGGAGGCCTCCCCCCCCCCCACGGTGCCCCTTCCAGCCCTGCCTAACCTGCCGCGTGGAAGAGGCTCCTCCTCAGGTGGCCCAGGCCCGGGGCCTTCCCCTGCAGACCTGTCACCCGACACCCAGGAAGCGCGCGGCCCATCCCCGGCTCCTCTTTTGTTCCCCCGCTGGGCTCCGAGCTCGGGCGCCGCCTCCTCCCGCCCGGCTGTGCAGGTTCGAGGCGCCGCCCTTGGCCCGGTCCGGGCGTCCAGTTCCCGTCCGTTCGGACCGCTCCAAGCGAAGACCCCCATCTTTTTTTTTTTTTTTTTTTGGTGTGGCCTGCTTCCTCCCGGGTGGAGACCGCGCAGAGCCGGGAGGCGGCCGTGCGCCCTGCCCGGAGCCGGCGCAGGTGAGTGTTCGGGGCGGGGCGGGGCCGGGCGGAGTCAGCGCCCTGGCCAGGTAGAGAAGGTGGAGCGGGCGCCCCGGGGCCCACGCAGGGCTCGAACCCCCGTCTGCGGCAGGGAGGGCCGCCTGCTCTACTCGGGCTGCTTCGCGCCACCGTGAATACCTTCTGGCGGTTGGGGGTGGGTGGGTGCCCACACGGGGGGGGGTACCCGGGACTCCATTGGCATGTGCCAGGGGCGCAAGGTGGCCTCTGGTTCGAGTGCCGATGGCGTCTGGGATTCCCGAGGAATCCGGCTGGGGTCGCGCGGGCGTCTCGCCGCCCCTGGGCGGGTCCCGGCGGGAAGCGCAGGGCTGGGAGGCTCCGGGGAGAGTTCGAACTCACTTTCTCCGGACCCTGCTCGCGGTTTCCTAAGAAAGTTCGTTACCGCTTCCGGGGCTTCGCCCCGCCCAGTCTCTGGGGAAGAGCTGCTCTCAGATATCCAGCTCGCCACCGCTTCGTAGCTTGGACTTGGGGAGCCTCGGCGGGGCATGAGACCGAGACACCCCTTCGTTATTTCGCACCTTTTTATTTCCTTTTTTTTTTTTTTTTTTTGGAGGTAGGGTCTCGCTGTAGCTCAGGCTGACCTGGAATTCACTGTGTAGTCTCAGGGTGGCCTCGAACTCACGGCGATCCTCCTGAGCGCTGGGTTTAAAGGCGTGCGCCACCACGCCCGGCTATTTCGCACCGCCGGTGTTAGCGCTGGGGCCTAACCTCGGCGGCCTGCCCCGGGGGTGGGGTCAGCGCATGCTAGGCTTCTGGGCAGTAGGGGTGCCTGATTCTGCGGAGCCCTTCAGACCATGATGTCCCTACGCTGCACATAGAATTTCTTGCCAGGGCTGGGGACGAAATTCCAGGTCAGAGATTAGGGGCCTGGATCGGGTGATGCCCTAATTAGATGCTCGCATCCCTTTTACGATTAACTAGGACCGGGTCTCCCAGCTTTCCCAAACTCGGCTTCTTTCAATTCGGGAAGACTTAAGAGAGTCCAGGTTCCTTCCTGCTGGCCAGGTGGAGCGATGTCTGCATTACTTACGTCCCAGGCCCTCCATCTCGGTCACTGAGCTCTACGTGTCCCTTAGTAATCCAGTTGGGCACCAAATCGCCAGGTCACTCAGGCCTCCCAACAAAGCAGAGGCAAGTGCTTACCGTCCACCCAGCCCACCTTCCGACCTCGCCGGGCCTGCGCGTTGCCCCTTGAGGCTCTTGGTTTGGACCTGGGCTTGGGACGTGCAACTCCAGTAATTTGTCCAGGGTCTGCAGCTGTGGGGTTGATGGGGAGGGTCCTTATACAATGAAGAAAAAAATTTCTGTGTGCCAGTCTCACTTTTGAGAATTTCGTTTATTCCTAACCCCGCCCCCCCAGGCATGTTAAAGGGGTCCAGTGGCTACTGAAGCGAGCTTGCCCAGTGCACAGTGGCACACACCCCGCTCATAGGTGCAGACGCTGGTGGCCCAGACTGCGCAAAAGCAGCTGGAGGGGGAGGGGGAGGCACCCTTGGGACCTCATGGGAAGACCGGGTGGCTAGGGCCACGCCCTGAGCATGCCGGAGACACTGGCCGCTCTAGCCCCTTGGGCCTCCAGGCATTCGATGGAGATCCAAGGGAGCAGGACTTGGGCTGGTTGCAAGTGGGAAGACCAGGAACCAGGACTGCAGATTCGTTGGGTGGAGGTTGAGCTGACTGTGATGGCGAAAGATCCCTGAGTGCCCACCAGTAACTATTCTCTGAGAAATTGCTAGCTAGCGCTGAGAGAGATGAGGCAGGGACTGAAACCCCTAAATAGAAGGGTGACTCGGAAGTGTCTTGGGGGGGGGCTTAAAAAAATTTTTTTTTTCGAGGTAGCGTCTGGTTCTAGCCCAGGCTGACCTGGAGTTCATTGTCTCAGGGTGGCCTTGAACGCAAGGCGATCCTCCTATCTCTGCCTCTTGAGTGCTGGGATTAAAACGGTGTGCTTCACCACATCTGACTCGATGAAAACAAAAGTTTTTTGAGGGAGGGTCTCATTCTAGCTCCGGCTGGCCTGCAACTCACAGCCTACCGCCGTCTCCCACAGAGAAGTGTCTAAGTAGTGATCGGGAAGGTGGGGCTGAGAATGGAGGTGCAGAGGCCTTGCAGCGGGTGTGGGGGTACACTTTTGACCTGAGCCTTGCACACCAGCTCGGACACTTTTTATTGCTCCTACCCACCAGCTAGGAAGCTACCTTCTCCCACAGTAAGAAATGGATTTTATTTTTCTTACTATTTATTTTTAGTTTTAAATCTCAAGGTCAGGGCTTGCAGGGAAGGGCAAAAGAGACTGCTGTGAGAACTGGTGGAAATCATGGACCCGTTTCTACTTGGGATTTCCGGTGATGCTTTTGCAGCATTGGCTTTGGGAGCTCCTCTGCCCCCCGCCCCAATTTCAGGAGTGCTGGGGGAACCGTTTCCCTAGGACCCAGGCTGGATGCTGCCCTAACTTGAGATCCAAGAATTTCTGCTTAGCTGATGAGTGGACCCAGGCTGCAGAGGCGGGTGTGGCCAGCTCGGGCACTGCGGCACTGTCTTCTGCCGCATTTGAGTTAGGAGGGGCGAGGTGATGCAGAAGAGGCGCCTCGGCCAGTGCCGGAGGCTGGAGTGGCGTTTGGTTTTGTAAGCTGCTCTCTGCCCTCTATCCCCTTGTCAGTTGAAGAGGAGGAAAACATCGTTGGAAGGAGCTGGTGTGCCCAGCCACTGTATGCCCCCAGTCTCTTCTAGAGTGCCTCATTCTTTCCTGGGTGGAGGGCCGCAGGGTCCTCTACTCCAGCCTCCATCCTCTGGAGGAGACCTGCGCCTTGTTTGCAAAATATCTCTCAATTTTCCTTCCTCAACATGATCCCCCCCCCTCCAAGAAAATGAAATGAAGGATTCTGTTTTCATTTCCGTGACTCTTCCGGGGAATGTTTTAAATTGACTTCTCAACTTGCTTTGTAGGTTCCTATTCAAATGCAGATTTCCTGGCGGGCCATGAATCTACATTTCTAGGGGTTCTTAGTGCTTCTGATGTTAACATAAGCGATGTTGAAGCTTACCTCCTGATCCACACTGTTAGCTACACCACTTTCAGAGAACTTTAGTGGGGGAAACTGAGGCAGAATGCTAAGGAGTGACCAGACCACTACCTCATCAAACTGGATTGGCCCATGGGCAGATATATACCCTCAGGAGTGAGAAGGCAAAGCACTGAGCCCAGGGTTTGGCCCAGGGTTAGTTGGTACACTTCCTGAATCTGAGAACCTTTCCAGGGTCGTGTTTATTTATTTATTTATTTGAGAGAGAGAGAGACGGGGAGGGAGGAAGGAGAGAAGAGTACAGAGAATGGGTGCACCAGGGCCTCTGGCCACTGCAAAGGGACTCCAGATGCATGTGCCACCTTGTGCATCTGGCTTTTTTGTGGGACCTGGAGAATAGGACAAGCATCTTAACAGCTAAGCCATCTCTCCAGCCGCGGCCCCCCAATCCTTTTTTTTTTTTGTTTTTGTTTTTGTTTTTTCGATGTAGGGTCTCACTCTAGCCCAGGCTGACCTGGAATTCACTATGGAGTCTCAGGGTGGCCTTGAACTCACGGCGATCCTCCTACCTCTCCTATGTCTGCCTCCCTAGTGCTGGGATTAAAGGCGAGCACCACCACGCCTGGCTTTTTTTTTTTTTTTTTAAGACATCTTGTCCCCTGGGCTCCAGGCTGGCCTGGGGCAAGCTGAGCTTGCAGTGGCTTCGCTGCAGAATCCCCAACACTCATGCTCTGGGCGCCAGCTCCTGGGAGACCTCGCCCTCCCTCTTCCCTCCATCCCCAGGGCTCCTGGCACCAGAGGCCGGATCCTCCACGGTGCCTTCTCTCGAGGCAGCCACTCTGGCAACCACTGATGCAACCTCCTCTGCCCTCCCTGGGCTCGCTGGCCTCCACCTCCCTCCAGAGTCCCCTCAGAGCCCAGTAGAAGATGCTTCCGGAGGGCAGCACTCCGTCTGTTTCCCTCCAAGATAACCGCCTGGGCTGAAGGGGCCTCCTGCCTTGATGGTGGCCCTGGTCCGGCAGCCAAGGTGCTAGTCATGATCTGGTTTGGTCCCCCATTCTTCCCCTCTCTCCTCCACCACCCCGGGCTCTACTTGTGCCACTGGGCAGGTTGGGACTGTTGGTGTTAGTGTCTGCGCTCAGAAGAGATCTCCTAGCTGCTTGCAATTCAGGGTGGGACTGTCTTTGGTAAGAAAATAGACTGTTCTGGTATACCTCTACCACAACCTAGGTGATGGAGGGTGTTGGGTTGAGATGGGAAATAGTTTGAAAGACTCTAGATCCACCCTCTGCAAAGCTAGATCAGGCCTTCCCTGTCTCCTGAAGGTCACCTTGGGCTGAGGGAGGCATGCTGGTGAAGAACTGGTGAGGAGGGTTACTAAGCCACAGGTGATGGCAATTGGTGTAGGGGAGCGGGGGGGGGGGTAGTTTGCAGGCTCTCCAGGGGCCCAAGTGGGTAGGTCATCAGTGGCTGGACCTTGTGCTTTGGGCTGTGAAGTGAGGGGTGGGGGTGCTGCTGGCCTCTCCACAGGGTCCGCAGGCTGGAGAGCGTGACTCCTGTTCTGTGTATGGCACTGGTAGAATTCACTGTGAACAGTCTCGGTCAGTGAATTACCGAAGGGCCATAAACAGAGCAGAGACAGATCGGCAAGTGCCTCGGAGCGCCTCGCCCCCCCCCCACCCCCTTCCACCGAGAGCTGCTGCTGTTTCCAGGGGTGTCATGGTGTTAAAGACATCGTCTGTCCGCCCTGTCCCCGGAGGGCTTGTTCCAGAACCCTCTCTGCTTGGCCGACTTTGGCACTAGCACATTTTTGCTTGTGTCTCTCCGTTCTGAGCAATCATGTGCAGTGCCAATATGGGAAAAGCAGGATGACGCTACAGCACCATTCGCATTCTGTCCCCCCCTCTCAACCTGTGAGTCCCAGGCCCATCTGGCTCAGTGCTGGGTGAGGGTACAGCAACAGCCCGGTGGGCAGCCAGATCATCTTACAGTGCCTGGGGCCGTGGTGGAGCAAGAGCTGGGCAATCTGAGCTGGGCCAGCAGATGGGAGTTGCTTGTGGTGGGGGCTGGGGGGGGGTCACCATCTGTAGGGCTGGCCTCGAGTTGGAAATGCCCTGCTTGGCTACTTAAGCACACCCTTGGGGTGAGACCTTGTGTGGCATAATGGGGCTTGTCCTTCTGTAGGGGCAGCTCCAGGCGTTGGGCATCTCGGCCCATTGTCCCTTGAGCCTGCTATGGGATGGCTCCTCTGTGGACAGCTCTAAGGGAAGGAGACTTAGTGGGGTTTGGCATTGGAGGGTTGGTATGGTTCTGGGGCAGGGCCTGCGTCCCTTGTGACTGCCCTTGTGTGTCAGGTAACAACACTGCAATACGTAATCTCTATAATCCCTTCCACAGCCGAGTAAAGTGTGGCTCTTGAGTCACACTTTGCATGGAGTTGGCCTCCGTGGGTCTTGGTCTGTGGACACCTCCTGTACCCCCAGGGCCGGACATATCTCCACTCTGACCCTGCATATACGCCTGGGCTCTAGGTTGAGGCCCGGGTGTGGTGTGTCTACCTGTGGTCCGTGAGGCTGAATGGAGCCCTGGGCGAGCGGAAGGCAGCAAGAAGTCAGCTGACCTGAGACACTGACCACTGGGAACTGCCCTACCTGAAGTCACTGTGCCAGCCCCCGATGGAACGGCTTCTCCTTTGGGAGCCTTGTGCAAGGACTGGTAACTTAATTCAGTTGCTGAATCATTTTAGGATTGCAAGCCTAGGGAGGGAGGGCTGGGCCAGGGGGGTGTATGTAGTTGAGGCTGGAAACTGGTGTTAAGTGATCCAATTGACTGTGGCTGCAGGAACACGACTGGTGAGCTACCGGGTGTGTGCCACCTGCCTGGGTGCTCTGGGGACTGCCTTAGATGGCAGGACATTATTCCTACTGCTGCCTTGCTCCTCCGCCCCGTAAATCTCGGGGGCATGGTGCTGGTGTCCCTGTGCAGAAACCCTTCTGAGCACTCGTGGAAATAATTTGCTTATTTCAGGGTGGGAACAGGGGACTTGTCTCCTGGGCAGATGCCACTGCTCCTGGTCTTCCTTCTGTCAGCCCAGGTCTCCTGTCCCTCAGGGCTTGGCTAAGTCTCTTCTAGCTCCTACCTCAGGCTAAGGTGGCTGGCAGAGCCGGAGGCCTCCCCTCCCGCCCCGCCCCCCCAACAACTTCTGAAAAACCTGGCCACTCCTTCCCATCTACCACTCATACATCTCGGAGCCAGGGCCAGCCGTCCCCTCCCCCCCAACTCTGGGTGGTCTGTAGCTGGGCTCCAGCTTTTTTTTTTTTTTTTGTGGCTTAATGTCTGTTACTCACCTGCCCAGGTGGACGCCCTGGCCGAGCCCTAACAGCCCTAACCTGCAGGTGCAGGTGTGGCCAGTTTGATGCCTTCTGGCAACCTTGGGGCCCCACTCCTGGGGCCCTGCATTCCCAGGGGAGAACCTGCAGCCATCACCGTCTGGTTCTTTTCATCTAGACAGTTCCAGGCCTGGGTGAAAGTTCACCCACAGTGATGCCAACGCGGTGAGTTGCCTCCAAAAGGGCACCTTCCCGAGGACCATGTTGGGGGAGGGACAGGTGGGAAAAGACTCCCCTCATCGCCCTGCGGGCATTTGTGGGTCCTGCTGGGCCGGGCTGGCTGGCTGGCTGGCTGGCTGCGATTGGACTAAAGGATTTGCTCACCTGGAAAGCACTTTGCTCCCTTTGGGTTTTTTTAGGTGTGAGTTACAGCCTCCCCTCTCCATCACCACCACCACCACCACGCAGGCCCCCTGCCTTGCTGGCTGGAGCTGCTGGGGCCAGGGGCTCCCCAGAGCCTGAGCCCAGTGGATTTTCCAGACTGCCGCCCTTCCCCCACCACTCCATTTGCTTATTCAATCCAGGCCATTATCCCAGTCCCTGCCCCAGCCCTGCAGGCCTCAGGCTCATGGAAATGCGATCCTGCTCCATTGATCTCAGGCAGGCGGGGCTGCCCACTCCCAGCCTGGCTAGGGCGGCCCAAGATGGTGGGGCCGCGAGTGGGGACAGGGATGACCCCCACGTGCTCACACTAGATTGTTTGGGGGGGGGGGGCGGAGTACGGCTACTGACCTAGCCCCACCTGTGGTCAGCCGCATTGAAACTTTCTAAACATAATGATGACCTGTCTTGGGGGGGGGGGATATGGGCCCAAGAAAAATCACGTCCTGCTGGTCCTCAAAAGATCTATCCACCCTTGGCCAAGGCTTCAAGAATCTTTTTTTTTTTGCCTTTGATCAGAGCCCTGTGACCTTCTCCACTAAGCAGATTTCTTTCCTCTTTTCAAAAAAAAATTTTTTTTAAACATTATTTGAGAGAAAGTGGCAGATAGAAAGAAAATGGGCATCTGGCTTTACAAGGGTCCTGGGAACTCAAACCTGGGTCCTTTGGCTTTGCAGGTAAGCACCTTAACTGCCAAACCATTTCTCAAGCCCCCTCTTTATTTTTTGAGAGTCTTGCTATGTAACCCTGACTGGCTTTGAATTCATGGCACTCCTCCTGCCTCAGACTCCCAGTGCTGGGATCAGGCAGGTTTTCTAGGAAGTGGAGTTGCCCCAATAGCCAAGTCCAGACCACTGATGGGCTGCCTGGGTCTTTTGTTCAGCTCTGTTCTGAGCATCTTACTCCCCCAGTCTTGCTCCTGCCTGCTGGGCAGGGAAGGGCAGAAGAGATGGGGCCATTGCTGTCTTGGGCCTTGTGAGCCAGGGGGCTGCTTCTCCAGGTACATTGTTTTTATTTATTTGAGGGAAAAGAGGCAGAGAGAGACAGTGGGCGCACCGGGGCCTCCAGCCACTGCAGTGAACTCCAGACGCATGCGCCGCCATGTGCATCTGGCTTACGTAGGTACTGGGTCCTTAGACTTCACAGGCAAGCGCCTTAACTGCTGAGCCATCTCTCCAGTCCCCCAGGTATATTCTTGTGTGGAAATGGGCCCACTTATCATTGGGGGGCAGTGTACTGTCTTCGGGATAAGTTCCTGGAGGCCTGGGGGGGAGTAGGGTGTGTTCTGCAGGGAGAAGGCAGGGTGGGTGGCACACGGCCTGGGTGGCCGTGCCGTGTGGTTTGCCTGTCCAGTTTGACAGAGAACTGGAATGCCGTGTGCAGAAGCTCTTTCTGCTCTCCCTGTAGAGTGGGGCAGCTGGGGAAGCTCAGGCTCTGGGGAATGACAAGGAAGAGATGAAATGGGATGGCAACACGGGGCACATGGTAGATGGCAGAGTCAGTCTCTAACTCTCTTGCTCACTGAGCAGAGTTCCGTGGTCTAGGATGTGCCCGTACTGGGTGCCAGGTGTCTGGGTTAGAGGCGCCCTCTGGGCCACCTCTGAGAGCAGCGGTTATAGCCTAGGTTCCTCTGGCTGCTTTCTAGGCATCTTGCATCGTTGTCCAGCGCACCTGCAAAGGGACTGCGGGTCATAGATGGGAAGGAAGGAAGTAGGGTTGGGGGTAGAGGATGAGGTTTCCACATTAGGGCAGTTGATCGGGGCCCTATTGATGACTCTGCCCTGGCTGTGGGGTTGGAGCTCCACTTTACTGCTAGCCTTTATTCTTTTTGTTTATTTATTTTTTTTTTCAAAACACACTCTCACTCTAGCCCAGGCTGACCTGGAATTCACTGTGTAGTCTCAGGGTGACCTCGAACTCATGGCGATCCTCCTACCTCTGCCTCCCAAGTGGTGGGACTAAAGGCCCGTGCCACCACGCTTAGCACTAACTTAATTCTTTTTTCAGTTAATTTGCAAGCAGGGAAAGAAGAGAGACAGAGAAAAAAAGAGACAGGCAGAGAAAATGGGCATGCCAGGACCTCCAGTTGCTGCAAATGAATTCTGGATGCATGCTCCAGGTGCACTGATTGCTTTGTGCAACTGGCCTTTTTTTTTTTTTTTTTTTTGGTTTTTTGAGGTAGGGTCTCACTCTGGCTCAGGCTGACCTGGAATTCACTATGTAGTCTCAGGGTGGCCTCGAACTCTCGGCGATTCTCCTACCTCTGCCTCCCGAGTGCTGGGATTAAAGGCGTGCGCCACCACACCCGGCTTAAAGGTCCACATTTCTTTTTTTTTTTTTTAATTTTTATGTTTTGGTTTTTCGAGGTAGGGTCTCACTCTAGCCCAGGCTGACCTGGAATTAACTATGGAGTCTCAGGGTGGCCTCGAACTCATGACGATCCCCCTACCTCTGCCTCCCGAGTGCTGGGATTAAAGGCGTGCGCCACCACGCCCGGCTGCAACTGGCCTTATATGGGTACTGGGTCATCGAACCTGGGCCGTTAGGCTTTGCAGGCAAGCACCTTAACTGCTGAGCCATCTCTCCAGCCCTCTAACTTTATTCTTTTTGGTTTTTTCAAGGTAGGGTCTCACTCTAGCCCAGGCTGACCTGGAATTCACTATCTAGTCTCAGGGTGGCCTCGAACTTTCGGCGATCCTCCTACCTCCGCCTCCCGAGTACTGGGATTAAAGGCGTGCACCACCACGCCCGGCTTTCTAACTTTATTCTTTAGCACAGGCTGCAGTGGCCCCAGCTCCCTGGTCCAACTGCTGCTGGTCTCCCACCATTTTTGGCAATGGTAGAACTCACACTGGTGAGATAATGGGATCCGGTGGTTCTAGACTTGCCAACTACGGTGTGAGGACTCAGCCACCAGCCATCGAGAGAATCCACATCACATTGGGACCTGCTGCTCGTCAGAAAAGAGGGGGAGGACTGTGGTCCCCAGACCATCCAACAGTGGCAGAGGGCAGGCGCAGCTGGAAGTGACCTCAGTGTTTCCCTGCGTCTCCCTGAGGTCACAGGTCTCCGAGTCAGCTGGAGTCAGAAGTGAGCTGGGAGTCAGCACTATAGTCTGGCCCCTGTTGGGGAGGTGAGGGAGCCTGGGCTTGGGGAAGAGGGGGTGTGTGGAGTTCAAGTGCGCATACCTGGCTCTCCGGAGCAATGCATCTTACTCCACCCTGAAAAGCTATTTCCATGTGGACTCCGGGGGCCAAGGGGAAAGGTCACCTTCCGGTCTGTAACACTGTGTGGGTCCCTCATTAGGCCATTGGCTAGGAGGATGACAGGATGCACGGAGGACGCACTGCATCCACACACATCTGGTGGCCTTGGGAAGGTTGGTTGCGGAGAGGCAGATAGCACCGAGGCTCCAGAGTGTGGTGGTGAGTTTGTGTATGCTGAGGTCACTTGCGTAAACTCAGGGCTGGCCCCTGGAGCACTGGTGGCCTGGGAACCGGAGCTCTGGGACAGTCACTCCAGCTCCCGGCTTTGTGCACGGGTGCCTATGCCTCTGAACGTGGGGGCAAAAGCCCAGAGCCTGCGTTCACAGTGGAGGCTCCCTGAGACAGGGCAGTTTGGGGCGCAGCTCTGGGGCTGGAGGGGGTGACAGTTTCCAGAGAGCCAAGCTTGGACAGGCCTGTTAGGGAAGCCTTAATCTGTTTCCTTTCCCTTCCCCTCAGGTCATTAGGGCTTCTGGCCAGTGGGGCTAATGGGTGGGTGTGCAGATGGGCAAAGGAGGGCAGGGAGCACCCCCAGAGGTAAAGATGAACGCCCTCCCGTGGGTGGAACTGTAGCTGAGCATGCGCAGGCAGACCCCACACCATGTGAGATGTCCTTCGGAACCATTCTGGGCAGAAAGGCAGGGCATTTTCTTTTTCTTTTTGGTTTTTCGAGGTAGGGTCTCACTCTAGCTCAGGCTGACCTGGAATTCACTATGTAGTCTCTGGGTGGCCTCGAACTCACAACGATTTTCCTACCTCTGCCTCCCGAGTGCTGGGATTAAAGGTGTGCGCCACCATGCCCGGCTTGTTTCTATTTTCTTTGTGCCCTTTCCTTTGGGGACTCTTCATATGTACAATATTCTGTAGAGAACAGCTCCCTGAACTTTTTTTTTCCTCAATTTTTATTAACATCTTCCATGACTATAAAAAAAATCCCATAGTAATACCCTTCCTCCCCCCACTTTCCCTTTGAAATTCCATTCTCCATCATATCCCCTCCCCATCTCAATCAGTCTCTCTTTTATTTTGATGTCATTCCCTGAACTTTTCTTGAGACAGGATCTTGTGCTATAGGCCAGGCTCTAAGTCTCAGGTCGCCACCTCCAGAGTGCTGGGATTGCAGGTGTACACACACCATCACAGGGCAGGCCGTTGTATAGGTGGTATTTGTTCATAAGCCTGAAGGTCATGAGTAGGCATTGTGTGTGTATGTGTGTGTGTGTGTGTGTCGGTGGTGGAGGGGGCATGGTCAGATATGTGCTTGGTAAGATTGCTCTTGTGGTCGACTGGAGGATGAAAGGAGAGACTAAATGGGACAGTGGCCCCAGCATTCCCAAGGCTCAGAAAGGACTGCCATGAGATCAAGGCCAACCTGGACTTCCAAGTTATCTTGAGCTACAGAATGAGAAGGGTCTCAAAAAAAGCACAACAGGCCTGGAGAGATGGCTTAGCGGTTAAGGCGCTTGCCTGCAAAGCCAAAGGACCTCAGTTCAATTCCCCAGAACCCACGTAAGCCAGATGCACAAGGGGGCACAGCATCTGGAGTTGGTTTACGGGGCTGGAGGCCCTGGCATGCCTATTTTCTCTCTCTCTACCTGGGATTTCTGTATGTATCTCTCTCTCAAATAAATAAAAATAAAATATTAAAAAAAAAAAAAGCAAAACAAAGCTGGGCGTGGTGGCGCACGCCTTTAGTCCCAGCACCCGGGAGGCAGAGGTAGGAGGATCGCAGTAAGTTCAACCTGACACGACATAGTGAATTCAAGGTCAGCCTGGGCTAGAATGAGACTCTACCTCGAAAAAACAAAAAAAACAAAAAAAACAAAAACAAAAAAAAAGGCAAAACAAGAGACCGGAGAGATGGCCAGGCGTGGTGGTGCACGCCTTTAATCCCAGCACTCGGGAAGCAGAGGTAGGAGGATCTCTGTGAGTTCAAGGCCACCCTGAGACTACATAGTGAATTCCAGGTCAGCCTGGGCTAGAGTGAGACCCTACCTTGAAAACCAAAAAAAAGAGACTGGAGAGATGGCCCAGCTGTTAAACTGTTAAAGGTGCTTGGTTGTAAAGCCTGACAGCCTGGGTTCAGTTTCCCCAGTACCCACGTAAAGCCAGGCGCACAAAGTGGTACATGCACCTGGAATTTCTTTACAGTGGCAGGAGGCCCTGGTACGCCCATGCATACTTCCTTCTCTCTCTCTCTCTTTTTAGAAATATTTTATTTAGCTGCCAGGCATGGTGGCGCACGCCTTTAATCCCAACACCCGGGAGGCAGAAGTAGGGGGATCTATGTGAGTTCGAGGCCACCCTGAGACTACATAGTGAATTTCAGATCAGCCTGGGTCAGAGGGAGACCTTACCTAAAAAAAAATAATTATTATTATTTGAGGGCTGGAGAAATGGTTTAGCAATTAAGCGCTTGCCTGTGAAGCCTAAGGACCCCGGTTCAAGGCCTGATTCCCCAGGTCCCATGTTAGCCAGATGCACAAGGGAGTGCATGCGTCTGCAGTTCATTCGCAGTGGCTGGAGGCCCTGGTGCACCCATTCTCTATCTGCCTCTTCTCTGTTGCTCTCAAATAAAAAGTAAACAAAAAATCTTTTTTAAATATTTGAGAGAGAGAAGAAACAGATATAGAGAGAATCTGCATGCCAGAGCCTCTAGCCACTTCAAACGAACTCAAGATGCATGTGCCACCTTGTGCAGCTGGTTTATGTGGGTCCTGGGGAATCAAACCTGGGTCCTTAGGCTTCACAGGCAAGCACTTTTAACTGCCAAGCCATCTTTCCAGTCCACTTCTCTCAAAAAACAAAAACAAAAAAGGGGCATGCATGGTGGTGCACACCTTTCATCTCGGCACTCAGGATGCAGAGGTAGGAGGATCGCTGTGAGTTCGAGGCCACCCTGAGACTACATAGTTAATTCCAGGTCAGCCTGGGCTAGAGTGAAACCCTACCTCGAAAAACCAAAAAAGAAAAAAGGGACATTGCAGGGTTTGTGTGTGGAGGGGGTGACAATGATTATTTCCAATAGAGAGGTGGAAACAGATGACTCAGAAGCAGTAGGGGGTGTGTATATATGCTGTCTTTGGAAAGGTAAGTGGGGTTCACAGGGGGCCTAATGTCTTTAGACTTGAGCAACAAAACAAGGAGGCGTGGGCTGCATGTTTTAGTGTTGCAATAAACCACAGCTGACCTGATTGAGAGGCGGCTAATGGTGTGCATAATCAGAGTGCCAGTGCGTCTGCTAAATGGTAGGCATCCAGGTGAATAGGTAAACGGCTGCAATTAGTATGCAATTTATAGTGAGAGCTGGTGTGGGGGGGGGTGGGCCTTCACCTGCCCGCCTCCGGTCATCCCTCCTGGCCTCGCCTCACCTGCTCTAGGGCGGCTGTGGCTCCTGGAGGTGTTGACCAGGGCTGAAACCATTCTGGAAGCTTGCCAGGCTGGCACTGAAAAATTCAAGGGGCTTTGGAGAGATTTAGCGTTGATGAAAACTACTGATCTGGGAGCGCTTACTGAGTGCAGGGCAGGGCACACATGAGCAAGTGAGGTGAAGGCTGAAGGGCCTTGGCCAAGGGACAGCGGCCCCCGGAAGCTGTGAGCGCTGCCACAGGGGGGGTCTTGGTGGTGACTTCTTTAACCTTTGCAGGGTCCTGCCCCCACCATCCCCAGAGACACGGTGGTTTGGGGAGGAGTACAGAGACAGCATGGGAGGGGGGGAGGTAGGAATGGCTGCCACAGGGGATATGCCCCAGGGACAGCCACCACCTCCTCTTTGGACTCCCATCCTGCCCCACTCCACCAACTGTCCTCGGACTAATCTGACCAGCACCTCCCCCACCCCCGCCCCACCAACCCAGCTGGGATAAGCCCAATCGCCTTACCTGGGTTATGAACTGCTGTGACCTGCCAGCCTTATGGTCTGATGCCCCGTGCCCCCTTTACCCTCTGCTGGCATGTGGGTGCCTCAGCCCACACCCCCTTCATGTTCTTGCCCTCCAGGTTGCCGTTTGGCACATCTCACTTGTCCTGACCATCCTTGATGAAACTACCTGCTAGTGAGTGCGCCGCCGCCTCCACAAGAGAGCGAGAATGGGCGCACCAGGGTCTCCAGCCACTGCAGACGAACTCCAGATGCATGCGCCCCCTTGTGCATCTGGCTTATGTGGGCACTGGGGAATCAAACCTGGGTCCTTTGGCTTCGCAGGCAAGTGTCTTAACCACTGAGCCATTTCTCCAGCCCCCTAAATTCCTCTTTTTTTTTTTTTTTTTTTTTGGTTGTTTTGAGGTAGGGTTTCACTCTAGCCCAGGCTGACCTGGAATTCACTATGGAGTCTCAGGGTGGCCCCAAACTCATGGCGATCCACCTACCTCTACCTCTCAAGTGCAGGGATTAAAGCCGTTTGCCACTACGCCAAGCAAATATTATTTGCAAAGAGGGAGAGAGAGAAAAGGGCATGAACGGGCATGCCAGGGCCTGTACCTGCTGCAAATGAGTTCTGGATGCATGTACCACTTTGTGCATCTGGCTTTACATGAGTACTGGGAATTCAAACCCCAGTTCTTAGGCTTTGCAGGCAAACAAATTAGCTGCTGAGCCAGCCCTTAAATTCTTTTTTTTTTTTTTTCTTTTTTCTTTTCTTTTTTTTTTTTGTGGTGGGGGAGGTTTTGAGGTAGGGTCTCTCTAGCCCAGGCTGACCTGGAATTCACTAGGTAGTCTTAGGCTGGCCTTGAACTCACAGCGGTCCTCCTACCTCTGCCTCCTGAGTGCTGGGATTAAAGGCGTGCGCCACCACTTTTTTTTTTTTTTTTTTTTTTTTGAGGTAGGGTATCACTCTAGCTCAAGCCGACCTGGAATTCACTATGTAGTCTAAAGGGTGGCCTCAAACTCAAGATGATCCTTCTACCTCTGCCTCCCCAGTGCTGGTATTAAAGATGTGCACTCTTTTTTTTTAAATTTAATTATTTATGAGAGAGACAGATGAATATGGAAACATCAGAGCTTCCTGTCTCTGCAAATGAACTCCAGATGCATGGGCCACTTTGTGTATCTGGCTTATGTGGGTACTGGGGTATCGAACCTGGATCCTTAGCCCCTTTTTGAAATTCTTTGAGGGCTGGAGAAATGGCTTAGCTGTTAAGGGACATGGAAATACTCCTACCTCTGCCTCCCAAGTCCTGGAATTAAAGACATGCGCCACCACACCCGGCTTCTGTCTGCCTCTCTTCTATCCCTCTCTCTGTTTGCAAATAAATAAAAATGATTTTAAAAATTCTTTGAGCTAGGTGTGGCATACACCTTTAATCCCAGCACAAGAGGAGGAGGAGGTAGGAGGATCGCCATGAGTTCGAGGCCAGCCTGGGCTAGAATGATACCCTACCTCAAAAAAAAAACAAACAAAAAAATTCTTTGAGACAAGATTTCATGTAGTCGAGACTGGCTTTGAACTTGCTATGTAGAATGATGACCTTGAACTTCTGATCATTCTGCTTCTTCCTTCCAAGTGCTTGGATTACAGGCCTGTGCCACTATATCTGGCTTGTTCAACTGTGGGAATCCAGCTCAGACTTTGTGCATGCTAGGCAAGCACTCTACAGATTGAGCTACGTCTTTTCCTCCTGCCCGGCTTCCATGCTATATACGCAGGAGGGTGGTCCTGGAATGTTCGTCCCAGCCTGTGCTCCTTCCAGAGTCCTGGCTCTCACAGTGGAAGGCCGTCTCAGGGAGCCCTTCCTCAACCCCCTGAGGTCATAGCCTGTTTGGCTTTGACCTTCCAAAGGAGGTTCTGTCCTGGGGTCATGGCTCCGGGTCAAGGCTGGCAATTGGGTCCAGACGGAAGGTTAAGGGTGCAGAACTGCACAAAATAGCCTTCCAGAGTGGGCAGGTAGGGTGCTTTGGGGATCATGGACAAATGTTCTCAGGCAAAGCACCTTCAAAACCCTCAGTGGGAGGTTCTGCTAAGCCCAGTCAGCAAGTAGCTGTGTGAGCCTACTAGTTTGTTGTAGGGCTTGTTGCTAGAGGCAGGGCATTGCTTGCACATATTTTATTGATGCATTTGAGAGAAAGAGGCAGAGAGTGAGAGAGAAAGAATGGGCACGCCACTGCAAACAAACTCCAGACAACATACACCACCTTGTGCATTTGGCTTTATGTAGGTACTGGGGAATCCAACCCAGGTCCTCAGGTTTTGCAGGCAAGCGTCTTAACCATTAAGCCATCTCTCCAGGGCATTGCATCCAGACAGGCCTTCCTCCCAGTCTATTACACCTAGCTTGGGAGGTGGGCCAGGCAAGGGGACGCCCCTTCCGAGCAGTGAGAACGTGGGGCAGAGGTCTGAGCACGAGGAAGTGGCCTTTGAGCAGAGACAGTTCCTAATGGAGCCTTAGAGGAGAAACAGAGAAGCAGGCTGCAGGTAGGTGGCCAAGTGTGCCGCTTGGAGGGAATCAGTGTAGCTATGTGGCAGCAGACCCATGGGAGGGAGTAGTGGACACTGCCCCGGAGGGCCACCGGCTCAGTCTGGAGGGTGTCCATGCAGCTGTCCTGTTCCTACCTCAGTCATTTGCTGTCAAGACAGCAGAGCTGGAGGTCCAAACATCAGGACAGCAAAGGACAGCACCTCAGTGCAGGCATTTCACCCCTTCTAGGGATATTTGGCAATGTCTGGGGACTTTTTTTTTTTTTAATTCATTTAAATTTTTTTAATTTTTATTTTTTTATTAACCTCCATGATTGTAAACAATATCCCCTACTTTCCCCTTTTATTTATTTATTTTTCTAAATATTTTTTGGTTCATTTTCATTTATTTATTTGAGAGTGACAGAGAGAGAGAGGCAGATAGATAGAGAGAGAATGGGCACAGCCAGGGCTTCCAGCCACTGCAAACGAACTCCAGACGCGTGCGCCCCCTTGTGCATCTGGCTAACGTGGGTCCTGGGGAATTCAGCCTCGAACCGAGGTCCTTAGGCTTCACAGGCAAGCACTTAACCGCTAAGCCATCTCTCCAGCCCTTATTTTCTTTTTTGTTTTTTCGAGGTAGGGTCTCACTCTAGCCCAGGCTGACCTGGAATTCACTATGGAGTCTCAGGGTGGCCTCGAATTCACAGCGATCCTCCCACCTCTGCCTCCCCAGTGCTGGGATTAAAGGCGTGCGCCACCCTGCCCAGTTGTGGTGGCTTTTCTTAATAACTGGCTCAGTGTCAGTGGAAAGCTGGGTAGTGGTACGCCTGTAATCCTAACTTTGGGGAATCTACCCACCTATACCTCTCTTGGGCTAGGGAGATGGCTCAGGTTAAAGGTGCTTACTTGCAAAGCCTGCTGACTCGGGTTCCATTCCCCAGTACCCACATAAATCCAGATGCGTAGTATTTGTCTCTCAAGTTGAGAGAAAAAAGTCAGCCAGGTGTGGTGGCGCACACCTGTAATTCCAGTAGTTGGGAGGCAGAGGTAGGAGGATTGTTGAGAGTTTGAGGCCACCCCGAGACTACATAGTGAATTCCAGGTCATCCTGGGTTAGAGAGAGACCCTACCTTGGAAACCCCCCCCCCCAAAAAAAAAGAAGAAAAAAGTCAACCGAGGACGAGAACATGGCATAGAATGGGAAGTTACAGGCAGCAAATTGACATCTGAGAAGAGCAAGTATAAGGTCTGTGTTTAGGTTAGAAAATCAATTATACACAGGCAAGAACGGAAGAGACCAGGAGGACTGACGAAGGCTCAAGGACACGATGACTAGATGAGCACGAAGTCTCCTGGGACAGTGCTGGAGGAGGGGAGGCTGGTGGAACACAGGAGGTAAGCTGATCATCCTGCTACCTTGGTCATATTCTGGCATCTTCTTCACAGTGTCTGCCTTTGAGAGTGCCGGCTCCTAACCGCTGGACCACCAGGGAAGGCACGTGTCTGCCTTTGAGATGGACCAGACCAGTGGCAACCCGGATACCCAGAGGCCATTCGTGGATTATTGTGCATTTAAAGTAATGTTTAAAAACACATTTAGGGGTTGGGGAGATGGCTTAAGCAGTTAAGGCACTTGCCTGCAAAGCCGAAGGACCCAGGTTCGATTCCCAAGGACTCACATAAGCCGTGCACGAGGTGGTACATGTGCCTGGAGTTTGTTTTTAGTGGCTGGAGGCCCTGGTGTGCTCATTCTCTTTACCTGCCTCCTTCTCTCTCTTTCTCTCTCTCTCAAATATATATATATACATATATATATATTTGTTTTCTTTTGTTTTTTGAGGTAGGGTCTCACTCTGGCTCAGGCTGACCTGGAATTCACTATGGAGTCTCAGGGTGGCCTCAAACTCACGGCAATCCTACCTCTGCCTCCCGAGTGTTGGGATTAAAGGTGTGCGCCACCACGCCCGGCTTAATAAAAATGTTTTTAAAAACATATTTAGGGACTGGAAAGATGGCTTAGTGGTTAAAGGACCCAGGTTTTGTACCCTAGGACCCACGTAAGCCAGATGCATAAGGTGGTACATGTGTCTGGAATTCATTTGCAACAGCTGGAGGTCCTAGTGCACCTATTCTCTCTCTATATATATTTCTTTCTCTCAAAAAAAAAAATATATATATATACACACACACATATATGTATTTTTTTTCTTTTTTTTTTCCTGTTTTTTCAAGGTAGGGTCTCACTCTGGCCTAGGCTGACCTGGAATTCACTATGGAGTCTCAGGGTGGCCTCGAACTCACGGTGATCCTTCTACCTCTGCCTCCCAAGTGCTGGGATTAAAGGTGTGCACCACCATGCCTGGCTTCAAATAAATAAATAAATAAATATTTTTTTTGTTTGATTTTTCGAGGCAGGGTCTCACTCTAGCTCAGGCTGACCTGGAATTTACTATGTAGTCTCAGGCCTCAAACTCATGACGATCCTCCTACCTCTGCCTCCCAAGTGCTGGGATTAAAGACATGCGCCACCACGTCCGTCAAATAAAATATTAAAAAAATAAGTAAATAAAAACACATTTAGGCTGGCGAGGATGGCTCAGTGGGTAAAGCCCTTGCCACATACACATGAGTACCTGTCTCGAGAAATCCCCAGAACCCATGGAAAGCTAGACATTGTAGCATGAGCACCTGTCATCCCAGAGCTCCTAAAGCAAGATGGGAGGCAGACAGGAAAATCCTTGGAAGCTCAAGGGCCAGCTAGTGTGGGGAAAAACAGTAATGAATGAGAGACACTGCCTCAAGATGGACGGCAAGGCCCAACACCTGAGGTCATCCTCTGACCTCCACATGTGCCCTCTGCCACACGCATACCTGTACTCACAATCAAACACATGCACACACTTTACACACACACAAATATCTTTTGGTGTTGGGGAAGTGTCTTATTTGGTAGAGTGCTTGTCTTAACGTGCACAAAACCTGGGTTCAATCCCTAGTACTACATAAACCAGGTATGGTGGTGGCATGTCTGTAATCCTAGCACTTGGGAGGTAGAGGCACAAGGACCAGAACTTTAAAGTCATCCTCAGCTACGTGTTGAGTTTGAAGCTGCCTGGGTTACATGAGACTACCTTAAAAATAAGTGAGTAGCGGGCGAGGTGGTGCGCGCCTCTAATCCCAGCACATGGGAGGCAGAGGTAGGAGGGTCGCCGTGAGTTCAAGGCCACCCTGAGACTACATAGTGAATTCCAGGTCAGCCTGGGCTAGACGGAGACCCTATCTCAAAAAAAGTAAATAAATATGTAAATAATAAATAAATCTTCTTAAGGCAAGTGTGATGACACACGTCTTTAATCCCAGCACTCAGGAGGCAGAGGTAGGAGGATCACTGAGAGTTCGAGGCCACCCTGAGACTACATAGTGAATTCCAGCTCAGCCTGAGCTAGAGTGAGACACTACCTCAAAAATAAAATAAAAGATCTTCTGAGGTTTGGAGGTGTAACTCAGTGGTAGAGCTTTCCTAGTATGGGCAAGGCCATGAGTTCAAGCCCCAGCACTGGAAAAAATATATCCCAGCTTTTTTTTTTTTTTTTGGTTTTTCGAGGTGGGGTCTCACTCTAGCCCAGGCTGACCTGGAATTCACTATGGAGTCTCAGGTTGGCCTTGAACTCATGACAATCCTCCTACCTCTGCCTCCCAAGTGCTGGGATTAAAGGCGTGCGCCACCACGCCCAGCCCAGCTTTTGTTTTTATGAGGAAAGTCAGTCAGGAAACCCTACTCCATTCTACTACTTGGAGACAATTTAGCCATTTCTTTTTTCTTTCTTTCTTTCTTTTTTAATGAGAGAGAGCAAGAGAGACAGAGAGAATTGGCATGCCAGGACCTCCAGCCACTGCAATAGAATTGCAGACGCGTGTGCCCCCTTGTGTGTATGTGTGACCTTGTGCACCTTGTCACTTTATGTGTCTGGCTTACATGGGACCTGGAGAGCTGAACATGTGTACTTAGGCTTCACAGACAAGTGCCTTAACTGCTGAACCATCTCTCCAGTCCTCCTTTTTTTATTTTATTTATATTTATTATTATTATTATTTGTTTGTTTTTTGAGGTAGGGTCTTACTGTAGCTCAGACTGACCTGGAATTCACTATGTAGTGTCAGGGTGGCCTAGAACTGTCGGTGATCCTCCTACCTCTGCCTCCCAAGTGCTGAGATTAAAGGCGTGTGCCACCATGCCTGGCTCCAGCCCTCCTTTTTTAAATTCTATTTTTATTTATTTATTTGAGAGAGAGAAAGGCAGAGTGAGAGAATGGACACTCCAGGGCCACCAGCTGCTGTAAATGAGCTCCAGATGCATGAGCCATCTTGTGCATCTGGTTTATGTGGGTATTGGGGAAATTGAACCTGGGTCCTTTGGCTTTGCAGGGAAATGCCTTAACCACTTATCCATCTCTCCATCCCCCCCCCCCCCTTTTAAGGTAGGGTCTTACTGTAGCTCAGGCTGACCTGGAATTCACTATGTAGTCTCAGGGTGGCCTCAAACTCATGGTGATCCTCCTCCTTCTGCGTCCTGAGTGCTGGGATTAAAGGCTAGTGTCACGTCCCACTAAATTTAGCCATCTCAAGCAAAAGTCATACCTAGGAAAGATGTGAAGCTATGATCTTTGCAGTTGCCTCAGGATAGCAAGAGCAGAAGCAACGGGCAAGGGCTGCAGAGTGGTCCTTCTCTGTGCCCAGAACTCCCTCCCTCACTGGTGGATAGGGCCTTGGTGGCTTAAGAAGAGTGAACTCAGCCAGTCGTGGTGGCGCACGCCTCTAATCCCAGCACTTGGGAGGGAGAGGTAGGAGGATCACCGTGAGTTCGAGGCCACCCTGAGACTACATAGTGAATTCCAGGTCAGCCTGGACTAGAGTGAAACCTTACCTTGAAACCCCCCCCAAAAAAAGGGGGGCAGAGGGGATGGTTTAGCATCTAAGGCATTTGCCTGCAAAGCCAAAGGACCCAGGTTCAATTCCCCAGGACCCACGTTAGCCAAATGCACAAGGGAGTGCACGCATCTGGAGTTCGTTTGCAGTGGCCAGAGGCCCTGATGCACCCATTCTCTCTCTCTCCTTTTTCTGTCAAATAAATAAATAAAAATTAAAAAAAAAAGAAGGGTGAACTCTCCACCAGTGGGGATGACTGAGCAAGGTGACAGGTCTTGCCTTGGCGGGGTCTGACACCTTGTCATGGTGACGGCTGTCACAGTATTTGGACCAGTCTTCACCCAAGTGGAGCCTCAGTCCTGTAGGCTTCTCAGCCGTGAGCTGGACAACATTATAGTTACACGGCTCTCTAGATGGATGGAAGCCACGGGGAAAAGAAAACTGCAAACTGTACACCAAGAACCTTCCATTCTTAGCGCATGTGTCTTTTCTTCACACTGCAGATTCTACGAGCTCTTCCCCTATTTGGAAGCGGACGCTCTGCGGTGGATGTTGGGCCTGAATGTTCCAGGAATGAAGGCTTCCCCCTGCGATGGCTCTGCTGGGGGTTTCCTGGAACGAAAGCCTGCGTGGGAAGGCAGAGGGCGGGCCCACGGGCTGGCGGTGGAGGCCAAGGTGAAAACTTCCTCTTCGGGGCTCCTTCCCAGCTCTGCCAACTGATGTTTCTGGAGGTCTCCTGCCTGGGCTCCCTCAACCGCAATGACACCCTCCCTGTCCTGGAGGACATTTGGGAGCTAGTATCCAGCTTCCTAGGCAGTTGTGGGGAGGTGGTGTGGAGTAGGCTGGGGACTGGAGGCTGAGAAGAAGAAGGACAGACTTTTTGTTTTGTTTGCTTTTGGTGTTTTGAGGTAGGGTCTTATGCCAGCCCAGGCTGACCTGGAACTTACTATGTAGTCTCAGGATGGCCTCGAACTCATGATGATCCTCTTACCTCTGCCTACCGAGTGCCGGGACTAAAGGTGTGCGCCATCACGCCCCGCTTCAAGTTATTTTTGGGAAAAAAAAAAAAAAAAAAAAAACATTAAAAACACAACTGCCTCTCTTTGGGATAATAAAAATGTTCTAAAATTAGGCTATGGTGATAGTTGTTTGGCTCTGTAAACACACTAAAGACCATTAACTGGCATGATACAGTTGAACAGAGGAACTTAATGGTATGTAAATTATATCAATAAAAGTTAAAACATCCTTGAGGTTATTGGGGATGGTGGGTGTGGGGTTAAGCGGCACATTGTTACCCAAAGGCCCTGATTTACTGGTTCACACTGTCACAGGCTGTGGAGGGATTTATGTGGGCCATCAGGGAAGCCCTTCAGAGTCTGCTACATACTCCCTGGAGAGCTGCCCCTACCTGTGTTCAGACCCAGGTAACGGAATCCCACCACAATTGTGCAGGGGGCCACCTCCCCCAAGATGCATTGGGAGGCTGGTTGTGGTGGTACATGCCAGCAGGAAATTGCTGAAGAGGCGGAGGCAGGTCGATCAGGAGTTGGAGGCCAGCCTGTGTAACACATTTGCTGGGCGTGGTGGTTCACGCCTTTAATCCCAGCTCTCGGGAGGCAGAGGTAGGAGGATCACTGTGAGTTCAAGGCCACCCTGAGACTATATCCAGGTCAGCCTGGACTAGAGTGAAACCCTACCTTGAAAAAAAAAAAAAAAAAAAAAAAAGGTACATTGGGAAGTGGCTTTGGGCTTGGCCTCTGACTGCCCCATTCTGACCCTGGCCACTTGGGTAGCCAAGACAGTCCTGGCATTGTCTAATCCAGTCTCAGCCAGTGAGCAGAGGCACGCCCCAAGGATCCCTGGGAGGTGTTGGGGCTGCATGGACAAGGAGGGAGAAACTGAGAACAGCGACCCGCCAACTGCACTGTATCCATGGGTTGTCAAGCCAAGGCAAAAAGTAGCTCGGGAGAAGCACCGATGGAACTCATCTCGGGGTGAACCCTGCTGGGTGCCATGGGTCCTGGGCTGCCTCTTGCCTTTAGCTAGGCTTAACCTTCTAGCCTGATGGAACTGCTGTCCACCACTGTCCTTCCCAGAATTACAGCTGGATGGGGCTTAGACCCAAATGACTTCACAAGCCAATGACTGCCCAGGTTCCGTGTGTCCGCCTTGCCCAGTGCCTCTAGAGTATTCTTTGTGTTTTTGTGTGTGTGTGGGCACATGGGCATAGGCCAGTGCTCGAGTGCCCTCTTCAGTTGCTCTCCATCTTTTAAAAACAATATCTCTTGGGCTGGAGAAATGGCTTAGCAGTTAAGGCATTTGCCTGCGAAGCCAAAGGACCCAGGTTCGATTCCCCAGGACCAACATAAGCCAGATGCACATGGGGCGCATGCATCTGGAGTTCATTTGCAATGGCTAAAGGCCCTGGCGTGCCCATTCTCTGTGTGTCTGTCTGTCTTCTCCCTCTGCTTGCAAATAAATAAAAATTAAAAAAATATATATATCTTTAAAAGAGAGACTGATTGAGGTGGGGAAGGGATATGATGGAGAATGGAATTTCAAAGGGGAAAGTGGGGGGAGGGAGGGTATTACCCTGGGATATTTTTTATAATCATGGAAAATGTTAATAAAAATTGAGAAAAAAATATATATCTTTTATTTATTTGAGAGCGAGAGAGAGAATGGGCATGTCAGGACCTCTAGCCACTACAAATGAATTCCAGATGCATGTGCCACTTTGTGAATCTGGCTTACCTCTGTCTTAGGGAATTGAACCTGGGTCCTTTGGCTTTGCAGGCAAATGCCTTAACTTCTAAGCCATCTCTCCAGCCCACCATCTTTTTTTTAAAAAAAGTATTTTCATTTATTTATTTGAAAGCATAGAGAGAGTGAGATAGAAAGACAGAGAAAATGGGCACACCAGGGCCTTCAACTGCTGCAAATGAACTCCGGAAGCATGCACCCCTTTTGTGTATCTGGCTTCACATGGGTACTGGGGGATTGAACTCGGGTGGTTAGCGTTTGCAGGCAAGCTTCTTAACCACTGAACCATCTCTCCAACCCTCTTAAAAAATATATTTATTGGGATGGAGGGATTGCTTAGCGGTTAAGGCGTTTGCCTGCAAAGCCAAAAGACCCAGGTTCAATTCCCCAGGACCCACATTAGCCAGATGCACAAAGGGGCACACACGTCTGGAGTTCGTTTGCAGTGGTTGGAGGCCCTGGTGTGCCCAATCTCTCTCTCCCTCTCCCTCTTTCTCTGTCAAATAAAAAATTTTTAAAAAGGAAAACATATATATTTATTTAAGCCGGACATGGTGGTACATGCCTTTAGTCCCAGCCCTCAGGAAGAAGAGGTAGGAGGATCACCATGAGTTCGAGATCACCTTGAGACTACATAGTGAATTCCTGGCCAGCCTGGGCTAAGGGGCAGATAGAATGGATGAGTCAGGGCTTCTAGCCATTGCAAACAAACTCCAGATACATGCACCACCTTGTGCATCTGGCTTTATGTGGGTACTAGGGAATCGAACCTGGGTCCTTTGTCTTAGGCAGGCAGGTACCTTAACCATTAAGCCATCTCCAGCCCTTCTCCATCGCTTCCCCTTCCCCCCCCAGGCAGGGTCTCACTCAGCAGGGCGGGGTGCTACCTGGAACTCACAGAACTCACAGTGACTCTCCTAAGACAGTCTCTGAGGGCTGGAACTGCACCATCACACTTGGCTTTTGAAATCAGCTTTCTTGCTGACCCTGGAGCTCACCAATTAGGCTAGACAATAAGCCATAGGGATCTGCCTGTCCCCAGCGCTGACTCCAGGCACCTGTCACAACGCTCACATTTTATGTGGGTGCTGAGGATCTAAAGTCAGGTTCTCATGCTTGCAGAACAAACACTTTACCCGCTTTCTCTGGTTTTGTCGTTAATTCATCACTGTCTTCTGTTTGATCTAGTTTTGGCACTGCTAATTTGGTGTACGGGATAGGAATGCACTTCAGTTGGTAGAGCATTTGCCTAGTATGCACCAGAACCTGGGTGTGATTCCCGGCAGTGCATAAACCGAGCAAGAATGAGGCCAGCCTGCACTACTCTCTTCACATTACCTAGTTCAGGCCACACGAGAAGCTTGTCAAGTGATTATTTTGGGGCACACATTTTGGGCTAGCCTGCCCAAGTTTGAATCTTGGCTCTCCGGCTCTTACTAGCAGAGTGAACTTGGACAGGTTATTTAACCTGATCTCTAGGTAACTCAATAGGATGTCCTATTTCAAAAAATAAAAGGGGGGGGGGCTGGAGAATTGGCTTAGCAGTTAAGGTGCTTATCTGCACAGCCAAAGGACCCAGGTTCGATTCCCCAGGACCCACGTAAGCCAGATGCACGGGGGTGGGGGGCATGCATCTGGAGTTCGCTTGCAGTGGCTGGAGGCCTTGGCGCACCCAAATTCTCTCTCTCTACCTACCTATTTCTGTATCGCTCTCTCAAATAAGTAAATAATATTAAAAAAATAAAAATAAAGTGGGCTGGTGGGATGGCCCAGTGGTTAAAGGTGCTTGCTTGCAAAGCCGGATAGCCTGGGGTTGATTCCTCAGTACTCATGTAAAGCCACATGCACAAAGTGGTGCATGCATCTGAAGTTTGTTTGCAGTGGCAGGAGGCTCTGGCGCACCCACATTCTCCCTCTCTAATAAATAAATACATATTTAAATATATATAATAAATATATAATAATAAATAATAAATATATATATATATCAGGGTAGATAAATTCAGAAGAAATTCATGCTAAACCCAGCTTATTAATTAATTAGCTAAATTTTAAGATAGGGTCTTAACTCTGCAGCCCAGGCTGGCCTCTAACTCCCTTCAACCCTGTTTCAGCCTCCCAAGTGCTGGGATTACGGGCATAATCCATCGCATACCGTGGGACAGTCACAGTAAGTTTTGCAAACAACCCTCCGTCTCCCTGCTGTGCTATGTGTTGAACCAAGGCTTTGCAGATGCTAGGCAAGCAATCTACCACCGAGTTACCCCCCTAGCCTCACCCACGATTTCATTTGCTAGTGCATTCAATTCAGGGGGATAGTTTCTAGTTTCCACCCAGATACTGGTTAAGCTATTTGAAAACACAACTGAATGCTCTTATCTCTTCACATTTACCTAGTTCAGGCCATAGGAAAAGCTTATCAAGTGATATTTTTGGGCTAGCCCGCCCAAGTTTGAATCTTGGCTCTCCGGCTCTTACTAGCAGAGTGAACTTGGACAGGTTATTTAACCTGATCTCTAGGTAACTCATTGCTCAGGATAACAGTACTTCGTAAAGATTAAATCTGTTAATGCTGGAAGGGCTGTTAACTATTCTTATTGGTACCATAGAAATCCTCTGATTGAGCCGGGTGTGGTGGCGCACACCTTTAATCCCAGCACTCGGGAGGCAGAGGTAGAGGATCACCATGAGTTCGAGGCCACCCTGAGACTACAGAGTGAATTCCAGGTCAGCCTGGGCCAGAATGAAACCCTACTTCAAAATCAAAAAAAAAAAAAAAAAAAAAAAAAAAGAAAGAAATCCTCTGATTGCAGACAGGCCACTGTTTTCCCAAACAAGAGCTAGGTGTGCCTGTGGACGGGCTCAGGGCCCAGGCCTGACCTGCCTCCCAAGGCAGTTCAAGTCAGCCCCAGTTCTCAGGAGATCCCCTGTTGTGCCTCTGCAGATGATATGACCCATTCATTCTCGTCTCACCACTGTGCAGATACACTGGAGGCACCAGCACCCAACATGCTCACTGTCAGCTCAGTGGTTTTCAGGAGGGACTTCTGGGCTGGGGACTCCTCTGAGTGGATGCCAGGGCTCGGAGCCTCCATCATGCAGCTGCTTTGACCTACCCCAGCCCTAAATCCTTGACTCGCTCCAGCCACTTCCTCCCTCCAGGCTGCTCTATCCGGAGGGAGGAGGTCCCCAAGAGCTGCCCTCCTGAGGCAGACAGCAGAGGCCAGGTGAGGCCACCCATGGATGGTGACCTGAAGCTGAGTGTCACCTGGGTGGCTCAAAGCCCACTGAAATGGAGGTGGGGTGGGGGAATGTGAGCTCCAAAATTAAGTTGGCATTCTCCCTGATGAGTTTGGTGCTCACAGCGAGGGGAACATCATGGGACCCGGTGAGTATGTCTAGCCAAGCCCACTGTGCCATGCCTGCAGCTCAGGTTCAGGACGCCTTCCTGGGGCGCTTGAGACGTTCTTCTGACAAGCGTTACTTCCTCTCTGTTCTTCGTTTCTCCTCAGCTTGGTTGCTGGAGTTTGGGCTCCAGTGGTCACCAGCACCACGGGCTTGGACGGACTCTTTTGTTTCTATGAGCACCATGTTGTGTCTGCAGCCCAGTGGTGAACTACTTAAGATGAAGGACCCTTCAGGAGATCTTCTGCAAAAGCACTCTATCCAGGCGGCCCTCACCACACTGGCAGGCAGCAATCTGCTCATTGGAACACCTACTCTCATTTGTTTTCAGTGACAGGGACTGAAGCCAAGGCTTTGAACAGGCTAGGTGAGTGCTCCACCACTGAGCTACATCCCCAGTCCTCCTCTCCTTACTTCTCACGGGCAACTGCCACCCTTTATTTGCCTAGTACATGCTAGGATTCATGATAAGCAAAACATACCCTCCTGTCAGATCTGATCTACAGCTGGGCCTTTGTTTTGCCTGAAGAGTATGTAAAGAACTTTTGTCTGAAAACAAAAAAGAACTTTTGGTCTGCCTTATGAAATAAGATTTCATATAAAGATCACATTCCGGTTTTGAAACTGGGGCAGCGGAGTCTGTCTTCCTGTGAGGGGAGGATCTAGTAGTGCTTGGGACAGGCTGTCTCATCATATGCCTCCCCTTTCTGAATCAGCTTCTCTTCCCTCACTCACTGGACGAACCTGGCCCCGGAGGACAGCTAAGGTTCCTGTCAGTGGCTTTGGGCAGAAATGGAAAAAGTTTCCATCAGCCCAGTCAAAGACAGCTGTCAAGGGCTGGGGAGATGGCTTAGCAGTTAAGGCGCTTGCCTGCAAAGCCAAAGGACCCAGGTTCAATTCTTCAGGACCCACACAAGACAGATGCACAAAGGGGCGCATGCACCTAGAGTTTGTTTGCAGTGGCTGGAGGCCCTGGCATGCCCATTCTCTCTCCCCCTCTTTCTCTCTCAAAAAGAAAGAAAGAAAGGAAAAGGAAAAAGACAGCTGTCAACATGACAGTGTTTGTGCCTGGCCAGGTAAACAGGGAGGCTGTATAGCAGGCTCCAGAGAGGCTTACCTTAATTAGGAGAGCCCCAGAGTTCTCTGGGTATTGTGATCACTCCTTCCACCGGCCCACCTTTTTAGGAGTGAAAATTTGTTGTGGTTTGCCATTTATGCAAGAAGGGAGAGAGAGGTGGGCACTTGACTTTATTGAACTGCTATCAAACGCATCAAAGAAAACTTACTGCCCTGTCCGTTTAATTATTCTAATAGTTATCACCAGGAAACTGACCAGGATTTGGGAAGGGCTGGCATGGGTGGGTGGCAGGAGACACGTCAAGACAGTGGGGAGTGAGGACCTAAGGAAACAGTTCATGGCTTGGTGTTTCTGCTCTGAGAAGGATACTTCCAGAATGAAACACTCTCATATTGGGAGAGCCTCCCAAGATTCAGAGGTACTATCAGCCACCTGGATTTTTAAAAATTATTTTTTATTTTTTGCTTTTTCAAAGTAGGGTCTCGCTGTAACCCAGGCAGACCTATAAATCACTATGTAGTCAGTCCCAGGCTGGCCTCTAACTCATGGCAATCCTCCTACTTCTGCCTGGGATTAGTGTGTGTCACCACGCCCAGCTACCTGGATTTTTAATGTGCGTTTAAAATCAGCCTCTTAAAAAAAAAAAAAAAAAAAAAAAAAAAAAAAGGCATGCGCCACCATGCCCAGCAGGATTTTCTTTTTACAATTCTTTGTTTGTTTGTTTTGTTTTCCAAGATAGGGTCTTGCTCCAGCCCAGGCTGTCCTGGAATTCACTATGTACTCTAAGAGGGTGGCCTCGAACTCATAGCAATCTTCTAACCTCTGCCTCCCAAGTGCTGAGATTAAAGGCATGCACCACCATGCCCTGCCAGGATTTTCTAAGTTAGGTTTCCTTCTCTCTCTCTCTCTTTTGTTTGTTTTTCAAGGTAGGGTCTCCTAAGTTAGGTTTTCTCTCAGAACATCGTTGCATAGAAAACAGGCTATTATCCAGGCGTGATGTTGCACACTTAGCCAGCATTCGGGAGCCATGTTCTCCTTCCTCCCAGTGCAGTGCCAAGACCACTGACCTTGAGGACAAGTAAGTAACTTGCAAAAAGCACAACAAGCCACCTCCAGAGTCTATTTGCCTAAGAGGCCATGGGGTCCTACAGAGATGAACAGTTCACTTCCTGTTGCCACATTTTAGACTATTTATTGAATGAGGCAGTATAGACAGAATGGGAAACAACACAGAATCCATGCTCTGCTATTGGTCTTTTGCTTTTTTTCTTCTTCTTGGCAAGTTTTCAAACTATTGGGAGGTCATTTCACCACAAAGGAACGCGGACTTTAAAGCCCATGGACAGTTTCACAATGATGATAAAAAATAATCATTAAAAAAATAACAAATTGTAGAACTAGGACTGTTTATATGTAAATCTCCCGTCCCTCCCACATTACGTACAGAAAAGAACATACAAAGAACATTGGATAGTTTTATATAAAACAAATACAAGAATCTGAAACTTTCTCAAAGGTTGAGCAAGACATGAAGAATCTTTTAATGTCTCATTAAAAAAAAAAAAAAAACACATTAAATACACTATCACACATGTGGAGGGGACTTGGGAGGAGGAAGGAAGAGGTGTCCCTGTATGTAAGGAGAAGAGATTTGGCTTGTTGAAAAGTCAGCTGAGTTTAGTCTGAGACTTGGGACTTGCAGCTGGGAAAGCAGAGACTTTAACAGTGACAGTGAACGCCCAGTCCATCCACGTGGTGAGCTCGATTGCTGTCTGGGGCTGGACCACCAGGATACATCCGGGCAAATGGCCCTCAGAGTCCTCCAGAAGCAAGCATGGCTGAATCCGGGAACATGGTCCCTTCTCTTCTGACACACCCATTGTGTTGGCCTGCCTTCCTCAGCCAGAGGTCCCCTGGATAGCAAGCAGTCTCTTCAGTTCAGGTACAGCTAGATAACATGGTTCCCACTGGTGTACCCTGGTCTATGATCTCTCTCCTTCCCTCCTTTCCTGCTCTCCCACCTCTTCCCGTTCTCTCCCCCACCACACACACACACACACACACACACACACACACACGCATACTTCACAGACACTCCTCAGACCCTTAATACTTCTGTTACCTTCAATTCATATACATGACCAATTCAGGACTGACCTCACAACCAAGGTGACAGTCATGAGCTAAAGAAGGCTTCCTGGGAGGAGGAGACGGAAGGCTGAGAAAAGCCCCTCTGGTCTCTGCCTGGAGGCTGCAGGCCATTCACCGGCCTGAAGCCCGGTCAGCACTCGTCTCCGCTGGCAGACCACTGGTGCCTGGACTTTGTCATCGTTTTCTGGACCACGCCACGTCCTGGAACCTCTTTCCCTCGTGGGAGTCTGGCAGAGTTCTGGGCGGCCACTGGGAGGCAGCTTTGGTGAAGGGCATGGTCACCTCTGCCTGAGTCTGTCAGTAGCTTAACGCATGACCCTGGTATGAACAAAACCCAGGTGACTGTGTCTGGCCATGTACCCTACCACCCACCCCACTGGGTGGATTATCGTTTCCACAGCTCACCTCGATTTCATACAGATAATTCCATGCGGGTTTCATACATATATATGTATGCTTATATATATCTTATATTTATATATGTAAATGTGTATGTCCATATATACACATTGACATATATCACACTCACACATACACACACAGAAGTATACACACATTTCTGCAGAAAGAAGTCCTGCCACAATTTGGCTTTTTTTGGGACAGTGAAATTGACAGTGCAGTTTCTTACTCCACCAATCCCAGAAAAATCAAGAGTGGTGCTTTAAAAAAATGCAATTCCAAAATCTGCTGCCTTTCTTGGTTCCTTTTTAAAAAAAGGTTAACGAAACTTTTCTTCTAAAGTCCAGAGACTTAATTCCGTCTGATTGCACCTCTGCAAACGTGTAAAAAACTTTGAAGTAGAAAACGACGCCACGCCAGGGCTGCATGTCACTGCTCCAATGTCACCACCTCCACAGCCTGGCCGTCCACGGTGACTGCGCTGTCCGATATCCTGGTGGTCACTGGGGCCATGGCCACCTGCACTGGCCCGTTGCCCTGGGCGAGGCTGGTTACCACAGTCTGGTACATGCTCACAGGGATCTGGACCAGGCCTGGAGAGACAAAGGCAAGACCATTGGTGGAGCTGCTGCTTGGGATCCCGGGTGCTGGCTGGGGACAGTGGGTGCTAGTCCTTCGGGGTGTCACTATTTGGCGGCCTCAGGTAATCACCCATTTCCCAGGCACAGACAGGTCTCTCTCTTTTTCTCTCTTTTTTTTTTTTTTCAAGGTAGGATCTTGATTTAGCTCAGGCTGACCTAGAATTATGGAGTCTCAGGCTGGCCTAGAACTCATGGTGATCCTCCTACCTCTGCCTCCCAGAGTGCTGGGATTAAAGGTGTGCGCCACCACGCCTGGCAATTTTTGCTTTTTGAGACAACGTCTTGCTATATAGCCCAAGGGGGCCTTGTCTTGATCTTCCTGCCTCAGCCTTCTGAATGTTGGGATTACAGGCATGTAGCACCATACCTGGCAATGTCTTTTTTTCTCATAATCTTTCATTTTTATTCATACTTACTTATTTATTTGAGAGAGAAACAGAATGGGCATGCCAGGGCATCTAGCCATTGCAAACAAATTCTAGATGTATGCACCGTCTTGTGCATCTGGCTTACATGGATCCTCGGAAATCAAACCTGGGTCCTTAGGCTTTGCAGGCAAGTGCCTTAACCGGTAAACCATGTCTCCAGCCCAACTTTTAAAAATTTTTGTTTTTTTCAAGGCAGGGTCTTGCTCTAGCCCAGGCTGATCTGAAATTCACTATGTAGTCTCAGGCTGGCCTCAAACTCAGTGATCCTCCTACCTTTGCCTTCCGAGTGCTGGGATTAAAGACATGTACCACCACACCCCGTCAACATTTTTTAAAAATGTTATCATTATTATTATTATTGGTTTTTTCAACGTAGGGTCTTGCTCTAACCCAGGCTGACCTGGAATTCACTATGTAGTCTCAGGGTGGCCTCGAACTCACTGTGATCCTCCCTCTGCCTCCCAAGTGCTGGGATTAAAGGCATGCACCACCATGCCTGCTTAAAGACCGATTATCAGGAGAGAAACTGTACAAGCATACCTGTGGGCAGGCCTCCGCAACTGGCCTGCCTCCATCTTTAGATGCTCAGCCCATCAAATGTGAACCCCCCCCCCCGACCGTCCGTCTGTCCGTCCTCTGGGAACAGGTTATTACTCTTCTTTGATATTCTTCTATGCTAATGTCCACTTCAACCCTCTTTCTGCTGCACTCAAGTTTCTCTTGGCTTGAACACAAGTAACTTCAACCCTGTTGTCTGGCCAGTGCTACATCTATGGCCCTCCCTTCAGAGTTAAGTTTATAAATCAGAAAAAAAAAAAAAAAAAACAACCACTAATGAGCTGGAGGATGGCTCAGCAGTTAAGGTGTTTGCCTGCAAAGCCTAACGACCTGGGGTTCAATACCCCGGTACCCATGTAAGGCCAGATGCGTAAAGTGGTGCATGCATCTAGAGTTCATTTGCAGTGGCTGGAGGCCCTGCCATGCCAATTCTCCCTCCCTATCTCTCACTGGTTGCAAATAAATAAATAAAATTAAGATTTCACAGACTATTGTTTAAAAACATATTTGGAGGCTGGAGGGATAGCTCGGCGGTTAAGACATTTGCCTGCAAAAGCCAAAGGACCCTGGTTTGATTCCCCAGGACCCACATTAGCCAGATGCACAAGGGGGCGCACGTGTCCGGAGTTTGTCTACAGTGGCTGGAGGCCCTGGCATACCCATTCTCTCTCTCTCTCCCTCTTTCTCTGTCAACTAAATAAATAAATAAAAATATTAAAAAAAAAACACATTTTGGCATCAAGTGAAAAACAACAAAACAAATAAAATCTAACTCAACTATTTCCCAACATCACTACTACTTAGAGTAGAAAGGAATGATTGCTGGAAAGGAAGGACGCGGCAAGCGGATCTCAGAGGAGGACGCTCTTTTCCAGTGGACCTTGTCTTCTGAAA
The DNA here is from genome assembly GCA_036346955.1 of Dipus sagitta. Classification (NCBI taxonomy): domain Eukaryota; kingdom Metazoa; phylum Chordata; class Mammalia; order Rodentia; family Dipodidae; genus Dipus; species Dipus sagitta. The sequence continues at coordinate 91,175,879 of CM070780.1, read as the reverse complement.
CTAGAATGACAGCGAACAGGGAGCAGGACAGAAAAGAAGGATGGCGACTGTAGTTTGCAGATGCAGAGCACACGTGAAGTAGTCATGTGGCGTGTACCCAAGGGGGGACTCAGGATGGGGGTCCAATCCTACAGAAAAGCAGGAGGAAGCCGAGGACAGGGGTCAGGGGAAAGTTTGTATGTAACTTGACTGGATCAGTAGGTGTCCTCCAACCCTAGTGTCTAAACCTTTGCGACAGAACATCTGAGAGTCAGCCCCAAGTGTTAGGAGAGGCCTGTTTTCCTACAGTCTGCAGCTCGGCCCCTGCACACCCCAAGAAGCAACGTTTTTCAAGGTAGGCTCTTACTCTAGCCCAGGCTGACCTGGAATTCACTATGTGATCTCAGGCTGGCCTTGAACTCACAGAAATCCTCTTATCTCTGCCTCCCAAGTGCTGGGATTAAAGGCATGTGCCACCATGCCCAGCTTTTCTTTTTTTTTTTCTTCTTTAAGGCAGATCTCCATTCCAGGCTGGCCTGGAACTCACTCTGTAGCCTAGGCTGGCTTTGAACTCACAACGATCCTCCGACCTTAGCCTCCCACACGAGCCATCACACTTGGTTTTCAGTGTTTCAGTTCTTTTGTTGTTGTTGTTATTTTGTTTTTTCCAGGTAGGGTCTGATGATCCTACCTCTGCTGAGTTTCCCTCTTAAGGGACAAAGAGATACACAGTGGTAACAAAGACAACATGGGCAGCATAAGAAAAAAACAACCTTCAATATCCTCAGAGATAAGAGATTTATATCTCAGCAGGCATAGTGGTTTAATCTCAGCACTTGGAAGGTGGATCATTGTTGAGGCTAGCCAGAGACAACACAGTGAATTCCAGGTCGGCCTGCGAGAGGCTGTCCGGTAGCTTTGCTAGGTAGTTTAGGGTGGTGACTGGGTCCCGAAAGTAAAAAGCAGAAATGTCCTTAAACCTGCCCTTACAATCTCCACTTCACTAGAGAAGGATTTTTTTGTTTTTGTTTTTGGAGGTAGGGTCTCACTCTAGCTCTGGATGTCCTGGAATAAACTATGTAGTCTCAGGGTGGCCTCGAACTCATGCGATCCTCCTACCTCTGCTTCCTGAATGCTGGGATTAAAGGCGTGTGCCACCACGCCTGGCTTCTTATTTCTTTTTTAGTAATTTAATTAACTAATTAATTATTTGGGGGTGGGTGGGAGACAATGGGCATGTCAGGGCCTTCAGCCACTGCAAACAAACTCCAGGCACATGGGCCATCTTGTGCATCTGGTTTATGTGGGTCCTGGGGAATTGAACCTGGCTCCTTTTTGTGATTGGTTAAGCTCAGCCCCCAAATTTGGCTTCGTGGCTGTCCTCTTCTTGAGCCAGGCCCTAGCCCACAGCAATCAACCCTCACTCTGCGTTACCTGAGCCTGAAGGTAAGGCCCACCATAGTAAGGTTATAAGTAGCCACTTACCTGGTGGGCAGGTCTCTCTCTCTCTCTCTTTTTGTTTTTTTGGTTTTTCGAGGTAGTGTCTCACTCTGACCCAGGCTGACCTGGAATTCACTATGGAGTCTCAGGGTGGCCTCGAACTCATAGCGACCCTCTAACCTCTGCCTCCCAAGTGCTGGGATTAAAGGCGTGTGCACCAGCACGCCCGGCCTAGGTCTCTCATTTTGCTGGCTGTTCATGTCTCCTGAGCCTCTCCAGGTACCAGTAAGCCTTCCCTACCCCCTCCCTTGCTCCCCAGAGTCTCTCTCCCCCTCCTGCCTTCCACATGGCAGGAGCTCCCTGTACTTCCTTCTCTTTTCTCTCTAAATCCCTTTGATATTTCAGGCCCATGCTCACTTTCCACATGAGTGTTCGGGCCACGGGGGTGTATCCAATTTCCCTTCCTTGGTTCTCGAACCCTTCTCTCTTGTATGTTCCTGAATAAAATTATAGTAATTTAATAATTATCCTTCACATCTGGTTTGCCTCAATTCTTTGGCTACCTAAACCTGTTATACCTGGGCTAGAGCAAGACGCTACATCACACACACACACACAAAAAAAAAAAAAAAAAAAAAGATTTATATCTCACCACAAAAAAGGACTAAGAGGCTGTGCACTTGCACACATCTGTAGTGGGAGGCAGTGGGTGGGGGGAAACAACACTTGAGCACAGGAGAGCCAGGCTAGGTTAGGCTGCAATACAGTGCAAAACACAAAATAGAAGCCAGGCGTGGTGGTTCACACCTTTATCCCCAGCACTCAGGAGGTAGAGGAAGGAGGATCCTGTGAGTTCGAGGTCACCCAGAGACTACATAGTCAATTCTAGATCAGCCCGGACCAGAATGAAACCCTACCTTGAAAAATCAAAAAGTCAAACAAAATAGGACTGGAGAGATGGGTTACTTAGTGGTTAAGGCACTTGCCTGCAAAGCCAAATGACCCAGATTCAATTCCCCAGGACCCATGTAAGACAGATGCACAAGGTGGCGCATGTGTCTGGAGTTCATTTCTAGTAGCTACAGGCCCTGGAGTCCCCATTCTCTGTCTCTGACTCTTTCAAATAAATAAAAATATAAAAACCCCACAAAATACAAAAATAAAGCCTTCCACGGCACATGTTAGTAATCCCAGCACTCAGGAGGCTAAGGCAGAAGGATGTGAGTCTGAAACTCCCCCTGCAAAGAAACCCCACATAAAATCATCCCAACAAGGAAACAAAATTCCTTTTTCTTTTTTCTTCTTCTTTTTTTTCTTAAGAATGAGGGCTGGCCAGGCGTGGTGGCGCATGCCTTTAATCCTAGCATTTGGGAGGCAGAGGTAGGAGGATCGCCATGAGTTTGAGGCCACCCTGAGACTACAGAGTGAATTCCAGGTCAGCCTGGGCTAGAGTGAGACCCTACATAGAAAAACAACAACAACAAAAAAAAAAAAAGAATGAGGGCTTGGAGAGATGGCTTGGTTGTTAAGGCACTTGCCTGCAAAGCTTAAGGACCTAGGTTGGATTCCCCAGTACGCATGTAAGTCAGATGCACAAGGTGTCACATGTGTTTGGAGTTTGCTTGCAGTGGCTAGAGGCCCTGGCATGCCCATTCTCTCTCTATCTGCCTCGACCACCCCCCTCAAATAAATTAATAAAATATTTTTTAAAAAAGAATGAAAGATATCTTAAAATAAGAAATAAATGAAATATATTCACAAGATCAAAAATAGAAAACATAGGGCTGGAGCAATGGTTTACCAGTTAAGGCACTTGCCTGCAAAGCCTAAGGACCCATGTTTGACTCTCCAGATCTCATGTAAGCCATAGACATGAGGTGACATATGCAAAAATAGAAAACAGTGGCTATAGAGATGGCCCAGCAGTTAAAGGTATTTGCATGCAAATCCTAATTCCCTGGGTTCAATCCCCCAGTACACAAACAAAGCCAGATGCACAAGGTGGTGCAAGTGTCTGGAGTTCATCTGTAGTGGCAGGAAGCCTTGGTGTACCCATTTTTCTCTCTCAAATTAAAAAAAGAAAGAAAGAAAGAAAGAAAGAGAGGGAGAGAGAGAGAGAGAGAGAGAAAGAAAGAAAGAAAGAAGGAAAGAAGGAAAGAAAGAAAGAAAGAAAAAGAAAACAGCGGTTGGGGAGATGGCTTAATGGTTAAAGGTGCTTGCTTGCAAAGTCTGCCAGCCAGGATTCAATTCCCCACCTACCCATGTAAAGCCAGACTGACATTGATTTGCAGCGGCAAGAGACCCTGGCATGCATGTGTGTACACATGCACACATACTCACAATCTTTTAAAGTAGAAAATAGGAGAGACGTGGTAACAAAATTGAACAGAAAAGTGATTATTAGACACATTAAGCAAATTTTTAGAACTGAAAAAAAAAAAGCACAGGAAAAACCAACCAACCAACCAAGGAGTTTCACAATAAAGGGCACAATGGAGGGAAAACGATCAAGCTGCTTGAAGACACGTCTTTGCAAATTTTCAGAATATGAAAGAGGGACAAAAAAACGTATATAGAGACCTGGGCATGAGAACAGAGCTGGATGTAGGTGCTGAGATGATGACTCAAACAGCCGAGGGAAGACACCTTCAGCCCAGAGTTCTAGGCCAGCCCATGACTCGATGCCCACAGGAACTAGAGGCCAGTCACCTCGGCCTGCGTGGACTCAGGAAGCTCGGGAGAGCGCGCGCCATGGAAGGAAGGGGAAGCGCAGGGCGACATGGCAGGGTCAGGGCCTGGGCTAGGGTAGGGCTCTGAGGCCCACTGCCCACAAGCGGGGAGGCAGAGAGTAAGGGGACCAAGGCGGGGACCTTGCGGAAGAGGTTTTCCAGAGCGCAGGTGGGCTCAGCTGGTTGAACAAAAGAAAAAGTAGACAAGCCAGCGGGCCTGGTGAAACCTCAGGTTTGAAATCCCCGCATGGGTTACAGAGCTACTTAATAAGACTCTGTTCCCCATCCACCTCCCAAAAAGTGGGCTCCCTCCTCCCCCTCTCCTCAAAGGAGAAATTAACTTGAAGAGAAAATAAAAGCTACACACAAAGTGAAATGTAAAAATGCGCTATGTCTGTTCTGGCAGCGAACGATTTTTATGTGGTCATAACTTAGATTACCTAAAATTGTGGTAACGTCTCAACTGAAAAAATGACTTAAGGGCTGGAGAGATGGCTCAATAGTTAAGGCACTTGCCTGCAAAGCTTAACCACCCAAGTTCAATTCCCTAATGCCCATGTAAAGCCAGATGCACAAAGAGGTGCATGTGATCGGAGTTCTTTACAGCAGCTGGAGTCCCTGATATGCCCATTCTGTCTGTCTCTCTTCTATCTCTCTCCGCTTGCAAATAAATAAATAAATAAATAAATAAATAAATAAATAAATAAATAAATTAAGACTGTATTTAAAAAGAGCATCAAATATTACCTCTGGTCTACAGACTTTTTTTTCTTTCTTCTTTTCTTTTTTCTTTTTCTCTTTCTTCTTTCTGTTTGTCTCTCTCTTTCTCTCTCTTTTTCTTTCTTTCTTTTTGGTTGAGGTAGGGTCTCACTCTAGCCCAGGCTGACCTGGAATTCACTATGTAGTCTCAGGGTGGCCTCAAACTCATGGCAGTCCTCCTATCTCTGCCTCCTGATTAAAGGTGTGCACCACCACGCCTGGCTTACAGACTTTTAAAAAATCTTTTAGTTCGTTATGAGGGGCATGTGGCCATTTAATTTTTTTTTTGTTTTGTTTTTTGTTTTTTCAGGGTAGGGTCTCACTCTGGCCCAGGCTGACCTGGAATTCACTATGTAGTCTCAGGGTGGCCTCAAACTCTTGGCGATCCTCCTATCTCTGCCTCCCAAGTGCTGGGATTAAAGGCGTGTGCCACCATGCCCAGCTTCATTTAAAAATTTTTAAATTTAATTTTTATTTATCTATTTGAGAGAAAGAAAGGAGGAGAAAGAGGCAGATAGACAGCGCGAATGGGTGCACCAGGACCTTCAGCAGCTGCAAACAAACTCCAGATGCATGCGTCACCTTGTGCATCTGCCTTACATGGGTCCGGGGGAATCACTGGCTTCTTTGGCTGTGCAGGCAAGCGCTGTAACTGCTAAACCATCTCCCCCCCCCTTTATATTATGAAGTAGAAACTTGTGTGGACACATCCTATGTTAGTACCATCATGTCCCTCCTCCCTGCCTCCATTCCGCTGAGGACCGTCAGTGGGATTGCTGCTATTCCCCCTGGGGTTGTGGGTTATGAGGTGTGAGAGCAGCAGTCAGTCATTTTAAGGGGGGGGGGCAATGCGGCAATTTTAAATTTGGCTTCGAGATAGTAGTTTAAGCACTAACTACAGTTTATAAGGCACCATGGCATTCTGTTCCTGCGCATATGTTCCACATTCAAGTACTGGGAATGGCCAGTTTATTTTACAACAGCTCACCTTTAAAACTGCCACAGAGCCGGGCATGGTGGCACACGCTTTTAATCCCAACACTCGGGAGGCAGAGGTAGGAGGAACACTGTGAGTTTGAGGCCAGTCTGGGACTAGAGTGAATTCCAGGTCAGTCTGGGCTAGAGCATACCTCTACCTCAAAGAAAAACAAACAAACAAAAAACCCAAAGAGATGATGACAGTGTTATATTCTATAATTCTACTACAATGGGAAATAAGCCCAAAACCTATGTAAAAAAAAAAATATTTTACAGTGTTATATTGTGTGTGACTATTTTCTAGGAGTGTTTCCCACTGTGGGCTAAATGTCTGCTGATGCAACATGAAGTGAGACTTTGAGACTCACTCTAACAGAAACAAAGGCCTGGCCAGTGCTGCCTCCTTGAGAGGTGAAGCCTCAGGAGAGGAGAGGAGAGGAGAGAAGAGGAGAGGAGAGGAGAGGAGAGAAGAGAGGAGAGGAGAGGAGAGGAGAGGAGAGGAGAGGAGAGGAGAGGAGAGGAGAGGAGAGGGGAGAGGAGAGGAGAGGAGAGGAGAGGAGAGGAGAGGAGAGGAGAGGAGAGGAGAGGAGAGGAGAGAGGAGAGGAGAGGAGAGGAGAGGAGAGGAGAGAAGAGAGGAGAGAAGAGGAGAGGAGAGGAGAGGAGAGGAGATGAGAGAGGAGAGGAGAGGAGAGAGGAGAGGAGAGGAGAGGAGAGAGGAGAGGAGAGGAGAGGAGAGGAGAGGAGAGGAGAGGAGAGGAGAGGAGAGGAGAGGGAGAGGAGAGGAGAGGAGAGGAGAGGAGAGGAGAGGAGAGGAGAGGAGAGGAGAGGAGAGGAGAGGAGAGAGGAGAGGAGAGGAGAGGAGAGGAGAGAGAGAGGAGAGAAGAGGAGAGGAGAGGAGAGGAGAGAGAGAGAGGAGAGGAGAGGAGAGAGGAGAGGAGAGGAGAGAGGAGAGGAGAGGAGAGGAGAGGAGAGGAGAGGAGAGGAGAGGAGAGGAGAGGAGAGAAGAGAGGAGAGAAGAGGAGAGGAGAGGAGAGGAGAGAAGAGAGGAGAGAAGAGGAGAGGAGAGGAGAGGAGAGAAGAGAGGAGAGAAGAGGAGAGGAGAGGAGAGGAGATGAGATGAGAGAGGAGAGGAGAGGAGAGGGGAGGAAGGGAGGGGAGAGAGAAGAGGGGAGGCAAGGGTAGAAGAGGGAAGGGGAAAGGGGAGGGGAAGGAAGGGGAAAGGAAAAGAGAGGGGAGGAGAGGAGAAAAAAGAGAGAGGAAGACAGGGGAGGGGAGGGGAGAAGAGAGGGGAGGAGAGAGGAGGGAAGGGAAAAGGAGGAGAGTGGATGGAAGGGGAAAGGAGAAGAGAGGGGAAGAGTGGAGAAGGGAGAGGAGTGGAGAGGAGAGGGGAGGAGAAAGGAGGGGAGGGGAGAAAAGAGGACGAGGAGAGGGGAGGGAGGGAGAGAGGAGAGGGGAAGGGAGAGGAAAGAGAGAAGAATAGAGGGGAGAAGAGCGGAGAGGCGAGGGAAGGGAAGGGGAGGGGAGAGGAGAAGAGGAGAGGAGGAGGAGAGAAGAGAGGTTATACAGGGCCATGAAGAAAGCAGTGGGAAGGGGCAGACAGTAGCTTCAGAAGGGAGTGAGGGGTCAATTGCTTTCTCTTCAACGTTTGTAAAGCGTTCTTTTTTTTGTTTTTCTGAGGTAGAGTTTCAGTCTAGCCCAGGCTGACCTGGAATTCACTATGTAGTATCAGGCTGGCCTTGAACTCATGGCGATCCTCCTACCTTTGCCTCCTGAGTGCTGGCATTAAAGGCGTGCGCTACCACGCCCGGCATACTCCTGGCTTAAAAAAAATTATTTATTTGATTAATTATTTGCAAGTAGAGAGAGGAGAGACAGACAGAGAGACAGAGAGAGAGAGAGACAGGAGACAGGTGGAGAGAAAGGGTGCTCCAGGGCTTCCAGCCTCTGCAAATGAACTCCAGGTGTGTGTGTCACTGTGCATGCGCGGGTACTTGGGAATTGAGCCTGGGTTGTTAGGCTTTGCAGACAAGTGCTATAACCACGGAGCCATCTCTCCAGCCCTGCAAATGGTTCTCAAATGTCCAATCAACTCCTCTTTCCAGGCAACCTTCTCTTTCACAGAAATCATTTCTCAAGTTCCACAGTGCCAGCAAGGTTTCCAGAGCCTGTTAGGAATTCATATGCTTTAGCGTGATGTTCAAGGCCTCTCATGACTTGCTTTGGTCTGTCTTCTTGTTTTGAGACAGTCTCATTATGTAGCACAGCTGGTCTTGAACTTGCAACCCTGCCTGTCTCCCGAGTACAGGGAATCCACGTATGTGCTATATCATCTTCAGCAAGCCTGTGCTGGTCTACTTCTCCTACTTTCCACAGGTACCCTGGGGCCTCACCCAAGGGTGCTCGGGCACTCACCTGGTTTTGGTTTCCCAATGCATTAGTCATGCTCAAGTTGCTCACTATATACAGTTCTCTTATCCCCTCTCCTCTGATTCAGCTGGCCCTCCTCTTGGAACCTTGTCCCTCCCAGCCTCTGTCAACACTGGGTATACTTCTCAGTAGGCACTAGGACAAATAAATACATCATACATCTGGTTTAGTCCACTTCCCCAGTGTCTACAGACCTTTCCACTTGGCTGAGGGTTCAGCCAAGGCCAGGCCAGGCCCAGCTCTGGCTGGCATGATACCCCTCACAGTCAGACGTGAAAGGTGTACACAGGATGGCATCAAGATAACCTGAAGGCAACTGACCAAGAGTCGATTACCGGCCACAACCAGAGTACAGCTTAGACCCTAGACAGGCACGTGAAGACTGAATGGACTCTCAATCCCCCACACCCACTACTGTTATCGTTGTCCTTAAACTGCCCTAGGGACAAAACAAACCAAATGCCCCGTGCAAAGCCAGGGCAATCATGTCACCTCCAAAGAAACCCAAATGCTGGCCAAGAGCAACCCAAACCAGAAGCAAGGATCAGACTTGCCGCTGGGCTTGATCAATTCCAGAAGCTTCCAAGGTGGTGGCGGTGAGTGGGGGGGGGGTCACCTCCTTCTGAATGCAGTGACTGCTGGGAGCAGGGTTCTGTGAGGGAGCGCGTGGGTTAGGGCTGGAGCCGAAACACCTGAAGACGCTTCAAGCTCAAGCTCTTGCCCCTGGCTTACGGTGTGGGTCCATGACCAGTGGTATGTTAGAACAAATTTATTTATTTATTTTTGAGGTAGGGTCTCACTCTCGCTCAGGCTGACCTGGAATTCACTATGTAGTCTCAGGGTGGCCTCGAACTTATGGCGATCCTTCTTCCTCTGCTTCCAATTTTAACACAGAATATACACAAATATTGCCTGGCACTGCTATGTCCAGAATGGTCTTTCAGACAGAGCACGTGGATCTCATTCTCTTGCCCCGCTCTGCAGTCGTTTCCAATGGCCCACGCGCTGGAAACCCAAGCCCCTTGTAGGTTTTCAACCTTCATGTTAGCTCCTATTGCTCATCCCACTTTTAAAGGCTGCCAAGTGTGTGCCTCACGTGGACTAGGTGAGCATCTCCAACGTGTACCTCCATGTTGGATACGTCGTGACTGCAGCGACTGTCCTCAGCTTGTTCTCGGAACGGGTTCCGGTTCTTTCTCCAGCAGTTGGTTCTAGACTCTGCCCTCCTCTGGCATGGTCTTCTTCCCCGAGGGTCCCATGGCACTTTGATCAGGATTCCACAGAGGACTAATGTGTCTTCCACATTATCACTGCTTGCGTGTCTTATTTCCGAGCAGACTCAATTCCTTATCCTATCGCTGAGGCTCTAACACAATAAATACTTCCCACACTCATGATGAAAACTGCCTCCTAGGATTTAACACGTTCCCTTCTAGGGGATAGGTGATTTAAAGGAGAGTTTTAGGGTAATGAATCTGTGATATAATGAGATAACAGTCCAGAAACAAAAATGCAAAATTTGAATGTAGAAACAATTAGCTGTTGTGGCTTATGCCTGTCCTCCTACCACTTGGGAGGCTGAGGCAGGAGGATTGCCTCAAGTTCAAACAACAACGATGACGACATACATCCAAGACTTTACAGCTTGCATCTTGTCTCACATGCAGTCGGGGAAGGAGGCCGTCTGGCCTCTATCTGGGTGGTGAGATGACTTTCACACAAAGCTGGCTCACGGCGGGTAACTGGTAACAGTGTAACATTTTACAGCTTTTCGGAGGAGCTCCGTACACAGCAGTCACTGCATAAGCTCAAAGCCTGGCAAACCCAATTCCACTACTTTCTTCATGCACTCTCGGTTCACTTCCACCTTAAGTAAATGCACTGCCACCTTACTGTGGGGATTTTGAGCTGTCTCCCTCTCTCACACCCACGCAGGCATTTTGACATGGGATTAGATTAAATCGCCTCAGTGTCTCTGACCTAGCAGCCTTTATGTCCATGGCCAGGGAAGGGGGAGGGACTGGAGGCTTTGAAACCCAGTACGTACTAAGTCGGGTGGCTGCCCTTGGAAGAGAGATGATTAAATGCTGAGGTACAGTAATCAGGCTGGGATTGTCTCTGCAGCTGCTCAGCCTGGCCCTGATTAGCCCTAATCTAGAGGCACATGTTAATCCAAGCTTGTATTCTGGGTCATTCCAACTGACTAAGCAACAGGAAGCTCTTCATGTTCTATTTTAAGGGGCTGGAGCTCTCTCTCCTTTTCAGGAAAACCCCATAAAGACTCCTTGGCATGGGTGTGGCTGCATGCCACTTGATTTCTGCTGTAACTCTGGAGAGACGCAAGCCTCTTTGGCAGAACCCTGGGTTGTCAGGAAGGCATGGGTTTATAATGTCCTAAAATCTTTAGCACCTCCAAATTAAAAAAAACCCTCTTTTTCTTTTAACTGAAAATACAAAATGTTTATTATTAGTAGTAGTCGTAGTATGTGAGACAAGACTGCACTCTTTAGCCCAGGTTGCTCCTCAAACTCACAGCCACCTTCCTATTTCAGCCTCCCAAACACTCTGATTATAGGTGTAAAGCCGCCATAACCAGCTGTAAATTTTTTTTTTTTTTTTTGGTTTTTCGAAGTAGGGTCTCACTCTAGCTCAGACTGACCTGGAATTCACTATGTAGTCTCAGGGTGGCCTCGAACTCACAGCGATCCTCCTACCTCTGCCTCCCAAGTGCTGGGATTAAAGGCGTGCGCCACCACGCCTGGCTAGCTGTAAAATTTATTAGAAAACAAAACCAGCAGCTACTATGAATGGTGGAGGATGGTGGTAATCTGAGCCCTTGGGAGGCAGAGGCAGGAGGATACTAAATTTGAGGCCTAGGCTATAACTGTGAGACCTTGTCTCAAAAACAAAACAAACACACTCTCAAAAAAAAACACCAAGCCCTCTAGCGGTTAAGCGCTTGCCTGTGAAGCCTAAGGACCCCGGTTCGAGGCTCGATTCCCCAGGACCCATGTTAGCCAGATGCACAAGGGGGTGCACGCGTCTGGAGTTCATTTGCAGTGGCTGGAGGCCCTGGCACGCCCATTCTCTCTCTCTCTCTCTCTATCTGCCTCTTTCTCTGTCTGTCGCTCTCAAATAAATAAATAAAAAATAAAAATATTAAAAAAAAACAAACACACCAAGCCCTCTTCCCCAAGAAAAACCACCACATAGCCAGGCAAGTAGTTCATGTCTGTAGTCCCAGAACAAGGGAGGCTGCATCAGGACTATTGTTTGTGTCCCCGAGGTTGACAACAGCCTGGGAAATATAGTAAGACCGGGTCTCAAGACAGCAACAAACAGTTAACATCTGAGAGACAGATATTCTCTGGCCCTCAACCCCATGCTTAAGTTTATGGTAAAGCCAGGTATTTGGGCTTTGGGAGCCTTTCCATGTCCCATCATGTCCTTGACACCGAAGCATTGGAATGTGGGGCCAAAAAGATAGAGGACCATCAACCCCCACCCTTTTGTTTTTGTGAGGTAGGGTCTCACTTTTAGCTCAGGCTGACCTGGAATTCACTATGGAGTCTTAGGGTGGCCTCGAACTCACGGCTATCTGCCTACCCCTGCCTCCTGAGTGCTGGGGTTAAAGGCGTGCGCCACCACGCCCAGCACAGGACCATCCCCTTTGAGCTCAATGCCACCTCTCCTTTAGACCTGCTTCATGGGGAGACATAGTTGGCATTGGGTAAAATAGGAACAGAGGTGAAAAGGGACTCTCAAACTTCCGGTTCCAGCACAAGGATCTTCCTATCAAATAGCAGCTCCGGGACGCTGTTTCACTTTAAGTGAGACCTGACCCTCCTCTATCATTTGATTTCTTAAGCTCAATCTGTTAGGTATCGCTGTTGAGCCCAAATGGCGCAACATACGCTTCCCAGTCTTCTCTTTCCTTACCTCAATAAATGGCACTTACATCCTTCCCATGGCTCAGGCCCAAACCTCTGGAGCCATCCTTGAGTTCACACCCAACTCCCCAGCAAATCCTGCCAATCCTCCATTCAACTGTGAGCCAGAATTCAACACTTCCGCTGTTCCTCAAAGACAAACACCATCCGTCACTTGGCCTGGACTCTACTCTGCTGGCCGCATACCACTGTGCTCCAGCCCTACTAGAGGGGTCTTCCAAAGCTTCCACACAAAGGGGTAGAGATGAGGACCCGCCATGAAATCCTACATCCGCAGGCTGGGCCAGCTCTGGACACAACTGCCACAGTCCTTGTGTTCTGGGTGTGGGACACTCTCTTCCCTTCTGGTTCAGGGCCCTCTCAGAGGACCACAGGGAGACCAGTAGCCCTGCAGACAGGGTTCCGCTTTGTTGCTTGTTCCTCTTATCAGGGTAACCATTTCTGACAAGGTACTAGTCAAGTCTCTAAAGTTTAACCTGTAGGAGAAGGTATTAACAGAGAGGTCACGTTATGTTTCCTAAGCTAACCCAGAACTCTGGGATCAAGTGATCCTCCTGCCTCAGCACCACCCCCTGCCCAGCTGAAACAGTTGAGACAGGGCTTCACTGTGCAGCTCTGGCCGGCCTTGAACTTGTGATCCTCCTGCCCCTGCTTCCCAAGTGCTAGAATTACAGGTGTGAGCCATCATGCTGAGTTTGAGGCAGTGTCTTGCTTTTCTATTCCAGGCTGACCTGAAATTCACTATATAGTCTCAGGCTGGTCTTGAACTCATGGTAATCCTCCTACTTCCACCTCCCAAGTGCTGGGACTAAAGGCATGTGCCACCACACCCGAATTTTTTTTTTTTTTTTGGTTTTTCGAGGTAAGGTCTCACTCTAGCCCAGGCTGACCTGGAATTCACTATGGAGTCTCAGGGTGGCCTCGAACTCATGGCGCTCCTCCTACCTCTGCCTCCTGAATGCTGGGATTAAAGGCGTGCGCCACCACGCCCGGCTATTTTTCTTCCCCAAGGTAGGATCTCACTCTAGCTCAGGCTGACCTGGAATTCACTATGTCAACTCAGGGTGGTCTCGAACTCACGGCGATCCTCCCACCTGCCTCCCAAGTGCAGGGATTAAAGGCGTGTGCCACCACGCCCGTCTCCGACTAGAATTTTTTAATTAAAAACAAAAAACAAACATATGCCTTTTAGAAGTTAGAAACTACAGTTTATTTCTTGTTCGGTTGCTGAGGTGAGTTAAATTTGAAGAAGATAATATCTCCGTCTTCAACAACGTAAGCTCTGCCTTGTTGTCTGTACTTCCCAGCAGCCTTAGCTGCATTTTCACAACTCTCCTCTTTAAGATCTTCATCTTTCATTACTTCAGCCATAATGAATCCCTTTCCAAAATCTGTGTGAGTCTTTCCTGCAGCCTGAGGAGCCTTCACTGCTTTCCTGATGGTCCACGTATGTACTTCATGTGGGCCTGCAGCGAGAAAGTATTCTAGTTGGACTGCTGCCAACCCAGCCTTAACGACCACTGTGTAAATCACTTCGTCATGCTTGTTTCCAGTTATTTCTGTGTCTCCTCAGCACTTCATTTTTTGGGGGGGTGGGTGGGTGGGAGCTTTGTTTTAGATAAGTAACCCAGACTGATCTCAAACTCACGATCATCCTGCCTCAGCTTCTCAAGTGCTGAGATGACAGGCGTGCACCACTATGTCTGGCTAGCTGAATCGTGAAATAGCTCACAGAAGCTCTTCCCACAAAGAGCCAACACTGTTCCTCTATCCACCGTAGTTGTCCTCTCAATATACCCATACCTTGTTCAAACCGATCCCTCTGCCTAGATCATTCTCACCGACCTAGTTCAACTCTTTCAACAAGTCCCATCTTTCCAAGAGGTAATAGCGGACACAAGAGCCCGTGGGATTCTGAGTCCTGTGACGTCACTGCCTCCACCACCCACTTGGCACCAGGTCTACACTGACTTGCTTCCAACTATTTCCTGATTTTGTCTGTATAAATCTGTTTAGTTTAATATGTTAGCAGGGCTATGTCACTGAATACCGAGCAACCTGAGCACAGCGGGTACTCGATGACTGAATGTAAGGACATAATTGATTAAATTGCTCATACTTTTAGAAAGTGGACTACTTCTCCCCTAGTCTTGATTTCTGTAGACTAAGAGTCTTCAAGTCCTACACTCTGTTCTCCAGTGAAGTCACCTTTCTCCATAGCATTTTTTAAAAAAATGTTTTTTTTTGGTTTTTCGAGGTAGGGTTTCACTCTAGCCCAGGCTGACCTGCAATTCACTTTGGATTCCAAAGGTGGCCTTGAATTCACTGCGTTCCTCCTACCTCTGCCTCCCGAGTGCTGGGGTTAAAGGCGTGCGCCACCACGCCCGGCTTCCATAGCATTCTTAAAGCTGTGCAATCAAATGCTGGGTGCATAAAAGCTGGTGCTTTTTATGAGAAGGTACAATGGGCTATGCTATGACACTTCCATTGAAGGGTTCCTAGTCTGAAAGTCCTACATGTGGATCCTGACTGCTAATGAACACCTTGTGGGCCTCAGTTTCTTCCAGCGTAAAATGGTAATTAGTAATCTCATAGGGCTGCTGAACCAGATGTGCTAACACAGATAAAGCCCGACAGTACTTGCCAGCTGCTATTCACAGATGCTCTGAATGAGAGTCTGGGTGGAACTGCGAAAGGTAGGTCAAGCTTGGAAGAGGCGAGAACAGCAGAAGCTTAGCTCCTTACAGCAGTAATTTGCTCCTACAGGAAGCATGTTGCTTCCAAAGACCTCCAAAGACATACGGATCACAGACAAAGCTACAGGGTCAGGCCGAGGGGACGGGCAGGTGGCATGTCCTCTGAAACACAGCAGCCGTATCTGGTACTGGAACTGCACCACAAGGGAGATGCCAACCCAGTGTATGGGTAAGTAAGCAATCCAGAGTAAACAAATGACCCATATTAAGAGCGCCAAAAATAGGGTTGAAGAGATGGCTTAGTGGTTAAGGCACTTCCTTGTAAAGCCTAAGGACCCAGGTATGACTCCCCGGAACCCTTGAAAGCCATATGCACAAGGTGGCACATGTGTCTGGAGTTCGTTTGCAGTGGCTAGAGGCCTTGGTGTACCCATTCTCTCTCTCTCTCTCTAATAACTAACTTAAAAAAAAAAAAAAGGTGGGCATGGTGGCACACACACCTTTAATCCCAGCACCCGGGAGGCAGAAGTAGGAGGATCGCTGTGAGTTCGAGGCCACCCTGAGACTACATAGTGAATTCCAGGTCAGCTTAGGCTAGAGCGAGACCCGACCTCAAACCCCTCCCCTGAAAAAAAGAACGCCAATACGACTGGGGGACTGGGGATGTAGCTCAGTGGTAAAATGCTTGCCTGGCACATGCAAGGCCCCGAGTTCAATCCCAACCACACACACAAGTACACATATATGGTACCAGAGACTGTACAATTTCATCGTGAACAAATGTCTGAAGTCTGGAAATAAGCAGGCTAGGCATGAGCCAAGCAGAACACAGGGCTCAGGTCTGGTTGGTTACCCAGCACAGCAGCCTGCCCTCCCCCCCACCCCACAAGATAGGGCAGGAAGAACAGCTTGTGGAAGAATGGGCCTTTCATTTGTTCTCCAAGCTGGGAAGCCTTTGGGAATTGTTGTTTGCTGTAACTGAATCTGTCAGCCCCAAGGCCTTCCAAGTTGGCCATAGAAATATCTTTAGTTGCGAGAAAAATATTGATGGTTGTGAAAGAAAAAATAAGAGAGCTAAGCAAATAAGCAACAGTTGGCAGAGGAGATTTTTTTTTTCTTTGCTCATTTTCTTTTATATGGAGACAGGACTTACACTATAGCCCAGGTTAGCCTAGAACTCACTATGTGGCCCAGGCTATCCTCAAACTCATAGCAATTCCTCTTGCCTCAGCCTCCTGAGTGCTGGGATTACAAGCAAGAGTCTTAAAACAAGTTAACTATATATACTAGGGAAACACAGGCATAAGTGGAGTGCCAGAATTCTGACAGAAAAGGGCAAGACTCAGCACTTAGGAAGCAGAGGTAGGAGGGTAGGAGGATTGCTGTGAGTTCGAGACCACCCTGAGACTAGTGAGACCCTACCTCGAAATACCAAAAAATAAAAAATAAAAAATAATAAAAAAAAAGTAAAACTAAACAAGAAATGGAACTGTGGATTGTATTATAAAAGTCTGATGTTTCTAAGGGCCACCAATCATATACAGGTGTTTCTAGGTGTGACAGGTAGGACAGGAGGGAATCCCTTAAAAATCTTTCATTTGCAAGCCTGGAGAAACATTTACGTCCATGGTTAATGTTTAAAGAAAGGCACTATCGTATGACGAAAAACGGGTCTGGTTATACTGGTCCCGAAGTGGAAAAGGTAAAAGGAGCTCAGGTAAAGAAGCTGTCCAGCAGGCAGGTAGAAGACAGACAGACAGACAGACAGAGGTCCAAATGAGGAGAACACAGATGTTTAGTAAGAAAAGGAGGGTCATGAAAAGAATGTCAGCATCAAAGCAAAAGGAGGTACAGGTGACTCTTATCATAGTAATACAGGGGAGGGAGAATGCATCTTTCCTCATGTTTCTTGGACATTTAATTTCCCTTTTCCATGTTTTCTTTTTCTTTCTTTCTTTCTTTCTTTCTTTCTTTCTTTCTTTCTTTCTTTCTTTCTTTTTTTCAAGGTAGGGTCTTGCCCTAGCAAGACTGACCTGGAATTCACTATGTAGTCTCAGGGTGGCCTTGAACTCATGGCGATCCTCCTACCTCTGCCTCCTGACTGGTGGGATTAAAGGCGTGCGCCACCACACCTGGCTTCTTTTCCATGTTTTCTAAGGCCAATGCTTGTGGGTGCCTTTGGGGGAACTTCTGGATCAAACTATGAGTTACATCTGGCCAATACTGAATAAATGCTCATGCAGCCAAGGGCAGCCTCATGGGTGCCCCGGTATACTGGGTGCTTCTCAGCAGTTATGCGTTTCCTCCCTTCTTGCCAGATACACTCTGAAAAAGTACTTCCACAGAGATTCACTGGAGTGGGACAAGAGGGTAATGAGTGTGCGTGTGAATACGATCCAAATGTATACATGTATGAAAATGTCTAATATACACTTCCAGGAATAACATTTACAGTAGCGCTTGCCTGGTTGAGGCAGTTCACTCCATCCTTGATTTTGCACACCACCACAAAACACATACCCGTTATCCCACAAGACAAATGTTAAAATTGAATTCATTTTTACTTGATCTCAAAACATATTTGGATGCCGGGCATGTTGGCGCACGCCTTTAATCCCAGCACTTAGGGAGGCAGAGGTAGGAGGATTGCCATGAGTTCGAGACCACCTTGAGACTACATAGTGAATTCTAGGTCAGCCCGGACCAGAGTGAGATCCTACCTTGAAAAGAAAATCTGTCAATACAACTTACTGGAGATGCCCGGGAACATTATGAAATCAGCCTTTTTATATGCTTTAGTGTACAGAACCACTGTGGTTCACTACCCTGAAGACTGGATCCAATGTGGGGTTGAAGTGGCAAACTCTAGGCCTGCTGACCTCACCAGGAAGGCTTTAAGTGGAAAGGGAAGGAGAGAAAAGCTTTCTACTACAGTTAGCAGAATGTGCACGGGCTCAGGAGGACACTGATGCAACCGCACAGAACAGGGGGGCAGGGGATGCTCTGTAATCCCCAGAAGTCTCCCTGGGAACGGGGGCAGGAATATCACCCCAGGGATCCAAAGTCCACATGCCAGCAGACCGCATATGATTTGATTAAAAATGAAATGCAGGGACTGGAGAGATGGCTCAGCAGTTAAGGCATATGCCTGCTGCAAAGCCTAAGGACTGGGGTTCAATTCCCCAGTACCCACATAAAGCCAGATGCACAATGTGGCTCAAGCATTTGGAGTTCGTTTGCACTGGTTAGAGGTCCTGGTATGCCCATTTTTTCTTTCTCTGTGTCAAATAAATAAAATAATATTTTATATTTTATATTTTAATATTTTGTTTATATATTTATTTAATTTTATTAATAAATTTAATAAATTTTATTTTATATTTAATATTTTAAATATGATGAAACTGTACACTGCAGATGATTGTACAGTTTATTAAAAAAAATGAGCTGGAGTGGTGGCGCATGACTTTGATCCCAGCACTTGGGAGGCAGAGGTAGGAGGATTGCAATGAGTTTGAGGCCACCCTGAGACTGCACAGTGAATTCCAAGTCAGCCTAAGCTAGAGTAAGACCCTACCTCGAAAAACAAAACAAAAAAGGTGGAGCAGGGTGGTTAAGTGCTTGCCTGTGAAGCCTAAGGACCCTGGTTCGAGGCTCGATTCCCCAGGACCCACGTAAGCCAGATGCACAAGAGGGGTGCACGCGTCTGGAGTTCATTTGCAGAGGCTGGAAGCCCTGGTGCACCCATTCTCTCTCTCTCTCTCTGCCTCTTTCTCTGTCTGTCACTCTCAAATTAAAATAAAAAAGTGGAGCAATCTGTATGAACAGAGAGTGCAGCAGCAGACAGGACAACTTTCTAAGAAGAATCACCAAGCTACGAGGAGGAAGTGCAGAAATGCACATTGGGTATGTATAAGTAGTCCACAGAGGAGTTTCCAGAGTGAGGGTTACTGCTGTTATTATTATTATTATTATTATTATTATTTTTTTTTTTTTTTTTTGGTTTTTTGAGGTAGGGTCTCACTCTAGCCCAGGCGGACCTGGAATTCACTATGGAGTCTCAGGGTGGCCTCGAACTCACGGTAATCCTCCTACCTCTGCCTCCCGAGTGCTGGGATTAAAGGCGTGCGCCACCATGCCCGGCTTTATTTTGTTTTTTTGAGGTAGGATTTTACTCTAGCCCAGGCTGACCTGGAACTCACTATGTAGCCTCACAGTAGCCTCTAACTCACGGTGATCCTTCTACCTCTGCCTCCCGAGTGCTGGGATTAAAGGTGTGCGCCACTGTGCCTGGCCTGCTGCTGTTATTATTTTCAAACATTTTATTATAGAAAATTTTAGAGAGGCATGGGAGGAGCAAGAATGATACAATGACATGGGCGTGGAGGTGCATACCTTTAGTACCAGCACTCAGGAGGCAGGGGTAGGAGGATCGCTGTGTGTTCGAGGCTACCCTGGGACTACATAGTGAACTCCAGGTCAGCCTGGGCTAGATCGAGACTCTACCTCAAACAAACTAAAAACAAAAATAAAAGAACGATACAATGAACTTGCCTGTGCCTGCCATCCAGCCCTGCCGCTTCTTTTTGTGTAGGGACAGACAAGGCACAAAAGCTTCCGAAGATGTGCCCTTGAATTTTCAACTCCACTTAGCATACTCTATGGAGCAATATATACGAAACTTTGGAAACAATGGGAACTTTCTAAGAGTATATGAAGGTTGGCATTACATGTGTTCTAGGCAGCGAGGAACTTCACATGATAAAATAGAAATAAGTTCAGGATTTTTTTGTTGTTTTGTTTTCTAGGTAGGGTCTTACTCTAGCTCATGGTGACCTGGAATTCACTAGGTAGTCTCAGGGTGGCCTCGAACTCATAGTGATCCTACTACCTCTGCCTCCCAAGTGCTGGGATTAAAGGCGTGTGCCACCACGCCCAGCAAGTTCAGGAATTTGATAGTTACATGGGAAAACATCTTAGTAAAGCTTCATCTTTTTTTTTTTTTTTTAATTTTTCAAGTCAGGGTCTTGCTCTAGCCCAGATGATTGGCCAATAATTCACTCTGTAGTCTCAGGGTGGCCTTGAACTCACAGCAAGCCTCCTACCTCTGCCTCCCAAGTGCTGGGATTACTGTTTCATTTTTCTTTTTTTTAAACGAGTCACTTTTAAAAAAAAATATTTTTTGTTCATTTTAATTTATTTATTTGAGAGTGACAGAGAGAGAGGCAGAGAGAGAGAGAGAGAGAGAGACAGAGAGAGAGAATGGGTGCGCCAGGCCCTCCAGCCACTGCAAATGAACTCCAGACGCGTGCGCCCCCTTGTGCATCTGGCTAACGTGGGTCCTGGGGAATCCAGCCTTGAACCAAGGTCCTTAGGCTTCACAGGCAAGCGCTTAACCACTAAGCCATCTCTCCAGCCCACGAGTCATTTTTTATTTGGTATGAATTCTCAGACTACAAAAGGATTCGGCATGACTGAGCTCCTCACAAAGGGAGCCGGGGTGGGCGGTTGTGGTCAGTGGTCCAGAGTGCCCCTGTGTGTTGACCCTGCTGCCGCTGCGCTGCCACTCAGGTCGGACCCCCCTGTGAGAAAGGCCGAGGCTGAAGGGAACGTAGCTGCCAGCACCTTCCTACCCAGCACACTTCCTTTCCTCTTCACACTGATGGACCTGTTGCTCATAAGGAGTAACCTCTGAAATGCTCCAGCGATGCCTCAGGAATCCCACATCAATGTCCAGCTGAGCAGCTCTTCTAGTTTGACATCCTCAAGTTTCTTCTCCTTCACTGGTATGGACCAACCGATGCCATCTGGGGGTCCTTGGATCCGCCAAGCGTCGTAAACTTCACCTTGATCGAGTATTTGCTCTCCCTTTCCTGTCTGAGCTGTACTTGCATATCCAGCTTACTACTGGGAACAAGAGCCCCAGATAACCAATGAAAAAGAAACACTAGAGATACCCAGTTGTCAACGGCTGCGTGGAAGGGGACTGACTCAGGCCATCCACGCGAGCAGCGGAGCCTGGGCAGCATTCGGTTGCTGCACCCTCAGCTGCTTTCTTCTCTCGCCAAAGATGAGCCCACCTGCAGCCTTCTGGCCAGGATCCACTTGCAGCCTGAGCACTCTGCGTAAGGCGGCCTGACAAGAACACAGACCCGTGAAACAGCACTGGGCAAGAGGGGCCACCAGAACCTGAAACGGCCCTGCAGTTTCCCACACGCTCCAGCGCACAGGGCGCACTGCAGCTCCGATGCCCCCGTGACACATTCACGAACGGGTGCGTGTGCTGACAGAGGCGTGCCTTGCAGTAGCAGTTCTGATCCGAACTGATAGGGTAGGTCACTCTGCCCTGACCTCCTTCAGAAAGTGGCGATTACGATGTGGTATCCTTGTTGCAGACCTACCTTCCTAATTGCGACGTCTTCCTTAAGCTAATATGAAAACTAATTTGTATTTCCTAAGCACCTAGCATCTGGGTGGGGGGGGGTGCAGGTGATGGTCTAGGCTTATATTGGCTTGCTTAGAGAGACTTCCAAGGATTTGAAATAATAAGAGATAATCTGTATGTGACAACTGACAGTTGACCATATTTACATTTATAAAACCCATGGGCCACTTCTGACTCCCAGGGCTGCTCTGAGCATAAATAAGACTACATTGTAAGATCTCAGTTACTGAGGAAAAAAAGATACTAAATTTGAGGTTAAGAGTGCTATTTCATACTGCGTTCTCCCAGGCGTCATAGCAACCATGTAGATACTAGAAGCAGGCTGAAGGAGGAAGACTAAGATTAAAGGGCCCACACCTTGGTCCCAAGGGCTGCTGTCTGTCCACACTCCCCATCATGCACAATTCACATACATACTCTTGGTCCCCAAGTGCTTACGTGACTCTGGTTAGTCAGAGGCTTTTTAATGAGAAAAAATCCCCAGTCCCATCTTAGGGCCACAAAAGCTTAGGAAAGGGAAGGCCAGGGAGAGGGTGAGTTGAAAACAGACATTCTTAAAGTTAAGCCAGGTGTGGTGGTGCATGCCTTTAATCCCAGCAGTCAGGAGGCAGTGGTAGGAGGACTGCTGTGAGTTCGAGGCCAGCCTGAGACTACAGAGTGAATTCCAGGTCAGCCTGGGCTAGTGCAAAACCCTTCCTTAACCCCCCCCCCCCGGCAAAAAAATTCCTTTCTCACTCTCTATAATTCAGTAATTTCATTTTTTTTCTTTTTGTGAGGATGGAAGTGGAGAAAGGACATGAGATTCTTGGTGGGGAAAATATTGAAATATGAGAATACATTCTAGCTGCATAAATGGAAGGAACTGTTGCAGAAATATTCAGGTACATTTCTTTTGCATTTTCTACCAAGACTAAAATAGAAACATTAAGTCTTCTGGAAGTAGCCAGCACATTTCAAGAGGTCCAGATCTCTTGAACTCTCTGTGATAGACACATTCAATTTATGTGCTGTCCATCATGGTGGCTATGGAGTGCCTCAAATTTAGCTAATGTCACTTAGGAACTAAACTTTTTTTTTTTTTTTTTTCAAGGTAGGGTTTGATTCTAGCCCAGGCTGACCTGGAATTCACTATGTAGTCTCAGCCACCATGGCCAGTTTAAACTTTTAATTTTAACTTAAATTCAAGTAACTCGAGTGTGGCTCTAAAACCTCTCCAGAGCTTCCAGTGTGCCAACTCCACATTGACTGATGTGCATCAGACAGACAGAAAGACACACAAACACACACACCCCACTCTAAGAGTTGCCTTTGTTTAGATGGAAACTCAATCTGAAACTGGATGCTTTGTATCTGCCTGAAATATACTTATATATTTCTTGGCCATTCGCTTATTTAGACCACAGGGTCCTCGTTCCTTCCTATCTACCCTACCCCATCTAGCTATTTAGCACTCTTAGCACCTTAGCTCCCTACCTGAGAAACTGCAGCAACGTCTACAAACAGTGCAGCAGATGCACATTTCAATGCACTGAGCAGTGTGGGGAGGGGAGGGGAGGCCAGGCGGAGTCAGAACTGCTGGATGCCAATCTGATAGCGAGGCCTTTGTAGTCTTTTCAGAGCTGTGTCTCAGTCTCCATACTTAGACCCCTTCAGTGATTCTCAGATCCAGCGGCTGGCTTCACAACAGCAAAGATTTTTTTTTTTTAAGATTAATTTCACTTGGGAAACCCCATTTAGACTCTGGAAATCTCTAAATTGGGAGGCTCTTCTAATAATGAAGATTTGGTGTAATTATAATGTCACAGGCAATTGTGCTGACAAAACAAAATGCCCATGTCTCTTCGCTGGGCCTTTCCTCTCAAGTCTGACCAACAGGAGGAGAAAAGAGGCTTTGTCAGGAGCAGATGCACAGTGGGAGGCTCGGGAAAGCAGCTCTGTTGAATGAAGCAGGTGCCATTTAGACATCCACTTTACTGACTCTAACCACAAGCTCCCCTTCATTTGATATCCTGCTCCTGGCAGGAAGATGGAGAGAGAGACTCACACAAAAAGGAAGCACGTTTATCCTGTTCAGATTACTGCTTCTGCCAGGCTGTCACTGCTGCTACTGCTGCTGGGGTTTTGCACATTTGCTCTTTATTAAGGAAATGGCAGAGCTGGGCACAGGGAAGTGAATCCCCGTATTTACAAAGGTAACCTGAGAGCCAGAGGGCCCCAAACCATCCAGGCTGCAATGAGCAAGCTATTGGAGTTAATAGCAGTGCACAAACATTCCTTCAAAATCCTAATAGAAGTATAAAGTAAAAGAGGAAAATCCCTTTTACTCAAGAACCTTCAAAAACTTATTCTATAAGGTTCCTGTTATGATACTCTGGTTCCTGAGTGAATAGCGATTAAAGTCCCTTTAGCATACTCAAATAAAATCTACTTTTTCAACCATGTATTGAATAGAAATGACTTCAACTAAATTTGCCCAATTATGGCTTTGGATTTGGTATTAAAAAAGAAACAAAAAGCGGGGGGCGGGGGGTGGAGAGATGGCTTAGCGATTAAGGTACTTGCCTACAAAGCCAAAGGACCCAGGTTCAAGTCCCCAGGATTCATGTAAGCCAGATGCACAAGGAGGCACATGCATCTGAAGTTCGTTTGCAGCAGCTGAAGGCCCTGGTGTGTCCATTCTCATTCTCCCTCTTTCTCTCTCAAGCAAATAAAATAAATAAATAAAAATATTTTAAAAAGAAAAAAAATCCTTTTACAGAATATTGCCTTTAATAATAGGCACCAAGATTTAGACTTGGCTACAGGGAGTTGGACTTGTCAGAGACTTGGGGCGCTACAGGGAAAACTGAGACACAGAAACACACATCTTGACCTTGAGGACACTGGGGTACAAAGGTCAATGGTACCATCTATCTACTAGACGGCAGAGACCATCTGGGAATCTTTGCCCAGGAGCCCTGAGTTCTCTGCCCAGAATCTATCTGATTACTATAATTTACCCCCAAGCTGAGAATACCTCACTGTCACACCAGAGAGCAGAAGAAGATAGGCCAAGCTGGCCCAGAGAAGCCTAATGGAGGCCTTGAGCCTTTAACAAAATGCTACGTGTGAAGGCCACAGCTATGGCTCAGGTGAGCACTCAAATAGAGACGAAGGCCTTGCAGCCTGCCATTTCACTGTGAAGGCCTCTATGTCCACGTGTGCTCTACGGTCTCTAAGCAGCAGAATGCACACGAGCAATTCCTGGTGCATCAACGATGAAGGCTTAAAGTCTCACTAGCTTAAGCCAGGCGTGGTGGCGCACTCGGGAGGCAGAGGTAGGAGGATTGCCATGAGTTCGAGGCCACCCTGAGACTACATAGTGAATTCCAGGTCAGCCTGGGTCAGAGTGAGACCCTATCTCGAAAAAAAAAAAAAAGTCTCACTAGCTTATAAAATCAGAGGAAGGGTACCGCATCTTGAGATCTCCCTGCGCTCTCTGCAAGGAAAAAATGGTCTATTTCTTTCGTTTCTTTGTTGAGGCAGGGTCTTGCTGTGTATCCCAGGCAGGTCTGAAACTTGCCATGTGGTCTAGGCTGGCCTTGAACTTGTCAGCCTCCTCAGTGCTGGGGCCACAGGATGTACGACATCATGCCTAGATAAAAGATGGACTAGGGCTGGAGAGATGGCTTAGCAGTTAAGCGCTTGCCTATGAAGCCTAAGGACCCCGGTTCGAGGCTTGATTGCGAGGACTCATGTTAGCCAGACGCATAAGGGGGCGCACGTGTCTGGAGTTTGTTTGCAGTGGCTGGAGGGCCTGGCGCTCCCATTCTCTCTCTCTGTCACTTTCAAATAAAAAAAAAAAAAATGATGGACTAGACTCACTAGGGATCAGATGTTGCAAGAGGCAGACCTACTCCTTCTGAAGGTGTCTACAACACATACCTTTGCAAAAGGCCAAATTAAAAAAGCCCTTCCCGCTGTGGGTCTCAGTGTGAGTGGCACAGAGGCCTGGGAACTCTGGAGAACACAGTCTCATATGCACGGGGGATACACACACATCCACTGGAGAGCTCCTGAAGTAGGTTGCCAATGTGAGATTACCCTCTCCCCATACACAAGTCTACTGGTCCATATCCCAAGACCGCACTGTAGAAATGTTCTGGAGTCCTGAGTATTGATTTTTTTCCCATTTATTTTCATTATTATTTATTTTATTATTTATTATTATTATTATGTTTTTATTTTTTTGAGGTAGGGTCTCACTCTAGCCCAGACTGACCTGGAATTCACTATGTAGTCTCAGGCTGGCCTCGAACTCACAGCAATCCTCCTACCTCTGCCAACCAAGTGCTGGGATTAAAGGCGTGCACCACCACACTCGGCTCTTCCCATTTATTTTGAGTTTTTAAAAATAATATTTTATTTTATTTATTTTGGGGGGGGCGGAGATAGAGAGAATGGGTGCACCAGGGCCTCTAGCCACTGCAAACAAACTCCAGGCGTATGAACCACTATGTGCATCTGGCTTATGTGGGTTCTGGGGAAATGAACCTGGGTCCCTAGACTTTGCAGGCAAGTGCTTTAACTAACTGCTAAGCCATCTCTGCAGCCCTATTGTGAGTTTTAGTAACGAAAATGGTATTTATAAAATAATGGCAATTAACAGTGGTGGTCAGCAGTCCCTGCGTGCTCAGTTACTAAAAGGAATAGGAGGACGACGATGACTCTGTTGCTCCAAAAACAGTGTCACCATTACGTCTCCCTGAACGGGAGAGAGCGGGGAGTTTAGTTCAGGAGGTCATTTCGAAGGAAATAAGGAAGGAGGAGAAGCTTCAGGAACGCAGCTTTCCTTCCTTCGGTGCCATTGAAAGGCACTGGGTGAGTAACACCTAAGGTGTAGAGAACGTATGGCTTCGAGCGTTCGAGAACTGAGAGTCCACAACACATTTGTATGTTCCTTCTCAGCAGCATCTGCGTTTCACTGTGAAATCAGGAATCCATCCTCTAGTAATTCTATTTTCAGCTCTGTGTTTCCCCAGATTTTGGATGCTTGATTCTTGGGGGGGGGGGGGCACTACAAAATCATTGGAGCACTTGACTCCAGGGTCCTGTAACTATGCAAAAGAAACTTGCACTTGTGAGGAGCCTAAGTGGAAATATGTGAGTGGCCTGTATCATGAAGAAAGAGATTAGGACGTGGGTCTAGGTGTCGCCACTGCCTCCTGTCTCAAGTTTTCTTACTTAGGACTCTGCAGTGTATAAAAATAGGCCAGTTTTTCTTACAAGCCTCCTGCCCTGCTGTTTACTGGCTATGGATTACTGCAATCACGTGGCAGCCTTTTTTTTTTTTTTTTTTTTTAAAGCCAAGCCATGATGTTTATGGGCTGAGGTCACCAGGAGACAAGGCTCATGAAGGAGTCCTGTGGTCCTCCCCTATGTGGACAGGACAGCAATCTACTTGAGGGATACCATGGTATTTTTGACATAGCTGTTACATAAACATCACTGAAGAGAAATTTTTTTTAAAAAATATTATTTATGAACAGAGACAGATATGAGAGAGAAAGAGCACGCCAGGGCTTCTAACCATTGCAAAGGAACTCCAGACACCTGTACCACCTTGTGCATCTGGCTTATGTGGGTCCTGGGGAATCGAACCTGGGTCCTTAGGCTTCACAGTCAAGTGCCTTATCCTGTAAGCCATTTCTCCAGCCTGAAGAGAAACTTTTGTAATGCTGGAAATGTACGGTATCTGCAAAGTCCATTATAGTACCTACTAGGTACATTTAAATTTAAATGTAAATACTTTATTATTAAAACTTCATCCAGGGCTGAAGAGATAGCTTAGTGGTTAAGGTGTTTGCCTGTGAAGCCAAAGAACTCAGGTTCAATTCCCCAGGACCCACGGAAGCCAGATGCACAAGGGACTCATGTGTCTGGAGTTCGTTTGTAGTGGCTAGAGGCCCTGGGGAGCCCACTCTAGCTCCCTCTTTTTCTCTCTCTCTCACATAAGTAAATAAACTTAAAAACAAAAATTTTTTTTTTAAGCTAGAGCTAGAGAATCAAGGACATGCAATAACGGAGAATGGTAGTAGTGACAAGAAAAAAAGTGAAAAAAATCACCTTTCATGAAGGAAGGTGTGTTCAATGTAGTGCTGAGATCTGAAGCGAGGTTGTCAGTTTAGGAGAAAATGTGCAAATATGTACAGAGAACAGCAGTCTTAGACCCAAGACAATGACAGATCGCAAAGGAGGTCCCTTGAAGCAATGCCATCCTGTATTTCTCTCCATCAAGGGTATAGAGAGGACGTCTGAGCTGACCCCAGCTTTGCAGTCTCCGCCTCTGGAGCGTACGTCTTTCAGCTGCCTACGTTCAGAATCTGGATCTGTCTTAAAGACAGAAAAGCAGGACCTCCAATAGTACTGTGAACTCTGGACAATTTAACGTACTGTGAAGAGTGGCAAAGAAGAAACTGTCCTGTTTACAAAGTATCTATGTGTCCAAAACTATGCTAAGCCTTTGCCAGGAATCATTTTGTTCAATGCTCCCCCCACGTGAGCACAACCATTACCTTAATTTTACAGCTGAGGCCTCGTGAGAGGAACTTGCTTGCCTGCGATCGCAGAGCGTGTTATGATGCTGTGTTAGAGCACTTAGCTCAGGACCCCCAGCACTACTCCCTCCACCGCTACGCTGGGACCAAACCCACAGCCCGCACAAGCGAGGCCCAGGTCTCCATGTGCCGCGGCAGAGGTCCTTAGCCTCTTCTGTTTCTGTGGAGTGTCTCTCATCTAGTCAGCATCTGACTCAAGCCTGGATCACAGAAAGAGGCAAACACTTTTGCACGGAGCATCTCAAGATCCACAGATGAAGGGTGTTCTAATGACTTCATAACACACATCAGGAAGGTTTTTTTTTAAGTTTTATGTATTTATTTGAGAGAAAGGCAGATTGTCTCTTCTTTCTGCAGTTCTAGGGATCAAATCCAGGGTGTCACAAGTGCTAGGCAATCTCTTTACCACTGACAGACATTCCCAGTCTACAAAGATTAAACTTCATATTCTATGCAGTTAAGATTTTTATAAGTTTTTACTAAGACCAATGAAAAACAGGGATGGGGAAATGTGAAAACCTGTTAAGCAAGATGACAATTTTTTTTCTTTTTTCTTTTTCCTAAAGAAGCTTTCGAAAATCATTCAGATTGGTTTAGCAATGGGATGGGTAAAAAATGTACATTTGTTTTTCAGTACAGCACAACTTGAGTGGGGTCCCTCAGTTGTGGGGAGTTTTAATGTTGAAGTCTTAATAGGGAGCTTCAGCAAAAGACTGCTGCCAGGGCCAGGCCAGAACAAAGCAGGACCTGCACCCTGAAGATGAGAGAGAGAGAGCGAGAGAGCGAGCGAGTGCGCTGCTCTTTCTCTGAGTAGGGTGTTAATGCCTTGCCAGTGGTTTTAATTTTTAAATAATCCTCTAGTCCATTTCCCTTCACTCAGGGCATGAAAGTCGAAGGCTGAGACCCCAGGTCTTCATTAGGACAACATAGGTGCTGTGGCTAAAAAGTTTATGAGGATAAAAAATGGAAATAAAGGGCTGGGGAAATGGCTTAGTGGTTAAGGCATTTGCCTGAGAAGCCTAAGGACGCCAGTTTGATTCCCCAGGACCCACATAGGCCAGATGCACAAGGGGGCGCATGCCTATGAAGTTTGTTTGTAGTGGCTGGAGGCCCTAGCATATCCATTCCTCTTCCTATTTCTCTCTCTCTCTCTCTCTCTCTTCTCTCAAATGAATATATATGGAGATAAAGCTAGATTTTGCAAAATGAACTTTATAATTATCACAAAGTTAATTCCTCCAAGACATTATTAGAATTTTGAATAATTTTTCTCTATTAAAGTTAGACTTTTTACTGTTAATAGCAATGAAGTACTGTGGTATAAACATAAATGGAGGGAAAAATACCAACTTAAATGTCTACCTAATGCCATACACTAAATTTCAGACACTTAGTATTTATTTATTTGAGAGAGAGAATGAGCATGCCAGGGCTTCCAACCACTGCAAATGAACTCCAGATGTATGCCCTACCTTGTACATCTGGCTTACATGGGTACTGGGGAATCAAACCTGGGTCCTTAGGCTTCGCAGACTAGCACCTTAACCACTAAGCCATCTCTCCTGTTCTCAAATTTCAGATATTTAATAGCTCTCAAAATAAAAATTAAGACCCCATTAGACCATCCTGGACTACTTGAAACCTATTTAAAAATGGTCATATTAAGACTGGAAGACATAGATAATTATCATTAATTTTGAGCATAGAAAAGACCTAGTGGACATAATTAGAGCTAAGCATGGTGGTACACATTTGTTATGTTGACACTTGGGAGGCTGAGGTAGGGGCTTTATGAGTTTGAGGCCAACCTGGGATACAAACAGAATGAAAACCTGAAAGGCTGGAGAAATGGCTTAGTGGTTAAGGTGCTTATCTGCGAAGCCTAAGGACCCAGGTTTGATTCCCCAGTACCCATGTAAGCCAGATGTACAAGGTGGTGCATGCGTCTGGAGTTTGTTTGCAGTGGCTAGAAGCCCTGGCACACCCATTCTCTATCTGCCTCTCTCTCTCTTTCTCTCAAATGAATAAAAACAAATAAAAAAGATTTTTAAAAAACATGAAAAGTAAAAACACCACTAACATAAAAAATACAAATTAAACACAAACATAACTTATTGCCTACTCTAAAACAGACGAAAGTATTTCAATTATGCTAATGTCCAGTAGTGGTGCAAGGCAAAGAAGCAGGATCAGCAGCATTGTGGGAGAACACATGAACATGAGTGATATAGAGACCACAAGGTTTTTTGCAAGGATGGAAAATATTACTTTTATTGTAAAAAATTATTAATCTAAATTATCAACAATAGGAAGTTGGCTAATTATGGACAATATAATGAAATATTACCAAACATTTAAAAATTCCTTTTCAAAAACTATTTAATGACATAAAAATGGTTATGACACTTCAAAACAAGCAAAAAATAATACTGACAATACAATCCTATTTAGGGTAAAAACTTTTTTTTTTAACTAGTTGGGGGAGGAGGCAGATTTTTGAAAAAAAAATTCCCTCTGAATAGTAACATTTTGTTGGGTAGAATTATGAATAATTTTGTAATTGGGACCAAAGAAGCCCACAGCGAATGCTGTCAGCGTGTCTTCTCTTTTGCTGCTAGCATCACTAGGAAGAGTGTGCGCTAGTGTAAGCACTGCTGAGACTTCCTCAGCAGCTCCAGTAAGACACCTGGTTACTCACAAACCTTAGTAGGCTGTTGGTTTTGCACCATCTTATTGTTAAAAAGGAAAGACACCAGTATGAATCTGAAAAGATCTCTGACTAAATGCAGAGGCCATCTGAGATGGCCAAGGGCCAATGTCATTCTTATCTTTGATTACTTTTGCTGTAAAATAGGAAGGAGGAGAAAAGGTCTGTAAACACTTCCCCCCACTGATTGCCTGTATCCGCTGGTCCTGGAGGCCATGAGTCCTGGGAGCACAGGGGATCCGGGGCCTAGCAGAGAAGAGGGCGGTAAAGGAAATGAACAGGCTAAAGTGCACACCTCTTGTATTAAGGGGCATTGGGACGTTCTGTGCTCTTTCCCAGCCTTGGGCAATTTTACCTCTAGTTAATGAAAAGGCACCTGTGAGAATCTTCAAACTGAACAAAATTACGCCATGAAACTCCTTTCTAAGAAGCCCAAGACCCCTACATAAGTGAATAAAGTAATACTGGTGCTGGAGTAGTTCTTGTGGTGATCGAGTTGGTGCCAGAAGGGGCATGTCCTCAGGGTATACACATGCAGGGTGCATCCACTGGGTCTCTGTTGGTGCATATCTTTTACACAGTCTTACAGGGCAGTGCTTTATGCCCTCAACACCCCAGCCACCACCCTGTGCTTATTGCACCCTACCAAACTACTCATGCAATCATCCTCCATCCTCCAAACTCTGCTTCCTGCCTAAAATCATATGCAAATTTCTCTTAGAAGAGTCACCCGCTAGTTAGGTTCTTATTTAACCATATTTCTTTTCCTAATTCTATTTTTATTTCTGTGATTCATTTTCCCTCCAGAAGTGTCCATTTCCAAGTTAGTTCTTTGCCTACAAGCAGTATCTTATATTCAGCCATTACTTGATTTATTCCTGATGATAAACTTGTCCTGACTTTAAGACAACAACAACAAAAATCTCCTTGATTTACTGTCAGTTTGTCAGCACTACAGAAGTGAGAAAGATGGGGGGGGGGGCAAAGAGGGGCAACAGGATAGACTCAAAGCATGATGGGAAGAAAACCTCTTGCTAATCTAGCCAGACACCAAATTAGCTGGTGAAAGGTGGAAAATCCCCTCCTAGCCCACAATAAATCCTGCATATAGTACTGTGGGTGAAATGTTAAGAGACAGAAGGAATCTCAGAATTCCCTGGATCACTGCCAGTGTTAGACTCATTGTCTGCATTTCCAAGGACAGATAAAAATGATTGGCTTTTGTCTAAAATTGCTGAACAAGGACCAATCTTGTCTGATACAGAGGTTATCCTGAGAAAGGGAGAAGTTCAACTTTCAAGACCTGAGGGTGGCAAGTGCTGGCAGACACACTGGATGGCCTGCTTGGGGAAACGACTACGGGTTGTTTTTTCTTTTTCTTCTCATGGGCTTGACTGATCCTCCATCTTTGGCATTATGAGCAATATGACTAAAGAAATAACATACTCTTAGGATGTAGACCAGAATTTTCTTTTATCACAAATGCAACCAATAATATGAAGGCTCCTCAAAAACAGTGACTAATAATGACTAGTAGAGGATGTAATTCCACTTTGCTATATGGCCAGGCAGGGCTATGTGGCTGGATACCAGAGTATCCTTAAACCTACCTATAAATTTCCCGTCTGAAAAGTCAGAGAATAGTCCTATTTCCATTTAGGTTAGTTCAAGAAAGCCCTTAATCTTACAGAAAAAAAAAAAAAAAAAAAAAGAAAAGAAAAGAAAAAAAAAAAAAGACCTATAGTGTGACATTGGAGTTTTCTTTTCTTTCTGTGTTTTAGATGGGGATGATTCTCAGACGTTATCATCCTTCTTCTCTAGGTTACTTTCTTTCCGTCTACTTCCAAAGTGCTGTGTCTTCCTGAAAAGACTTCCAACTAGTAGGGTATTTACTTCTTAGGTACTGACTACAAAAAGGGCGTGGGGTCTTGAAACTTCTTTTTTGGCCATGTAATGCCATTAAGGAATTTCTAGCCTAAATAAAAGTATGTTGTCTATCCACTTACCAGGGGACTTTTAAGCAACAAATTCTCCCACACCATACAGTACTTAATTTGTCCGGCTTAAAGTTTAAGAAACAATCACAGTCTCACAGATCAGGGGTGGTCCTCCACTTTGACTTAGACTTCTGAGGCACTTCCCTGGGCAGCCCAAGTCCTGGACACTGACTCCTACAGCCTGCTGAAGTGGATCCAAAGAGCTTGGCTGGAGTTGTAACTTTTTGCCACCATATTTCTATGGACTTTATCCCTTTTGCTTATTCTGGATATGCACCGAAATCCAGGAAGTCAAAGAGCTGAGAAAGAAGGGCAGGGTGGTGGCACGTTACTGGTTAAATCCAGACAACCTTGGTAAGGCCACATCAAACAGGAAGCAAAACCCACAGGACCAACCAGAAAAGCACTATTATCATGGCCGGCTATCCAGTGTGGGACCAGGTGAAATGGTGGCACCTTTCTGGAGAGTCAGAGCAGTCTGCCACAGTCAAGGATGATCGAACCTATCTCATGGGAGATAAAGAAAGAAGGCGCACCTTAGAAAACTCTTAGGTATCTCCTGGCAAGTCTCATCATAGCACAGCGGCTGCTTTTTAAAGAAGTACTTCAGTCAGCTAGCTAGCATCACGGCATTTGCCCTCAAGAACCTCGTGTCTCTCACTAGTGAGAGGAACCAGAGACTCCTATTTTCCTAAGCATCAAGTGCCTACCCAGGAAGAAAAACTCAAACCAAGTTCAACCTCTTTCTTAAAGGGCTTCTTGCCAGCTATATCAGGAAGGTTTAAGTGGAAACTGGGAATAAATTCAATAAAATATTTATGATCTCTTACCATTAGCATCTTGGACTCCAGTAAGTGCTCCGACAGCTGCTGCGGTTTCTCCAGACAGGACTATCTGTCCCCCGCCTTGTAAGGTGGCCTCAGCCAGGGTGGCGACAGCATGGGCGGCAGCTTCACTGCAGGGATACAGACAGGAGGGGGGGCATGTGCAAGATGAGTCAAGGTAGGACACGCATCCTTCCTTAGATCTTTCTCTTGGCTCCACGGTTGTGATACCACCAGTGCTAACAGATAGAGCCAGGAGTGATTTTAAATTATAATAAACAGCTAGAGAAAGCTCAAAACTGACATATTTATAAAGCTACTGTGAGATTTTCTTTAAGCTTGGGTAATGAGTATTTGAGAACAGAAGGCATTCATTATCAGTCTCTCCTTATTGATAGCGACTGAGTGCTTGCAAGCTACAGTGGAAGCTTTGATCCACATTCACAATACAAAAGCTATTCTGGTTGTCAATCACAGGTTTTCTTTTCTCTTTTCTCTTTACGGTAACACAAGGCAAAACATCTGAGACCATCCTTTTAAGCCAGAGATGGATGGTATTTTGAGAAGTCAGCAACCTGGACTTGCTGTTCAATTAATATTAAATAATAATAATTTAGTTCCTATCTAGGCATTTTAAATACAAAGTGATGGTTGAACATTAACCTGAAAAGTACAACTCTTTTGCTTCACTATCTGCAGACAGCACTAAAAATGGCAACTTAACACTTAAAAGTATATGCCCAAACTTCTTGTCTCTTTAAATTCAACGAAATAGGGGGCTGAAGAGATGGCTTAGCAGTTAAGGCACTTGCCTGCAAAGCCAAGGCACCCAGGTTTGATTCCCCAGGACCCACATAAGCTATACACACAAGGTGGTGTAAGCATCTGCAGTTTGTTTGCAGTGGATGGAGGCCCTGATGCTCCCATTCTCTCCCTCCCTCTCTTTCTCTCTCAAATGAATAAAAATTCAATGAAATAATAAACCTTTCTTTACTACAAAGGAAACACCATACAGAGCAGAGAGACATCTGTTTAGAGGGAGCACTATTCTTTGACTTTAAAATTTATTTATTTGCAAGGGGGGGGGGAGAGAATGAATGAATAAGAACGGGCATGCCAGGGCCTCTAGCCTCTGCAAATGAACTCCAGATGCATGCACCACTTTGTGCATCTGGCTCTATGTGGGTAGTGGGGAACAGAATCTGGCTCACTAGGCTTTGCAGGTTAGTGCCTTAACCAGTGAGCTATCTCTCCATCTCTCCCAAGGGAGCACTATTCTAACGATTGTGTCCCAGGTTTTATTCCTTACTATGTGTATAAATATCCGTTTTCTTGATTCTATAATGGCATAAACTAGGACATATAATATTATTTTATGTATCAATAAAGAAGAAAAGTCTTTAACAATTATAAGATTAAAATTTATCATCATCCAAATTTCAGAGATGTTAAAAGGTAAAAAACCAAACAAAACCTAAGAAACCCACAGATAAAATTAATATCCCTCCTATGAAGTCATCAGGTGAGAATCAGTAGTCCTGAAGGACTATCAAAAGGGAGCGTGCACAAGAGAAGCAGTGTCACATAGCTTAGAAGGTAGGCAAAGGCCTGAATTCAATCCCCAAACAATCCAGTGGATGGACTTTGCTCTCACGCTGTAGGCTTTGCGACCACTAAGGCCCTTACAAGCCCAGGCTCTCAGTGGGGCAAGATGAGGGACCTAGGATTGGCTGGTGTAAATATCTCATGGCTGGAGGCAAAGCAATGAATGAAGTTCTTTTCATCTAAGACACTCAGCAGACAAGGCAACAGGGGGCTTCTTGAAAGTCCTACTAAATAGAAGATTCTCTTCTCACCAGCTTGTCTTGCTCCTATTTATTTATTTTTTTCTGTCTGAAGCTCCCCCCCGCCCCCTGCCCGCCATACATGTAGAAAATTTGGGAATTTTTGTTGTTGTTGTTGTTGCGTGTGTGCTTTGAGGCAGGGTCTCACTCTAGCCCAAGCTAACCTGGAACTCACTCTATAGCCTCAGGCTGTTCTTGAACTCACAGCACTCCTCCTACCTCAGCCTCCTGACTGCTGAAATTAAAAGTATGTTCCACCACACTTGACTAAAACTTGGGGAATTCTGCATGTCGCTGGGGCAGAAAGAAGGGCACACCACACAGGTGCTCTACTATGCTACTCCACAGCCCTCATATAGTTTTTAAAAAGTTCCTTTTGGTTCTTGATTATTTTATTTGGAGAAATTCCTTTTGAATCCGATTGTATGA
Source organism: Dipus sagitta (assembly GCA_036346955.1). Classification (NCBI taxonomy): domain Eukaryota; kingdom Metazoa; phylum Chordata; class Mammalia; order Rodentia; family Dipodidae; genus Dipus; species Dipus sagitta. The sequence goes on along the minus strand of CM070780.1, from coordinate 91,140,078 downwards.
GTTTAAAAATATTTTATTTATTTATTTGCAAGCAGAGAGAGGGAGAGAGAATGTGCCCACCAGGGCCTTCTGCTACTGTAAACGAACTTCAGACTCATGTACCACCTTGTGCATCTGTCTTACGTGGGTCCTGGGGAATCGAACCTTGGTCTGTTGGCTTTGCAGGCAAACAGCTTGACCACTAAGCCATCTCTCTAGCCCTGTTACTGAGTTTTAACAGATCTCTATAGGCAGATACAAGACTTATAAATATTTTTCTCATTTTGGGTTGTCTTTTTAAAATTTTGTTTATCTTTATTTAATTAGTTGAGACAGACAGAGAAAGAAGCAGGGGGGGGGGGAGAAAGGGAAAGAATGGGGACACCAAGGCCTCCAGCCATTGCAAACAAACTCCAGATGCATGCGCCACCTTGTGCATCTGGCTTACGTGGGTAATGGGGAATGGAGCCTCGAACCGAGGTCCTTAGGCTCTACAGGCAAGCGCTTAACTGCTAAGCCACCTCTCCAGCCCTGGGTTGTCTTTTTATTCTGTTGGTACTGTCTTTGTTCTTTTCTTTTCTTCTTTCTTTCTTTTTTTAATTTGCAAGCAGAGAGAGAGAGAGAGAGAGAATGGGTGTGCCAGAGCCTCCAACCAAGTGCAAACGAACTCCAGATGCATGCACCCCTTGTGCATCTGGCTTACGTGGGTTCTGGGGAAACAAACCTGGGTCTTTTGGCTTGGCAGGGAAATGCCTTATCCGCTAAGCCATCTTTCCAGCCCTGTTCTTTGTTTTCTTTTGTTTGCTTTGTTTTTCCCTTTTCAGTGCCAGAGATCAAACCCAGGACTTTATTTATTCCAGGAAAGTACTCTAATACAGAGCCCCAATTAAAAAAATTCACCAAACTTTCCAGTTTGTTTTTTTTTTAGTTGTCTGTGCCTCTGGTCAAGAAATCATTACCAAAGTCAATGTTGTGAAATTTAGTACCCTGATTTGTTTATTTGTTTTTGAGGTAGGGTCTCACTCTAGCCCAGGCTGACCTGAATCCTACTCTATAGTCCCGCACTAGCCTCAAATTCACAGCAATCCCTTTACCTCTGCATCTGAGTTCTGGGATTAAAGGTGTGTGCCAAGCTGGAGAGATGGTTCAGCAGTTAAGGCGCTTACCTGCAAAGCCTAATGACCTGGGTTCAATTCCCCAGTACCCATGTAAAGGCAGATGCATAAAGTGGTGCATGCATCTGGAGTTCATTTGCAATGGCTAGAGGCTCTGGCATGCCCACTGTCTCTCTGTCTCTCTTCTTTCTGTGTACAAATAAATATTTACTTGAAAGGCATGTGCCACCATGCCCAGATCCCTATCTTTTTTTGTTTTTCTTTCGAGGTAGGGTCTCACTCTAGCCCAGGTTGACTATGTAGTCTTAGGCTGGCCTTGAACTCCCAGTCATCCTCTTGCCTTGGCTTTCTAGGTGCTAGGATTAAAGGTGTGTGCCACCATGCCCGGCTCCCATGTTTTTAAAAATTATTTGTTTGCAAGCGGAGAAAAGTGAGTATAAGCACACCAGAGCCTCTTGCCGCTGCAAACTCCGGATGCATGCTGCACTTTGTGAATCTACTTTCACTTGGGCACTGGGGAATTGAACCCGGGGCTGGCAGAGTTTGTAAGCAAGTGCCTTTAACTGCGGAACCATCTCCCAGCACTCTTTTTTTTTTATTTTTTAAGTATTTTATTCTATTTACTAGAGAAAGAGAGACAGAGAGAGAGAATGGGTTTCATTTTACTTCTTTTTATTCTTTTTTTATTTTATTTTTTTGAGGTAGGGTTTCACTCTAGCTCAGGCTGACCTAGAATTTACTATGTAATCTCAGGGTGACCTCAAACTCACGGTGATCCTCCTACCTCTGCCTCCCAAGTGCTGGGATTAAAGGCGTGCACCACCACACCCGACTTATTTCATTTCTTTTTAAAGCAGTCTCCATTGCTAAAGGGGAGCACATCCCACATTCCTTGGAAAGAAGTGATCTAAGTGGCTGTGTCCTCTCAACGCCGAGTCACAGCACTGCATACTGCAGACACAGTAATATCCTCAGTGTCGCCAGTTCAGTGGAATGTAAGTTTCTCCTAAGGTAGATGTAAGCTGTCTACAAATCCATATCATGGATCTCTATACAGGGCTACCATGGGAGTACTTGAGAACTGTCTTTGTAGGAGGGCCTGTTTTAGAGGAACTATGTGCAGAATAGGCTGACTGAAGAAGTGAACGTCAATTCCTCACTGCAGGCAACAAGTAAAAGATAGTATCAGGCCCTTCCGCGGTGCCACTTTGGACTTTTACCTGTGGTCTGTGCATTTGTTCCCCTTGATTCCCTCCCACCTCTTTCCAAAAAATGCTGATTTATTATTTATTTATATTTATTTATTTTGATTTTTTTTGAGGTAGGGTCTCACTCTAGCCCAGGCTGACCTGGAATTCACTATGGAGTCTCAGGGTGGCCTTGAACTCACGGCAATCCTCCTACCTCTGCCTCCCGAGTGCTGGGATGAAAGGCGTGCACCACCACGCCCGGCTCCGATTTATTTTTTAATTCACAATTTCAACTTAAAGTAGTATAATGACAACTTTTCCACAGCCCCTTTGGATTGTTGTGAAGTCAGAGTGGGCTAAGGCTGTGGAACCCAGGCCCCTGTTCTGACTTGCTGCACAGAGTTCTGACTGACTAGCTGAAAAGCAGGTCGGTCCTGCCTCTGTGCGGATCCCCTCCCTTCCCTTCCCTGCTAAGGGCCGACGAAGCCCTGCCGTCTTAGCCCCCACCTGCCTTCTGCCCACTGCTTACTTCTCCCTTCCCGTCCTGGGCTCACATCTGCTGTTTACAGGGCAGCAGAGGTGCAGGTGGTGGTTAGAGAATCATTCTTGTTCCACTTGCACCTGAACAGAGAGAGACTGGAAGAAGGCAGATTATGAAATCACTTTGTTACCACAGGAACAGAGGCCAGATTTCTCTGTGTAGTTTTCACCGAGAGGACTCCCAACAATAATTTCTGTGGGGACGAAGGACTCTTGTGTCTCATATACAGAGAAGCACTCAGTAAGGAAGGGGCTGTCTTAAACCCAACCCTCCTGACTAAGACAGTTGCCTGTGGGTTACAGCTCCCTAGAGTCTAGACTTTGCTGCCGGGCTTAGCTTGTTCACCTCTGGCAGAAGCTGCAACACATCATCACCCAAGATTCATTGGGGCACTGGCTATCTGATTGCAAACAAATTGCAACACCTCTCTGCTCCTCCTTCATGCCACAGCGAACCTCACTCTCCTTTCTTTGGCGTAAACACACTAGCCACCTCAGCTGCACCGGGTTTGTTAACAAGCCATCAGGGGATACCCTGACCCTCACTGCCTTTAGATAAGGCTGATCCACACAGCGTGCCTCAGACTTTCCACTCTGCAGGGCTCCCAGGACACCCTTACCTGAAATATTCAAGCGCTGCTTGGAAGGCCTAGGTCTGATGGAGGCTTGGTAGGGCCAAAGTCGCAGTAAGGGCTTACTAAAGGGGAGGGAGGTTCTCTCACTGTGTCTTTCAGGGAGACTATCTGGGCATGCTCTCTCAAACGAGAAACAGCCAAATAAAACTTTCATGTTACTGAAAAGTGATGTAGCTCAACGGGCTGAGGGAAGTTTCAGTGCTTAGAAGGACAGAGGTGCATGTGCACACGTGTGTTTCAGCTGTCTATCCCTGACCAACTTAAGTCTTGGCCATTAGTTTCTTCAAAATTATTCTCACTACTCTTTTCAAGCCTTTAACAAGGTACAGCTAGATAATTTTGGATTGCCTCTTCCTAACTGGTTTTATGATTACTGTTCACTGTTACCAATTCTGAATAGAGAAGTCTTGAAATATAATTTCTTTAAAAAAACTTTTTTTTTTTTTTTACAGTGTTGGAAGTTGAATCCAGAACCTCACACACACTAGATAAGTGCTCTACAATTGAGTCAGACTCCTAGCCTCTTGAAATATAATTTAAATGAGCTGGGCATGGTAGCTCATGTCTAGAATTCTAGCACTTAAGAGGCTGAGGCAGAAGGATCACTGTGGGTTTGAGGTCCAAGACTGTCAGGGCTACAGAGTGATATCCTATCTTATGTGTGGGGGTTGGGGTGGGGGGGGAGTAGGTAGGTAGGGGCAGGAAAGAAGAAAGAAAGAAACGTAACTTAAATGTTAATGCCTATAATTCCTGAAGTGCTACACATGAACTGGACACCCTCATGAGCATTTTGTCTACAGCATCTCATTGAATCTTTTTGGGTCTGTGTAATGAACATTATCTTATTTTTTTTTTTTTGTTTATTTTTATTTACTTATTTGAGAGAGACAGAGAAAGAGGCAGGCAGAGAGAGAGAGAGAAAGAGAGAGAATGGGTGTGCCAGGGCTTCCAGCCACTGCAAATGAACTCCAGATGCGTACGTCCCTTGTGCATCTCAGTAATGTGGGTCCTAGGAAATCGAGCCTCAAACCGGGGTCCTTAGGCTTCACAGGCAAGTGCTTAACCACTAAGCCATCTCTCCAGCCCCATTATCTTCATTATAGTAAAGAGCCGTAATTCAAATCCGGACCCATGTGACACTGGAAAGCTCTATTCAATCACCACACAGCATAGCCTCATACAGTACACTGTATGTACAAAATCCCATCAAGGCTCTCCATCTATCCCCAGTGACGTCAACGTTTCTTTTTGTAGTTGATGTTTATTTAGCAAAGCAAAGGCTCCGCCAACAAAAATGCCAGCTTATGTTGACATTTTGGGGAAAGCACTTCTCCCTCTACATTTCCACAAAGTTTGTACCGTACAACTTAATGCTAAAGTACATTCTACTAGTGCTTGCTAGGAGTAACTGTAATCAGTCTCCCCAGTAAGAGCATGATTTCCCCGAGGGCAGAGATCATATGCTGCAGCACTCTTCTCCTTCTGCAGCCTTACCTGGCAGCGTGCTGGCACACTGTAGGTCAATGACTAACTGCTGCACTCAATAATAGCAGCAGCCCTTACCACATGCTGGGCACTGATCCCAGCATCTCACATGCAGTAACTTCTTTAGTTCTTATAATACCCCCACAATACAGGTACAATTAATTATTAGTCCCCCCTATTTGATTTTTTTAATTTGTTTTTTTGAGGTAGGGTCTCACTCCAGTCCAGGCTGACCTGGAACTCATTCTGTAGTTCCAAGCTGTCCTCAAGTTCATACCTCTGCCTCCTTCCACAGCCTCCCAAGTGCTAGCATTAAAGGCATGCACCACCACAACCGGCAATTACCCCCATTTGACAGAAGAGGAAAATAAGGGCACTGAGAGTTCAAATAGGTTGTCCAAGACCAACCAGCTAGTAATTAACAGCTAGGCTTCAGACACAGGACGACACACTCGCCCCCCGCCCCCCCCGAGATAGGGTCTCACTCTAGCCCAGGCTGACCTAGAATTCACTATGTAGTCTCGGGGTGGCCTCGAACTCATGGTGATCCTCCAATCTCTGCCTTCCAAGCATTGGGATTAAAGGTGTACGCCACCACACCCAGCTAAGACTACACTTTTAATGATTAACTAAATGGTCTAGAGCTGTTGAAAATAAATTGTGTCAAGAATGAAGCCGGGTGAGAAAGCTCACACCTTTAATCCCAACACTTGGGAGGCAGAGGTAGGAGGATTGTCATGAGTCCAAGGCCACCCACCCTGAGAATAGAATGACTTCCAGGAAAGCCTGGGCTAGAGTGAGACCCTATCTCAAAAAAAAAAAAAAAAAAAAAAAAAAAAAGAATGAGGGCTGGAGAGATGGCTCAGCAGTTAAGGCACTTGCCTGCAAAGCCTAACAATACCTAGGTTCAATTCCCCAGTACCCACATAAAGCCAGATGCACAAAGTGGCGTATGCATCTGGAGTTCATTTGCAGTTACTAGAGGGTCTGGCATGCCCATTCTCTCATTCTCTCTTTCTCTAGGCTTGCAAAGAATAAAGATTGATATGAAGATGAGCTTTCTTGTCAACAATCTATAAAAGCTGGGTGTGGTGGTGCATGCCTTTAATCCTAGCATTTGGGAGGCTGTGGTAGAAGGATCAGTGTGAATTCGAGGCCATCTGGGGCTAAAGAGTGAGTTCCAGGTCAGCCTGGGCTAGAGTGAGACCCTACCCCAAACACACACCCTCCCACAAAACAATAAAATACATATATCTAAATAATCTCTCTTTCTCCACATATATATGAAGATTCTAGCAGGAAACCTAGTTGATGTGTATAAACTACCTCTTATTGGAGTATCCCATTCTACAGATCCTTCCTAAACATTCCTAGAGAGAAAAATTTCAATTTTTCTCGGTAAGGGCTGGTTATGAACCACCCTACAACAGCTCAGTGGTAGAGCACTTGCCTCACTTGCACATGACCCTGGGTTCCTTCCCTAACAAGGCAAAACAAACAACAAAACTAGCCTACAATGTCTTATGGGCTCAAGGGTGTTACTTCAATTGTCAACTGTTACAAACAGGAAGAGCATTTCTCTTTAATGACAGACAAGTGATCCTCATTTATTCACCACCCCTGCCTCCACCTGTTGAGTGCCATGGTGACAGTAGCTCCCTGTTGCATCTCCTGAGAAGCTGCCACTGCGGCCTCTGCCAATGATGCCACTGCCTGGGTGGCTTCTGATGCTTGCGTCGTCTGGATGGTCATTTCGCCTCCCTGTAACGTGGCCCAATTTTGTTCCACCTGAAGCAGAAAGGATAAGTCAAAAATCAACACATAATAAATTACGTTTTTAAATAAATTATGTTTTTAGTTAAAGAAATGCACACTCAAGTACTAGCATGACCAATAAGGTATGTAAAATAAGAGGAAAAATGAGAAAGAAAATAAAGAGAAAAGAAAGATAAGACTTTCTTGGTTGGATCTTCCACTGGATGCATCTGAGGTAGGGTCAGCTGTGCTTGCTGGGGCTTGTGTTGCTCTTCATGTCTGCTGGGAGCCAGTGTGCAAGCAACCTATGCCTACATATTACATCCCAAAGGAAGAACTTCAAGGCAGATATTCAGAGGATGCCCCATTAGCTAGGCATTCCTGAGGGAAACCCAGTCGGCTGAAGGCCTTCTATCAGTGTCCTCTCTTGTCTCTAGCTAGAGTGAGCCACTGTGACCATTCCGTACTTTCAAACCTCGTTGGATAGATTGTCTGCTGCCTTCAACAGGAACATACTCTTATCCCTATATTCTTTGCTTTGCTACTACATTCCTAATATGAGCTCAGGGGTTACTCAACTGAGAATGTTCTCAGAAACAATTCTGCACTACATCCAGGGTTGGGGCTACTCCTCTCCCTCACCTTCCATAGCAACCTGGGCTTGCTGCTGCTAGACCTTTCACGCACGTGCTCCATGGATTTTCCTCATCACTGCCTGGGTGCTCCCTTATGGGCAAAGGCAGTCATTATTGTCCTGCATCTAGAATATCTATTCAGCCTGGCAAAGGGCATCAAAAGCACTTGCTGAAATATAGAAGGAGCAGGGTGTGGTGGCGCACACCTTTAATCCCACCATTCGGGAGGCAGAGGTAGGAGGATTGCCGTGAGTTCGAGGCCACCCTGAGACTCCATAGTGAATTCGGTCAGCCTGGGCTAGAGTGAGACCCTACCTCAAAAAACCAAAAATAAATAAATAAATAGATGGAGAAGATGGCTTAGCGGTTAAGGCGTTTGCCTACAAAGCCAAAGGACCTCGGTTTGATTACCCAGGACCCATGTAAGCCAGATGCAGATGTACAAAGTGGTGCATGAATCTGGAGTTCATTTGCAGTGGCAGGCCCTAACGCGCCTGTTCTCTCTCTCCCCATGTGTCTTTCTCAAATAAATAAATAATAAAATTAAAAAATAAAATGTATAAGTAAATTAATTTAAAAAATAATTTAGAAAAATAAAAAAAATGTTGAGCATATTCCTTTATTTATACTTTCCTGACTGTTACTGAGCCTATTCATACTTCAGCTGAACTGATATTCACACAAAATATGCTGCACAATTTCAGTGGTGGTTCTGCTTTAAACTCGGGGCTGTTAATGTCTGAACTTTGGCGTGTTTTTTTTCTTCTCTTCTTCCAAGAGAATGGCATATATAATTATTTTTATTATTATTATTATTTTGGTTTTTAAAGGTAGGGTCTTACTCTGGCCTAGGCTGACCTGGAATTCACTATGTAGTCTCAGGGTGGCCTCGAACTCACAGCAATCCTCCTACCTTTGCCTCCCAAGTGTTGGGATCAAAGGCGCGTGACATGATGCCCAGCAGAATTATTTATTTTTATTGTGTGTGTGTGTACATGCACACATGCACATGGGGACAAGAAGACAACTGTGGGTCCCATTCCTTAGGAATGCTATCTTTTTTTTTTAAAGACAGGTTTCAGGGTGAAGAGATGGCTTAGCAGTTAAGGCACTTGCCTCCAAAGCCAGAGGACCCAGGTTCAATTCCCCAGGATCCATGTTAGCCAGATAAACAAGGTAGTACATGCATCTGGAGTTCACTTGCAGTGGCTAAAGGCCTTGGTGTGTCCATACTCTCTCTATCTGCCTCTTCCTCTCTCAAATACATAAATAAATAAAGACAGGTTTCTCTTGGGCCTGGAGTTTACTGATTAGGTTATACTAGCTGGCCACTAAGCCCCAGGGACCATCTGTATCCATGGCACTGGGATCGCAGGCACCTACCACCATGCCCAGCATTTTTACAGGGGACCTGAGGATCAAATGCTGGTCCTCATGCTTGTGAGACACACACTTTACTCAGTGACCTACCTCTTCAACTCTACATATGCCACTATCATCAGATATTTAATTTTGACTTTTCTCACATCTAATGCAATGAACATATCATATAACAGAATAAATTCTCAAACTATTTGCACTTTCAAATATACCATCAAGCCGGGCACGGTGGCGCACGCCTTTAATCCCAGCACTCGGGAGGCAAAGGTAGGAGGATCGCAGTGAGTTCGAGGCCACCCTGAGACTACATAGTGAATTCCAATCAGCCTGAGCTAATATGAGACCCTACCTCAGAAAACAAACAAAAAATAATAAACAGACCATCAAGATTAAAATTATACTTTTCAATCTACATAGTTGATGCTGCATTCTTGAAAATTCTTATGTTAACAATTCTAAATATCTATGTAATTTGCATTATGTCTTTAACCTAAAACTACTTAAGACTGGAGAATTTTTTTTCCATGTAGCTACTCAAGATTATTGTCTACTTTCAGCTTGACAAGCCCCCAAATGGTCTTTCTTATGAAAGTACTAAAAAGATAATCCCTTTTATTGTGTATTATACAAAAAAACTACACTGCAAATGTAAAACCGCATGTTCTTCACAGCCTGGTTTGACTGGCAGTGATCGTGAATTTTAATTGTTACACTTAACATACACAGTGTAAGCTACTTCCCATATTGTCCTGGTATGACATTAGTAAAAGGCTTTAAACAGGGGCTGGAGAAATGTCTTAGCAGTTAAGGCATTTGCCTCTGAAGACTAAGGACCCAGGTTCGACTCACCAGAACCCAAATGAGCAAGATGTACAAGGTGGTGCCCATTATCTTGCTCATAAAAAAGTAAAATTAGGCCAGGTGTGGTGGCCTTTAATCCCAGCACTTGGGAGGCAGAGGTAGGAGGATCGTCATGAGTTCAAGACCCTGAAGACTACACCGTGAATTCCAGGTCAGCCTGCACTATAGCAAGACCCTACCTCAAAAAAACCATAAATAAATAAATAAAAAAAATAAAATTAGGGCTGGAGAAGATGACTTAGAGGTTAAGGCATTTGCCTGCAAAGCCAAAGGACCTCGGTTCAATTCCCCAGGACCCACATAAGCCAGATACACAAGGAGGCACATGCATCTGGAGTTCATTTGCAGTGGCTGGAGGCTCTGGCACGCCCATTCTCTCTCTCTCTCAAATAAATAAAATAATAAAAAAATAAAAATTTTAAAAAGGTTTCAAATAATATAATGCTATCAGATATAAAAGTTTCTTAATCTTCCGGACTCTCACTTCTCCCTCACTTAGCCACCCACGTATTTAAATAGATGTAGACAGAGCCCTCTTTCTTACCTCCCCATCAGCCACAGCAGAGTAGTTCACTTGGGCAACAGTGACTGTGGTTGGCAGTTCTGAAGCATCAGCCAATGTGGCTACTGTTGCCCCTGTACCAACCTAAATAAACACACAGAAAGTACAAGTGTCAGCAGGTAGACCCTTCCACCTCACCCGTACTCTCTGAACTCTAAATCCGGCACAGATAATGGTTAGTAGGCCTAGCATGAATTTTAGATTTTTACTGCAACCATTTCTCTCAGTGCTGTCAGTCAACCAACATTCAACTCTCACCCTAACTGTGGCTACTGGCAGTGAAACAGTAAAAAAGAAGCTCCCTACCTCCAAGTGCTAAGGAGCAAGCGCAGGGGCTTGCATGCGGCCAGTGAGCTACATCTAGAGCCCGAGAAGCAGGCAATGTTCCCTCCCTCCCTTCAAATAACCTGGGCATGATGATAGGCGAGCACTCTGTCACTGAGCTACATCTAGAGCCCAGAAAGCAAGTAACAAGCTTTTTTTTTTTTTTTTTCCTTCTCTTTCCAGGAAGCAATTTTCAAGTGCTTTGTTTGGAAATGTTCAGGAAAGCTACTCTCTACACTAAATTGAGTAAAATGCAAACAATATAAAGTACTATTCAAAGGCTGGGGATATATGACTGCGTGGTACACAGAGTCCTTTCCTAGTAAGCGTGAGGCCCTGGGTTCCATTCCCAGCGCCACAGTAAGATAAAATGAAAAAATGAACAAAGAAAATACTGTTCAGAAGTTGACTTTAGGTAGGAAAACCTAGAGTGGCTGGATAAGGCTCCGACAAGAGTCTGCACAAGAACGCTCTCCAGCCTCAAGCCCCGTCTCCCGGCAGCTGGCAGGCCTACTCACCTGGATGAGCGAGACGGTGCCGTCAGGATTGCTAAAGGTCTGCACTACCGTCTGTGATGGGACAAGATGGGCTATACTGTGTGTAGTGGTAGCTTGTGTTTGTGTTTGCTGGTCTTCAAAAGCATACAAAAGATCTTCCCGCCCATGTTGCTTATAACAGTTCTTAACTATGGTCCGGAGTGCCTGGGTCCATGAAACCTGCCGTCAGAAGTTCAGGAAAGACAGTCAGCCACAAAGAACTTTGGTATTTAGCCACACTATGCTTATTTATCAAGTGCTGAGGATAGTAAAATCTCTTGGAATTTCTTCCTACAGGCTGATCCTGGCATATATAAACAGAGCACCAAGTACCAAAAATAGTTTCCCCATTTTCCTTCCTAATCCAAGTCTGGTTTAGCTTTTGAGTTTTATATTCTTTTCTTTTTAAATTAAAATATTTTCTTTCTTTATTTATTTGTCAGAGAAAGAGGGAGAGAGAAAGAGAGAGAATGGGCGCATCAGGGCCTTGAGCCATTGCAAACGAACTCCAGATGTGTGCACCCCCTTGTGCATCTGGTTAACGTGGGTCTTGGGGAACTGAACCTGGGTCCTTTGGTTTTGCAAGCAAACGCATTAACCACTAAGCCATCCCTCCAGCACTTGAGTTTTATATTCTATTCCAACCTGAAGTCAAACTCTCAAGTTTCTAACAAAAGATGATTACCCTGACCAAGAATGGTATATTAAGACTCTCAGTAAATTTCCAAAGAAATTAAAAACTGTAGAAAAAGTAAGTGATCTTATATAGTTTACTCTTTCTTCTCAAAGTTCTATCATCATAAGCACACTCACTTGGCAGACTTCCTAGCTCTCTAATTCTGTATTAGCATATACAGGTTTTTTGTTGTTGTTTTTTTTTTTAATGGTTTTTCAAGGTAGGGTTTCACTCTAGCCCAGGCTGACCTGGAATTCACTATGTAGTTGCAGGGTGGCCTTGAACTCACAAGAGATCCTTCTATCTCTGCCTCCTGAGTGCTGGGATTAAAGATATGTGCCACCACACTTGGCTAGCATATACAGTTTTAAATAGTGCTTTTCAAAATGTATTTATTTATTAGAGACAGAGAGAAAGAGAGTGAGAATGGACATGCCAGGGCCTGTAGCCACTGCAAACGAACTCCAGATGCATTTGCCACCATGTGCATCTGGTTTATGTGGGGAGACTTGAACCTAGGTACTGCTAAGTCATCTCTCTAGCCCTGTTTTTTTTTTTTTTTTTTTTTTTTTTTTTTTTTTTTGAGGTAGGGTCTTACTCTAGCCCAGGCTGATCTGGAACTCATTCTGTAGTTCCAGACTGGCCTAGAACTCAGAACAATCCTCCTACCTCTGCCTCCTAAGTGCTGGGATTAAAGATATGTACCACCACGCCCTGCCTTTTTTTTTTTTTTTTTGAAAGACAGATTCTCATAATGTAGCACAGGCTGGTCTTCAACTTGAGATGTTCCTGGCCTCAGCCTCCCCACTGGCAGGGCTTATCAAGTATGTTCAACCATGCCCAGTTCCACAATGCTCCTTGCAAATCAGAAATAAGAGCATTACTAAATCTTCAAATGATTAATAGTTCTACATCAAGTATCTTTTCATTTTTCCAAGCACCTTGTAAAATTAAAGATGTTACAAAAGGCAACTATGAAGACAGTGTAATTTCATGGTACCCTCCAGATATTTCTCTTTATAGCATTGTACAAATGAATGGAAAAATTCTGTACACCAAAGAACTTCAAATTTCTTTGAAGGGACAGATCTATTATATAAGCATTTTTAGGCTTTTTAGCATAAGAAGAAATTACAAAAATTGAGGCAATTCGGGGCTGGAGAGATGGCTTAGTAGTTAAGGTACTTGCCTGCAAAGCCAAAGGACCCAGGTTCAATTCCCCAGTACCCACGTAGGGCCGGATGCACAAGGTAACATGTGCGTCTGGAGTTCGTTTACAGTGGCTAAAGGCCTTCACGCACCCATTCTCTCTGTATTTGCCTCTTTTTCTTCTCTCTCTCAAATAAATAAATAAAAATATATTTTTTTAATTGAGGCAATTCATTCAGAACTGCAAAGCAACAGGTAACCCAGGCCAGTGGAACACTTACCCTCTGCTTTTGCTCTTCTGTTCGAACATCACTGCGGACATTGGCCCATGGGATATCTTCAGGCCACCAGATGGGCTTGCAGCTTTCCTTCCCCCAGCCTGGCTTTCCCCGGCCTGTGGAGTACTTGAGCATCTCTGGGATAAATGCCCGGAGCTGGGCCTGGAAGAGAGGAGCGCAGTCTCAGACCTCACAAGCAATACCTGGGATGTGCTTATGTTCTCTGCCAACAAACTATGAAACAGGGAACCTTTATATATATATGTAAATATATATATAAGAATATATATATATTCTTTTTTTTTGAGGTAGGCCCAGGCTGACCTTCAACACACAGCAATCCTCTATTTTTGTCTCCAGAGTGCTAGGATTAAAGGCACCACACCCAACTACAAATAATTTTTTAAAAAAATATTTTTATTTTTATTTATTTATTTGACAGAGAAAGAGAGAGAGAGAGAGAGAGAATGGGCCTGCCAGGGCCTCCAGCCCCTGCAAACAAACTCCAGACGCGTGCGCCCCCTTGTGCATCTGGCTAACATGGGTCCTGGGGAATCACCTGGTTTTGCAGGCAAATGCCTTAACCATTAAGCCATCCCTCCAGCCCCCCCCCTTTTTTTTTGATGTAGAGTCTCACTCTAGCTCAGGCTGACCCGGAATTCACTATGTAGTCTCAGGGTGGCCTTGAACTCTCTGCAATCCTGCTACCTCTGCCTCCTGAGTGCTGGGATTAAAGGCATGCACCACCATGCCCAGCTTTACAAATAATTTTTTTTTTTTTTTTTTTGGTTTTTCAAGGTAGGGTATCACTCTAGCCCAGGCTGACCTGGAATTCACTATGTAGTCTCAGGGTGGCCTTGAACTCACAGCGATCCTCCTACCTCTGCCTCCCGAGTGTTGGGATTAAAGGCATGTGCCACCATGTCCGGCCAGTTTTTTTTTTTTTTTTTTTTGTTTTGTTTTTTGAGGTAGGGTCTCACTCTGGTGCAGGCTGACCTGGAATTCACTATGTGGTCTCAGGGTGACCTCGAACTCATGGTGATCCTCCTACCTCTGCCTCCCGAGTGCTGGGATTAAAGGTGTGTGTCACCACACCCAGCTTACAAATAATTTTTTAAGGTGGGGAAAATGAAAGTATTGTTGAAGGATAATGAGTATGGTATCACTTTAATAGTGGAGATCTAGCTACTTATCAGGCATTCTTCTAATTCTTCCTGTGAAAAACAGTAAATCTTCTTACACAAGAAGACAACATGAATTGTTATATACTAGGGAACCAGGAACCCAAATCAGTAATATTCGCTCTGTTAATTCTTGTGCCGACCATGACACTGCACCTCTCTTCCTAAGTGCCCCCATCCCAGACAGTCTCCTGCCTACAGGATATGATATAATATACTCCATGTATATTTGCCTCTGCGGCAACAAGTAGCAGGCTTAAGAGAAATGTATCCATTTGCAAACCCATGCTATCAGCTGTCTCATGAGGTCATTCCTTCAGTTATTTTAAGAAAGTGCATCTCAAAGTCATTTTTCGCTTCATCCTGATTTGTGAAGAGTATCTTGGATATACAGACTAGAAAAGAACTTATTCTTCACACCCATTTTATATTTTTATATAAGCAGCAGCTTCCTCAATGCACAAATGAAATAAACTGATACTACAGACTTAAAAGTTCCCTTTTAATTCCATTAATAGTTTACAAAAAAATGGAGAGCTCTCCCCTCCCCTCCCCCAAGGTAGGGTCTTACTTTTAGCCTAGGCTGACCTGGAATTCACTCTACAGTCCCAGGCTGGCTTTGAACTCACAGCGATCCTTCTACCTCTGCTGGGGTTAAAACAGTGTACTGCCATGCCTGCTGAGAGTTCTTTATATCCATACCTAGGAAAGTCAGAAGAAGACAACGAATACGCTGCCTCAAAATTAACAAGAGAGGGCTGGAGAGAAGGCCTAGTGGTAAAGGCACTTGCCAAAGCCTAGGAACTCATGTTTGAATCCCCAGGTTCCATGTAAGCCAGATGCACAGTGACACAAGTGCGCAATGTTGCACACGCACACAAAGGGACACACGCATCTGGAGTATGTTTGCCACGGCTGAAGGCCCTGGTGTGCCCATTCTCTCTCTCTCTCTCTCTCTCTGCTCCCCCCCCCCCCACACCGCCAAAAAAAACCTAACAAGATAGTAAATTGTTCAGAAAGAAGACACTGGGAGGACACAAATCAATCACTCCACTTCTGGTCTTTTACCCCACTTGTGGCTAGAGCTCTCTATGCTCTGCATTTCTGGGTCATTCTGGCACCTGCCTGTGGACACCTTTTTGCTTAGTCTTATTTTGCCTCTCACACACCAGGCTTCCCACTGAGCTTCAGTCACTGGCCGGGAACTTTTCATGTGGACACAGGATGGGCCTCCTCACTTAAGTCTCTACTTCCTCCAAACACACACTATCTTCTGAATTTTGTCTCTGCCAGTACGCTGACACCCCCTTTCCTCAGCCACTCAAACTCCAAACGGATGCCAGACGTATGCACCACTTTGTGCATGTGGCTTCACGTGGGTACTGAGGGATTGAACCGAGGCCATAAGGCTTTGCACACAAGTGCCTTTAACCACTGAGTCATCTTTGCAACCAAGCTTTTTTTTTTTTTTTTTTTTTCTTTTTCCCCCTGAGGCAGGGTCTCACTCTAGCTCAGGGTGACCTGGAATTCACGATGCAGAGTGATCCTCCTACCTCTGCCTCTGAGTGCTGGGATTAAAGGCGTGCGCCACCACGCCCGACACCTTTTCTTTTCTTAAAAAAATAGTTTATTTATTTATATTTATTTATTTATCTATTTATTTATTTATTTGACAGAGAAAGAGGGAAGGAGAGAGAGAGAAAGGGGGGGGGGGATGGGCGTGCCAGGGCCTCCAGCTAATGCAAACGAACTCCAGACGTGTGTGCCCCCTTGTGCATCTTGCTAAGGTGGGTCCTGGGGAATCAAACCTGGGTCCTTGGCTTTGCAGGCAAACGCCTTAACCGCTAAGCCATCCCTCCAGCTCAAAACCTTTTGTTTTTAAGCATAAAAAAAAAAGTTTTAAGCAATTACTCTCCAAATCTACAAATGCAAAGAAATAATGCTTCAGAACTACCAAAGCTCTATCCAGTCACAGCCTTCATCCTAAATCTGCCATTATGCTTCTTTCTAGCCCAAGGCCAAATGTAACCACTTGCCAAGAAAGGTATACTTTAAGGATGTGAGATCAAAAAAAAAATTTTTTTTAGCCAGGCATGGTGGTTCATGTCTTTAATCGCAGTATGTGGGAGGCTGAGATAGGAGAACCACCATGAGGTGCCAGCCTGAGCTATAGGGTGAGTTTCAGGTCACCCGGGAATACAATGAGACCCTGCCCACAAATATTATCTATTTTCTTTCTTCTATTTTTTTGGTGTGTGTGCACATGCACATGTAGCAGCCAGAGGGTGATGCCAGGTGTCTTCCTCCATAGCTCTCCACCTTATTTTTTATTATTTATTTATTTATTTTTATTTTTGGTTTTTTGAGTTAGGGTCTCACTCTAGCCCAGGCTGACCTGGAATTCACTCTGTATTCTCAGGCTGGCCTTGAACTCCACCTCTGCCTCCCTAGTATGGAATTAAAGGTATGCCACCACACCTGGATTCCACCTTATTTTTATTTTTTCAAAATTTTTTGTTGTTCATTTTTATTTGTTTGAGAGCGACAGACAGAGAGAGAAAGAGGCAGAGAGAGAGAGAGACAGAGACAGAGAGAGAAAGAGGCAGAGAGAGAGAGAGAATGGGCCTGCCAGGGCCTCCAGCCCCTGCAAACAAACTCCAGACGCGTGCGCCCCCTTGTGCATCTGGCTAACATGGGTCCTGGGGAATCACCTGGTTTTGCAGGCAAATGCCTTAACCATTAAGCCATCCCTCCAGCCCCCCCCTTTTTTTTTTGATGTAGAGTCTCACTCTAGCTCAGGCTGACCCGGAATTCACTATGTAGTCTCAGGGTGGCCTTGAACTCTCTGCAATCCTGCTACCTCTGCCTCCTGAGTGCTGGGATTAAAGGCATGCACCACCATGCCCAGCTTTACAAATAATTTTTTTTTTTTTTTTTTTTTTTTTTTGGTTTTTCAAGGTAGGGTATCACTCTAGCCCAGGCTGACCTGGAATTCACTATGTAGTCTCAGGGTGGCCTTGAACTCACAGCGATCCTCCTATCTCTGCCTCCCGAGTGTTGGGATTAAAGGCATGTGCCACCATGTCCGGCCACAGTTTTTTTTTTTTTTGTTTTTTGTTTTGGTTTTTTGAGGTAGGGTCTCACTCTGGTCCAGGCTGACCTGGAATTCACTATGTGGTCTCAGGGTGACCTCGAACTCATGGTGATCCTCCTACCTCTGCCTCCCGAGTGCTGGGATTAAAGGTGTGTGTCACCACACCCAGCTTACAAATAATTTTTTAAGGTGGGGAAAATGAAAGTATTGTTGAAGGATAATGAGTATGGTATCACTTTAATAGTGGAGATCTAGCTACTTATCAGGCATTCTTCTAATTCTTCCTGTGAAAAACAGTAAATCTTCTTACACAAGAAGACAACATGAATTGTTATATACTAGGGAACCAGGAACCCAAATCAGTAATATTCGCTCTGTTAATTCTTGTGCCGACCATGACACTGCACCTCTCTTCCTAAGTGCCCCCATCCCAGACAGTCTCCTGCCTACAGGATATGATATAATATACTCCATGTATATTTGCCTCTGCGGCAACAAGCAGCAGGCTTAAGAGAAATGTATCCATTTGCAAACCCATGCTATCAGCTGTCTCATGAGGTCATTCCTTCAGTTATTTTAAGAAAGTGCATCTCAAAGTCATTTTTCGCTTCATCCTGATTTGTGAAGAGTATCTTGGATATACAGACTAGAAAAGAACTTATTCTTCACACCCATTTTATATTTTTATATAAGCAGCAGCTTCCTCAATGCACAAATGAAATAAACTGATACTACAGACTTCAAAAGTTCCCTTTTAATTCCATTAATAGTTTACAAAAAAATGGAGAGCTCTCCCCTCCCCTCCCCCAAGGTAGGGTCTTACTTTTAGCCTAGGCTGACCTGGAATTCACTCTACAGTCCCAGGCTGGCTTTGAACTCACAGCGATCCTTCTACCTCTGCTGGGGTTAAAACAGTGTACTGCCATGCCTGCTGAGAGTTCTTTATATCCATACCTAGGAAAGTCAGAAGACGACAACGAATACGCTGCCTCAAAATTAACAAGAGAGGGCTGGAGAGAAGGCCTAGTGGTAAAGGCACTTGCCAAAGCCTAGGAACTCATGTTTGAATCCCCAGGTTCCATGTAAGCCAGATGCACAGTGACACAAGTGCGCAATGTTGCACACGCACACAAAGGGACACACGCATCTGGAGTATGTTTGCCACGGCTGAAGGCCCTGGTGTGCCCATTCTCTCTCTCTCTGCTCCCCCCCCCCACACCGCCAAAAAAAACCTAACAAGATAGTAAATTGTTCAGAAAGAAGACACTGGGAGGACACTCCACTTCTGGTCTTTTACCCCACTTGTGGCTAGAGCTCTCTATGCTCTGCATTTCTGGGTCATTCTGGCACCTGCCTGTGGACACCTTTTTGCTTAGTCTTATTTTGCCTCTCACACACCAGGCTTCCCACTGAGCTTCAGTCACTGGCCGGGAACTTTTCATGTGGACACAGGATGGGCCTCCTCACTTAAGTCTCTACTTCCTCCAAACACACACTATCTTCTGAATTTTGTCTCTGCCAGTACGCTGACACCCCCTTTTCTCAGCCACTCAAACTCCAAACGGATGCCAGACGTATGCACCACTTTGTGCATGTGGCTTCATGTGGGTACTGAGGGATTGAACCGAGGCCATAAGGCTTTGCACACAAGTGCCTTTAACCACTGAGTCATCTTTGCAACCAAGCTTTTTTTTTTTTTTTTTTTTTTCTTTTTCTTTTTCCCCCTGAGGCAGGGTCTCACTCTAGCTCAGGGTGACCTGGAATTCACGATGCAGAGTGATCCTCCTACCTCTGCCTCTGAGTGCTGGGATTAAAGGCGTGCGCCACCACGCCCGACACCTTTTCTTTTCTTAAAAAAATAGTTTATTTATTTATATTTATTTATTTATCTATTTATTTATTTATTTGACAGAGAAAGAGGGAAGGAGAGAGAGAGAAAGAGAGGGGGGGGGGGGATGGGCGTGCCAGGGCCTCCAGCTAATGCAAACGAACTCCAGACGTGTGTGCCCCCTTGTGCATCTTGCTAAGGTGGGTCCTGGGGAATCAAACCTGGGTCCTTGGCTTTGCAGGCAAACGCCTTAACCGCTAAGCCATCCCTCCAGCTCAAAACCTTTTGTTTTTAAGCATTAAAAAAAAAGCTTTAAGCAATTACTCTCCAAATCTACAAATGCAAAGAAATAATGCTTCAGAACTACCAAAGCTCTATCCAGTCACAGCCTTCATCCTAAATCTGCCATTATGCTTCTTTCTAGCCCAAGGCCAAATGTAACCACTTGCCAAGAAAGGTATACTTTAAGGATGTGAGATCAAAAAAAAATTTTTTTTTAGCCAGGCATGGTGGTTCATGTCTTTAATCGCAGTATGTGGGAGGCTGAGATAGGAGAACCACCATGAGGTGCCAGCCTGAGCTATAGGGTGAGTTTCAGGTCACCCGGGAATACAATGAGACCCTGCCCACAAATATTATCTATTTTCTTTCTTCTATTTTTTTGGTGTGTGTGCACATGCACATGTAGCAGCCAGAGGGTGATGCCAGGTGTCTTCCTCCATAGCTCTCCACCTTTTTTATTATTATTTATTTATTTTTATTTTTGGTTTTTTGAGTTAGGGTCTCACTCTAGCCCAGGCTGACCTGGAATTCACTCTGTATTCTCAGGCTGGCCTTGAACTCCCACCTCTGCCTCCCTAGTATGGAATTAAAGGTATGCCACCACACCTGGATTCCACCTTATTTTTATTTTTTCAAAATTTTTTGTTGTTCATTTTTATTTGTTTGAGAGCGACAGACAGAGAGAGAAAGAGGCAGAGAGAGAGAGAGAGAGAGAGAGAGAGAGAGAGACAGAGACAGAGAGAGAATGGGCGAGGCAGGGCCTCCAGCCACTGCAAACGAACTCCAGACACATGCGACCCCTTGTGCATCTGGCTAACGTGGGTCCTGGAGAATCGAGCCTCGAACCGGGTTCCTTAGGCTTCACAGGCAAGCGCTTAACCGCTAAGCCATCTCTCCAGCCCTCCACCTTATTTTTAAAGAGATTTTCTGTACCTATAGCTCACTGATTCAGGTAGTCGAGCTAGCTACCTGCCTCCACTTCCCCAGCGCTGGGACTACAAGTACACACTGCCATTCACATGGGTGCTGGTGAGTATGGTGGTGGCTGGCGTAGTGGCTAAAGGGACTTGTTCCCCATGCGTACTAGGGATCCACATAGGCTCTCATGCTCACGCTGCAACTACTGCACTGACAAGCCATCTCCCCAGTCCCTAGCAGACTACTTTTAAGCTATCTCAAATAAATAATGCTAAGAAAGATTCAAGAGACCAATTTTTTTTTCCTTTTCTTTATAAAGTCATGGGCTTACTATTATATAGCCCAGGCTGTACTTGAACTTAAGATCATCCTGTCTCACCCTCCTAAGTGCTGGGATTACAGGTATATATGACCATGCCGACCTAGAGAGACTTTAAGGGGAAAATCAGTTGTCTAGTATAGAAAGAGTTAATAATTCCTTTCCAGAAGTCAGCTATGTGTCCTCATTACCAGTTTGATTAATTACTGGTCCTGGTGAGTTTTGGAAAGAAAAGCTTCTCAATGCGCTCGTTAAGATAGGTTTGTCTAATCCACAGGGACACAATCAACAGGATCAGCACAGGTAGAAGTCTTTCTTTTCAGCCTGTCCTTTAATTGGGCTGGAATAAGCCTGCCTGGCCATTTTCATTCTGACTTCGGGCACTATGTAGCCCTATGTGGCCAGTAAGTTTACTCCAAAATCAGCACAGTAAAAAACACTACACCTTTGAGGATACAATCAAGAAAAGAAAAGGGATCAAATTCACATCAGATTTTATAATCATAGAAAACGTTAATAAAAATTGAGAAAAAAATAAAACAATAGACTGAGGAAAAAAAAATTCACACCAGAGGCAATTAAAAGTAAAGATTAGGTGGAAACTGAACTAGGTGTAGCGGCAGCAGCACACCCTTGTGATGCCAGCATTTGGGTGACAGAGGTAGGAGGATCAGAAGTTTGGAAGCCATCCTTGGCTAAATAGCAAATTTAAGGACAGCCTTAGCTACATGAGAACTTACCTCTTTTCTTGTTGGTGATTTATATTTTTATTTATGGGGGGGGGATAGGTTTGCTAGGGCCTCTGGCAACTGCAAATAAATTCCAGATGCATGCACCACTTAGTCCATCTGGCTTTACATGCATATTGGAGAATCAAACCTAGGCCATAAGGCCTTGCAAGCAAGCACCCTTAACTGCTGAGCTATCTCCCAGACCCCCCCTTTTTTTTTTAAATATATGTTTTAAAATGTATTTATTATTTGAGAGTGAGAGAGATAGAGAATGGGCGCACCAGGGCCTCCAGCTGCTGCAAACAAACTCCAGATGCGTGCACCACCTTGCACATCTTACGTGGGTCCTGGGGAAATCAAACCTAGGTCCTTGGGCTTTGCTGGCAAGGGCCTTAACCACTAAGCCATCTCTCCAGCCCGACCCTTGTTTTTTCTTTTTTAAATGAGAGAGAGAATTAGCAAACCAGGGCCTTCAGCCACTGTAACCGAACTCTAGATGCATGTATCACCTTGTGCATCTGGTTTACATAGGTACTGGGTAACTGAACCCAGGACCTTTAGCTTTGCAGGCAAGCATCTAAGTGGCTAAGCCATATCTCCAGCCTCCCTTGATTCTTGGTTTTTGTTTTTGGTTTTTGAGATAGGGTTTCACTCTAGCTCAGGCTGACCTGGAATTCACTAGCCTCAGGGATCCTCCTACCTCTGCCTCCCAAGTGCTGGGATTAAAGGCGTGTGCAACCACGCCCGGCTCCCTTGTTTTTTAAGGCAGGGTCTCACTGCATCCCCAGCTGACCTAGAAATCACTCTGTATCCCAAGGTTGGCCTTGAACCCATAATAATCTTCCTACTTGGGCCTCCTGAGTGCTGGAATTATAGGCATGAGCCACCATGCACAGCAATGAGACCCTATCTAGAGGCCACCCTGAAACTACATACTGAATTGCAGGTCAGCATGAACTACAATAAGACTCTACCTTGAAAAACCAACCCCCCCCCCAAAAAAAAGGAGCAAAAGAGGGCCAGGTGTGATGGCACATGCCTTTAATCCCAGCATTTGGGAGTCTCAGTTAGGAGGATCACTGTGAGTTTGAGGCCAGTCTGAGACTACATAGCAAATTCCAGGTCAGGCTGGGCTACAGTGACATCCTACCTCAACACCCTCCCCTGCCAAAAAACAAACAAGGGGCTGAAGAGATGGCTTAGTGGTTAAGGCATCTGCCTGCAAAGCCAAAGGACCCAGGTTTAATTCTCTAGTACCCACATAAAGCCAGATGCACAAGGCGGCACAACCATCTGGGGTTTGTTTGCAGTGTCTGGAGGCCCTGGCATGCCCATTTTCTCTCTATCTGCCTCTCTCATAAATAAATAAATAAATAAATAAATAAATAAAATACAAAGAAGATCTGCACAAGACTAGGCTCCTCATTAAAATTCCCTGAGGAATTTTAATGGAGTTAGTGGTTGATGGAAAAGGGAAAGATATTTTCTTCAGTGGTGTAGCCTCTGGTAAGGTGCCCATGTTCCTGCAAAAAAATCCTTGTCTATGGCCCCTGCTGTAAGAAAATCTAATAATGAAACCCAATGTGTAACAACAACAACCAAAGTACTAGTAGTAGAGGGAGGGAAAGATAAAAGTAGAAGGGGCAAGTTCAGAAGAGAAAAAGGATTTAGTATGAAGGGAACAAAGTGGGTAACAGGGTAAATATAATGGAAATACACTGTGTACATATATGGAAAATGTCATAATGAAACCCACTGTATATAATTAACATGTATGATTAACGATTTTAATAAAAATCATTAAAAAAAAACCCCACTGTGACATCTCTCTAGCCTGCACTTGACATTGACATTAAAATGAATACTACTAAGCTGTCCTCCAGACACCTATCCCACTCCCAGCAAGAGTAAAAGGCTATATCCAATTTTCCATATGTTCTTTCACTTTCTATGCACTGTTTATAATGCTTTGCTTATTTTTCTACAGATTGGAGACATGGCTCAGCAGTTAAAGTGTTTGCTTGCTTATTTTTCTAAACCTTTAATTAATTTTAAGGAAATATTAGTCTGTTTGGGATGTTACATCTTTGCCACATAAACACTTAACTCCTGAACCATCTCTCCAGTCATTAGTCTCCTATATGTTACTGCTTAATCTCACACAGCCTACATAATGTTGGGTTTTTGTTTTATTTTTTGTTGTCTGTTTGTTTGTTTTCTTTGTTTTTCAAGATAAGGTTTTGTTTAAGTCCAGGCTAACCTGGAATTCACTATGTAGTCTCAGGGTGGCCCCAAACTCATGGCAACCCTCCTACCCCTACCTTCCAAGTACTGGGATTAAAAGCGTATACCATCACACCTGTAAAACATGGCATGGCATCATAAGTCTGCTTTGTATACAGTTTCTGACACAACAATATGACACAATGTAGCACATGCATCTGGAGTTCACTTTAAAAAAAATTAACTCCTTATTTTTATTCCCTCTGTCCCTGGTAACCTCTATTTTTTTTTTCCCCCCCTATTTGGATTTTAGAGGCAGGGTTTCACTCTCGTCCAGGCTGACCTGGAATTCACTATGTAGTCTCAGGGTGGCCTCAAAGTTGTGGCTATGCTCCTAACTCTGCCATGAGTTCAAGGCCACCCTGAGACTACATAGTGAATTCCTGGTCAGCCCAAGCTACAGTGAAACCCTAACGGGGGAGGGGGGCGGGGGCGGAGATGACATATTATTTGTTTATTTATTTTGGTTTTTAAAGGTAGGGTTTCACTCTAGCTCAGGCTGACCTGGAATTCACTGTGTAGTCTCAGGGTGGTCTTGAGCGCACAGTGATCCTCCTACCTCTGCTTCCCGAGTGCTGGGATTAAAGGCGTGCGCCACCACACTCAACCTGGTAACCTCTATTTTCTGCCTCTATAATTTCACCCATTTGAAGAATATGTCATGTAAGTGAGATCACATGCTACTTTCTGTTTATGTCTATCTTAATTCACTTAGCATGTTTTCTTCTCTTCAGTTACAGGAGACCAGATATATACTTTGTGAAAACAAAACAAAACCCTCCAACACTATACTGATAATGGGCTGAACTTTTTTTGGGTTTTGTGGTAGGGTCTCACTCTAGCCCAGGCTGACCTGGAATTCACTATGTAATCTCAAGGTGGCCTCGAACTCATGGTGATCCTCCTACCTCTGCCTCCCGAGTGCTGGGATTAAAGGCATGCGCCACCATGCCCGGCTTGTTTTTTGACAGAAGTCAAACCTGTGGATAACTTCTTCCTAAGGAAGTCACTGCTGTGCTGTATGTTTCTGAAGGTTTTCCTGAAACTAATGAAGAGTTACTATCCTGTTACATCATCACTCTGAGGGACTATTAAAGCAACAAACATTACCCCAGTGACAGTAAGAGGGGAACAGCAAGTTCAAGGGGGCAGAGGGGGAAGAGAATTTTAACCAGGTCTTTCAGAGATGATTCTTGTATAATATAATCTTTGCCTGGATTCTTCAAATATAGCTCTCCCAAAGATCTACACCTCCCCACCCTCAAACATGAGAATTACATTGCACTCAATTGTGGCAAAGAGCAGAATTGACTTTCTATTAGCAAAGTCATAAGTACTGCTTAAAGACTCTTCAAGAAACAAGGTTTTATTTCTTAGCCCAAAGTGCAGCCTGAGAGCTAGCACCACTGTCATCACCTGGGAGCTTGTTGGTAGGGCACAATCTCAGGGCCCTCTCCAGACCCACTGACTCAGTGGGCAATTAACAGAACTCTCAAGGTGATTCCTAGCCACAATGATGTTTGAGAAACACAGAAGAAATCCACTCTCTTCTAGACCCTGGTCTATAGTATCAGAACAATCTGCGAACTTGACTTCCACATGTTCTGAAAGAGACGCTAGGGACAGCTGTACACACCTGTAGTCCCCACTACCCAGAAGGCCAAGACAGAAGGATTGCTTGACACCAGGGGTCCAAGACTAACCCGGGCAACACAGAGTCTCACTCCAAGCTAATGCCTCCTGCCAAGCTTTATCCCAGCCTCCTCCAATGTTTATATAGGGTGGGGGCAGATAGATACAGGATTACGGCTATGTTCTTACAGGTACCTACAATTTTCATTTAATTACTAAAAATACTAAAGTTCTGTGGGTTTTTTTCTTAACCACAAATGTATCAGAATTAAGATATATTCACAGCAATAAAATGGAAGTTTTACAGGTTAAGCACTCTATTTATTAATAAAAGAATTTATAGAAATGTACACATTTATACATGCACACCCACACCCACTTTTTTAAACAGCCACGTAGCCCAGACTATTCTTGAACTTGCTGTGTAGCTAAAGGTAGCCTTGAACTCCTGACCCCCCTTCCTTCACCTTCTAGGTGCTGAGATTACAGATGTGTATCCCCACACCTGACCAAGAGTTACCCTAAAAAGGATGAAAACAAAAAGAAAGCACAACCAACAAAACAGTCCCCTGCAGAGCTCCTTCCTACAAGAACAGGGCAATCAATTCCCACAAAAGTTCCACTACTCTGTCCTGGTAATTCCGTCTGCATAGGAAATAAATTTGAGTTTGTTTTTAGTACAGTAGACATTTAGCGTAGATTAGAAGAAAGTAATTTGAGTGATAATCCTAGGTAGCTTTATAGGAAAAGAGGGAACAGCACTGACAATAGGGATTTATTTATTCCTAGCTGCTTTGTAAACTGCTTCTTCCATTTATGCCTCAGGTTTCAACCTGCAATGCATGCTGGTATCTGTACTCACTTCAGTGCTGAGAAAATTAAAAGTCCCCAGTTCACTAACTTTCTCCAGTAAAGCACAGGGTAAGAGACTGGTAAATTCAAGTTATCCAAAAGTCAGTAGTAATAATAACCTTGTGAGATGCCTTGGTTTCAAAGCACTTTACAATACATAAGTTCTGTTTCCTCTGACTTCATGAGGCATTAAGATGAAGGTGAGAATGAATGCTAATTAATATACAATGCAAGCTGGACTAGAGACTAGACCATACTTCCTCTTCATCATGCTATCACTTTTAAAACTAAATAATAAAAACCCTAAAAGGAAATGTTAGCACAAATTACCCAGGTAATCCACATACCTGGGTAATTATCAAGCTAATGCACTGACTTCCCATCTTAAAAGAAGGAGAAAATAAATGACTTAGGGGTGTTCTCTGAAGCTTGGTGATCCTATTCCCTGGGGAGGGGAGCTTAGCTTGCCAATGCTATGGTAGTACTCAGAATTAACAGGCAAAACACCAAACCAAAACAAAAACCATAAAAACAGCACACCAGCTCAAGACTAAACCTGTCTCCTTGATTGTGATGTCTCAGAACCTGAAGTCTTGGGCTGGAGATATGGCTTAGTGGTCAAGGCGCTTGTCTGCAAAGCCTAAGGACCCAGGCTCGACTCCTCAGAACCCAAGTAAGCCAGATGCACAAGGTGAGGCATGCTCACAAGGTCACACATGTGCATAAGGTGGTGCCTGTGTCTGTGGCTAGAGGTCCTGGCAAGTCAATCCCTCCCCCAATTAAAAAAAAAAAAAACCAAACCCTGAAGTGTCCTGTTCAGGCTAAATAAACCTCAATAAAGTTTCCTTGTCTAATCAGAGAAAGGAAAAGAACTGTCCACAGAGATAAGGGTGAGCATGTGCCCTTAGTCAGGGGGATCCTCTTGGCACTCCCATGTCTTCTCCAAGGCCATCACTGCCTCCCTGTCATAATGAGCATGCATCTCATGCTGGTCACATCACCAACGACAAAGTTAGGAAAAGTGATTAGAGGCCCGCCTACAGCCCTGCCTCTACATCTCCTCCTCACTTCCCGCCCCTTACCTGGGTCATTTTGTCCACAGAGACAGGAATCCCGTCGATGGTGAGAGGTGGCAGTTCGGAATTAACCTCCTGTGGCGCAGGGGCGTGTTCTGCCAGAGCAGACTCCAAGTCTTCCAGGATCATGCTCTTGTACTTTCGCACCTGCAGGGAATTAAGGGCACAAGTAAACAAGATGCCCCACAACCAGGGAGGGCTAGTGCCAGGCAACAAGAGAGTGGGTAGGGCTGGTCTCCCTGAGCCACTGCAGAGCCCTAGGAACAAACACCCCTGCAACTACCAGGTAAAAATACCCGTTGGCCCCAAAGACATGACACTGAACCAAAGCAAATGAAAAGATGATGAAATTACAGGTAACAGTAACAAAGCGCCTGAGGGAAAAGTCCTATAGAAATACTACTACTCAGTTAAAAGTCATGTTTTCTCAGTCAACATAAATCCATCTAAGAGGAACAGCATTCATTATTCTGCATTCCCTAGGCCAGTAGTGTTCTGGATCACATTTAATTGTAGCAGTTAACTGTCAAAATAATTTTCAAGCTGGGCGTGGTGGCGCACGCTTTTAATCCAAGCACTTGGGAGGCAGAGGTAGGAGGACTGCTGTGAGTTCGAGGCCAGCCTGAGACTACAGAGTGGATTGTGAATTCCAGGTCGGACTGTGCTTCATGCTACCTCGGGGGGGGGGGGGGGGGAGAGAATCCAAGATCCAAGGACTTAGGTCTCTAAATTTTAAAACATGTATTTGGACTGGAGAGATGGCTTAGTGGCTAAGGCACTTGCCTATGATGTCTAAGGACCCAGGTTCGGTTCTCCAGGTCCCACATAAGCCAGATGCACATGGTGGCACATGTGTCTGGAGTTCATTTGCAGTGGCTAGAGGCCCTGGCATGCCCATTCTCTCTCTCTCACTCTCTCTGTCTCAAATAAATAAAAATAAATTAAAAAAACATATTTAAGACTGTTACTTTTTTGTGTGTTTTGTTTTGCTTTGTTTTGAGGTAGGGTCTCACTCTGGCCCAGGATGACTTGGAATTCACTGTATAGTCTCCGGGTGGCCTCGAACTCATGGCAATCCTCCTACTTCTGCCTCCTGACTGCTGGGATTAAAGGTGTGCACCACCACACCCAGCTAAGACTGTTAGTTTTTTTTTTAAGTATATTTTATTTATTTATTTGAGAGAGAGAGAGAGAGAAAGAGAAAGATTGAAAGAGAATGGGCACGCCAGGGCCTCCAGCCACTGCGAACGAACTCCAGATGCATGCACCCCCTTGTGCGTCTGGCTTACATGGGTCCTGGAGAACTGAACCGGGATCCTTTGGCTTTGTAGGCAAATGCCTTAACTGCTAAGCCATCTCTCCAGTCCCCTAAGACTGTTACTATTTGGCAAAGACAGGTACCACGTAGTCAGAAGACTTAAGTACATATGAGGCTAAACCAAAAAGAATCAGACCGGACAGGAGACAGAACGTGGTGGAGTGCCACACTACCAGTGGGGCCTGAGGTCAGAGAGAGCCCCACTGGTCAAACCTTCCTCCTTCAGGTACTCCCTGGGGCAGAGGTAAACTCCAAGGCCAAGATGCCTCTTTACTAGCCTGGGCTAGTGAATCAGATAGTGTAGTTCCTTCCCTCTACTCCAGCGCTGCTGCAAAAGGTCAAGAACTCAGTAGCAACTGCAGCAGAGCAACGTGTGCATGCACACGCTCTTCTATCAGGAGCACGAAGGAAAGGCAGGCACTGGATCCTGCAACTACCAACAATGGGTTCATTCACTTCAAGAATGCGCAAGGAGGATCAGGATACCTTGGGGATAATGAAACTATGAAATTATGGAAATGTAACAAGAAGATGGGATGGGGGCTGGAGGGATGGTTTAGCAGTTAAGGCGTTTGCCTGCAAAGCCAATGGACCCAGGTTCAATTCCCCAGGACCCATGTTACCCAAATGTACAAGGGGGTGCACACGTCTGGAGTTCGTTTGCAGTGGCTGTAGGCCTTGGTGTGCCCATTGTCCTCCCCCCCCTTTCTGTCAAATAAATAAATAAAATATTTTTTAAAAAAGAAGAAGGGAGCCAGGCGTGGTGGTGCACGCCTTTAATCCCAGCACTCGGGAGGCAGAGGTAGGAGGATCACCGTGAGTTCGAGGCCACCCTAAGACTACATAAAGAATTCCAGGTCAGCATGGGCTAGAGTGAGACCCTACCTCAAAAAACAAAACAAAACAAAACAAAACAAAAGGAAGGGATGGGAAATTAACCTGCTTTCATGCATTATCTCATGGGGAAAGAAAGGAAGAGAAAATGTGGTTTGACAAGAAGGTCCAGCAATGTTTGAGTTTGTGTCTTTGGCAAAGCAAAAACCTTACTAGTATCTCAATATGAGGATCAAGCAGGCAAGATTCACCACCCCAAACATGTGGAAAAGTAAATGATTTTAGCTAAGCAGTCCAACTTCTATAAATATGTAGTCCTTTAAATTGGCTCATAACTGAAGGGATAAAAGAAAAATAACACAATGTTATGCTCATTATAACTCTACTGATTTAGTTTTATCATAGTTTCTAATACAAAAAGCTTAAAAAAATCATTATCAGTATTTTTATTATATAATAAGCACCTCATGTTGCCAAGGCAATTATAACGGATTCTATTTTCTTTTTCTGTATTCTGAATTTTTTTGTGGGTTTTTTGTTTGCTTGTTTGTTTTGTTTTGTTTTGCTCTATTCAGGTAGGGTCCCACTCTAGCCCAGGCTGACCTGGAACTCATTCTGTAGTCCCAGGCTGGCTTTGAACTCAAAACAATCCTCCTACCTCAGCTTCCTGAGTGCTGGGATTAATAGTGAGCTACCATGCCCAGCTTTGTATTTCGCATTTTTACATTTCTACTTGACAGGGAGAAAATCTCTAATCTTCCTAAAGTCTGGGTTCTAATGTTTGAACTTTACTATATCGAATTTTAGGTGTAGTTCCATAGTAAGAATGAGCGATAACAATATCAAAATGCCTTTCACTGTGCTGATAGCAAGCACCTGGCATTCAAAGATGGGAAAACATTAGGCCATTAGCCAGTTTTAAATAATTTGAGCCATTTTTTTTTTCAGGACATGAAGTTATTTATTCACTTTTTTATTAGTTATGTACACAGTGTGTAAACAGCCATGTTGGTACCATCTTTAGCCTCCTCCCTTCCTCCCCCCACTGCAGGGACCCTCCTCATTAGAGAAAGTGGGTCATGCATTGTGGGGTAGCCATCAGTTATGGGTAGGAGGCAGTGTCTCTGTGCATAATGTGCCAACTTGTGGCTTTAACAGTCTTTCCGGCCCCTCTTCTACGAAGTTCCCTGAGCCATGATGGGTTTGTTTTAGGTCTATTCAGTGATGAGGTCTTGGGAGCCTCTGTGTCTCTGGAATTTTGGCCATTTTGACGGGTCAGTGAAATTCTATGAGTATATACCTCAGTATTTCACTAAGCTTACCAGCGTTATATAACCCCTTAAATCAGTCTCGGCTTCATACTTCTAAGTAACTGGTCTGAGCTTCAGGTACAGCCATATACAGCACGCCTATCTAAGCTTGCTCAGCAATGTAGTTTTCCCAGAGTTATGAAGCAAGCATTTTCATTTTATTTGGTACTTCAGATCTGACATACCCTCACATTTGTCTGTACTCTGAAATTGGGGTGCATCTTAAAATTGCTGTGGACCCAGTTTCACGGGAACATGGCTGTCACTCTGCAAGCTGGTGAACATGGCTGTTATCTCTGGCACACACAGCAGCCCCTTGCCTTTTCAGTCAGCAAATCATTTAGCACCACTTACAGGGCTGGGGAGATGGGTCAGTGGTTAAGGTACTTGCCTGCAAAGCCCAACAATCCAGGTTTGATTTCCCAGCACTATGTAAAGCCAGATGTACAAAGTGGCACATGCATCTGGAGATCGTTCACAGTGGCACTATGCCCAGTGCACTCATTCCCTCTCTCTGTTTGCAAATAAAAATTTTTAAAAGCCACTTAAAATAAAACCAGCTGAGCTGTGTATGGTGGTGCACACCTTTAATCCCAGCACGTAGGAGGCAGAGTTAGGAGGACTGCCATGAGTTTGAGGCCCCTCTGAGACTATATAGTGAATTCCAGGTCAGGCTGAACTTAAGCAAGACCCTACCTCAAAAACAACAACATATAAATAAATAAATATAAAAACTGGGTACCAATGCTATGTAAAGTTTTTGAAACACCATCATTTAATATTCACTGAACAGTTATTCCATTCCAAGTACTACATAAATTATTCCTATTAATCACCCAAACAATTATAAGGAAAATACTATCATACTCACTTCACAGATAAGAAAACTGAAACAAGCCGGGCGTGGTGGCACACGCCTTTAATCCCAGCACTCGGGAGGCTGAGGTAGGAGGATCACTGTGAGTTCGAGGCCACCCTGAGAC
Source organism: Dipus sagitta (assembly GCA_036346955.1). NCBI lineage: Eukaryota > Metazoa > Chordata > Mammalia > Rodentia > Dipodidae > Dipus > Dipus sagitta. Next base: position 91,108,337 of record CM070780.1, on the reverse strand, counting down.
TACATAGTGAATTTCAGGTCAGCCTGAGCTAGAGTGAGACCCTACCTCGACCCCCCCCTCAAAAAAAAGAAAAAAGAAAATTGAATCAATAAACTCAAGTAACTTCCCCTAAAACATACAAGTGGTAAGAAGTATAGTTGGAAATTAAATTAATTTTGATTTAGCTTCAAAGCTTAAATAAATAAATTCACTATCATTTCAAAAACAAACAACAAACGAATGAACAAAAAACCCTACCTCCTACAAATCCCTCACTTTGTATAGGGTAAAGCCCAAGCTTCTCAGTCCATGATTCCAATCTTTATAATCCTCGCTTTTCCAATACTACTGTTTCCAGATAAAGCTGTGCCTGCCCAGCACTGCTGACTGTGTGAAGGGAGCTCCCTCCTGGGTTCCTAGCAGAACAGTCCCCCTTTATTTGTGGTTTCAGTTACCTAAGGTCAACTATGGCCCTAAAATATTAATACTGCCTTGATTCTTTCAAGAAATAAAAATCACAATCATAAATTTTTGTTACAGCTTACTGCTAAAATCATTTTATATTAGTTACTACAGTGAATTTCTTATGTGCCTAATTTTTTAAATTAAATTTTATCAAACACATGTACATATAGGAAAAAACACATGTAGTGCTTAGTACTGACTAGTTTCAGGCATCCACTGGGGCCCTGGAATGTATCGTCCCCTCATCCCTAGATAAACTCAGGGAGGCCTCCTGGGTCCTTGACTCACCTCACTCCTACTGTAGCTGGCCAGCCTCCTGGTGTTCTTTCCTGTCTCTGGGTCTTTAATTTTGCTTTCGCTCCAAATATTCACTTTTCAAGATCCAATGCAATTCCCCATGCTCTAAAAAAACACTCCCCAACTATTCTTGCCAAAATTGTCTTCCTGGGGCTGAGGTGATAGCTCAGTGATTAAAGGCATTTGCTTGTAAAGCCTACTGGCCCAAGTTCCCCAGTACCCACATACATGCACAAAGTAGCCCATGTGTCTAGAGTTTGTTTGCAGTGGCAGGAGGCCCTGCTGCGCTCTCTTCTCCTCTGCCTGTCTCTCTCTTTCAAACAAATAAATAAAAATGTTAAAAATGATCTTCCTGTTTTAAATTTCCAGTCACAAATAATCATGTCACTTACATTATTATCAAAATACATTTTACATGAGTGCATGAGATTATTGACTTGTTTATTTTTATCATGTATCATGAACTATTTCGTGTATTCAGACACATATAGTAGTATATTCACAAGCACTTTCATCATTACCAGATATGGAGGGTGTTCACAACATTTACAGGAGTCATTAGAATTCTAGATATAGAGGACTCTTCCAAAAGGTCCCATAAAGATATCTTTAAAAGGTAGCTGGGCATGGTGGTGCACGCCTTTAATCCCAGCACTCCTCAGAAGGCATTGGTAGGAAGATCACCGTGAGTTTGAGGCCACCCTGAGACTCCATAGTGAATTCCAGGTCAGCCTGGGCTAGAGTGAGACCCTACCTGAAAAAACCACAACAGTATGAGATGAGTCTATGTAACAGTGCTAATCTGTGTAGGAATTAAGTAAATGAGGAATACAGCTTTTCTTCAAAGTACATTTCTCTCTCCCCAACCCCTCTCTCTTTTTTGGAGACAGTCTCTCACTGTGAAGCCTGAGCTGGACTTGGGCTTGTGATCCTCCTGCTTCTGTTTCCCCAGTGCAAGGACTGGAACTCAGAGCCTTCTGGATGCTAAGCAAACACTCTACCGTTGAGCTACATGCCCAGCCCCAGGTACTACATGTTTGCTTGTGTGTTTACTTAGGGGAGTGCATGTTCACGTATGAGAGTGCAGGCACGTACGCGTCACACTGTGTGGATTCAGAGGACAGCTGTGGGTGACGCTGGGTCTCCAGTTGCTCCCCACTGTTTGCTAGGCCAGCTTGCCCACAAGCTCACAGATGGTTCTCCAGCTCTGTCTCTTTTCTCACTGCAGGAGTGCTGGGATTACAGGTCCTTGTGCTACATATAGCACCTGGCTTTACGTGGGTTCTGCTTCTTTTTTTTCTTTTTTTTTTTTTTTTAATGTGTGTATGTGAGAGAGAGAAAATGGGCACACTAGGGCCTCTAGCCAGTGCAAACGAACTCCAGACCTTATGTAGGTATTCGGGAGCTGAACCTGGGTCCTTAGGCTTCACAAGCAAGCACTTTAACCATTGAGCCACCTCTCCAGCCCAGGTTCTGATGATCTGAACTAAGCTACTCATACTTGTGCGGCAAACACTATGCACTGAGCCATCTCTCCAACCCCCTCAGCTACTCCTTTTAAAATATGCCTCCACATTTTACATAAATGATGTCATAAAAATATATATAAATGGTGAGCCAGGTATGGTGGCACATGCCTTTAATATCAGCACTTGAGAGGCAGAGATAGGAGGATCACTGTGAGTTCAAGGCTAGCCTGAGACCACATAGTGAATTCCAGGTCAGCCTAAGCTAGAGTGAGACCCTACCTCAAAAACCAAAACAGAAAGAAAATCACACACACACACACACACACACACACACACACACACCAGTCCACTTACCTATCAAGAAAAGGACAGAAGGACAACTGCCAGGAAGTTGGTGACAACTTGAGGGCTACCTCTTCCCTGACTTTGACTGATTATCATACCTGTAAAACTGGCTAGTCAGGACTGGAGAGATGGCTTAGCAGCTAAGGCATTTGCCTTTGGAGCCTAAGGACCCAGGTTCAGTTCCCCCAGCATCCATGTACGCCATATGCACAAGGTGTTACGCGTTGGAGCTTGTGTGCAGCAGCTGAAGCACACCCATTCTCTCTCATAAATAAATAGAAAGTTCAAAAACCAAAACTGGCCAGTCATATCCAGTGGTTTTCATCTAAACACTAGGGTTATGGTTCTGAGGAAAGAGCATGCTTCTTCATGGGAAATTCTTTGTTCCTAACGGGAGGCAGAGGTAGGAGGATCACTATGAGTTCAAGGCCACCCTGAGGCTACATAGTGAATTCCAGGTCAGCCTAGGCTAGAGACCCTACCTCCAGAAACCAAAAAAAGACAAAGACAAAAAATTTTAGGCCTATTCCTTCAAATCTTACGATGGCCAATGATATAGTACAGTGACTCAGAAAAAATGCCTCAGAGCACAACTCTTAACTTACCATGTGCCATCAGTGTTCCTCATAACACTTTTTCCTAAATATTTTATATATAGCAAAGATATTAGATCTGGAAAACAATTTTCCTTAAAAGTAGAGGCTCTGTTTGTTTGTTTTTTTTTTTTTTCTTTCCCTAAATGTACCCACTTCTTTGGGTTAACCTCAATCTCTTGGGCAAGACCAAACTAGCCTGTCTAGACACTGATGTCTATACTTTACTATGGGAGCCAAGCCTTTACTAAGAATGAGACTCAAAAGGACCCAAACATTCAGTGGAGATGTTCTGGAGGCCTTTTAACTTGCTTTGTTTCAAGAAGCAGAGGCTGAAGGAGCCCAAAGGTTTGAACTGCTCAGGGTATTAGATCCAAAAGTGTGGACCTTGAGAAGCCTTGAATTTGTGGGTAAGGGATTCTCACTATCCACCATAAAAAACAGACATGATATATATAGCTCATGAACTTGGTGGTGCCTCTATTCTGTCACATACTCAACAAATATTTATTTTCTTTCTTTTTTTAAACAGTATTTTATTTATTTATTTAGAGACAGATAGAGAGAATATGGTGTGCCAGGGCCTCTAGCCACTGCAAATGAACTCCAGATGCTTGTGCCACCCTATGCATCTGGCTCACATGGGTCCTGGGGAATTGAATCTAGGTCCTCAGGCTTTGTAGACATATGCCTTAAGGGCTAAGCCATCTCTCCAGCCCTATTTCTTATTTTCTACATGCTTGGCAATGTGCAGGGGAAGGACCGGAGGGGATAGTGGTCAAATTATCAATGACAATATTCCATTATTGTGCTACTCAAGTCGCAGTTGGGAAGAATAAATGAAAACCCTATCTTCCTCACTGGACAGCGGTAGAAATGCACTAAAGTTGACTGTCACATATAAAATGTGTCATGAGGAGCACGGGAGGTGGTACAGTTATAAAACACATATAATTACAAAGGTAAGGGTCTAATTACAAATTGGAATAAGTATTATGAAGGTTGATATAACTTAACTTCAATTTCTCAAAACTTTTTTCTGTTGTTATTTTCCAAGGCAGGATCTTAGTTTAGCCCACACTGACCTGGAACTCACTCTGTAGCCCCAGGCTGGCCTTGAACTCACAGCGATCCTCCTACCTCTCCCTCCAAGATGCTGGGTGTGCATCACCACCCTCAGCATAAAACTTTTTTTTTTTTTTTTAATTTGGAGAATTTGCCTAGCCCACCAATGTCTTCATAGGTCACATTACCCTTACTAATAGCAGCAGCCCTGTTTCACCTTTTCAACATTGCGGAAGAGAAGACACACCAAGATTTCCTAGGTGCCAACAGTGTGACTACAAGGGCTGTTCACCAGGAGCCAGTCCAAAGTCTTCTACACAAAGGTCCTACTATACACTTTAATTCTAGGGCCTCAGAATTTTTAGGAAAACTCAAAACAAGGCTCAAAAATGTTAAGAAATAAGCATAAGATATCTGGGATAAGAACATGTTTTTAAAAAATTCAAGACTGGAGAGATGGCTTAGTGGTTAAAGCATTTGCCACAAAATCAAAGGACCCAGGTCTGATTACCCAGGACCCACATAAACCAGATGCACAGGTGGCGCATGCATCTGGATTCCCCAGGATATAAGCCATATGCACATAGTGGTGCATGCATCTGGAGTTTGTTTGCAGCAGCTGAAGGCCCTGGTGTGTCCATTCTCTCTCCCTCATAAATAAAATAATTAAAAAAATATAGCTGGGCATGGTGGCACACGCCTTTAAACCCAGCACTCGGGAGGCAGAGGTAGGAGGATCGCCATGAGTTCGAGGCCACCCTGAGACTACATAGTGAATTCCAGGTCATCCTGAGCTAGAGTGAGACCCTACCTCCAAAAACAAACAAAAAGAAATATATATATATAATAAAATGGCCAAGCATGGTGGCGCAAGCCTTTAATCCCAGCACTCAGGAGGCAGAGGTAGGAGGGGCACCATGAGTTCAAGCCCTCCCTGAGACTACATAGTGAACTCCAGATCAGCCTGGGCTAGAGCAAGACCCTACCTTGGGGGGAAAAAAAATCCTACCAGCCGATTACTAATTATGAGCATGGGAGACATCTAATGTCACTTGGCACTAATAAATTAGCCTAATAAAACCAAAATATATTTAAAATCTTCAAGTGCCCTGCCCCTTCCCAGTAGCCCATATTAGCCTCAAAGCCAGTATCTACCAGTCTCCACTTTCCAAGTGCTAAGATTATAGGAATGCACAGCTGTAACTAAAAATCTTTAGAAAACTTTCTTCTATTTAGGATTCAAAGTTATTTTCGAGAAAGAGGTGCAACTTTGCAGTGGCAAACTATAACTTTTAGAAAATTAATAATGGATAGCTATACAGACAAAATATTCAAACATATTATGAAATTAAAGTGCTGTCAATTATTTTGTTGTTCTTTTGTTTTTCTGAGGTAAATCTCACTCTAGCCCAGGCTGACCTGGAATTCACAAAGTAGTTTCAGGGTGGCCTTGAACTCATGGCAATACTCCTACCTCATCCTCTAATCTCTACCTACTGAGTGCTGGGATTAACGGCGTGTGCCAGCACACCTGTCTCAAAGTCAATTTTTTAAAGAAAGGCAAAAGAGATTGTTATTCATTTATTTTTACAAAGGGAGATTTTATTTTATTTTATTTTTTGGTTTTTCGAGGTAGAGTCTCACTCTAGCCCAGGCTGACCTGGAATTCACTATGTAGTCTCAGGGTGGCCTTGAACTCGGTGATCCTCCTACCTCTGCCTCCTGAGAGTGCTGGGATTAAAGGCATGTGCCACCATGCCCAGTTTTTTGTTTTGTTTTTTTTTTTTTTTTGGTCCAAAGGGAAATTTTAAATATGTATTCAAATATCTGATCAATAACATGCTTGCAGGCTTGTATTTCTCATAAAGTTAACAGCTTGGAACTATTAAGCATTTTGTTTCAGACATAAATCAATACTATTCTTATAAAATTTTGAATTTGTATTGTTTCTTTCTTTTCTTGTGTGGTGATGGGGATGGAAACCAGAGCCCTTTGCATGCTGGGCAAGTACCCCACCACTCAGTTGCATTAGTGTCTCGGGGAGGGGGCTTTCTGAGGCAGGGTCTCACTCTTGCCTAATCTGGCCTAGATCTTATGGTGACCCCTCCTACCTCAGCCTCCCAAAGGTATACCACCATGCCAGGCAGCATTGGTTTCTTAACAAACAAAACACTGTCTTTTTTCCATTGTACCTGGTGAGATAGATTATCTTGCTATAGGAAGCAGAAACAGTGATGATTCTTCTGTTTTGTTCTGTATGAAGTGGTTTAAAAACTACTCATCACCTTCAACCCCTGAACAAGGGGAAGAAGGAAATGCTATGACTGGCCTGGAAAGAGGATTAGACGGCAGTAAGCTATACAAAGCAAAGGACATCTGAGAACACAGCTTAGCTTTGACTTACCACATTCTCCAAAGGTGCCGCGCCAAACACTTTAAAGACAGGGTTAGGTTTGGAGGGTGAGATACAGAGAACAATAGCTTGTTGTCCCACTCGAGTAGTATATTCATCTAATGTGGCCCTAAGTTTCCTAAGTCAGAATGAAAAAAGAATAAAAAGTCACAGATGATAGAAATTGCAGTGACATAAACAGAAAAGCTTACTCTGATTTGTGACATTCTTATCAGATATGCGTTCTTTTACCCAAAATACGAAAAAAAGGAGTATGAGGTATAAAATTGTGTCAGCAGAAATACATACATACCTTTATTTTAAGCCCATCAATGTAAGGGTTTACTGGGGGTTGTGCCCTGGGCCACAGCCATGACAATTTGGAATACAATAAGCATCAACCTTCCTGATTTTAGCAACACAAATCACTACTTGAAGTATGAGGATTACTGTTGAGACCGGCTTCATTATAGTATCTCCATGACTAACACAGTGAGCTCAGACAACTAGCTTCTAGTTTCTTTTATTGATATAGTCATTACTTATTTTTTACCGACATAGTTTTATCCAAAAAGATACTTTAGAAATGTGGCTGGGGGCTGAGGGAATGGCTTAATGGCTAAGGCACTTGTCTGCAAAGCAACAGGACCCACGTAAGCCAGATGCACAAGGGGGCGCACGCGTCTGGAGTTCATTTGCAGTGGCTGGAGGCCCTGGCGTGCCCATTCACTCTTCCTCTCTATCTGCCCCTTCCCCCCCCTCAAATAAATAAATAAAATAATTTAAAAAAACAAAAAAGAAATGTTGTGGCTGCATATATAATTTACTTATTTTCAGTTTTTGGAGACAGGGTCTCATGTAGCCTAGGCTAGCCTTGAACTCCCAGATCCCCCTGTGCTACAATACATGTAAGTGCCACCATGCCTGGCTTTGGCTTCAGATTTAATTGTGTTATAGGCCAACCTACAGTATTTTACAAATGCAGATGAAATAAAAATATAGTGGGCCTGCATATCTATGGGAGTCTGTTCCAAGCATTCTATTTGATGCCTACAACAAACCCACAATGCACTGTATTTTTCTTCCTATACATACTTAACAAGGATAAAATTTACTTTATAAATTAGACTCAGTAAGAGATAACAATAACTAATCATAAAAACAATTACAACAAAATGGAACCAGCCTAGATGTTCTTCACAGGTGATGAACTGATAATGAAGATGTGGTATAGTTACTTGATGGAGTTTTATTCAACTGTAAAGAAAAGTGAAATGGATGGATGTAGAAAAGAATATACTAAGTGAGGTAACACAGGCTCAGTAAGTCAAATGCTGCATGTTCACTCTCATATGTGGATCCTAACTTCAAATGTTTAGATTTGTATGAGTTGGAATAAAAATCAGTAGTAGAGACCAGGAAGCTAGAAGGGGCTATGAGGGTGGGAAGAGAGTGAGTAGAGAAGACTTAAGGGGAAGGACTTTAAGATAGGTAAGTAGAGAGGCAGAATACAAGTCTAAGAGGAGGGAATGGTGGAGAGGAGGCTATGGGAAGAGTGTTAATAAAAATTTAAGATTTATGAATAAGCAATATAGAAACCTACATCTTTGCTAGCTAATAACATATATTTTAAACAAAAAAGACAGTTTGTGCAGAAGTATCTTGTGGAGGGATAATGTTGTGCCCAGAGGCCACAGATTGTTACTAGAAAAATTTCAGTGCCAAGACTTCCAGTGAATTGTTGGCCAGGAAGGTCCCTGATACCCCCAAAACATTGTAGGCTATTGCCAAGGCTCTTGATTTTCCACCAGAACTAGATGGTAAGACTACTGCTGAAGACTCCACATGCTTGGGCTGCAGGTAACTGGGAAATCAAGCTAGAGCTGAGCTGGAAGCCTCCTCCCCATTGACTAGCTATGAGGATGTTGGAAATACCTATGCATCCTATTGTGGGAGAAAAGTCAAAGGGTCTTAACCAGTAGTGGACCCTGCAGGCTTTATGGCTGGACAGCCAGCCAAATGTACCGACTGGTGCAATAGTGGCTCTCTCTGATTGGACTTGAGGCCTGCTTCATGGGAGGGAATTCCTGCCTGGTACTAAAAACCTAATCAAAAGTCTATGGGAGGGCTGGAGAGATAGGTCAGTGTTTAAGGCTTTTGCCTGCAATGCCTAACAACCCGGTTCGATTCCCCAGTACCCACATAAAACCAGATGCACAAAATGGAACATGGACCTGGAGTTCATTTGCAGTACCTAGAGGCCCTGGCATGCCTATTGGCACGCTCTCTGTCTCAAAAATAAAAAAATAAACGCCCACATAGTAATGCTACTCTCACTTTTGGTTAGAGAAGTTTCTCTTTTAAGATGGTGATGACTAGTGGGGTGACTCAAAACTCACCAAAGCCCACCAAAGTGCTGAGAAGTGGGGTGCTCAGCACTAAGTGAGACATTTCCATCACACTCTCCAAAGCTCAGGGACCATTACAGAAGAGGTGGCATAAAGAATATAAGAACCAAGGGCTGGAGAGATGGCTTAGCGGTTAAGGCATTTGCCTGCAAAGCCAAAGGATCCTGGTTTGATTTTTTCTCCAGGACCCATGTAAGCCAGATGCACAGGGGGTGCATGTGTCTGGAGTTTGTTTGCAGTGTCCGGAGGCCCTGGTGCGCCCATTCTCTCTCTTTCTCTCTCCCGCCCTCCCTCTCAAATAAACAAATAAATATATTTTTTAAAAAAGAATATAAGAACCAAAGGAAGGGGAGTATTTACAATACTGTCTCAGACACAAAATGGCCTTGATATTCATAACTTCATAGTGCCTGACAATACCTAAGACCTGCATAATAGGAGGGGGGGGGGAATGATGGCATCAAAACTGAAAAAAGATTAGTTGGAAAGAAGGGATTCAGTGGAGAAGGGATTTGGGAGGGGGGAAAAGGGATGGTGGTGGGAAGGGATTGTGATCATGGTAGATTGTTTATATTTAAAAAAACAAAGCAATTTCAACAATATGCTGTAATAAAAGTTATCTAAAACATGAACTATTTATTCTGAAGCTTTCCATTTAATATTTTTGGACTGTGGTTGACCTGAGGTAACTCAAAACACAGAAAGCAGGGCTGGGGAGATGGCTTAGCTTGTACTTAGCTTACACTTGCTTGTAAAATGCCTAACAGCCTAGGTTCTATTCCCCAGTACCCATGTAAAGCCAGAGGTACAAAGTGGCACATGGGTCTGGAGTTCATTTGCAGTGGCAAGAAGCCCTGGAGCACCCATTCTGCCTCTTCCCCCTTTTCTCTGCTTGCAAAAAAAAAAAAAAAAAGTTTTTAAAAACACAGAAAGCAAACCTTCTGATATGAGACTATTGTATAGTAGCATTATCTTCATTGGTCTGGACTACTACAGTAATCTCTTAATTGCTGTCTTTCCATTCTTGTGGCCCCAGAGTTTTCTCATGACGTAAGTCCGATTATATCATTCTCTAGTCAAAAGCCTTCACTGACTTCCCACCTGTGGTAGTTTGAATTGAATGTGATAGTGTAAATGCAAGGTCCCATAGGCTCAGCTGTTTTCTTAAAACCGAGTTTGCAACGTCAGGCCCGCAGCAGGCAGATTCCTGCTCCAGAAGGGCTTGTCACTGACTGGGGGAAGATCTGACCCCAGCCCAAAAGTATAGAGAGAGAAGTTTGAGTTACGGTGCTTTGTGCCTGCTCGTGGTGCTCGGGGCTGTTGGAGTTTTCTTGCTGCTCTCTGCTTGGATGTATGAAGTAAGCAGCTTCTCCCGCCACCCCTGGATCTGTAAGCTGAACTAAATCCCTTCCTCCCGTAAACCACGTCTGGTTTGATGTTCATCCCAGCAACATGGAGCTGACCACACCATCACCTCATTCAGATTTTGAGCTAGGTCTCACCATAGAGCCCAGCCCGGCCTTGGACTTGCTATATAACTAAGGCAAGATTTGAATTCATGATCTTCAGCCTCTTGAATACTGGAACTATAGATTTGCACCACTACACCTGTCTGAGTTTTACTTTCTCTCTCTCTCTAGTTTTCAGGGTTTAGAAGACAAAGAAATGTATGGGATTTTTTTTGTGTGTGTGGAGGGGGGTTAGTTTTTGAGACAAGATCTCACTCTATAGCCCAGGCTGGCATGAAACTCATTTTATAGCTGGCCTTAAACTCGTGGCAATTCTCCTGAGCACCGGGATTACAAGCATGAATCACCGGACATGGATAGGAGACTTTTTGACGGGCTTTCCTCTAGTAATGACTGTCCTTTCATACGTTCCCTGGTTGTACTGTGTCACATCTCTAAGCCTTGGCTCCTGATGCACCTTCTGCAGGAAATGCTCTTCAACTAGACACACACAGTTACTATTCTACTTCCTCTCTGCGGTGCTCAAAGGGTCTTTCAGCCACTTCTATGAGACAAACCACCATGTTCCTCCTCTTCTTTACATATCTTCCTTATTCCACTGCCTCAAAGAACTGTCATCTATGCAGCATATATTTGATTTTTCTCCAGATCTATTAGAATAGAAGCTCTTTAAGTGGGTACTGGAGAGATGACTCTGTGTTAAAGGCACTTGCTTGCAAAGCCTGGGTTCAGTTTCCCAGTACCACATAAAGTCAGATGTACAAAGTGCCACATGCATCTGGGTTTGTTTGCAGTGGCAAGAGACCCTGGTGTACCCATTCTCAATCTCTCTACCTCTCTGTGTATGTGTGTTTGCAAATAAATAAGTAAAAATATTTTAGGACTGGAAATATGGCTAAGCAGTTAAGGCACTTGCCTGCAAAGCCAAAGGCCAGGTTTGTTTCCCCAGAACCCACGTAAGCCAGATGCACAAGATGGTGCATACACCTGGAGCTTGACTGCAATGGCTGGAGGCCCTGGTGTTCCCATATTCTCTCACTCTCTCTGCCTTTTTCTCTCAAATAAATAAATCAATCAAAATATTTTAAAAATGATTTTAAAGGAAATAGAGCTGGGCATGGTGCACATTTTTAATCCCAGCACTTGGGAGGCAGAGGTAGGAGGATTGCTGTGAGTTTGAGGCCAGCCTGGTGAATTCCAGGTCAGCCTTGGCTAGATTGAGACCCTACCTCAAAGAAAGAAAGAAAGAAAGAAAGAGAGAGAGAGAGAGAGGGAAGAAGGAAGGAAGGAAGGAAGGAAGGAAGGAAGGAAGGAAGGGAAGGAAGGGAGGGAGGAAAAGCTCTTTAAGGGAGGGAGTTTGTGGTTTGCTGGTAATAGTCTCAATGCCTAGGCTGCTCCCTGGCACACAGCAGGCACACAAACTTCACAAACTATGTCTGAACTAACTTGATGATTATATCCATTCCATCATAGTTCTAGGGTATCATCATTCAATTTCATGGGGTGCTTCCAAGTCTAAATCTGAGGTAGGAGAATCACCATGAGCTTGAGGACAGCCTGGACTATAGTGAGACCCTGCTTCAAAATGAATCAATGAACAAGTGAGTGAGTCAGTGATCTCTCATCAAGGACTCCAGCCTAGTGTTGTGAGGAACCCAGGAACGGATGTTCTAGCTTTGAAACCCACACAAGCATCTTAGGAATGGCAAGGGAGCCCTCACCGAAGCAAGCGTGTTTGCTGTCTCTTCCTGATAGAAGGATTAGACTCAAACACATGAGGCCGCTTCCGCTTCTTCCCTGTTGCCACAGCAGCGGCAGCAGCCATTCCCACAGGACCTGAAATAATAAGTATTTGCTGAGATTAGGCAGGAGACTGCAAAGGTACAAGACAGAAAACAATATGCTGTCAGTGAATGCACAATGTTTCTGATAGTATTAGCATACTTCATTATTGCTTCATATGAATTATGTTGTGATTTACCAATAAAATTTACAAGTCTTTTTAAAAAGCACTTTTTCACCATTTACCATCTTGGATTTTTGTTTGTTTGTTTGTTTGTTTGTTTGAGTCTCACTCTAGGCACTCACTCTGTAGTCCCAGGCTGGTCTTGAGCTGATGGCAATCCTCCTACCTCTGCCTCCCAAGTGCCACCACACCCAGCTCAAACTGCATTTTTATTTCTGAGTCCTCTTCCTATTATTACTCCAAATTAAGGAACCTGGAGAAAATCATTCCCAGGTGAACTCCAACACCCCATACTTCCCAAAGATACTACCATTCTGACTGTTAGGCACTCTAATGTCAGTCCTCATAACAAAATTTTAAGAGTAGCTGGGCATGGTGGCAAATGCCTTTAATCCCAGCACTTGGGAGGCAGAGGTAGGAGGATCACAGTGGGTTTGAGGCCACCCAGAGACTATATAGTGAATTCCAGGCTACCTGAACTAAAATGAGACCCTACCGCAAAAAAAAAAAAACAAACATAGGAGTGAAATGTATCACTAACAATCATAAGCACAATATTGTATGGCAGATCTCTAGAACTTAGTTACCTTACATAACTGAAACTATCTCTCCCTTCTTCTCCCTCCCTTCCCTTTCAATTCTTTCAAGATAGGGTGTCATGTACCTCAGGGTGGCTTTGAACATGATCACTATGTAGCAAGGGTGATCTTAAACTACGGATCCTCCAGCCTCTACCTTCCAAATACTTGGATTACAGGTGTAAACCACCAAGCCCTCACACCCTTCCTCCTCCCCTCCTTCCTATGTTGGGGCTTAAGATCTTGAGATGGAGCCTACCACCTGTTCCATGCTAGGTAAGCATTCTAGATCTAGCAGAAATGGCTCAGCTAACCACTGAGTTCTATTCCCTGAAACTATCTGTTGAACACCAACTCCTCATACTTACCTCCACTCAACCCTAGAAGCCACCATTCTACTTTATGCTTCTATGAATTTGATGATTTAGAATGCTCATGTAAGTGTAATCAGGTATTTTTATCTTCCTGTGATTGGCTCATTTCCACTGCATAATGCCTTCTAGGTTAATCTATGTTGTCACATATAGTAAGATATCTCTCTAAGTTCTTAAAGTTGAATATTCATGTGCGTGTGCATGCATGTGTGTGTGTGTGTGCGCACATGTGCACACACACACACGTTTATAAAATTTTCTTTAGCTTTTCATCCACAGATGGAAATTTAAGTTCTTGCATCTTGGCTATTATATGTGAGACATCAATGAACTTGGGAGTACAAATACCTCTTTGGGATGCTGATGGATACTTTAAAAAAATAAATAAATAAATTAGAGCTGAAGAGATGGATTAGCAGAAAGTGCTTGCCTGCCTAAGGACCCACGTTTGACTCTCCAGATCCCACATAAGCCAGATGCACAAAGGTGAGGCGAGCAACAAAGTCGCACATGCCCACTAGGTGGCGCAAGCACCTGGTGTTCATTTGCAGTGATTGGGGCCCTGATATGCCAATTATCTCTCTCTAAAATAATAAATTAAATAAAAATATTTAGCCCTTTCCATAGTATTGCCACTATTTTGTATTACCATCAACAGTGTGCAAGGACACAACTGTTTCAGTGTTGTCAACCCTAGTTAGCTTTTGTACCTTTAATAATAGTCACCCTATTAGATATGAGGTGTTATTTCATTGTGTTTTCTGTAATGATGAGCATCTTTTCATACCTGCTGGCCATTTGTATATCCTCTTTTGAGAGATGCCTATTCAAGTCCTTTGATCATTTTAAAAACAGTTCACATATTTATTTTTGCTACTGAGTTCTAAAAATGCAATAGTTTACTATGAAAACTTTTTGTTTTATTTATTTATTTTTATTTTTAAAAAATATTTATTATTTGCAAGCACAGAGAGAGAGATAGAAGAGAGACCGACAGAGGGAGAATGGGTATGCCAGGGCCTCTAGCCACTGTAAATGAACTCCAGATGCATGTGCTCCTTTGTGCACCTAGCTTACGTGGGTCCTGGGGAATCAAACCTGGGTCCGTTGGCTTCACAGGCAAATGCCTTAACCACTAAACCATTTCTCCAGCCTTATGTTGTTTTTTGAAGTAGGGTCTCGCTCTAGCCAAAACTGACCTGAAACTCACTCTGTAGTCTCAGACTAGCCTTGAACTCCCAACAACCCTCCTACCTCTGCCTCCCAAGTAAGAAGATTAAAGGTGTGTGCCATCATACCCAGCCATCTTGAAAATTTTTACACATATAAGACACGTTGAAAGAACTTTAGGGCCTGGGAGATGGCTCAGTGGTTAAAGGTGCTTGCTTCCAAAGCCTACCAACCAGGTTTGATTCTCTAGTATCCATGTAAAGCCAAACACACAAAGTGGTTCATGCATCTGGAATTTGTTTCTTGTGGCAAGAGGTCCAAGGGTGTCCATATTTTCTCTCTCTCAAATAAAATAAATAGATAAATCAGTAAATGAAAATGTAAAAAAGAACTTAAGTTTCTTTTTTTTATTTATTTATTTATTTGACAGCGACAGACAGAGAGAGAAAGAGGCAGATAGACAGATAGAGAATGGGCCCTGCCAGGGCCTCTAGCCACTGCAAAGGACCTCCAGACGCGTGCGCCCCTTGTGCATCTGGCTAACGTGGGTCCTGGGGAATTGAGCCTTGAACCGGGGTCCTTAGGCTTGACAGACAAGCGCTTAACCACTAAGCCATCTCTCCAGCCCAAACTTAAGTTTCTTATCAAAAAAAATTTTTTTAAACATTTCCCTAAATATGTCAGCAGTCAAATCATTAGTTACATTGGTCTGAGATGTGTTTGCAATGTTTTTCTTAAGGTATAATTTACTTACAATGAAATCTACAAATTTGCAATTCTCTACTAAGGTGTTATCTGCAGGGCTGTAAAAATGGCTTAGTAGCTAAGGTGCTTGCCTGCGAAGCCTAAGGACCCGGGTTCAATTCCCTAGTACCCACATAAGCAAGATGCACAAAGTGGCGCATGCATCTGGAGTTCACTTGCAGTGGCTAGAGGCCCTGATATGACCATTCTCTCTCCCTCTGCCTCTTTCTTTCTGAAAAAATAAATAAACAACGAATTTTAAAAAGAGAGAAAAAGAGTCTCAGAGCTTAGCGTGGTGCCTCACACCTTTTTTATTTTTATTTTTTAAGTTTTTCAAGGTAGGGTCCCACTCTATTCCAGGCTGATCTGGAATTCACTATGTAGTCTTAGGGTGGCCTTGAACTCATGGCAATCCTCCTACCTCTGCCTCCTGAGTGCCGGGATTAAAGGTGTGTGCCATCATGCCCAGCTAAGTTACTGATTTTTTTTGTTTGTTTGTTTTTTCGAGGTACGGTCTCACTCTAGCCCAGGCTGATCTGGTGTGAGCCAAGCTGTGCATGGGGGTGCACACCTTTAATAAAAGGAGAAGGAAGAGGAGGAAGAAGAAGAAACAAAGCACTGTAAAGAAAGCTCCAAGAACCAGATGCAGAATACCAGTTACCTCAGACATTCTCAAGGCAGGAATTACATCTAGAGGTCATATGACTCTTTCTCCACTTCTTCAATGTGTCATCCTATTCCTTATCACTTCACAGAAAATAAGGGAATAAATTTAACTTTGCTTTTTGACAAAGAAAGGTCAAATTCATATTGGGTAGGCTTGGTGGTATCCAGCACTTGGGAGGCAGAGGTAGAGGATTGCTGTGAGTTTGAGGCCAGCTTGGGACTACAGAGTGTATTTCAGGTCAGCCTGGGCTAGAGGAGACCCTACCTTGAAAAACAAAACAGGAAAAAAAAAAAAAAAAAAAAAAGGAAGGAAGGGAGGGAGGGAAGGAGGGAGGGAGAAGAAAGGAGGGCTGGAGAGATAGCAGTTAAGGCATTTGCTTGCAATGCCAAAGGACCCAGGTTCAATTCTCCAGGATAAGCCAGCTGCACAAGGTAGTGTATATATCTGGAGTGTGTTTGCAGCGGCTAGAGGCTCTGGTGTGCCCATTCTGTCTCTCTTTCTCTCCCAAATAAATAAAAATTTTAAAAATTTTAAAAAGAGAGAAAAGAAAGAAAGGGAAGGAAAATTCATATTGGGTACTGATATCAAAAGAGGTTGACTCAGGCTAGAGGAATATCTTAGTGGTTAAGGGGTTTGCCTGCAAAGCCAAACGACCCAGGTTTGATTCCCCAGGATCCATGTTAGCCAGATGCACAGGGGGGCGCACACGTCTGGAGTTTGTGTGGAGGCCCATTCTCTCTCTCCCCATCTCCCTCTTTCTCTGTCAAAAATGAATGAATAAATAAATAAATAAAATTTTAAAAAAGAGGTCGACTACTTTGAGACATTATTTTGTTTTACTACTACTTAGGTTTTTTGCATTGAAAATCAAAATTGGAGCCGGGCGTGGTGGCGCACGCCTTTAATCCCAGCACTCGGGAGGCAGAGGTAGGAGGATTGCCGTGAGTTCGAGGCCACCCTGAGACTCTACAGTGAATTCCAGGTCAGCTTGGGCTAGAGTGAGACCCTACCTCGAAAAACCAAAAAAAAAAAAAAAAAAAAAAGAAAAAAAAGAAAATCAAAATTGGGAACTGTATGAGCTGAAAAGAATCAGAAACATTTTTTTGTGTTTTTTCTAAATTTTTTTTGTTTATTTATTTAGTTGAGAGCAACAGAGAGAAGGAGGGAAGGAGAGAGAGAGAGAGAGAGAGAGAGAGGGAGAGAATGGGCGCACCAGAGCTTCCAGCCTCTGTAAACGAACTCCAGACGCGTGTGCCCCCTTGTGCATCTGGCTAACGTGGGTCCTGGGGAATCGAGCCTCAAACTGGGGTCCTTAGGCTTCACAGGCAAGCGCTTAACTGCTAAGCCATCTCTCCAGCCCAACATTTTTTTGTGTGTTTTTGAGGTAGGGTCTCACTCTAGCCTAGCCTGGCCTTGAACTCACAGCAATCCTCCTACCTCTGCCTCCCAAGTGCTGGGATCAAAGGTGTCACTACCACACCCAGCTTCAGAAACATGTTTGAAGGGCAAACATGTATGATGAGTGCTATATGCCTACTCCGCAGAAAACTCTTGCAGCTAGTACTAAGCAGAAAGAACAAATTCCAGGAAATACAGCATGGCCCTCTGCAGCCTCTGCAATTCTTTTCTGTGAGTTTGTTTATGGGATTATAGGCATGTGCCACCACGCCTTGCTGCCTCTGCAAATTCTCTGCCATGCATAGCCCTTAAGCCCTGCATGGTTTGAGCCATGTAAGCTCTCTTCTATCAGTCTGTCTCCTAGCTCACAAAGCTCACACACAATGGGCTCCTGTCCAGTGCTCATCTGTAAGTACTCCTTTCAAAATTTCCTTCCTCGGTCTGAGATGCCCTTTCGTGGCACTTCCCTGTTCTGACACCTGCCAGTCACATCTCCCTGCTCAGAGACCATGCAACCTGAAGCAACAGTCTGCGGCCTCATCTCCTCTTTCCATTATTTTAGCTCATTATCTTCAAGAATCCAAGCTATTTTCTATTTTTTTTTTTTAACTTTACTGTGTGTACCTCACCTTTCCTCCACCATCAGACCAAGAGATCCTTCAGGAGAATGCTCTTATTTATTGAATCTATGCCCACTAATATAGAAAAAATGCTTTAATTCCTCAGTAACTGTTGAATGATGAAATGGCAAATAATTTCTGTAAGTTAGGCTTCCTGGTTTTTTATCTTTTTTTTGAGACACAGGGTCTCTATATTGCCAAAGTGGCTCTCCAACTCTTGGGCTCAAATGATCCTCCTGAGTTATTGAGACTATACGCATGGGCCGATGGTCTTTTTCTCCCTCACTCCCTTTCTTGTAATTTTGGGAATGGAACCCACGGCCCCGGAACTACACCCCAGCTACCTTTCTTGATCTTCACACTATGACAATGTAGAACAGCAGTAGAACAAAATCATGTCTCAAAAGCATCACCCTCTATATGAAAGTTGACCTGGATTCATTGTGTTATGATGCCCTCTTCTGGGAAGTATAAGAATTTCACAAAATCTGTAACAAACATTTTAGGTGTTTTGTTCCTGGGCCTTATTTGTGCTCCCCGGCTAGACAAACAAATGCTCTACTGTGGGGCTACATCCCCAGCTCCTCCCTTGTTTTTTAAATTCAACATTCCAGAAATAACACAGTGAATAATAACTGGTAGTATAAGATTATTCTTCATTATATTCATTGTCTTCTTCCCCTTAAATATAGTTCATATTTTAACCACTGAGCCATCTCCTCAGCACAGTACAGCATATGTTTTAAATGGAATACTCTGGCTATTCCTGATCACTGATTTCCTACTCAAATAAGACACCAGACCCACACAGGTATGTATTTACATGAGGAGTTCTCACCATAATGCTAATTATACAAGGGTAAACAGTATTAAAAACCAACCAACCAACCAAAAAACAGTCCAGACAGGCATGTGGAACATGCTTTATAATCCCAACACTTGAGAGTCAGAGGCAGGAGAATCAGAAGTTCAAAGTCATCCTCAGCTACATAGGGAGTTTGAAACCAGCCTGCACTACATGAGACCAAATCTTTAAAAAATAAAAATAGCTGGGCGTGGTGGTGCACGCCTTTAATCCCAAAACTCGGGAGGCAGAGATAGGAGGATTGCCGTAAATTCGAGGCCACCCTGAGACTCCATACCGAATTCCAGGTCAGCCTGGGCTAGAGTGAGACCCTACCTCGAAAAACCAAAAAACCAAAAAAATAAAAATAAAGGCTGGAGAGATGGCTTAGCAGTTACAGCACTTGCCTGCAGAGCCAACAGACCCAGGTTTGATTCCCCAGGACCCATGTAAACCAGCTGCATGAGGTGGTGCATGCGTGTGGAGTTCATATGCAGCGGCTGGAGGCCCCTGGTGTGCCCATTCTCTCTCTTTCTCAAATAAATAAAAATAAAATAAATACACAAAAACAAATGGTAAAACAATTTAAAAATAAAAACAAGTATAACAACATAGCCCAGCTTTAAGTCATTTAATACTCCAGAAAAAAAAAAATATCTCAAAACCTGAAGCTGGACTAAGACAAGGCAGGATTGCTAATACCCTCAACACTACTGGCAGAAGCAAACAAAAATAATCTGTAGCATTAGCCTAGACCTGGAATTATTTTAAAATATTTTATTTATTTGAGAGAGAGTGAAAGAGAGAGAGAGAGAAAATGAATGATGGGCACACCAGGGCCTCCAGCAACTGCAAACAAACTCCAGATGCATGCACCACCTTATGTATATCTGGCTTACGTGGGTCCTGGGGAATTGAACCAAGGTCCTTTGGCTTTGCAGGCAAATGCCTTGAAAGCTAAGCCATCTCTCCAGCCCCCTGGAATTATTTTTAAAACTAATTTTCCAAACAACCATTAAACATTCATTCACTATAACCATTATATGAAGAGAGTAGCCAATGAGAACTGGCCTAAAAACATATAATAAGAACAAACCCACAATTACCTCAGAAAGTTAGCTGACCATACAAACTGTAAAATTACTTGTTTACTTTACTTGTGGAAACATAAAGTTTCTTTTTTTTTTTTTAACCAAAACTGAAAACCTTTACCATGCAAATTTGGGCAGGAAGGAAACTGGCACTAGAAATTTTAGGACAAGGGCATAGAACTCAATGGTCTGACACTCGTTTAGCATGTACAAAGCGCTGGGTTTGATCCCTAGCACAGGAAGGAAAAGAGCCAGTAACAATAAAAAGTTTTTAATCTTAAAAATGTTTAGATCTAAATATATCAGCCTCTACATTTAATATGAATGTAATAAATACTTCAGGTAAAAACTAAAAGATTATTAGAATGGACAAGAAAACAAAACCAAAACTATAACACTAATATTAAATGACCATAGAACTCAACTCTCACAGAACAGGCTAAAATTGGAAATACAAGGCTTTAAAAAAAATGTGGTGAAGGGCTTGGGGTGTAGCTCAGTGACAGAGTACTTGCCTAGTATATGCGAGGCCCTGGGTTTGATCCCCAGCACTGAAAAAAAAAATGATGAAAATAAATGTGAGAGTGCTTGAATCCTAGACTCTTTCAGATAGGAATAATACCACAAGAAGAGAAGGAAGAGGAGGAGGAGCTTCCAGACCAAATGAAACATTACCTGCCGCAGCCAGATGGGCAGTTACCTCATCAGCTGCCGTGGAGTTGAGGATGTCTGAGTCATCGTAGGAGGTGTCCTCGGGGGAAGAGGGGGAGTCTTCGTCAGCACTGAGCATACTGTGCTCAGTGTAAGTGGCCACGTGGACCTGCTGCACTTGTTGGGCCACTGCATGGGCTTCTATGGTAGCCATGTGTTCAGTTTGGGTCACTCCGTGTTCCTCCATGAATATCTGCTGCCAGAAAGAAGAAGAACAGGATTGGCATGTGACATAACACAATGCTGAACCTGAAACATTGTTCTCTGATTTTACTACTTACCAAGGCATGGGAAATAGAAAGTCCAATTCAAATATGACACAAAAAATATACGGTGTTTTCCTTATTTGAAATCATTTTGATGGAAATTCACTATACATATATATTAATGACCAGGTCACAAAACATTAAATACCTTTGAGATATATATACTTAAATATAGGATGATACTTAAAATAGCATTTTGATATTGTAACATAAAACACTAACATTTTATTTTTATTTCAAAGATAAGTAAATGGGAGTAAAAAGCCCTCAATAAAATAATCCATTGTTTTTCTGCTTACAAAATTGCTTTCTATATAGACTACAATGACCCAATACTTTATAAAGCAGTAAAAGCTTGCTCTCCCATTGTCATCGGTTTTTTTTTTTGTTGTTTTTGTTTTTTTGTTTTTTTGTTTTTTTTTTTTTTTAAGGTAGGGCCTCACTCTAGTTCAGGCTGACCTGGAATTCACTATATACTCTCAAGGTGACCTCAAACTCATCACAATCCTATCTCTGCCTCCTGAGCACTGGAATCAAAGGCGTGTGCCACCTCACCCATCATAATCTCTTAAAGTTCATTATTCTGAAAAAAATTTATAACACACAGGCATGTAGACTTAAAATAAAAATTACATTATATTATATATGTTTGCCTTTCTCATATTATGTATGTGGACATTTTTGCATGCTAAAGCATACAAATAGGGCTAGAGTGATGGCTCAGTGGTTAAGGCGCTTGCCGGCAAAGCCTAACAACTGGGTTTGATTCTCTAGTACCTACGTAAAGCCAGATGCACAGTGGCACACGCATCTGGAGCTTGTTTGCAGCGGTAAGAGGCCCTGGTGTGCCCATACTCATAGTCTCTCTCCCTCTGCTTGCAAATAAATAAATAAAAATATTTTTCTGTTTTTTGTTTTCCGAGGTAGGGTCTCACTCTAGCTCAGGTTGGCCTGGAATTCACTATGTAGTCTCAGGGCAGAATCGAACTCAAGGTGATCCTCCTATCTCTGCCTCCTGAGTGCTGGGATTAAAGGTGTGTGGCAGCACGCCCGGCAATAAAAATATTTTTAAAAAACATACAAATAATCCTAGCATGGCACTTGAGAGGCAGAAGTAGGAGGATCACCGTGAGTTCGAGGCCACCCTGTGATTACATACTGAATAATTCCAGGTCAGTCTGGGCTAGAGCAAGATCCTACCTCAAAAAAACAAAAAACAAACGAAATAAACCCAATAAATAGTTATAGAATATTTTATTGTATGGATCTGCCTCAGTTTACGTAACCAGTCACCAACTGATGGAGTAAGGCTACTTCCAAATTTTTGCTGTTAAAAATATCAGTGCAGTGAACATCCTTGTGTACAAAATTCTGTGTACTGGTTCCTAAAAAAAAAAAAAAAAAAAAAAAACTTTAAAACAGAACCACTGTATGATCCAGCAATTTTACTTCTGGTACTTACCCAGAAGAATTGAAAGCAGGTCTCAAAGAGACACGAGTATGCCCATGTTCATAGCAGCAGTATTCCCAACAGCCGAAAGGTGGAAGCCGCCCAAGTGTCCATCAATGGGTGAATGGGAAACAAGATGCGGACCACATATTATTCTGCCTTAAAAAGGGAAAAAGAAATGCAAATTAGGAATAAAGAGGAATTTCCTCAATTTTAGATAAAGAACATCTATAAAAATACCTACAGCTACCATGACACTTAAGGATGAGAAACTAGAAACTTTCCCATTAAAATCAGGAGCAAGACAAGGATGGCTCCTCTCACCACTTCTTTTCAACATGATACTGGAACTTCTGGTTCATGCAGTAAGATAACAAAGAAAAGATGGGACCGGAGAGATGGCTCAGCAGTTAAGGCACTTTCCTGCAAAGCTTAATGACCCAGGTTTAATTCCCCAGTACCCATGTAGCCAAGATGCACAAAGTGGCACATGCAGCTGGAATTTAACTGCAGTAGGTGGAACCCCTGGTACACTCACTCTCTCCGCCTGTCTCTCTATCTCACCCTGCTTGCCAATAAATAAATAACAGAATTTTTAAAAAAGGAAAGACAGAGGAGGGGGTAAAGAAAGACAAGAAGAGAGGGGAGGAGAAATAAATAAAAGGAACTGATAGGAAGTAAAACACAGATGGTATGGTTTTCAATGTATAAAATCTACAACAGCTGGGTGTGGTGGCGCTCAGAAGGCTGAGGGAGGAGGATCTCTGTGAGTTTTACGCTAACCTGAACTCAATAGTGAGTTCTAGGTCAGACTGGGCTAAAGTGAGACCTTCCTTGAAACAACAGCATCAACAACAACAAACTACTATGAAAAGAAATTCAATTTAATTATAAAACAAAACCATTACAAGATGCCACCAGTCAAAAACGATTGAGGGGCTGTAGAGATGGCTTAAGGTGCTTGCCTGCAAAGCCTAAGGACCCACGTTCAACTCCCCAGATTCCACGTTAAAACAAATGTACAAGGTGACACATGCACAAGGTAATACATGTGTCTGGAGTTTGAATGCAGTTGCTGGAGGTCCTGGTGTGCCAATTCTCTCTCATTAAAAAAAAAAAAGATTCAGAATTACTCAATTGTTATTTGTACTCCTTTCAACACTTTTTTTTTCCTGCTTGAAGTCATCTTCCAGGCCCTGGATCTCTGTGGTATAGTACCATCACAAATAAACCCACACCCTCATTACTCCATATAAAGTTCTGGGAAAATGATATGTATTTAATAGACACACACAAAAAAGAAAGAAAAACCAGGATAAAAAGTTAACTAGCTGATTGAGATGGGGAGGGGATATGATGGAGAATGGAATTTCAAAGGGGACAGTGGGGGGGGGGAGAGGGTATTACCATGGGATATTTTTTATAATCATGGAAGATGTTAATAAAAATTGAGAAAAAAAAGTTAACTAGGATTCTTTGTAATGTTCTTGTAACTTTTCTAAAAAGCCTAGAATGGTTGCATATTTCCCTTTTTATATTTATTTGTTTATATATTTTTGTTTACTTATTTGATGTACTAGGGATGGAAGTTGTGATAAATTTTTAAGAAAAAAGATTTAGCCGGGCGTGGTGTCGCACGCCTTTAATCCCAGCACTCGGGAGGCAGAGGTAAGAGGATTGCCGTGAGTTCGAGGCCACCCTGAGACCACAGAGTGAATTCCAGGTCAGCCTGGGCTACAGTGAGACCCTACCTCGGAAAACCAAAAAAAAGAAAAAAAAGAAAAAAGATTTAAATGAGGGACCTGGTAAGGTACCCTAAAGTTTCTTTCACAGTCTGCTTCAGAGTGTCTAAGGGATCCATCCTATGATTTGTACTTATCCAAAATGTAATTTAACATGCTAACTCACACAATTAAACATAATATGTAAGAGGAAGATACCAATAAAGTGCTATTTTCCCATCCATTTCACTGTTGTAGTCGAGGAGACAAATTGCTCAGGGCATTTTAGAATTCTGAGTACTTCAAATTGTTTTTAAATGGTTTGGGATTAGATGGCATCTAACTGCTTTTCAAAGGGATTTGTATGCTATGTGCTTGGCATAATGGATTCCAAGTCTTTACTCCAGAGTGCAGCTCACAGCATAAATCAATAAGGGCTGTCTGGTTCAGGCTTGTCACTACTGCCTATGGCTTCTCCTTCCACTGTCCCCACCCCCAGTTCACCCTCCAGCTTCTCTAACCTTTTGTATCTTGCATGCACACTCTACAAAGCAATGGGAAAATATATTTCTGGCTTCTCTGAACCAGTGATATTTATAAAGGTCTTCATAAAATCATAACCTAAGCAGGTTGTCTAGTCAGACATGACTGAATACATGTACTACTGGAGATGATCAGACGCATTCCCTAGGTCAATTTTACTAAAGCATTTCAGTTTTCATCCTCAAGTAATCAGATTCTCAGGCTAGCAAAACTGATGGTTATAGAGGAATCCCCAAGACAAAACTGCATGTTAAGACAGCACACACTCTTACACAGATATACAGAACCCCTGAACAATTTATTTAATAGTCACTAAGCCACAATTCTGTCATTGTGTTTAAAATGAAAAAAGAAGATAGCATATATCAAAAGGATTATGTGAGGATTAAGTGAGATGATCCAGATAAAGTGAGGAGCACAGTGCCTGGCACATAGGTGTCCAACATCATGATGTCAGAATCCACGTGATTCTGTCCTTCTTGGCTCATTGCCTGCTTAGTCTCCCAAGCACTGTGCTGCAATTTCTTCTTTGAAAATTTATTTTATTAGCATACAAAGAATCACGTTTCATTATGCTATTTTCTTTTTTTATTTTTATTTATTTATTTGAGAGTGACATACAGAGAG
This sequence comes from Dipus sagitta, assembly GCA_036346955.1. Classification (NCBI taxonomy): domain Eukaryota; kingdom Metazoa; phylum Chordata; class Mammalia; order Rodentia; family Dipodidae; genus Dipus; species Dipus sagitta. The sequence continues at coordinate 91,083,085 of CM070780.1, read as the reverse complement.
AGAAAGAGGCAGATAGATAGAGAGAGAGAGAGAATGGGCGTGCCAGGGCTTCCAGCCACTGCAAACGAACTCCAGATGCGTGCGACCCCTTGTGCATCTGACTGACGAGGGTCCTGGGGAATCGAGCCTCGAACCGGGGTCCTTACGCTTCACAGGCAAGCGCTTAACTGCTAAGCCATCTCTCCAGCCCCCTTTTTAAATTTTTTTAATTTTTATTTATTTATTTATTTGAGAAAGACAGAAAGGCAGATAGAGAGAAAGAAGGAGAGGGAGAATTGGCACAACCGAGCCTCAGTCACTGCAAACAAACTCCAGACCCATGCACCACCTTGTGCATCTGGCTTACGTGGGTCCTTAACCACTAAGCCATCTCTCCAGCCCCTATTATCCCATTATGCTATTTTTTGTTTGTTTGTTTGTTTGTTTGTTTGTTTTTTCGAGGTAGGGTTTTGCTCTAGCCCAGGCTGATGTAGAATTCACTCTGTATTCTCAGATTGGCCTCGAACTCACCGCGATTCTCCTACCTCTGCCTCCCGAGTGCTGGGATTAAAGGCGTGCACCACCACGCCTGGCAGTTTTTGTTTTTTTGAGGTAGGGTCTCACTATAGCCCAGGCTGACCTGGAATTCACTGTGTAGTGTCAGGGTGGCTTCGAACTTATGGCCATCCTCTTACCTCTGCCTCCTGAGTGTTGGGATTAAAGGTGTGCACCACCACGCTGGGCTACATTATGCTATTTTCAAACAATCTTTTTTCCTTCTCTCTTTCTTTCCCTCTTTCCCCTCTCCCCAACACAGTCTGATGCCATACTACATGTATCCTTTAGTCTCCCATCGCCCTGCTACCCTCTCGGGCTATGTTGAATTATACCCATATTCAAATCTCACATCCCTATTTACATATATACAAATAGTAAAGTTAGAGTCCACATATGAGACAACATGCCATTTTTGTCTTTCTGGGCTTAAGTTACCTCAGTATAATTTTTTCTAATTCTACCCATTTTCCTGCAGATTTAACGACTTAATTTTTTTTCCTTACAGCTGAATAGAACTTCATTATGTTTATGTCCCATATTTTCATTATCCAGTCATCTGTTAATGGACATTTAGGCTGATTCCATTTAGCTACTGTGAATATAGCAGCAATGAACACAGATGTCCAAGCATCTCTGTGGAAGGATATACGGCCCTTCGGCTATATGCCCAGGAGTGGTACAGCCGGGACATATGGTACTTCAGGTTTTAGTTTCTGAAGAAACTTCCACAATGAATTACACCAGTTTATACTCTCCAAAATAAGAGTTCCACTTAGCAGGGCGTGGTGGTGCACGCCTTTAATCCCAGCACTCTGGAGGCAGAGGTAGGAGGATCACTGTGAGTTCAAGACTACCCTGAGACTACAGAGTGAATTCCAGGTCAGCCTGGGCCAGAGTGAGACCGTACCTCAAAAAAATAGAATCTAGAATATGTAAAGAACTATAAACAAACAAACAAACAAACAAACAAAACACCCAAAATTCAAACTGTCAATCAATAAATGAGATAATGAAATGAATGGTAGTTTTCAAAAAAAAAAAAAAAAGAAACATAAATGGCCAACAGTTAATTTAAAAATTGTTCTAGGGGCTGGAGGGATGGCTTAGCGGTTAAGGTGTTTGCCTGCAAAGCCAAAAGACCCAGGTTCGATTCCCCAGGTCCCATGTAGTTCGTTTGCAGTGGCTGGAGGCCCTGGCATGCCCATTCTTCTCTCTCCCTCTTTCTCTGTCAAGTAAATAAATAAAAATAAAGTATTTTAAAAACTGTTCTACATCCTTCTCCATCAGGAAAATGAAATTAAAACCACTTTGAGATTTCATCTTACCCCAGTCAGAATGGACATCAAAAGAACTAATGACAACCAATGCTGGCAATGGGGTAAGTGCAACTCTTATTCTTCTTCTTTTTGTTTGTTTGTTTTTTCGAGGTAGGGCCTTATTCTGGTCCAAGCTGACCACCTGGAATTAACTATGTAGTCTCAGGCTGACCTCGAACTCACGGTGATCCTCCTACTTCTGCCTCCCAAGTGCTGGGATTAAAGGCGTGCGCCACCACGCCTGGCAAGAAACTTTTAATTCCATGTAGTCCCACTTATTGATTCTTAGGACTATTTTCTGTGCTACTAGAGTCCTGTTCAGAAAATTCCTACCTATTCCTATAACTTCCAGTGTATTACCTATATTTTCCCCTAATATTCTCAGCATTTCTGGCTTTTCATAAATGATTTCATCAATTTGGTCTTGTTGCAGGGTGAAAGATGTGGGTCTAGTTTCATTGGCACATGGGATATCCAATTTTGCCAGCACCTTCTGTTGAACAGGCTGACCTTTCCCCAATGTATGTTTTTGATGTCTCTGCAGAAAATTAGGTGCCCATGGCTATGCTGGTTTATTTCTAAGAACTCTGTTCTACTTCACTGGTCTATGAATCCATTTTTGTGCCAGTACCATATGTTTTTGGTGCCAGTACCATGTCAATTTCTTCATTTTAAAGTAGATATCCAGGCTGGAGAGATGGCTTAGTGATTAAGATGCTTGCATTCCCCAATACCCACGTAAGCCAGATACACAAGGTGGAAACATGCACCTGCAGTTTGTGGTGGCTAGAGGCCCTGGCATGCCCATTCTCTCTCTCTCAAATAAACAAATAATATTTTAAAAATTAGATATCCATCTCTGAGGATATGGTTTTCTTAACTAAGAGATTTGCACTAATATGCCCCATATTGTATTAACCTGACCAACTAAACACTGCTGTAGACATAAACAGAGAAACTACAGGAAACCAACAGTCCTAGCATCATCTTGTGACAATGCACAAATTGGAATGGTTCATGGCTAGGGCTGTAGTTTAGTGGTCGAGTTCTTGCTCAAGGCCCTGGGCTCAATCCCCAGCACAGCCCAGTTAGACACAACAGTGATACTTTTTTTTTTCCTTTGGTTTTTCAAGGTAGGGTCTCACTCTGGCCCAGGCTGACCTGGAATTCACTCTGTAGTCTCAGGGTGGCCTTGAACTCATGGTGATCCTCCTACCTCTGCCTCGCAAGTGCTTATATTAAAGGTGTGTGCCACCATGCCTGGCTAACAGTGATTCTTTTGAATCAGTGTGCAAATAAAAGAGAGTATCTGCCTATCCCAATAGAACCAGCAATGTTTCACAAATTAGTCAGTACATCATTATACACACACACACACACACACACACATACACACTTACTTTCTCCTAAATAGATAGCATGGCAACAATTTTATTAAAGCCCCTTTTTTAGCTCCAGGATACAATCTGTACTTCAGCTAAAGATCCTTCTTGGCTGGAGAGATGACTCAGTGGTTAAGGGTGTTTGCTTATGAAGCCTGACAGCTCTGGTTTGGTTCCTTGGTAACCATGTTAAACCAGATGCACAAAACATTTGCAGTAGCAGGAGGTCCTAGTGTACCCATACTTACTTTCTCTTCCCCTATCTTTCTCACCATCAGCCTCTTTCTGTCTGTATCACACATAAATAAATAAAAAATATTTTAAAAATAAAGATCCTTGTGAGCAAGGGGTCTAAAGAGAGAAGGAAAGGTTAATGGGGGAAAGTAAGAAAATATATCTTATATGCAATATACACACTTTGTGTATGGGGGGAGTGGACTACTTAGAAGGAGGGAAGAGGAGGGAAATAAGATCAAGTAACGGGGGATTAAAAAAAAGCAAGGCATAATTTACATGTGTGATGCATAAATATCATAATCTTTTGTATGCTAGTTAAAAATGTTGCCAATTGGGCTGCAGAGATGGCTTAGCGGTTAAGGCGTTTGCCTGCAAAGTGAAAGGAGCCAGGTTTGATTCCCTAGGGCCCACGTAAGCCAAATCCACAAGGTGGTGCATGCGTCTGCAATTCATTTGCAGAAGCTGGAGGCCCTGGCGTCCCCATTCTCTCTCTCTTGCAAATAAACAAATAAAAATTTTAAAACAATGTTAAAATTTTTTTTAATTTATTCGAAAGGAAAAGAGAGGAAGAAACACATAGACAGAATGGGTGCACCAGGGCCTCCAGCTGCTACAAATGAACTCCAGAGTCATGAGGCACCATGTGCATCTGGCTTATGTGGGTACTGAGGAATCGAACCCCGGTCCATAGGCTTTGCAGGTAAGCACCTTAACCACTAAGCAATCTCTCCAGCCTTTATATATAATTTTTTAAAAAAATATGGGCTGGGGAGATTCTGAGTGGTTACAGCACTTGCCTGCCAAGCCTAAGGACCCTGGTCCAATTCCTCAGTACAAACATAAGCCAGATGCACAAAGTGGCACATGTGTCTAGAGTTCATTTGCACTGGCAAGAGACCCTGGTGCACCCATCCTCCATCTATCCATCTCTCTCTCTCTCAAATAAATAAAAAGAAATATGAGCTGGAGGGATGGCTTAGTAGTTAAGGTGTTTGCCTACAAAACCAAAGGACCCTGGTTCCATTATCCAGGACCCACATTAGCCAGATGCACAAGATGGTGCATGCATCTGGAGTTCGTTTACAGTGGCTAGAGGCCCTGGTGCACCCGTTTCTCTCTTTCTCTCTCTGTCTCTCTCCCTCTTTCTCTGTCAAATAAAAAATATTTTAAAAAAGAAATATAAAAGAGAAATAGCTACAATATATCTTTCCATATTGATCCACTTGAAAATTAAAATTAAATTACACATTAAGACAAACTGCCAAAGCCCCCCTTCTTACAAGAAGGAAGGGGGCTGGAGAGATGGCTTAGTGGTTGAGGTGCTTGCCTGTGAAGTCTAAGGACCCAGACTCAATTCCCCAGAACCCATGTAAGCTAGATGCACATGGTGGCACATGCATCCGGAGTTTGTTCGTAATGGCTGGAAGCCCTGGCACACTCATTCTCTCTAATAAATAAAAATAAAAATTTAAAAATAAAAAAAGAAGGAAGAGCTGAGCTTCCTGATCACTCAGGAACTTCCAGCTGTTGGTAAGTCTCCCCTTGGCTAGGTCAAGGGGAGGGCCCCCTACCCCTTATTCTCCACATGGGCTCTTTAACCACTCCAGCTCCCTATGTGGCAGGAGCGCTTAGAACTTTGTTTTCTTCCTTTTTCTCCAAGGTTTTCCCAGGCCCTCCACATGGGATCTTTAGCCACGTGGGTGCCTTTCCTTGGCTCCGTACTTCCCTCAATAAATATAATAATTTAATAATTATCCTTCTCAAAAAACTCAGTAGCAGAGGCCAGTAAGTTAAAAAGGAGATAGAAAGGGAAGAGAAAGAAAGGGAGGAGGGCATTTACTAGGTTGGTATTATATATATGTTAAGTAGAAAGATTGAGATGGGGAGGGGATATGATGGAGAATGGAATTTCAAAGGGGAAAGTGGGGGGGGGTACTACCATGGGATATTTTTTATAATCATGGAAAATATTAATAAAAATTGAGAAAATAAAACAATAAAATAAAATAAGTTATATATTTTCAACATTAAAAAACAACAAAAAAATAAAAAATAATAATTATCCTTCTCAGTCTATTGTATTCAACTCTTTGATTAAAGATTAGACACAAGGGCTGGAGAGATGGCTTAGTGGTTAAGTGCTTGCCTGTGAAGCCTAAGGACCCCGGTTCGAGGCTTGATTCCCCAGGACCCACATTAGCCAGATGCACAAGGGTGCGCACGCGTCTGGAGTTCATTTGCAGTGGCTAGAAGCCCTGGCATACCCACTCTCCTCTCTCTGTCTCTCTGCCTCTTTCTGTGTCTATTGCTCTCAAATGAATTTAAAAAAAAAAAAAAAGATTAGACACAAACCTAGGGTTTGGGGTTCAAGGACTTGAATCCCAAGCACCCATGACACAATGGTGGCCTGTACAGGGACTATCATGGCAGGAAAATTATGCTTATTAAGGGGGAAAGCGGGGAGCACGTTTTTTAGCTGTGAGCACGACTCGGCCTATTTCTACTGCTTCTCACTATCTCTGGGTAAGATGAGGGGAATGAATGGCAAGTAGCATTGGAAACCCCTGGTGGCGGCCAGACCTCTCTTCTGACTCTGCCACGGCCCCCACGAGCCAGGTTGCATGGGCACATTCTGGATCAGTGTCTATTGTGGGACCTGGCCCCAATCCACCCTGCTGAGAGTGCAAGCCCTGCAGGGGTGCACACCTGGGGCCACTGGGCGGTGCCTGGCGAGGTTCATCTGGTCTAGAGAGGGGGGTGTCACATTGGAGAAGCAAAGGGGTATAGAAGGTTGGGGGCCCCCAAGCCGCCTGGTCCACACAGGGTGCACTGCTGGCCCGCGCAAGCCTCTGCCCAGTTCGATTTGAGGCTTGAGACCGCACCTCGGGCACAAACCGCCAGCCAGAGAGCCTGGCCGCCCGAGTGAGCCAGAGGCAAAGGCAGGAAAGATTTCTTCACCAGCTCCCTAAGAGCCCAGACTCAAGCCCATACACCCACCATTCAGCCTCCAGCCATGGGCAGTGAGCAGCCATGGGTTTCTGGACACATGCCTCCTCCTTCCCACCACCCTGCCCCTCAGGAAATACAGAGACACAATGGGGAAAGGCATGCCTGATGGTGTTAACCACTGTGATTTCCTGCCAAAATGCTCTATGACAAATACACATATAACTGTGAATCATTTATTCATACAGGTATTATAAAAAGTAAAATGAACTAGTCCTGATGGTACAGGCCTGTTATCCCAGTTATTCGAGAGGCTGAGATGGACCTCCAATGTGATAGCCTGACCCCACATTTAAAATGCACGTGCCTTTTAAATTGCTTGGTAAAAATAATTACATAATTTTAGTGTTTTCCAAATTACTCAATGAGTAAAAACAACTCGTTGGGAACTGTACCTTGTATTTTCTCTTTTGTTTAGGCTTTAAACAAACAAGGTGTTATTAATAAACAACTTTTTTTCCAATGTAGGGTCTCACTCTAGTTTAGGATGACCTGGAATTCACTACATAGTCCCAGGGTGGCCTCGAACTCACAGCGATCCTCCTACCTTTGCCTCCCAAGGGCTGGGATTAAAGGCATGCACCACCACACCAGGCTTAATAGACAGCTTTTGCTGTGATAAATCATAGTATGATTTTCATAATCCAAACAGTCCAACAGATCTCTCCTAAAGTTTTTGTTGTCATTTGATTTGTTTCAAGGTTTTTGGTTTTTTGTTTTTTTTTTTTTTTTTTAGTTTTTTGTCTTTAATTTTTTTTTTTTTGTTTGTTTATTTTATTTGAGAGTGACAGAGAGAGAAAGAAGTAGATAGACAGAGAGAGAGAGAATGGGCGTGCCAGGGCCTCCAGACGCTGCAAATGAACTCCAGACGCGTGCGCCCCCTAGTGCATCTGGCTAACGTGGGTCCTGGGGAATGGAGCCTTGAACCAGGGTCCTTAGGCTTCACAGGCAAGTGCTTAACCGCTAAGCCATCTCTCCAGGTCTAGTTTTTGTCTTTAAAAGTCAGATTTAACTAAAGCCTACAGTGAGCTGAAATTTTATATAAACAGGCCATAATTTGTTACATAATATCATAAATATAAATACTGAGTTTATGTTCTAGGTCAACTTCAACCTACATAGAGGATTTTTTTAACCCTATTTATTTGAGAGAGAGAGAGAGAGAGAGAATGGGTATGCCAAGGCATACTGCAAACTCCAGATGCATGCACCCCCTTGGTCATCTGGCTTACATGAGTACTTGAGAATTGAACCTAGGTCCTTAGGCTTCACAGGCAAATGCCTAAACCACTAAGCCATCTCTCCAGCCCCTATTTGCTAGATATTTTAAGAGACTGTAATAGTCCTGTCACTTGAAAGGAGGAGGCAATTGGCCTGAGTTCCAGGCCAACCTGCCTCAAGACAAAAACAAAACTCTGCCTTAGTTACTCTTAATAAAAATCATTTCCTTGGCAGGGGGCGGGGCCAAAAAAGATAGAGAAAAAATATCATTTCCAAATGTGTTAAAGGTATTGATAAAGATTATCCCCAAAGCAGTTGTCATGTTTTGCCTTTATTCATAGGCTTATACCTTTTAAAAATGTATTTCAAGCTGCAAAGATGGCTTAGCGGTTGGTTAAGTGCTTGCCTGTGAAGCCTAAGGACCCCGGCTCACGGCTCAATTCCCCAGGACCCATGTAAGCCAGATGCACAAGGTAGCACATGCATCTGGAGTTTGTTTGCAGTGGCTGGGAGTCCTGGTGCGCTCATTCTCTCTGTAGCTCTCAAATAAATAAAAATAAACAAAGAAATTTTAAAAATAAATAAGTAAAAAACAAAAAGTGGGCTGGAGAGATGGCTTAGCGGTTAAGTGCTCCCTGGTTCGAGACTTGATTCCCCAGTACCCACATAAGCCAGATGCACAAGGTGGCGCATGCGTCTGGAGTTTTGTTTGCAGTGGCTGGAAGCACTGATGCGCCCATTCTATCGCCCTCTCTCTCTTTCTCTCTCCTCTCTCTCTCTCTTTCTCAGTCTGTCACTCTCAAACAAATAAAAAATAAACCAAAAAAAATTTTTTTAAACCCAAAAGGTAAAAAATTTTTTAGCTGTATTTCATGGAATTTATTAACAGATGTTTCAAATCAATGGGTCATATAAAATTTATAGGTATATGGGTGTGGTGGTTTGATTCAGGTGTTCCCCATAAACTTAGGCATGCTAAATGCTAGTCTCCTCAGTTGATGAAAATTGGAAATTAATGCCTTCTAGAGGCAGTGTATTGTTGGGGGCGGGCTTATGGGTTTCCCCATAAGCCAGTTTCCCCATGCCAGTGTTTGGCACATTCTCCTGTTGCTATTGTCTACCTTATGTTGGCCAGGGTGTGATGTCCGCCCTCTGCTCATGTCATAATTTTCCCTGACATCGTGGAGCGTATCCTCGAGTCTGTAAGCCAAAATAAACCTTTTTTCCCCAAAGCTGCTCTTGGTCAGGTGATTTCTGCCAGCAATGCAAACCTGACTACAACAATGGGTATTATAAGACAAGTCTGGTTGTCAGAGATTTTTGATGGTATAAATAATAAGATTCTAATTTTTTTTGTTTTTTGGGCTTTTTGTTGTTGGTTTTTTTTTTTTTGCTAAGGCTGTTTCTCTACAAATTTCCAATAATAATGAGATGGTTAACTAGCCCTCTGAGGCTAGACTACTTGCTTTGTCAATGGGTAATGAGGTAAGTCAATTAAGTGTAGTTCCTCTTAATAATCTTATATAAAAGATGGTTGAAGAAACTAAGAAGGAATTTTTTAATGTTGGACATTAAAATGTTTGTTATGTTTGTTGAATTGAATGTTTGTTAAGAATGCTTTTTTTAAATAGAAAAAAAAAACATTTTTTTTTTTTGAGACTGAGAGAAAGAAGCGGGGGGGGGGGGGAGAGATAGAGAGAAAATGGGTGTACCAGGGCCTCCAGCCACTACAAATGAACTCCAGATGTATGCATCACCTTGTGCATCTGGCTTACAAACCCTGGTGAAACAAACCCAGGTCTTTTGGCTTTGCAGGCAAGTACCTTAACTACTAGGCCATCTCTCCAGCCCAAGAATGCTTTTTTTGAGTGGAACTTAGATTAGAATGTTAAAATATGTGTATGAAGATGCATGTATATAGAAAGAATATAAGAGATCTAAAAAGACCAAATTTTGCCTAAAATTAATTTTCTTTTTATAAGGAACAAAAAAACTAATTTTCAGGCTAACCATAGATAAACACCATGGCTAAAATTAAGGATTTTTCAATTGCTTACAGACTGTTAAGGATGCTCTAAAGTTTTTTTTCTATTTTTTTGTTTGTTTATTTTTATTTATTTATTTATTTGAGAGCGACAGCGAGAAGGAAGCAGAGAGAGAGAGAGAGAGAGAGAGAGAGAGAGAGAGAGGGAGAGAATGGGCGCGCCAGGGCTTCCAGCCACTGCAAACGAACTCCAGACGCATGTGCCCTCTTGTGTATCTGGCTAATGTGGGTCCTGGGGAATCAAGCCTCGAACTGGGGTCCTTAGGCTTCACAGGTGAGCACTTAACCACTAAGCCATCTCTCCAGCCCAGCTCTAAAGTTTTTATACAGGGACACAGACTTAATCTAATTTAGTTTACATTAGACACAGGTGCTGTCCTGTCCTGCGTGGGTCACAAAGTCATAAGCACAGATGTAGTTCATTCTTTGGAGGTCAAACCAGGTTAGACACAGACAAGATCCCATCACTTTGTGTATTACAAATGGGTAAGATAAATTTCCTAGGTTAAAAACAAATAGACAATTTCAAAATAGGACAAGAAATGTCAGGATGCTTAGCTCTCTGCTCTGTCATTTCCTTTCACTCTTATTACTGCTATATGCTATTTAAAGTCACGGCAAGCTGGACTCTGGAAAAGGGATGGCACTCTCTTTATCTCAGATTCCGTGCAGATTTAAGCCATATGTTCCCCAGACCCTGCCCAGAGACAAAATGGCAACTGTCTGACACGGAAAAGGAGTAACAAACAGTTGACAGTTCATCTCTTTTAAATACCTAAAGTCACCTCTGTCAGATAAAAGTAAATTAGGTTCCTCTATTTGCCAAGGTTTTTTTTAATTTTTATTTTGAGGGGGCGTTATGAGATAGGGTTTCACTCTAGTCCAGGCTGACCTGGAATTCACTATGGAGTCTCAGGGTGGCCTCGAACTCACGGCGATAATTCTACCTCTGCCTGAGCTAGAGCAAGACCCTACCTGCTTGGCCTTAAACACTAAAACAGAAATGTATAACTAAAGATAAAGGGATGTCTCAAATATTATATAAATGACCTATTAAGTAACACAACAAGGTTTCCAAAAAGGGTAACAAACAAGGCCTTAAGACCCCTTCTCTAATAGTTCTAATTCTGCAATAAGGAAAGACAACCATAGATGTCAGAATGGTTATGTTCAAATCTAATATATATATAACAGATGACTCTGACAATGGAAAACACTCTTACTGCCGTATGTCTATACCCCTGTTCAGTAGTTAAAAGACTGACCAGTCGTTGTCCTCTCCTTTAACAGCAGTTAGAGTGTCTTCTCAAGAGAGGGGGGAATGAAAGGAAATAGACAGGGTGACTGGGCCCCTTAAAGTAAAAAGGCAGGAAAGTCTGCACTTGCTAGAAATCAAAGATGATCTGACTTCTTATCTCTTGCCTAGTTCCCTAGACCTGTTCTTCCATAAACAACCTGGGCCCCTCCTGGGAGGGAGGTCTTTCCTAGGATGTAAATCTAATCGTTAACACTGTGGTTGGTAAAGCTTAGATGCCAGAACCTGGCTAGCCTCTTCCTGAGACAGCCCCTAGCCCTAACCAACCAACTGTCCCTCTGGTTCACCTGAGTTGGAAGGTAGGCCTCACCACTATAAGGTTACAAATACATTTGTGAAGAAACGACATGCTCTCTGAGCTGCCTTGACCACTTGGGAACTTCCAGCTGTGGGTGAGTTTGTCCTTGACTGGGCTTGGTTGGCCCAGACTCTGGCCCAGCAGAGCTGAGCCAAGCCAAGGGGAGAACCCCCTCCCCCCAGGTAGCCCTTACTCTCCACAAGGGCTCTTTACCCCCTCCAGCTTCCCACATAACAGGAACTCTTCGAACTTTTTCTTTTTTTCTCCAGTTTTCCCAGGCCCTCCATAGGGGATCTCTAGCCACATGGGTGCTTTTCCTTGGCTTTGTACCTCCCTCAATAAATATAATTTAATTTTTTAAAAAGAGAAGAACTGGACTGGAGAACTCGCTTAACAGTTTGGCCTTAGCGGAGTACTACCTGAGTTCCAGTACCTGACCTACATAAAAACCGGAAGCCATGGTGGGCTTCTGGAATCCCAGCATGCTGACACTGGCCACGAGGTGGGAGGCAGAGACAGAATTTCCTAGAAGCTTGTGAACAGCAGAGCGAGAATCCATAGCAAGAAACCCCACCTCAAATGAGAGAGCTGGTCTTGAACTCACAGCGACCCTCCTACCTCTGCTTCCTGAGTGCTGGGATTAAAAGTATGTATGACGACACCCAGCTACTTATTTATTCATGAGAGGTAGAGAGAGAAAATGGGCATGCCAGGGTCTCTGGCCACTGCAAATGAACCCAGATGCATGTGCCACCTTGTGCCATCTATCTGGCTTACATGGGTACTAGGGAATTGAACCTGGATCCTTTAGGCTTCCCAGGCAAGTACCTTAACTGCTAAACCACCACTCCAGCCCAATAGAGTATTTTTAAAATAGAAATGGGCAGAGAGAGAGGTGTGAGTATGGGCACAACATGGCCTTCTGCCATTGCAAATGAACTCCAGACGCATGTGCCACTTTGTGCATCTGGCTTTAGGTGGGTACTGGAGAATCGAACCCAGGTTGTTGGGCTTTCAGGCTTGGCAAGCAGGCAAGCAAGCTGAGCCATCTCTCCAGCCCCTTGCTGTTTTCTGAGATGAAGTCTCACTCTGTATAGCCTGGGCTGGCCTCAAATTCTCGGCACTCCTCCTGCCTCAACACCATAAATGTGGGAATTACAGGTGTGAGCCACCATGCCTGGCTGAGTGGACAGTTTTAGGAAAACAATATTGTAACTGCAATGAACACGGCTTTAGTCCAAAAAGTTCTGACAAGCAGCATGTGTCAAAATGTGTTCTTTACACAGAGTATGGTCTTAAATAAATGCTTGCGGTAACTGCATATTTAATAACTAAGACTAAACTCAGGCTATCATAATTTCTGTAATTTCTCTCCCTATTATGTTGTGCTGGCTATCGTTTACCCCTCACTTCTAAGAGCTCTCTTCTGTACCTCCTTTACTCATGAAGGATGGTCCCAAGACCCTTCCTAGACACCCAAATCTATGGATGCTCAAGTCCCTTCAATAAACTGGGTGATATTTGCATAGAGCCTATGTTCCTTCCTTCCTTCCTTTCTTGGCTTTTCCGAGGTAGGGTCTCTCTCTAGCCCAGGCTGATCTGGAGTTCACTATGTAGTCTCAGGGTGGCCTCAAACTCACAGCGATCCTCCTACCTCTGCCTCCCAAGTGCTGGGATTAAAGGTGTGATCCACCATGCTCAGCCCTATCTGGCATTTTACTTTGAGTTTATGTTTTTTGAGTCTATGTAAACCAGTTGCTAGAATTGAATTCTATGAAATACTTCACATGGTTTTCTAGGCCAATTGATACAAAAGGAAATATGTACCCCCATCAAAAATTACTCAATAGAGCTGGGCGTGGTGGTGCACGCCTTTAATCTCTTGAAAAAAAATTACTCATAGAGGGGGCTTCTCAAACCCTCTCTGTGTCCTTGGGCAAGAGCTCTGCATTTCTTCCTTCTCTTTAAGTTCTGAACTTCCCCGTTTCTGTGAACCCAGCTCATACCCCGTCTAAGACATGAACTCTGTCTTCTTTCCTTCTCTTAAGTTCTATTTATAATCTAATAAAACCTACAAATTTTGAAAAAAATTACTTTGAATATTGTTCTACAGCTTTCCTATATCCTCAGTAGAGAAGAGACCAGCCTGGGCTATATAATTAGAAGTAAGTATTTTTTTAACATTTTTATTTATTTATTTATTTTGGTTATTCGAGGTAGGGTTTCACTCTAGCCCAGGCTGACCTGGAATTCACTGTGTAGTCTCAGGGTGGCCTCAAACTCACAGTGATCCTCCCACCTCTGCCTCCCGAGTGCTAGGATTAAAGGCATGCGCCACCACGCCCGGCAGACTCACTTTTTAAAAAATACATGGGCCGGGCATGGTGGCACATGCCTTTAATCCCAGCACTCGGGAGGCAGAGGTGGGAGGATCACTGTGAGTTTGAGGCCACCCTGAGACTTCATAGTGAATTCCAGGTCAGCCTGGGCTAGAGTGAGACCCTACCTCTAAAAAAAAAAAAAAAAAAAAAAGTGAGCCTAAGGTCTTTTTATAAGACTATCATGGTTTCTGTTTCCATATGCTGATGAAGTATAGGTACAAAGTCTTGAATTTCACAAATTAGAATAAAAAATGCCTACCAAAACAAAAATAGAACACCTAAAAGCAAAAGGCTGGCACATATAGAAAGGTAAGTAGAAGATACAAACTTTTATGAGTCTACCTTACCAACGCTTTATTTTTATTTTAGAGAGCGAGTGAGCGAGCTAGAGAGAGAGAGAGAGAAAGAGGGAGGGAGGGAGGGAGAGAGAGAGAGAGGGAGAGAATTAACATACGAGGGCCCCAGATACTGAAATCAAACCCCAGATGCTTGTGCCACCTAGTTGGGCATGTGCAACCCTGCACTTGGCTCACCTTTGTGTATCTGCCTTATGTGGGATCTGGAGAGTCAAACATGGGTCCTTAGGCTTCACAGGCAAGTGTCTTAACTACTAAGCCATCTCTCCAGCCCCAATTCTTTCTTTAGGCAAAGTACTAAATAAGTCTAACATTCCTGCAAACCTCAAAAATTAACACTGTGAGCCAGGCGTGGTAGTACCCACCTTCAATCCCAGTACTTAGGGGGCTGCATTAGAAGGATTGCTGAGTTCCAGGCCAGCCTGAGACTACACAGTGAATTCCAGGTCACAATATTGCTATTCAGGCAAGGTAACACATGCCTTTAATCCCAGTACTCACAAGGCAGAGTGAGGCTATCACTGTGAGTACATGGCCACCTTGAGACTACATAGTGAATTCCAGGGCAAACCCTGCTTTGAAAAACCAATATCAACTTCGCAGTAATACAAGTCCTTTTTTTCTTAACAATAAAGACTTACCATATCAGTTAATGAATAGATTACATAACCCAGGGGCTGGAAAAATGGCTCAGCAGTTAAAGATGCTTGTTTGCAAAGCAATTCCCCAGTATGGACATAAAGCCAGATGCAGAAAGTAGCATATGTGTCTGGAGTTTGTTTATAGCAGCAGGAGGTTCTGGTGTACCCATTCTCTCTCACTCTGTCTCTCAAGTAAGTAAGAAATAAACAAATAAAAATTTTAGAAGATTGTACAACCCAAAGAAAATGTGAGCCAGGGATGGTGGCGCATGACTTTAATCCCAGCATCCGGGAGGCAGAAGTAGGAGGATCGCTGTGAGTCCTAGGCCACCCTGAGACTACATAGTAAATTCCAGGTCAGCCTGGGCTAGAGTGAAACCCTACCTCAAAAAACCAAAAGAAAAGAGAAGAAAATGTGGTAGCAATGGCATCTTTTTTGTGTTGTACACACAGATATGCATGTGTGTGTGTTTGCATGTGTGTATGCATATTTGAATATATACACAGTGCATACAGAGGCCAGAAGTGGAAGTCAGGTGCCTTCTTCCAGAACTCTCCACCTTGAATCCAGAGCTCACCAATTCAGCTAGTCTGGCTAGCCAGCTTCCCCTGTAGCTGCCTCCCAAATTCTAGGATTGCAGCAGGTTGTCCGGCATTTACGTGAGTGCTGGGTATCCAGACTTAAGTCCTCCTGTGCTTTACTGCCTGAGCTGTCTCTCCAGCACGAGCAACGAGCAACGGCAGCTCTGACTTTTATCTACTACTCTAACGTCTTGACAGACTGTATTAGTGTGCCCTTATCCACAGAAGACACTTTCCAAGACCCTAGTGGATACCTGAAATTATGGATAGAATTGAACCCTATATGTTCTGTTTTTTCCTGTACATACTAATCTACAATCAGCTTTTACCTTTTCACTTAAGGAAGTTCTTCGCTGCTTATCTTTGATACATCATTATCCTTACACTTCAGGGTCCTTGTTAAGTCAGAACAGTTAAACAAGAGCACTGTGATACTGTGACAGCTGATCTGGTATCGAAGAAAGCTAGTAAAAGGCAGCCTATACAGCATGAGTAGACTGTACAAAAGGATAATCAACACACCAGACAAAATAGAGAGAATGATGCAAAATGTCATCATACTACTTAGGACGGTGTGCTATTTAAAGGTTATAGATTACTTATTCTTGGAATTTAACATTTTAGACTGTGGTAACTGAGCATAGAAAACTCTTTGAAAGGGTCTACTGCACATATACCAGTGTTTATGTAATGAAGCTAGCAGTAATTTCCAGCAGTGATTCAGAGTTCCTCTATTATTCTTTTTCACAGGCCCAAATGTGCACAAGTGTCTGGGCAGTCTCTTCCATTCTAGCTCACACGTGCTTTAACACGGATCTTCCCCTGCTACAGCAGCATGCTTACGAGCACACTCGAGCTGCAGTACTGAGCCTGGACCCTTGTTCTGCCACTCACTGGCGCTGCAGACTGCTTTCATTTGGTGTCTATGCCTTAGTTTTAGGGTGCATCAAATGGAGGAGAATAAAAGAATCTATCTCATAGAATTATTGAAAGCACCAAATGAGTTGCTATTTGCAAAAGCCTTCAAATGGGACTTAGTATACAGTGAGTGATACATAAATGACTTCTTACATTACTTCACATACAAAGAAAGGTACAAGCACTTGGGAGGCAGAAGTAGGAGGATCACTGTGAGTTGAAGGCCACCCTGAGACTACATAATGAAGTCCAGGTCAGCCTGGGCTAGAGCAAGATACTACCTCGAAAAACAGAAAAAAAGAAAGAAATAAAAAAGAAAAGTGCAGAAATGCCAAAAGTTACACTTATTTTCTTTTTTTCTTAAATATTATTTTATTTTATTTATTTTGAGAGAGAGACATGAGACAGAGAGAGAATGAATGCAGAAGGGCCTCCAGCAACTACAAACAAACTCCAGATACATGTGCCACATTATGCATTTCCTATGGTACTAGGAAATTGAACCTGGGTCCTTTGGCTTTTCAGGCAAGTGCCTTAACCACTAAGCCTCCCCAGCCCTGTCTTCTTTCTTAGCACTGCAATTGAACTCAGTGTGTGCACCACCTTGTGCACAGGCAAACCTGTGTGTTTGCATCACTATGTATATCTGGCTTACGTGGGACCTGGGGAGTCAAATGTGGGTTCTTACGCTTCGCAGGCAAGCACCTTAACCACTAAACCATCTCTCCAACCCCCTATTTTCTTTCTTTTTTAAAAAAATATATAGTGCTTGAACCAAGTGTGGTGGCACATGCTTTTAATCCCAGCACTGGGGAGGCAGAGGCGGGAGGACTGCAATGAGTTGGAAGCCACCCAGAGAATCCAAAGTGAATTCCAGGACAGCCTGGGCTCTAGTGAGACCCTACCTGGAAAAAAAAAAAAAAAAAGGTATTCCCTCTCCCTCAAAATAACTGACTGTTGCTCCCACAATGCTTAACCACAACCCCATAGGGAATACCTACAACCCCACTGAGGATGGTCCTCAATGGAAGGGAGGCAGAGACGAGGGAAAAAGAGGGTACTAACACATGATGTATCCATACAAAATATGTTGTTAATAATAATATCTTTTTTTAAATGTAAAAAAAAAATAAAGTGCTGGACGTGGTGGTTCACACCTTTAATACTAGCACTCTGGAGGCAGAGGTAGAAGAATCGCTGGGTATTCGAGGCCAGCCAGGGACCATCAAGTAAATATAGGTCAGCTTGGGCTAGAGCCAGAGCAAGATACTACCTCAAAAAAAAAAAAAAAAAAAAAAAAAGTAAAAAAAAATTTTTTTAAAGAAAGCAGTTGTTGAATTTTTTTTTTTTTTTTTTTTTTTTTTTAGTCATGGACCCTTTGGAGGATGGGTAAAGCGGAGGTGGGGAGACAGAGGGGCAAAGACATTGTTTTCCAAGATAACTCAGTGTTCTTCGATTCAAGTCAAATGATAAGTTACATGATGGCATTGCCATAACAAAATTTAAACACTAGAGGGTGCCACAACCTCAGGAAAAATGTAAAGAAAACAGGAATTTGAGGTTCTTCAATTTTTTCAACTGGAACACCCTACCACAACAGAGAACAGAGGTCAATCTACCTCACCAAACGCTATAAAATGCCAGCTCTTAAACTGGGCAAGGTGGCACATGCCTTTAAGCCCAGCACTTGGGTGGCAGAGGTAGGAGGATCACCGTGAGCTCGAGGCCACCCTGAGAGTACATAGTGAATTTCAGGTCAGCCTGGACCAGAGTGAGACCCTACCTCAAAAAATCAAAACAAAAAACAAAAGTAAAGCTTTCTCTCTTTTTTTTTTTTTTTTTTTTTTTTGAGGTAGCGTCTCACTCTGGTCCAGGCTGACCTGGAATTAACTCTGTAGTCTCAGGGTGGCCTTGAACTCATGGTGATCCTCCTACTTCTGTCTCCTGAGTGCTGGGATTAAAGGCATGTGCCACCACGCCCGGCTCCTTTTCATTTTTTGAGTGTGTGTACGTATGTGTATATATTGTGGTGTGTATTATGTGGCATATGCATGTGTGCCCTGTAAGTACATGTGCAAGTCAGAGGGAAACTTTGGGTATCCTTCTATTATTCATCTGTATACTTCCTTGAGACACGCTCTCTCCCTCAACCCAGAGCTACTATTTTTAGTTAGCCAACCCCAGTCATTCTCCCGTCTCTGCGGCCGCCCCTCCATAGACTGAGGTTACAGATGTGTGTGACTATGTCCAGCTTTTTATGTTGGTTCTGGAGCATGGCACTAGAGCAGTATCATGCCCTCATACCACTCTTAACTGCTTCACAATCTTTCTAGTCCTAAAACTTTCTTTTATTCTTTTTGTTTTAGAAATTATGATTATTGGGTGTGGTATGCATGCACGTGTCTATGCGTGTTCATCTACGTGTGGGTGCACGTATGGAGGCCAGAAACTGATGTTAGGTGTTCCTCAGTTGCTCTCCACCTTATTTTTTGTGACAAGGCCTCTCACTAAACCTAGAGCTCACCAATTCAGGCCAGCCAGCAAGCTCCACGGACCTTTCTGTCCCCAAACCCTAGTTCTGGGATTATAGGCGCCACTGCACCTTGCTTTTACATGCGTTCTGGGGATATGAACTCAGGTCCTCAGGCTGGCCCAGACAACACCTTGCCAACTGAGGCATCTCCCGAGCCTTTCTTTTACAAAGTCCTTATGTTATTTTATTTAAACAAATACTTAAAACCCCATGGTGATTAAAAACTTTTCCTAAAAGTATACTCTTAAAGACTGAACTAATAAATAGGCATTGTCACTTTAAAAAAAAAAAAAATCCTATACCTTCCAGTGAGTTGTTGGCCAGGGAGGTCCCCGATGCCCCCAAAACATTATAGGCCATTGCCGAGGCCCTTGGTTTCCCACAAGGAATAGATGGTAAGACCCTATTGCTGAAGATTCCAAATACTTGGGCCACTGAGAAATCCTGCTGGAACTGAGCTGATAAGCTCCTCCATATAGACTAGCTGACAAAAACCTGGAAGAAGCCAATGGGAGAGAGAGAAATCACCAGTGAAGATACTCAACAGTGGACACTGCAAGCCTTGTATTTGGCCAGCCAGGCTAAATGAGCCAATGAGTGCAATAGTGGCATGTCTGTCATGGTGGAAACCAACTGCCCTCTAATTGGACTGGAGGCCCGCTCCATGGGATGAAATACATCCCTGATACTGAAAACTTAAAACAGGGGTAGTCATGAGCCCTAAGGGTGTAATGTCTGCTGCTGTCTGGCTAAATGTATATACTATGCTTATCAAACTGCCCAGTAAGCACTTCTCTTAATATTCATATTAATGCTACTCTCACTTTTGGTAAAGAACCTTCTCTTTTCAGACGGCAGTGACTTTGGGATGATTCAGAAGGCACCATGATGCTGAGAAGTGATAGGAGTGCTCAGCATTGCAATATCTCTATCACACCTTCCAAGGCTCAGGAGTCTATTGCGGAAAGAATGTAAGAGCCAAAGGAAGGGTAGGACTCCTTATAACATGCTCCCCCCAGACACAAAATGGCCTGGATATCTGTGACCTCACAGTGCTTGACACTACCTACACAAGACCATCATAATAGGAAGATCATGACATCAAAATAAAAGAGAGACTGATTGAGAGGAGGTGGGGATATGATGGAGAATGGAGTTTCAAAGGGGAAAGTGGGGGGGGGGGAGGGAGGGCATTACCATGGGATATTGTTTACAATCATGGAAGTTGTTAATAAAAAAATAAATAAATAAGCCAGATGTGGTGGTGCATGCCTTTAATCCCAGCACCCAGGAGGCAGAGGTAGGAGGATCGCTGTGATATAAAGGCCATCCTGAGAATGCAGAGTGAATTCCAGGTCAGCCTGAGCTAGAGTGAGACCCTACCTCAAAAAAGAGGGGGGAAAATTAATAAATAAATAATTTTAAAGATTAAAAAAATCCTAGCTGGGCATGGTGGCACACACCTTTAATCTCAGTACAGGTAGGAGGAACGCCATGCGTTCAAGACCAGCCTGAGACTACATGGTGAATTCCAGGTCAACCTTGGCTACAGCAAGATCCTACCTTGGGGGTGGGGGAGGAACATAGGATAAGATTGTCAGGACGTGGGTAGGATCATGAAGAAGAAACAGTCTTCAAGCTCCAAGGTGAAAGAAACGTACTGCCAGACAAAGAAGACAGCCCGAGAAAGCGCACAGCATAGGAAGGGGACTCAATGAACACCCAGACAATTGACACGGGGGAGGCTGAGAGTAAAGGAGTAAGGCTCTGACGCCATCACACCCAATTCTTCTTTTTTCTTTCATAAATTTATTTATTTGAGAAAGAAAGAGGCACAGAGAGTGGAAGGGTACTCCAGAGCCTTTAGCCACTACAACCCAACTCCAGACATATGCGCCATCTAGCGTATCTGGCTTACATGGGTACTGGAGGAATCAAACCTGGGTCCTTTGGCTTTGCAGGCAAGCGCCTTAACTGCTAAGCCATCTGTCCAGCCCCAGGTTCTTTATTAATTTATTTTGCATGTGTGGTATATGTAGTGGTAGCATGTGGTGTAGGCACAGAACACTAGGTGCCCTTCCTCTATGGCTCATCTGGTATTTCCTTGATACAGTCTTTCTATATGTGGAGCTGTTGTTTTCACAAACCCCAGTAATTCTCCAGCCTCTGCTCCCTGCAGGACGGGGATTACAGATGTGCATGGCACACTCAGCTGTTTATGTGGGTCATGGGGAACTGAACGCAGGCCATCTCAGACCCTTATGGCGGCACGCACTCACTTGCTGAGCCATCTCCCCTTTAGTGACTCACTCTGCTGAAGATAAATCCAATGCTGGCGCACCTGTCAAAGAGGAAGGCAGTCTACTCAGCTTCAATACCATGCTACAGCCTAGTGTCTAGCACAGTGCCTTCGATGGAGTAGGAACCTGATAAATGTTGGAGACAACGATAGAAAGAACTAGAAAATAGCCGGGCGTGGTGGCGCACGCCTTTAATCCCAGCACTCGGGAGGCAGAGGTAGGAGGATCGCTGAGAGTTCAAGGCCACCCTGAGACTCCATAGTGAATTCCAGGTCAGCCTGGGCTAGAGGGAGACCCTACCTCGAAAAACCAAAAAAAAAAAAAACCAAAAAAAAAAAAAAAAAAGAAAGAACTAGAAAATGCATTCTCAAACATCAAATAAAAGTGGGTGAGCTGCTGAAGCTGGATGTGGCTTGGAGACACTGGGGATGGGAAGTTTGCTATACCAAACCACTTGGAGAGTGGGTTACAATGCAGCTGGCCTGGCTTGGGTTTTTTTTTTTTTTTCTCAAAACAATCAGTCTACAGCTGCTCCCAAATTACCAAAAATCAAATAAGTAGTTGTCATGTGATAGCAGGACTAGAGGCTGCCTCAATTTCCATTAAAGAGAAATAACATAAATGGCCACAAGTACCGCCCCAGTCTGAGCCCAGCACAAAGGACACTTTCATTCACACTCTGCATATGATGAAACACAGGCATTGTTGCCTGGCTGCTTCTATGGCGGCCTCAGTTCTGTTGGATCTGTTAGCGCACAATCGACATTCAGGGAAAGTTGTTTCCTAGATTCTGTGGAGCAGTTTAATGCATGACTTTGTTTTCTTTTGTCTCACTATTATTGTGCGTGTTAGTTTTTGTTTTTTGTTTGTCTCACTATTGTAGTTGAGGCTGGCTTTGAACTTGAGGTCCTCCTGACTCAGCATCCCAACTGTTGGTATTAGAGATGTATGCCACCACATAGACAGGATTTTAATTTTGAGATATCTGAACCAAGGACTTTTTCCACATAATACAATATACAGGGAATATTAAGTGATCTAGTTCACTAGTGATCTAGATCACTGATCTAGAAATCATTGCATCTCAATCTCATTCACTCAACAAGCAGTGAATTATTAACAGGAACTACATTATTTTGCTGTAAATATTCCAAAGAAAATTACAACATACTTTGTATCTGTTGTTGAAAAATATATTCTGGGCTGGAGGGATGGCTTAGCGGTTAAGACGTTTGTCTGCAAAGCCAAAGGACCCAGGTTCTATTCCCCAGGACCCACATTAGCCAGATGCACAAGGGGGCGCACATGTCTGGAGTTTGTTTGCAGTGGCTGGAAGCCCTGGCACACCCATTCTCTCTCTCCCTCTCTTTCTCTGTCAAATACATAAATATAAGCATTTGGAAAAAAGAGGGGGAGCCAAGTGTGATGTCGCACGCCTTTAATCCCAGCACTCAGAGACAGAGGTAGGAGGACCTCTGTGAGTTCAAGGTCACCCTGAGTCTACATAGTGAATTCCAGGTCAGCCTGGGCTAGAGTGAACCTACCTCGAAACACCAAAAAGAAAGAAAGAAAGAAAGAAAGAAGAGAGAGAGAGAGAGAAAGAAAGAAAAAAGAAAAAGAGAGGGGTCTGGAGACATGACTTAGTGGTTAAAGCACTTACCTGTGAAGCCAAAGGACCCAGGTTCAATTCCCCAATACCCATGTAAAACAAGATTACAAGGTGGTACATTCGTCTGGAGTTTTTTTGCAGTGGCTACAGGCCCTGGTGTGCCCATTCTCTCTATATACCCGCTTCTCTCTCTCTAATAAATAAATAAAATATTTTAAAATATATATTAGATATATAGAAAGAGAGAGAGGAAGGGAGGGGCTGGGTGTGGTGGCTCACAGCTTTAATCCCAACACTGGGGAAGCTGAGAGGTAGGAGGATCACCATGAGTTTCAGGCCAGTCTGGGATACAGAGTTCCAGGTCAATCTAAGCTAGAGTGAGACTCTGCTTCAAAATTAAAGAAATAGCTGGGCGTGGTGGTGCATGCCTTTAATCCCAGAACTTGGGAGGCAGAGGTAGGAGGACCTCTGTGAGTTCAAGGCCACCCTGAGACTACATAGTGACTTCCAGGTCAGCCTGGACTAGAATGAGACCTACCTCAAAAAACAAACAAACAAAAAATTGCACTTAGGTCCTTATACTTGTGGCAAGTAGTTACATTGCTAATCCCTTATAATCAGTCACCTAAGTTTGTTTTCTGTTTTTTACTACTTTGAATACCAGTACTGTAATGTATAATTCTGGTATTCATAAATATCTTCTGAATACATCAGTAAACAAATGATTTACTAAGCTAAGTCCTTAAGTACATACCCAATTATTTTCTTGGCTTTTAAAGGACATTAGAACTTTGAATAACTGCACAGTTAGGATGCTCGGTGTGCTATTACAGTAGGCACAGAATGTTCATGCAGTAAAAACAAGCAATATAAGCATAAACATAGGCACAGAGCACCTGATGTGGACAGAGGACAGGATTAAAATATTAACAGTACAGTTAGTCAGGTACCTGTATACTCAGCTATTCAAATGGCTGAGGCAGGAAGATCACTTGAGTCCCATACTTCAATGTCAGCCTGGGCAACATAGTAAGATATTGTTTTAGTAGAGGAAAAAATAACAGTTTGTTGGGAGGTAGAATGTACAAAGAGTGGAGTGTGGTGACATTTATAATTCCATTTTCCAAAATGGCAAACTAAGAACCCCTGCTAGAATTTGATGGAGTAAAAAACTATGTAAGGCAGGCATGGTGATGCATGCCTTTAATCGCAGCACTCTGGAGGCAGAGGTAGCAGGATCACCATGAGTTCGAGGCCACCATGAGACTACATAGTGCATGCATTCCAGATCAGCCTGGACTAGAGTGAAACCATACCTCTAAATTGGTGACCTTTTAAAACTAAAGAAACAGGGCTGGAGAAATGGCTTAGCGGTTAAGGCCCTTGCCTGAGAAGCCTAAGGACCCAGGTTCAATTCTCCAGGTCCCATGTAAGCCAGATGCACAAAAGGGAGCATGCATCTGGAGTTCACTTGCAGTGGCTGGAGGCCCTGGCATGCCCATTCTCTCTCTCTCTCTCTCTCTGTCTCTTTCCCCCTTTCTCTCTCAAATAAACAAATAAATAAAATACTTTAAAAAAAAAAAGTATGACAGAAGTAAAGCTGGGTATGGTGGTACAAATCTCTAATCCTAAAACTTGGAAGGTGCTAGCAAGAGATCAGTTGAAGATCAATCTTAGCTACTTAGTTTGAGGCCAACCTCAGCTAGATGAAACAGAAAGGAAGGAAGGAGGGAGGGGCTGACTTAGAATGCCCTACAACATATTTGTGTTATCATCATTTCAACCTGGCAGCAACTGATTTAGTAAGAGCAAAATGTACTTTGTTTCTTCTTGAGAAACAAGTTCTCTTCACAATGCTTGTCCTGGGCAGCCCACTTATTTATAATGGCTGCCTGGTGACACTGGAGGTGATAAACACTCCCAAAGACTTTGTAATGGTGGTGGCGCACACCTTTAATCCCAGCACTGGGGAGGCAGAGGTAGGAGGGTCAAGATGAGTTCAAAGCCAGCCTGAGACTACATAGTGAATTCCAGGTCAGCCTGAGCTAGAGAGAACTTAACTTGGGAAGAAGAAGAAGAAGAAGAAAAAAAAAAAAAAAAAGACTTTGCAATGCAATGATAAATGCTGAGGAAAATAATTGGAGCCCACAGATACAGTGACGCACAAGAAAGCAGCATCTCAACACTCAGGGAAGTTAAGATCTTTCCTTTTTCCCTCCTTTCTTTTCCCCTTTCCTTTCCATTCCTTTCTTGGTAGCAGTGCTGGGGATAAAACCAAGCAAGATGAGCACTCTACCAATGAGCTGCACCTCTAGCCCAGGAACTTGCATTCTGGTGGAGGGAGCCTACAATAAAGACATATAGGATTAAGTAAGAATTTCAGTAAGAGGCATGTGTTTTATGAAGATAAAATAAGGCAACAAGATAAGAAAATAGCTGGCGCAGAGGGTGGTCTCTGCAGATGCACATATGATTTGCAACCTGAATGCCAAGACAGCCAGGGAAAGAGCCTGGGAGAAATGCTCTCCAGGTGGAGGGACCACAGGACTGCGACTAGAGCACAGTGAAAAAGGGGAGGAAAAGCAAGACAGAACTGTATGCTTGGAAAGGAGTCTGGACTTTATACCGGCAAGAAAGCTCACTAGAACAGCTATGTCAAAACTATGTGAGGCAGGTAAGAGACAGAGGGAATATGGCAAAAAATATATATGTGTGTGTGTGTGTGTGTGTGCATGTATGTGTGTGTGTATATAAATATATATGTGTGTGTGTGTTGTTTTTTTTTTTTTTTTGGGGGGGGGGGTCGAGGTAGGATCTCACTCCAGCCCAGGCTGACCTGGAATTGACTCTGTAGCCTCAGGGTGGCCTCGAACTCATGGCAATCCTCCTACCTCTACCTAAGTACTGGAATTAAAGGTGTGCGCCCAGCTACAAGCAGTATCTTTTGAAAGCATAGAATGTTCTGTCCATGGACAACTAGGGGTCTGCAGTAACTCTAGGCCCCATTGCTATTGATAATGAGATGCTGAGCAGCATTTTGCAACATTCCAGCTGTGTGAAGAATGCTGTGGGAAGGACTGAGACTAGAGGTAAGCTGGCCAAGGGGATCATTCAGTGTTACCTAAGGAACCTTCTGGAGGCTAGAATTAAGACAGTGGAGACAATGCTCACCTAAAATACGTAAGTAGTGAAGGACTTAGTGAGCAGCTGAATGCGAACAGTGTGATCTCCCATTCTTCTGGCTTGGGTTACTGAGTGGTTCACTTACCAGGCATTAACAAGGAAGGTAGGTGCAGATCCGCAGAGGAAGACAGTAACCCCTCTTTGCAAGAGCTGAAGGAACGGATCTGGAGCTTGGAAGTCTGGGGTGTAGGTAGAACAAGGGATTCATCAACAAGGAGAAGGGAAATTAAAGCACAGTATAAGGTGGACTGGGAATAACACATAAAGTAGGAGAGGGCTGGAGGCATGGCTTAGCGGTTAAGGTGCTTGGCTGCAAAGCCAAGGATCCAGGCTCGATTCCCCAGGACCCACATAAATCAGATGCACAAGGGGGCGCACACATCTGGAGTTCGTTTGCAGTGGCTGGAGGCCCTGGCGTGCCCATTCTCATTCATTCTCTCTCTCTCTCTCTCTCCTTCTCTCTCCACCTGTTGCTCTTAAATAAACATGCCTTTAATTCCAGCATTCAAGAGGCAGAAGGATGACTGCTGTCAGTTCCAGGCCAGCCAGGGCTAGAGTGAGATTCTGTCTGGGGGAAAACTAAAGACTTGTATCATGCTCTAACCACTCTCCTTAAGTGCGATGGTACAGCAGATAAAAATCTAACCAAGGGCTGGAGATGGCTTAGCATTTAAGGAACTTGCTTGCAAAGCTAAAGGAACCAGGTTCAATTCCCCAGGACCCACGTAAGCCAGATGCACAAAGCAGCACATGCATCTGAAGTTCATGTGCAGTGGCTGGAGGCCCTGGCCCATGTGTTCAATCTTTCTCTATCTGCTTCCTTCTGTCTGTCTCTCCCAAATAGATTAGAAAAAAGAAAAATCTGGAGGTAAACCAGGCCCAGAAAGCCAAATGTTGCATGTTCTCTCTCATATGTGGATACTAGCTACAAACGATTGAACTTCTAGCTGAGTTGGAATAAAACTCAGTAGCAAGTAACAAGCTAGAAAGGGGATATAAAGGGAATAGAAAGGGAGAGTGGGGCTTAAGAGGATAGTATTGTATATATGTAAGTAGAAGAACAGGTTAATGGGGGTGGAAAGGCCTAAGCGAGGTCAGGGGAACAGACTGAGTAAAGGAAAGGTAGAGGGGAGGGATAATCAAAATCTAAGAGGGTATGGATAAGTGATATGGAAACCTACTTTCTTGGACAATGGAACACGAAGGAGCCATAGATTGTTACTAGAAAATTTTCAGTGTCAGGAATGGGACACCTTCCAGTGAGTTGGCCAGTGAAGTCCCTGATGCCCCCAAAACATTACAGGTCACTGCCAAGGCCCTCAGTTTCCCACCAGGAATACATGGGAAGACCCTATTGCTGAAGACTCCACATAGTTGGGCTGCAAGGTCACTGAGAAGTTCTGTTGGAACTGAGCTCATAACACCCTCCATGTAAACCAACTGGCAGAAAGCTGGAAGAAGCCATTCTGCATGCAGTTCAATGGGAGAGAGGGAAATCACCAGTGAAGATACTCAACAGTGGACACCGCAAGCCTTATATTTGGCCAGCCAGGCCAAATGAAGCAAGGGGTCCCATAGTGGCACGTCTGTCATGGTAGAAACCAACTGCTCTCTAATTTGACTGGAGGCCCGCTCCATGGGAGGGAATACATCTTTGATACTGAAAGCCTACCAACAGGGGTACTCATGAGCCCTAGAGGTGTAACATCTACTGCTGTCTGGCTAAATGTATATACTATGCTTATCAAACTGCCCAGTAAGTACTTCTCTTAATGTTTATACCCATATATTAATGCTACTCTCACTTTTGGTAAAGAACCTTCTCTTTTCAGATGGCAGTGACCTTGGGATGACTCAGAAGGCATCACGGTGCTGAAAAGAAGTGACAGGAGTGCTCAGCACTGCAATATCTCTATCATACTTTCCAAGGCTCAGGGTCTATTGTGGAAGAGGTGGCGGAAAGAATGTAAGAGCCAAAAGAAGGGTAGGAATCCTTACAACGTGCTCCCCCAAACACAGAATGGCCTGGACATCCATGACCTCACAGTGCCTGACACTACCTACACAAGACCATCATAACAGGAGGAAAAGATCAACATCAAAATAAGAGAGAGACTGATTGAGAAGGGGAGGGGGTATGATGTAGAGTGGAGTTCCAAAGGGGAAAGTGGGGGGAGGGAGTGCATTACCATTCGATACTGTTTACAATCATGGAAGTTGTTAATAAAAAACTAATTAATTAAAAAAAGAACGTAAGAGCAAGAAGAGTAGGACTGCTTACAATGCACTCTTCCAGACACAAAATGGCCTGAATATCCATGACCTGACAGTGCCTAACAGACACTACCTACACAAGACAATCTTAATGGGAGGAAAAGATGATGACATCCAAAATGAAAGAGACTGATTGAGAGGGGAGGGGATCTGATGGAAAATGGAGTTGCAATGGGAAAAGGGAGGGAGAGAATTACCAGGTTTTATTGTCTATAACAGAAGCTGTCAATAAAAAAAAATTTTTTTAATCTAACCAAGGGCTGGAGAGATGGCTTAACAGTTAAGGCATTTACTTGCAAAAAAGGATCCCAGTTCAATTCTCCAGGACCCACGTAAGCCAGATGCATATGGGGGAACATGCACCTGGAGTTTGTTTGCAGTGGCTGGAGGCCCTGGTGCGCCCATTCTTTCTCTCTCTTAAATAAATATGTAATTTTTTTTTAAAATCTAACCAAGTGCACAACGGTTAGGGTGTTTGCCTGCAAAGCCAAAGGATCCCGGTTCAATTCACCAGGACCCACATAAGCCAGATGCACAAGAAGGCACATGGATCTGGAGTTCATTTGCAGTAGCTGGATGCCCTGGCGCACACACCGTCTATTTCCCTCTCTCAAAATAAATTTAAGAAAAAAAAAAAAAAAAACTTTCTAGGGGCTAAAGAGATTGCTTAGTAATTAAGGCACTTGCCTTTAAAGCCTAAGAACCCAGGTTTCAAGTCCCCAGAACCACATAAGCCAGATGCACCTGGTGGTGCCATGCATCTGGAGTTTATTTGCAGTGGCTAGAGACCCTGGCGGACCCACTCTCTCAAATAAACTTTAAAACGTTTCTAACTCCTCAGAGATAATTTTTTGGCTTTTTGTTGTTGTTTTTTGGGTAGGGTCTCACTCTAGCCCAGGCTGACCTGGAATTCACTATGGAGTCTCAGGGTGGCTTCGAACTCATGGCAATCCTCCTACCTCTGCCTCCCGAGTGCTGGGATTAAAAGAGTGCGCCGCCACACCCAGCTCTTTTTTTTTTTTTTTTTTTTTTTTTTTTTTTTTGAGGTAGGGTTTCACTCTAGTCCAGGCTAACCGGGAATTCATTATATAGTCTCAGGATGGCCTTGAACTCATGGGGATCCTCTTACCTCTGCCTCCCAAGTGTTGGGATTAAAGGAGCATGCAACCACACCCAACTAGAAGGGAAGTTTTAATACTATTGTATTATATTGCTGCTGCAAATATATAATTTGCAACTAATATTAATAAAACTCAGACGGTTTCAGGGTAAAATGATCAATAACATCCCAAGATATCATATCAGAAACTATCCTGAAAATAGGAATCTGGTAAGTAGAGAAAAAGCAAGTTAATGTGTGAATGACAAGGAAGATAACCCAAGATTTAGCTTTCATCCTTCACTAAGCTCATGGACAAGACCTTCCACCCTCACTCCAAGTTACCCTTACCTCAGCAAAACCAGAGCATGAAACAAACAGTAAACGTCTCATGGAGAAATGTGTTTGGAGGGAAATTTTTAAACCTTTATTTCATTGAAACAAATGGATTTACAAGTGCCCTGCTAAGAATGGGTAAAAATAAACTGCTAATATCAAATACATTTAAGACATTTTTGGTCCAAGACAGCATATACAGTACTGTTCTTTATTAAATACAACATATTTATATGTGCTGTGTATAGGTACATGTGTTCAGGAACATATTTAATATCATATATACTTAAGTATTAACTCTTTATATGGCAAGTTTGACTTTTCTATAATAAACACATTACATCTTTTTATATTGAGAAATATATTTATTAACATAAGAGACTCAGAATTCAATTGAGAAGAAATTTTTATTTAGAAGAAAATTGAGAGCCTAAAAGCAGAAGGCAAAACTTTTACCCATCACACAATTAATTAGTGATATCAAGATTATTTCTTCTTTAGAGTTGGTACTGAAACCAGCTGTAGGCCATTCTATAACAGTGCTCCTACTTAGGAAATCTTGGTCAATTCTTTTGATTTGGGGGCAATTTCTACATGGGATATTTGTCAACAAAATTTTCTTCATGAATATTTAATCAAAAAGAAAGAACCGAAAAAAATGCACAGATGAAAAGACAAAAGACTCCGGTCCTATTTGGATCCTCTTTTGGGTATTTACATGAATGAACATGGAAGACATTGTGTTAGGTGAAACAAAAAAGGCATAAAAAATTAAGTACCGTATATTCTCATTCATATGTTGGAGGTAAAGAAATGGATCCTTAGGGGGCTGGAGAGATGGTCAGTGGCTAAGGTGCTTGCCTGCAAAACCTAATGACCAGGGTTCAATTCTCCAGTAGCCATATAAAGCCAGATGCACAAAGTGGCACATGCATCTGGAGTTTGCTTGCAGCAGCTGGAGGCATGCCCATATTCTCTCTCTCTCTCTCTTTCGAGATGAAGTCTCACTCTAGCTCAGGCTGACCTGGAATTCACTATATAGTCTCAAGGTAGCCTTGAACTAACGGCAATCCTCCTACCTCTACTCCAAGTGCTAGGATTAAAGGTGTGCGCCACCATGCCTAGCTTCTCTCTCTCTCTTTTACAAAGCCCGCTGACCCAGGTTCATTTCCCCAGTACCTACATAAAGCCAGATGCACAAAGTGGCACATGTATATGGGGTTAATTTGCAATGGCAAGAGGCACTGGTATGCCTATACTCTCTCTCTTTCTGCTCAAAAATACATATTTTAATAATTAAAAAATTGCTAGGTGTAGTGGCGCACACCTTTAATCCCAGCACTTGGAAGGCAGAGGTAGGATTGCCATGAGTTCAAACCACCCTGAGATTCAAAGTGAATTCCAGGTCAACCTGAGCTAGAGTGAGACCCTACTTCGAAAAACCAAAAAATAAATAAATAAAAAAGTATTCAGGCAGAGTGGCGCACACCTTTAATCCCAGCACTTGAGAGGCTGAGGTAGGAGGAGGATCACCATGAGTTTGAGGCCAGCCTGGAACTACAGAGTTAGTACCAGTTCAACCTGGGCTAAAGTGAGACCCAGCTTCAGGGGGAAAAAATAAAATTAAAATTAAAAATCAACCACCAGGGCTGGAGAGATGGCTTCGTGGTTAAGGTGCTGCCCTGCAAAGCCAAAGGATCCCAGATTCAATTCCTAGGAACTCATGTAAGCCAGATGCACAAGGTGGCGCATGCATATGGAGTTGGTCAGCAGTGGCTGGAGGCCCTGGCACACCCATTCTCTCTCTCCCTCTTTCTCTCTCTCTAAAATAAATACGGAAAAAAGAAAATAGAAAATACTATTTACCTATTTTGTGTAGAGTCTGTCTTTCTGAAATATGACAGTAACAGGATACTTTGAGACTTAAAGACAATTTAATGCTAATACATTGTTAGTGTTCACATTTCTAAGTCATGAACAAAATTTACACATTCAAACACTTCATTTGGGCTGGAAAAATGGCTTAGCAGTTAAGGAACTTGCCTGCAAAGCCAAAGGATGCAGGTCCAATTCCCCGGTACCCATGTAAAGCCAGATGCATAAGGTGACGATGTGTCTAGAGTTCCTTTGCAGTCGTTAGAGTCCCTGACACACCAATTCTCTATTTGACCCCCACCTCAAATAAATATTTAAAAAACATTTTGTTTGTATATTGCATATTACAACTACCTGACTCCCAAAATATTTTATTCTGAAGTTTTAGACACTTGATATTTTTTCTTCAGTTTCTTACTAATCTTTGGTATTTAAAATTAGATTTGGTGGAGAATGGAATTTCAAAGGGGAAAGGGGGGGAGGGTAATACCATGGGATATTTTTTATAATCATGGAAAATATTAATAAAAATTGAGAAAATAAGCCGGGCGTGGTGGCGTGTGCCTTTGATCCCAGCACTCGGGAGGCAGAGATAGGAGGACTGCCGTGAGTTCGAGGCCACCCTGAGACTCCATAGTGAATTCCAGGTCAGCCTGGGCTAGAGTGAGACCCTACCTCGAAAAAAAAAAAAAATTGAGAAAATAAAAAAAAGAAAAAAATTAGATTTGGAAACAGTGTAGTTTGGGGGGTAATAATAATCTCTACACCTTTAAAGTTTTTTAGGAGGTACTGGAGACGGCTCAATGGTTACGGTGCTTGTCTGCAAAGCTGAACAACCTGGGTTTGATTCCCCAGTGCCTACATAAAACCAGATAAACAAAGAGACACATGCATCTAGATTTCGTTTGCAGCTGCTGGAGGCCTTATTGGCCATTCCCTCTATACCAGGCTCCTAATCTCCACACTTGATTTCCATGCTCACAAATGATGCTAGTTAGCACTGCTTATAGGATACTTTGTACAAGTATTAGTAAATATGAATAAAAGAATACAAATACATACTGAGCAATTTAAACATAGGAAACATGTTTTATGTAACTTGTT
Source organism: Dipus sagitta (assembly GCA_036346955.1). NCBI lineage: Eukaryota > Metazoa > Chordata > Mammalia > Rodentia > Dipodidae > Dipus > Dipus sagitta. Next base: position 91,050,538 of record CM070780.1, on the reverse strand, counting down.
ACTAGTTTGGTGAGTTTTTAAAAATACTTGTATAAATTTATTAGAAAGAAATAAGCAGAGAAAGAGAGAGCGAGCCTGGTATAGTGGCACACGCCTTTAATCCCAGCACTTGGGAGGGACAGGTAGGAGTATCGCTGTGAGTTTGAGGCCAAACTAAGACTACAGAGTGAATTCCAAGTCAGCATGGGCTAAAGGGAGATCCTACCTCAAAAGGGGGGGAAAAAAAGGGGGGGGAGAGAGGGAGAGAATGAACACGCCTGGACCTCCAGCCACTGCACACGAACTCTGGATGCATGCACCCCCTTGTGCTGGCTTACGTGGGTCTTGGAGAGTTGAACCTGGATCCTTTGGCTTTGCAGGCAAATGCCTTAACCGCTAAGCCATCTCTCTAGCCCGTAAATAGTATTGTCATTACCTGATCAGAAAAGCAAGGTAAGAAGGGGCTGGAGAGATCGCTCAGTAGTTAAGGCATATGCCTGCAAAACTTAACAACTGGAGTTCAATTCCCCACTACCCACATAAAGACAAATGTACAAAGTGGCACATGCATCTGGAGTTCATTTGCAATGGCAGGAAGCCCTGACACACCCATACTCACTCTGCTGCTCTCTCTTCCTTCCTCCCTCCTCGCAAAAAAATAAAATAAAATTAGGCTGGAGAGATTGCTTAGTGGTTAAGGCGTTTGCTTGCAAAGCCAAAGGAGCCTGGTTCGATTCTCCAGGACCCACATAAGACAGATGCACAAAGGGGCACATGCATCTGGAGTTTCATTTGCAGTGGCTGGAGGCCCTGGCATGCTCATTCTCTCTCTAATAAATAAATTAAAAAATAATTTCTTAAAAAAAGGAAAAATATGGTAAGAATAATTATCTTGCTTGCCATACATCACTAGATTTTTTTTTCTTTTTTTTGGTTCAGAGGGTCTCACTCTAGAGCAGGCTGACCTTGAACTCACAGTAATCCTCCTACCTCTGCCTCCAAAGTGCTAGGATCAAAGGTGTGTGCCATCACGCCTGGCTACATATCACTAGATTGAAGCAATTTTATATCTTAGAAAATTTCTAAACTATAAACAATTCTTAACTTAAAAGTGAATTTTTTTTCTATAAGCCAATACTTTTTAAATTTTATTTATTTATTTATTTGAGAGAGAGAAAGAGGCAGAGATAGAACAGGTATGCCAGGGTCTTCCAGGCACTAACTTGTGCATCTGGCTTGCGTGGATCCTGTTGAACCTGGGTTCTTTGGCTTTGCAGGCAAGTACCTTAACCACTAAGCCATCTCTCCAGACCCTTGAGTAATCCTTTTCTTTTTTAAAATATTTATTTTATTTTATTTATTTGAGAGAGATAGAAAGAGGGAGAGAAAGAATGGGCACACCAGGGCCTTCAGCCACTGTAAATGAACTCCAGATGCATGTGCCACCTTGTACATCTGGTTTACATGGGTCCTAAGGAATCGAACCTGGGTCCTTTACCTTCACAGTCAGACACCTTAACTGCTAAGTCATCTCTCCAGCCCAGTCCTTTCTTTTTTTAATTACTTTTTATTTACTTGAGAGATAGAAGCAATGTTTCTTTAAAAATACATTTCCTACATGGATGAGCCTAACAATGGTACCAAATTGACTATATTCGCTGAGTACAAAACTAATTAATAAAAAAAAATACATTTCCTGCCTTGTGCAGTGGCACACACCTTTAATCCCAGCACTCAGGAGGCAGAAGCAAGAGATCACTGTGAGTTTGAGGCAAGCCTGGGACTACAGAGTGAGTTCTAAGACAACCTGGGCTGGAGACCCTACCTCAAAAAAACAAAAATGAAAAACAACAAAGAAACATTTTCCAAGGCTAGAGATGGCTCATTGGTTAAAAGCTCTTGCTTGCAAAATCTAATAGCCTAGGCCAATGTAAAGCCATATGCACAAAGTAGCACATGTATCTGGAGTTAGTTTGCAGTGCCAAGAGGCCCTGGAGTGCCCCCATTCCTTATTCCCTCTCTCCCTGCAAGTAAATAAATAAAAATACATTTTAAAACAAGCGAGGCGTGGTGGCGCATACTTTTAATCCCAGCACTCAGGAGGCATTAACGCTAGCTGGGCTAGCTCGGTAGGCAAAGGTAGGAGTATCACTGAGAGTTCAAGGCTACCCTGAGACTACATAGTGAATTCCAGGTCAGCCTGGGCTAGAGCGAGACCCTACTTTGAAAAACCAAAAATAAGTAAAATAAAAAATAGTAATTTGATCTCCCTCCAAATCTACTGTATCTACAGGCCATGAATAGTCACATATTGGTGTGAGTTCACATGTTGGTGAATGGTGGGGCACACCTTTAATCCCAGCACTCGGGAGGCTGAGGTAGGCAGCTGTTGTGAGTTCAAGGCCACCTGAGACTACACAGTGAATTCCACCCTTGGCTAGAGAGAGACCTTACCTTGAAAAAAAAAAAAAAAGGTGAATCCAGAACACTTAAAATTCTGAAACTGTCTCCCCTTTGCTTTGGTATTATTTCTCCTAGTGTTCGCTTTTTTTTTTTTTTTTTCCTTAGGTAGGGTCTCTAGCCCAGGCTGACTTGGAATTCACTATGTAATCTCAGGGTGGCCTCCCATTCACGGCAATCCTCCTACCTCTGCCTCCCAAGTGCTAGGATTAAAGGCGTGCGCCACCACACCCGGATTCTCCTAGTGTTCTTAATCCAATCTTCCCAAAGCTCCTTGCAGACACTCTCTCAAAAATCTCCCCTTTGATCTATCTCACTAGTTTAAGAGAACTGATTACAGCCAACTTGCCCAGCACTTGACTTAATCACTGACAGTATGGAAAAGGTTGCTGACTTTTCTTCTTTCCTTCTTTTTTTGAGGTAAGGTCTTTCTCTAGCCCAAACTGACCTGGATTCAGTCTCAGACTGGCCTCAAACTCATGACATCCTCCCCCCTCTGCCTACTGAGTGCTGGGATTAAAGGTGTTCAACACCACACATGGCCCTTTGTGTGTGTGTGTGTGTGTATGTGTGTGTGAGAGAGAGAGAGAGAGAGAGAGAGAGAAACAGGCAGATAGGGAGAATGGGTGTGCCAAGGCCTCCAGCCAATGCAAATGAACTCCAGATGCATGGGCTACCTTGTGCATCTGGCTTATGTGGGTCCTGAGGTATCGAATCTGGGTCCTTTGGCTTTGCAGGCAAGTGCCTTAGTCCCGAATTCACCTCTCCAGCAGGAGGTTGCTGACTTTTCCTTTTTTTTTTTTTTTTTTTTTTTTTTGAGGTAAGGTCTCACTCTAGCCCAGGCTGACCTGGAATTCACTATGGAGTCTCAGGGTGGCCTCGAACTCATGGTGATCCTCCTACCTCTACCTCCCGAATGCTGGGATTAAAGGCGTGCACCACCACGCCCGGCTAGTTGCTGACTTCTGTGTGTCAAGAGCTCTGAGAATTTCAGAAAATTGAGATTGGTTCATCTCCCAGAAATAACCCATAGGCACACACACACACAAATTTTTTTCATATAATTTCAAAAGACTGAACCTTAGAACTAAAAACCTTAGATTTAAAACCCCTGTATTTAACCAGGCATGGTAGCATGTGCCTTTAGTCCCAGCACTGGGGATGCAGCGGTTAGAAGGATTCCTGTGAGTTCGAGGACATCCTGGGACTACAGAATGAGTTCCAGTTCAACCTGGGCTAGAGACCCTGCCTAAAAAAAATTTTTAAAGCTGGGCATGGTGGCGCACACCTCTAGTCCCATCACTTGGGAGGCAGAGTAGGAGGATCACCATGAATTCCAGATCAACCTGGGCTGGAGCGAGACCCTACATACACACACACACATATATTTTTTAAGTAGCTTTCCTATTGCGACCTCCTATGGCACAAGTGTCTATAGAATAAAATCCAAGACCAGGCGTGGTGGCGCACGCCTTTAATCCCAGCACATGGAGGCAGAGATAGGAGGATTGCCATGAGTTCAAGGCTACCACGAGACTACATAGGTAATTCCAGGTCAGCTTGAGCTAGAGTGAGACCCTACCTCAAAAAGCAAAAACAAAACAAACAAACAAAAAAATCTATACTTGCGAGCATTGATAAACTGCCCAAGCACAACCTTATGAGCTTCATTTCTCATTTCCTCTTCCATTTGCCATTCTTCAAAGTACACTGTTGCCCTGCCTCAAGCCTCCTCTTCATCAGTAAAATGGCTAATGACCTCAGTTTTCCCTGTTCACTCTCCCTCCCCAGAATGAATTCCTCCCTTGCTTACTTTGGTTTCAACAAACTATTCCAGCTAGTTGTTCTCTCCTAGCAAAGACCCATGGCTCAGCATCTAGCATAGGCCTAGAATACAGAATGTCTTCAACCAAAGTGAGGACACATCTACGCTTTCTCTATATTTCTCAATAGGGGTATGCCTCACCCTTGTTGAAACATAAAACAAGAATTAATTCCTCTGGTACCTGCTCCCCATTTCTAGTCCATGGCTTACACAGCTTTAAGCAGTGTTTCCTGGGGACATTTCCTCATTTCCTCTTGTTCCTAGTAGGTTAGCTGCTAGGCTAACCACATCAGCATTCAGTAGCAGCAACAAGATCTTACAATTGCCAACAGTAAAATACAAGCTCTTTATTTGTTTATTTGTTTTGTTTATTTGTTGAGGTAGGGTTTCACTCTAGTCCAGGCTGACCTGGAATTCACTATGTAGTCACAGGGTATCCTCGAAGTTATGGTGATCCTCCACACCCAGCTCAAGCTTTTTTTCTAAAAATGGACTTTATATATATATGCATACAAAGCTCATTCTTCACAAAGATTCTGAAAAGACCGAGCATAGACAGTTTATCTAACAGGCACCACTTACAGATATTTTTTAAAAAAAATGTCCAAGCCCAGTGTGGTGGCTCATGCCTTTAATCCCAGCACTGGGGAAGCAGAAGTAGGAGGAGCACTGTGAGTTCAAGGCCACCCTAAGACTACATAGTGAATCCCAGGTCAGCCTGTAGAGCAAGACCCTACCTCAAAAAAAGGTGGGGGTGGTAGGGGGCTAGAGGGATGGCTTAGCGGTTAAGGTGTGTTTGTTTGCCTGCAAAGCCAAAGGACCTAGGTTTGATTCCCCAGGACCCACGTTAACCAGATGCACAAGGGGGTGCAAGCGTCTGGAGTTTGTCTGCAGTGGCTGGAGGCCCTGGTGTGCTCATTACCTCTCTCCCTCCCTCTTTCTCGGTCAAATTAATTAATTTTTTTAAAGTCTACTTAAATTATGAGCCAAACTTATTAACATCTGTAACCAAGAAAATCAGCCTGAATTACTTCTTTTTTTTTTTTAGGATTTCTATTTATTTATTTATTTATTTGAGGCAGAGGGAGGGAATGGGCACACCAGGGCCTCTAGCCACTCACTGCAAACGAACTCCAGATGCAGTGCCACCATGTGCATCTGGCTTACGTGGGACCTGAAGAACTAAACCTGGGTCCCTGGGTTTCACAGGCATGCACCTCACCCACTAAGCCACCTCTCCAGCCCAATTACTTTTTTGTACCTGTGCATGTATGCATCGTAGGCACACCAGTGTCTCTTGCCACTTCTTTAATATTTTTACCTATTTATTTATTTAGAGAGTGAGAGAGAGAAAGGCGGACGGAGAATGAGCTTGCCATGACCTCTAGAAACTGAAAACGAACTACAAACATATATACCACCTTGTACATCTGGCTTTACATGGGTCCTGGGGAAGAGAATCAGGGGTCCTTTGGCTTTGCAGACAAATGTCTTAACTGCTAAGCCATCCCTCTAGCACTCTTGCCACTTTTCGTGTCTGATTTACATTGGTAGGTTGGGAATCGAACCTGTGCCTGCAGGCTTTGCAAGCAAGCACCTTTACTGGCTGAGCCATCATCCTGGCCCATAAATGCTTCTCTTACATACAATTACCATTAATAGTCTGAATCACCAAACTGATGACCCAAACAAAAATAGCTCCCCAAAGTCCAGGGATTATCCCACCCCACAAGTAGGTTCACCATCACGTTCTCTTGTCCCCATCACCCTTCCCTCAACACCTACAAACTCTTACTAGATTTAGCTTCCTCAAGAAATTGGGCTGGAGAGGTAGCTTGGTGGTTAAGGCACTTGCCTGCAAAGCCAAAGGACCCAGGTTCAATCCCCCAGTGCCCACATAAAGCTAGATACACAGGTGGCACATGCATCTAGAGTTCGTTTGTAGTGGTTAGAGGGCCTGGCCCGCCCATTCTATCTTCCTCTAGCTCTCTCTCAAAGAAATAAATTAAATATTTAAAAAAAGAAACTAGCCAGGCGTGGTGGTGCATGCTTTTAATCCCAGCACTCCAGAGGTAGGAGGATCACCATGAGTTTGAGGCCATCCTGAGACTACATAGTTAATTCCAGGTCAGCCTGGACCAGAGTGAGACCCTACCTTGGAAAAATAAAAAAAATTAAGGCGGGCGTGGTGACGCACACCTTTAATCCCAGCACTTGGGAGGCAAGGGGTAGGAGAATCACCGCGAGTTCAAGGCCACCCTGAGACTACATAGTGAATTCCAGGTCAGCCTAGGCTAGAGTGATACCCTATCTAAAAAAAATTATCTGATGGTGTGTTAACAGGTGGTATTTTAAATGAACTATTTTGAGGTTAGGAAAGGCAGACTACTCAGACTGAGATTCAAGAGTAGATCCCTCATGGTCAGATTATCTTCTAAGTGACTGCTATTAGTGGTATAATACAGATTTGTCTTAAGGGCTAAGAAATGTCCTAGCGCCACCTAAACTACGACTGGTTCAATGTGAATTTTTTGTTTTAAGTATTTCATTTGAGAGTGAAAGAAAGAGACATATAGCCTAGTGTGGTGGCGCACGCCTTTAATCCCAGCACTTGGGAGGCAGAGGTAGGAGAATCACAGAGAGTTCAAGGCCACCCTGAGACTACATAGTTAAATAGTTAATTCCAGGTCAGCCTGGACCAGAGTGAGACCCTACCTCGAAAAACCAAAAAAAAAAAAAAAGAGAGAGAGAGAGAGACATATAAAGAGAAAATGCGTGTGCCAAGGCCTCCAGCCACTGCAAATGAACTCCAGCTGCTTGCACAACCTTGAGCATCTGGCTTTACATGGGTATTGGGGATTCGAACCTAGGTCCTTAGGTTTTGCAGGCAAATGCCTTAACCATTGAGCCATTTCTCTAGCCCCTATTGTGGGTTTTCACAGTTGCTGCTGTTTGTTTTATTTGGGGGCTTTTCTTTTTTAATTATTTATTTGATTAGCATACAGAGAACTGGGTTTCATTATGCTGTTTTCAAACAAATTTTGTTTGTTTCCCTTCTCTCCTCTGTCCTACTTTCCCCTCCCATGGGTTTTCTTTTGTTAATCTGTTTGGTTCACTATTTTGAGACAAGGTCTCATGTAGCTCAGGCTGACCTCTAACTTCCTGAGTAGCTGGGATGACCATGAACTCCTGATCCTCCTGTCTCCACCTCCCAAGTGGGCTTTCAAGCATGCACTACCACACCGGACCTACATGATGCTGGGATCAGGTCCCAGGGCTTCGTGACTGCAAGACAAACACCCTACGAAGCTGCATCCCCAGCTTTGGTGATATGCTTGAATATCTCTAAAAAGTTCTATTTCTGGCTTTGCTTCAGCTCAAAGAAGGTTAAACTTGTTATCATATAAGTGCTCAAACTCTGGGACACTTTAGGCAAAAAGACTACATGGTAACTTAATGCATTGAGGAGAGGTTCAAAACACATTAGCCCAATTCTAAACTGCACTTCAGGAAGAAAAAAAAATCCTTGGATGGTCAAAAAATCATTTTCTAAGCTTTCTCCGTGTCACACTAAAATAACTTTATTTTTCGAGGTAGGGTCTCACTCTAGCCCTGGTTGAGCTGGAACTCACTCTATAGTCCCAGGCTGGCCTCAACTTCAAAAGCATCTGGTTGCTCCAAGAGTTAAAAAGTTTCCAATAGTTCGGTGGAGTTGTAATCTTAAAAACATGTGAACTAGTTTGTTTCAACTCCTTTTATTTTGACTCTTCCAGCCTATTCACCTTCGAATCCAGATGGATCAAAGTACTAAGGGCTGGGGGATGTAGCTCCGTTGGCAGCGTGCTTGCCTAGCATGCTAGAAGCCCTGGGTTAGATAGGGCCAGCAATTGGGAGGTAGAAACAGGAGCAGAAGTACACATACATAACGAGCTCAAGACCAATCAGATATATGCAATCTTGTCTCCAAAAGAAGAAAGAAAGCCTGGTGTGGTTTAATCCCAGCACTCAGGAGGCAGAGGTAGGAGCAGCAGGATCGCTGTGAGTTGGAGGCCACCCTGAGAATACAGTTAATTTTCACATCAGCCTGTGCTAGATAGAGCGAGACCCTACCACGAAAAACCAAAACAAACAAAAAAAAGAAAGAGAGAGAAAGAAAGAAATAAAGAAAAGCACAAACTGAAAACCCAAGAATGCAGACAATTCACCCCTTGTTAATTAGGAAGCCACTGCATTATGCATAACACACAAAAATTAGTATGAGGGCCAGACATGGTGGTTTACTCCTTTAATCCCAGCACTAGGGATGCTGAGGTGGGAGGATCACCACTGAGTTTGAGGCCAGCTTGGGGCAACAGATTGAGTCCCAGGTCAGCCTGGGCTACACTGAGACCCTGCCATAAAACAAACAAACAAAAAAATATGTATTTAGACACTCAAGAAAACACTGGAGGGCTGGAAAGAGAGCTCAGCAGTTAAGGTGCTTGCCTACAAAGCCTAAGGACCAGGGTTTGATTCCCCAGTACCCACATAAAGACAGATGCACAAAGATCGGGAGGCCCTGGCGCACCCATTCTGTCTGTCTCTTCTCTCCCCTCTCTCTCTGCTAGCAAATAAATAAATAAATAAAAATATTAAAAAAGAAACAAAACTCTGAATTGGAGCTGGGCGTGGTGGAGCATGCCTTTAATCCCAGCACATGGGAGGCTGAGGTGAGAGGCTCCCTGTGAGTTCAAGGCCACCCTGAGATTATATAGTGAATTCCAGGTCAGCCTGAGCTAGTGAGACCCTACCTCAACAAAACAAAACAAAACAAACAAAAACTTTAGACTTGGTCTAAACAATATATTTTAATTTTTACCTTTTAGTGCTGGGGATTGAACCCTGGGCCCTGCCCATAAACAGGCACTCTACTACTGAGCTACATGCCCAGGCTTCAGACAATATATTTCTAAAAGAAACCTTAATAAATGGGTTTCTTTTACTGAATTTTTTTTGGGGGGGGGGTTTCGAGGTAGGGTCTCACTCTAGCCCAGGTTGACCTGGAATTCACTATGTAGTCTCAGGGTGGCTGCGAACTCATGGCGATCCTCCTACCTCTGCCTCAAAGGCGTGAGCCACCATGCCCGGCTTTTTACTGAAATTTTACTAAGTATTCGTGTAAAGTTATATTTGGTAAATCTGGGCTAAAAACACTAGCTTTTGCTCTCAATGAAAACATAAAAGAACAAAAAGCAAACATCTTTTGAACATGCTTAAATGCCCTTTATAAAATCAAAGGTAAGTATGTGTAAGATTGACTTTCAAATACTATACACACATACCCATAGTGACAAGCATTTAAACTAATGGATCCCATTTCTGGAATGACATGTCCAGAAAGGGTGTATCTAAACTGGAAGTTAGGGCAGACACTGTGAACTCAATAGCTCTTAGATTCCCCATCAGCCTCCACCTTTGGATGAAAGCCTCCTTCAGCAGGGGGCGCTGAGCTTGTCTAAGGTGTCAGGCAGAAGTGGGTGTATACATTTACTTCCTAGACAGTTTTCTTCTACAGGCTGACAGTTCATCCCCTCAGAATCAAAATTCAGCATGCTTTTTCAAATACTCAGGAAAAATTACAATTTCTGTAGTTACTGTTCATCATCATCATTATTTCCCAAAACACACTTAACTGAATGCCTTGTTACAAATAAGAAATATATAAAAAATGTAATCCCAGACCACAAGAATCTTACTTTTTCTCTTAAAAGTCACCTGCTTATGGATCAGACAACTCAGGTCTGCTTAAACCTATAGTCTACAGGCAATGCCAACTCAGGTATTTAAATCATGGAACTTTGGCCTTTAGCTCCCTAACTAAATTAGCAACGGGTGCATAATTATGCCTTAATTAAAAAAGAAAAAGCCACAGAGGTATGAGGATCGCTTGGAGTTCGAGGCCACTCTTGAGACTACAAAGTGAATTCCAGGTCAGCCTGAGCTAGGAGTGAGACCCTACCTGGAAAAACCAAAACACCTACACTCTTGTTCCCACTGGATGATACATGAATGGGAGGAGAAACCTGGAATCTTCACTCCTTCCATGTCTGGACTAAGGCCTTTATCTCTTGTTTCTTCTCTAATTCCAGGAGATAAAAGTTCCCTTAAAACTGCAAGGGAAATATTTGCATAAAATCTCCTACTTTGGATTGTTTTTGCTTGGTTGTTTGTGTTCTGACTAAATGAGAATATGAATCACTACTAAGCAAAAAGTCATTTTCCTTTCTGTATGTTGAGCTTGAGACTGTAATGAATCAAAAGACTTCAAAATAAGGTAGCCAAAACATTAAACAAATAATTACTCTTAATGTGATTACTGTTAGTTTCAGTTAGGGTCACAGTACAAACTGAAAGCAACACTCTAACTCTAATTAGAAGAAAAAACAGAGCTGGAGGTATAGCTCAGTGGCAGATGGTTGCAAGCCCAAAGCCCTGGCTTTGATTTCCAGCACAGCAAAAAGAAAAAGGGAAAATTAAAAAAATAAAAAACAGAAAAGCCCCTTCATACACACACACAAAATCTGCACACATTTTAGGACCCAAATTAAGAGTAAATACCCATCACCACATTACATGTCATAGTTGTGTTTCCTTTTGCACTCATAAGAAAATTACACTTAGAAACATATATAACTAGTAATTTTCACTACCTTACTGGGAAACTTGTCAAGAACTTTCAAACAATGCTAGGGAGTCAGACCACCACACACCATGTCCAATGCTTCACCCTCCCCTCAGGTGAAGAATAATCCAATAATTTACTGTTCAAGGGCAAAGAAAAAAAGAATTTAAGAGTCAGGGTTGAAGTGAAATCGGGAAAGGACCACTCTTGAGGCGGGATACCCTGGGACAAAAGCTGTATCCTTTCTCTCCTCCAGAACACTACCCAAACTGACAGCCTCACTCATACTACCAACCTTCCATTACAGGGTCTCTAAACGCTGAAGAAAATGTAAATTTAGCTCTGACTACAGGAAGAATTCAGCACAAACGATACCAGCTCTAAAATAAACAATATATGGTATCTTCATGCAATGGCTTGGAAAGAAGGGATAACAGGCAATAATAACTCCTCCAACTGTTTAGAGCAGATAGTATTTGAAGCCCTAAAAGCATACACGTTTTTGAACAACTACAAGTTCTCGCAGGCAGTCCGATGCACCGTAGAAAGTTTGGGACGAGCAGCAACGACACAACAGGTGAGACAGACGCAGTGGACATCAGTGCACGGTGAAGTGCACGGCACGCAACGGTAAGCGAAAGGCCGGGGGGGGGGTACGACATAGTATCATGCACAAGACCATCCCAGAGCACCCACCCACCCCCCCGTCTCTTTCCCGTGGCAAAGATTCGGTTCCGTCCGAGGGGCGCGCCACCTCTCCCTTCCCCTCATCCAGGGGACCAGAACCCGAGGAGGCACGCGAAGAACCAAGCGCCCCCTCCACCCCACTCCGTGGGCATCTCGGCTGTAAAGGAAAAAAACACAATGTCGCTCCTTATTTCTGCGTACAAAAGGACTTTGCGCCCTCCTCCTCCTCCTCCTCCTCCTCGAACTGCCCGCCCGGGCCGCCTCCTTCAAACAACTTGCAAGAAAGGTGGGCAACGCGCCATGTTCCAGCGTCCCCCCACACACACACCTCCACCACCCCCCAAGCTCACCACCATCCCCAGTCTACCTGGGTAACAAGCCCACGCCACCCCGGCAGGAAGGAGGGAAGCTCCGGAGGTCGCCCGAGCCGCCAACCTCTCCTTCGCCCGCGCGGGGAGAGACAGCGGCTCCCCGAAGCCCCGCCGCCGACACCCGGGAAGAACCGAAGGCGACGAGCGCCGGAGCCCGCGGCTTCTCTCGGTCCCGCGCTCTTCCACCCACCACCACCACCACCCACCCACCCCGCTCCCGTGCCCGGCGCGCTCTCCCAGGCCCGGCTCGCCCGCCCTCCCGCTCCCGAGCCCGCGGGAAGATATAGGCCAGGCCCGGGGGAAGGGGGGGGGGCGGTGTTCCATGGCGCGGAGGAGGCCGCGGCGCCCGGAGAGCCTCGGGGCGGTAAAGGGAGGCCGGAACCCTCAGCAAGAGTCTCTCTCGTTCGCTCGCTCTCTGGAGGGCAGCGCCTTCCCTCCCGAGCCTGCCAGGACGCCTGGGGCCTAGTTGCGGCCTGCTCATCCTCGGGGTGGCGGTTTGACTGGGCCCGTCTTGGAGCGGGCCCCCCACCCCCACCCCTCAGCCCCAAGGCGGACCAAATCCAGCCGGGGGGCCCCAGCTCCCTGAGCCCGGGGGCGGCCAGGGTGCCGACTGCGGGGCGGGCCGGCCGGCCGGCGGGCGGCGTGTTGCGGCTGCGCCGGGGCTGAAATAGCTGGAGATTGCGCGGTAGGGCACTCACCTCAGAGCGGCTGCGCTACCGTGGGCCTGCGCCGTGGAGACTGCGACCGCGCCGGCTCCTCGCAGCCTCCTGCCACCAGCGGCAATGGCGAGCGCTGCCGCCTCTGCCGCCGCCGACGAGGGGGAGGGGAGAGGAGGGAGGAGTGGGGGGGGGGGCAGGAGGGAGGGGGGAGGGAGGGAGGAGGCACGCACGCGACGCACGGCTCGGCTTTCCCCGCCCGGGCGCCGCCATGATGATGAGCTCCGCTTCGGCTCACGCCGACGGCCGGCAGCGACGGGAGGAACTTTCGGCGGTCGTGCCCGCCGTGGTTCCCCACTCGGCCGCTTCGTCGGCTTCTCTGGCCGCTTCGCGTGGGCTTGGCGTTGGGGGACATTGGTGGTGGTGGTCGGGGTGGGGGTGGGGGGTTAACCGAGAGGAACCATGAAAGCCACTGGAGGAGCGGAACGTGGGCGCCGCGAAAAAGTGACGCACGCAGCCCAAAATGGTCGCTTGATCCGGGAAGGGGGGGAATAAAAAAGTAACCTAGTCTATTCCCCGGGCGCGCGGGGGAAATCGAAACCTCCCGAGTGTTGGTGCGGGGACGCTGCCTCCCCCCCCTCCCGCACCTCGACCCCCACGATTTTCTCCAAGCGTCTTGACCGGACGAATGATCATCACCCTCTCTTTGAAATGACCTTTGCTTCCCGATTTCAAAACCCTGCCCAGATATTTACGAGCAAAAGTTTTTGCACACCTCCCAGTACAGTAATTTATTCTGTGGGTGCTTCGGGGAGCATTGCTAAGGAGCCCTTTCTGTACCGAATGGTACTGTCCTGGGTGCTCTGAGGGTGCACCTGTTAGCAAAAAAATAGAGAGTCCTGGTTTTCTTTCATGCATGCTATTCTTTTTTTTTTTTTTTTAATACAGGGTCCAATGCTAATGCATGTAGCCCAGGCTGGCCTCAACCTCACAATGTAACGGGATGACCTTGTCTTTCTGATCCTCCTTCCACCTGCCAACAGCTTGGTGTCTTTGGCGCTGGAGATTGAACTAAACAAGCACTTTATCAACTGAACTACATTTTTTTTTCAAGTCCTTAATCTTGCTCTCCTGGAGATTATATGAAGCAATGGGGACACCTAGGTGCCTAACCACCCCCCCCCAAAAAAAAATAAATAAATAATAAGTATGGGCTGGAGAGATGGGACCTCGTTTCAATTCCTCAGGACCCACATAAGCCAGATGCACAAGTTGGCGCATGCGTCTGAAGTTCATGTGCAGTGGCTGGAGGCCCTGGCACGCCCATTCTCCCTGTGTCTTTCTCTCAAATAAATAAAACAAATTTTTTTTTTAATTGGAAAAAAGCCTGGCACACCTTTAATCCCAGCACTCGGGAGGCAGGGTTAGGAGGATCACCATGAGTTCAAGGCCACCCTGAGACTACATAGTGAATTCCAGGTCAGCCTGGGCTACAGTGAAACCCTACCTCAAAAAAAGGGGGGGGTGGCTGGAGAGATGGCTTAGCGGTTAAGCACTTGACTGTGAAGCCTAAGGACCCCGGTTCGAGGCTCAATTCCCCAGGACCTACGTTAGGCAGATGCACAAGGGGGCCCACGCGTCTGGAGTTCGTTTGCAGTGGCTGGAGGCCCTGGTGCGCCCATTCTTTCTCTATCTGCCTATTTCTCTCTCTGTCAGTCACTATCAAATAAATAAATAAAAATAAACAAACAAAAAAAAAGCCGGGTGTGGTGGCGCACGCCTTTAATACCAGCACTCGGGAGGCAGAGGTAGGAGGATTGCCATGAGTTCGAGGCCACCCTGAGACTCCATAGTAAATCCCAGGTCAGCCTGGGCTAGAGTGAGACCCTACCCTGAAAAACCAAATAAATAAATAAATTGGATTAAAAAAAGTAGACAGTACAGCCGGGAGTGGTGGCACATGCTTTTAATCCCAGCACTCCAGAGGCAGAGGTAGGAGGATCGCAGTGAGTTCGAGGCCACCCTGAGACTGCATAGTGAATTCCAGGTCAGCCTGAGCTAGAGTGAAACCCTACCTCGAATAACCAAAAAAGAAAAAAAAGTAGACAGTGAGAAAATATAATCTGAGGTTGGAGACATGTGAGGGATAGTTTTTGCTGTGGTTTTGTATTGTTGTTTCAAGTGTAACCAAGAGATGACTTCTATCACAGTCATTCAGACTCATGGTTTAAACAATGAGTCCCAACTGATATCTAGAATCCTAGCATGATGCCTAGGAATCTGCCTTTTTTTAAATATTTTATTTTGGGCTAGAGAGATGGCTTAGCGGTTAAGCGCTTGCCTGTGAAGCCTAACCTAAGGACCCCGGTTCGAGGCTCGATTCCCCAGGACCCATGTTAGCCGGATGCACAAGGGGCAGACGCATCTGGAGTTCGTTTATAGTGGCTGGAGGCCCTGGCGCGCCCATTCTTTCTCTCTCTCTCTCTCTGCCTTTTTCTCTGTCTGTCGCTCTCAAATAAATAAATAATGAACAAAAAAATTTATTTTAAATTTATTTTATCGCTTCTCAGCCTTTTGGCTAAGATCAAGTGTAGTATCTGTTCTTATCATTTTAAAAATATTTTATTTTTTATTTATTTTATTTGAAAGAGAGAGGCAGATAGACAGAGAGAAAGAGAGAAAATGAGCATGTCAGGGCCTCCAGCCACTGCAAACCAAGTCCAGACGCATGTGCCACCTTGTACATCTGGCTTGCATGGGTCCTGAGGAATTGAACCGAGACTGAGGTCCTTTGGCTTTGCAGGCAAGCGTCTTAACCGCTAAGTCATCCCTTCAGCCTCTTCCTGATGACTGATTATTTTTACTTATTTTTTTTTTCTTTTGGTTTTTCAAGGTAAGGGTCTCACTCTAGCCCAGGCTGTGGTCTGAAAATCACGGTGATCCTCCTACCTCTGCCTCCAGAGTGATGGGATTAAAGGCGTGTGCCACCACGCCCAGCCCTGATGATTTTTATGCACATGATAGTGTAAGAACCAAGCACCCCTTGCATGAGGTAATTACAAAGCACCCCATAGGGTGTCAAAAAACAGCTTAGTAAATTAGGAAGCATTAATTTTTGAGAGCATTCTATCTTACTCAAAAATTTAATGCCTTTTTCTCTGATAATTTTTTAAAACTGTGAGTGTGGTCATCATCAACCACCCAAGTGCTATAGCCATTCCCATTCCTGTAGGGAAAACCCATACTCCTTCTACTTCTTTTTGGTTTTCCGAGGTAGGGTCTCCGCTCTAGCTCAGGCTGACATGGAATTTACTGTGTAATCTCAGGGTGGCCTTGAACTCACAGTGATCCTCCTACCTCTGCCTCCTGAGTGCTGGATCAAAGGCGTGCACCACCATGGCTGGCATCCTTCCACTTTTATTTTATTTATTTATTTTTTTTGACTTAATAAAATTTTATTTTTCCAAATGTACAGTCAGTTGAGTTGAACCTGTTCATGCATCTTCACCAGCAGCGGGGGCATCTCCACCGTTGGTATTTCTGGTGTAAATCACTTGAGCTCTGTGCTTTGAAACCAGTTTGATAAGTCCTTTACTAAGGAGCTCCTGAAGGGCTACCCTGGCCAGGGAACCGCGGATCTTCAGTCTCTCAGAGACCACAGCAGGGGTAATAAGCTTATAGTTGGGAACTTCTTTACAGAGTTTATCGTACGTAGCTTTGTCAAACAGGACTAGGTTGTTGAGCTTGTCCCAAACTTTGCCTTTGGACCACTTCTTCTTTTTTGCCTTGCCCCCAGACTTGTTGACTGGGTCTTTGTCTTTCTTAGCCGACTTCCGGCGTCTTTCTTCTTCTTGTCGTCCTTGGGCGGCATGGCGAAGCTCGGAGAGCCGCGGCGACCACTGCGGCTTCGCTAAGATGTCGGAGAAAAAGCATCCTTCCACTTTTAAAGTCACACACACATCCAATTAATTATTTAAAACTGTTGTTCCCTAAATTGGGCATGGTGGCATATGCAGTTAATCCCAACACTCAGGAAGCAAAGGTAGAAGGATCCCTGTGAGTTCGAGGTCACTCTGAGACTATATAGTGAATTCCAGGTCAGACTGAGCTAGAGCGAGACCCTACCTCAAAATACCAAAAAAATAAAATAATAATAATAATAACAATAATAAATTTGGGGCTGGAGAGATGGCTTAGTGGTTAAAGCACTTGCCTGCAAAGCCAAATGACCCAGGTTTGATTTCCCAGGAACCACGTAAAGCCAGACACTCAGGATGAAAGATGTATCTGGAGTTCATTTGCAGCAGCTAGAGGCTCTGGCATGCCCATTCTCTCTCTCTCTCTTTATCTCTATGTATCTATCTTATCTGCCTTTTTCTCTGTCTCCCTCAAATAAATAAAAATATAAAATGAACTGTTTTTCCCTAAGCTGGGTGTGGTAGTGCACACCTTTTTTTTTTTTTTTAACTTTTTTATTTGTTCATTTTGTTTTTTCAAGGTAGGGTCTCACTCTAGCCTAGGCTGACCTAGAATTCACTATGTAGTCTCAGGGTGGCCTTGAACTCACCATGATCCTCCTACCTCTGCCTCCCAAGTGCTGGGATTAAAGGTGTGCGCCATGCCTGGCTAACTTTTTTTTTTTTTTTGACAACTTCTGTAATTATAGACAATAAACCATGATAATTCCCCCTCCCCACTTTACCCTTCACAAATCCACTGTCCATCATATCCCCTCCCCCTCTTAATTAGTCTCTCTTTTATTTTGATGTCATCATCTTTTCCTCCTATTATGAGGATCCTGTGTAGATAGTGTCAGGCACTGCAAGGTCATGGATTTCCAGGCCATTTTGTGTCTGGAAGACCACATTGTCAGTAGTCCTACCCTTCCTTTGGCTCTTACATTCTTTCTACCACCTCTTCCTAGTGCACATCTTTAATCCCAGCACTCAGGAGGCAGAGGTAGAAAGACCATTGTGAGTTCCATGCCAGCCTGAGACTACATAGTGAATTCCAGTTCAGCCTGGACTAGAGGAAGACCCTATCTTGAAAAAACAAAAATAAATAAATAAATAAAAATAGCCAGGCATGGTGGCACACGCCTTTAATCCCAGCACTCAGGAGGCAGAGGTAGGAGGATTGCCGTGAGTTCGAGGCCACCCTGAGACTACGTAGTGAATTCCAGGTCAGTCTGGGCTAGAGTGAAACCCTACCTGGAAAAACAAAACAAAACAAAATAATTATTATACATATATATGTGTGTGTGTGTGGTTTCCTGTTATTTCCCACTACACTTACTCTAATGTCTAAAATTCTTTGAGGTAGCATTGAAACACTTGATGACCTCACCCACGGTGCCATTTTGGATGTCATCTGCTGTAGGCAATAGCTAATCTGGGAGGCTCTCTGGTCATGTAGGTCAGAGAATTCTGTGACTTTGCAACTTTTTTTATTTATTAACTTGTTTATTTACCTTTTATGTTTTTATTTATTTATTTATTTGCAAACAGAGGGAGAGACATACAGACAGACACAAAGAATGGGCATGCCAGGGCTCAAGGGTCTCACTGTAGCCCAGGCTGACCTGGAATTCACTATGTATTCTCAGGGTGGCCTTGAACTCATGAGGATACACCTACCTCTGCCTTCTAAGTGCTGGGATTAAAGATGTGCGCCACCACACCCAGCTTTTCTTTTACATATTTTATTTTTATTTATTTATTTGAGAGAGAGATACAGAAATAGGCAGGTAGAGAGAGATTGAGAATGGGTGCACCAGGGCCTCCAGCCACTGCAAATGAACTCCAGATGCATGTGCCCGCTTGTGCATCTGGCTTACATGGGTCCTGGGTTTTCGAACCTGGGTCATTTGGCTTTGCAGGCAAGTGCCTTAACTGCTAAGCAATCTCTCCAGCCCTTTTTTTTTTTTTTTTTTTAATCTACTTATTTTGAGAAAGAGGCAGAGAGAGAGAATGGATGCACCTAAGCCTTCCACCACTGTGAAAGAACTCCAGGCATATATATGCACATAAGACACATGCACCCCCTTATGTGCATGTGTAACATAGCACACTTGTGTCACTGTGTGTCTGACTTACATGGGACCTAGAGATTCGAACATGAGTTTTAGGCTTTGCAGGCAAGTGCCTTAACTACTAAGCCATCTCTCTAGACCTTGTTTTATTTTTTGAGGTTGTGTCTCACTCTAGCTCAAGCTGACTTAGAACTCACTCAACAATCCCAGATGGCCTCAAACTCACAGTGATCTTTTTACCTCTGCCATCCTCCCAAGACAGGGTCTAAACCAGGCATGTGGCACACGCCTTTAATCCCAGCGTTTGGGAGGCAGAGGCAGGAGGATCACTGTGAGTTTGTGGCCACTCTGAGACTACACAGTGAATTTCAGGTCAGCCTGGGCTACAGCAAGACCCTACCTGGAAAACCAAAACAAAAAGAAAGCAAGACAGGGTCTCGTGTAACCCAGACCAGCCTCAAGGTCACTATGTAGTTGAGAATGACTTTGAATTTCTGATCCTCATGCCTCCACCTTCCCAAGTACTGAGATTAACAGGTGTGTTCTACTGCACCAGGAGATCCTTTGTGAATGTTAGGCAAACATTACCACTTGAGCTACATACTCAGCCCCCGCATTATCTCCCTTCTCATTTCATTCTCAAATGGATCCTATGAAGTAGGAACTAAGATCCCATTTTATAGATAAAGTAGATCATACCCTTCTACAAAGCACAAAAGAAATTTAGTGGGGCTGTAAAGATGGCTCCACGGTTTAGGAGTTTGCCTATAAAGCCTGACTGCCTGGGTTTAATTCTCCAGTACGCACATAAAGCCAGATGCACAAAATCGCACAAGCCAGATGCACAAAGTGGCACAAGCATCTGGTGTTCGTTTGCAGTAGCTGGAGGCTCTGGCGTGCCTATTCTCTCCCTCCCTCCCTCTCTCTCTCTCTCTCTCTCTGTCTGTCTCTCTCTCTCCTCTCAAACTCTCTCTACTTGCAAATAAGAAAGGAGCCGGCAGGGTCTAATGCGGAAGAGGTGGTGGAAAGAATGTAAGAGCCAAAGGAAGGGTAGGACTCCTTACAACGTGCTCCCTCCAGACACAAAATGGCCTGGATATCCATCACCTCAAAGTGCCTGACACTACCTACACAAGACCATCATAAGAGGAGGAAAAGATCATAACATCAAAATAAAAGAGAGACTGATTGAGAAGGGGAGGGGATATGATGGAGAATGGAGTTTCAAAGGGGAAAGTGGGGGGAGGGAGGGTATTACCGTGGGATATTTTTTATAATCATGGAAGTTGTTAATAAAAATTTGAAACAAAAAAATAAAAAATAAAGAAAGAAAGAAAGGATCCGGTATGGTGGCACACGCCTTTAATCCCAGCACTCCGGAGGCAGGGGTAGGAGGAGCACCATGAATTTGAGGCCACCCTGAGACTACATAGTGAATTCCAGGTCAGCCCGGGCTAGAGCGAGACCCTACCTCAAACAAAACAAAACAAAACAAAAAGAGCAAATAAGAAAGGAAAGCAGGAAGGCTGGAAGGGAGGGAGGGAGAAATTTAGTGGATCAGGACCAACATTTCATAAATAGATAATATCAGAGAATATTAAACTTGGGCTTTTGTGAAACTTTCCAGATTTTCTAATATGATGAATTTTCTAATCTTACCAACATTGAAAGCACCAAATTACACAGACTGTTATCAAGGTAAACATGAAAGCATGAATACTATAGATTTGATTTGTTCCATCATCCTTAATATTAATTCTGAACTCTTCCTGAGATGACATTCAATATCCCAAGCATATTGAGACTGCTGCCCCCAAGTGGACGGGGAGCCCTGTCTGAGCAGGCTGAGGCTGCCTCTTGGCCAGAGATTTTTACCTCAAGGGTATCAGAGATTGTTCTTCCACCACTGTGAGCACACCCGGTTTCTTGGATGTAGATACCGTGTCAACAGGGTTCTGCCAGGCTGTGATCTACCGATTCAGTCCCCAGATTCCTTACCAGGTTCTTTCAGGACTTTATGGATCCAGTTATGACATTCTGATAACCTCCCCCCAGGTTCCTGGCCCTTCATTAGATCTACCTGATCTCCTCATTGAGCGATTAAGTTTGACATTCTTTGACATGTACCGGGTCCTGCCACAATCCTGAATTCCTTCTAATGACAAAGAAGGTAGATAGGGGCTGGGGAGAGAGATGGCTTAGCAGTTAAGGTGTTTGCCTGCAAAGCCAAAGCATCCTGGTTCGACTCTCCAGGACCCACATAAACCAGATGCACAAGGGGGCGAATACATCTGGAGTTCGTTTGCAGTGGCTGGAGGCCCTGGCCTGGCATGCTAATTCTCTCTCTCTCTCAAAATAAATAAATAAATAAATATAAGCCGGGCGTGGTGGCACACGCCTTTAATCCCAGCACTCGGGAGGCAGAGGGAGGAGGATCGCCATGAGTTCGAGGCCACCCTGAGACTCCGTAGTGAAGTCCAGGTCAGCCTGGGATAGAGTGAGGCCCTACCTCGAAAAATAAAATAAAATAAATAAATAAAATAAAAATGTTTTTCAAAAGATAGATAGTCCTAATGGTTTGCTGGAGAATTGATACTTACCACCAAAGGGGGCTTTTGGCAATTTTGAGCAAGGATTAAAATTGTAAGTGTAAACCGGGCATGGTGGCACATGTCTTTAATCCCAGCACTTGGGAGGCACAGGTAGGAGGACCATTGTGAGTTTGAGGCCACCCTGAGACTACATAGTAAATTCCAGGTCAGCCTGGGCTAGAGTGAGACCCTACCTCAAGAAAATAAAAAATGAAAAAAAAAAAAAAAGATTGTAAGTATAAGGTTTGGGGAGATAGCTCAGTGATTAAAGGTATTTGCTTACAAAGCCTATGGATCCAGGTTTAATCTCCCAGTACCCATGTAAAGCCAGATGCACAGTGGCCCATGTGTCTTGAGTTCATTTGTAACACTATGAGACCCTAGGGCAATCATTCTCTCGTTTTTTCTTTTTCTTTTTTAAATATATTTTTTTAATTTTATTCATTTGTAAGCAGAGAAAGAGAGAAAGGAGACAGAGAGAGAATGGGTGTGCCAGGGCCTCCAGCCACTGCAAACGAACTCCAGATGCATGCACCCCCTGTGCATCTGGCTTACATGGGTCGTGGGGAATGGAATCAGGATCCTTTGGCTTTGCAGGCAAGCACCTTAACTGCTAAGACATCTCTCCAGCCCCTCTTTTTTTTTGGTTTTTCGAGGTAGGGTCTCACTCTAGCCCAGGCTGACCTGGAATTCACTATGGAGTCTCAGAGTGGCCTTGAACTCATGGCAATCCTCCTACCTCTGCCTCCCAAGTGCTGGGATTAAAGGCATGTGCCACTACGCCCGGCTCCAGCCCCTCTTTTTTAAAAATATTTTATTTGTATTTATTTATTTGAGAGAAAGAGTGGGATAGACACATAATGGACACCCTAGGGCCTCCAGCCACTGCAAATAAAATAAAAGGCTTGGCACAGTTGGGCGCAGCCTCTTTCCCATTCTTCAGCCCATCCTGAGAGAGACAAGAGGTGCCTATTCCCTTCTCAGAGGCAGTCCCTCTGGCTCATGCATTTCCCTGCTCTCCCACAGGTTGCCAGGCCCTTAAGCAGAGACTGCAGATTTTATTTATTTATTAAATATTTTTTTAAAATTTTTATTTATTTATTTGATAGAGAAAGAGGGGGACAGAGAGAGAGAGAGAGAGAGAGAATAGGTGCTCCAGGGCCTCCAGGCACTGCAAAGGAACTCCAGACGCATGCGTCCCCTTGTGCATCTGGCTAATGTGGGTCCTGGGGAACTGAACCTGGGTCCTTTGGCTTTGCAGGCAAACACCTTAACCACTAAGCCACCCCTCTAGCCCAGATTTATGAAAGAGAGAGACAGAGAAAGAGAAAGGATGGCTATGCCAAGGCTTCCAGCCACTGCAAACTCCAGACGCATGTGCCACCTTGCACATTTGGCTTTATGTGGGTACTGGGGAATTGAACCCAGGTCCTAATGGATTTGCAGACAAGCACCTTTACCGCAAAGGAACACCAGATGCATGCGCCACCATGTGCATTTGGCTTACGTGGGTCCTGGGGAATCGAATCTGGGTCCTTTGGCTTTGCAGGCAACTGTCATAACTGCTAAGCCACCTCTCCGCCCCTATATGTATGTATGTATGTATGTGCGCGCACACACACACAAACACAGAGACACATACACATATATATGTTTAATTTTAAAGAAAAGTAGCTAATGCACCTGGGGTGTCCGCTATACTCCAACTCTGGTGATCTTCCTAAGACCACAGGACCTTTGGATTTCATAAATTCCCAAGTAGCCCCTAATAAACTGAGCACCAGAGAGCCAACAAGCGCCAGGATGGTGCCACCCTAAAGGAGCTTAGAGCCATGGGGAAAAGAACTGACTGCACTTTGCGTAGGGTTTCTGATGGGCAGATACTTCCAACACAGGATTCTTTTTTTTTTTTTTTGGTTTTTCGAGGTAGGGTCTTGTTGCAGTCCGGTTTGCATTGCTGGTAGAAATCACCCAACCAAGAGCAGCTTCTGGGAAAAAGAGATTTATTTTGGCTTACAGGCTCAAGGGGAAGCTCCATGATGGCAGGGGAAAATGATGGCATGAGCAGAGGGCGGACATCACCCCTGGCCAACATAAGGTGGACCACAGCAACAGGAGAGTGTGCCAAACACTGGCAAGGGGAAAGTGGCTATAACACCCATAAGCCCGCCCCCAACAATGCACTCCCTCCAGGAGACATTAATTCCCAAATCTCCATCACCTGGGAACCTAGCATTCAGAACACCTAAGTTTATGGGGGACACCTGAATCAAACCACCACAGGTCTCATTCTAACCCAGGCCGAAGGGCACAAAGTCAGTGCAGAGTCAACATTGCCTAAGTCCGAGGTGAGAGCCTCCGTCGAGTTTACTCTTTGGGGGTCTTGCTAGGCTCACTCTTAGTTTGTTCTGCTCATAGTGGGGGGGGGGGTTGGTCAGGAGAATGTCCTAGGGAAGTTAGAAATATAAGCTCCATCTCAGAAGGACAATTTGGTTTTTGATTTTTTTTTTTTTAATTTTCGAGATAGGGTCTCTCTGTAGCCCAGGCTGACCTGGAACTCACTCTGTAGCCCCAGGCTGGCCTCGAACTCAAGAGGGTAGAAGGAACCGGGCGTGGTGGCTCACGCCTTTAATCCCAGCACTCGGGAGGCAGAGGTGGGAGAATCACCGTGAGTTCGAGGCCGCCCCGAGACTACATAGTGAGTTCCAGGTCAGCCGGGGCTAGAGTGAGACCCTACCTCGAAAAACCAAAAGAAAAGAGGGTAGAAGGAAGCAGATGTGGATTTGTTGCAATGTTAAACGCCCCAAGGTAAAGTCATGTTAAAGATGACAGATGAGGATTCCCAGGGTCGGCTCCGGAAACACCAGACTCCAGTGTGACTTCACTGTACAGGGGCATGAAGGAGGAAGGGACAGTAAGAAGAGAGAATATCTCTCCTACAGGCAGGCGATGAGAAAATACTGATGATTGTGAAGCTGGGAAATGATGTAATGAGAACAGTACATCAGCTGAATCAAAACAGAATAGCATGAACCAAAGGAGGGGCTAAGGTCAGGGCACACAGGAGGCCATTGTGCCAATCCAGGCAGATGGGTGAAAGTCTTAAGTAATTAGCGCTGGAAATGGAGACACCGTGGGAAAAAAAAAAAAGAATATACAATTATTCTAATTTGGCAGTTAGTTTGGAGACAAGGAAGTAGAAAAATCAGAAATACAGCTAAACACTAGACAGCTTCCACCAAGGATGTGAAAGCATTCAACGAATCATGTCCCAGATATATGTGTAAAACATATCTACTTGGGTGAAGGGTCTCAGATGGGCAGACACTTCCAACAGACATTCCTAACTACCCATACTGGTGGGTGTGATGCTCCGGGGCGTGGGAAGCACCAGAGCCAACAAGTACCAGGACGGTGCCATCCTAAAGTAGCTTAGAGCCATGGGGAAAAAGACCCGGAGATGCGTATGCTGTCACTTGTGTTTTCTCTTTTTCTTTTTTTTTTTGGGGGGGGGGTTGGGGGCAGGGAGGGGACACAAGCCCAACAGACTGGACTTTTTTGTTTTGTTTTGTTTTGTTTTCTGAGGTAGAGTTTCACTCTAGCCCAGGCTGACCTGGAATTCACTATGCAGTCTCAGGGTGGCCTCGAACTCTCGGCAATCCTCCTACCTCTGCCTCTCAAGTGCTGGGATTAAAGGCGTGCATCACTGTGCCCACCTGGACTGTTTTTAGTTTTTTAATTAATTTAATTTAATTTAATTTATTTATTTGAGAGTCAGGGAGGAAGAGGCAGAGAGAAAGAGAGAGAGAATGGGCACACCAGGGCCTCCAGCCACTGCAAACAAACTCCAGACACATGTGCTGCCTTGTGCACCTGTCTTATGTGGGTTCTGGAGAATTGAACCTGGGTTCTTAGTCTTCTCAAGCAAGTGCCTTAACTGCTAAGCCATCTCTCCAGCCCTGGACTTTTTTTTTTTTTTTTTTTTTAATGAGAGTGCGCGGCACATGCGCACGCACGTGCATGAGAGAGAGAGAGAGAGAGAGAGAGAGAATGAATTGGTGTGCCAGGGCCTCCAGCCACTGTAATCAAACTCCAGATGCGTGCATCACCTTGTGTGCATGTGTGACCTCGCACATGTGTCACCTTGTGTGTTTAACCTATGAGGGGCTGGAGAGATGACTCATCAGTTAAGGCGCTTGCCTGCAGAGCCTAAGGACCCAGGTTCCATTCCCCAATATCCACATAAAGCCAGATGCACATGGTGGCGCATGCTTCTGGAGTTCGTTTGCAGTGGGTCAAGATTTAAATATTTTATTTTTATTTAGTTAGTTGACAGAGAGAAAGAGGAAGAGACAGAGAGAGAGAGACAGAGAGAGAGAGAGAGAGAATGGACATGCCAGAGCCTCCAGCCACTGCAAAGGAACTCCAGACGCATGCACCACCTTGTGCATCTGGCTAATGTGGGTCCTGAGGAATCGAACATGGGTCCTTTGGCTTTGTAGGCAAATGCCTTAGGGAAAAGGAAAGTCGGGCATAGTGGCTTACGCTTTTAATCCCAGCACTCGGGAGGCAGAGGTAGGAGGATCGCCATGAGTTCAAGGCTACCCTGGGACTACATAGTGAATTCCAGGTCAGCCTGAGCTAGAGTGAGACCCTACCTTGATAAAAAAAAAAAAAACAACAACAACAACAACAAAAACACACACATACACACACACACACACACACACACACAAAAAAAAAAAAAAAAAAAAAAAAAGGGAAAAGGAGGCTGGGTGTGACCATGCCTTTAATCCCACTAGGGAGTCAGAGGTAGGAGGATCATTGTGAATTCAAGGCCATCCTGAGACTACATAGTTAATTCCAGGTCAGCCTGGGCCAGAGTGAGACCCTACCTCAGAAAAAAGGAAAAAGATAATATGTAAATAAACCAATATTCTTACACTTGGGCTAAAGAGATGACTCCTCAGTTAAAGGTGCTTGATTCCAAAGCCTGACAGCCCAGGTTCAATTCTCCAGCACCCACATAAAGCCAGGTGCACAAAATGGCACATGCAACTGGAATTCTCTTTGCAGTGTCAGGAGGCCCTGGTGCAACTATACCTGCTCTCTTTCTGTCTGTCTCGCTCTCTCAAATAAGTAAAAATTTTAGCTGGGTGCATTGGCGCAAGTCTTTAATCCCAGGATTTAGGGGAGGCCACTTTTTTAATTTTGCTTTCTCAAGGTAGGGTCTCACTTTAGCCCAGGCTGACCTAGAATTCACTATGTAGTCTCAAGATGGCCTAGAACTCACAGCGGTCCACTTACCTCTGCCTCCTGAGTGATGGAATGGAATTAAAGATGTGTTACATGGCACTTTTTTAATGTTAGATTTTCTTTTTGATTTGTATTTTATTTTTTTAAATATTTTATTTGCCAGGTGTGGTGGCACATGCCTTTAATTCCAGCACGCAGGAGGCAGAGGTAGGGTCGCTGAGAGTTCAAGGCCACCCTGAGACTACATAGTGAATTCCAGGTCAGCCTGGACCAGAGTGAGACCATATCTCAGAAAACCAAAAAAAAAAAAAATATATATATATATATGTGTGTGTGTGTGTGTGTGTGTATAAAATTTTATTTATTTGAGAGAGAATGGGCACACCAGGTTCTCCAGCTGCTGCAAATGAATTCCAGACATATATGTCACCTTGTACATCTGGCTTATGTGGGTACTGGGAAATTGAACCTTTGGCTCTGTAGGCAAGTGCCTTAACAACTAGGCCATCTCATCTCTCCAGCAGCCCAAATTGTCTTTTGTTTGTTTGTTTGTTTGTTTTGTTTTGTTTTGTTTTGTTTGTTTTTTGAGGTAGGGTCTCACTCTGTTTCAGGCTGACCTGGAATTCACTATGTATTCTCACGGTGGCCTCGAACTCTCGGCGATCCTCCTACCTCTGCCTCCCGAGTGCTGGGATTAAAGGCCACCATGCCCGGCCTGAATTGTCTTTTAACTTGTGGGAAAGGGCATTGTATTACTATTCTAAAGCCATACACAGCATGTGGGTGGTTTATACAACAAAATATTCTGGAGGCTGGAAGGCAGGTTCAAAGTGTCATCAGATTTGTTGTTTTCTGAGTCCTCCTTTGATTGCAGACACAACCTTTTCAGTGTGAGAGAGTGTGTGTGTGTGTGTGTGTGTGTATGCACGTCTGTGTCTCTCCTTGTCTCTGTTTACATTGCCTCTTTTTTTTTTTTTTTTTTTTTTTTGAGGTAGGGCCTCACTCTAGCCTAGGCTGACCTGGAATTCACTATGTAGTCTCAGAGTGGCCTTGAACTCAAGGTGATCCTCCTACCTCTGCCTCCCTAGTGCTGGGATTAATGGCGTGCACCACCACACCTGGCTTGAGGCAAATTCTTTTGTATCCCAGGCTGGCATCAAACTCTATTAACTGAGGATGACTTTGAACTCTGATCCTTCTGCCTCTATCTCCCAAGTGATAAGATTAAAGGCATTCTCCACTATGCCTAAATTACGTGGTGCTGGGGTTCAAACACGGCTTTGTAGGTGCTATGCAAGCATTCTATCAACTAAGTTACATCCCCAGCACCCCCATATTACCTCTTTGAATACGGACACTAGTCATACTGGATTATGACCCACCGGAGGCTTACCATTGTAAAAGCTAACTGAGAGCCAGGCCTGGTGGCTCATACCTATAATCCCAGCACTTGGGAGGACTGCTGTGAGTCCTCAGGTCAGCCTGGGCCAAAGTGAGACCCTGCCTCAAAAAAAAAAAAAAAAAAAAAAAAAAAAACCACTGAAAGAACTCCCACTGGCCAAAGTCAGATAGATGAAGTAATATGGGATTATCAGTGAGTGAGTGAATGAACAAATGAATGAACAGAGATAAAATAATCTTCAGAATCCTGAATTTATAACTCCCAAGGAAAATGTTTACAGGGTGCCTCAGCCGGGCTAACAGCAACGGTGAAAATTCATGAATAATGTGGTGGTGCATACCTTTAATCCCAGCACTCGGGAGGCGGAGACAGGAGGATCACCATGAGTTTGAGGCCACCCTGAGACTACGTAGTGAGTTCCAGGTCATCCTGGGCTACAGTGAGACCCTACCTCAAAAAACAAAACAAACAAAAAAGTTCATAAATGATACGATTGACTTTAGTGGTCTTCATAAACCCAATCTAACCATTTTTTCAGGAGACAAATCCAGCATACTTTGCCAGCACCCCTCAAATCTGTCAAGGACATCAAAAACAAAGAAAGTTGGGCCGGAGAGATGACTTAGCTGTTAGTGCACTAGCTTGCAAAGCCCAGTGACCCAGGTTCAATTCCCCAGTACCCAGAACATGCATCTGAAATGTGTTTGCTGCAGCGGGAGGCCCAGGTGCGCCCGTTCTCTCTTTATCTTCCTCTTTCTCTCTCTCTCAAATAAATAAAAATAAGTAATTTTTTTAAAAGCAAAGTCTGGGCTGGAGAGATGGCTTAGTGGTTAAGGAGCTTGCTTGAGAAGCCTAAGGACCCATGTTTGACTCTCTAGAGCCCAGGTGAGCCAGATGCACAAAGGTGAGGCAAGGTCAAGGTCGCAATGGCCACATGTGGTGCAAACATCTGGAATTCGATTGCAGTGGGTGAGGCCCTGGCATGTCATTCTCTCTCTCTCTCTAAAAAACATAAATAAATAAAAATTAAAGTTAAAAAAAATTAAAATAGAGCCAGGCATGGTGGCGCACGCCTTTAATCCCAGCACTCGGGAGGCAGAGGTAGGAGGATCACTGAGAGTTCGAGGCCACCCTGAGACTCCATAGTGAATTCCAGGTCAGCCTGAACCAGAGTGAGACCCTACCTCGAAAAACCAAAATAAATAAATAAATTAATTAATTAAATTAAATAAATAAAAAAGGAAAGTCTGAGAAATTGTTATAGCCAAAATATATCTAAGATATGACAACTAAATGTAATACAATATTCTGAATGGTGTCCTGGGGGCTGGAGAGATGGCTTAGAGGTTAAGGCACATGCCTGAAAACCAAGCAATTCTGACTCAAAGGTTGGTCCTTTTTAGTTAATAACGATGGGGCTGGAGACATGGCTTAGTGGTTAAGGGCTTGCCTGTGAAGCCTAAGGACCCCGATTCGAGGCTCAATTCCCCAGGACCCACGTTAGCCAGATGCACAAGGGGGCGCATGCGTCTGGAGTTCGTTTGCAGTGGCTGGAAGCCCTGGCACGCCCATACTCTCTCTTTCTCTGCCTCCTTCTCTCTGTCGCTCTCAAATAAATAAATAAACAAACAAAAAAATTAAAAAGAAAATAATTATGTATAAGGGTTTAGGGTCTTCATTCTTGGTGGCAGAACACTTGTAGCATGTGTGAGACTCTGGAGTACAAACACAAATTTACTCTGTATTTTTTTTTAATTTTTAAAGTATTCTTTTAATTTTAAAATTTTTGTTTATTTATTTGAGAGCAACAGACAGAGAGAAAGGCAGATAGAGAGAGAATGGGCAAATCGAACCTTGAACGGGGGTCCTTAGGCTTCACAGGCAAGCGCTTAACCGCTAAGCCATCTCTCCAGCCATATATATATATATAATTTTTTTGTTATTTTTATTTATTTATTTGAGAGCGACAGACAGAGAGAGAAAGAGGCAGATAGAGAGAGGAAGAGAGAATGGGCGCGCCAGGGCCTCCAGCCACTGCAAACGAAATCCAGACGCGTGCGCCCCCTTGTGCATCTGGCTAACGTGGGTCCTGGGGAGTTGAGCCTCAAACCCGGGGTCCTTAGGCTTCACAGGCAAGCGCTTAACTGCTAAGCCATCTCTCCAGCCCTATATATATTTTTTGAGGTAGAGTCTCACTCCAGCCCAGGCTGACCTGGACTTCACTATGTAGTGTGAGGGTGGCCTCAAACTCACTGTGATCCTCCTACCTCTGCCTCCCGAGTGCTGGATTAAAGGCCTGTACCACCACGCCCGGCCCTACAAAATATTTTTTAAAAAATGGGGGTTGAGAACCCTAACCCTGACCCTAACCAAAAAAAAAAAAAAAAGGGGGGGGGTTTGGGACTGGGCGTGGAGGCACACGCCTTTAATCCCAGCACTGGGGAGGCAGAGGTAGGAGGATGGCCGTGAGTTTGAGGCCACCCTCACACTACATAGTGAAGTCCAGGTCAGCCTGGGCTAGAGTAAAACCTTACCTTAAAAAACAAACAAAAAAAAAAAAGGGGGGCTAGGGCTGGAGAGATGCTTAGCAGTTAAGGTGTTTGCCTGCAAAGCCAAAGGACCCAGGTTTGATTCCCCAGGACCTACGTAAGCCAGATACACAAGGTGGCATATGTGTCTGGAATTTTTTTGCAATGGCTGGATGCCCTGGAATGCCCATTCTCTCTCTCTCTCTCTCTCTCTCTCCATCACCCTCTCTCTGACTCTTTCTCTCTCTCTCTCTCAAATAAGTAAATAAAAATAAAGAATCACTTTAAAAAAAAATAGAGGTTAGACAGATGGTTTAGTGAGTAAGGTGCTTGCCTGAGAAGCCTAAGGACTTGATTCCCCAGTACCTATATAAGCCAGATGTACAAAGTGGCATATGCATCTGGAGCTTGCAATGGCTAGAGGCCCTGGTGCACCCATTCTCTCCTTCTCTGCCCCTTTTTATCTTTCTCTCTCAAATAAATAAGTAAATTTTTAAAAATATTTTAAAAATGCAGAAAAGAAAGGAAGGAAGGAAGGAAGAAATGGACGGAGGAGAAGGGAGATAGGAAGAAAGGAAGGAAGAGAGGAAAGTATCTGTCAATGTCCCTTGACATAATGTGTTTCTTATTTCTGACATAAGAAATTGCCACAAACTTAGGTCACACTTTGGACCCAAAGCTGTGCATCTGTCTCATTTGCAAAAGCATCCATCTAGGGCTGGAGAGATGACTCAGAGGTTACCAGATGCTCAAAGTGGCACATGTGTCTGGAGTTTATTTGCAGTTGCAGTAGGCCCTGGTGTGCCCAATCTTAGTCTCTCTCTCTCTCCTGACTTGCAAATAAGTAAATAAAATTATTTTTTTAGGGACTAAGAGGGATGGCTTAGTAGTTAAGGCGCCTGCAAATCCAAAGGACCCTGATTCGATTCTCTACATTTCTACAATTCAATCATGTTCTCTATTTGTTTGGTAAAGACTTTTGAAAATGAAAATTCTGACTCTGTTTTTTTTTTTTTTCCCTGTGCAATACCATGGTAGAAGAGACCTGGATTTAAATTTTAGTCTAAAATCAGATTTGTTGGAAAGATATTCTAAAAATAATCTAAACTGGATTTTAGTCGTTTTCCATTCTTTAGAAGCTATAGAGTACAACAGGCAAAAGCTTTCTCACACTTCCGGCCAAGATGGCAACCGCCTAGCTGTGCTGCAAATCCCGGGGAAAGAAAGATAGATGTAGATCCTAAGGAGAGAGCCACCCCATCATACCTCAAAAGGGCCCTGGCTGCAACTAAGACAATTTGGCGAAACAAGCAAGGGGGCTGTTTTCCTGATGAACCGGATACCAGCACAAGGGGGAAGGAGATCAGCACAGAGAAAAATCAACTCCTACCAAATCAGAGAGCCAGAGCCTCAGAGGTCCCCAACACCTCATCACTGAAGCAGACCAAAAATGAACCCAACATGGCTCAGGAAAATTTTGCGGAAGAGGGGGCGGAAAGAATGTCAGAGCCACATGTTGGGTCATGATATGCAGAGACATTTATCTTACCCATAACTGTGGGCTAACTCCACAATGCATGACCCATATACCTCAACAAGGAGGGGGTAGGTCACAGATGAACCTAATAATGGTACCAAACTGACTGTATTTGCTGAATACAAAACTAAATAAAGAAAAAAAGAAAAAAAAAGCTTCCTCACTAGTCATGAAATCAAACTAAAAATAACTTGTTAATTAAACTATAGAAAGACAACTAACAATTAATAAGCTCATGAATATTTATGAATAACGTGCCACTAATTGTATTGTGTTGCGATGTTAAGTAGGAGAAATCCTGACATGGCTGATGGGTTGAATGTATTTCCTCCATTCTGAGGGCACAGGGGCCCCACAAAACAAAGGTTGATTTTCAGTTATATGGAACACACCAAATGTAAGTCAGATGCACAAGGTGGCACATGTGTCTGGAGTTCATTTGCAGTGGCTGGAGGCCCTGGCATGCCCATTCTCTCTCTCTCTAAAACTAAATAAAAATTAAAAATGTTTTAATTTATTTTTTAGAGCCAGGCATGGCACACGCTTTTAATCCCAACACTCCAGAGGCAGAGGTGGGTGGGGTGCCATGATTTTAAGGCCACTCTGAGACTACATAGTGAGTTCCAGGTAAGCCTATACTGGAGTGAGACCCTATTTCATAAAACAACAAAAATTATTTGTTTAAAAAGATAATATATGGGCACCTAGCGTGGTGGCACACATCTTTAATCTCAGCCCCCATGAGGGACTTGTAGGAGGATTGCCGTGAGTTCGAGGCCACCCTGAGACTACATAGTGAATTCCAGATCAGCCTGGGCTAGAGTAAAACCCTACCTTGAAAAACCATAGAGAAAAAAAAAAAAAAAAAAAAAAGATAAAATATGGGAGAAAAAAAGGAAAAAAAAAAAATGAATCCCATGCTACACAATTTCAAATTCTACCCAGAAGCAAACATTAGGTTTCCAGACCTGGGAATATTCCTGTATGGTCCATGGCTCTACCCTCTGGCCTCAAAGTTCAGTCTGCTGAGTCATGCTTCCTTTAAAAATTTTTCTTTCTTTTTGTTTTTTAAAATGTAGTTGGTGTGGGGAGTGGGGATGCACTCCTTTAATCCCAGCACTGGGGAGGCAGAGGTGGGAGGATTGCCACAAGTTCAAGGCCACCCTGAGACTACATAGTGAATTCCAGGTCAGCCTGGGCTAGAGCAAGACCCTGCCTCAAAAAAACCAAATAGTTAAAAAAAAAAAAAAAAAAAGTAGCTCATATTTGCAGCTGAGTCATTTCATCAGTCTTTCTTGCCATAGAATTTTGGAGAACCACTGTTCTTACATTTTATCTCTTTCTTTCTAAGCTGGCAGTTTCTGCTGGAATAAAATTCTTAAAAATCAAGCCGGGTGTGGTGGTGCATGCCTTTAATCCCAACACTCAGAAGACAGAAGTAGGAGGATCACCATGAGTTCAAGGCCACCCTGCGACTACATAGTGAATTCTAGACTAGAGTGAGACTCTCCAAAAAAAAAAAAAAAAATCTCAAAAATTGAGTGGGGGGGGGTTGGGCATGGTGGCACACACCTTTAATCCCAGCACTTGGGAGGCAGAGGTAGGAGGAGTGCCGTGAGTTCAAGGCCACCTTGAGACTACATAGTGAATTTCAGGTCAGCCTGGGCTAGAGTGAGACTCTACCTCCAAGAACAAAAAAATCGAGTGGGGGGCTGGAGAGATGGCTCAGCAGATAAAGTGCTTGCCTGCAAAGCCTAATGACCAGGGTTCAATTCCCCAGTACTCATGTAAAGCCAGATGCACAAAGTGGCACATGTGTCTGGAGTTCATTTGTAATGGCTGGAGGTCCTGGTGCACCCATTCTCTATCTCTCTCTCTCTCTCTCTCTTTCTCTCTAATTGCAAATAAACATTTTTTAAAAAGTTGAAAAGTTGGGCTGGAGAGATGACTTAGCAGTTAAGACGTTTGCCTGCAAAGCCAAAGGATCTTGGTTCAATTCTCCAGGACCTATGCAAGCCAGATGCACAAGGTGGTACATGCTTTTGGAGTTCATTTGCAGTGGCTGGAGGCCCTGGTGTGCCCATTCTCTTCCTCTCTGTCTCCCTCTTTCTCTCTAGCTCTCTCAAATGAATATTTTTTTTTAAAGAGTTGAAAAGTTGGGGGTAGTGGTGCACGCCTTTAATCCCAGCATTTGGGAGGCAGAGGTAGGAGGAGCTCCGAGAGTTCGAGGCCACCCTGAGACTACAGAGTGAATTCCAGGTCAGCCTAGGCTAGAGTGAGACCCTACCTCGAAAAACCAAAAAAAAAAAAAAAGGTCATAGTTCCCTCTGAGATATTTGTTTAGTACTTGCTAAGATTAACTAGGAGACTTTATGAACCACACTCTAAAATGACTTGTGTGTAATGAAGCATTCAGAACTTTTGGTCTTTCTGAAGAATTAGCAAAAGTTTGTCTACTCATATCTTTAGATTTTTCTGTAGAGCACACTGTTCTGACTACATGTCTCTTAATTTTAGCATATCTTGCAATCTGAATAAACTGAGAAATTCCCTGATAATCCTCTTTGCTTCGCAGTTCTTCCTTCAATTGGTTTCTCTCATCCCGCAATTTCCTATAAATAACAAAAAGAAGCTGGGCATGGTGGCACATGCCATTAACCCCAGCACTCGGGAGGCAGAGGTAGGAGGATTGCCGTGAGTTCGAGGCCACCCTGAGAATACATAGTGAATTCCAGGTCAGCCTGGGCTAGAGTGAGACCCTACCTCAAAAAACCAAAAAAAAAAAAAAAAAAACCCCAAAAAACAAAAACAAAGAACTCAGCCCGCATCTTCAGTGCGGTGACTGGAAATCTCAGCTAAATTTCCAGTCTCATCACTTCAAGTTCTACTCTCCATATGACCACAGAACACGATTCTACTCAGCTTTCTGCCACTGTGAAATAAGGGTTTCTTTACTTCTGCTTTCACACAATCTATTCCTCCTTTCCTTCTGGGTCCTCAGCCCACATGGGGTTAGCTCCCATGTTTCTACCACCGGCCTGTTTGTGATGATTCGTGTCCTTGGAGGTGATACAGCCTTGCTTATATTTTACTTATTTATTTGATTGAGAGAGGGAGAGAGGAAGGCAGATAGAGTAAACAGGGCACGCCAGGGCCTCTAGCCACTGCAGACAAACTCCAGACACATGTACCACTTTGGGCATATGGGTACTGGGGAATCCAACCTGGGTCCTTAGGCTTCACAGGCAAGCTCCTTAAACACTAAGCCATCTCTCCGGCCCTGATAATAACTTTTCTCTACCATGCTGTGCACTTCCGTTTGAATCCTGACTGGCAGTTATTAAATGCACATTTCTACCAACAGTCTATTCAAGGTAATCCACGTTCTTTCTATTGTCCTTCTCACTGCCCAGTTTCCCACTTTGGGAAATTTGTCACAGCAGAAGCCCTCTTTCAGGGATCAAAAGTTTATATTAGCTTCCTTTTACTGACGTAACAAATTACCAAAACACATTGGCTTAAATCAACACATATTATATTATAGGCAGAAGTCTCACTAGGCTAAAAGCAGGGGCTGGTGATATGGCTCAGAAGTAAGGTGCTTGCTTGCAAAGCCTGCCAGCCCAGGGTTTGATTCCCCAATACCCATGCAAAGCCAAATGCACTAAG
Organism: Dipus sagitta; assembly: GCA_036346955.1. Classification (NCBI taxonomy): domain Eukaryota; kingdom Metazoa; phylum Chordata; class Mammalia; order Rodentia; family Dipodidae; genus Dipus; species Dipus sagitta. Next base: position 91,014,885 of record CM070780.1, on the reverse strand, counting down.
TGGCAAAACCATCTGGAGTTCATTTGCAGTGGTAGGAGGTCCTGGCACACCCATTCTCTGTCTCTCTCTCTGTCTGTCTGTCTGTCTCTTTCTCTCTGTTTCTCAATCTTAAATAAATAGAAATTTAAAAAATGCTTGCTGGGCTAATCAAAATCTAAGAGGATATATTACTCATATGGAAATCTACTTTTTTGGACAATGGAACACTCAGAAGCCATAGATTGATACTAGAAAAAGAAAATGCATGTAAAATCAAGAAGTCAGGAGACCCTCCAGACATAAAATGGCCTGGATATCCATGACCTCACAGTGCCTGACACTACCTACACAAGACCACCATAAGAGGAGGAAAAGATCATGACATCAAAATAAAAGAGAGACTGATTGAGATAGGGAGGGGATATGATGGAGAATGGAATTTCAAAGGGGAAAGTGGGGGAGGGAGGGTATTACCATGGGCTATTTTTTATAATCATGGAAAATGTTAATAAAAATTGAGGAAAAAAAAAAAAGAAGTCAGGAGAATACTATTCCTGTTGGAGGTTCAATGACAAAGGTGATTTCTTTACTTTTTCCGTGTTCTGTAGTCTTTCCACAAGCCTTGGCTTATGGATTCATTTCTCTCTCTTTGAAGCCTGTCCTATCAGACTCAATCCTTCTCACCCTGTCAGTTCTCTGGGTCTGCTTCCTTTGCTTCACTTTCCACCTAAAAGGATCCTTGTGATTTTATTAGGCTGGTCTGGATATTCTATAGTCATTTCCCCACTCCAGGACCTGGCCCCAGTAACTCCATGAGTAACCCTATATCCCCCTGTGACGTAATGCAATATGTTTACAGGTTCCCGGAATTGAGATGTGAACATCTTTTGGGATGATGCATTATCTTGCCTACTATAGTAAATGGGTTTAATAACCAATAATGCAGACAAACTCAAACCTAGGGACATCCCAGAACGTAAATGGCTAGCAACCTTCAAATGTGTTAAGATCATAAAACCAAATAAGGTAAAAGAAAGCCTTTAAAAATTAAAAAAAAAAAAAAAAAAGCTGGGCATGGTGGTGTACACCTTTAATCGCATCATTAGGGAGGCAGAAGTAGCAGGATCACCATAAATTCAAGGCCACTGTGAGATTGCATAGTGAATTCCAAGTCAGCCTGAGCTAGAGTGAGACCCTACCTCAAAAAACCAAAATAAAATAAAATAATTTTTTTTTGAGGGGGGGTTTCGAGGTAGGGTCTCACTCTGGCTCAGGCTGACCTAGAATTGACTATGTAGTCTCAGAGTGGCCTGGAACTCTCGGCGATCCTCCTTCCCGAGTGCTGGGATTAAAGGTGTGCGCCATCACGCAAGGCTTCAAAATAAAATAAAATTTTTTAAAGAGGCTGGAGAGATGGCTAAGTGGTTAAGGCACTTCCCTGTGAAGCCTAAGAACCCAGGTTCGATTCCCCAGTATGCACATAAGTCAGATGTACAAGGTGGCACATGTATCTCAAGTTTGTTTGCAGTGGCTAGAGGCCTTGGAATGCACATTCCCTCCCTGTCTCTCTCTCTCTAAAATAAATAAATAAAATATTTTCAGAGCCGGGCGTGGTGGTGCACGCCTTTAATCCCAGCACTTGGGAGGCAGAGGTAGGAGGATTGCTGTGAGTTCAGGGCAGCCTGAGTTTACATAGTGAATTCCAGGTCAGCCTGGGCTAGAGTGAGACCCTACCTTGAAAAACAAAACAAATATGTGTGTGTGTGTGTGTGTGTGTGTACACACATATATTTTTTTTTTCAAAAGAAAGCCTGAGGAAATATCACCGATGAAAAGAAACTAAGCAGCAGACATGGCAGTCTAACACAACACATGATCCTGGATTGGATTTTGACCTATGAGTGAGCCTGTTGACAAAATTTGAATTAAGGTTTATAGATGAGTCAACATTATCATATCAATGTTAATTTCCTAGCTTTGTTCACTGTATTGCGGTCATGTACAATAAAATTTGGGGAAGCTGGTAAAGTAGGTATGAGATTTCTTTGTACAATTTCCGTAGCATTTTTATACATGGGAAATCATTTCAAAATGGAAAGCTGAAGAAACGAAAGTACCCCTGGGTGACCTTGGATACCCACAGTGCGTCCACGTGTGGGAACGCCAGAAGCCGAATATAGGATGTGGAGAACTGAAGCTGAGCTGAAGTGACAGAGTGAGAGACACTCGTCTTCAGAAGTGTCACTGCAGAGGGGAGCAGGGCAAAGACAGCAGTGGGCAGCTCAAGGAAGGGAACAGCAGGGGTCTCGCTCTCTCTCCTTTCTCCCCTCCTCCCTTCATTATTATTTTCTTCTTTCAAGCTGGGGATTGAAACCAGGGCATATACATGCCAGACAAGTACTGAGGCTCTTTATTTATTTATTTATTTATTTATTTGGTTTTTCGAAGTAGGGTCTCACTCTGGCCCAGGCTGACCTGGAATTCACTATGGAGTCTCAGGGTGGCCTCAAACTCACGGTGATCCTCCTACCTCTGCCTCCCAAGTGCTGGGATTAAAAGCCTGTGCAACCACGCCCATCATATTTATTTATTTACTTAAGAGAGAGAGAAATGGGGAAAAGGAAAGGGAGAGAGAGAGAATGGGCACACCAGGCCCTCTAGACATTGCAAAGGAACTCTAGACGCGTGTGCCAATTTGTGACTCTGGCTTTATGTGAGTACTGGGGAATCAAACCTGGTTTTTTTAAAATTTATTTGTTTTATTGACAACTTCCATAATTATAGACAATAGCCCATGGTAATTCCCTCCCTCGCCCACTTTCCCCTTTGAAACTCCAGTCTCCATCATATCCCTTCCCCCTCTCCATCAGTCTCTCTTTTATTTTGAGGTCATCATCTTTTCCTCTTATTATGATGGTCTTATGTAGATAGTGTCAAGCACTGTGAGGTCACAGATATCCAGGCCATTTTGTGTCTGGAGGAGCACGTTATAAGGAGTCCTACCCTTCCTTTGGCTCTTACATTCTTTGCGCCACCTCTCCCGCAATAGACCCTGAGCCTTGGAAGGTGTGATAGAGATGTTTCAGTGATGAGCACTCCTCTGTCACTTCTTCTCAGCACCATGGTGCCTCTGAGTCATCCCAACGTCACTGCCATTTGAAAAGAGATGGTTCTCTAACCAAAAGTGAGAGTAGCATTAATATATGGGTGTGAACATCTAGATAAGTGCTTACTGGGCAGTTTGGTGAGCATAGTACCTACATTTATTTAGCTAGACACCAGCAGACGTTACACCCCTAGGGCTCATGAGTAACCCTGTTGTAGGTTTTCAGTATCAGGCATGTATTCCTTCCCATGGAGCAGGCCTCCAGTCTAATTAGAGGGTGTTGGTTTCCCCCATAACAGATGTGCCACTATTGCACCCGTTGACTCATTTGGCCTGGCTTGCAGTGTCCACTGTTGAGTCTCTCCACTGATGATTTCTCTCTCTCCCATTGAATTGCATGCAGCATAGCTTTTTCCAGCTTTCTGTCAGCTGGTCTACATGGAGGAGGTTTTCAGCTCAGCTCCAGCAGGATTTCTCAGTGGCCTTGCAGCCCAAGTATGTGGAGTTTTCCACAATAGGGTCTTACCATCTACTCCTGGTGGGAAACCAAGAGCCTTGGCAATAACCTATAATGTGTTACGGGCATCAGGGACCACCCTGGCCAACAACTCACTGGAAGGTATCCCATCCCTGCCACTGAAAAGTAGGTTTCCCCTACTTCTTTGGACAATAGAACACACAGGAGCCATAGATTGTTACTAGAAAATTTCAGTGCCAGCAATGGGATACCTTCCAGTGAGTTGTTGGCCAGGGAGGTCCCTGATGCCCCCAAAACATTACAGGCCATTGCCAAGACTCTTGGTTTCCCACCAGGAAGAGATGGTAAGATCCTATCGCTAACGTCTGCACATACTTGGGCTGTAAGATCACTGAGAAATCGTGCTGGAGCTCAGCTGAAAACCTCCTCCATGTAGACCAACTGACAGAAAGCTAGAAACAGCCACACTGCATGTAGCTCAATGGGAGAGAGAGAAATCATCAGTGAAGAGACTCAACAGTGGACACTGAAAGCCAGGCCAAATGAGCCAATGGGTGCAATAGTGGCACATCTGTTATGGGGGAAACCAACTGCCCTCTAATTTGACTGGAGACCTGCTCCATGGGAGGGAATACATCCCTGATACTGAAAACCTACAATAGGGGTAGGTATGAGCCCTAGGGGTTTAATGTCTGCTGCTGTCTGGCTAAATGTATATACTATACTCATCAAACTGCTCAGTAAGCTCTTCTCTTAATGTTCACACCCACATATTGATGCTACTCTCACTTTTTCGTTAGAGAACTTTCTCTTTTCAGATGGCAGTGACCTTGGGATGACTCAGAAGGCATCACAGCACTGAGAAGTGACAGAGGAGTGCTCAGCACTGCAATATCTCTATCACACCTTCCAAGGCTCAGGGTCCATTGTGGAAGAGGTGGTGGAAAGAATGTAAGAGCCAAAGGAAGGATAGGACTCCTTATAATGTGCTCCTCCAGACACAAAATGGCCTGGATATCTGTGACCTCACAGTGCCTGACACTACCTACACAAGACCATCATAATAGCAGGAAAAGCTGATGATGACATCAAAACAAAAGAGAGTGATTGAGAGGGGGAGGGGATATGATGGAGAGTGGAATTTCAAAACGGAGAGTAGGGGGAGGGAGGGAATTACCATGGGATATTGTTTATAAGCATGGAAGTTGTTAATTATAAAAAATAAAAAAATTTTTAAAAGTAAGTTCCATATGACTTATTCATACCCTCTAAACACCTTAACCACTGAGCCACCACTGAGCCTTCTCTCTAGCTCTGTTTTCTTTCTTTCTTTCTCTTTTTTTTTTTTTTTTTTTTTTGAGGTATGGTCTCTCACTCACTGTGTCCTCTTGTGGTGGCCTTGAACTCACATTGATCCTCCTACCTCAACCTCCCAAGTGCATTCATTAAAGACATGCATGACCACATCTAGCTCCAGCTCTTTTGGGATTTTTGGCACTAATTTCAATCTTTATAGCCTAGGGCTCACACTCTTATTTATTGAGGCAGCTTTCAAATTTGAGGGAATCTTCTTGCCTCAAACTTCCACAGGCTGGGATTATAGGTGTGTATTACCTTATCTAGCTGGGATGATTTTCTTGACTTATATAACCTACCAAAATTAAATCAAGTTGAGATTAACCATTTAAATAGACCCATGACAAGTATGGAGATCCAAGCAGTTATAAAAAAAATCTCCCAACTAAAACAAGTCCAGGCCCAGATGGATTCACTGCTGACTTTTACCAGACCTTCATGGAAGAACTAACAGCAATGCTTGGACTTTTCCATAAAATAAAATAGAAGAGGAAGAAATTCTACTGAAATCCTTCTATGAAGCCAGCATCACCCTGATACCAAAACCAGGCAAAGATAGAACAAAAAAAGAAAATTACAAGCCGGGTGTGGCGGTGCACGTCTTTAATCCAGCACTTGGGAGGCAGAGGTAGGAGGATCACCATGAGTTCAAGGCCATCCTGAGACTACATAGTGAATTACAGGTCAGCCCGAACTAGAGTGAGACCCTACCTCAAAAAACCGAAAAAAAAAAAAAAAAAATTACAGACCAATCTCCCTCATGAACATAGATGTAAGAATTCTCAACAAAATATTTGCAAACAGAATACAAGAATGTATCAGAAAGATCATTCATTCTGACCAAGTAGGCTTTATCCCAGAGATGTAAGGATGGTTCAACATACACAAATTAATTAATATAATACATTATATAAATGGACTGAAGGACAAAAACCACATGACCATCTCATTAGATGCAGAAAAAGCATTTGACAAAATCCAAAATCCCTTCATGATAAAAGTCCTTCAGAGACTAGGAATAGAAGGAACATAACGTCGAGGTAATAAAGGTTATTTATGAGCTGGGTGTGGTGGCACTTGCCTTTAATCCCAGCACTCGGGAGGCAGAGGTAAGAGGATTGCCCTGAGTTTGAGGCCACCCTGAGACTCCATAGTGAATTCCAGGTCAGCCTGAGCTAGAGTGAGACCCTACATTGAAAAACCAAAAAAATAAAATAAAATAATAAATAAAAATTTAAAAATAAATAAACAGAAAAAAAACAGAAACAAACAAAAAAGGCCATTTATGACAAACCTACAGCCAACATAGTACTAAATGGACAGTGCCAGGGATGGGATACCTTCCAGTGAGTTGTTGGCCAGGGAGATTCCTGATGCCCCCAAAACATTACAGGCCATTGCCGAGGCCCTTGGTTTTCTCCATGTAGACCAGCTGACAGAAAGCTAGAAGCAGCCATTCTGCATGGAGTTCAATGGGAGAGAGAGAAATCACCAGTGAAGATACTCAACAGTGGACACTGCGAGCCTTATATTTGGCCAGCCAGGCCAAATGAGCCAATGGGTGCAATAGTGGCACATCTGCCATGATGGAAATCAACTGCCCTCTAAATGGACTGGAGGCCCGCTCCATGGGAGGGAATACATCCCTGATACTGAAAACCTATAACAGGAGTAGTCATGAGCCCTAGGGGTGTAACGTCTGCTGCTGTCTGGCTAAATGTATATACTATGCTTATCAAACTGCCCAGTAAGCACTTCTGTTAATGTTCATACCCTTATATTAATGCTACTCTCACTTTTGGTAAAGAATGTTCTCTTTTCAGATGGCAGTGACCTTGGGATGACTCAGAAGACATCATGGTGCTGGAAAGAAGTGACACAGGAGTGCTCAGTACTATAATATCTCTATCACACCTTCCAAGGCTCAGGGTCTATTGCGGAAGAGGTGGTGGAAAGAATGCAAGAGCCAAAGGAAGGGTAGGACTCCTTACAACGTGCTCCCCCCAGACACAAAATGGCCTGGATATCCATGACCTCATAGTGCCTGACACTACCTACACAAGACCATCATAAGAGGAGGAAAAAGATGATGACATCAAAATAAAAGAGAGACTGATTGAGAGGGGGAGGGGATATGATGGAGAGTGGAGTTCCAAAGGGGAAAGTGGGGGGAGGGAGGGCATTACCAGGGGATATTTTTTATAATCATGGAAGTTGTTAATAAAAAAAAAATTTTGAAAAGAAAAGAGAAGTTTAAAAAAATTGGCTGGATGTGGTGGTGCACGCCTTTAATCCCCAGCAGAGGTAAAAGGAGTGCTGTGAGTTCCAGATCAGCCTGGGCTAGAGTGGAACCCTACCTCAAAATACAACAACAACAAAAAAAGCCAGGTTTGTTGGCGCACGCCTTTAATCCCAGCACTCAGGAGGCAGAGGTAAGACAATCACCGTGAGTTCGAGGCCACCCTGAGAGTACATAGTTAATTCTAGGTCAGCCTGGGCTAGAGTAAGACCCTATCTTGAAAAACAAACAAAAAATAATACAAAAAAAATCTATCCACCGCATCTTGTTGTGCAATGTATTAATACACACAGTTCATAATACTTGCCTATTATCTTTTCAAAGTCTATCGTATCTGCAGTGAAATCCCATCTTTCATAATGGATACCTACTTTTTTTTTCCTTCATATTATTGTTTTTGTACTCAGAGGTGAATTCTAACCACAGCAGATTATCTGATTCATTGAAATATGAAAATAATAGACTGCAAAGCTGTTACTGCACATAGAAGATGAAATAAATGAAAAACCAAAATAAATATTCACTTGGGAGAGCAGGGTAAGGGATGGCACAAGCAGTGAAATGGAAGCATGGGTACCAGCAGGATGGCTCGGTGATCTGACACTCACCTAGCAAATGCGAGGCCCCGGGTTGGATCCTCAGTGCCAAATAAACATAGTAAATTGATAGACCCAGGCTGTACTCACTCAGTGATCTTTATTGATGGCCTTCCAGGTGCCTTCGCAGAGGAGCCCGATTAGGTGAGGAGGGAATGTGAAAAGAGACTTGTTCATTGTCATAAGCCTTCTAATTTTTTTTTTTTTTGAAGTTCTTTTGAGGCAGGGTTTTGCTGTAGTCCAGGCTGACCTGGAATTCACTATGTAGTCTCAGGGTGGCCTCGAACCTCCTACCTCTGCCTCCTGAGTGCTGGGAGTAAAGGTATGTGCCACTACGCCCAGCCCAGTTTTTATATTACATGTTGCATAGCTTTAGGTAAACCAAAAGTAAAACAGAAAACAAAAACCACACAAAAACCCCTATCAGAGTCTGGAGAGATAGCTTAGTGGTTAAGGCATTTGCCTGCGAAGCCTAAGGACCCTGGTTTGATTCTCCAGGACCCACGTAAGCCAGATTACCCAAGGGGCAAACGCATCTGGGGCTCGTTTGCAGCGGCTGGAGGTCCTGGCATGCCCATTCTCTCTCTCTCTTCCACTGTTTCTTTCTCTCTCAAAGAAATAAATAAAATATATTTTAAAAAAAAAAACCCTTTCAGGGGCTGGGGAGATAGCTCAATGGTTTTGATTAAAGGTACTTGCTTATGGTGCCTGATGGCCCAGGTTCGATTACCCAATACCTACAAAGCCAAATGCACAATGTGGCGCAAGCATCTGATGTTCATTTTCAGGAGCAAGAGTATACCCATACTTTCTCTTTCTTTCTGTCCTCTCTCTTCCTCTCACTCTCTAGCTATCACAGGCAATGACCTCTTTGTATTAATCTAAGGTCTTGCTTAACAGTCACTTTCACCCCTTGGCCTAGTTCAACTGTCTAGAAAGCCCTGGGCAGGCAGATCCCTCTTCTCCATGGGGACATTTGAAGGCAGATGTCCCAGGAAACAGATCTCCTGAACTTACCAGCCCCTTCGCCTCTTCCTCTCCAGACTAGGTTTCTACAGAGAACAATTCAGCAATAATTACAGCCACAGATGATGCAGGCCAGAGCTTCAATAAGGGGTGGGACAAGGGTTTGACTTTGTGGTGGTTTGATTCAGGTGTCCCCGATAAACTTAGGTGTTCTGAATGCTAGGTTCCCAGCTGATGGAGATTTGGGAATTAATGCCTCCTGGAGGGAGTGTATTGTTGGGGTCGGGCTTATGGGTGTTATAGCCAGTTTCCCCATGCCAGTGTTTGGCACACTCTCCTGTTGCTGTTGTCCACCTTATGTTGGCCGGGGGGTGATATCCACCCTCTGCTCATGCCATCGTTTCCCCTGCCATCATGGAGCTTCCCCTCGAGCCTGTAAGCCAATATAAACCTTTTTACCCAACAAGCTGCTCTTGGTCGGGGGATTTCTGCCAGCAATGCGACCCTGACTGCGACATAGCCAAACCCGCCCTTGTCTAAAGGCCACATTCACCAAATGTTCCCTGTAGTAGAGGCTTTAAGAACATTATTTCCGGGCTGCAGGGATGGCTTAGCACTTAAGACCCCTTGCCTGTGAAGCCTAAGGACGCAGATTCGAGTCCGCAGTACCCATATAAGCCAGATGCACAAGGTGGCTCATTCTTCTGAAGTTTGTTTACAGTGGCGGGAGGCTCCGGCATGCCCCTTCTCTTGCAAATAAGTAAGTTCTCTCCGCTTGCAAATAACTCAATAAATATTTCAAAATGAATAAGTAAGGTTCTGAGGGAAATTAGCGGCTGCTGCCTCTCTCCTGCAATGTCCCTGTGCTGGAGCTGCACGGGGGGTGACTCAAGACACCGGGACAAGCCGGGCGTGGTGGCGCACGGCCTTTAATCCCAGCACTCGGGAGGCAGAGGCAGAGGCAGGAGGATCTCTGAGAGTTCGATGCCACCCTGAGACTCCATAGTGAATTCCAGGTCAGCCTGGGCTACAGCGAGACCCTACCTCGAAAAACCAAAAAAAAAAAAAAAAAAAAAAAGACACCAGGACAGTAATACTGTGATTGCACAGGGCGGCCGTCTACGTGCCTCAGAGACCCAGGAAAATGAACACGCTTAGGGGCTTGGTGCTGTTGGAGGATGTGTCTGTGGACTTCTCATGGGGGGAGTGGCAGACCTTGGTGACGCTCACACGAAGCTCTGCCAGGGCAGTAACGCAGGAAACCTACAGGAGCCTGCTGTCTCTGGATCACTGCAGCACCAAAGCTGAGCTGATCCTGAAGTTGGGACAAGGAGCTGGACCACGGAGAGACGATGCTCCAATCCAAAGCCTGCCAGACTTGCAGCGTGCGAAGGGCCTTAATGACACCAGCCAGGAGGATCAACAGAGACGTGTACGCCGTCTGGTAACCACATCTACCGAGAGGAGGGTGAAATTAGGAAAAATATTTAAAATACGAACTCAAGCCATGTTTCCAGTTCGACTGTAAAGGATGGGACTACTTCTAAAATGAGATTTAATGAATGTGATGAGTTGTAGGATGCGGAAGAACCTGTTTAAATATAACTGGGATGCCCTCCCAAAATCCTGAACCTCTTCGTGTGTACTGCAAGGTTGAAGGCGGGAAACAACATGGTTCATATTGTGAACATCATGAAGCCTTCAACATGAAGACAGCATGGACAAATAAAAAGTTTCCTATGAGGGCTGCAGAGATGGCTTAGCGGTTAAGCTCTTGCCTGTGAAGCCTGAGGGCCCTGGTTCGAGGCTCGATTCCCCAGGACCCGTGTTAGCCAGATGCACAAGGGGGCGTACGCATCTGGAGTTCGTTTGCAGTGGCTGGAGGCTCTGGTGCACCCATTCTTTCTCCCTCTCTCTCTCCCTCCCTCCCTCTCTCTCTCTCTCTCTCTGTAGCTCTCAAATAAATAAATAAAAGTTTTAAAAAGTTTCCTATGAAGCTGGGTGTGCTGGCACACGCCTTTAATCCCAGCACTCAGGAGGCAGAGGTAGGAGGATCGCCATGAGTTCGAGGCCATCCTGAGATTACATAGTGAATTCTAGGTCAGCCTGAGCTAGAGTGAAACCCTACCTGGAAAACCAAAACAAAACAAATTTCCTATGAGAGATACTTCTAGAAAATTCAGTGGATATGGGAACGCCTGTTATAATGTATCTCCTGCTACTGAACAGATGACTCAAGTGAGTGAAGAAAATTTTAAATGCAGTGGGTGTCAGAAATCATTCTATGAGAAGTGTAACCTCACTCAATATTTTTTAATTTTTTTTATTTATTTAAGAGCGGCAGAGAGAGAGAGAGAGAGAGAGAGAGAGAGAGAGAGAATGGGCATGCCAGGGCCTCCAGCCACTGCAAACGAACTCCAGATGTGTGCACCACCTTATGCATCTGACTAACGTGGGTCCTGGGGAATCGAGCCTCGAACTGGGGTCCTTAGGCTTCACAGGCAAGTGCTTAACCTCTAAACCATCTCTCCAGCCCATCCCTCACTCAATATTTAAGAACACACAATGAGAGCCAAACATGGTGACACACTCCTTTAATCCCAGCACTTGGGAGGCAGAGGGAGGAGTATCACTGAGAGTTCAAGGCCACTCTGAGACTACATAGTGAATTCCAGGTCGGCCTGAGCTACAGTGAGACACTATCTTGAAAAAACAAACAACAGCAAACCAAAAACAAACAAAAAAGAACACACAATGAAAAGAAATATTCTAAAGGTATTAAATGTGAGTCAACACTGATTTCAAAATCAGACCTAAGGGGCCAGGTATGGTGGCACACACCTTGAATCCCAGAATTTGGGACGCAGAGGTAGGAAGATTGCCATAAGTTTGAGGCCACCCTGAAACTACACAGTGAATACCAGGTCAGCCTGAGCAAGAGCAAGACCCTACCTTGGAAAAACCAAAACAAACAGACAAACAAACAAACAGAGTGCACATGGGTGGAAAAATCTTAGTGGATGTAATAAAAAATAAATGCAGGGCTGAGAGATAGCTTAAGGATTAAGGCACTTGCCTGCAAAGCCTAAGGATCTATGTTTGGCTCTCCAGATCCTGTGTAAACCAGACTCACAAAAGTGAGGCAAGCACAAAGTTGCACATGCCTACTAGGTGGCACAAGTGTTTGGAGTTCAATCTCAGTGGCTGAGGCCCTGGTGCACCAATTCTCTCTCTCTCTCTAAAAAATAAAAATAAAAAATAAATGCAGTGTTCATCAGAGTATCTTCAGAGGCTTAGAAAGTAAAGTGTGAGAAAAGTTTTTGCCCAAACTCAAATTGCAGTTCGCAGGAGAAACATCATACAGATGAAAAAACCTCATGAATAAAATATATCTGCAAAAAAAAAACATTAAAAAGAAGTCAAGTCACAAACTTCAGACACCACCTAAATGCGAGAAAACCTATGAACATTACATATGTGAAAACCTTTAAGCATACCCAGAAACCTTTATGCATGCACATCAGAGAACTCACACTGGTGAGAAGCCCTTTAAATATAAAGAAAGTAAGAAATCTTTCAGTGTGAAGTCAAATCCCATTGTACAGCAGAGGACTCACACAAGTGAAAAGCCCTATGACCGAAATGTATGTGGAAAAGCCTTTAAATGGAGGTCCCATCTAAATATACATGAGAGAATTCACACAGGTGAGAAACCCTATGAACGTAAAGAACGCAGGAAATTTTTCAGTTGGATGTCAGTTCTCATTGTCCATCAGGGAAGTCACACAGGTGAAAAACCCTCTGAGTGTAGTGTTTGTAAGAAAAGTTTTTTTTTTTTTTTTTTTTTAAAGAAAGTTTTAATATTTATTTATTTATTTGACAGAGAAAGAGGGAGAGGGAGAAATAATGGGCGGGCCAGGGCCTCCAGCCACTGCAAACAAACTCCAGGTGCGCCCCCTTGTGCAGCTGGCTAATGTGGGTCCTGGGGTATTGAACCTGGGTCCTTTGGCTTTGCAGGCAAATGCCTTAACCACTAAACCATCCCTCCAGCCTGAAAAGGCTATATAGAGGAGGGAGGGAGGGAGGGAGAGAGAGAGAGAGAGAGAGAGAGAGAGAATGGCACGCCAGGACCTTGTGCCCAATATTAAAATAACACAAATATCAGAGCTCACAAAAGTGAGAGTCCCAGGCTGGAGAGATGGCTTAGCGGTTAAGGTGCTTGCAGGTGAAGCCCAAGAACTCTTGTTTGAATCTCCAAGTTCCACTTGTAGCCAGACGCAAAAGTGATGCAAGTATGCAATGTTGCACATGTGCACAAGGGGGCGCCCGCATCTGGAGTTCGTTCACAGCGGCTGAAAGGCCCTGGCACACCCATTCCCTATCTCTCTGGCTCGTTCTTTCTCTTTGTCTCTCTCTCAACTCTATCAAAAATAAAAATAAAGGGCTGGAGAGATGGCTCAGCGGTTAAGCACTTGCCTGTGAAGCCTAAATTCCTCCGTTCAAGGCTCAGTTCCCCAGGACCCACGTTAGCCAGATGCACAAGGGGGCGCACGTGTCTGGAGTTCGTTTGCAGTGGCTGGAGGGCCTGGCGCACCCATTCTTCTCTCTCTCTCTCTGCCTCTTTCTCTCTCTCTGTCGCTGTCAAATAAATAAATAAATAAATAAAAATTTTAAAAATATAAATAAAAATAAAAAATATAAAAATGAAAAAACAGGGATGGAGAGGTGGCTTAGCGGTTAAGCGCTTGCCTGTGAAGCCTAAGGACCCTGGTTCGAGGCTCGATTCCCCAGGACCCACGTTAGCCAGATGCACAAGTGGGCGCACGCATCTGGAGTTCGTTTGCACTGGCTGGAAGCCCTGGCGCACCCATTCTCTCTCTCTCTCTATCTGCCTCTTTCTCTCTCTGTATGTCACTCTCAAATAAATAAATAAAAATAACAAAAAAAATTAAAAAAATAAAAAACAACCCCCCCCAAAATAAATAATTACTAAATTTTTTTAAACAGTGAGAGCCCCTATGAATCTAAGGAACATAGGATGTTTTCCAGCCATTTTTCATCTCTTCATGTACATTACAGAATTCAGAGATGAGAGGCTCTATGACTGTAATTTATACTCAAAAACCTGCTGTACATCAGAGAACTCAGATGTGGGAAATCCTTTGAGCATTAATGAATGAAAAATCATTCATCCAGAAATCAATCATTGTGTGTGTATGTCTGTGTGTGTGTGTATATTTAAACCCAGGATGACCTGGAAGTCACTGTGAGCTTATATCAGCTTACCTGACAGTTCTAGTTCAATCCCCAGGACTCACATAAACAGCTAGGGCATGGCCAGACACATCTGTTACCCTAGTCCTTATGGGGAGCAAAAACCAAAGAATCTCTGGGGGTTCTGAAGAAAAAAAAGAAACTGCAAACTTCAGTCTTCTCTGAGTTAAGAAGGAATGGGTGCTTGCTTACAAAGCCTGACAGCCCAGGGTTGGGATTGATTCCCCAGTATTCATATAAAGTCAGATACACAAAGCAGCATGGGTCTGGAATTTGTTTTCAGAGGCAGGAGGTTCTGGCTCACTCATTCTCTCTCTCTCTCTCTCTCTCTCTCTCTCTCTCAAATTAATTAATTAAATAAAAATAAAATAAAAAACCCAAGCCTAATCTAATCACATAAATATCATAATAGAGAAACTGAATTAAAAAAAAACAACAGGGGTTAGAGAGATGGCTCAGCAGTTAAAGGTGCGTGCTTACACAGGTTGATAACTTGGGTTCAATTCGCCAGTACCCACGTAAAGCCAGGTGCACAAAGTGACTCGTACATCTGGAGTTTGATTACAGCGGCAAATGGTCCTGGCGGCATGCCCATACTCTCTCTCCACTTGCCTCTTTCTCTGTCGCTATCTCAAATAAATAAATAAAAATCTTTAAAATGAAAAGAAGGGGGAAAAGGGAGTAAAGGGCTGGAGAGATGGCTCAGCTGTTAAGGCATTGCCTGCAAAGCCTAACAACCCATGTTCAATTCTCCAGTACCCATGCAAAGCCAGATGCACAGTGGCGCATGCATTTGGAGTTTGTTTGCTGCATCTGGAGGCCCAGGCGCGTCCATTCTCTCTCGCTCTCTCTGCTTGCAAATAAATAAAAATAGTTAGGAGCCGGGTGTGGTGGCACACGCCTTTAGTCCCAGCATTCAGGAGGCAGAAGTAGGAGTATCGCCATGAGTTCAAGGCCACCCTGAGACTACATAGTGAATTCCAGGTCAGCCTGGGCTAGAGGAGTAAAACCCTACTTCAAAAAACCAAAAAAGAAAGGAAAAGAAAAAATTAATCATAAAAAACATAAGAATGAAGCCTGGCATGGTGGCTCATGCCTTTAATCCCAGCACTCGGAAGGCAGAGGTAGGCTGATTACCATGAGTTCGAGGCCACCCTGAGAATACAGAGTGAATTCCAGGTCAGCCTGGGCTAGAGCGAGACCCAACCTCAAAAACAAAAACAAAAACAAAAACAAACCGGGCGTGGTGGCGCACGCCTTTTAATCCCAGCACTAGGGAGGCAGAGGTAGGAGGATCGCCATGAGTTCAAGGCCACCCTGAGACTACATAGTGAATTCCAGGTCAGCCTGGGCCAGAGTGAGACCCTACCTCGAAAAAAAAAAAAAAATGGTGGAAGAGTGACGAAAGGGGTTACTCCATGTCTTGATGTTGCCTTCCAGTCACCCCAAGTCAGCTGTGCTACAGGCAAGCACGCAGCATGCCACATGGGTACGTACCTGTGCATATACCATGCCTCACCATACCCACAAGTGGGCTGGGGATGTAGCCTAGCAAGGCTCTGGACATACCCCATAATAAGGGTTGCAGGGTGGCAGGACTGGGTTAGGGTGGGCAACAGTGAATGGGCACTGTGTAGGTCCGTTGCCCCATCTGCAGTAGTGCTGAGTCATCTGCAGTAGTGCTGAGTCATCTGACAACCTGAGCCCTGGGGGGGCCGGCGGGGACTCTGAGGTAGCCAAGTCCTTCAGGCAGTCACTCCTACTGTTGTCACTGTCATTGACGCTCCTCCCGGTGCGGCTCCACAAGTGTGAGGGTAAGAAAGGCTGGAATGAGGTGGTGGCACACGCCTTTAACCTCAGCACTGGAGAGGCTAAGGTAGGAGGATCACAGGGAGTTCAAGACCAGCCCAGAACTACAGAGTGAGTTTCAGGTCAGCCTTGGCTAGAGTGAGCCTCTACATTGAAAAACAACAACAGGGCTGGAGAGATGGCTTAGCGGTTAAGCGCTTGCCTGTGAAGCCTAAGGACTCCAGTTCGAGGCTGGATTCTCCAGGGCCCACGTTAGCCAGATGCACAAAGGGGCGCACGCATCTGGAGTTCATTTGCAGTGGCTGGAGGCCCTGGCGCGCCCATTCTCTCCCTCTCTCTCTCTCTCTCTGTGCCTCTTTTTCTCTCTGTCTGTCGCTCTCAAATAAATAAAACCAAACTAAAAAAAAAATTTTTTTAATAAAATAAAGATGAGCCGGGCGTGGTGGCACACGCCTTTAATCCCAACACTTGGGAGGCAGAGGTAGGAGGATCGCCGTGAGTTCGAGGCCACTCTGAGACTACATAGAGAATTCCAGGTCAGCCTGAGCTAAAGTGAGACCCTACCTCGAAAAACTAAAATAAATAAATAAAGAAATAAAATAAAGAAAAAAAAACAAAAACAACAAACACACAATAACACTGATACTTGGGGCTTGAGAGGTAACTCTGTCGATAGAGTGCTTACTCAGCCTGCACAAGGTCCTGGGTTCAAGTCCCAGAGCCACATAAACCACCATACCTGTACTCTTAGCACTTGAGACTTGGAGACAAAAACGATCAGAAATTCAAGGTCATCCCAGGCAACACAGAGTTCAAGGCCAACCTAGGCTACATGAGACTCACTCTCTCTCTCTTTCTCTCTTCTCTCTCAATCAAACAAACAGAAAAGTGATGGTCACACTATATTTACTAACTTCACTACATAGTGGTACTATCCAATCTAGCAGCCATGGCCACATGCGCCACTGAGCAATTGAATTGTGGCTAGTCCAAACTGAGGTCTGCTGTCAGTATAAAATACATACTGGAGCCGGGCGTGGTGGCACACGCCTTTAATCCCAGCACTTGGGAGGCAGAGGTAGGAGGATTGCCATGAGTTCGAGGCCACTCTGAGACTACATAGTGAATTCCAGGTCAGCCTGAGCTAGAGTGAGACCCTACCTCAAAAAACAAAAAAATACATACCGGATATCAAAGACTTAGTGAGAGAACAAGAATGTAAAATAGGGGCTGGAGAGATGGCTTAATGATTAGTAGTGGGGATAGCTGGGCATGGTGGTGATCCCAGCACTTGGGAGGCAGAGGTAGGAGGGTCGCTGAAAGTTTGAGGCCACCCTGAGACTACATAGTGAATTCCAAGTCAGCCTGAGCTACAGCAAAAACCTGCCTCGGGAAAAAAAAAATGGGGATATATTAGGTTAAATAAAATACATCATAAACTTTTTTTTTTTAAGTTATTTTCCCTGAGACTACAGAGTGAGTTCCAGGTCAGCATGGGCTAGAGCAAGACCCTACTTCAAAACAACAACAACAACAAAAAGTTATGTTTATAGAAACAAACTCAGGTTTTCATTAAAAATTAAAAACATTTGGGAGCCAGAATGGTGGTGCATGCCTTTAATCCCAGCACTTGAGAGGCAGAGGCAGGAGGATCACCATGAGTTTGAAGCCACCTTGAGAAGACTACATAGTGAATTCTAGGTCAGCCTGAGCTAGAGTGAAACTCTACCTCGAAAAAAAAAAAAAATTGAAAACATTTGGAAAATTTTATACAAAATCACTATTTAATATGTTTTCTAATTACCTGAATTTTATTTTTATAATTCTTTAATAGAAAGAAAGCATAATTACTTTTTCCATCAAGCTCCACCTAGACGTCCCCAATTCCCCCTTCAGTTTACTTGAATGAGCCATAAAAATATCGACATTTCTGCTCTCAAAAATACCTAGATTTATTTCCAAAGATTAGTGCTGCTCTCACTTGTGGTCAGAGAAGGTCTTTTCTGTAGGTGGTGGTAGCAACTAGACAGACGGAAAATTCGTCAAAATGCTGAGAAGTTAACAGTTGTAAATCTCCGGGAATATTGTGGAAGAGGGGACCAAAAGAAAAGAGTCCGAGAATGGAGAGGACTGCTTCTAAACACACAGTGGCTGTTGCAATCATGGCCTCACTGCGGCTGTCTTACTGCACAAAACCTGCCCGGTACTGGCCTGTCAACATTTTATCGTGGATGATGAAAGAAGGCAAACAAACAAACAAAACAACATGCTATCAAAATAGAAGGGGGCTGGCTGGAGAGATAGCTTAGCGGTTAAGGCGTTTGCCCGCAAAGCCAAAGGAACCCAGTTCGACTCTCCAGGACCCACGTAAGCCAGATGCACAAGGGACTCATGCATCTAGAGTTCATTTGCAGTGGCTGGAGGCCCTGGAGTGTCCATTCTCTATTTATCTGCCTCTTTCTCTGTCTGACTGTCACTCTCAAATAAATAAATAATTTTTTAAGTTAATTTTTTCAAAGGGCTGGAGAGATGTTCAGTGGTTAAGGCACTTGCTTGCAAAGTCTAATGATCCAGGTTCAATTCCCCAGTACCCACATAAGCCAGATGCACAAGGTGGAGCATACATCTGGAGTTCATTTGCAGTGGCTGTAGGCCCTGGCATGCCATTCTCTCTCAATAAATAAGTAAACTTAAAAACAAACAAACAACAAAAAAAAAAAAAAAAAAGAAAAGAAAAGAAAAAACGCTGGGCGTGGTGGCGCACGCCTTCAATCCCACCACTCGGGAGGCAGAGGTAAGAGGATGGCCATGAATTGAGGCCACCCTGAGATTACATAGTGCATTCCAGATCAGCCTGGACGAGAGTGAAACCCTACCTCAAAAAACCAAAAAAATAAATAAATAAATAAAAGTTGAGGGGCTGAAGAGATGGCTTAGCAGTTAAGGCACTTGCCTGCACAGCCAAAGGACCCAGGTTCGATTCCCCAGGACCCACATCAGCCAGCTGCAGAAGGTGGCACATGCATCTGGAGTTAGTTTGTAACTGCTGGAGGCCCTGGTGCGCCCATTCTCTCTATCTCTTTGTTTTTCTCTCTCTCTCAAATAGTCTCTTTCTCTCTCTCAAATAAATAATTTTTTTTAAGATGAAAAAAAATTTTCCAGGTGTGGTGGCACACACCTTTAATCCCAGCACTCACTCAGGAGGCAGAGGTAGGAGGATCACCATGAGTTCGAGGCCATCCTGAGACTACATAGTGAATTCCAGGTCAGCCTGAGCTAGAGTGAAACCCTACTTCGAAAAACCAAACATTAAATACATATAAATAAGTTGACAAAACATCACCCTTTCCCACCCCGGCAGCAGGCAAGCTGGCAGGGTGGGGAAAGATAGAGCCTTACTGGTGGCAAAAACCTTGAGTGCTGAGAGATGAACAGCCTAGGAGCTGGAAAAGAGGGGGACAAAGCTCACAAAAGCCTGGTGAGCAACAGGCTCTTTACCCTGGGCCGGGGTCTGAATCCAGAAGTCAGCACACCTGGGCGCATTGTGTGGAAGGGGCTGGGCTTGGACTCTGTGCGCGCCTGAGTCATTCCAAGTGCGCAGCAGCGTTAGGCAGCAGGGGCAGGGTGATGATTGTGTGGTATTGAGCAGCCACTGCTTCTTTTTATTTACTATTTATTTTATTATTTTTTTTTTCAAGGCAGGGTCTCACTCTAGCTCAGGCTGACCTGGAATTCACTACGTAGTCTCAGGCTGGCCTCGAACTCATGGTGATACGTGCGCCACCATGCCTGGTCTGTTTGTTTTCTCTCTACTTTGATGAACAGGAATTAAGATCCATATTTCTCATATGGGATTTCCTGTCTCATGATGGCATGAATAGTTTCAAAGAATATATTTTTGAACATATATTTGGAAAAAGCATCTTATTTATTTATTTATTTGAGAGAGAGAAAGAGCCATACAGAAAGAGAATGGGGCAGGGCACAGTGGCTCACGCCTTTAATCCCAGCATTTGGGAGACAGAGGTAGGAGGATTACCATGAGTTCGAGGCCACCCTGAGACTACATAGTGAATTCCAGGTCAGCTTGGACTTGAGTGAGACTCTACCTCCAAAAACCAAAAACCAAAAAGAAAGAAATAAGAAAGAATGGGCATGTCAGGGCCTCCAGCAGCTGCAAATGAACTCCAGATGCATGTATGACCTTGGGTATGTGGTTTACAGGGTCCTGGGGAGTTGAACTTGGGTCCTTTGGCTTTGCAGGCAAGTGCATTAACTGCTAAGTCATCTCTCCAGCCTGCATCTTATTTAGGACAGAAAGACACACACAGAGTGACAGAGAGTGAGTATGGGGGCACCAGGGCCTCTTGCCACTGTAAAAGAACTCCACACACATGTGCCACTTTG
The DNA here is from genome assembly GCA_036346955.1 of Dipus sagitta. Taxonomy (NCBI): domain Eukaryota; kingdom Metazoa; phylum Chordata; class Mammalia; order Rodentia; family Dipodidae; genus Dipus; species Dipus sagitta. The sequence goes on along the minus strand of CM070780.1, from coordinate 90,994,615 downwards.
TGTATCTGATTTTATGTGAGTACTGGGGAATTGAACCTGGGGCATCAGGGCTTGTAAGTTAACTGATGAGTCATTTCTCCAGCCCCAAAAGCATCTTTTGAGCATCTGTCCATGCTAGGTGCCCCACTGGATCCTGGGGGTGCAGAGTTGCACATATTCTAAATAATCACACAGCAGAAGTCCCAGTTGTTCCCCCGAGGAGATTCCAGCAAGCTGCTCCACTGTTTGCAAAAAGCTTGGCCATCTGAGCTGGGCATGCTGCCGCACTCGGGAGGCAGAACTGGGAGGATCGCTGTGAGCTCCAGGCCACCCTGAGACTACGTAGTGAAATCTGGGTCAGCCCTGGCTAGAGGGAGACACTACCTCGAAAAATCAAACAACAACAACAAGAAATTCTTGAGCCGAGCGTGGTGGCTTTAACCCCAGCACTCGGGAGGCAGAGGTAGGAGGATCGCTGTGAGTTCAAGGCCATCCTGAGACTACAGAGTGAATTCTGGGTCAGCCTGGACCAGAGTGGAACCCTACCTCAAGAAGCCAAAAAGAAAAAAGAAAAAAAAAAAAAGAAAAAGAAATTCTTGGACACCTCAGGGAGGTCCGGACCAGGCCCACCAGAGAAGGCATGAGTGACAGTCCCTTTGTCCTTTTGAGCTTTAGGTTTAAGCAGAGCCCTGGTCTGACTCCTTATTGAATGTTTCCACAACACAAGGACTTTTTTTTTTTTCTTTCCCTGTCCAGTAAACTCCCCTAAGCCTTAGGTTAGCTGCCTAGCATCAGTGGGCAGGCTTTCCTATAAACTCTTTGCCCGAGGCAAGACGTGCCAGAAAGCTAGGGCCAGGCTACCTCGGTGCTTGTAAACTTGACTGTTTTTCACATGTGTGACTTTGGCATTCCCTTCAGCCCTCATTAGGGGTCAGGCCAATGCCAAGAGCGACTTTCCGTTTCCAGCTTCACACCTCTGGGTTGCATCTTGCACACTCCATAAACGACGTGCGCAGTGCAGGAAGCCACGTGGGTGCCGCTGGCTCATCTAATTCAAGAGTCGCCGGCACCTCCTCAGCTCTTCGGGGGTCAGCGACTTGGACGAGTGGAGATTGGGAGACCATCCACTTGAATTTCACCAGAGGGATCGGAGGGGACCAGAAGTCAACGTTTAGGTCCCAGGCTACTGAGTTGCCTTCTAGAAGCGCAAAGGAACAAGACGAGATCTGTTCAAGCGCATATGGCTTTTCCAAATTCTGTGGGCCTTGGGCCTGCTCTGTGATGTAATTGTGTCATAACTTTCTCCATCTTTTGCCCCCAAACACCTATTCAGTTGTGCCTGAAGTCACGTATACAAATGTGGGTGGTAGATGTTGCCATAAAACTATGACTGCGTGTGGAAGTACAGTAGTAGGGACTTATAAAAACTGGTACATTGAGATGAGTGTGGCCATGGATATTATGTGTTTCTAAGTTATCTAAATGTTAAATAAATATTCAAACTTGAGCTGGGCATGGTGGTGCAAGCCTTTAGTTCCGGCACTCCGGAGGTAGGAGCATCAACATGAGTTCGAGGCCAACCTGAGACTACACAGTGAATTCCAGGTCAGCCTGGGCTAGAGTGAGACCCTATCTAGAAAAAAAAAAAAAAAAAAGGAAAAAAAAAACCTGTAATGAAGCCAAGCATGGTGGTACATGCTTTTAATCCCAGTGAAGAAGGATAGGAGAGAGCCGGGCGTGGTGGCGCACGCCTTTAATCCCAGCACTCGGGAGGCAGAGGTAGGAGGATCACCGTGAGTTCAAGGCCACCCTGAGACTACATAATGAATTCAGGTCAGCCTGGACTAGAGTGAGACTCTATCTCAAAAAACCAAAAAAAAAAAAAAAACAAAAAAAAGAAGGATAGGAGAAAGCTAACCTCTTTTAGGCAGTTTCAGAGATTGATGCCCAAGGAGAACCAGGAAATAGATAAATATTCAGACTTAAAAAACAACAACAGACTGTTCAGCTGCTGGATATGGTAGTCCCTGCTTGCAGCTCTAGCGCTCAGAGGAAAGAGGCAGGAGCATCCGGAGTTCAATTCCATCTTCAGCCACAAAGCAAGTTTGAGACCAGCCTGCAATACGTGAGACACTGTCTCAAAAACAAGAGCTGGGGAGATGGCTCAGTGGTCAGAGGCATTTGCTTGGCAGCCTGGGTTCAATTTCTAAACCACCCACACAAGCTGGGCACAAAAAACGGTGCAAGTATCTGACATTTGTTTGCAGTGGCAAGAGCCGTGTTTGCTGTGGCAAGAAGCCTCGTGCTCCCATACGCACACCAAAACATGTGCAAATAAATGATTTTTATTTTGCTTTTTATAAAGGTATTACTTATTTATTTGAGAGAAAGAGAGAATGGGCATGCCAGGGCTTCCAGCCACTGCAAAGAAACTCCGGATGATTGCGCCTTCCCCCGCCCCGTGTAGCTGGCTTATGTGGGTCCTGGGGTATCGAACCATGGTCCTTAGGCTTCACAGGCAAACGCCTTAACCGTTAAGCCATGTCCCCAGCCCTTATTTTCTTTTTTTTTCAAAAATTTTTTTGTTTATTTATTCATTTGAGAGCAACAGAGAGAAGGAGGCAGAGAGAGAGAGAGAGAGAGAGAGAGAGAGAATGGGCGCGCCAGGGCCTCCAGCCTCTGTAAACGAACTCCAGATGCATGCGCCCCCTTGTGCATGTGGCTAACGTGGGTCCTGGGGAATTGAGCCTCGAACCAGGGTCCTTAGGCTTCACAGGCAAGCGCTTAACCGCTAAGCCATCTCTCCAGCCCGCCCTTATTTTCTTTTTAATACTTTTTCTTTATCTATTTGAGAGAGAAAGAGAAAGTATGATCATGCCAGGAACTCTTGCCCTGCAAACAAACTTCAGATACATGTGCCACTTTGTGCATCTGGTTTTAAGTGGGTGTTAGGGAATTGAATCCTGGTCTACAGGCTTTGCAAGCAGACACCTTCACCTGCTGAGCCATCTCCTCAGCCCATTTTATTTAAAATAAAACTTTAAAAACAATAACAATAAGCCCACTATTCAGGGCTGGAGATATAGCTCAATTGGTAGAGTACTTGCCTAGCATGCATGAACCTCTGGGTTCAAAACCCAGCATTGCATAAACTGAATGTGGTACCCCACGCCTGTGATCCCAGGTGGAGAAAAGAGAATCAGATATTGTAGATCATCCTCAGCTGTGTACTAAGTTTGAGGCCACCTTGGGACACATATGACCCTGTCTCAAAAAAAAGGGTGGGCTGGAGAGATGGCTTAGCAGTTAAGGTTAAGGTGCTTTGGCCTACAAAGCCAAAGGATCCTGGCTCGATTCTCCATGACCCACGTTAGCCAGATGCACAAGGGGGTACATGCGTCTGGAGTTCGTTTGCAGTGGCTGGAGGCCCTGGCGTGCCCATTCTCTCTCTCTCTCTCTCCCTCCTCCCTCCCTCCTTCTTTCTCCTTCTCAAACAAATAAATAAATAAAATATTAAAAAAAAAAAAAAAAACTAGAGCCCAGCATAGTGACACACACCTTTAATCCCAGCACTCAAGAGGCAGAAGTAGGAAGATCGCCATGAGTTTGAGGCCATCCTGAGACTTAAATCTTTAAAAGGGAAAACTGATAAAGCCCTTTGAACAAAATATGTTAACCACGCCCCCCCCCCCCCCCCGCCAAACACACACACACACACACACACATCTATTCAGTTCTTTTATTTTTTTTTCTTTTGGTTTTTCAGTGGTAGGGTCTTGCTCTAGCCCAGGCTAGCCTGAAATTTACTGTGTAGTCTCAGGGTGGCCTCGAACTCACAGCCATCCTCCTACCTCTGCCTCCTGAGTGCTGGGATTAAAGGCATGCACCACCACGCCCAGCCTATTCAGTTACTTTCAATGTATGTTTAAAATATATACATACAGGGCTGGAGAGATGGCTTAGCCGTTAAGCGCTTGCCTGTGAAGCCTAAGGACCCCCGTTCAAGGCTTGATTCCCCAAGACCCACGTTAGCCAGATGCACAAGGGGGCGCATGCATCTGGAGTTCTTTTGCAGTGGCTGGAGGCCCTGGTGCACCCATTCACTCTCTCTCTCTCTCTGTCTGTTGCTCTCAAATAAATAAATAAAAATAAACAATAAAATAAAATAAAATATATACATATATATTCCCCCTGTTTTTTTTTTTGTTTTGTTTTGTTTTTTGAGGCAGGGTCTCTCACTGAGCCCAGGCTGACCTAGAACTCACTCTAGTTCAGGTTGGCCTCAAACTCACAGTGATCCACGTACTTCTGCCTCATGACTGCTGAATTAAAGGCACGTGTCACCATGCCCAGCTATTGAAAATATTTTAATCTTATTTTTTTTTTCTTGTTTCTGTATTTTACCACATAGCAAACACTAAAAGACAACCTGTGTTGCAAGGATTGTTCCCATTTCTCAGAAGAAACACAGGGTTAAGGAAGTTAGACAACTTGCCCATACTATCAACCAGAGCCGGGGGGGGGGGGCGTGGTGGCACACACTAATCCCAGCACTTGGGGGGCAGAGGTAGGAAGATTGCCATGAGTTCAAGGCCAGCCTGAGATTACATAGTGAACTCCAGGTCTCTCTCTTTCTCTAAAAAATCATAAATAGGTGGAGAGATGGCTTAGCGGTTAAGCGCTTGCCTGTGAAGCCTAAGGACCTCGGTTCGAGGCTCGATTCCCCAGGACCCACATTAGCCAGATGTACAAGGGGGCGCACGTGTCTGGAGTTCGTTTGCAGTAGCTGGAGGCCCTGGCGCGCCCATTCTCTCTCTCTATGTGCCTCTTTCTCTCTCTGTCTGTCCCTCTCAAATAAATAAATAAAAATAAACAAAAAAATTTTAAATAAATAAATAAATAAATAAGAGGGCTGGAGAGATGGCTTAGGGGTTAAGGCATTTGCCTGTGAAGCCTAAGGACCCATGTTCAACTCTCCTGATCCCACGTATGTCAGATGCACAAGGTGAGGCACGTGCAAGGTTGTACAAGCATCTGCAGTTTGATTGCAGAGGCAGTGGTATGCCAATTCTTTCTCTCTCTCTTTATCTTGTTCTCTCTAAAAAGTAAAAATAGTCAGGCGTGGTGGTGCACACTTTTAATCCCAGCACTGGGGAGGCAGAGGTAGGCGGATTGCTGTGAGTTCAAGGCCACCCTGAGACTCCATAGTGAATTCCAGGTCAGCCTGGGCTAGAGTGAGACCCACCTCAAAAAAACAAAAAATAAATAAAAATAAATAAAAATAAATAAAATTTTAATTTATTTAAGAGAGAGAGAATTGGTGCACCAGGGCCTGTAGCCACTGCAAACGAACTCCAGACATATGCGCCACCTTGTGCATCTGGCTTGCTTGCATAGGTCCTGGTGCCTTAACCCCTAAGCCATCTCTCCAGCCCTCAACAAGTTTTTAGGGAAATGAGAAAATGCCATTGGCATAATCAGTTAGCATGTGGTACTTATATGAAATGAGAAAATACTTTAACAAGTGAAAAAAATTAAGTGTAGCCAGGAATGGTGGCACATGTCTTTAATCCCAGTACTTGGGAGGCAGAGGTAGGAGTATCGCGGTTAGTTTGAGGCCAGCCTGGGACTACAGAGTGAGTTCCAGGTCAGCCTGGGCTAGAGTGAGACCCTACTTTGAAAAAAAAAAAAAAAAGTTCGAGTATAAAAATTATGTGCACAATATGATCTCAACTATACAAAAATGCATTTAAAATCAGGAAGGAAATGTATCAAATGTTAATAGGGACTGCCTTGGGTGGCGGGATTATAGGTGGGTTAAATTTTTTTTCTTCTGCTTTTATTTTTCTGCACTTTCTAAATGTGCCTCATTATGCTTTTATAATTAGACCAAAAAAAAAAAAAAAAAAAAAAAAAAACAGACCAGGTTGCCAAAAGTGTGTGTTGCAGGCTGTAAAATTCAACCAGCTGCACCTGGCATATAAGTTGCTGCCACCCAGGCTGGTTGGTGTGACAGCCACTGTTCTTGGCCACCAAAGGCAACTTTCCTAATGAAGAGGGCAGATGAGCCAAAAAAAAAGATGGCTTTCCCCTGCCTTGCTTCTCTGATCGGATGGCTAGAGGAAAAGAAGGAGAGGGACACCAGAGGAAGGCTGGCAGAGAGAGGGAGACCTGAGCCCAGTTGTAAAGGCGAGAGCAGGAACGGTCCCGGGATAGGGTCCAATCCTTGAGGGTTAGCAGGAGTTTCCAGGGGAGCTTGGGCCTTGACAACTTTTTCATTTGCTTCATTTTATAGCTGAGTGACTGGACCCCACAGTCACAGCAGGACCCAGGCACTACCACCTCGAGATGGAAAGCAAGACAGGCTATGACCCAACGGGGTGGGGTGCTGCTTCCTGAAGGCTCTCGTGTGGTCCCGAGAATGCCCCGCCACAGTGCCGATAACGTTAGCGGCGTCACGGCTCTGTGACGGCCCAGGCTGTCATGGAACTCACCATGTAGCCCAGGCTGGCTTTGCCTCTGTCTCCCAAGCGCTGGGATTTTGCTTTCTCTCTCCTTCCTTTCTCTTTTCTTTTTTTCATTTTTTTTGTTTATAAAAGAGGCAGAGAGAGAGAGAGAGAGAGAGAGAGAGAGAGAGAGAGAGAAGAGAGAGAGAGAGAGAATGGGCGCATCAGGGCCTCCAGCCACTGCAAACGAACTCCAGATGCGTGCGCCCCCTTATGCATCTGGCTTCCGTGGTTACTGGGGAATCGGGCCTCGAACCGGGATCCTTAGGCTTCACAGGAAAGCGCTTAACCGCTAAGCCATCTCTCCAGCCCCTTTTCTCTTTCTTTCTGCATGCATGTTCATGTGTGTGCAGATACGCATGTGTGTAGAAGCCATTTGGCAGCCCCTGGTGTTGTTCTTTTTGGGAAATGTCCACTTTTTTTTTACTTTTATTCTTTTCTTTTCTTTTCCTTTATTTTCGAGGTAGAGTTTCACTCTAGCTCAGGCTGACCTGGAATTCACTACGTAGTCTCAGGGTGGCCTCGAACTCACGGCAATCCTCCTACCTCTGCCTCCAGCGAGCTGGGATTAAAGGTGTGCGCCACCATGCCTGGCTGGCTTATTATTTTATTTTTATTTATTTACTTGAGAGAAGAAATTTTTATTTATTTGAAAGAGGGAAAGAGGCAGAGAGAGAGAGAGAATGAGCATGCCAGGGCTTCTAGCCACTGGAAATGAACTCCAGATGTGCGTGCCGTTTTGTGCATCTGGATTATGTGGGTCCTGGGGAACTGAACCAAGGTCCTTTGGCTTTGCAGGCAAGCACCTTAACTGCTAAGCCATCTCTCCAGCCCCTAAAATGTATTTACGTATTTATTTACAAGCAGAGAGAGACACCGGCGAGGACGGGTGTACCAGGGCCTCTAGTCACTGCAAATGAACTCCAGAAGCATATGTCACTTTGTACATCTGGCTTTCCGTGGGTACTGGGGAAAGGAACTCAGGTTGTTGGGTTTTGTAGGCAAGCATCTTAACCACTGAGCCATCTGAACGCCATCTTGTCCAGCCCAGGGCCAACTGATTTTTGACAAAGTTGTCAGGACCAAACAATGGGAAAAGAACAGTTTTTGTTTGTTTGTTTGTTTGTTTTTTAATTTATTGAGAGACAAAGAGTCAGATAGAGAGAGAAAGAATGGGCACTCCGGGGCCTCCAGCTTCTGCAAGCAGAAGTACAGATGCATATACCACCTTGTGCATCTGGCTTATGTGGGTCTTGAGAAATTGAACTTAGGTCCCTTTGGCTTTTCAGGCAAGTGCCTTAACTGCTGAGCCATTTCCCCAGCCCAGAAAGAACAGTTTTTTAAAAACGGCATTAGGGAAACCAGATATACATATGCAGAACAATGATATGGAACCCTTACCTAACATCATATGTAAAAATTAACACAAAATGGATCAGGTATCTTAATGTGAGACCTAAAGCTATAAATATCTTAGGAAAGCTTGGTATGGTGGTATATGCCTGTAATTCTAGCACTTATGAGTCAGAAGCAGGAGTATTGCTTCAAGTTTTAGGCCAGCCTGGTCTCTATAGAAAGGTCCAGGCCAGGCCCCAGTCAGTGAGCCGCCGCCGAGGACTCAGCTGCCTCCCCCTCGAGCCCCCTCGCTTCCCGACGCTCCGTCCCCCCTGCCCACCTTCTCCCGCAGCCGCCTCCCGCAGGCCGTTTCCACCGAGGAAAAGGAATTGTATCGTACGTCCCCTATCCAGAACCTCCACTCTTTCGACCCCTTTGCTGATGCAAGTAAGGGTGATGACCTGCTTCCTGCCGGCACTGAGGATTATATCCATATAAGAATTCAACAGAGGAACGGCAGGAAGACCCTGACTACTGTCCAAGGGATTGCTGATGATTACGATAAAAAGAAACTAGTGAAGGCGTTCAAGAAGAAATTTGCCTGCAATGGTACTGTAATTGAACATCCAGAGTATGGAGAAGTGATTCAGCTACAGGGTGACCAGCGCAAGAACATATGCCAGTTCCTAATAGAGATTGGACTGGCTAAGGACGATCAGCTGAAGGTTCATGGGTTTTAAGTGCTTGTGGCTCTCTGAAGTATAAGTGAGGATTTCCTTGCAATGAGTAGAATGTCCCTTCTGTCCCTTGTCACAAGTTTAAAAACCTCACAGGTTGTATAATGTAACCATTTGGGGTCCGCTTTTAACTTGGACTGGTGTAACTTCATGCAATAAACTGAAAAGAGCAAAAAAAAGAAAGAAAGAAAGAAAAGAAAGGTCCAGGCCAGGGGCTGGATAGATGGCTTAGTCATTAACACAATTGCCTGCAAAGGACCCAGGTTCGATTCCCCAGTACCCACATGAAGCCAGATGCACAAGGTGGCACATACATCTGGAGTTCAATTGCAGTGGCTAGAGGCCCTGACACACCTATTCTCTCTCTTTCTGCCTCTCTCACTCTTTCAAATAAATAATTATTTTTTGTTTTGTTTTTCAAAGTAGGGTCCCACTAGTCCAGACTGACCTGGAATTCACTATGTACTCTCAGGCTGGCCTGAAACTCACAGTGATCCTCCTACCTCTGTCTCTAGGAGTGCTGGGAATAAAGGCGTGCACTTTTATTTTTTAGAGACAGAATTGGCATGCTAGGGTCTCAGCCACTGAAATCAAACTCCAGATGCTTGCACCACCTAGTGCGCATGTGTGACCTTTGTATGTCTGGCTTACATCAGATCTGGAGAGATCAAACACAAGTCCTTAGGCTTCACAGGCAAGCGCCTTAACCACTAAGCTATATCTCTAGCCCTTTTCTTTTTTTGACTAAAAATAGAGGGGGCACTGGGCGTGATGGGGTTTGCCTTTATTCCCAGCACTCAGGAGGCCAAGGTAGGATTGCTGTGAGTTCGAGTCCATCTTGAAACTACATAGTGAATTCCAGGTCAGCCTAGGCTAGAGTGAGACCCTACCTTGAAAAACATAACAAAAATAAATAAATAAAAATAGAGAGGGGAGGGGAAGGGAGGAGAGGGAAAGGAGAAAAGCAAGAGAGTACAAAGGTTCCTGACATTGGGTTTGGCACAGTGGTTTCCTGAATAATCATATCAACCAAAGAAAGAGGCAACAAAAGAAAAAATAAACAAGCTGGACTTCATGAAATTAAATTTTTGTGCACAAAAGACATGAGCTGGGCTGGAGAGATGGCTCAGCGGTTAAGCGCTTGCCTGTGAAGCCTAAGGACCCCGGTTCGAGGCTCGATTCCCCAGGACCCATGTTAGCCAGATGCACAAGGAGGCGCACGTGTCTGGAGTTCATTTGCAGTGGCCAGAGGCCCTGGCACGCCCATTCTCTCTCTCTCTCTCTCTCTCTCTGTTTGCCTCTTTCTCTTTGTGTGTCCATTGCTTTCAAATAAATAAATAAAAATTAACAAAAAAAATTTTAAAAAAAGACATGAGCTAAAGGAAAACTGCAAAATAAGAAATGTATTTGCAAATCATTTTTCTTTTCTTTCTTTTTGTTTTTGGTTTTCAAGGTAGGGTCTTACTCTACCTGGAATTCACTCTTTAGTCTCAGGGTGGCCTTGAACTCACAGTGATCCTCCTACCTCTGCCTCCCCAGTGCTGGGATTAAAGGTGTGCACCACCACGCCCCGCACAAATCGTTTTTCTGATAAGGGAGTAATAATGAGACTATGTAGAACACCCCTAAAACTCAATGTGATGGTAGGTCTTTCCAAAAATTTGTTGTTTGATACAGGGGTTTACTCTGTAGCCCAGGTTAGCCTGGAATACCACATGTACCCCAGGCTGACCTCAAACTCACAACAAAATCTGCCTACCTCAGCCCCCTGAGTGCTGGGACTGTTGGTGTGAGCCACCACAGCTGGCCCAAAGTGATGGTTGGTCTCCACTGTCGACATGAATTACCTAGGGGAAAAACCACTGGAATGTGTGGAAGGGCATTTTCAGAGGTTTAACTGAGGGGGGAGGGGCGGGGAAGACCTACTCTGAATGAATGTGAATGAAATGATTCCATGGGCTGGGCTTCCTGAGTGCATAAAATGGGCTGGAGAAATGGCTTAGCAGTTAAGGCATTTGCCTGCAAAGTCAAAGGACCCAGGTTCGATTCCCCAGGACCCACGTAAGTTAGATGCACAAGGGGCGCATGCATCTGGAGTTTGCTTGCAGTGGCTAGAGGCCCTGGTGTGTCCATTCTCTCTCTCTCTGATTACAAATAAATAAATACAATTTAAAAAGCTAAAACAAGTACATAAATAAATAAATAGAAGAAAAAAGATTTATTAAAAAAAAAAGTAGAGAGCAGGTTGGAGCGACTGCTCAGTGATTAGGGGCACTTGCTTGTAAAGTCTGACGGCTCAGGTTCAATTCCCCAGTGCCCACATAAAGCCAGATGCATAAAGTGGCATATGCATCTGGAGTTTGCAGCAGAAGTGGCCCTGGCACGTGCCTCCCACCCACCCCCTCATCTCTCTCTCTGTCTTTTCTCTGGATTTGAAAATAATATGTGTGTGTCTGTGTGTGTGTGTGTAGCACCAGCATTCACCTCTCTGTTCCTGACTGCAGACACAATGTGACGGGCTGCCTCATACACACCTGTGGCCATGTCCTTCCTGATGTGTGGACGGTACCTTCAAACTGCGAAGCTAAAACAAACCCTTCTGTATCAGTTACATTCTCATTGCTGTCAACAAATACTTGACCAAAGCAATTTAGCGAAAGGCAAAGTTTATTTTGGCTTGCAGACCCAGAGGGTAGAGTCCATCGTGGTAGGGAAAGCAGCTTGGCAGGCCTGAGCTGGACAAATCTCCCCAGAGCCAAGAAGTACGGGAAGACCAGGATGTGAGACCGGCTGTAAATGCTCCAGCGACCCACGTCCTCCAGCAAGCCTCCGCCTCCTGAAGGTTCCACGACCTTCCTAACAGCGCCACCAGCTGGGGATCAAATGTTCTATGGGGACATTTTCCAGTCAAACCACCACACCTTCCTTCCTTCCAACTGTTTTTGTTACATATTTCATCACAGCAACCAGAAAATAGCTAAGACATTCAACGACAACAAAAAAACAACCTGATTTAAAAATGGGCCAGAGCCAGGCCTGGGGGCGCACACCTTTAGTCCCGGCACTCGGGAGGCAGAGGTAGGATGATCGCCGGGAGTTTGAGGCCACCCTGAGAATACAGAGTGAATTCCGGGTCAGCCTGGGCTAGAGCAAGACCCTGCCTCGAAAAATAAAATAAAATAAGCAAACAAACAAACAAAATGGGCAAAAGAGGCCAGGGGATATAATACAGTGGTAGAGTGTTTGTCTAGCATATTCAAGGCCCTGGGTTCACTCCCACACACTATAACTACACAGTATAAGGGGGGGGGGGGGAACCTCATGTGGTGGTGCATGCCTTTAATTCCAACCCTCAAGATGCCCAGTTAGGAGAAGCACTGTGAGTTCAAGGCCAGTTTGAGACTACATAGTGAATTCCAGGTCAGTCTGGGCTAGGAGAACCTATCTTGAAAAACCAAAATAAACAAACAAAACAAGCAAACAACATAACCAGGTGTGGTGGCACACACCTTTAATCCCAGCCCTCAGGAGGCAAAAGTAGGAGGATCTCTGTGAGTCTGAGGCCAGCCTGGACCTACAGAGTGAGTCCCAGGTTCAGCCTGGGAAACCAGCTCTTGGGAGACAGAGGTAGGCCAATCGCCATGAGTTCAAGGGCAGCCAGGGCTACAGAGTGAGTTCCAGGTCCCTCTGAAGTAGAGTAAGCCCCTTCTTCAAAAAACAACAACAACAAAAACAAAAACCCTACAATGAGATGATACCCATTAGGATAGCTAGCTACTATCCAAAACATGGACAATAACAAGTGTTGATGATCAGCCGGGCGTGGTGACGCACGCCTTTAATCCCAGCACTCGGGAGGCAGAGGTGGGAGGATCGCCGTGAGTTCGAGGCCACTCTGAGACTCCATAGTGAATTCCAGGACAGCCTGGGCTAGAGTGAGACCCTACCTCGGAAAACCAAAAAAAAAAAAAAAAAAAAAAAAAACAAGTGTTGATGAGAATGTTGGAGAAACAGCGAGCTGGAGAGATGGCTCAGTGGTTAAAGGCATTTGCTTGCAAAGCTTGCCAGGCAGAATTCAATTCTCTAGGCACCCATGTAAAGCCAACACATTCATTTGCAAGAGGCCCTGATGTATCTATATGTACAATATATGTAAATAAATGAATATTTAAAATATGAAATGGTGGAACCCCATGTAGAAAATTTAAAAAAGAGACTTATCCTAAGATCTGGCAATCATACTTCTGAGTGTAAGAATTAAAGGCAGGGTCTCTTGAAACATATTTGTATGCCCAGGTTCATAGAAGCATCATTCGCAGTGACTAAACCATGGCAGCAGAGCCGGGCGTGGTGACGCGCGCCTTTAATCCCAGCACTCGGGAGGCAGAGGTAGGAGGATCGCCATGAGTTCGAGGTCACCCTGAGACTACATAGTGAATTCCAGGTCAGCCTGGGCCAGAGTGAGACCTTACCTTGAAAAACCAAAAAACAAAACAAGACAAAACAAAAAACATGGTAGCACTACAGGTGAACATTGATGGATGCATGTAGATAAGCAACAACGGCCATAGGCATGCAATGAAATATTTTCAGCCTTCAAGGGAAGGAAACTCTTACATATGCTATAACACGGATGAATGCTGAGGAACATGTTGCCAATCAATTTCTTTTTCTTTCTTTCTTTCTTTCTTTCTTTCTTTCTTTCTTTCTTTCTTTCTTTCTTTCTTTTTTTTTGAGGTAGGGTCTCACTCTAGCCCAAGCTGACCTGGAATTCACTATGGAGTCTCAGGGTGGCCTTGAACTCACAGTGATCTTCCCATCTCTGCCTCCCGAGTGTTGGGATTAAAGGCGTGCGTCATGTTGCCAATTTATAAAGAAAAAAAAAAAAAAAAAAAAAAAAAGACATCCAGTGATCCCGACAGTGGAGAAGGGAGCATTGGCTTAGAACAAGCAGATACTATAGACACTGATGCTCTCAGCCAAGGGAGTCTGTTTTCGGTACACTAAGTGCAACATCTGCACACAGTGATCCTCACGTGTCACTAGCGGGCTAAAACCTGGACTAGGGCAGCCTGCACTAAATGAGGTGGATAAACTGGGCCTTGTCAGGTATGGCGGCGCACGTCTTTAATCCCAGCATTTAGGAGGCAGAGGTAGGAGGATCACCACGAGTTCGAGGCCAACCTGGAACTACAAGAGTGAATTCCAGTTTAGGCTAGAGTGGGACCCTACCTCAAAGGAAAAATTAAAAAATCAAAACAAAACTGTTCCTTGAGAATGAGATAAAGGAGTTCAGGATTAAAGAAATAGGAAATTGGGCTGGAGAGATGGCTCAATGGTTAAGGTGCTTGCCTGTAAAACCTAAAACATAACCCGGGTTCAATTCCCCAGTGCCCACATAAAGCCAGATGCACAGTGGCACATGCATCTGGAGTTCATTTGCAGTAGTTGGAGGCCCTAGCACGGCCATTCTCTCTGTCCCTCCCTCTCTCTCTCCTCTCTCTGTTTGCAAATAAAAAATATTTTAAAAAAAAGGAAATAGGAAACTGAAATGGATCTGTCATGATCAGCTCACTTTTCGAACCCAGCTCTAACCATGATTCTCCAGGGAACCCAGACAAACCTCCCATCACAAAACACCGACCTGGTGTTGGGAGTATGGTAGAGTCTAACTGAGAACGCTGGTAGAAAAAGTGGTCTTCACTGAGAGCAAGCTTCCTAATTTAATTGGCACAGTGGGGTGCCAGGGGGCACAGAGGTCAAATGTGACACCTTACTACCTAGACAGGTAAAACAGTTACCATATAGGTAGCCAGAAATTCATGCTAGCTACACTGGTCTAACCTGCAAGGACCTTTGCCGGCTTACCTCTTGCTCTAGCTCAGGCTGACCTGGAATTAGTCTCAGACTGGCCTCCAACTCACCGCGATCCTCCTACCTCAACCTCCTGAGTGCCGGGGTTAAAGGTGTGTGCCACCATGCCTGGCTGCATGTGCTAGTTTCATTATTATTATTTTATTCTATAGGATTTTTTTTGGTTTTTCTAGGTAGGGTCTCACTCTAGCTCAGGCTGACCTGGAATTCACTATGTAGTCTCAGGGTGGCCTTAAACTCTCAGCGATCCTCCTACCTCTGCCTCCCGAGTGCTGGGATTAAAGGGATGCGCCACTACGCCCAGCCTTATTGGTTATTTTTAAGGTAGGGTCTTGCTCTAGCCTAGGTTGACCTGGAATTCACTGGCACACACATATTTTCCTTTCTTTCCTTCTCTCTCTCTCTCTCTTTCTGTGTGCACTTGCAAATAAGTAAATAAAAATGTTTAAAAAATATTTTAAAAAAATAGCATTCATTCTGTGAGTAGTCCTTTCAACTCTTCTGTTGCAGTTAGCTTCTCTTTCTTTTTTGTTTTTTTCAAGATAGGGTCCCGCTCTTGCCCAGGATGATCAGGAATTCACTATGTAGTCTCAGGGTGGACTCAAACTCACAGCAATCCTCCTACCTCTGCCTCCCAAGTGCTGGGATTAAAGGCGTGTGCCACCCACCATACCTGGCACAGTTAGCCTCTCGTCGCTGGCAGAAAGCACCCAACCAAAAGCAGCTGATGGGAAGAGAGGATTTATTCTGATTTACAGATTGGAGGGGAAGCTCCATGATAGCAGAGGAAAACATGGTATGACCAGAGACTGCACATCTCCTCCTGGTCAACATCAGGTGAGCAACAGGAGCGTGTGTCAAACACCGGCCCCCGGGGGAAGCTGGCTGTAACACCCATAAGCCCACCCCCAACAATACACAGCCTCCAGGAGGCTCCAATTCCCAAATTGCCATCTGCTGGGAACCTACCATTCAGAGCACATTGAGTTAATAGGGACACCTGAATCAAAATACCACACCTTCCCTGAGAAACTGCTGACCATTCACCACCCCCCCCCCCAAAAAAAAGGGTGCCCCTGGGAAAGGCAAGTATCCAAACGGAGATTATCAGACACTAGGTCTGGGTTGACAACCACGGTGCTGCCTTGGTCCACAACTTTGGGGGATATGACTAGCACAATTGTTAAGTCTTCTGGGAGCCACCACCCCCTTTCCTTGTACCTCACCAACAGAACACCAGTTTTTTGTTGCTGTTTTTTTCAAGGCAGGGTTTCACTCCAGCCCAGGCTGACCTGGAACGCATTGTAGTCTTTGGCTGGCCTCGAACTCACGGCAATCCTCCTACCTCTGCCTCCCCAGTGCTGGGATTAAAGGCATGAGGCCACCACGCCCCGCAGAGCACCAATTTTGTGTAGGCGATGCTGGGGTCAGCCCACACCTCCAAAGGTTAGTCTAAGTCTGCCAGGCTTCCATCCCATTTACCAGATTGCTTTAGACCAGGGTTCAAGATGGAGGCCAGGTCCAGATGTGTGGGGGAGTTTACATACCAGCTTGGTAGGGGCCATTTTCCTCACTCTTCGTAGTTTAAGATGCTTGGAGCTCATTTGGGGTCATCAGGGCAAGCTAGCTGAAGCCATGGGCTCTCCCTTCTTCCTGCCTGAGGGCTGTACCCAGCTCCAGTCCCTCACTTCCCTGCCAATGCATAGCTGGCATTCCCAGAGAGCCATAGAGGGCCACGCCCCAATCCAGACAGCCTGACCACAGACAATTTTGGGATTTTCCTGCTGAGTCAGAGAAGCCAAACCTGGGTGTGGCTCTGCCCGCTGGGAAAAAGGGGACTATTAATTGCCCCCGGCCCCATGAAGCATCCTGCAGGGTTTCTCATTCCTGTGACAAAAATACGTGACAGGCTGGGCGTGGTGGTGCACGCCTTTAATCCCAGCACTCCAGAAACAGGATCACCATGAGTTCGAGGCCACCCTGAGACTACATAGTGAATCCCAGATCAGCCTGGGCTAGAGTGGGGCCCTACCTCGAAAAACCAATAATAATAATAATAATAATAATAATAATTAAATTAAATTAAATTAAATTAAAATAAATAAACCTGATTTGTTTGGGTTCACGGCTTTAAGAGGGAAAGATTCCTTATGGTGGGGAAGGCATGGTCCTTGCTGGGATTTTGTTGTTACTGCTGTGGTTTTGGGTTTTATTTATTTATTTATTTATTTTGATTTTTCAAGGGTCTTGTTTTAGCCCAGGCTGATCTGCAATTCACTATGTAGTCTCCAGCTGGCCTTGAACTCACAGCGATCCTTTTGCCTTGGCCTCTTAATTAAAGATAACAGGTGTGTGCTACCACACCCAGCCCAAAATACATTTTGGTTTTGTTGTTGTTGTTGTTTGTTTTATTTTTTTGTTTTCTGAGGTAGAACTCTAGCTCAGGTGGACCTGGAATTCACTGTGTAGTCTCAGGGTGGCCTTAAACTCATGGGGATCCTCCTGCTTTTGCCTCCCCAGTGCTGGGATTAAAGGCGTGTGCCACCACGCCTGGTCCCTTTTTCTCTTTTTATTCAGTCAGGGACCCCAGCTCATGGGTCCTTCAGAGATGGTCTTTCCCACTCAGTTAATTTCTGAAAAAGCTCTTGCAGGAACACTTAAAGATGTACCTCATTAATACTCTAGGCATTCCTTAATCCAGTCAAAATTGGCAGTCAAGGCTGGAGAGATGGCTTAGTGGTTAAGGTGCTTGCCTACAAAGCCAAAGGACCCAGGTTCAACTCCCCACGACCCATGTAAGCCAGATGCACAAGGGGGTGCACACGTCTGGAGTTCATTTGCAGGGGCTGGAGGCCCTGGAGCGCCCATTCTCTCTCTACCTGCCTATTGTGGTATCTCTCTCTCAAATTAATAAATAAAAATAAAAAATATAGAACTAAAAAATTGGCGGTCAAAATGAGTTATTACACATCCTTATCAAACTCTGATACTTTGAGTGCTGGTTCATATGAGCCAAATGCCTTCTTTTTCTTTTTTTCCTTTTGAGGTTTTCAAGGTAGGGTCTCACTCTAGCTCAGGCTGACCTAGAATTCATTGTGTAGTCTCAGGGTGGCCTGGAACTCTCAGCGATCCTCCTACCTCTACCTCCCGAGTGCTGGATCAAAGGCGTACGCCACCACACCTGGCTTTCAAATGTATTCTTTCTTTCTTTCTTTTTTTGCAGTAGGGTCTCACTTGTAGCCCAGGCTTGCCTCCAACTCACAGTGATCTTTCTATCTCTATCTCCTGAGTGCTGGGATTAAAGGTATGCGCCACCACATCAGGCTGTTTTCTTTTTTTCCTCCCCCTTCCCTTCCTCTCTCTCTCAGCTTCTTGAGATAAGGTCTCATGTACTCAGGCTGGCCTTGAAGTTGCTCTGTAGTCAAGGTGACCTTGAATTTTTGATCCTCTTTTCCTATCTGTCCTCCAAGAGCTGGGGTTACGTGTGTGCATGACTATGTTAAACTCATCCCAACTTTTTTTTTTTAAAGAAATTGTTTATTTATTTATTAGAGAAAGAGGGAGAGAGGGGAGACAGAATGGGCACACCAGGGCCTCTAGCCACTGCAAACAACTCCAGATGCATGCACCACCATGTACATCTGGCTTATGTGGGACCTGGAGAATCGAACCTGGGTCATTAGGCTTCCCAGGCAAGTGCCTTAACTGCTAAGCCATCTCCCCAGCCCCAACTTTTTTTTAAATATACTTTAAAAATTTTATTTATGAGAGAGAGAGAGAAGAGAGAGGGAGGGAGAGGGAGAGAATGGGCACACGGGGGCCTCCAGCCGCTGCAAACAAACTCTAGATGCATACGCCACCTTGTGCACCTGGCTTACGTGGATCCTGGGGAATTGAATCTTGGTCCTTTGGCTTTGCAGGCAAGTGCTTTAACTGCTAAGCCATTTCTCCAGACTTTTTTTTTTTTTTTTTTTGAGGTAGAATCTCAGTAGGTGAGGATGGCTTTGAACATCATATGATCCTCCTGATTTAGCCCCCCAAGTGTTGGAATTATACTGGTGCCCCAACATGCCCACCTCAAAGACTTTTCACTGAGCCATTTGTTATAGCTCCTAATTTATGCAAAAGGTCAGAATATAGATTTATTGACTTATATCTATCTTAGTTTCTGATACAGCCAGAACAGAAGATAATATGTGTGCTCTATACAATAAAAGTGGACTAGCTGGGCGTGGTGGCGCACGCCTTTAATCCCAGCACTCGGGAGGCAGAGGTAGGAGGATCGCCGTGAGTTCGAGGCCACCCTGAGACTCCATAGTGAATTCCAGGTCAGCCTGGGCTAGAGTGAGACCCTACCTCGAAAAACCAAAAAAGAAAAAAAAAAAAAAAAAGTGGACTAGCATAAGCCTAAGAAAGTGGTGACTTTATTAGCAACTACTACTCAGAATCCAGTCTGCTTTCTGTACCAAATAAACACTTCCTCTAGCCAGATGTGGTGGCGCACACCTTTAATCCCAGCACTCGGGAGGCAGATGTAGGAGGATCACTGTGAGTTTGAGGTCAGCCTGAGACTACATAGTGAATTCCAGGTCAGTCTGGGCTAGCATGAGACCCTACCTCATAAAACCAATAAATAAATAAATAAAGGCTGGATGGATGACTTGGCAGTTAAGGCATTTGCCTTCAAAGCCAGAGGACCCAGGTTCAATTCTCCAGGACCCATGTTAGTCAGATGCACAAGGGGCCACACACATCTGGAGTTTGTTTGCAATGGCTGGAGGCCCTGGTGTGCCCATTCTCTCGTTCTGTCTCCCTCTTTCTTTGTCAAATAAATAAATATAATTTTAAAAAATCATTTGTATGGAACACTCTGGAGCCATAGATTGTTACTAGAAAATTTTCAGTGCCAGGGATGGGATACTTTCCAGTGAGTTGTTGGCCAGGGAGGTCCCCAAAACATTACAGGCCATTGCCGAGGCCCTTTGTTTCCCACCAGGAATAGATGATAAGACCTTATTGCTGAAGACTCCACATACTTGGGCTGCAAGGCCACTGAGAAATCCTGCTGGAACTGAGCTGATAACCTTCTCCATGTAGACCAGCTGACAGAAAGCTGGAAGAAGCCAGTCTGCATGCAGTTTGATGGGAGAAAGAGACCACAGTGAAGATACTCAACAGTGGACACTGCAAGTCTTAAATTTTGCCAGGCAGGCCAAATGAACCAATGGGTACAATAGTGGCACATCTGTCATGGTGGAAACCAACTGCCCTCTAATTGTATTGCAGGCCTGCTCCATTGGAGAAAAAACATCCCTGATACTGAAAACTTAAAACAGGGGTAGTCATGAGCCCTAGGGGTGTAATGTCTGCTGCTGTCTGGCTAAATGTATATACTATGCTTATCAAGCTGCCCAGTAAGCACTTCTCTTAATGTTCATACCCTTACATTAATGCTACTCTCACTTTTGGTAGAGAACCTTCTCTTTTCAGATGTCAGTGACCTTGGGATGACTCAGAAGGCATCATGGTGCTGGAAAGAAGTGACAAGAGTGCTCAGTACTGTAATATCTCTGTCACACCTTCCAAGGCTCAGCGTCTATTGCGGAAGAGGTGGCAGAAAGAATGTTAAGAGCCAAAGGAAGGGTAGGAGTCCTTACAACATGCTCCTCCACATACAAAATGGCCTGGATATCCATGACCTCACAGTGCCTGACACTACCTACACCAGACCATCATAATAGGAGGAAAAGATGATGACATCAAAATAAAAGAGAGACTGATTGAGAGGAAGAGGGGATATGATGGAGAATGGAGTTTTAAAGGGGAAGGTGGGGGGGGGGAGGGAGGGCATTACCATGGGATATTGTTTACAATCATGGAAGTTGATAATAATTTTTTAAAAAAAGAAACATTTGTAGGGCTGGAGAGATGGCTTAGTAGTTAAGGCACATGCCTGAGAAGCCTAAGGACCCAAGTTTGATTCTCCAGGTCCCACGTAAGCCAGATGCACATGGTGGCACATGCATCTGGAGTTTGCAGTGGCCAGAGGCCCTGGCACGCCCATTTTCTCTCTCTGTCCCTAATAAATAGAAATAAATTTAAAAAAATAAAAATAAAACACTCCCTCTTACGTTTGCTTGCAATTATTTATTTAGCCATTCTTCTTTCTGTCATCAGATAAGCAAAGCACTCCCCGTACTGCTTAATATTATGTGATAAGGGAAGTAGGGCATCTCCACAATCTAGTCTTATGTCAACTTTCTGACTGTTACAACTTCATTCTCAGGGACCTTGTTTGTCTCATTATCTCACCAGAAATGTGCTTTCCTGCTTCATTCATGACACAGTGCTAATCCTAACGAATGGGATGTGGCAGTTATCCTAGGTGTTTCTTTAAATTATTTTTATTTTTAGTTATTTATTTGAGAGCAACAGACAGACAGAGAGAAAAAGAGGGAGAGAGAGAATGGGTGCATCAGGGCCTCCAGCCACTGCAAACAAACTCCAGATGCATGCACCACCTTGTGCATCTGGCTTACGTGGGTCCTGGGGAATCGAGCCTCTAACCAGGGTCCTTAGGCAAGCACTTAACCACTAAGCCATCTCTCCAGCCCCCCCTTTTTTAAAATAACATTTACTTTTTTATTGATATGAGAGAAAGAGAGAAAGAGAGAAAGAGAGAGAGGGAGAGAATGGGTACACCAGGGCCTCTAGCCACTGCAAACGAAGGCCATATGCATGTGCCACCTTCTACATCTGGCTTATGTGGGTTCTAGGGAATTGAACCTGGGTCCTTAGGCTTTGTAGGCAACCACCTTAACCACTAAGCCATCTCTCCAGCCCTAGTTTCTTTCTTAATGAACAGGAATGGAAGATATAGCAACTTTGGAGAAGTCATCTCAATATGCCTTAGAAACTACCTCCCAATACTCCCCTCCCCATCTCTCAGTGCTGGGATTGAGCCCATAGCCTCACACATGCTAAACAAGTGCTTGACCACTGAACTACATCCCCAACATTCCTTGCCCCCAATTTTTTCCTGAAGTAGTCCCATGAATGTTTATGCATCTAGCCACTGCAAATGAACTCTAGACACATGTGCCACCTTATTCCTCTGGCTTACATGGGTCCTGAGGAATCGATCCTGGGTCCTGAGGCATCACAGACAAATGCCTTAACTACTAAGCCATCTCTCCAGCCCTCCCCATCTCTTAATAAATAATTTTTTTTTGTTTTGTTTTTTGAGGTAGTGTCTCACTCTAGCCCAGGCTGACCTGGAATTCACTATGTAGCCTCGGGGTGGCCTTGAAGTTATGATGATCCTACCTCTGCTTCCCAAGTACTGGGTTTAAGGCGTGTACCACCATGCCCAGCCAATAAATAATTTTTTTAATAAATATTTTTAAAAATTAACTATCCAGATGTGGTGACTCACACCTATAATACCAGCATTTGGAAAGTTGAGGCAGGAAGACTGCCACTTTTATTATTATTTTCAAGGTAGGGTCTCACTCTAGCCCAGGCTGACCTAGAATTCACTATGTAGTCTCAGGCTGGCTGGCCTCAAATTCACAGTGATCCTCCTGCCTCTGCCTCCCAAGTGCTGGAATTAAAGGCGTGCGCCACCACACCCCACTCTAACAAAGATAGTCTGTTCAGCTCTGTCAGGACTAGGATGAGAACAAAATTTACTACCTCAGGGAAAAGACATGGAAATATCCTATTCTTTTCAAATTCCTCATGGTCATGTTAATCTAGAAATTGACTTTTTTTATTTTTTATTTTTATTTTTATTTTTATTTTGGTTTTTCGAGGTAGGGTCTCACTCAAGCTCAGGCTGACCTGGAATTCAGCTATGTAGTCTCAGGGTGGCCTCAAACTCACAGTGATCCTCCTACCTCTGCCTCCCAAGTGCTGGTATTAAAGGCGTGCACCACCACACCAGGCTAGAAATTGACTATTTGATAGTGGGCATTTTTTTTTTTTTTTGATGTTTTGAGACAAAGTCTCATGTATCCAGCATAACCTGGATCTCTTTCTGTAGCCACAGAGCCTCCTCGTTTATCTCCCAAATGCTGGAATCACAGGCATGAGCTGCCCCACCCATCAAATAGTGGACATCTTTTTTTTTTTTTTTCCGGTTCTTTTGAGGTAGGGTCTTACTGTGGCCCAGGCTGACCTGGGATTCACTATGTAGTCTCAGGGTGGCCTCGAACTCACAGCGATCCTCCTACCTCTGCCTTTTGAGTGCTGGGTTTAAAGGCGTGCGCCACCACGCCGGGCTCTAATAGTGGACATCTTTAAAGCAAACTGGTTCATCCTGGCCACCATGTATCGTCATAAAGGTGAAAACCATATAGTTCCTCTCCATTTCGACTGAGAAAGCAACTTTCAGTAAGGGATTTCACAGGTTCCTGAGGCCACGCTCTTGTCACCTGGACTGTCCACTGGCTGTGATCAGGACACCCCAGCCAGAGACTTCTGGTATCCTGTTTCCAAAATCTTTGACTCATCCTAACCCAGACGTTGGGGAAGAAAGTGAAATGAAGCCCTCCCACGTGCCTTCAAAAATGTAAACCCTCCACTCCAGTTGTCGAGGTAACGTGTTCACGCTGCCGTTTATATATTGTGGTGCAGATGGATGGCAGTTGCCGGGAGAGTAGGAGGGGCTTTACCCAAAGTGAATTGTAGTGCTTTTTTTTTCCTATCCCGTGAAAAATAAACTCCTCCTCCACAGAGCTAGCCTCAGCAGAACCCACAGATCTTAACAATTGATGATGAAAAGTGGGACCCAGAAGCCACTAGTTTCATTCCATTTTTTAAAAATAAATTTATTTATTTATTTGAGAGTGACAGAGAGAGAGAGAGAGAGAGAGAGAGAATGGGCGCGCCAGGGCTTCCAGCCACTGCAAATGAACTCCAGACGTGTGCACCCCCTTGTGCATCTGGCTAACGTGGGTCCTGGGGAATCAAGCCTCGAACCTGGGTCCTTAGTCTTCACAGGCAAGTGCTTAACTGCTAAGACATCTCTCTAGCCCCATTGTATTGACTCTTTAAATTTTGTTTTGCATGGTGGTGCATGCCTTTAATCCCAGCACTCGGGAGGCAGAGGTAGGTGGATCTCCATGAGTTCGAGGCCACCCTGAGACTACATAGTTAATTCCAGGTCAGCCTGGACCAGAGAGAGACACTACCTCAAAAAACCAAAATAAATAAATAAATAAATAAATAATAATAATTTTGCTTTGGGGGCTGGACAGATGGCTTAGTGATTAATAAGGCACTTGCCTGGGAAGCCTAAGGACCCAGGTTCAATTCCCCAGAACCTATGTAACCCAGATGCACATGCGAATTTAGAAAATATTTAAAAATAAGAAAATGCAAGAAGAATAAAAATGAATTTGTTTTCAAAAAAGATGTTTTATGGAGCTGAGGAATCACCTCAGTTGATAAGAGTGCTTGCCTAGCATGCATGAGGTCCTGGGTTTGATTTCCAGCACCTTATTAACTGGCTGTAGTGGCACACGTGTATAACACTAGCACTGAACACCAGCCTAGGATGTGCAGGCAGGAGAATCAGAAGTTCAAGGCCATCCTCGACAAGCGTTTGTCAAAAAAAAAAAAAAAAAGAAAAAGAAAAAGAAAAGAAAAAAGAAAGAAAGAAAGAAAATATAAGCCGGACATGGTGGCGCACACCTTTAATCCCAGCACTTGAGAGGCAGAGGTAGGAGGATCACCATGAGTTCGAGGCCACCCTGAGACTCCATGGTGAATTCCAGGTCAGCCTAGGCCAGAGTGAGACCCTACCTTGAAAAGAGAAAAAGGAAATATATACTTACCTGGCAGGGGAGATTCCTTGAACACGAAGGTGGTTTTCCCAGGACGAGGTTTATCCATTGCACTCCAGATGTGCTGACCCCTGCGATTTCCCCAGATTTGGGAAACTTGGCTGCATAATTTGTGGTAGTAGGGGACTGTGCCTGTGCTCTCCCCTAGTTTAAAAGTAAGATAAGAGCCCTAGGGGTGTAACGTCTGCTGCTGGCCAAATGTATATACTATGCTTATCAAACTGCCCAGTAAGCACTTCTCTTAATGTTCATACCCATGTATTAATGCTACTCTCACTTTTGGTAGAGAACCTTCTCTTTTCAGATGGCAGTGACCTTGGGATGACTCAGAAGGCATCATGGAGCTGGGAAGAAGTGACACAGGAGTGCTCAGCACTGCAATATCTCTATCACACCTTCCAAAGCTCAGGGTCCATTGGGAAAGAGGTGGCAGAAAGAATGTAAGAGCCAAAGGAAGGGTAGGACTCCTTATAACGTGCTCCTCCAGACACAAAATGGCCTGGATATCCATGACCTCACAGGGCCTGACACTACCTACATAAGACCATCATAATAGGAGGAAAAGATCATAACATCAAAATAAAAGAGAGACTGATTGAGAGGGGGAGGGGATATGATGGAGAATGGAGTTTCAAAGGGGAAAGTGGGGGGAGAGAGGGTATTACCATGGGATATTTTTTATAAGCATGGAAGTTGTCAATAAAAATTTGAAAAAAAAATCTGTTTCACTAGGAAAAAAATAAAATAAAAGTAAAATAAGGGGCTGGAGAGATGGCTTGGTTTGATTCCTCAGGACCCATGTATGCCAGATGCACAAAGTGGTGTATGGATTTGGAGTTTGTTTGCAGTGGCTAGGAGCCCTGGCATGCCTATTCTCATTCTATCTCTGTCTCTATCTGCCCCCCCCAATAAATAAATAATAAAGTAAAAGTAAAATAAAATAAGCCAGGCGTGGTGGCACATACCTTGAATCCCAGAACTCGGGAGGCAGAGGTAGGAGGATCGCTGTGAGTTTGAGGCCACCCTGAGACTACATAGTGAATTCCAGGTCAGCCTGGGCTAGAGTGAGACCCTACCTTGGAAAACCAAAAGAAAGAAAGAAAGAAAGAAAGAAAGAAAGAAAGAAAGAAAGAAAGAAAGAAAGAAAGAAAGAAGGAAGGAAGGAAGGAAGGAAGGAAGGAAGGAAGGAAGGAAGGAAGAAAGAGAAAGAAAATAAAGAAAAGATGTTTAATTTATTTGAACATGTGTATGTGTGTGTTCCAGGGTCTCTTGTCCCTAAAAATAAAACACCAGACACTTGAGACTTTTTTTCTTGTTTTTCAAGGTAGGGTCTTGCTCGAGCCCAGGCTATCCTAGAATTCACTATGTGACCTCGAACTCACAGTGATCCTCCTATCTCTGCTTCCTGTGTACCACCATGCCCAACTTTGAGACATTTTTTGCCTCTAGTTTATGTAGGCAGCTTGGGAGTTGGATTCTGGGTGGGCAGGCTTTGCAAATTAGTGCCTTTAACTGCAAAGCCATCTTCCCAGTCTGCTAATTATTTATTTGTGACATGGAAAGAGGGTGAGAGAGAGAGAAAAGAGAGAGAGAGAGAATATGAGAGAAACAATGGGCATGCCAGGGCCTCTTAACCACTGTGGTCGATCTCAAGATGCACTCACTGCTTTTGTGCATCTGGCTTTGTGTGGGTCCTGGGGAATCAACCCTGGGTCCTTAGGCTTTGCAGACAAGCGCCTTAACTGCTAAGCCATCTCTCCAGCCCTTTTTTTTTTTTTCAAGGTAAGGTCTCGCTCTAGCCCAGGGTGACCTGGAATCCACGCTGTAGTCTGAGGCTAGTCTCAAACTCTCAGTGATTTTCCTACCTCTGTCTCCCAAGTGTTGGGATTAAAGGCATGTGCCACCATGCCCAGCTCCATTTCTATCTTTTGGCCATTGTGAATAATGGTTCTATGAACATGGGAGTCCAAGTATCTTGCTCCTGACTTTCAATTCTCCTAGGTATATAACTAAAAATAGACTTCAATCATATGGCACGTTAGTCCATTTTGGGCTACTATTGCAAAGTACCAAAGACTGGGGAATTATTAAAAAAAAAAACTTGGCCTCGCTATCTATGACCTCACAGCACCTGACACAACATACCTAAGACCATCATAATAGGAGGAAAAGATGATGACATCATAATAAAAGAGAGACTAATTGAGAGGGGGAGGGGCATATGATGGAGAGTGGAGTTTCAAAGAGGAAAGTGGAGGACAGAAGGAATTACCACAGGGTATTGTTTACAATCATGGAAGTTGATAATTAAAAAAAATTAAAAAATAAGTAAATAAAATACATTTAAAAAAAAAACCTAAGTTCTGGGGCTGGAGAGATGGCTCGCCGTCTTCGTGCTTGCTTACAAAGCCTGACCGCCTGGGTTCTGTTCTCCAGTACCCATGTGCATGCATCTGGAGTTCATTTGCAGGGGCAACAGGCCGTGGCACATCCATTTTCTCTCTCTCTCTCTCCCTCCTTGCAAATAAATCAATAACAAAATTTAGCAAATAAATAAATGAATAATAAGTAAGCTTGTACGGTTCCGGTGGCTAAGAAGTTGAAGGGCAGGATACTGACGTCTGCATCCTCCCGCGGTGGAAGGCGACGGTGAAACGTCTATGGGTCTGCATCCGCTTACCGGGGAAATCAGGAAGTACACCGAGGACAAACTGTGGAGAAAGTGCTGAATCATGAGTGACGTTGGGCAAATATGAACACTCAGCAACATATATCAGTCGGCTGAGCAGTTTTTTTCTTTTTAATTTGAATTCTTGTTTATTTTTATTTATTTATTTGAGAGTGACAGACAGAGAGAGAAACAGGCAAAGAGAGAGAGAAAATGGGCACGCCAGGGCCTCCAGCCACTGCAAACGAACTCCAGATGCGTGCGCCACCTTGTGCATCTGGCTAACGTGGGTCCTGGGGAATCGAGCCTCGAACCAGGGTCCTTAGGCTTCACAGGCAAGCGCTTAACCGCTAAGCCATCTCTCCAGCCCAGCTGAGCGGTTTCTTTCAGATGTGCAGGTGCAGGAGAGAGGGAACGCGATGAGAGGCAAGGAGACGTCTAGTCTGTGCTTCACTCGGGCATCCCGGAGGCTTTGGGGCGTCTCACTAGGTGGATCAGAAGGCAAAGTCAAGTGCGGAGATCTGCTAGTCCACAAACTCCAGATGTGCCACTTTGCTTCTGGCTTTACATGGGTCATGGGGAATTAACTTGGGCTGGCAAGCAAGTGCCTTTAAACTGCTAGCCATCTCCTAGCGATCCCCCCCCTCTTTTTTTTTTTTTTTTTTTTTTTTTTTTGGTTTTTCAAGGCAGGGTCTTGCTCTAGCCTAGGCTGACCTGGAATTCACTATGTACACTCAGGGTGGCCTTGAACTCATGGCAATCCTCCTACCTCTGCCTCCCCAGCGCTGGGATTAAAGGCATGTGTAGTCACCACACCTGGCTCAAAAAAAACCACTTTTTTTTTTTTTTTTTGAGGTAGGGTTTCATTCTAGCACAGGCTAAGCTGGATGGAATTCACTATGTAGTCTCAGAGTGGCCTCGATCTCATGGTGATCCTCCTACCTCTGCCCCCAAGTGCTGGGATTAAAGGTGTGCACCACCACGCCGGGCAACTTATTTATTTATTTATTTATTTATTTATCTATTTGCAGCAGAGAGAGACAGAGAATGGGTACGCCAGGGCTTCCAGCAGCTGTAAACTCCAGAAGCACGTGCTACTTCGTGCATCTGGCTTTACGTAGGTACTGAGGAATCAACCTGGGTTGTAGACTTTGCAGGCAAGCTCCTTAACTACTGAACCATCTCTCCATCCTCCCTCAAAATCTTGACTTCTATAAATAAAAATATAACAGCCAGGCATGGTGGTGCATGCCTTTAATCCTAGCACTTGGGAGGCAGGGATAGGAGGATTGCTATGAGTTCGAGGCCACCCGAAGACTACATAGTAAATTCCAGCCTGGGCTACAGTGAGACCCTGCCTCAGAAAAATGAAAAATAAAAATATAACATGATCATAATCCCTTCCTACAACCCTCCCTTTTGTCCCTCCCAGGTCCCCACTCTACTAAATCTTTCTAACTAGTCTCTTCTGTTTCTATGTCATTTTTTCCCTTCTATTATACAGGTCTTATGTAGTAGCATTAGACACTGTGAGGTCATGAATATCAAGGCCGTTTTGTGTGTAGAAGACTGCATTGTAAGCACTCCTCCCCTTCCTTTGGCTCTTACATTCTTTTTGCCACCTCTTTAGCAATGGTCCCTGAGACCTGGAGGGTAGGATGTCTCGTGTAGTAATGAACACTCCACCCCAGTGGTCACCACCATCTGTAGAGAGATGCTTCTCTAACCAGAACTGAGAGTAGCACTAATATATGGACATAAACATAAGTATTTAGAGGATAGTTTGGTAGGGCCTAATATATCCACTTAGACAACAGTAGAAGTTTCCTCCTCCGGGTTTATGACCGCCCCAGCCATAAGCTTTTCATTAGGTCTTCAGTACCAGCCATGAATTCCCTCCCATGGAGCAGGCCTCAAATTCAGAGAGCAATTGGTTTCCCCCATAACAGACATGGGACCCTCGCACCAGTTAGTACATTTGGCCTGTCTGGCCAGACATAGAACCTGCAGGGTCTACTGCTAGATAAGACTGTTGATAACTAGCTGGGTGTGGTGGCTTTAATTGAAGGCTGACCTGGAATTCACTCTGTAGTTTCATGGTGGTCTCGAACTCTCAGGGATCTTCCTATTTCTGCCTCCCAAGTGCTGGGATTAAAGGCTTGTGCCATTACGCCCGGCTTTTTTTTTTTTTTTTTATTGGTGTTGGTGTTGTTTTAATTTATTTATTTTGTGCTGAAGGGATGGCTGAGCAGTTAAGGCACTTGCCTGCAAAGCCTAAGGACCCCGGTTTGATTCTCCAGGTCCCATGTAAGCCAGATGCAAATGGTGATGCATGCGTCTGAAGTTCGTTTGCAGTGGCTGAAGAATCTATCCTCACTCTCCCTCTCTCTGTCTCTAATAAATAAATAAATAAATAAATAAGAAATAAATAGCCAGGGCATGGTGGTGCACACCTTTAATCCCAGCACTTGGGAGGCAGAAGTAGGAGGATTGCCGTGAGTTCAAGGCCACCCTGAGGACTCCATAGTGAATTCCAGGTCAGCCTGGGCTAGAGTGAGACCCTACCTCAAAAAACCAAAATAAATAAATAAATAAATAAAATAATAATAAATAAATAAATGAAAAGCACTTTACTTATTTGCATTCAGAGACAGAAAGGGCATACCAGGGCCTCCAACCACTGCAAATGAACTCCAGATGCATGTGCCACTTTGTGCATCTGGCTTTACGTGGGTACTGGGGAATCAAACCTAGGTAGGTTAGGCTTTGCAGGCAAGTGCCTTAACCCCTGAGCCCTATCTCCAGCCCTAGCCTGTAACGTTTTGGGAGCATCAAAGTCCTCCATGGCCAACAGCTCGTTGGAAGGAATCTCACCTCAGCAGTAAAATTTTTCTAATAAATTGTGGTGGAGACTCTAACTGCTACACCTTGAGACTCCACTCAGCGAAGAGGTTACAGATCACTCTTCACTTCATTTCTTCTAACGGCACTTACGAATTTCTTGTCAGTTGAGGGAACAAAGAAAAGAGAAAGCTTCTTTCAGACACTCAGGGGAACCAGCAGAGGTCGCTCTGCTGGCTTTGACAGAGCTGGAATTCACTATCTCATCCACAACGGCTGCAGCGCCCCCTACTGCTTCCCCAATGTAGCTCACTGCCAAGGCGGACTAGCCTTTGGATGCTGAATGCACCTTCCAATAAACCCAAGCCTGAAGACAGAAACCCATCCTAATTAACTATAAAACCCTGTTTGTGCTAACTTCTTCCTCTCTTCCACTTTAGCGACATGACTGACGCGTGGTTCTTTCATGTGAATAGTAAACAAGTGTCTCCCCCTCCCCAGGGTGGCTGGGGGAGGAGTAATTCTAGAACTGTTCCTCTCATGCTGTTTCCAGATACCTTTTTCACTTTCTTAGGATAGTCCTCTAAATTACGGGTCTACCCTGTGTGTAATTCCTCTAAGCTCTGGGTTTCCGACGTGTATAATAGTTCTTTTTTTTTTTTTTCTGAGGCAAGGGTCTCACTCTAGCTCAGGCTGACCTGGAATTCACTATGTAGTCTCAGGGTGGCTTCAAACTCACAGTGAGCCTCCTACCTCTGCCTCCTGAGTGGTGGGATTAAAGGCATGCACTACCACGCCCGGCTAGTTTTTAAAATTTTTTTTTTAGTTCCTGTCTTCTATGTGTATAACTGTTGTAGCCTTTTCCTAGACACCAAATTTTCTCTAAATAACCTCATAATGTATAGTTTCTACCTAAATAAACTCAATTATTCCTAATTTATCCTTCTTAGTCTGTTTTTTTTCCCCAATTCTTTGTTAAAAAGAGAAAAGAGGGGGCTAGAGAGATTGCTTAGTGGTTATGCCTGCAAAGCCTAAGGACCCATGTTTGACTCTCCACATCCCAAGTAAGCTGGACACACAACGTGATGAAAGCATGCAAGGTTGCACATATGCACAAGGTGGTACACGTGTCTGGAATTTGATTACAGTGGCTGGAGGCCCTGACTCACCAATTCTCTCTCTCTCTCTCTTGCTCTCACTTTATCTCTCTCTCTCTCTCTCACACACACACACACAAAGTCCAGTCTGTTGGGCTGCCTCAAAAAAAAAAAAAAAAAAAAATAGAAGAGCTGGAGAGATGGCTTAGCAGTTAAGGCAAAGCCAAAGGACCTCGGTTTGATTCCCCAGGACCCATGTAAGCCAGATGCACAAGGTGGCACATGCATCTGGAGTTCATTTGCAGTGGCTGGAGGCCCTGGTGTGCCCGTTCTCTCTCTCTCTCTCTCCCTCACTCTCTCTCTCAAATAAATAAAATTAAAAAAAAAAATTAAAAAGAGGGCTGGAGAGATGGCTTAGAGGCTAAGGCACTTACCTGTAAAGCCTAAGGTCCCAGGTTTAATACCCCAGGACCCACATAAACCAGATGCATCAGAAGCCCTGGTGCACCCATTCTCTCTCTCTCTGTCTGCCTTTCTCTTTCATATAAATAAATAAATGATAATTTTTTTTTCAAGGCAGGGTCTCACTCTAGTCCAGGCTGACTTGGAATTCACTACGTAGTCTCAGGGTGGTCTCGGACTCACAGCGATCCTCCCACCTCTGTCTCCCGAGTGCTGGGATTAAATGCGTGTGCCACCATGCCTGGCAATAAATATATTTTTTAATTATTTATTTCTGAGAGAGAAAGAGACAGAGAGAATGGGCACGCCAGGGCTTCTAGCCACAGCATGGGAACTGCAGACACATGTGCCCCCTTGTGCGTCTGGCTTGCGTGCGTCCTGGAGAATCGAACCTGGGTCCTTAGGCTTCAGAGGCAAATGCTGTAACTGCTAAGCCATTTCCCCAGTCCCCAATAAATATTTTTTTTAAAAGAAAGAAAGCGCCGGGCATGGTGGCGCACGCCTTTAATCCCAGCACTTGGGAGGCAGAGGTAGGAGGATCGCCGTGAGTTCGAGGCCACCCTGAGACTCCATAGTGAATTCCAGGTCAGCCTGAGCTTGAATGAGACCCTACCTCGAAAAACCAAAAAAAAAAAAAAAAAGAAAGAAAGCAAGGATGCAAACTAGAAGTAACTTATGACAACAAGGTTTAATTTTGCTCCATAATTAAGTTTTAAAGTACCAACTCCAGCACAGTATGGAATATTCAGGCTTGATTTTCTTCCATGACATCTGCAGAACTAAAGTAGCTTACTGTATCTGGCTTAGTTGTGGAACTAACAACGCATTTCTTTATCGTATTTACCACAGAAAAGTACACCGAGCATGTGTGTCGAGTTGTCTTCGGTCAAATCTATTTGGCCTGCAGTCATCAAAGTGGTCCTGATTGCTCTTCCTCAAGTTCTGTCCTCCGAAAACCGAGAGATGCTTGGAACTCCCATCACGTGACTAAGTCTTGCTTTTCCCCTTCTTCCCTTTGGGAGCGCCAGGCCAGGTAAAGCCCCTCAGGTACAGGCAGTCGGCCACGTTGTGCGCGATGTAGTAGAGATTGAGCATGGCGGCGGGGCTCAGGATGTCCACCTCTGGTCTCTGCTTCTTCTTCCCGTGAGGTTTGCTCTGGCCTTTTCCTTTATTCCCCTTCGGTGGCTTTTAAAGACAAATGCAGATACGGGGAGAAAATCAGTTTCCTCAAACAGCAGCTAGTAATTATATATATAGTTGTTTGTTTTGTTTTGTTTTGAGGTAGGGTCTCGCTCTAGCTCAGGATGTCCTGGAATTTACTCTGTAGTCTCAGGCTGTCTTTGAACTTGCGGCACTCCTCCTACCTCTGCTTCCCGAGTGCTGGGATTAAAGACATGTGCCACCATGCCTGGCTAGTAATATATTTTGTTAAAAAAAAAATATATATATATATATAATAAAATATTTTTAAAAATATTTATTTATGGGCTGGAAAGATGGCTTAGTGGTTAAGCCCTTGCCTGTGAAGCCTAAGGACGCCAGTTCGAGGCTTGATTCCCCAGAACCCATGTAAGCCAGATGCACAAGGTGGTGCATGCATCTGGAGTTCGTTTGCAGTGGCTGGAGGCCCTGGTGCACCCATTTCCTCTCTCTCCCTCTGCCTCTTTCTCTCTCTGTCTGTCACTCTCAAATAAATACATAAAATAAACAAAAATAAATTTTAAAAAATATTTACTTATTCATTTATTGGAGAAAGACAGAGAGTGTGAGAGAGACACAGAGAGAGTGAGTGAGTATGGGCAAACCAGGGCCTCCTCCCACAACTGGCAACAAACTCCAGATGCATGCACCACTTTGTGCATCTGGCTTTTCGTGGGTACTGGGGAACTGAAAAACCCAGGCTGGGGCTGGAGAGATGGCTTAGCAGCTAAGGTGTTTGCCTGCAAAGCCAAAGGATCCCAGTTCGGTTCTCCAGGACCCATGTAAGCCAGATGCACAAGGGAGTGCATGTGTATGGAGTTCGTTTGCAGTGGCTAGAAGCCCTGGCACACCCATTCTCTCTTTCTCTCTCCCCCTTTCTCTCTCTCTCCCTCTTTCTCGCGCTCAAATAAACAAATAAATAAACTATATTAAAAAAATAAAAACTCAGGATTTGTCAGGATTTGTAAGCAAGCGCATTTAAATGCTGAGCCATCTCTCCAGTCCCAGTAATATTTTTAAATATTAAAATATTTTAAGAAATTAAAAATATATTTATTTACTTATTTTTTTTTAGGTGCATAATTTATTGTTTTATGTTACCAAATTTTCGAGGAGTACATTTTAACACAGTATATTACATGGATTAAACTGAAGTTTCTAATTAAATAAAATGATCTTCAACACTCTACTAAATATAATCTTACCTTCAATAGCTATTACTCTTCAATGCCAAATTAACATAAGGACATTATGGAAAATACCAGAAAATTCAGATCCATCACATTAATAATTTAATGTGTAAATGACAGAAGAGAAAGAACACCACGTTAATTATCCTTAGTTACATTGTTTAGCCAGATAACAGCTAGTCCTCCACTCCCCTGGGAATTACTAGATTCAATATAATGACACATAATCTTTTAATGTGCCCTCACCCATAACCAGACATTCCCTCTTGCAGAAGTTCCCCAAAACATAGCTGGACATGGTGGTGTGTGCCTTTTAACCCAGCACTTGGGAGGCAGAGGTAGGAGGATCTCTGTGAGTTCAAAGCCAGCCCAGGATTGCAGAGTGAGTTCCAAGTAAGCCTGGGCTACAGTGAGACCCTATCTCAGGAAAAAAAAAAAAAAAAAAAAAAAAATCCCCATGATTTAGGCAGCCTGGAATAATGTTCCTAGCCACTATGCTGGAGGTCTGCATTTTCCTGCCAGGAATTCAAGGAGGACTTCAGGTCTCTGAGCTTCACCTGTCAGCGCTGAGTGCGGTGAGTGTGAACACGGAAACCCCTACCGAGGTGAGCTGGATGGCGGGGATGAGCTTGCAGCCCACCTTGCCAAACATCCACTCGTCGAAGAAGTAGCGCGAGGCGTCCACGGGGACGCAGGTGAGCAGCAGCAGCAGGTCGCCAGCCGCCAGGTTGGAGATGAAGATGTTGGGGACGCTCCTCATGGCGCTGTTGGTAAGGAAGATCCTCACCAGCATAATGTTGCCCAGCAAGCCCACCGTGATGATGAGCAGGTAGAGGGACGGGATCACACAGCGGATCACCAGTTCCGCCATGGTCCCATCCGAGCCAGGCAGGTATTTACTTATTTGAGAGAAATTAAGATGGTAAGATGGAATTAAAAAAAACCCAGAAGCCAAGCATGGTGGTGTACACCTTTAATCCCAGCATTTGGGAGGCAGAGGTAGGAGGATCACCATGAGTTCAAGGCCACCCTGAGAGTACATAGTGAATTCCAGGTCAGCCTGAGCAATGAAAGAATAAAAAAGGTTGAGGAAACAGAAATGCTACTTACTCTGATATATCAATATATTTGTCAAATTATTGTACTACATCAAATAAATATGCCAATTTAAAAAGTTTGCATGGAGCCTGGAGTGGTGGTGCACGCCTTTAGTCCCAATACTCAGGAGGCTGAGGAAGGAGGATGGCTGTGAGTTTGAGGCCAGCCTTAGCCTATGTAGTGAATTCCAGGTCAGCTTGGGCTAGAGCAAGATTCTACCTCAAAACAAAACAAAACAAAACAAAACAAAAGCTTTTTGCCGGTCACTCAAATCAGAATTCAAGAAAGGGCATTGCATTAAGTTGGGTATCTTTATTTTATTTTATTGAGGAAGGGTCTCATTCTAGCTCAGGCTGACCTAGAATTCACTATGTAGTCTCAGAGTAGCCTTGAACTCACAATGATCCTCCTACCTCTGCCTCCCAAGTGCTGGGATTAAAGGCGTGCGCCACCATGTCCCGCCTATCTTTTATTTTTTGCATGTGTATTTATATATGTGTAGTGTCTATGCATGTATGTGCTCCCGAGTCCTGGGATTTAAGGGGTGTGTCACCATGCCCATCTTAACATCTTTTTTATTTTTTTTGGAGGTAGAGTCTCACTGTAGCTCAGGCTGACCTGGAATTCACTATGTAGTCTCAGGGTGGCCTTGAATTTACAGTGATTCTCCTACCTCTGCCTCCTGAGTGCTGGGATTATAAGTGTGTGCCACCATGCCCCCCCTTTTTTTTTGGTTTTTCCAGGTAGGGTCTCACTCTAGCTCAGGCTAACCTGGAATTCACTCTGTAGTCCCAGGGTGGCCTTGAACTCATGGTGATGCTCCTACCTCTGCCTCCCAAGTGCTGGAATTAAAGGCATACAACACCATGCCTGGCTTCCGGTTTTTTTAATTCTTTTTTATTCCATTTTACCATCTTAATTTCTTAAAAAGTAAGTTTATTGGGCTGGAGAAATGGCTTAGCGGTTAAGGTACTTGCCTGCAAAGCCAAAGTACTTAGGTTCTATTCTCCAGGACCCATATAAACCAGGTGCACAAGGTAGCGCATGTGTCTGGAGTCCATTTGCAGTGGCTGGAGGCCCTGACACGCCCATTCTCTATCTGTCTCTTTCTCTCTGCTTCTTTCTCTCTCTCAAATAAATAAAAATTTAAAAGTAGGTTTATTATTGTTTTTGAATGTTTGTGTGAGTGATGTGTGTGCATATGTGACCTATGTGTACATACCCACATGTGTATGCAAATGCACATGCACATGTACATGTGTGTGTGTGTGTGTGTGTGTGTGTGTACATGGGTATGGAGGTTAGAAGTCAATATGGAGTGTTTTCCTCAGTTGCTGTCCACCTTGCTTTGTGGTTTTTTTTTTTGTGTGTGTGTGTGTTTCCGAGGTAGGATCTTGCTCTAGCCCAGGATGACCCAGAATTCACTATGTAGTCACAGGATAGTAGCCTCGAACTCAGCAATCTCAGCCTCCCAAGTGCTGGGATTCACGGCGTGCCCCACCATGCCCAGCACAAAAAGCACTTTTGAGGCAATCAGGGAAATTTGATAATTTCAAAGAATTATTCATTCTGTTAGAACTTGATAATAGCATTTGGTCATAGAAGAAAATGTTCAGAGCTGGAATGCAAGATCTAGAATTTGCTTTAAAATACTGCAGCATCCCCCATTCCCCACTAAAGGACATATGAAGAAAATATGGCAAAATCTTGACAGATTCTGAACCTGTCAAATGGATATATGGGGATTCATTTTACTTTGTATATTTTTTGCATATGTCTGGAAGTTTTCATGATGAAAATTAAATTTAAAACAAATTATGTAATCGGGAGGCTAATGCATATTCTGGTACTTGTTATACAAGTAGTTGCTATTTGCTTAAGCAGTCAGTGGTGAGCGTGAAGTGAGACATGAATGTAAGAGGACACACAGTGTCTGAAGCAGCCATACAGAGAATGACCATCGTCATCTTCAGTGCCACAGAGCTACGTTTCCAAGTGACAGCGCAGAGGCTCCTGCGAGGTCACTTGGCCAGGGCAAGCTGGCATCCATCAGACTACGAGCCCATGTCTTTCTATGTCTAGCTTGAGAATTCAATATCCTCTGGGAAAAGAGAATGGATACTTTCCCAATTTGGAAAACAAGCCATTTCCAAAGTTTTGCTAGAGTTGCATGAAACAGAATTGAATTTCTCTATGTCCTGTGACCAACCCATGCATACAGAAAGTAATAGATGAAAGAATACTGCCGAGCCTGGTGGGCGCACACCTTTAATCCCAGCACTCCGGAGGCAGAGATAGGAGGATCACTGTGAGTTCTAGGTCACCCTGAGACTACATAGTAAATTCCAGGTCAGCCTGAGCTAGAGTGAGACCCTACATGGAAAAAACAAAAACAAACAAACAAGAAACTAGTAAACATTCTTTTAGACAAAGAGGAAGCATGTATAAATTGTCATGGGCATGTACAAAAGCTAAATATTTACATAAAATTGATGTCCTGCTCATAGAACTTCAGTTAAAAAAGGTCGCAAGGAGCCAGGCATGGTGGTGCATGCCTTTAATCCCAGTACTTGGGAGGCAGAGGTAAGAGGATCGCCATGAGTTTGAGGCCAAAGATTACATAGTGAATTCCAGGTCAGCCTGGGCTAGAGTGAGGCCCTACCTCAAAAAAAAAAAAAAAAAAAAAAAGTCCCAAGGGCTGGAGAGATGGCTTAGTGGCTACGGTGGTTGTCTGCAAAGCCAAAGAATCCCAGTTCGATTCCTCAGGACCCACATAAGCCAGCTGCACAAGGGGGCACACAGCGTCTGGAGTTCATTTGCAGTGGCTGGAGGCCCTGGCCTGTCCATTATCTCTCTTTCTCTCTCTCAAATAAATAAATAATAATAAATAAAAAAGAAATGAGAAGATCAAGGGCACATAAACATAGAAATACACACACGCACACAAAATAAAAAAGTCTCAAGTTAAACCAAAAAGCACAGTTAATGTGTTTAAAGCACTACAATAAATTTTTGCTAAGTGAAATGGATGGAATATGTCCCTAGATACAAAATGTGGGAATGAACACATGAAGCATCTCTCAACAGTGGCCTGGCTTCTCTGAGAAAATCCAGATGAAAAGGAAAAGCCCTACAAGACTGTATTCTCCAGAAAACACATTCCCACAGGGCCCTGGGTAGTAGGGCATGCCTGTATTCCCAAAGGAGGCAGGAAGGATCAGGAGTTCAAGGTCATTCAAAGCTACATAAGAAAGAGTAGCTTGGGCTACATGAGACCTTATCTTAAAAAAAAAAAAAAAAAGGGCTAGAGTGATGGCTAAACAGTTAAGGTGCTTATCTGCAAAGCCAAAGGACCCAGGTTTGATTCCCCAGGACCCCTGTAAGCCAGATGCACAAGGTGGTGCATGTGTGTGGAGTTCATTTGCAGTGGCTGGAGGCCCTGGCATGCCCATTTTCTCTCTCTTCTCTGCTTCTCTCTCTCTCTCTCAAATAAATAAAATATAGAAACAACAACAACAGTTGGGCTGGAGAGATAGCTCAGAGGTTAAGGTGTTTGCTTGCAAACCCTGATGACCTGGGTTCAAATCCCCAGATGCACAAGGTGGCGCCATGCATGTGGAGTTTGTCTGCAGTGACAAACTGTATATATGTATATGATATATAGTGTTTATGTTTTTCTTTCTTATTTTTTAAAATTTTTTGTTTATTTTTATTTATTTATTTGAGAATGACAGACAGAGAGAGAAAGAGGCAGATGGAGAGAGAGAGAGAGAATGGGCGTGCCAGGGCTTCCAGCCACTGCAAAAGAACTCCAGACGCGTGCGTCCCCTTGTGCATCTGGCTAACGTGGGTCCTGGGGAATCGAGCCTCAAACCGGGGTCCTTAGGCTTCACAGGCAAGCGCTTAACTGCTAAGCCATCTCTCCAGCCCTTTCTTTCTTATTAAATTTTTTTTGTTTGTTTCTTTTTATTTATTTATTTGAGAGTGACAGAGAGACGGAGGCAGAGAGAGAGAGAGAGAGAGAGAGAGAATGGGCGCGCCAGGGCCTCCAGCCACTGCAAACGAACTCCAGACGCGGGCGCCCCCTTGTGCATCTGGTTAACGTGGGTCCTGGGGAATCAAGCTTCGAACTGGGGTCCTCAGGCTTCACAGGCAAACGCTTAACCGCTAAGCCATCTCTCCAGCCCTATGTTTTTCTTTTATTTTTGCATCTGTGTGTTGTGTGTGTATATATGCATGTTTGCATGTGTGTGGATGTGTATAGGTGTGCGTGCATGTCGAGGCCAGAGTTCAATAGTGGGTTTCTTCTATCGCTCTGCACTTTATTCTTGGAATCAGGGTCTCTTGCTGAACCTAGAACTCACGGATTTGGCTGGACTCACAGGCCAATGAGTCCCAAGGGTGCCCTGTCTCTGCTTCCCCGGTGTGGGGATTACAAGCAAGCTCAGCATTCTGACATGGGTGTTACGGATCCAAACTCAGTCCCTCATGCTCGTGTAGCAAGCATTTTACCCACTGAGCCATCTCCCCAGCCCCAGTGTTTATACTGTCTTTTAAATGCATTATTTATTTATTTATTTGAGAGAGAAAATAGGCACGCCAGGGCCTCCAGCCACTGCGAACGAACTCCAGATGCATGTGCCACCTTGTGCATCTGGCTTACGTGGGTTCTGGGGAATCAAACCTGAGTCCTTAGGCTTCACAGGCCTTAACCAGAAGCCATCTCTCCAGCCCACCTTTTTGTTTTTTACTTATTTATTTTTGTTTTTTTTCGAGGTAGGGTCTCACTAACCCAGGCTGACCTGGAATTCACTATGTAGTCTCAGGGTGGCCTCGAACTCACAGCAATCCTCCTACCTCTGCCTCCCGAGTCCTATGATGAAAGGTGTGCACCACCATGCCTGGCTTTATAGCTTTTTATAACTAGGGTGATCATATGATCATTGTCCAGACCAAGATAGATTAATAACAAAGAGCAGAAACTAGGACTGTCCCAGGCAAGGGGCGGGTCCCCATGGTCTACTTACCTGTAAATGTCCCAACAAGGCCCCTTTTCTCTGTCACTATCTTCTTGCCCTCAGCACTTTTTATTATTTAATAGTAAATATTTATGTGATTACTGTCTGTTGACCATAGTTTTTTTTTTCTTTTCGAGGTAGGGTCTTGCTCTACCCCAGGTTGACCTGGAATTCATAGTCTGAGGCTGGCCTCAAACACACGGGGATCCTCCTACCTCTGCCTCTAGAGTGCTGGGATTAAAGGTGTGTGCTACCATGCCTAGAAACCATAGTGGTTTTTTTTTTGTTGTTTGTTTGTTTTTCAAGGTAGAGTCTCGCCCTAGCCCAGGCTGACCTGGAATTCACTCTGTAGTCTCAGGGTGGCCTCGAACTCATGGTGATCCTCCTACCTCTGCATCCCAAGTGCTGGGATTAAAGGCGTGTGCTACCATGTCTGGCAACCATAATTTTTTTTTTTTTTAAATGTTTATTTATTTGCAAGCAGAGAGAGATGGAAGATATGGCAGGCAAGGCTCCTAGAGGAGGGAGAGATGTCCAATAGTGCTTGTTCACAAAGTGGCAAGCCAGGAATCAGAGAGGCAGAGTCAGTACCAGAGCCAGGTATAATCTTCAAAGGCCTGTCCCTGGTGGCCTACTTCTGCCAGCCATGTCCTACCTCCTCACCACTCACACAGAACAATCACTCCAAGCACTAGGCTGTGAAGGACATTTCAGATTCAAACCAGAATGGCATCCAGGCTGCGGTACTTAGTCATTCAGCAAGTATTAGTCAACCGTATGGTAAGCCAGATCTCTGTAATGCAGGCCAGGGAACTGAGTAGCAAACTCACAGACAAAACTTCTGGTCAGGACTGGAGAGAGGGCTCAGTGGTCAAGGCACTTGCCTGCAAAGCTAATGACCCAGGTTCAATTCCCCAGTGCCCACGTAAAGCCAGGTGCACAAGGAGGTATATGCATCTGGAGTTTGTTTGCAGTGGCTGAAGGCCCTGGTGTACCCATTCTCTCTCTCTGCCTCTCTCAAATAAATTTGAGAGAGAGAAAGAGGCAGGGGGGGGGGGAGACAATGGGAGAGCCAGGGTCTCCAGCCACTGCAAATGAACTCCAGATGTATGTGCTACCATGTGCACCTGGATTACGTGGGTCCTGGGGAATCGAACCTGGGTGTTCTGGCTTTGTAGGCAGACACCTTAACTTCTAAGCCGTCTCTCCAGGCCCATAATTTTAAAAAGTAACTAGTAGCTACAAATGATTGGACTTCTATGTGAGTAGGTATAAAACTCAGTTGCAGAGGCTACTAAGCTAGAAAGGCGATATAAAGGGAATAGAAAGGAAAGGAGGGGGGACTTAATAGTTTGGTATTGTATATATATATTTAAGTAGAAGAACAGATTAATGGGGGTGAAAAGGCCTAAGTGAGGTCAGAGGAAGAAATTGAGTAAAGGAAAGGTAGAGGGAGGGCTAATCAAAATCTAAGAGGATATAAATAAATCATATGGAATCTTACATTTTTGGACAATAGAACACTCAGGAGCCATAGATTGTTACTAGAAAATTTCCAGTGCCAGGGATGGGATACCTTCCAGTGAGCTGTTGGCCATGGAGGTCCCTGATGCCCCCAAAACCTTGCAGGCCATTGCCAAGGCTCTTGGTTTCCCACCAGGAATAGATGGTAAGACCCTATTGTGGAAAACTCCACATACTTGGGCTGCAAGGCCACTGAGAAATCCTGCTGGAGCTGAGCTGAAAACCTCTCCATGTAGACCAGCTGACAGAAAGCTGGAAAAAAACCACACTGCATGCAGTTCAATGGGAGAGAGAGAAATCACCAGTGAAGATACTCAACAGTGGACACTGCAAGCCAGCCATGCCAAATGAGCCAATGGGTGCAACAGTGGCACATCTGTTATGAGGGAAAACAATTGCCCTCTAATTTGACTGGAGACCCGCTTCATGAGAGGGAATATATCCCTAATACTGAAAACCTACAACAGGGGTAGTCATGAGCCCTAGGGTTGTAACGTCTGCTGCTGCCTGGCTAAATGTATATACTATGCTCACCAAACTGCCCAGTAAGCACTTCTCTTAATGTTCATACCTATATATTAATGCTACTCTCACTTTTGGTTAGAGAACCTTCTCTTTTCAGATGGCAGTGACCTTGGGATGACTCAGAAGGCACCATGGTGCTGGGAAGAAGTGACAGAAGAGTGCTGAGCACTGAAATATCTCTATCACACCTTCCAAGGCTCAGGATCCATTGCGGAAGAGGTGGTGGAAAGAATGTAAGAGCCAAAGGAAAGGTAGGACTCCTTACAACGTGCTCCTCCAGACACAAAATGGCCTGGATATCCATGACCTCCGGTGCCTGACACTACCTACACAAGACCATAAAATAGAAGGAAAAGATGATGGCATAAAAAAAGAGAGAGAGACTGATTGAGAGGGGGAGGGGATATGATGGAGAGTGGAGTTTCCAAGGGGTAAGTGGGGGGAGGGAGGGCCTTACCATGGGATATTGTTTACAATTACGGAAGTAGTCAATAAAAAATAAATAAATAAACACACATATACACACACACACACACACACATACACAAGTAACTAGTAGAGATGTAATGCAGGGACAGGATGTAGAAAGCAAGTATGAATTTTCTGCTTTTCTATTTATTTATTTTATTTTTTGAGGTAGGGTTTCACTCTAGTTCAGGCTGACCTGGAACTCACTCTGTCGTCTCAGAGTGGCCTCGAACTCAGTGATCCAGCTACCTCTGCCTCCCGAGTGCTGGGATTCCTGCTTTTCTAAATTTGAAGATGTTTCTTTCCTTCATTCAGCGAACATCTACAAAAGCCTACAACGCGCCTGGCTCTGTGTCAGATGTAGAGCAGAGCAGCGCCCAGCTGCTGTCCTCGGGCTGCTTACCACCCAGCAGTGACTCTAGCTACCTGTCATAAAACACTGACTGGCTAATGCTGGGAAACAGGGGCCCAGGTGTACCTGGGCATTATGACAAGACAGGCAGAGACAGGAAGAAATGGCCCTTAAGAGTGAGCCGAGGAGAGACTGGAGAGATGGCTTAGCGGTTAAGCGCTTGCGTGTGAAGCGTAAGGACACCAGTTCGAGGCTCGATTCCCCAGGACCCATGTCAGCCACATGCACAAGGGGGCGCACGCGTCTGGAGTTCGTTTGCAGTGGCTGGAGGCCCTGGCGCGCCCATTATCTCTATTTGCATCTTTCTCTCTCTGGCCTGTTCACTCTCAAGTAAATAAAAATAAACAAAAATGTTTAAAAAAAAAAAGAGTGGGCTTAGGAGTTAAGAATCCCTAGGCAGAACAAACAGCCTGTACAAAGGCTGAAGGGGACAAAAACACCCAAACTTGCAATGCATGCCTCTAATTCCTTTGGTTTACCTCACATAATTGAGACTGTCATTTTCTTCCCTCCCTCCCTTTATTTTTTAAAATTTTTATTTATTTATTTTGGTTTTTGGAGCTAGGGTTTCACTCTAACCCAGGCTGACCTGGAATTCACTATGGAGTCT
Source organism: Dipus sagitta (assembly GCA_036346955.1). Classification (NCBI taxonomy): domain Eukaryota; kingdom Metazoa; phylum Chordata; class Mammalia; order Rodentia; family Dipodidae; genus Dipus; species Dipus sagitta. The sequence goes on along the minus strand of CM070780.1, from coordinate 90,951,223 downwards.
CAGGGTAGCCTTGAACTCACAGCGATCCTCCTACCTCTGCCTCCCAAGTGCTGGGATTAAAGGCATGTGTCACCGTGCCCAGCAAGATACTTATTAATTCTTTTACTTAGTACTATAGTTAGTTCCAGAAGAAAGTGGTAAAACCACAGAGACTGCCAAACTACATTCGTGTACTGCAGGCTAATGAGGCAAGGCAGGCACGGGTACCTTAAGTGAGGTGCAAATTTCTATGGTCATTTAAGCAGCAAGAGGAAGGAAGAGGCACTTCTAGCTGGGTCACAAAAAGCAATCGACCAAGATGAGGCAGGTGCAAGAGGCTTCCAAAAGAGTGTGGGCACGCTGGTGGTGCACACCTTTAATCCCAGCGCTGGGAAGGCAGAGGTAGGAGGATCGCCATGAGTTCAAGGCCACCCTGCGACTACATAGTGAATTCCAGGTCAGCCTGAGCTAGAGTGAGACCCTACCTCTAAAAAAACAGGGGGGAAATAAAGAATGTGGGTTCGTGCCCCCTTGAGAACTCGAGCGCACAGCTACAAAGCCTCACAGTCTATAAAGAACGATGAGGAGGGGAAGGAGGGTAGCACGTGTTGGATGAGGGATGAGTTAGGGCCGAGCCTGGCTGCGACTCAGGCTTGGACGGGTCCTTGTTGGCATGCTTTGGCACCCACGTTTCACACACCACGTGGTTGACGTCCCCCTCTACTCTCCACCCAGCCAACCATCTTCTAAGTGTGCAACTTCCTCAACGGAACCAGGAAGCGAACATCGGTCACCGATCCCGTGGCTGCCGCCGAAACCCTTGGGCAGGTCCGGGGGTCCCCCCCCCCTCATATCACAGACGACCTCCACCAAAGCTCGCCTTCACCAATTTCGAGGCAGTGTTTGGAAATTCCAGGCTGACCTGGAAGTCACGATGTAGTCTCAGGCTGGCCTCGAACTCACCACGCGCGGCTTCCCAGGTTAATTGAAAGCGAGCGAGCGAGCGAGCGCCTTGGGACCCTGTCCCACTCCCCGGCAAGCTGGGTATCATATTACCATGCTCATTCTTTTCTCAGCCCAGCAGGTGTGTGTCACATCTGTCCGCGATCACGAAACTCCGAGCGGAGGACCCGACTCCGCATGCCTCCGGGGCGACGTCCCCACGCAGGTTCCCGCCACCCTCGGGTCTCCTCCTCCTCCTCCAGCGCACACGCCGGCGACCGGTCCGGCTACCTCCCCAGGAGCCGGGGAGCTGCCGGGCACCGAGCGCGAGCGCGCGAGCAGACCACTCCACGCACAGCCCCCGCCCGCGGTCAGCACACGCTGCAGGCGGCCGGCGCGGACCTCCCGCGCGCGCGCGCGCACACACGCGGGCGGCGCGCGCGGCGGGGCGGGGCCGCGCACTGTTGACCCGTTGCCTGGGCAGCGGGGCGGGGCCGCGCACTGTTGACCCGTTGCCGGGGCAGCGGAGCAGGGCGGGGGCGGGGGGCTCGCCGCCGGTGGGCGGAGCCTGGCCGGCTGCGCATGCGTAGCTTGGGGCCCTGGTTCACCGCCGGGTGGCGGGAGTTGGGGCCGCGTGGTTCTAGCCCCGCGCGGCGAAGAAGGAGCGAGCCGAGCGCTGGCGCGGTTTAAGGGTAGGCAGTACTGGCCTTGGCATGGGAAGGGCTGACGTGATGCTGGGCGTAGCGGCGCGCGCCTTTACTTCCAGCACTCGGGAGGCAGAGGTAGGAGGATCGCCTTAGGTTCGAGGCCACCCTGAGGCCTTACCTCGAAGAACCTAAAATAAATAGATAAATAAATAAATGGAAGGGGTTGGAGTGAAAGTGCCGGCTTAGACCGAGTTCGATTCCCCCAGTATCTACGTAAAGCCGGATCTGTCTGGAGTTCATTTGCAGGGCCTCTATCACTCTCTCTGTCCTTGCTAATAAATAATAAAATATAAAAATTAACTTTAATCCCAGCACTCGGGAGGCAGAGGTAGGATCACCGTGAGTTCGAGGCCACCCTGAGACTACATAATGAATTCCAGGTCAGCCTGGGGCAGAGTGACACCCTAGTGGGCCAGATGTGGGGACTACAAAGTGAGTTCAAGTCCACCCTGAGACTACATAGTGAATTCCAGGTCAGCCTGGGCTGGAGTGAGGTCCTTCCTCAAAACAAAATACCCTCCTCCCTTATCAACTTAACATGGTAGCTGACGTCTATTATCCATATTTTCTACATCATATCCTTAAGGAGGCTGAGGTAGGAGGATACTCTTGAGTTTGAGGTCAGCCTGGGGCTACAGAGTGAGTTCCAGACTCTGCCTCAAAAAAAAAAAAAAAAAAAAGGTGAGCTGAAGTCTGTGACATTAGTGCTTGTTTCTTTCTTTCTTTCTTTCTTTCTTTCTTTCTTTCTTTCTTTCTTTCTTTCTTCCTTTCTTTTTCTAGGTAGGGTCTCAGGGCCCAGGCTGACCTGGAATTCACTATGTAGTCTCAGGGTGGCCTCGAACTCTCAGCAATCCACCTACCTCTGCCTTTCAGAGTTCTTGTCTCTTTTTTTCTTTTCTTTCTCTCTTTCTTTTTTTTTTTTCTTTTTTCTTTCTTTTTTTTTTTTTTTTTTAAGGAAAGAGCTTTTATTTATTTATTTTTGGTTTTTCAAGGTAGGGTCTCCCTCTAGCCTGGGCTGACCTAGAATTCACTATGTAGTCTCAGGGTGTCCTCGATCTCACTGCGATCCTCCTACCTCTGCCTCCCAAGTGCTGGGATTAAAGGTGGGTGTCACCACGCCCGGCTTTATTTATTTATTTATTTATTTATTTTGAGGTAGGGTCTCACTCTAACCCAGGCTGACCTGGATGGAATTCACTATGTAGTCTCAGGGTGGCCTCGAACTCATGGCAATCCTCCTACCTCTGCCTTCTGAGTGCTGGGATTAAAGGTGTGCGCCAAATTTCAGGTCAGCCTGGGCCAAAGGGAGACCCTACCTCGAAAAACAGAAGCAAAAACAAAAAAAGGTGTGTGTCACCATGCCCAGCTTTTTAAAATTATTTATTTCTTTATTTAAGGGGGGGGGAGATTGAGAATGGGCCGCCAGGGCCTCCAGATGCATGTGCTACCCAGTGCATCTGGCTTCATGTGGGTACCAGGAAGTTGAACCTGGGTACTTAGAGTTTGCAGCCAAGTGTCTTGGCCACTGCAATTGAACTCGACACATGCACTACCTTGTGCTCATGTGCAATCTTGCGCATGCTTCACCGTGTGCGGCTGGCTTGCATGGGATATGGGGAGCAGAACACGGGACCTTAGGCTTCACAGGCAAGCACCTTAACCGCTAAGCCATCTCTCCAGCCCAGAGTTCATGTTTCTAATTTTGACCCTCTACCAGTGTGCAATTAAACATACACTCCCCAGCTCCTGGGTGTTCTTTTTAGATTGGTGATTTGGGAAATTCTACCCCCGGATTAACCTCTCTTAAGTCGTTCCAGAGCTACACAGCCCTGTGGTTGGTGTGGACGCTCGACTCCATAGAGGGTTAAGAAGAAAATTTGGGATTGATGAGGAAAGCCTTCATCCTGGTGGAGGCCGTACTTAGACAAGGGCGGGTTTGGCTGTGTTGCAGTCAGGTTTGCATTGCTGGCAGAAATCCCCCGACCAAGAGCAGCTTGTGGGTAAAAAGGTTTATATTGGCTTACAGGCTCGAGGGGAAGCTCCATGATGGCAGGGAAAACGATGGCATGAGCAGAGGGTGGACATCACCTCCTGGCCAACAAAAGGTTGACAACAGCAAGAGAGTGTGCCAAACACTGGCAAGGGGACGCTGGCTGTAACACCCATAAGCCCGCCCTCAACAATACACCGCCTCCTGGAGGCGTTAGCTCCCAAATCTCCATCAGCTGGGAACGGAACAGTCAGAACAGCTAAGTTTATGGGGGACACCTGAATCAAACCATCACAGGCTACATGACTTGCATAGCTCAGTACAAAATGGAAATAGGAGAAAGCTGGAAAAGATGCCACTAGGTCTCCATTATGAAACTTTTCCTGGTGCTGGGGCGGTGGCTCAGTGGCTCAGCTGGTAAAGTGCTCGCTGCAGGAGCAGGAAGACCTGAGTTCAGATTCCCAGCACCCGCGTCAAAGCTGGGTGTGGCAGCTGTGTCTGTAATCCCACATGGAGGCAGTGGGGAGGCAGAGACAGGAAGATCTCAGAGGCTTGCTGCTTAGATAGTCTAGCTGAATTGGTGAGCTTTGGTGCAGTGAGACATTTTGTCTTAAAAAAAAATAAGGTGGCGAGCCAGGCGTGGTGGCGCACGCCTTTAATCCCAGCACTCGGGAGGCAGAGGTAGGAGGATCGCTGTGAGTTCAAGGCCTACAGAGTAAATTCCAGGTCAGCCTGACCTAGAGTGAGACCCTACCTTGAAAAACCAAAAAATAAAGAAAATTTGAAAAAAAAAAAGGTAGAAAGCTGGGCGTAGTGGGACACGCCTTTTAATCCCAGCACTCAGGAGGCAGAGGTAGGAGGATCACTGTGAGTTCAAGGCCACCCTGAGACTACATAGTGAATTCCAGATCAGCCTGGGCCAGCTAGAGTGAGACCCTACGTGGAAAAACAAAATAATAATAATAATAATAAAAGGTGGGAAAAATAAAAAAAAATAGGGCAGGAGAGATGGCTTAGTAGTTAAGGAGCTTGCCTGCAAAGCCAAAGGACCCAGGTTCGATTCCCCAGTACCCACGTAGAGTCAGACACATGAGGCGGCACATGCATCTGGAGTTAGTTTGCAGTGACCAGAGGCCCTGGCACACCCATTCTCTCTCTCTCTCTACTACATCTGGTCTTTCTCAAATAAATAAAATATTTTAAAAAAACAAGGTGAAGAGGGGCTGGAATGTTCCTGGTAGAATGCTGGTCCTGCGCAGGTATACACAGTTTTCAGAGTTCTTTGAGCCACACACCTCTAATGAGTGTAGTTAATTTATTCCTAACGTTGGTTTTAAACATACAGCTCTTAGGTCAGCCTGCCATATCCTAATGCACTTCTCACCGGCAAATTTGTATTTCTTTGGTTTGAATCAGCAGCCATCTAGGTACCCCAGCTATGAGCTGGCCGCTTGGATCCTTCTCTCCCATCCTCCCAACCCCCGGATCTAGAGCTGTTTCTCACCAGCTCTTTCCTGAGCCATCTCCTGACATTAAGTCTCTGCATGGTGCTACCTGCCCCCAGAGCCCTCTTTCACCCCTCAGTATAACTTCCATCAAGCCCTGTCTCAGGGGTCTAGCATCTCCCTCTTTCCCTCTTACACAGGTCACCGCTATGTTCAGGCCCGTGGTGTCGTTTTGCCTAGGCTGTGCTGTGGCAGAGGTCTTCATGCTGCCATTCCTGGTACTCCTACCTGATGCTCTAAGGCACACACTTGATCATGTCTCGTCCACTTCCAAAAATGGTCAATGCCAATGACTATTTCCTACAATGTTAACAACTCTTTTTTGTTTGTACGTTTTTTTTTGTTTGTTTTTTTGTTTTTTGTTTTTTGAGGTAGGGTCTCCCTCTAGCCCAGACTGACCCAGAATTCACTGTATAGTCTCAGGGTGACCTCGAACTCACAGCCATCCTCCTACCTCTGCCTCCTGAGTGAGTGCGTTAACAACTCTTTGGAATGGTATATGTGGCCTTTCATAGGGTTGTCTTGGTCTGACTTTTTAGCTTTATTCCCACTGGCCCTACATATATTTTTAGATTTTTCAAAAAGATTTATTTATTTATTTATTTATTTATTTGAGACAGAGAGGGAGGGAGGGAGACAGACAGACAGAAAATGGGCGCACCAGGGCCTCTAGCCACTGCAAATGAACTTCAGAAGCATGTGCCACCTTGTGCATCTGGCTTATGTGAGACCTGCATTTAGAGTCATTTGTTTTCATGATGGTAGAGAGATGGAATCTCAAAGTAGTTTTAAGTTGCATTTTTCTGATGGTAGTTTTGATCTTTTTTTTTTAAATTTACTTTATTTTTATTTATTTGAGAGCGACAGAAAAAGAAGCAGATAGACAGACAGAATGGGGGCACCAGGGCCTCCAGCCACTGCAAACAAGCACCAGATGCATGCACCACCTTGTGCATCTGGCTTACGTGGGTCCTGGAGAGTCAAGCCTTGAACCAGAGTCCTTAGGACTCACAAGCAAGCGCTTAACCGCTAAGCCATCTCTCCAGCCCCATTTGATCTTTTTAATTTTTTTTTGTTATTTTTATTTATTTATTTGAAAGTGACAGAGAGAGGAAGAGGCAGAGAGAGAGAGAGAGAGAGAGAGAATGGGCGCACCAGGGCCTCCAGCCACTGCAAACGAACTCCAGACGCATGTGCCCCCTGTGCATCTGGCTAGCGTGGGTCCTGGGGAATTGAGCCTCAAACCAGGGTCCTTAGGCTTCACAGGCAAGCACTTAACCGCTGAGCCATCTCTCCAGCCCAGTTTTTGATCTTTTGAGATACGGTATTGCTACATAGCTCTAGTTGGCCTGGAACTTACTATGTAAACCAGGCTGGCCTCAAACTCATAGGTGATCCTCCTGCCTCTGCCTCCTGAGGCACATGTCACCAAGCCTAGCCAACTACCTCAGTACAGCCACAGTGGACACCAAACTTCCAAACAATGAAGTATATAAAAACCACTAGCCTCCTCACTTGTTTCTGGGTTATACATCATGTTCCTTGCTCATGCCAAATTCATTTTGCACAATGAATCTGTCCTTCTCTTGTAACAGTCCAAGTGCTCCCAGAGTCTAGTCCTCTACCCTGGGTTGTCCCTCAGTAACCCTCACTCACATGACGGCTAATCTAGTTACCTTAGTGACCACCTCTCGGGACGAAAGAGTCTCGAGGGTGAAGAGTGGCCTCCATCTGAGCTGAGTCCTTGGCCCTCAGCATCCTTGCACTTAGGGCACCTCTTCATTCCTCCTCCCAGACTCCACCGTCAGTGGTACCACTGCACTCATCTTCTCTGACTCATCTCCATCCATCTCAGGTGATGTGTCCATCAGCCAGGCCTGGTTGTACTTTGCAAATCCTCCGCTTGTATGACTCCCTCCCTTGACATTAAAAAAAATATTGGGCTGGAGAGATGGCTTAGTGGTTAAGCGCTTGCCTGTGAAGCCTAAGGACCCCGGTTCGAGGCTCGATTCCCCAGGACCCATGTTAGCCAGGTGCACAAGGGGGCGCACGCGTCTGGAGTTCATTTGCAGTGGCTGGAGGCCCTGGCGCACCCATTCTCTCTCTCTATCTGCCTCTTTCTGTCTGTTGTTCTCAAATAAACAACAACAACAAAAAAGGTTACTGTTAGAATCAAAACATCATGTTACTGGAAATATATTGTGCATTTTTCTTAAATGCCAGTCCACCGAATCATTTAGGGCTGGGCTGGTATTAATAGTAGAGTGCTTGGCTAGCACGTATGAGTCCCCACTACAACAAAAAGAAAAAAAAAAAAAGCCAGGTGTGGTGGCACATGCCTTTAGTCCCAGCACTCAGGAGGCAGAGGTAGGAGGATCATCGTGAATTCGAGGCCACCTTGAGACTACATAGTTAATTCCAGGTCAGCCTGAGCCAGAGTGAGACCCTATCTCAAAAAACCAAAAAAAGAAAAAAAGAAAGAAAATAAAAATCCTAGGGGTAGAAGGAACATAATAGTATAACCTGAAGATTGAAGAGAGTATGACCAGTATGTTCATACAGTAAAGTTCACAATTAATAATAATAAATAAGTAAATCAATAAAAACATTAAAAAGAAAACCACTTAAAAGCCAGGCATGGAGGCACATGGCTCTAATCTCAGCACACTCAGACTGAGGCAGGCTGGAGAATCAGAGGACTGCTTGAGCTACTTAGTGAAATCCTGCCTTCAAAAAAAAGTGGGGCTGGAGAGATGTCTTAGCAGTTAAGGTGCTTGCCTGCGAAGGCTAAAAACTCATGTTCAAATCTCCAGGTCCCACGTAGCCAGATGCGGTGATGCAAGCATGCAATGTCTCACATGCACACAAGGGGGCGCATGCTTCTGGAATTTGTTTGTAGCTGTGGCAGGCCCTGGCCTGCCCATTCTGTCTCTCTTAAAAAAGTCATCTAGCCCCCCCCCCCAAAAAAAAAAGCCGGGCGTGGTGGCGCATGCCTTTAATCCCAGCACTCGGGAGGCAGAGGTAGGAGGATTGCCGTGAGTTCGAGGCCACCCTGAGACTCCATAGTGAATTCCAGGTCAGCCTGAGCTAGAGTGAGACCCTACCTCGAAAAACAAAAAAAAAAAAAAAAAAAAAAAAAAAAGTCATCTAGGGCTGGAGAGATGGCTTAGTGGTTAAGCGCTTGCCTGTGAAGCCTAAGGACCCCTGTTTGAGGCTCGATTCCCCAGGACCCACATGAGCCAGATGCACAAGGGGGCGCACGCATCTGGAGTTCCGTTTGCAGTGGCTGGAGGCCCTGGTGCGCCCATTCTCTCTCAATCTCTATCTGCCTCTTTTTCTCTGTCTGTTGCTCTCAAATAAATAAAAAATAAACAAAAATTTAAAAAAAGTCATCCATTTTTTTTCATTTAATGTTTAAGACCTAAGATAGATCTGTGTTTCACAAGAACTGAGCAAATCCTGTGTACACTCAAAGATGTTAAATTTAGATAACTATCCAACTTCACTATTTATGAATACACATCCTTATGTCATTGTTATAAATAGTAAAACTAACACTGTAATGTTAAAAAAAAAAAGTTACCAGAATTGAAGCATGCAATTCTTAGAATACCTAAATTTAGAGTATTCTATCACTAGCTTTCTTAGAACTCTACTTAAAAAAAAAATCCCCATTTCCTCTGTTCTGTTCTTGGGATCCCTCCCTCCTTTCCTTCCTTCTAATTTTTTTTTTTTTAATTTCAGTAAATGCAACAGCAGCATAGCACTGAATTCACTTCACATATAGTCTCCCACCCATTATAGCACTAATATTGAAAAGGAAGCTGGGCGTGGTGGCGCACACCTTTAATCCCAGCACTCGGGAGGCAGAGGTAGGAGGATCGCCGTGAGTTCGAGGCCACCCTGAGACCACATAGTTAATTCCAGGTCAACCTGGATCAGAGTGAGACCCTACCTTGAAAAACCGAAAAAAAAAAAAAAAAAAAAAAAAAAAAAAGAAGAAGATACAGAAAACTCCAAATGTTCTCTGTAGGAAATGTCCTCTGGTCAGCCACTAGGGTCCTGGCTGTGAGAGCCCTTCTGATACAGGGAGACCAGCTGGGGCAGACCCCAGAGAGGAATTATCAAGACCTGGGGTCAGCAAACTAAAGGGACACAGTAAATCATTTAGACTTTGAGGGCCTTGCTTTTACTAACTACTAAACTTCTGGCTTAGCATGAAACAGTTACAGATAATACAAATGAGCATGGCTATACACTAGAAAAGCTAATAAGGAAACAGAAATTTGAACTGCATAGAATTTTCATATGTCAGAAAAAAAATATATATATATTGTTTTTTTGAGTTAGGGTCTTGCTCTAGCCCAGGCTGACCTGGAATTCACTCAGGGTGTCCTCAATTCATAGTGATCCTCTGCCTCCCAAGTGCTGGGGATTAAGAGCATGCAGTTCCATGCCCAGGTAAAAGAAAAAAAAATTTTTTTGTTTTTTGTTTTTGTTTTTTGAGGTAGAGTCTCGCTGTAGCCCAGGCTAACCTGGAATTCACTATGTAATCTCAGGCTGGCCTTGAACTCACGGCAATCCTCCTACCTCAGCCTAAAAAAACCCAAAAAATCCATATTATAGCAAGCAGTATTCTGTTTTACAGGTGAGTATAGAAGGCATAGAGAGACTGAGTGACTTGTCACATACCACATGGCTAGTGGCGTGTTAATAATGCTAGTAACTCACCAAGTTGGCTCTGGTACTCCATATCAGTGCTATTACTCAATGTTGCCTTTTTAGGTAAAATATCTTGTGGCACAGGCATATTTTCTTTCTTTCTTTCCTTTCCTTTTTTTTTTTTTTTTTTTTTTTTTTCATGAGGTAGGGTATCACTCTAGCCCAGACTGATCTGGAGCTCATTCTATGTCCTCAGCTGACCTCCTATCTCTGCTGGGATTTAAGGCATGCGCCATCACACCTGGCCACAAAAATATTTTCATATAGGGAATCTTTGTCCTGCCAGTTCTATTAATTTGAATAAAAAGCTGGGCGCGGTGGCGCACGCCTTTAATCCCAGCACTCGGGAGGCTAGAGTGAGACCCTATCTTGAAAAAAAAAAAAATTGGATAAAAAAAGTAGATAGTGGGAAAATAATCTGAAGTTGGAGACATATGAGGGGTAGTTTTGTTGTTTCAAGTGTAATCAAGAGATGACTTCTATCACAACCATTCAGACTCATGGTTAAAACAATGAGTCCCAACTGATATTTACCTTGAAAAACCAAAAAAAAAAAAAAAAAACCAGAATTTGAACAAAAAGTTACCACATGTTCAAAGTCATATTTCCCTTTGGAGGCCGGGGGACAGATGGCACTGTGTTACTTCGTGAGGAAGCCGCTGTCACTGAAGGTGTTTGAGCAGTGGTGGGATGACTTGTGCTCTCACAGCTCCTTAGGAAGACTTTACTTATCTATCTCATGAAGGAAAAATTTAAACTCTTGATTTTAATTTCTATTTTTTTTTTCTTTTTTGGTTTTTCAAGGTAAGGTCTCTAGCCCAGGCTGACCTGGAATTCACTATGTAGTCTCAGGGTGGCCTCGAACTCACAGAGGTCCTCCTAACTCAGCCTCCTGAGTGCTGGGATTAAAGGCGTGTGCCACTATGCCCGGCAAAACTCTTGATTTTGGGCTGGAGAGATGGCGTAGCGGTTAAGCGCTTGCTTGTGAAGCCTAAGGACCCCGGTTCAAGGCTCGATTCCCCAGGACCCACGTTAGCCAGATGCACAAGGGGGCGCACACGTGTGGAGTTCGTTTGCAGTGGCTGGAAGCCCTGGCGTGCCCATTCTCTCTCTCTCTCTCTATATATATATATCTGCCTCTTTCTCTCTCTCTGTCACTCTCAAACAAATAAATAATGAAAAAAAACATATTTAAAAAAAAAACAACAAAAACTCTTGATTTTAAAAAGTTAAATCTAGGGCTGGAGGGATGGCTTGATTCCCCAGGACCCATGTTAGCCAGATGCACAAGGGGGTGCATGGGTCTGGAGTTCATCTGCAGCGGCTGGAGGCTCTGGTGCGCCCATTCTCTCTCTCTCTGCTTCTCTGTCTCTCTCAAATAAATAAATAAAATATAAAAAAGTTAAATCTGGCTAATTACTAAATAGCAAAACAGCTAAAATAACCTCCCCATAGCACACTCAAACACAATCTCATTACATTCATAGGACTTGTGAGTTGGACTATCCAGAGGAACTGCTGAGAGAAAATCCTGTCTCAAACTGCTTTGACCTACCCCTACTGTGGGACCTGAGTGAGCCCCCTACCCCTTGCCCCACCTGTACATACACACATCATTTTTCTCATTTGTACTATTCTTTCCTGAAAAATATTTGAAAGCAGTGTTAAGGAAGAGTTAATTACTAAATAATTACAATCAGCTGGGTGTCGTGGCACATGCCTTTAATTCCAGCAGTCGGGAGGCAGTGGTAGGAGGATCACTGTGAGTTCAAAGCCAGCCTGGGACTACAGAATAAGTTCCAAATCAGCCTGGGCTACAGTAAGACTTTACATCGAAAAACCACAAAAAGTGGGCTTGGTGGCACACGCTTTTTTTTTTCTCAATTTTTATTAATATTTTCCATGATTACAAAAAATATCCCATAGTATTACCCTCCCCCCTTTCCCCTTTGAAATTCCATTCTCCATCATATCCCCTCCCCCTCTCACTCTACCTACTTACATATATACAATACCAACCTAATAAATTCCCTCCTCCCTTTCTTTCTCTTCCCTTTCTATCTCCTTTTTAATTTACTGGCTTCTGCTACTGAGTTTTTTCCTTCTCGCACAGAAACCCAATCATCTGTAGCTAAGATCCACATATGAGGGAGAACATGTGGCACTTGGCTTTCTGGGCCTGGGTTACCTCACTTAGTATGATTCTTTCCAGATCCATCCACTTTTCTGCAAATTTCATAACTTCATTTTTCTTTACCGCTGAGTAAAACTCCATTGTATAAATGTGCCATATCTTCATTATCCACTCATCAGTTGAGGGACATCTAGGCTGGTTCCATTTCCCAGCTATTATAAATTGAGCAGCAATAAACATGGTTGAGCACGTACTTCTAAGGAAATGAGATGAGTCCTTAGGATATATGCCTAGGAGTGCTATAGCTGGGTCATATGGTAGATCAATCTTTAGCTGTTTTAGGACCCTCCACACTGATTTCCACAATGGTTGGACCAGATTGCATTCCCACCAACAGTGCAGAAGGGTTCCCCTTTTTCCACATCCCTGCCAACATTTATGATCATTTGTTTTCATGATGGTAGCCAATCTGACAGGAGTGAGATGGAATCTCAATGTAGTTTTAATCTGCATTTCCCTGATGACTAGGGATGTAGAACATTTTTTTAGATGTGTATATGCCATTCGTATTTCTTCCTTTGAGAATTTTCTATTTAGCTCCATTTCCCATTTTTTGATTGGTTTGTTTGATTCCTTATTATTTAACTTCTTGAGTTCTTTGTATATCCTAGATATTAATCCTCTATCAGATATATAGCTGGCGAAGATTTTTTCCCATTCTGTAGGTTGCCTCTTTGCTTTCTTCACTGTGTCCTTTGCAGTGCAAAATCTTTGTATTTTCATGAGGTCCCAGTGGTTAATCTGTGGTTTTATTGCCTGAGCAATTGGGGTTGTATTCAGAAAGTCTTTGCCAAGACCAATATGTTGAAGGGTTTCCCCTACTTTTTCCTCTAGCAGTTTCAGAGTTTCAGGTCTGATGTTAAGGTCTTTAATCCATTTGGACTTAATTCTTGTGCATGGAGAAAGAGAAGAATCTATTTTCATCCTTCTACAGATATATATCCAGTTTTCCCAACACCATTTGTTGAAGAGGCTGTCTTTTCTCCAATGAGTATTTTTGGCATTTTTATGGAATATCAGGTGGCTATAGCTACATAGGGTTACATTTGGGTCCTCTATTCTGTTCCATTGATCTACAAGTCTGCTTTTGTGCCAGTACCATGCTGTTTTTGTTACTATGGCTCTGTAGTATAGGTTAAAATCAGGTATAGTGATACCACCAGCCTTATTTTTGTTGCTCAGTATTATTTTAGATATTCGAGGTTTTTTGTGATTCCAAATGAATTTTTGGATTGTTTTTTCTATTTCCATGAAGAATGCCTTTGGAATTTTGATGGGGATTGCATTAAATGTGTAGATTGCTTTTGGTAAGACGCTTTTAATCCCAGTACTCGAGAGGCAGAGGTAGGAGGATCGCCATGAGTTCAAGGCCACCCTTGAGACTACATATTGAGTTCCAGGTCAGCCTGAACTAGAGCAAGAACCTACCTTGAAAAAGAAAAAAAAAAAAAAGAGGGTGGGGACAGGAAGCATGGAGAGTGGCTTAATGGTTAAGGTGGACCCAGGTTCAACTGTCTAGGACCCAAGTAAGTCAGATGCACAAGGTGGTGCATGTGTCTGAAGATCATTTGCCGTGGCTGGAGGCCCTTTCTCAAATAAAAATCCAAAAAAAATCACAACCTTATTTTAAATTGTTTAATGATTACAGTCAATTTATAGTCTTGCAGAGGAATATTAATATGGAAAATCTCCATGATAAACACAAATGTGTTTGCAATTATGTGAAATAGAAATGTTGGTAGGGGAGATACTGGTGTTTTGGGAATTTTCTAACAATTAAAAAATCCACTGGGGGCTGGAGAGATGGCTTATTTGCTTGCCTGTGAAGCCTAAGGATGCGTGTTCAACTCTCCCACATAAGCCACATGTGCAGTGATGCGAGCGCGCAATGTTGCATATGAGCACAAGGGGGCACACACATCTGGAATTCCACTGCAGTGGCGGGAAGCCCTGGCATTCCAATTCTCCCTCTCTCTCTCTACCTCCCCTTCCCGAAAAGAAAAAAAGGCCAGTCTGTTGGGCTTGTCTCAAAACAAAACAAAAAAACAAAACATTAGGAGCCTGGTGTGGTAGTGCACACCTTTAATCCCAGCACTCGGGAGGCAGAGGTAGGAGGATTGCCGTGAGTTCAAGGCTACCCTGAGACTACATAGTGAAGTCCAGGTCAGCCTGGGCTAGAGTGAAACCCTACCTCGAAAATCCAAACAACAAAAAACAGACACTGCATCTAGACCTGATGAGATATTGGACTTTAGGCATCATTGGATAAGTCTTTGGAGTCTTCCTTAACGTGTGCATGGGATTGCAACAGAGCTCCAACACCATGACTACAGGGGTATCATACCACTCCACAACTGTCATCCTTCAGGGCGAGTATTCTTCTCTGGCTCAGTGTTAGGCTTGTCCATGTGAGTTGATTTTGGCCAGTAAAAAAATGAACAGTTTGTTTTATGCCATGTCCAACCAGGATCCTTAAATGTACTTGCATGATATGCTCTGTTTCATGAGCCTGCCCTTCACTGAAAGCTATATGCCACGGTCAGGGCTATTGCATCAGCCTGGTGTCAGAATAAGATGTGTCAGAGCTGGGGACATGGCTCAGCCGTTAAAGGCGTTTGCTTGCAAAGCCTGCCTGCCCAGTACCCACATAAAGCCCAGTGCAAAAAGTGGTGCATGCATCTGGAGTTTGTTTTCAGCAGCAGGCCCTGGCATACCCACTCACTTCTCTCCTCCACCCCCCCTTATACCACATAGACAAATTTTTTTAAATCAACTATTTTTTTTATTTTTTATTTTTTGGTTTATTTTTATTTATTTATTTGAAAGTGACAGAGAGAGAAAGAGGCAGATAGAGGGAGAGAGAGAATGGGCATGCCAGGACCTCCAGCCACTGCAAACGAACTCCAGATGTGTGCACCCCCTTGTGCATCTGGCTAACATGGGTCCTGGGGGATGGAGCCTCGAACCGGGGTCCTTAGGCTTCACAGGCAAGCGCTTAACTGCTAAGCCATCTCTCCAGCCCACAATTTTTTTTGATTATTATATTTACTGAAGGAAGTATAGAGCTAGCTGGGTTGGAACAAGACCCTACTTTGAAAACCAAAGGAAAAAAATGAAAAATGAATCAACTCTGAAAAAAAAATTTTTTTTAAAGAAGGACATTAGAAGAACCAATTCACCAAGCTGAGTCAAGCAGCTGCCATGTAGACCTGTGATGAAATAAACACTTGTCATGCCACTGAGATTTGGACTTGTACATTCATCTTGTATTATGTCCTTCTTTTCTACCTAATATAACTTTAAAATTCTCTGTGTTGCCAGGTGTCATGGCACATACCTTTAGTTCCAGCACTCAGGAGGCAGAGGCAGAAGGATTGCAGTGAGTTTGAGGCCACCTTGAGACTACATAGTGAATTCCAGGTCAGCCTAGGCTAGAGTGAGACCCTACCTTGAACCCCCCCCCCCAACAAAAAGAGATTTTCTTTTGTATTAAAGAATTAAAGGGCTGGAGAGATGGCTTAAATGGTTAAGCGCTTGCCTGTGAAGCCTAAGGACCCCGGTTCGAGGCTCAACTCCCCAGGACCCATGTTAGCCAGATGCACAAGGGGGCGCACACATCTGGAGTTCGTTTGCAGTGGCTGGAGGCCCTGGAGCGCCCATTCTCTCTCTCTTTCTTGCTCTGTCTGTCGCTCTCAAATAAATAAATAAATAAATAAATAAACAAAAATTTAAAAAAAGGAATTTAAAGGGCTGGAGAGATGGCTCAGTGGTTAAGGCACTTGCCTGTGAAGCACTACAACCTGATTTCAATTCCCCAGTACCCATATAAAGCCAAATGCACAAAATGGAACATGCATCTGAAATTCGTTTGCAGTGGCTGCAGGCCCTGGTGTACCCATTCTCTCTCTGCCAGACATGGTGGCACACGCCTTTAATCCCAGCACTCAGGAGGCTGAGGTAGGAGGATCCCTGTGAGTTTGAGGCCAGCCTGAGACTACACAGTGAATTTCAAGTCAGCCTGGGCTAGAGCAAGAACCTACCTTGATAATAAAAAAAGAATTTAAAGATCACATTTCTAATATCAGCTTTTTATTAAAGTGTTTCATGAGATGAACAGTATTGTCAATAATCACCACAAACTTTATGGAAACATTCACAAATCGAAACCCCTACTTTACAAATCACACAAGTAACATCCTTCTGTGTAGAAAGAGTAATCACCATTGAATGTTGGTTGATCTGAACTTATCCCTAACCACACATACAGGCTTTCAAATTTGCAGAGTCCACCCAGTCACCTTAGCATGTGGGGCTGGCTGGCAGTACCTGAAAGCTTGCCCCAGCAAGTCACTGGAAAAAATGATATGATCCGAAACATCATTTATCCATGGTATTTAGTTTCTCCATCTACACTGAAAATTAATCCTCTCTTAGAGAAGAGTTATAAATAATAAAGTGTGCTCTCTTAAAGCTTACCATACTTCTGTGCCTCAGGAAGCACTCTTGTATGTTCTAAAAAAGGCAACTTACTTGTTCTTGGTATAATTAAATAGCACATGACATTAAAAATAAATAGTTGATTACTTTTTCCTTGAAATTATCTTTCATTCAAATCTCTCTGAAATCACAGTAGTGATCCTAGATTAACAAAGCACCACCAAAGCCATGCTTGGTGAATTATGTCACTGCAGTGAGGACAGCTGTCCTGTTCAGGTACAATTTGCACATTATTTTCAGCAGTCTCATCCACTATATACTTACATTCTTTGTGACTTCTCCATAGTCAGAAATCCTGCTACTCGAAATCATACAGAGGTACTTATTAGCTTTTGGTATAGTTCCTTTGGATAATGTTAGGTCTCTATCAAGAGCTACAAATGAGATTGTGATTGACAAAGTGAAGAGTAAATAAACCAGTCTGGACAAGACTTCTAGGCATAAAGTGACTTGGTACTATCATAAAAAGATCCAGTACTATTTATGCTGAGGGGCATTTAAAGTGAAAAAGCTTGAAGGTAGAAATGACATAATTTGGGGACAGAAGAGGAATAAAATATTCAAAACTTTTCTAAAAACCTTGTTTTTTTTTTTTTTTTTTAAGTGTGTGATTCTCCTGTAAAAAGAAGTAGAAAGAGGTGGAGACACAGTAACCTTTACATTTTCAATGAAATTTGTAATACTTTCAGATAAAAATATTACAAAATCTCATCACAGGTTTGAAACTGCTAGCGGTTTAAAAAAGGAAAAATTAACATGAAATAAGAAAAACTGGTAAGTGTGATATTCTTGCTGTTCTTTTCAGTTAAAAATAAGTTAATCAGTACAAATGGACACATCTCAGTAAATAAAACCTCCTGTAATTAACTTATTGTTTAAAAATGGGTTGGTCAGACATGGTGGTCCATGCCTGTAATCCCAGCACTTGGGAGGCAGAGGCAGGAAGATTACCATAAATTCAAGGCCAGCCTGGTATATATGGTGAGGTCCAAGCCAGCCAGGCCTACTTAGTGAGGGCCTGCCTTAAAAAATAACAATACCAAGCCAGGCATGGTGGGGGATGTCTTTAATCCCAGCACTCAGGAGGCAGAGGTAGGAGGATCACTGTGAGTTTAAGGCCAACCTGGGACTACACAGTGAGTTCTAGGTCAGCCTGGGCCAGAGTAAGACCTTGCCTCAAAACAATAACAACAACAATGACAAAAAAAAAAAAAAAAAATCCTCAAATGAACTGGATGAAAAGATAATATTCTGCAGGATATCAACCATAAAACCATGAAACACCCATAGAGAAGGCATGATTGTTTCATATTAGTTGTGGTTCTTTCCAAATGGCAAAGCATTCCATGCCCTGTACAGAATACACAGGAAATAATTTTCACATTGAACATAGATATTTAGGGAAAATAAAAACTTACTCTACACATTTTTCTATAACATGCACTATTTAGGCAAGAGTAAACCATCATTTTAGAGAAGGTGCAGGTAGGTGCTCTAAAATCTCCTTAGAGCTAATGGTTTTAGAAAGAAGTCACAAAATCTTAAATGTGAAATACAGTGTTAAAGTTGGTTTACTTCCAATAAGCACTAAGAATTTAGGGTGAGAAATAAAAACCTTTTCTTATTTTAAAACCTGTACTGGTCCCACTGAGATGAATACCACAGGTCAAATGCCATGAGAAATTTCCTCTCACTACTGGGGCTAGCAAAGGCTAGCCTGGTTTTAGGCAAGATTACATCAGGTTTCATCAAAGAATCTGCCAAGGACTGACCTTCCAAGAGATTTCCAAGACCAACTGGGTACCCAGCTAAGCCTAGGGCAAGTTGATCAGTTTAATGTGACGGGACGGGGGGTCAGGATGAACAGGATCTCCCCTCGACAAGCCCAGTACAGAGGCTGAGTGGGCAGGGCAGGCAAAGCACCATTTATTTGTATGAGATGCTTTGTTGATGGGAGCTCAGTAATTCTGGAGCAGCTCCTCCCAGCAGATGGGCTGTGAAAACACCTCTCTCTCCAGCCACAGCTCATAGGAATAGTGGAAATCTTCAGGCAGATCCAACCTCTGGCCTAGCACACTCTGCAAGCAGTTATCCACTGGTGAAAATTCAGAGTCCTGGGGTTTGTCGTAGCGACGGCTATTAAAAGCCTCGATGTTGGCCCTCAAGGTACATTCTTCTGCTTGGAAGTCCCATGGCCTGGCATCAATGTCTGTGTTTGGAAGAAAAAGACATGTACAACTTCGCATATCTCTTCCCTCCCAGAGCCTGGTTTATGGAATTCCAACAGTGAAATTGTAGAATTCTATTTTGTAAAATATAAAATGAATATATAGCATGCTGACAGGTTTAAAAAAACCTATTTACCTGCAGAGTGAGTTCCAGGTCACCCTGGGCTAGAGTGAAACCCTACCTCAAAAAAAAAAAAAAAAAAAAAAAGATTATAAATGGGGCTGGAGAGATGGCTTAGCAGTTAAGGCACTTGCCTGCAAAGCCATATGACCCAGGTTCGATTCCCCGGGACCCATATAAACCAGATGCACAATATGCACATATGTCTGGAGTTCCTTTGCAGCAGCTGAAGGCCCTGGTACACAGCCCATTCTTTATCGCTCTATCTGCCTCTTTCTCTCCCTCTCAAATAAATAAACGAAAATAAATAAAAAATTTAAAAAGGTTAGAAATGGTGCACCTGTTTTAGCCATTATGTTGATAAACAAACCATTGAATGTAGGTCATGAGGGATCTTAGCAATTTATATCTGTAGCCATGAAACAGATACCTAGTTGAGTAGGAGCAAAGCAGGCCACACGGTTGTTTTTACCTCACAGATGCCTCATAATCTTCAATAAGCTGACACACAGGTTTGTTATGTGCTATGGAATATTCCAGGGACTGGGAAAGTACACAATTGCTAGCGTGTGTGTGTGTGTGTGTGCATGTGTGAACTGAATCCAGGGATTCTTGCCTGGTAAATATGCACTCTACTCCTGAGCTGGACCCCCATCCCCATTGGCCAATACTGATTCTCCATGTAATATCCCTCTTGCTCTTTCTCATTCCTTGAGAAGTAATGACGCTATTCAAATGGAACATTTACATCCCTAGGAAAAGCTAGAGAAAAACACCTGAATTAGACATTTGGAAGAGATAGTAGATAAACAACTAGAAAGAAATAGTAAAAAGGAGGCTGGAGAGATGGCTCAGCAGTTCAAGGCACTTGCTTGCAAAGCCTTCCAGGTCAATCAAGTTCAATTCCCTATCATCCATGTAAATCCAGATGCACAAAGTGGCACAAGCATCTGGTGTTCATTTTCAGTGGCAAAAGACTCTGGCATACACCTATAAACGTGCACACGTACTTGTACAAATAAATATTCTTAAAAATACTAAAGAGGAAATAAAACAAAAGAAGTCTATCGCTCTCTCAGGACCCTTATTTCCTTTCTCAGAAGTAACTATTACCATTTCTAAACTATGCTTCCAAAGACAGTTTCTGGATATATGTATGTGGTATATATATTTTTTACTTTTTTGTAGATTATGTAAGTTTAATATGGTAAAATATTTGCTTGCTTAAATCTTTCAGAGAAAAGATTAAAATATATATATATATATTTTTTTTTTTGGTAGGGTCTCACTCTAGCCCAGGCTGACCTGGAATTCACTATGTAGTCTCAGGGTGGCCTTGAACTCACTGTAATCCTCGTACCTCTGCCTCCCGAGTGTTGGGATTAAAGGCATGTGCCACCACACCTGGCTCTAAAAGAATGTTTTTTTTAAAAAAATTTATTTTTACTTAGTTACTTATTTGACAGAGAGACAGAGGGAGGGAGGGAGAGAGAGAGAGAATGGGTGCGCCAGGGCCTCCAGCCACTGAAAACAAACTCCAGATGCACGTGCCACCTTGTGCATCTAGCTAACGTGGGTCCTGGGTAATTGAACCTGGGTCCTTTGGCTTTGCAGGCAAATGCCTTAACTGCTAAGCCATCCCTCCAACACTAAAAAAATGTTTTCAAAAGGTGTACCTGGGCTGGACAGATGGCTTAGCGGTTAAGGCGCTTTCCTGCAAAGCCAAAAGACTCAGGTTCAATTCCCCAGGACCCATGTGCAAGCCAGATGCACAAGGGGGCACACACATCTGAAGTTCCTTTGCAGTGGCTAGAGGCTCTGGCGTGTCCATTCTCTCCCTCCCGTTCTCTCTCTCTCTCCCTCCCTCTCGCTCTCTCTCTTTCTCCCTGTCTTCTGTCTTTCTTCTCTCTCAAATAAATAGATTAAAATAAAATAAAAAATAAGCCAGGTGTGGTGGCACACGCCTTTAATCCCAGCACTCAGGAGGCAGAGGTAGGAGGATCACCATGAGTTCCAGGGCACCTTGAAGACTACACAGTGAATTCCAGGTCAGCCTGAGCTACAGTGAAACCCTACCAAAAAAAATAACTAAATAAATAATAGACCTAAAATGAACCCAACATGGCTCAGGGAAATTCACAGAAGAGGAGGCGGAAAGATTGTTAGAGCCACAAATTGGGACATTATGCACAGAGACATTGCCTCTTCCCCATAACTGATGGCTACCCCCACTATGCATGACCCACATTCAACAAGGAGGGTCCCTTCGGAAGGGGGAGGACAGGGAGGAGGCTAATGATAGTACCAACATGGCTGTATACACACTGTGTACATAACTAATAAAAAACAAAATTAAAAAATAAAATTAAAATAAATAAATAAAAAGGTGTACCTAACTCTCAATTTACTTCTATTTTTATGCTAATTTTTTAAAACTTTTTAAAAATTTAATTTAACTTATTTGCAAGCAGAGAGAGAGATACAGAAGAGAGACACAGAGAGAATGGCTGCTCCAGGGCCTCTAGCCACTGCAAATGAACTCCAGATGCATGTGCCCCGCTGTGCATCTGGCTTATGTGGGTCTTAAAGAATTGAACCTGGCTCTTTTGGCTTCGCAGGCAAGTGCCTTAAACTGCTAAGCCATCTCTCCAGCCCTATCTTCATTTTTTTTTTTTTTTTCCGAGGTAGGGTCTCACTCTGGCTCAGGCTGACCTGGAATTCACTATGTAGTCTCAGGTGGCCTCAAATTCACGGCAATCCACCTACCTC
Organism: Dipus sagitta; assembly: GCA_036346955.1. NCBI lineage: Eukaryota > Metazoa > Chordata > Mammalia > Rodentia > Dipodidae > Dipus > Dipus sagitta. The sequence goes on along the minus strand of CM070780.1, from coordinate 90,929,569 downwards.
TGCCTCCAAGTGCTGGGATTAAAGGTGTGTGCCACCACGCCCGGCTTTCTATCCTCTTTTTTTTTTTTTTTTTTTTTTTTTTTGGTTTTTCAAGGCAGGGTCTCACTCTAGCTCAGGCTGACCTGGAATTCACTATGTAGTCTCAGGTTTTAAAAAAGTACCCCCTCTCAAGGGCTGGAGAGATGGCTCTGCAGTTAAGGTGCCTGCAAAGCCTAATGACCCTGGCTCCATTCCCCAGAACCCACATAAAACCAGATGCACAATGTGGCATATGCATCTGGAGTTCATCTGCAGCATCTAGAAGCCCTGGCACACCCATTCTCACTCTCTCTCTGTCTTATCTATGTCTCCCTCTGCTTATAAATAAATAAATAAAATTATTTTTAAAAATTTAAGCCAGGTGTGGTGGCACAAGCCTTTAATCCCAGCACTCAGGAGGCAGAGGTAGGAGGATCTCCATGAGTTAGAAGACACCCTGAGAATACATAGTGAGTTCCAGGTCAGCCTAGGGTAGAGTGAGACCCTATGCCAAAAAACCACACACACACACACACACACACACACACACAAATTAACCCCCTTAATCCCAATTTATGAGATACCACATGACACCTTAATACATGTATATATTGTATAATGTTAAATCAGGAAATGTGCATCTTCTCAAACAATATTTACTTACTTAGGAGAGAAACCGAGAGAAAGAGGCAGACAGAAAGACAGGGAGCATGGGTGTCCCAGGGCCTCTTGCCACTGTGGATGAACTCCAGAGATGCATGTCGCACTTTGTGCATTTGCCTTTACATTCCTGGAGAATCAAACTTGTGTCCTTTGGCTTTGCAGGCAAGTGCCTTAACCACTAAGACACTTCTCCAGCCCCAGTCATCTTTCTGAAATATTACAAAGTGGGCTTTTTATTGACTGGGGTGAGGTTGTGCATACCTTTAATCCCAGCACTCAGGAGGCAGAGGTAGGAGGATCGCTGTGAGTTCAAGCCACCCTGAGACTACATAGTGAATTCTAGGTCAACCTGGGCTAGAGCAAGACCCTAACTGGGGGGGAGGGGGCAGGGAGGTGGGCTTTTTGAGATAGTCTCATGTAACCCAGGCTGCCTTGAACTCTTCTGCCTCTGCCTATGTGCTTGGATTACAAGTTCTAGCGTCCAAATCAGTTCATATGTATACAGAAAATGAGGTTTCAGGACATGGTGGTGCATACCTTTAATCCCAGAACTTTTCATGTTAAGTTCTTATCACATGGGAAGTTCTGGTGAAGTCAGGGAAGATCTTATTTGGAAAGTCAAAATTCCTAAGAAAGCCTGGGGTGGTGGCGCATGCCTTTAATCCCAGCACTTGGGAGGCAGAGGTAGGAAGACTGCTGTGAGTTCGAGGCCAGCCTGGGACTACATAGTGAATTCCAGGCCAGCCTCTGCTAGAGTGAGACCCTACCTCAAAAAACAACAACTACAAAAAGGGTTTCAGAACTCATGTATGACAAAGTACATGGTAGAATTTGGGGCAAAAGTTTAAAAGTTTGGTGTATAAGCATCTGACGGTAATGTATTTTCTCATTATGATATGTAACAGAGCCAGGTATGATGGTGTATGCCTGTAGCCCAAGCTCTAGGAAAATGGAGGCATGAGGATCAGGAGTTTAAAGCCATCCTTAGCTGCTTAACAATTTGGAGGCCAGCCTGGGCTACATGAGACTAAGGCCAGAAAAAAACAAAAAAAAACAAATCAAATATGTAATAATTCATGCCAAAGAAGCAGAAAGCAACATCTATTTAGCTTTGTTTAAATTAGGCATCCTTGGAGGCCACAAGCTCAGAGAAGACTCACCATTCCCATAAGCCCAGTCATCGTTCATGCGGTGGCGTACTTTCTGGTAAATGGCTGACATAGTTTTCATGTTGCTTTTTCTCCACTGACGCCCAAGGTACTTGGTCTGTATCTTTAGCAACTTCAAGACATAAAGCTGTAGCATAGCCTGTTTGACTTTGAGTGCTCGCTTTAGGATTGGAGCTGATTTAAACACCACCAGCATCTGGCCAAAGAAAGAGGGATAGGAGGGGCAAACGGCCATCAAAATATAAAAGTATACTGGAAGTTTGAACTCAAGGCAATACAGACAAACTTGACTATCTTAGAGATCCTGGGGGAGCTTTTAAGTACCTATGGTCCAGATTCTATTTATTTCTACCCTTTAGGAATAAGAGAGATAAAGTGAGTTTGAGACCAGCCTGACCTACCTTGTCTTAAAAATAATGATAAAAGGAAAATAAAAGAATTAAAGCAGTAACCCAGGCCCAGAAAGCCAAACATCGCATGTTCTCTCTCATGTGGATCATAGCTACAAATGATTGGACTTCTGTGTGAGTAGAAAGAAAACTCAGTAGCAGAGGCCAGTAAGCTAGAAAGGAGATATAAAGGGAATAGAAAGGGAGGGAGGGGGGATTTAATAGGATGGTATTATATATATGTAAGTAGAAGAATAGATTAATGGGGGTGAAAAGGCCTAAGTGAGGTCAGGGGGAGAGACTGAGTAAAGGAAAGGTGGAGGGAGGGCTAATAAAAATCTAAAAGGATATAAAGAAATCATATGGAAACCTACTTTTGTGGACAATGAAACACACAGGAGCCATAGATTGTTACTAGAAAATTTTCAGTGCAAGGGATGGGACACCTTCCAGTGAGTTGTTGGCCATGGAGGTCCCTGATGCCCCCAAAACATTATAGGCCATTGCTGAGGCCCTTGGTTTCCCACCAGGAATAGATGGTAAGACCCTATTGCTGAAGACTCCACATACTTGGGTTGCAAGGCCACTGAGAAATCCTGCTGGAGGTGAGCTGAAAACCTCCTCCATGTAGACCAGCTGACAGAAAGCTGGAAAAAACCACACTGCATGCAGTTCAATGGGAGAGAGAGAAATCACCAGTGAAGATAGTCAACAGTGGACACTGCAAGCCTTATATTTGGCCAGCTAGGCCAAATGAGCCAATGGGTGCAATAGAGGCACATCTGTTATGGGAGAAACCAAGTGCCCTCTAATTTGACTGGAGACCCACTCGATAGGAGGGAATACATCCCTGATACTGAAAACCTACAATAGGGGTAGTCATGAGTCCAAGGGGTGTAATGTTTGCTGCTGTCTGGCTAAATCTACATACTATGCTCATCAAACTGCCCAGTAAGCACTTCTCTTAATCTTCATACCCATATATTAATGCTACTCTCACTTTTTCATTAGAGAACTTTCTCTTTTCAGATGGCAGTGACCTTGGGATGACTCAGAAGGCATCACGGTGCTGAGAAGTGACAGAGAAGTGTTCAGCATTGCAATATCTCTCACACCTTCCAAGGCTCAGGGTCCACTGTGGAAGAGGTGGCGGAAAGAATGTAAGAGCCAAAGGAAGGGTAGGACTCCTTACAAGGTGCTCCTCCCAGACACAAAATGGCCTGGATATCTATGACCTCACAGCGCCTGACACTACCTACACAAGACCATCATAATAGGAGGAAAAGATGATGACATCAAAATAAAAGAGACTGATTGAGAGTGGGAAGGGATATGTGGAGGGGGGGAATTACCATGGGATATTGTTTATAATCATGGAAGTTGTTAATTATAAAACATTAAAAAAAAAAAGAATTAAAGCAAGCTGGGCATAGTGGCACACACTTTTAATCCCAGTACTTGGAAGGCAGAGGTAGGAAGATTGCCCTGAGTTCAAGGTCAGCCTTGAAAAAAAATAAAAATAAAATAAAATAAAATAAAATAAAGAAAAAAGAAGCCAGTGCCAGGCATAGTGGTGTATCCCTTTAATCCCAGCATTTAGGAGGGCAGAGGTAGGAGGATCACTGTGAGTTTGAGACCAGCCTGAGACTACATAGTAAATTTCAGGTCAGCCTGGACTAGAGTGAAATCCTATCTCAAAAAAACAAAGAATTAAGCCAGAAATAATGGAACATGCCTAGGATCCCAGTACTCAAAGGCTGAGGCAAGAGGATCATGAGTTCAAAGTCAGCCTGGACTACATAATGAGACAAGGCATTATATGGGTTCTGAAGATTTAAACATAGGGCCTCATGCTTTTGTGCAGCAAATACTTTATCTCCTGAGTAATTTCACTAGCCCTTAACAATGTATACTAAAATCACTTCATACCAGTATAGAAATACTTTGCTCTTTTTTTTTTTTTTTTTTTTTTTTTTTTTTTTTTTGAGGTAGGGTCTCACTCTAGCCCAGGCTGACCTGAATTCACTACGCAGTCCAAGGCCGACCTAGAACTCATGGTGATCCTCTCACCTCTGCCTCCAGAGAGCTGAGATTAAAGGTGTGGCCACCACACTCAGCTTTTGCTCTTTTTAATGGTTATATGATATCCCACCATAAGGACATGCCATCATTTACTTAAGCCTCTTGTCCTGTGTTAGTGGGTGTTTAGGTTGTTTTCAATATTGCATAGGGCTGGAGAGATGGCTCAGTGGTTAAAGGTGCTTGCTTGAAAAGCCTGATGGCCTGGGTTTGGTTCCCCAGTACCCATGTAAAGCCAGATGCACAAAGTGGTACATGTGACTGAAGTTCACTTGTAGCAGCAGGAGGTCCTGCCCATTCTCTCTGTCTCTTTCTCCCTCTCTCTCTCTCAAATAAATAAGTTTTAAAAAATTCAATATTACAAGCAATACTGCAATGAAATTATGTTGGACTTGTACATTTGGGATATGTAACTATGATCCAAATGTGGCTAACTTCTCCCTGTCATCGCTACCCTAAGGGTGGGCCCATATTTAGCTCCCTGAAAATAAAAGGGCTGGTGAGTAACCGCCTTACTTAGAATCAGCACCCAGAATTAGAAGGTGCCGGAACTTGTGCAGCATGCAGAGTCTACCCAGAGACCTTTCAAAGCAAGCAAGTCTTCACTAATGATTAAGAACATTGAGGTGGATGGGGTCCTTTGTGATCTGAATGCCCACTCACCATGGTCCTGGAATGCTTCCATTTGGTCAGTTTATTGAGCAGCCGCAGGAGGTTGATGCAGGAAAAGAGGTTCCTCCAGCAGAACTGGCTGTTGTCTCCAGCTTCCTGAAGTAAGGAGCATCCATCATTAGCTCAGCACCCACGGAGCTCCCACTCTCACCAAGCCCGCAAGTCCCTGCTGCTCAGTTTAGGTGAGGCATTCTGATATGAAACGTCACCTCCTTCCTTCCTGCCCTTTACACAATGAAGTCTTGTCTCCAAGCACATAATAGCATATCCCTCACCTGAAAACTCATGTAGCTGGGCTGGGTGGGTATGCAGCTCAGTGGCTCAGTGGTAGCGCAATTGCCTAGCATGGGCAAGGCTGTGGGTCTGATTCCCAACCAAGAAATAAATAAGTAAATAAATTAAAAATAAAAATCCACCACCACAACAAAATCAGAACAAACATTCAGCTGGCAATACTTTCTTGAGCAACAGCAGTACTGGTTAGAAAGGGGATACACAGGAACTTGACCCAACCAAGCTTACTGCTTAGAATCAGAAAAGAGATGATACAATAAATTTTACCCCATATACTTTGTACTTAGATAAGCAATGTTTGTAAATGTTAGGAGTCTTATTACTTTGGTCATTTGAAGTGCTTTGGTCTCATTCTGGTAGATTTAAAAAAAAATTTTTTTTTTTTTTTGAGGTAGGGTTTCTCTCTAGCCCAGGATGACCTGGAATTCACTATGGAGTCTCAGAGTGGCCTCAAACTCACAGCTATCCTCCTACCTCTGCCTCCCAAGTGCTGGGATTAAGGCGTATGCCACTATGCTCGGCTGGTGAGATTTTTTAAATATGTATTTTATTTATTTATTTGAGAGATAAACAGGTAGAGAGAGAGAGTGTGTGTGTGTGTGTGTGTGAGAGAGAGAGAGAGAGAGAGAATGGGCGCACCAGGGCCTCCAGCCACTGCAACTGGACTCCAGATGCATGCACCCCCCTGTGCTTGGCTTACTTGGGTCCTGGAGAATCGAACCAGGATCCTTTGGCTTTGTAGGCAAACACCGTAACTGCTAAGCCATCTCTCCAGCCCTCATTCTGATAGATTTTAAGCTATGTTGGATGGATCTGATATTCATCATGGGTGAATTTTTTAGATCAACACTTCCCTTTCTTTACCTAACTATATAGTAGTCAAATGATTGATTTTCAAGCATGGAAGGAAAAATAGCAGATGGTTCATCTTAATAAGGATTTTCTCTTCTTTAAAAAATGTTTTTATTTATTTGCAAGCAGAGAGAACGAGAATGAGAATGGGCACACCAAGACCTCTAGTCATTGCAAACAAATTCCAGATGCATTCAATACTTTGTGCATCTGGCTTTAAATGGGCACTAGGGAATCAAACTCAGGTCATTAGGTTTTATAAGCGCTTTAACCACTGAGCAGTCTCTCCAGCCCCATGTTTTCCTTCTTCTTTTAAATATTTTATTTATTTATTTGAGGGCTGGGGAGAAAGAATAGGCATGCCAGCGCCTCCAGCCACTGCAAACAAACTCCAGACACGTGGGCCACCTTGTGCATCTGGCTTATGTGGGTCCTGGGGAATCAAACCTTGGTCCTTTGGCTTCCCAGGCAAGCGCCTTAACCAGTAAGCCATCACTCCAACCCTTCTTTTTCTTTCTTTTTTTTGGGGGGGGGGGGTTGAGGCAGGGTCTCACTCTAGCGCAGGCTGACCTGGAATTCACTATGTAGTCTCAGGGTGACCTCAAATCCACGGTGATCCTCCTACCTCTGCCTCCCAAGTGCTGTGATTAAAGGCCTACACCACCATGCCCAGTTCCATATTTTTCATTTATTTTTTTTAAAATCTTTTGGTTTTTCAAGGTAGGGTCTCACTCTGGCCCAGGCTGACCTGGAATTCACTATGTAGTCTCAGGGTCATTTACCTATTTATTTATTTAATTTATTTATTTTTCGAGGTAGGGTTTCACTCTAGCTCAGGCTGACCTGGAATTCACTATGTAGTCTCAGGGTGGCCTTGAACTCATAATGATCCTCCTATCTGGAGTGCTGGGCTTAAAGGTGTGCGCCACCATGCCCGGCCCTCATTTATTTATTTTGAGAGAGGGAAAGAGAGAATGAATGGGTGTGTCAGGGCCTTCAGTGGCTGAGAATGAACTCCAGACACATGGGCCCCCTTGTGCGCATGTGCGACATTGCACATTTGCATGACTGCACCTGGCTTATGTGGGACCTGGAGATTAAAACATGAGTTCATAGGCTTCACATGCAAGCACCTTAACCATTGAGCCGTCTCTGTAGCCCCATGTTTTTCTTCTTAATTAATAAATTTAGGGCTATAGAGATGGCTCAGTGGTTAAAAGTGCTTGCTTATAAAGCCTGACAGTCTCTCGCTGCCCCTCTCTCTTAGGTTAAAAAAACAAACAAACTGTGTGTGTGTGTGTGTGTGTGTGTGTGTGTGGTGCACATGCAGAGACCAAAGGACAACTTTGGGTATTATTCCTCAGGAAGACTGTCTACCTTTTTTCAGATAGGGTCTTTCATGCACTAGAGCTTGCCAATTAAACTAGGCTGGCCTGCCAGCAAACTCCAGGGATCCACATATCTCTGCCTTCCCAGCACTGAGCTTACAAACATGCACCACCATGCCCAGCATTTTTACAGGCGTTCTGGAAGTCGAACTCAGGTCCTCCTGCTTGGAAGGCAAGCAATTTACCAACTGAGCTATCTTCCCAGCTTGCAAGTACAGGAGACAACAGATGACTGTCAGATTTAAAAGCAGGTATCTAATTCAGAGAAACATTTTCAAGAACAAATGCATTTACTATTGTATTGATTTATGTGACATATATACCAGAACTATATAAATAAATTGGGTATGCTGGCCAAACTAACATCCTTGAAATTCTTCATATCTGTATGTGATTGGAGAAGGTAAGAGCAAGAGACATGTAAAACTGAGTTGTATGCTGAATAGAAAAATAGCTCCTTGCCAGGTGTGGTGGCTCACACCTATAACCCAAGCATTTGGAAGGCCCAGGCAGATAGATTGCCATGAGTTCAAGGCCAGACTAATCTACATGGTAAGTTCAGGACAGTTTGGGCTGCAGAGTGAGAGCCTGTCTTTAAAAGAAGAAAAGATCTTGTTGGTACACACCTTTAACCCCAGCACTTGAGAGGATGAGGTAGGAGGATCACCATGAGTTTGAGGCCAGCCTCAGACAACAGTAAGTTCCAGTCCAGCCCGGGCTAGAGTTAGACCCTACCTTGGAAAAGGAAAGAAGATAAAAAAGAAAACAAGAAAGAAAAGTGAACTATTTTTTCCGTTCCCAGATGAATGTGAAGTGAGCACATCATGATTCCATCTAATGCAGAATGGGCATCTAGGCATTTTGAATGAATATCAAACAAGCATTAAAGCGTTTCAGAAAACTTTAGAAATATCACTTAGCAATAATGCTCCCTTTCCTTAGCAAATGTTCAATACTTTACTTACACTAGTTCCAGGAAAACCATCTCTCTGCCTGCTTCTCAGAGAAATTTCCATAGGCATATATGCCTACTGCATCAGCCAGTCTGGTACATCAGTTAGTCTGGCTTGCCCCCCAAACAGGTCAAGGTTTTTTTTTTTTAACTTTTTAAAAAATTTATTTTATTTATTTGAGAGTGGGGGAGGGAGAGAATAGGCACGTCAGGGCCTTCAGCCACTACAAATGAACTCCAGACACATGCACCCCCTTATGCATCTGGCTTACATGGGTCCTGGGGAACTGAACCTGGATCCTTTGGCTTTGCAGGAAAACACCTTGACTACTAAGCCATCTCTCCAGCCCAAAACAGGTAAAGTTTTGCATCTTGTTTGGTTAATAGAGCTACTTTTTTTTTTTTTTTTTTAATGGAGGGGTGTTTCTGAGAGATTATGTTGCCCAGGCTGACCTGGAATTTAAACATTTTAAGAAGCGCATGCCTTTAATCCCAGTACTTAGGAGGCAGGGGTAGGAGGAGGACTGCTGTGAGTTCAAGGCCAGCCTGGGACTACAGAGTGAGTTCCAGATGAGCCAGGGCTAGAGGGAGATCCTACCTCAAAAAAAAAAAAAAAAAAGAAAAAAAAGAAAAAAAAAGAAAAAAAAGTATACATTAGTATATCACAGAACTGACAGCAGTAGACAGGTAGCTTTTAGAAGCAGCACCAGGCATCAGAACACCTGGATCGTGGTATCATCCCTGTCATATGATCTCAGACAAATCATTCCCTTCTGTTTCCTATAAGAGGTTGAACTAGGGAGGTGGAAAGATCGCTTAGTGGTTAAAGCACTTGCCTGTAAAGTTTAACGACTCAGGTTCAATTTCCCAGTACCCACGTAAAGCCAGAAGCACAAAGTGGCACATATCACTTGTTTGCCTGACACACCCATTCTGTCTGTCTGTCTATCTCTCTCTCTGCTTGCAAATAAAAAAGGAAAGGCTAGAGACATGGCTTAGTGGTTAAGGTACTTGCCTGTGAAGCATAAAGACCCAGGTTCAATTCCCCAGTACCCACATAAACCAGATGCACAAGGTGGCACATGTGTTTGGAGTTCCTGTGCAGTGGCTAGAGGTCCTGGAGCTCCCATTTTCTCTCTATCTGCCCCCCCCTCAAATAAATAAATTAAATATATTTAAAAAAAGAAGCCTGGGATAGAGCAAGACCCTACCTCAAAACACACACATTTAAAAAAAATAGTCAAGGGCTGGAGAGATGGCTTAGTGGTTAAAGCACTTGCTTGCAAAGTCAAAGGACCCACATAAGGCAGATGTACAAGGTGGCATGAGAACAGAATTCAGATGCTCAAAGCTCAAGTAAATGCTGGGCAGGGCATGGTGGCCAGCCTATAATCCCAGAGCCCAAGAGATGGGGACAGGGGACACAGGCCAACTAGCTAGCTAGATTAGCCCAATTGGCCATCCCTAGGTTCTAATAAGAAACCCTGTCATAGTGTGCCAAACACTGGCAAGAGGAAGCTGGCTATCATTCCTATATGCCCGCCCCCAACAATACACTGCCTCCAGGAGGTTTCAATTCCCAAATTGCCACCAGCTGAGGACCTAGAATTCAGATCTCATAAGTTTATGGGAGACACCCAAATTAAACCACCACACCTATGTGCTCTTTCTGCTTGCAAGTAAACAATAAAATATTTAAAAAAATAAATGCTCGGCGTGGTGGCGCACACCTTTAATCCCAACACTCAGGAGGTAGGAGGATTACTGTGAGTTTGAGGCCACCCTGAGACTACATAGTGAATTCCAGGTCGGCCTGAGCTAGAGTGAAACCCTACCTCAAAATAATAATAATAATAATAATAATATTAATATTAATAAAGTTAGCTGGTCATGGTGGCGCATGCCTTTAATCCCAGCACTCGGGAGGCAAAGGTAGGAGGATCTCTGAGAGTACAAGGCCACTCTGAGACTACATAGTGAATTCCAGGTCAGCCTGGGCTAGAGTGAAAAACCTACCTCAAAAAACCAGTAATAATAATAATAATAAAGTTAAGGGCATCATTGGTTTTAAACAGTGATGGTGAATACCAACACAAAGACAGACTTCAGACTTCTTCCCTCTCTCCCTCCACTTATTTAATTTTGAGATGGTCTCACTATGTAGCCTGCACTGGTCTGGAACTCACTATGTGGTCCAGGCTGACTTTGACTTGAAGCAATTCTGCCTCTGCTTCTGCCTTCCAAGTGCTTGGGTTACATGTGTGTTCCACAATGACCAAGTAACAAAGGCTTTATTTTAAAAGGCCATAAATCAGTGGTTAAATCATGCCTGAAAAGAATGCTATAGATCTCACTAGCTGAACATAATGATTACATTTGAAAACGAAAACCAGTGGCCCAGTGTGGTGGCGCACACCTTTAATCCCAGCTCTTAGGACCTGGCAGAGGTAGGAGGATCGCTGTGAGTTCGAGGCCACCCTGAGACTACATAGTTAATTCCAGGTCAGCCTGAACTAGAGTGAGACCCTACCTTGAAAAACTAGAAAAAAACAAAACAAAACACCAAAACTAACCAAAATCTTCTGGGATGAAGCTGCAAAAACTAAACTCAGTAAGGACTGGATAAATTTAAGTGATGTGAATATATTTCATGTCTTTTTCAAGAGTAATCAAGCCAGAATTTTAACAATTTTCCAATGGTCCACCCTTTTAAAGTTAACTTAATAAATTTGCTGCCTTGGTGTAAAAGGAAATGCTGAACATTTCTTTGTAAATGACTGGTCACCCAAATCCTGAGTCCCTGCTGACTCTCCCCAACCTTTAAAAAACCTTTGGCTGGGCCAGAGAGATGACTTAGCTGTTAAGTGCTTGCCTGTCTGTGAAGCCTAAGGACCCCAGTTCGAGGCGCGATTCCCCAGGACCCACGTTAGCCAGATGCAGAAGGGGGCGCATGCATCTGGAGTTCATTTGCAGTGGCTGGAGGCCCTGGTGTGCCCATTCTCTGTCTCTACCTCTTTCTCTCTGTCTGTCGCTCTCAAATAAATAAAAATAAATAGCTCTCTGCTCTATATATTAAAAAAAAAGATGCGTATGTATCTGGAGTTGGTTTGCAGGGGCAAGAGGCCGTGGTGTGCCTATTCTCTCTCATTCTCTCTTTTTCTGCTTGCAAATAAACAAATAATTTTGGCGGGGGGTGGTGGTTGAGGAAGGGTCTCTAGTCCAGGCTGACCTGGAATTCACTATGTAGTCTCAGGCTGGCCTTGAACTCACAGTGATCCTCCTACCTCTACCTCCCAAGTGCTGGGATTAAAGGCATGTGCCACCATGCCCTTCTACAAATATGTATTTTTTTTATTTTTAATTTTATTTAAGAGAGACAGGAAGAGAGGCAGATAGAGAGAGAATGGGCATGCTAGGGCCTCCAGCCACTGCAAATGAACTCCAGACACATGAGCCACCTTTTATACCTGGCTTATATAGGTACTGGGGAATTGAACCTGGGTCCTTAAGCTTCACAGGCAAGCACCTTAACTCCAACCCCAAATAAATTAAAACAAAACAAAACAAAAACAACAGGACTACAACCTTCCCCCATTTCTCTATATGCTAAAACAGTGGTTTCTAATCTTTTTTTGTTGTTGTTGTTGTTGTTGTTTTCCAAGGTAGGGTCTCACTCTAGCTCAGGCTGACCTGGAATTCACTGTGTAGTCAGTCTCAGGGTGGTCTTGAACTCATGGTGATCCTCCTACCTCTGCCTCCCAAATGCTGGGATTAAAGGCATGAGCCACCACGCCTGGCCTGGTGTGTAAACATTTTTATTGAACTACTGCTATAAAATAATTTAATGTATGCTTCCAAATACATGTATGCTTGCTTATAAATTACAAAATACATTATTGTAATAACATTCTTATAATGTACACAGAGTAAAAAAGATTGCTTTATTTATTACCCCTTTAATCCCAGCACTGGGGAGGCTGACATTAGGAAGATCGCTGTGAGTTCAAGGCTACCCTGAGACTACATAGTGGAATTCCAGGTCAGCCTGGGCTACAGTGTGAGCCTACCTCAAAAAAAAAAAAAAAAAAAAAAAAAAAAAAAAAAAAAAAAGAAGAAGAAGAAGAAGAAGAAGATTAATACATATAGTGGATCTATTCATTAAGGCATCACTCTGTATACCTTATGTTTTATACTGCAGCTCCAAACAACCACCCAGCTGCTAATATTCAGCACACCAAGAGCATATCCATGGCCTTCTTCAGTAACCTTCTACCAAAGATTATATACCCAATTTCCATATCCTATGCTAATTTCTCACTTAATTTTGGAATTTCATTTAGTCTTAGCTTAATGGCTTGAATGTGAATATACTCACTGAAGATCCAGAAATTATAAGCCTTTCTATACCAGATGGTTAGGGAAAGTGTTCAGTACATAAGTGAGGATGGTCTGTTCAAAACTAAGAATTTTGACAAAACAGGAAGAATTCAGAAGCTAATACGTCATTAACTTTGCCTGTATTTCATGTCTACTATGCTGGGCATCTGGAGCTCCAAATGAAACCAACTGAATTTATTTATTTATTTTTATTTTTTATTTTTTTGGTTTTCCGAGGTAGGGTCTCACTCTAGTCCAGGCTGACCTGGAATTCACTATGGAGTCTAAGGGTGGCTTCAAACTCCTACCTCTGCCTCCCGAGTGCTGGGATTAAGGCGTGCACCACCACGCCCGGCTTGAAACCAACTGAATTTAATTCAAACTCAGAAAATAGAAAAACATGAACCAAGACAACCTTAGCCTGGAAACTCCACCTCTAGGAATCTACCAAGGAAATGATCAGAAATAAGGTGAATAGATATTTAATTTGAAGTTATATAGGGAATACTGATAAATGTCCAGTGGTAGAAGACAATCTTCATTTATTCTAGACTTGCCTTGACCTCACTATGTACTCAAGGGTGATCTTGAACTTCTGACTCTCCTGTCTCCGCCGTTACAGGCATGCACCACCATTCTCAGTTGATACAATGCTAGGGATTGAACCCAGGGCTCACACATGCTAGGCAAGCACTCAACTGATATCCCCAACCCTTCATTTTTATTTATTTTTTGGTTTGTTGAGGTAGGGTCTCACTCTAGCTTAGGCTGACCTGGAATTCACTGGAAGTCTCAGGGTGGCCTTGAACCCATGGTGATCCTCCTACCTCTGCCTCCCAAGTGCTGGGATTAAAGGCATGTGCCACCATGCCCAGACATTTTTTTAATAATACTTTTTGTTTATTTTTATTTATTTATTTGAGAGAGAGAGAGAGAATGGGTGCACCAGGGCCTCCAGCCACTGCAAATGAACCCCAGACGCATGCGCCCCCTTGTGCATCTGGCTAACGTGGGTCCTGGGGAATCGAGCCTCGAACTGGGGTCCTTAGGCTTCAGAGGCAAGCACTTAACTGTTAAGCTATCTCTCCAGCCCTACACCCGGACATTTTTATTTTTTTGAGACAAGGTCCTGCTGTATAGTTCAGGTTGGCTTTGAACTAGCAGTTTTCCTGTCTGAGACTCAGGAATTCTAGAATTATATGCATGTACCCCAATGCCTAGTAGAAGAAAATCTTTTTTATTTATTTATTTTTTATTTTTGAGGCAAGCCCAACAGACTGGCCTTTTTTTTTTTTTTAATGCAAGAGAGCAAGCGTGAGAGCAAAGTGTGAGGAAGAGAGAGAGACAGAGAGAGAGAATTGGCATGCCAGGGCCTCCAGCCACTGAAATCAAATGCCACCTTGTGTGCATGTGTGACTTTGCATGCTTGTATCACTGTGCATCTGGCTTAGGTGGGACCTGGAGAGTTGAACATGGGTCCTCAGGCTTTGTAGGCAAGCTCCTTAACCACTGAGCCATCTCTCCAGCCCAAGAATATCATTTTTAAAAATTAAGTACTCAAGGGCTGGAGAGATGGCTCAGTGGTTAAGTTGCTTGCCTGTAAAACCCAACAACCATGTAAAGCCAGGTGCACAGTGGTGCATCCAGCTGTAGTTTGTTTGCAGTGGTTGAAGGCCCTGGCATGCCCATTTCCTCTCTGTCTCCTCTCTAACTCTTTCTGCTTGCAAATAAATTAATTAATTAAAAGAAATAAGTACTGGATCAGGCATAGTGATACATGCATATAATCCCATAATCCTAGCATGCATAAGGCCAAGGTAGGAGGATTGCAACAGTTTCAAGGACATATGAGTTCCAGGCCAGCATGGGCTACAGATTTAAAAAAAAAAAAAAAAAAAAAAAAAAAAAAAGGTAATAAGTAGAAGAAAGCTGGACTTGGTGGCATATGCTTGTAATCCCAGCATTTAGGAGGGAAAGGCTGGAGGACTGCAAGTTCAAGGCCAGCCTGGGCTACAAATCAAGTTTAATGCCAGCTTGAGTTATATAAAGATACTCTATCTAAAAATTTAAAACAGGGCTAGAGAGATGGCTCAGAGGTTAAACCACTTGCTTGCAAGGCCTGACGGCCGGGATGGAGTTTGATTCCCCAGTACCTACGTAGGGCCAGATGCATAAAGTGGTACATGTGTCTGGAGTTCATTTGCAGTGGCAGGAGGCCCCATTGTGCCTATTCCCTCTCCCTGTCTCTTTCTCTCTCTCTACAAATAAATAGGTTAAAAAAAAAAAAAAGTCCAGGTGTGGAAGCAGAGGTAGTAGGATTGCTGTGAGTTCAAGGCCACCCTGAGACTACATAGTGAATTCCAAGTAGGCTTGGGTTAGAGTGAGACCCTACCTCAGAAAAAAAAAGAAAGAAAGAAAAAAAGAAAGAATAGGGCTAGAGAGATAGCTTAGCCAGTTTTGCACTTGCCTGCAAAGCCAAAGGACCTAGGTTCAATTCCCCAGGACCCATGTAAGCCAGATGCACAAGATGGTGCATGCATCTGGAGTTTGTTTACAGCAGCAGAAGGCCCTGGAGTGACCAATTTCTCTCTCTCTCTTTCTCAAATAATTTAAAATTAAAAAGAAAAATAAAGAATAAACTGGGCATGGTGGCACACATCTTTAGTCCCCGCACTTGGGAGGCAGAGGTAGGAGAATCACTGTAAATCTATATAGTGAATTCCAGGTCAGCCTGGACTACAGCAAAAAATTACCTCAAAAAACCAAAATGAATAAATAAATAAAAATAAAAATAAATAAACAAACAGGTAGTGGAATATTATGTGTAGCTATTATAATTATTTTTTGGCTTTTTGAGGTAGGGTCTTGCTCTAGCCCAGGATGACTTGGAACTCATTCTGTAGATTCAGGCTGGCCTTGAGCTCATGGTGATCCTCCTACCTCTGCCTCCCAAGTGCTGGGATTAAAGGTGTGCGCCACCACACTCAGCTGTGTAGCTATTCTTACTATGTTCTCAAGTATTTTAGGGGCTGGGAGTGTAGCTTGTGGTAAAGTGCCTGCTCAGCATGCACAAGGCCCCTTGGTTTGATCCTTAGGACCACTCAAACAAAAGATATGGGCTAGAAAGATGGCTCAGAGGTTAAAGGTGCTTGCTTGCAAAGCCTGAAATCCAGATTCAATTCCCCCAGTACCCACGTAAAGCCAGATGTACAAATCATTTGCAGTAGCAAGAGGTTCTGACATGCACATTTGTGCACACTCTCTCTCAGAAAAATAAATAAAAATATTTTAAAATATTTCTTTATTTGCAAACAAATACAGAGAGAAAAGAGACAGAGAGAATGGGCATACCAGGGCCTCTAGCCACTACAAACAAACTCCAAATGCATATGCCACTTTGTACATCTGACTTTACACTGGTACTGGAGACTTGAACCTAGGTCATTAGGCTTTGCAGGCAAGTGCCTTAACCACTGAGCCATCTCATGGACTGGAGAGATGGCATAGCACTTAAGGCACTTGCCTGCGAAGCCTAAGGACCGTGTTTGATCTTTCTCCAGATCCCACATAAGCCAGACACACAAAGGTGAGGCAAGCACAAGTTCGCACATGCCCACTAGGTGGCACAAGCACCTGGAGTTTGATTGCAGTGGCTGAGGTCCTGGTGTGCCAATTCTCTCTTGCTTAAAAAAAAGTTTTATTTTACTATGTCAAGTGAAACACAAATATATAAGGTCTTTATTAGATATTGTGTTACATATAATGTAACTGTGTTACATATAATTACATATAAATGATTTATGTATATACTAATTGAAGTGAGATATAAACAATGGCCACACTTAGATGGTATAGACTATTTTTATTTTCTTTACCATACCTTTTTTTAAAATTGTTTTTAAAATTTTTATTTTTATTTATTTATGAGACAGAGGCAGATAGAGAAAGAATGGGCATGCCAGGATCTTCAGCCACTGCAAATGAACTCCAAACACATGTGTCACCTTGCATAGCTGGCTTATGTGGGTCCTGGAGAATTGAACCAGGGTCATTTGGCTTTGCAGGCAACTGTCTTAACTGCTAAGCCATATCTCTAGCCTATCATACTTTCATAATTCTCAAATTTTCTGCAGAAAGTACATTAGTAATTTTACAATTAGGCAAAAAGTTTGAAATATTATTTAAAGTAAATATTACATACTAAAGGCATATGTATCCTATACTTGAAATTTGGAGGGCCTGAAAATGAGATAAATCTTATTCCTATAAACATTAGCCTTTGTCTGACTACAGAAGTTATCAGTTTAGGTAAATGAACCATTGTACTGAGGACTTATATGAAACAAACTTTTAATACTAAATACTAAAGTCTATTGTGAAGCACTTACTTTTTTTGTGGCAGAATTTCACTCTAGCTCAGGCTGACCTTGAATTCACTATGTTATCTCAGGTTGGCCTTGAATTTATGGTTATCCTCCTACCTCTGCCTCCCCAGTGCTGGGAGTAAAGGCGTGCGTCACCATGCCTGAAGCACTTATATTTTAAGAAAAAAAAAGTCTGTGGTTACTAAACAAAGCCACCAGGTGCCACTAGTGTTTCACAGAATGCAGTAAAATACCTTATGTGACTTAATTAACTAGGTACATGCTTTTTGCCCATTCTTGGAAAATAATAAAGGCTTAATAGACCATACCAATACACATTGTATCAAGGATTAGATTCAGGTCACAAAAGCTGAATACATTCTTTGAAACAATCTACTTGTAGAATTTTTTGTTGTTGTTTTCAAAGCAGGGTCTCACTCTAGTCCAGGCTAATTTGGAACTCACTTTATAGCCCAGGCTGGCCTCTAATTTACTCTGTAGCCCCAGGAAGGCCTTGAACTCTCAATAATCCTACTTTGGCCTCAGGTATGCGCTACCAGCCTGGTTTTACTGCTAGAATTTTTTTCCTTTTTTTTGGTTTTTGGTTTTTGAGGTAGGGTCTCACTCTAGCCCAGGCAGACCTGGAAGTCATTCACGATGTGGTCTCAGGGTGGCCTTGAACTCACAGTGATCCTCCTACCTCTGCCTCCTGGGTGCTGGGATTAAAGGTGTGCGCCACCATGCCTGGCTTATATATTTTAATTCATGTCTAATTTTGGGTCTTTTACCTATGTAAGTCACTTCATCTGAGTATTTGGGCCTCTCATCTTTGAAATATAAGGAAGCTGGGCAAAATGACTGTTTTTTTTTTTTTTCTTTCGAGGTAGGGTTTCACTCTAGTCCAGGCTGACCTGGAATTCACTATGTAGTCTCAGGGTGTCCTTGAACTCACGGTAATCTTCCTACCTCTGCCTTCCGAGTGCTGGGATTAAAGGTGTGCACCACCATGCCCGGCTTGGCAAAATGACTCTTAAATCCATTCCCATGAAGCAATTTTTCAGGGGTTTATAAAAACTATGCCACAGAATGAATCTATTTTTGCATAATGATTCTTCTAATTCAACATTTTGCAGGTATTAAAGATGGGGAACAGGCCGGGTAGGAGGATCGCCATGAGTTCAAGGCCACCCGGAGACTACAGAGTGAACTCCAGGTCAGCCTGAGCTAGAGTGAGACCCAACCTTGAAAAGAAAAAAAAAAAAAAAAGATGGGGAACAAAGGATTGTAGCACCTATGGGTACCATCATTTAATCATTTAGCATTAGTCTTGAATGTACCATAGTGTTAGGCTCTGGGGATACGAAAATGGAGATGATATGCCAGGCATGGTAGTTCACGCCTTTAATCCAAGCACTTGGGAGGCAGAGGTAGGGGGATTGCTGTGAGTTTGAGGCCACCCTGAGATATATAGTGAATTCCAGGTCAGCCTGGGCTAGAGAGAGACCCTACCTCAGAAAAAAAGAAGATGATGCTATTTCTTCCATTAGAGTTACAGTTAAATTGAGAAAGTTACAGACAAGTTATTGCAATGCAACAGGATAAAAGTAGCACATTTTAAGGAGTTGTGGCAACACAGATGAGGCAGGCACCTCATCTTCAATATGCTTCTGGTCAATCAGTTTCAGAGAACTGAATAATTCAGAGGATGAAGACCTTTCTGGAATATTTGATATTCTTCAGTGGCTATCCTTTTTGCCTCCTGGTTGTATAACCAATATGAAAATGAAATGGAAATTGTTGGGCTGGAGAGATGGCTTAACAGTTAAGGCACTTGCCAGCAAAACCAAAGGACCCAGGTTAGATTTCCCAGGACCATGTAAGCCAGATGCTCAAGGTGGCACATGCATCTGGAGTTTGTTTGCAGTGGCTGGAGGCCCTGGAATGCCCATTCTTTCTCTCTCTCTCTCTCTCTCTCTCTCTCTCTCTGGCTCTTTATCTCTCTCTCTCTAATAAGTTAAAAAAAATTAAGTAAATTGCCTAAAACACAGCAGAAAATAGATTTTTTTTTTTCAAGGTAGGGTCTCACTCTAGCTCGGGCTGACCTGGAACTTACTCTGAACTCCCAGGCTGGCTTGGAACCAATGGCAGTCCTCCTACCTCTGCCTCCCAAGTGCTGGGATTAAAGGCATGTGTCACTACCCCCAGCTTTTATTTTATTTTATTTTATTTTATTTTATTTTATTTTATTTTATTTTATTGGTACCACATTAGAAGAGATTCTCTTGTTATTCACAATATAGATATTCACACTTAGTTTCTGGTCCTACTTTCTTTCTAAATTAACTCTCCTCAATATTCTTCACTGGCTCTTTCCTCCTCTTTCCAAGATACTAAGCTCAGCTTTTCCAAACCTTTCTCAACTGGGTCATCAGCTTTAAACCTTGCTGCCTCTGTGCTCCTGCCAGTATGCCCTCATTGAGTTGAGACTCCCAAACCACAGTGTTAAGGGGCTGGAGAAGAAATGACAAAGTAAATGCCAGCCTCTGGCACCAGTCAACTTCAAAGGGCGCAAATCCCCATGTGCTTACCAGACTCTCCGTAGTAAGCTCTGGCAAATCCTGGATGGTACAGCATGGGTAATCCAGGACAGAGATGCTGCAAGATGTGGAGATAAGGACAGCCTTTAGGAGAACGGCAAAAGCAGGAAATGGCTGCCTCTGAAAAGGGCAGGAGTAGTTTCTCTCTAGCAGACTGTCCATCTTCCAATAGCTTGATGACCTAAACTGAAACTATCTACTACTGAGTAATTCTTTAAATTGGCCTCATTTTATAGATACAAAAAGAGTTGAAGCAAGTTGGGCGTGGTGGTGCCCGCCTTTAATCCCAGCACTCAGGAGGCAGAGGTAGGTGGATCACCGTGAGTTCGAGGCCACCCTGAGACTACATAGTGAATTTCAGGTCAGCCTGGGCTAGAGTGAGACCCTACCTCGAAAAAACCAAGAAAAAAAAAAAAAAGAGTTAAGGCAGAAAGAGAACCTCTTTCCTTCTTGGCCTGTCTGCTTCTTTAAGGAACAGATAAACCTAAGTGCTTTTACTCTGTCTTTATATACACGTATGAATAGTGTTCCTGGAAATGCTGCCCAAATCCATCAACTAAATGATACTCTGAGGGTATGAAGATGAAATGAAGACCTCTTGTGTCTCTCACCTGATCTTTCTGAAGGCCAAGAGCTCTGGGGATAACTTCAGAGGTTTCTTTAAAGGAACTCTGAGACATGGGCACGTTCCTGTAGCATCTAGTAGCTCAAGGACAGTTAATAGTGTCTGTTCCCAAATAGTGGGAACTGCAAGAAAGCCACAGGCACGAGTCAGGAAGCGAACTAAGGCACCGCATGGTAACAGAGACGTGGTCACGCAACAACTGGCTGTTTTTGATCTCCTTCACTAACCCAGTGCAGGATAGGACTATCTAACCTCTAATGCTCCTTCAGTCTGATACTCAACCCGATTAGTCAGTGTGGTTCTAACACAAATGTATCCGAACTCGTGTAGCTTGAAATGAGTAAAGGATATTGACAATGCAGAGGCTATAAATTTGAGCAGGGGGTTCCTTGGACCTATCTAGATTTTGAAAGTCAAAAATTCAAAAACAATTTGTTTGGCTAGAAGTCTTTATCTTTGTCCAAGAAATCTATTTATTTATTTATTTTTTTATTTATTTATTTATTTATTTATTTATTTATTTTGGTTTTTCGAGGTAGGGTGTCACTGTAGCTCAGGCTGACCTGGAATTCACTATGTAGTCTCAGGGTGTCCTTGGACTCACAGCGATCCTCCTATCTCTGCCTCCCAAGTGCTGGATTAAAGGCATGTACCACCATGCCCAGCCAAGAAATCAATTTTGGTCAAAATTCACCTAGGAGAATCAGGGTAGGAGAGGAGAGAGGTCAGTTGAGTCTACTGTTCATCATCCTAATTAACTTTTCTGGATTCTTCCATGGCTGCTAGTTCTGTATTGCCTCATTAGAACAGACATTTTTGGCTGGTTCATCCACCTATCTACCCACCACCCACTTTAAAAAGCACCACAGCAAAACAGGGGGCAGGAAATCAAGGCTGGAATTTGCTCCAATCTCCCAGTGAACTGAGTTGTAGCTCTGTAATATGGTTGGGAGAGGTATTCTCATTTATTTTAATGATGTAAAGACTATGGCTCAGAATAGCTAATGTTTTGTATGAGATTACACGGTTAGCAATGGCAGATCCAGGTCAGGAATCTAGGTCTCATGGCTTCCGGCTCCCTGGAGGGGGTGGGGTTTTAAACTTCATCAAGGATGCTACTCCAGGGAGGAATTTCAGTCAGAACTGACAGACTGATGAGATATCCCCTAACCATGTCCCTCCAGTCACCTCAAATTATAATACCTGCTGTATTACCTCTGTTTACTCTGTAAAGGAATTCTGGGTAACACTAACAGGCTACCAGTTCTACTGGAAGCAAACTAAAGAACAGGATCCTGCTGGGCATTGTGGTACATGTCTTTAATCCCAGCACTAGGGAGCCTGAGGTAGGAGGTCTGCTGTGAGTTCGAGACCAGCCTGAGACTACACAGTGAATTCCAAGTCAGCCTGGGCTAGAAGGAGACCCTACCTTGAAAAACCGAAACCAAAAAAGATAGGCTGGAGGAATGGAAAGCAATTTGTGTTCAGAGAAAATCCCGTGTTCTATTTTTACTTAAAGGATCTCATTATCATGTTAATCTTCAGAAAGTCAATCTATCTTTGTGAATTTGTCTTCTAACTGGCAAAATGAGAATAAAATTTATAATATCTCTTAGCACTGCTGAGATCAAGTAGAATAATGAATATAAAAACAGCTTATTTTTTAATTTTCAATTTGATCTACCTAAGTAAAGGTCTATTGTTATCTTTATTTATAAATTTTGTACAGTTTATAGAGCAGTGTTACTGCTCCAATTATTGCAACTCATGATTTATACTAAGATCAGAGCTGTCCAGACAAGAGGGCTGTTTTATAACAACAAAAAAATCTTCCAGGTCTTTTGGAAACAGGTCCTTTCATCACAGAAATTTCATCATTGCAGCTTCATTTCTGCAAGTCAAAACATCTATCAGCTTTCAAAACTATTGAAATATAAAACCTCTGTGAAGAGGGCAATTCATATACTCCCAAGAAGATTAAATTCAATGGGAAAGCTCTAAGAAAGGGGGGATCAGAGACACTAAAGGAAATGAAAGGTACAGAGATGTAATTTTCTCAACCACCCCAAAGTAGCCCTCTTGAAGTAAATCTGTCCAGAATCCATACCTGTTTTTAGCAGTGATGTAGGACAAGATATTTTGATTGAAGAACTTCAGGATCAAGGGGATGCAGTTGGCAAATACTAAATGTTGTGATACATATTCAAACTGAATTAAAAGATCAAAGAAAAAAGGGCTGCTTATTTGGGGGAAAATACAAAGAATGTATGAAGAACTGGGCATGGCAACGCACACCTTTAATCCCAGCACTCAGGAGGCAGAGGTAGGAGGATCGCCATGAGTTCAAGGCCACCCTGAGGCTACACAGTGAATTCCAGGCCATCCTAGGTTAGAGTGAGACCCTACCTCAAAAAAAGAAAAAAAAAAAAAAAAGAGTATGTATAAAAAAATGGCAAGGAAGTGCAAATGCAGCATATCTATATATGCACTATATCTACGTGGCCCACTATGTTACCAGTCTTCCTGTCTCTGAACTGTGGGTGTTCATCTTCCCAGTTCAACCGACTTGCTGGTTGATAATCAGCAGTGTATACTATGCTACAGGCTCCTAACCAAAACCACAAAGTCAGCAGACTAAAAAGAAAAACAAACTCCAAATAAATAGAACTGCTGTGAGCTCTGTTCCTAAGCTCAACAGGAAAGCAAGGCTCCCTGAGGGACAGGTTTTCCATATTAAACCTCTGCCTCATAATGTTTCAGCTGCGATTGATGAGGCAGGAACAGGTGCCATGAACTGTTGGCAACAGCTGGCATCACTCAGTCAGGCTGGAGACAGCACATAATAAGCAAATGAATGGAATGTAGACTCCAGCGCTGGTCTGGTATGACATAACCTTTAAGACTTAGAATATCTCTGTATTAACGAATGAATGAACAAGAGCCAACAGACACTGCACTGAGAAGTCCAAAATGTCTTTGGTGGGATAGAGAGCAGGAGATGAGAGCTCTAGTTTTCTCTTTTGAGTCCATATGGGGTTTGTGTCCAGGAAGACCTAGTGGTCAAAAGAGCAGTGTCATAGGGTTAGTCACCCTGGATTTTGCTCAAGATATACTTTGGGCACCAGAAATAGCTTGTCTCAAGATCAAGAATCTAGAATGCTGAGGCAGTATAGAAACAGGGGTGAAAAGACAACTTAAAAAAAAAAGCGTAGTTTTAAAGCTGGAAGTGGTGGTGCACACCTTTAATCCCAGCACTCAGGAGGCAGAAGTAGGAGGACTGCCATGAGTTTGAGGATACCCTGAGACTACATAGTGAATTCCAGGTCATCTCCGAGCTAGAGAGAGACCCTACCTTGGAAAACAACAACAACAACAACAAAAGTAGTTTTGGGCTAGTAAGATGGCTTAGTGGTTAAGGCACTTGCCTGCAAAGCCTAAGGACCCAGGTTTGATTCCCCAGATACACAAGGGGATGCATGCGTCTGGAGTTTGTTTACAGTGGCTAGAGGACCTGGTGCACCCATTCTCTCTCCCTCTATCTCTGAAATAAATAATAAAATATTTTTTAAAAGACTGTAGTTTTGGGTTTGGAGAGATGGCTTAGTAGTTAAGGTGTTTGCCTGCAAAGCCAAAGGATCCCGGTTCGATTCTACAGGACCCACGTAAGCCAGATCCACAAGGGGCGCATACATTTGGAGTTTATTTCCAGTGGCTTGTGGCCCTGGTGTACCCATTCTCTCCCTCCCTCCCTCTCTCTCTCTGTCTCAAATAAATAAATAAATAAATTTTTAAAAATTGTAGTTTTAAGCCAGGCAAGGTGGCACATGCCTTTAATCCCAGCCCTTGGGAGGCAGAGGTAAGAGGATTGCCATGAGTTTGAAGCCACCCTGTGACTACAGAGTGAATTCCAAGTCAGCCTGGGCTACAGTGAGATCCTACTTAAAAAAAAAAAAAAAAAAAAAAAAAAAAAGAGAGAGAGAGAGAGAGAAAGGGAGAAAGAAAGAGAGAAAGAAAGAAAGAAAACTGTAGTTTTAGATGTATTAGCTCCATGTGATCAGAAAGAAGTAGCCACATGGCAGCAAGCTAAGCTGCCCTCTGCTCCTGTATATGGGGTTAGAGGTGGGGAATCAGCTTGTGCCATAACCACTTCCCTCTTCTGCTTACTATTTTCTCCGTGGAAGCTAACCCAGGGTATTTTTCACAGCTCCAGGCACAGGAGCCAAAGCATACCCCACTATCAAATGATGGAAAGCCTTTTCAAGTTTGTGCCATGCCCAGGCTGTCAGGCCTCACCCACACTGACACATGTGGGGGTTGGGGGCAAGGCCCAGCAAGCCATCACCCATTTAGCTATTGATCCACACCCTGCTGACCAAGAGAAACACTCATAAGCCACATCATAGTGGAAAGAGGGAACACTGTCTGCTACCACCCCTACTCTTCCCCGTCTTTTCCTCTTAACTTGTTTTTATTTCTTTGACAGAGAGAAAAATGCAGACAGAGACACAGAGAGATAATGGGTGCACCGGGGCCTTCAGCCACTGCAAATGAACTCCAGACGCATGTGCCACTATGTGCATGGGTTCTGGGGAGTTTGAACCTGGGTCCTTAGACTTCACAGGCAAGTGTCTTAACTGCTAAGCCACCTCTCCAGCCCTCCTCTTAATTTTCTTTAAAAAAATTATTTATTTATTTATTTAGAGAATGAGAAAGAGAAAGAGGAGAAGATACAGAGAGAGAGAATGGGTGTGCCAGGGCCTCTAGCCACTGAAAACGAACTCCAGATGCATGCGTCCCCTTGTGCATCAGGCTTTATTTGGGTACTGGACAATTGAGCCTGGGTTCTTTGGCTTTGTAGGCAAGCTCCTTAACCACTAAGTCATCTCTCCATCCCCCTTCCTCTTAATTTTTAAAAATATTTTTATTTATTTATTTGTAAGTAGAGAGAAAGAGAAGAGAAACAGAGAGAATGGGTGTGCCAGGGCCTCCGGCTGCTACAAATGAACTACAAATGCATGTACCACTTTGTGTATCTGGCTTTACGTGGGTACTGGAATTGAACCTGAGTTGTTAGGCTTTGCAGGCAAGTGTCTTAAACGCTAAGCCATCTCTCCAGCCCTTTAAAAAATATTTTATTTATTTATTTATTATTTTTTTGGGGGGGGTGTTCAAGGTAGAGTCTCACTCTAGCCCAGGCTGACCCGGAAATCACTATGTAGTCTCAGGGTGACTTCAAATTCATAGTGATCCTCCTATCTCTGCCTCCCAAGTGCTGGGATTAAAGGCATGTGCTACCATACCCAGCCTATTTATTTATTTCATAGAGAAAGAGAAAGAGAATGGGCATCTGGCTTATGTGGGTTCTGTGGAGTCAAATCTGGGTCCTTAAGATTAAGATTCACAGGCAAGTGGCTTAACCACTAAGCCATCTCTCCAGCTCCCCTTTTCCCTTAATTTTATTTGAAAGAGAGAGAGAATGGGTATACCAGGGTTTCTAGTCACTGCAAGCGAACTCTAGATGCATGGGCACTTGGTACATCTGGCTTATGTGGGTACTGGGGAATCGAACTTGGATCCTAAGGCTTTATAGGCAAGAATCTTAACCACTGAACCATATCTCACCCCCCCCCCTTTTTTTTGAGGCAAGCCCAACAGACTGGCCTTTTTTATTTTTTCTGTAAGAGAGCAAGAAACTGAGAGAGACAGTGAGAGTGTGAGAGAGGATTGGCATGCCAGGGCCTCCAGCCACTTCAAGCAAACTCTAGATGTATGTGTTCCCTTGTGTGCTTGCATTACTGTATGTCTGGCTTACGTGGGACCTGGAGAGTCAAACATGAGTCCTTGGGCTTCACAGGCAAGTGCCTTAACCACTAAGGCATCTCTCCAGCTCTTTTTAAATTAATTTTATTTATTAATTTTTAAAATATTTATTATTTATTTGAGAGAGAGAGAGAGAGAGAGAGAGAGAGAAGCAAATAGAGACAGAGAGAGAGAGAGAGAGAGAGAGAGAGAAAATAGGCATGCCAGGGCCTCTAGCCACTGCAAATGAATTTCAGATGCATGTGCCATCTTGTGCATCTGGCTTATGTGGGTCCTAGGGAATCGAACCTGGGTCCTTTGGCTTTGCAGGCAAGTACCTTAACTGCTAAGCCATTTCTCCAGCCCTAATTTTATTTATTTATTTATTTATTTATTCTCAATTTTTATTAACATTTTCCATGATTATCAAAAATATCCCATGGTAACACCCTCCCTCCCCCCACTTTCCCCTTTGAAATTCCATTCTCCATCATATTCCCTCCCCATCCCTATCAGTCTTTTATTTTGATGTCATGATATTTTCCTCCTCTTATGGTGGTCTTGTTTAGGTAGTGTCAGGCACTGTGAGGTCATGGTTATCCAGGCCATTTTATGTCTGGAGGGCCTAATTTTATTTATTTTTAAAAACCACTTATTTATTTATTTGCAAGGAGAAAGAGAGAAAAAGGATGCACCAGGGTCTCCTGCCTCTGTAAATAAACCCCAGATGCATGTACCACTCTGTGTATCTGGCTTTACATGGGTACTGGGGAATTGAATCTGGACCATTAGGCCTTGCAAGCAAGCTCCTAAACCACTAAGCCATCTCTCCAGCCCTTATTCTTTCATTCTGTTGCTCTTCCCTACTCATTCCTCTCTTTTATTTTCTTTTTTATTTTTTTGGCTTTTCAAGGTAGGGTCTCACTCTAGTCCAGGCTGATCTAGACTTCACTATGTAGCCTCAGGGTTGCCTTGAACTCACAGAGATCCTCTTATCTCTGCCTCCAGAGTGCTGGGATTAAAGGCCTGCGCCACCAGGCCCGGCTCCTTGACCTACCTTTCTTTCTTTCCTTGCTTCCTTCCTTCTTCCCTCCCTCCCTTTCTCTCTTTCTTTCTTTGAGGTAGGGTCTCACTCTAGTACAGGCTGACCTGGAATTCCCCATGTAGTCTCAGGGTGGCCTTGAACTCATGACAATCCTCCTACCTCTACCTCCAGAGTGCTGGGATTAAAGGTTTACACTGCCACGCCTGGCTCCTTGACTTAATTACTTTCTTTCTTTCTTTTCTTTTCTTTTTTTTTTTTTTTTTTGAGGTAGGGTCTCACTCTAGTGCAAGCTGACCTGGAATTCCCCATGTACTCTCAGGGTGGCCTTGAACTCATGATGATACTCCTACTTCTGCCTCCCAAATGCTGGAATTAAAGGCATGCACCACCACGCATGGCTACCTTGACTTTTCTTAACTTTTATTTCCTCTTCTATAAAACAGGAATAGGGCTGGAGTGGTTAAGGCACTTGCCTGCAAAGCCAAAGGACCCCAGTACTCAGGTAAAGACAGATGGACAAGGTAGCATATGTGCCTGGAGTTTGTTTGCAATGGTTAGAGACCCTGGTGCTCCCATTCTCTATCTGCCTCTTTCTATCTCTCTGTTTTTCTCTCTCTCTCTCTCAAATAAATAAAGTACTTTTTAAAATATAGGAATAAAAAATTATATCTGAAATGTCAGAAAAGTACTTCACGTATAGAAAAGAGTGGTCAATATTCCCCCACCTTTTCTTGAATGTTTCAATTCAGACTTGCATTTCTTCAAAACTAGTTGGGAGCATTCCTAAGAATTCTTAGCTATAATCCTGAGCTAACTTACAAAGGACAAGGACATCTGTATCCTTCCAAGACAGTTCCTCACATCCCATTACATATTCCTACCCCAAACTCATGAAACAAGCAGCTGGCCTCAGTAAGTGAGGACAAAGAAAAGGCAAAGCGATGCTCAGTGGGACTACGGAGGGCCTCCGTGTTGCCCAGGGGCCGGGGGTCTGGTGCAGCGTGCGCAGAGGGAGCTGCTCACCTGGTAGATGTGGTTGAGTTTAAAGTGTTTGAGGAGTAGCAGGAGCAGGGCAGAGATACTCTTCACGATGATCTCCTTATGCCTGTTCACATCGATGCCCAGCTTCATGCTCTGGAGAACAGTGATGCTACAACAAAGAGGAAGCGTCAGCGTGGAGGCGGCTTTGGAGGGAGGCCTACAAGGACCCAGGTATTTGGATCAGATATAAATATATGAGACAGCCGGAACCTTGGAAACCTGAATTTCTGTGCTCAAGAAACCTTCAGAGTTTCCATTTATGAAACTGTCTGGGGAAAAGCTATACTGATCTCCTTGTTGCTGTCTCTCTTAGGCATGCTCATCCAGTAGCAGTGGATGCCTGGGGTAGAAACCCTGGAAGCCGGTCACTGGCACCGAGGTCATGTGCTAGACCTCGGTTCTGAGCTACGTATCACTCAGTAGAGAGCCCTGCAGCAGAAAGGAGGTTCAGGTATGAAAGAGAGATTTCTTTAAGGACAATTCTTATAGGTATAACAAAGTGGGGTGGGACAGAGGGCCTGCAGACAAGATGCTGGTGCCCAGCAGCTGCCCCAGTGGAAGCACTCACGGCATCTCTTCAGGCAGAACATCTGCCAGGATGTTGATAGAGTCCGTCTTCGCCTTGGAGGTGGGGGCTGCAGCCAGCAGGATCTTAAGTAGAGCAATCTGGGAGGCGGAAACAGAGAAAACCCGCTCTTCCTATCCCACTCAGCAAGACAGTGATTCTTCCAAACCTTACTAGTGCAGTAGAAGTGTTTCAAAGCCTTTCTCTAAGACTTTCCTTCAGTGACCAAGTCCCGCCAGCATCCGGAAGTACAGATGCTCATCCTGAGGCCTGCCAGTGAGGTTAGGGAGGAAGCTCATGGGCTGTTTTGCTTCAGGACTGCTCTTTCCAAAGGGGAGGCCAGAAGGACCAAAGAGTATTCACAGCATATGCCTAGAAATAAGTGAGAGAGAGAAGCCCAACACTCTTCCCTCTTTTCCTCCTAAGAGTGTTATTACTACTAGAGGCTACCTAGGATACGACAAAGCCAGAACTCAAGACAGAGGTACTTACCTAGGAGGAGGGGCACTAATGCATCAGGTATGACCCCACCTTATTACTCCCCTCCCCGAAAAAACAAGGAAGAACAGCGCCTTCACAAGAGCCCTGAGGTAAGCTCGGAACTACAAGTCTGAGAATGCTTTGCTCAAGGTGAAAAGGCTCACAAAATAAGCTCAAATGATGGCTAGCTTGCCTGTAGTGGCTCTCAATTGTCTGTTCCTCTTAGCAGAGAAGGGCAGCCCTGGTCCAGCCATATCCTTACCATGTACTGGGGGAGACTATACAGCATGCCCTGGTAGAGGATTTCACATGGGGTTTCGGGTACCACCTCTTCTCCCTGTTGCAGGAAACACAGTTTGTTCAGGCTACTTTCCACATAACCAAAGGCTGTATTTTCTTGCTTGTGAGGGACAACATAAACACAGCACTAAGCTAGCAGTCAATCCTAGGATGCTATCCTCCCTATGTATAATGACTCCTTGAATGACCTTGGATGAGTGACCTTTGCGAATCCTAGTTATCTAGTAGGATCAGTGGGATGGTCTAGATGACCTCTGAGGGCTTTTCCAGTCTCACAATCTATAATTCTGGCTTTGCCATTTTATGTAATGAATCCAGAATTATTCTCTCTGTATCACATGCTGAAACAGGACTCAGAACTCCAATCTAAGAGTTGGCTCATAACCATTGCTTTGCTAGACAAATAAAAAAGAACTATCCTGGGGTACTCATGAGTTTAACTTGGCCGATAGGTGCACCTGAAAAATTGGAACAGACACCCTACTCAGAGACACCTCCCATGGTGTAGATTTGAGATCAGAATGCTCTGTAAGCTAGGGAGGATGAAGAAAAAGGTTTAATAGGGAGGGTTAGTAAGACAGTTATATAACTTAAGGCCGGAGAAACAAGAGAAATATTAGCTAGAACGCTTTCAAATGAATGGAAACTATTTTCTTCCTCCTCCATTATCCCCACTAACATCGTTTTATTGTAGGGTCTCACTCTAGCTCAGGCTGACCTGGAATTCACTATGTAGTCTCAGGGTGGCCTCGAACTCATGGTGATCCTCCTACCTCTGCCTCCCGAGTTCTGGGATTAAAGGCGTGCGCCACCACACCCAGCACTCTTGAACTCAGTATGATTTTCCTACTTAGCCTCCTGAGTGCTGAGACTAAAAGCGTGAGCCACCATAATCGGCCTGGGGTGTTCTTACTCTTCTTCTCTGGCTCCTTTCCAGACTTATCCAACTCTCAACATGCTGGTTTGCCTCAGGGCTTTGTCCTGGGTTCCATTCTTTTCTGTCACTCCCCCCTGGGTTCTCTTAACCATGTCTGTGGCTTCAAATGCGGTCTATAAATCAATGACTCTTGAATTTCTCAAAGCCAACAGTCTCCCTAGAGCTCTAGCTAATTGCCTGGAAGCTCTGTATGGGTACTTAGTGGACTTCTAAGACTTAGTATGACTGAAGCAGAACTCTTAGAATCCCTTCTCATTTTGGCAGTGATGCTTACTGATTTCTCTCTTTGCTGCTGTTTCTTTTTGTTTGTTTTTTTTTTTGAGATAGGGTCTCACTCTAGCCCAGGCTGGCCTGGAATTCACTATGTATTCTCAGGGTGGCCTCCAACTGATGGTGATCTTCCTACCGCTGCCTCTCGAGTGCTGGGATTAAAGTCGTGCTCCAAAATGCCCAGCTCTCTCTGCTTCATTATGTACAACTAATTGAACTGCAAGCCTTTCCAGTTACACCTTCAAAATATAACCCAAATCCATGCACTTGCCCCATCTTCACAATCACTACCCTAGTCTAAATCACTGTCACCTCTCACTTTGACTGTTTCAAGATGGCTCAGTGTTTCCCCTCTTTTGTGTTCCATTAAAAACCACAGATCAAGGCCGGGTGTGGTGGCGCACGCCTTTAAGCCCAGCACTTGGGAGGCAGAGGTAGGAGGATCACCATGAGTTCGAGGCCACCCTGAGACTACATAGTGAATTCCCGGTCAGCCTAAGCTATAGAATGAGACCCTACCTCAGAACAAACAACCATAGATCAGGGACTGGAGAGATGGCTCAGAAGTTAAGAAACTTGCTTGCAATGCCTAACAATCTAGGTTCAATTCCCTAGTACCCATGTAAAGCCAGATGCATATGAAGTTTGTTTCCAGCAGCTAATGGGGTGCCCATTCTCTTTCTCTTTGCAAATAAATAAAAATATTAAAAAAAAAAATCATAGCTCAGCCGGGTGTGGTGGCGCATGACTTTAATCCCAGCACTTGGGAGGCAGAGGTAGGAGCATCACCGTGAGTTTGAGGCTACCTTGAGACTACATAGTGAATTCCAGGTCAGCCTGAGCCAGAGTGAGACCCTACCTCGGAAAACGAAAAAAAAAAAAAAAAAAAAAAAAGAGTTCAATATCTCTCCCCTGCTTAAAATCTCCAAGGACTTCCTTTTACACTGTGACTCAACTTTAAGCTCTCTACCTTTGCTAACATATCCTATGTTAAGCGTCCCCAGGCTACTTGTCTGACTTCATTTCTATAAACCCACCCATCCCCCCACCATGCTCCATTACTTCTGTAAGCAAGAGCCTTTAACCACTGAGGCATCTCCCCAGCTCCCTTTACCCTAGTACAATCTTCTTTCACTACATCTTGCACTCTCTGCCTGCCCTCCTCTTCTTAAAATTTTTCTACTTGGCATTTCCTCTGAGGTTCCTATGGCTGGTTCCTTTCTAGACCTCATTTTTTGGCTTAAATGTCACCTTCTCAGAGGTCTACTTATTCTAGCTGCTAAATTTAAAGTAGCCTACAGATGTTTCTATTATGTTATCCTATTTATATTATCTCCACTGGATCTACCATTCTGTGATAGTCTGATTTATTTTCACTTTTTTTTTTAATATATTTTTGAAATGGGGGGATGAGAGAGAATGGGCATGCCAGGGACTCTAGCTACTGCAAACAAATTCTAGATGCATATGCTACCTTGTGCATCTGGTTTACATGGGTGTTCTAGGGACCTGAACTGGGGTTCTTTGGGTTTATAGGCAAGCACCTAAATAGCTAAGCCACCTCCCCAGCCCTTACTTTCACTTTTTTTTTGTTTTGTTTTGTTTTTCAAAGTAGGGCCTCACTTTAGCTCAGGCTGACCTGGAATTCACTCAGTAGTCTCAAGGTGGTCTTGAACTCTAGGCAATCCTCCTACCTCTGCCTTCTGACTGCTAGGATTAAAGGTGGGTGCCACCATGCCCAGCCCCACATCTGGCATTTTTTAATGTAGGTTCTGGGAATTAAACTTGTGTCTTCATGCTTGAAAGGCAAGCACTTTACCAACTGAACCATCTTCCTAAGCCTACTTTATTACAGTGTGGTAGTTTCGTCTTGCATGGCACACAGTAAGAGCCTAACAAACTGAATCAATGATGCACACGTGCTCTGTGACAGCACTGCACACAGAGTCTTCCCTCCTCCTGTATGCAGGAGCTCCTGACTCACCAAAGACATGGGGCACTTCTCCAGCTCCTCTTCATTCTTGATCTGCACATCTGCGATGGAGATATACTTGTGCTGGCAAAGACAAGAGACATCAGCAAGGGCTGAGAGCCCAAGTCACAGGTATACCAGTCTCTCTCTTTTAAAAAATATTTTATTTTTGTTTATTTATTTGAGAGACAGAAAGAGAGAGAGAAAATGTCATGCCAGGACCTCCAGCCATTGCAAACGAACTCCAGATGCATGTGCCACCTTGTGCATCTGGCTTACGTGGGTCCTGGAGAATTGAGCCTAGGTTCTTTGGTTTCGCACCCAAGTGCTTTAGCCACTAAGCCATCTCTCCAGCCAACCAGTCTCTTAACTTGCTCATAGGAAATATTAAATCTTTGAAAGCAAATCTTTGAAAGTGCTTTCTTTTCTCGCCTTCTTTCTTTTCTTTTCTTTTCTTTCTTTTTTTTTTTTTTTTTTTGTTTTGTTTTGTTTTTTTGAGGTAGGGTCTCACTCTAGCCCAGGCTGACTTGGAATTCACTATGTAGTCTCAGGGTGGCCTTGAACTCACAGAAATCTTCCTACTTCTGCTAGGATTAAAGGCGTGTGCCACCATGCCCAGCTTTTTCTAATTTTTTAAAGGTAAAGTCTCAATTTAGCAGGCTGACCTGGAAACCCACTCTGCAATCGAGGCTAGCTTTAAACTCATGGGAACCCTCCTACCTTAGCCTCCCAGGTGCTGGGATTATAGGGATGGGCCACAATACCCAGCTCAAAGTGTTTTTTAAACAGTGTTTCTATATATTACATGTTTTCATGTATATTGAATACCAGAAATTACCCAAGTATTTTCTTCAGGTAAAGAGCCAGGGAAAGCCAAGGACAGGCCTTTGCCCCTAGACTACCTGGAGAGGTTTGTTTGTTTTGTTTTTTGAGGTAGGATCTCACTCTAGCCCAGGCTGACCTGGAAGTCACTATGTAGTCTCAGGGTGGCCTTGAACTCATGGCATCCTCATACTTTTGCCTCCTGAGTGCTGGGATTAAAGGTGTGCGCCACCACGCCTGGCTCCTGGAGAGTTTTGATGTGCATGCATAGATATATGGAATGATGACTTCATGCTCTTTGTGATCATACATGTAATGGATATAGAGCAGACTCCTACCTAATCCTGGGCCAATGAAGAGAGAAAAAAGCAAGAAATGGGAAAATAAACAGACAGAAGAATAGAAAGAAGGAAAAGGAATGAAAGGAAAAATTTTTTTTCATCTACATGAATGTAGGAAACTGATTTAGTAGAGATAAGCCAATTTGGCCAAAGGGTCTGCAGGAGAGATGAGAAAGTCCTCAATGTGCCTGGTAGAAGAGCTCCACCAGTGCCCAAGATGCTAGTAACTGAACTGCCTTCATGGCTCCATATCACTGAAAACTGAAAACCCACTCTGGTCACCTGCTTTAGGGTCTTCACGCTCTCGTGGATGGGTCTAGGTAATCCAACCAAGGTGTCTGTGTCCCTGTGAAAGGCCAGAAACAGTAGATTATAATTTTTGAAGGAAGAGAAAAATAATTATGCACTGTGGAGTCACAGGAGTGATGTGTCACTTTAGCATGTACCCCTGGTAACCTGGAACTTCCTTAGGGTGACAAAAATACCAATATACAGAAATGATCCTGAAAATTAGGAGATGTATATATCTCTTGGGGACTTGCTTGGTCTGGGGTGATGGTTCCTACTAAAAGTAGTACGTAGCCCAATGATTTTTGTTGTTGTTTTGTTTTGTTTTTCGAGGCAGAATCTCACTCTAGCTCAGGCTGACCTGGAATTCACTATGCAGTCTCAGGGTGGCCTCAAACTCACAGTGATCCTCCTACCTCTGCCTCCCAAGTGCTGGGATTAAAGGCATGCGCCACCCACCACGCCTGGCTTCCAACGATATTTTTGACAGTGAAATCTCAGTAACAAAGCCTTCTGGTTTTATAAGGCCAGTGAGAAGGATAACCACTTTTGAGCATACAGCCACTTACTGTCCCAAGGTGAAGCCAATGAACTTGTTCCTGCTTATCTCCAAGAAGTGCTCAATGTCCTTCTGTCTGAGATGATGGTGGACAGACCAATGCCAGCAAAGGGAAAAAGACAAACAGACCTTGTGAGAGAGAACTTTTCAGGGCTCCTGCTCCTCCAACTGGAAGATTTAGAGTAGTGGGAGAAGACAGCAATGAACAGAAGGGACTCCAAACCTAGAAGTCCTGACTGCTAGGCCATGGTAATGAACACTGAATACACAGACTACTCCATTCTGGATTGTCAGTGATTTCAGCCCCGGAGCTCAGGGTCCCTGGTGCTATATTAAACCTACCTGACCTTTGGAGCCCAGGGAAGGCCCTTGGGAAAAGCCACCCGTTCAGCGGAGAGGGGTGCCTCTGAGGGTGGAGGAGGCACCAGAGGGTCCTGCTCAAGCAGGTCTAATTCTCCGTCCAAGGTTTGTTCTCCATCACCAGCAGACTCTTCTTCCTCCGTGGCTGGCTCCTCAGTCTTGAAGAGATCCCTTTCATTGTAGATGTCCAGGCTGTCCTGCTTCGTGAGGAGTTGCTGGGGAGTGGGGGGAGGGGAGAAATATGGAGAGGTCTCACCCTGGGCAATCATGTCTAAATCCATTTTCTCTTCACAGGCTTCCAAACTTCAGAAAACATGAAGCTGGAACCCAGTTCCGATGAGATCATCCCATTTCCAATCTCAACCTTATAACCCACTGGACTCAGTCCTAGGACAAGCAGCTCTTAGGCAACCATGAAAACGGCTGGGAGACAGAGTACAGATAATCCCAAAGTCAGTTGCTTAGCTTTCAGAAAACACTAATGCCTTCTCCCAGTCCCCAGCACTTTCTTTTCTAATTATGCTCTGCTTAGGTGAACATTTAATTCATTTATCTTCTATGAGCATATACCAGCTGGCCGACTGAGGAAGAGGATGACAGGAGCTTGCTGCTAGGCAGAAGGAAGCAAGCTTGGAATGTTAAATCTTATTGCAGAAAGAAAAAAATAATGATTGGACAGAACTAGGCCAAAAAGTTAACAGTCACTGCTGCGGGTTGTTAAGATTGTGGGTGATTTTTCTCACTTCACCACATTTTTATATTTGTTCCAAATTTTCTACAATGAGTAAGCAAAAAAAAAAAGTAAATAAATCAAGGTTTTTTTTTTAAAAACCACATTATGCAGGGTGGTGGCACACTCCTTAAATCCCAGCACTCAGGTAGCTGAGTAACAGGATCCATATAATTTCAAAACCATCCTGGGGTTACAGAGTGAATTCCAGGTCAGCCTGGACTAGAATGAGACCCTGACTCAGAAAAAAAGGGGTGAGGTGCTGGAGAGATGGCTTAGCAGTTAAGGTGCTTGCCTGGGAAGCAAGCCTAAGGATCCAGGTTCGATTCCCCAGTCCCCATGTAAGCCAGCTGCACAAGGTGGCACATGTACCTGGAGTTTGTTTGCAGTGGCTGGAGACCCTGGTGCACTTATTCTCCCTCTCTCTCTTAAATACATACATACATTCACTTTTTTTAAAAGCCAAAAAAAGTCATGCTGTATATAATGTAGACTAGATTACTATGTATGATTTTTTTGGCCCTATCATCCTTAGTTGGTAAACTCAGGCAGGTGAGTTCATGATAATGTGGCCATGTCTCAGTGTAACTATTTTGGACTTTTCAGAACTATACACTATACTTTGAACTCCAGCCAGTTATCTCCCAAATGTAAGCTAGTTGCCCAGGGCCAGCCAGAATATGGCTGGCTGAGAAGAAACCTTGCTGCCGAGATAATGGTAAGTGATTCACTCCAGATATGTGGATTTGCTGGGAGGCCTGTTCAGGGTCCCTATACCCAGAATTCTAAGCTAATTCATGTTTAGGATGCCAAGGAACTCATCACTGAGGTTTAAGCCAATAAGATATGCTTATGTGATGTGTTCCATCAAGACAGGTCAGCAGCCTATGGTGGATAGGGGATGGAAGCCAAAGTATAGACCTACGATTCAGGCTGGAGACAGGGCCAACCTGAAGGAGGAGCCAGGTCATTTGCCACCCTTTCCTACTATATCCAAAGCAGCTTAGCACCCTGACTACTGACCAGCCAGTATCCCAACACTACTGTCTGCTGCAGTCCATACCCTTCGAGAACCACGGCGGCCTCGCAGCTTGGAGGGTGGTGGTGCCAGCTGAGATTCCCCCAGGTCAAGTGTGTACGAGGGCGGGGAGGCGGCTCGCATGCTCTTCACCACCTGGATACTGTCCTCAGCCAGTGGAGGCAGACCCAATTCTGCCCGCTTCTGTATTTTGAGAGCCTGGAGATGCTCAAATCCCCCAAGGGTAAACTAAACAATGCAAAGGAAAGGGGAAGAGGAGAGAAAGGAGCAGTTAGAGAGCAAGGTCAGGGATGGATAGAAAGAAGAGCCTCAATATCAAATCTCCACAGACTCCTTCTGGAACAAGAAAGCAAAAAACAGGGAGGAGCAAAGGTGATTACGATCCCAGTTTGAGGAATTCTGGGATCAGAATAAAATAAAGCATTATTTACTGATCCAGGGCTGGAAATAGCACCAGGCATTAGAAAAGGGGTACCTAGGGAACCTCTACTGAAAAGAATCCTCTCCCTCTATTTATTATTTCACTCTTGTCTTGAGACAGGGTCTCACTTATGTAGCTGAACTTCTAATCCTCCTGCCTCAGCCTCTTGAATGCTGGTTTTATAGATATGAGCCATATGCCCAACACAACATCCAAATGGTATGATCCCCCAGAGTCACATAATTTCCTCTGTAGCCAAGAAGCAGTTCACTCTATGAGGTCTGCTTGGAGGGTATGTCGTTCACCCAGCCTCGTGGGATGGGAACCAGAGATGGGAGTCAGGGGGAGCCTGTGGGATGAAAGATCAGATAGAACAATAAGTAACAAAACTATAAGTACATACTTATAAGGACCTCATAAAAAATAAGCAACTACATCTGCTATGGAAGGGAAGGCAGGCACTAGCCTAACATTTTAGAGCTTCATAAACTGAGACACAGAGTTGCCTGAAGTTCCTTAGTATAAGCAGAGACAGATCTAATTTACAGGCAGTGTTCTTTCCATGAAACATCTGCTCCGTCTGCTCCACCAGCTCCACTGACAGTCCCAACTCATAGAGCGGCACCTCTCATCTATCCAACAGAAACCGAAACTTGCAAGTCGGGCGTGATGGTGCACGCCTTTAACCAGACTCAGAAGGCAGAGGTAGGAGGAAGCAGAGGCAGGAAGACTGTCAAGAGTTTGAGGCTACCCTGAGACTACATAGTCAATTCTAGATTAGCCTGGGCTAGAGCTAGACCCTACCTCGAAAAAACAAACAAACAAATAAATAATTACTAACTAACTAAGTAAAAAGAAACAGAAACATGCTTTGACACATGACATCTGATGTCTCTAGCAGGGCAGGGCATCTCTGCCCCTTCTAGTTACCTGTCAGCTAGTGACTGCCCTGTTCTGCTGTCTGGCTCCGGCTCTTAGAATCAGACTAGAAGGAGCTGATCCAATGAGATGGAGATGAGAAGGATCAGCCACTTACCATGACCACCTTCCAGAGGAGAAGCAGAACCTTTTTTATTGGAAAGTGGGGGGCCATGCCACTGCAGAACTTGGTAACCATGGAGAACAGCAGCAGAGCAAAAGGCTCCTCATGATGTGTGGAGAAGCCTGGGACACAAGAAGCAAATGAGAAAGTGAGCCTGAAGCAGGTGAAGTTCGGCCCTGGGGTCGCTAGTTCTGGAAACACCTAGGAAGACACTCACCCACCTGAAGAACTCAGGAGTCCTTGCTCTAGAAAAGAAGGCATAGTGAGCCTCCAGAGGAAAGCCTCTCAGAAGTAGGAGACAGGCCATGGAGGATGTAAAATGGCATGGCTCCCAGAGGTTAGGGTGATGTTTTGCGGATTAATACCAAACAAGACGTTAACAGTAATGGTAGGGTTTTCTGTTTGGGCTGTGGGAGTCAAAAGTATTTCATGGATCATTTTTTTACTTTTATTTATTCACATCAATAAACATATTCTAAAAAATATAATTGGGGCTGGAGAGATGGCTTAGCAGTTAAGGTGCTTGCCTGCGAAGCCTAAGGACCCAAGTTCAACTCTCCAGATCCCACGTAAGCCAGATGCACGAGGTGATGCAAGCATGCAAGGTTGCACATGTGCACAAGATGGCACACGTATCTGGAGTTTGATTGAAGTGGCTGGAGGCCCTGGCATACCAATTCTCTCTTTCTCATAAAAAAATTACAAAAAAAAATTATTTGCTTTTCTGTCCTATACCATTCAGATGGCCACATCAACTTACATTTGATTTGAGCTCTGGCTCAGTTTTCAAGGTGATTCAACTCATGTGTTCATGTGAGATACATGATGTAATAGGAGAGGGGCTATCCCCATGTCCTAACCAATGAAACCAAGGCATAGTGAAGTTATATGACTAGGCCTTGCTTGCAGACACAGTGGGGCAATCAAGCCCAGCTCTCATACGTGCCATACAGTATCTCTGTTTTAGAAGGGTGTTGATTTAAAAACAAAAGAGAAGGGCTGGAGATATGGCTTAGTAGTTAAGGCGCTTGCCTGCAAAGCCAAAGGACCCAGGTTTACTTCCCCAGGACCCACATAAGCCAGGTACACAAGGTGGCACATGTTTCTGGAGTTTGTTTGCCATGGCTGGAAGCCCTGGTGTACCCATTCTCTCTCTCCTCTCTCTGCCTGCCTCCTTCTCTCTCTCTCTCTCAAATAAATTAAAAAAAAATTTAAAAAAAAGAAAAAGAAAAAAAACAAGGACTACCTTTCTCTCATCATCAGCATTCCATCCCCACAGCCCTCCTCAAAGGTCACTTCTTACTCAGTTCAGAGCGGAAGGTCTCTCGAGCTGTCCTCCACCCACAGGGCTCTATCTCTCGTTCCAGCCGGATATTTTCCACCATTAGGTACATGACACTCAGCAACACCCTGGGGTTACAAAAGGATCATAAGAGGCTTACAAAGCAATTCCCAGTCCATAGTCAGGGACCTCTAGGATAATCTCAGTGAAAACCTAACCCACTAAGGTTAGCTAAAGAGTGACTTCCGGCCGGGCGTGGTGGCGCACATGCCTTTGATCCCAGCACTTGGGAGGCACAGGGAGGAGGATTCCCATGAGTTCAAGGCCACCCTGAGACTATGTAGTGAATTCCAGGTCAGCATGGGCTATAGGAAGACCCTACCTCAAAAAAAAAAAAAAAAAAAAGGGCAGTCTCACTCACCGAAGTTCTGTACTATCAGCGATAGACACGGCTGGCTTCCGAAGGGCACTGCTACAGGCCTGGCTGTTGCTGCCATGGAGAGGAGAGAAAGAATGGGAACCCACATGCCTCTTTCTTCGCTATGCTCCTACTTCTCATCACACAAACATGAATACGTGCCATTCCCCGGCTAATGAAACAGATCTAAAGTGAAGGAGCCCTCAAAATTCCCTTGGCACCTCAGCAAACTGTATTATGTGATAGAGACAAGCAAAAAAGCAGAGCCTGTGACATCAATTCCTCTTGTGATCCTCACATGCCTAGTACAATGCTGGACATAAAGTACTACCGGACAGGTAATAAGCAGATTTCATTTTATCTAACCATCATGGGTGACCAGCCTAAGACAAACGAGGGATCGCTAACAGCAGCGAATAAGGCCATCTCTAGAGTTATAACTTGTAAGGAAAAGAAGTGGGTTCAATGACAGGAACTGGTCTTGTTCTTCTTGGGTTATGCTTATGAGAGAAACAAGTTTCCTCTGGGCTCCAGAGTTAGACTGAGCTAAGAACATACTTACATCAAAAGGAACCCAAGCAGGCTAGGCTCCTGGAGCCCAGGACTGGAGCTATAATTAGGGCAGAAGCTGCTGCTGAGCTCAACTGCAGAGAGGAAGGCCAAAATGTCAGGAAACAGTTGGATGGAGGGCACCTATCAGTGAGCTTTGAGCTGAGATGTGAGTAGACCAGATCCCACAGGGGCAACTACTGAGGAAACCCATGTAAGACCTAAGGAACCCCTCGTCTAGGCCAACCTTCCCCTAAGGCTCCTCACTCGATTTCCATGTGGAGTAGCTCCAGGAAGGCTGAGAAGGTCCCCATCTGATAGAGCAGGAAGCAGTTGTACCTGGACCAGTGCAGCACATCAACCTCTGAATCACATTCCCCAAAAGTGCCTAAGGAACCAGACAGTTGCCATTAGAGCCGGAGAGGGTTCAGGCATCCCCCTTCTTTCCTTCCAGACATGATCTTAAGACTTTCCTCTGTCTATCCAATAATTAGGCTGACAAAAGTTGGGCAGCAACCCCCGTAAATTCCTTGAATGAGTCAGGGAAAAGGAGAGGTAGCCTCTGGAGGGAGGTAAGGTTCAATGTACTCATTAGTGGCTGGTCTTAAGTTCAGGTTCTCCACAGAAGCAATTCCTGAGATAAAGATTCAAGTGGAAACAATTTATTTAGGAACCTATCCCAGGAATCATCAGTAGAGAAGTAGAGAGGTGAGACAGGGAAGACAGTTGAAAGAGTCCAATTATCTGGGTGTGGTAGTGCACGTCTTTAAACCCAGGCAGAGGTAAGAGGATCGATGTGAGTTCAGCACCAGCCTGGAACTACAAAGTGAATTCCAGGTCAGCCTGGGCTAGAGCAGGACCTTACCCCCATGCCTCCCTCCAAAAAGAAAGATCCAATTCCTGGGGAAGTTTTGGAAAACAGTATAAAATACACAACTCAAGAGTTATTTCACCCAGGAGGAGTGAGATAAACAAGCAATTCATCTCACTTCTGTCAGTCATTTCATGAGGATGAAGCATATTAATTCCTTGTACTTTCTGCAGACAAAACACTTGTCTTTTATTTATTATTTTATTATTATTATTTTTTTTTTTTTTTGGTTTTTCGAGGTAGGGTCTCGGTCTAGCTCAGGCTGACCTGGAATTCATTATGTAGTCTCAGGGTGGCCTCGAACTCACGGTGATCCACCTACCTCTGCCTCCCGAGTGCTGGGATTAAAGGCGTGCACCACCGCGCCCGGCACTTGTCTTTTTTAAAAAACTACTTATATATTTTTAATATTTAATTAATTTATTTATTTGAGAAAGAGAGAAAGGCTGGGGGAAGGAGAGAGAGGAAGGATGGGCGCACCAGGGCCTCTAGCCACTGCAAACAAACTCCAGACACTTGTGCCACCTTGTGCATCTGGCTTTATGTAGGTACTGGAGAATTGAGCCTCAGTCCTTTGGCTTTGCAGGCCAGCATCTTAACCGCTAATCCATCTCTCCAGACCTTAATTTTATTTTATTTTTCGAGGTAGGGTCTCACTCTAGTCCAGGCTGACCTGAAATTCATTATGTAGTCTCAGGGTGGCCTCAAACTCATGGCAATCCTCCTAGCTCTGCCTCCTGAATGCTGGGATTAAAGGCATGTGCCACCATGCTCGTCTGTTTTTATTTTTTTAATATTTTATTTATTCATTTGCAAGCAGAAAAAATACAGAGAGAAAGAGAGAAAGTGAGTGTGTTTTGGCTCACCAGGGCCTCTAGCCATTGCAAATGCATTCCAGTTGTATGAGCCACTTTGTGCATCTGGCTTTACATGGGTAGTGGGGAATCTAACTCATGTCATTAGGCTTTGCAGGCAAATGCCTTAACTGCTGAATCACTTCTCCAACCTTTTTTTTTTTTTTTTTTTTTTTTTAGCTCCAAACTAGTTGGCTTACCATTAACCCTCACCGTTATGATCTCAGGTCTTATTTTCACTACTCTAGCTGGACTACCTCATGTCTTTCTACACTTGGCTAACATGCTTCTGGGAAGCTTTTCCCATTAATCTCATTTAATTCTGTTACCTCCAAATTACTCACAGCATCCCCTCCTGCTGCTATGTTGGCTTGAACCTCAAAATGCCAATGAGAAACCACACCGAGAGGCCCACATGTGAGCCTGAGCCTGATATATACCCTTGTCTCCTCCTGGAAGTACCAGGCTACAGGTGATGAAAGAAACCGCTATACTCAGTTGGAGGTATGACGCTAACTCTAGATACATGGATTCTCTTGGCCATTTTCATCTATACTTACAGTCCAGGAAAGGCAGTAAGGAGAGAGGGAGAGGGAACCTTGTAAGACATCCTGACATGCATTGGGTGTGGTGGTTTAGGACTGTAATAATAGCACTTGGGAGGTGAAGGCGTAAGTATCAGGATTTCAAGGTCATTCTCAGCTATATAGCATGTTTAAGGCCAGAGCAAGTCTGAGCTATATGATATCCTATCAAAAGAGAAAAGAAAAAAATAATAATAAAGAAAGAAAAAGCAGGACTGGAGAGATGGCTTAGCTGTTAAGGTGCTTGCCTATGAAGCCTAGGGACCCAGGATTGATTCCCCAGATCCCAAGTAAGCCGGATCCCAAGGTGGTTTGTTTGCAGTGCTTAGAGGTCTTAGTACAGCCATTCTTTCTCTAATAAATAAATTAAATAATTAAAAAAATTGTTGGCTTTTCGAGGTGGGGTCTCACTCTGGTCCAGGCTGACCTGGAATTAACTATGCAGTCTCAAGGTGGCCTCAAACTCATGGCAATCCTCCTACCTCTGTCTCTCAAGTGCTGGGATTAAAGGAATGCACCACCACGCCCAGCAAATACTAATTTTTCTTAAATATATATTTGAAAGTAGAAAAAAAAGAAAGAAAAGGCAGATTCTGCTGGGTGTGGTGGTACATGCCTTTAATCCCAGTACTCAGAAGGCAGAAATAGGATTACTGTGAATTCAAGGCCA
Organism: Dipus sagitta; assembly: GCA_036346955.1. Lineage (NCBI taxonomy): Eukaryota > Metazoa > Chordata > Mammalia > Rodentia > Dipodidae > Dipus > Dipus sagitta. The sequence continues at coordinate 90,885,891 of CM070780.1, read as the reverse complement.
GCCTGGGACATAGTGAATTCCAGGTCAGCCTAGGCTAGAAAAAGCCTACTGCAAAAAAACAAAAAAGAAGAAAAAGCAGATTCCAAAGGACCTGGAACAGTACTTAACACCATCTCTTGAGGATAAGCTACTCCTAGTATGTGATAAGATCTGTCTTTGAGATACAGGGGACCTTGCTTTCCCAGTAAGATCTGCCTCATACCACTTCCCTCCTAAATTTATTTTAATTTACTTATTTGAGAGAGAGTGAGAGAGAAAGAGGCATACAGAGAGAGAGTTGCCTCCAGCCACTGCAAACCAACTCCAGACGTGTGCGCCACACTGAGCATCTGGCTTACATGGGTCCTGGGGAATGGAACCGGGGTCCTTAGGCTTTACAGGCAAGTGCCATCTCTCCAATGCTTTAGTTTCTTTTTTTAAAAGTAATTAAGATCTAATCAATCTAATTACTTTTTGGTATGTGAGTGCAGGTGCACATGTGCTATGACATGCATGTACACATCAGAGGTGATGGCCCTCGGCACCTTGCTTGGGACAGGGTCTCATTCACTACTGCATTTTCTGGATTGGGGGGCCTGTGAGTTTCTAGAGGATTCTTCTGTCTCTGTCTCTACCTCCTACTATCCAGCTTTATGTGGGCTCTGAAGATTCAAATTCAGGTATTGACTCTTCTACAACAAGAGCTCTTTTTCCTAGTTTCTGTTCTTAACAAGGGAACAAGACTGGGCACTTACCTTGGGCTAGGTAGAGAACTGCCCGGGCCCCCTTCAGCCGTGCCTCCCTGCTAACCACCTCCAGCCGGTCCAGCAGTCCCATCACATAGGTCTTTTGGGCATCTTCTTCCAACTCCAGCCACTCCCTGTCTTGCACTAGGGATATAAGGCCATACACAGCTAATTTTGGCTACTGCCACATCCTCCTAGAAAGGGCTCCAATAGTATACTGAACTCTGATCTCAGCCCTTAACAGTTTTCTCCAAAAGTTATCCTATTTTTTTTCAATGAGAGAGAGAGAGAGAGAAAAAGAGAGAATTGGCACGCCAGGGCCTTAGCCACTGCAATCAAACTCCAGTCGTATGTGCCACCTTGTGTGCATGCATGACCTTGCACATGTGTCACCTTGTGCATCTGGATTACATGGGATCTGAGGAGTCAGACATAGGTTCTTGGGCTTTTCAGGCAAGAACCTTAACTGCTAAGCCATCTCTCCAGCCCAGGTTTTCCTATTTTTATTTTTTTTTTGTGGTGCTGAGAATTGAGCCCAAGGCATTGCTAGGAAAGCACTCTGTCACTGTGCTACATCCCTAGCCCAAAGCTTTCCTTGTTTAGCTGAGAAAACACACAGGATAGGAAAAGGGCCCACACTGTCCTCTGTAGCCTAATCTTCCACATTCCCACTCTCCTCCACATATACATATACCCTCTGATAACAGACTCTATAAGCTCTTTGCAGAAGCTGAAAACTACTTTCCCCTCTGCCTCCTGCCTCTCTGACATAACTGGTACCACACACTTGTCGAATTAAAAATGAAACTGCAGCCGGGCATCGTGGCACACGCCTTTAATCCCAGCACTCTGTTTGAGGCCACCCTGAGGCTATATAGTGAATTCCAGGTCAGCCTGAGCTAGTAAGACCCTACCTCAAAAACAAAACAAAAAGAAAAGAAAAGAAACTGCAGCCAGGCATGTTGATGCATGCCTTTAATCCCAGCACTTGGGAGGCAGAGGTAGGAGGATCACTGTGAGTTCAAGGCCACCCTGAGACTACATAGTAAATTCCAAGTCAGTCTGGGATAGAGAGAGACCCTACCTCAAGGGGGAAAAAAAAATAAAATTGCCCCTGACCAAGTACATAACAGAGAGCTGAAATACCACAAAGAAGACATACAAAATTGCTACTGACAGTGGGGCGGAGTTAGAGTTAAACATTAATGTCAAGGATTAGTTTAGGCACAGGGAATCCATCAGGGCAGCAGGGCATTAGTCCAGACTTGGTGAGCCATCCCTCTGTTTTCCTTGCCCTTTTTTAACAAGGAACGTGCCCCAGCTCAGTCTTCTCTTGCTTTTACCCAGGACTTCTCCATTTGAGGTATAGGGAACCCTGATAGACAGCTATAGAAGGAAGAGGAATCAGACTCTGAGTACACCTTTTACTAGACCAGACCGAGATACCATGGGGGTGAAAGCATGTCTCTGTGAGTCAGGATGTGGCGTCACCTTGCGTCTTGAAATCTTCTTCAAAGCACCTCCTGTTAGTGGTGAATTCCAGGTTCTCCGTGTAGCTGTACAATTCTGTGGCAGGAAAAACAGAACAGAGTCACATTCAGGAGACCCTTAGGGAAGAGTAGAAAAAGGTTCTGCAGCCTGAAAGCGTTGACGTTTCTAACACATTCCTATGTCCAATTCAATCCAGAGCCAGCTCCGTCCCTTTCAGGGCAGTTAAAAATAGCCACTTGTGTCCCTGGGTGATTAAACCATCAAACCTGTCCTCCTCCTGCCAGCTGGCTGCTAAAGCAGAGAAGGAAGGCAGCCTTCGACGTTGGTGAGGGCCAGGAGGAGGGCTGGTGATTTAATGTCATCACTTCCTTCTGTTTCTCAGGACTGCAGTCCATTATGCTTCAGCAACCCAGGCTGGCACTGTCCTGTTTCTAGGGAGGAGAAGGGCAGCACAACTTCTCAACTCCAGAGACAAGATCCTGTGCTGTTCAGGCAATCAGGGCAAGGGCTGAAAAAGTACATGCTAGATCGTTCTTCACAGTTGGGAGCCAGTTCATTCTCTCTGTGCTAAGTTTCCTCTAAGGATACAGGCTCCTATAATATGCCATCTGGGCAGAAGCAACATCTAACCACACAGAAAGCAACTACGGTTTCCAGAGAACTGTTTGTACCCAGGAAAATCTAACCTCACTGACTGGAACCTTTAACTACAAAAAATAATATAGAAATGCTCCCCAACTCCAGAACATTCAACCTGCCTCCTCATCTTACAGAAGATTAAATGAAATTTTAAAAAAGTCAATAGGTGATTAAATATATTACCTCAAAATCTCTATTCCCTCTACATCAGAAATAATTCATAAAATAGGAGAAATCCACTTATGTTCCAGCCAGCTGTCTAATGGTTGAGAAATACCTGGTCTGGGAGCTAGAACTTTAAAATCCTGAATTTCAGAATATCTGGGAGTGATCAAAAATAAAGCTCATGCTGGGCATGGTGGTGCACACCTTTAATCCCAGCACTCGGGAGGCAGAGGTAGGAGGATCGCTGTGAGTTGGAGGCTACCCTGAGACTACATAGTGAATTCCAGGTCAGCCTGGGTTAGAGTGAGACCCTACCTCAAAAAATAATAATAATAAATACATCTCACCTCTGAATCTCAAACACTAAAGTTATTAGTGAAGAATATATATTTATATATGTACACACACATATATGTATACACACACATACATACATACATGCATGTCTTTTGGAGCAGAGCACCACAAACCCAGTCAGGAAGTAAATACTGCTTTGGTTTGTCCTGATTTTTTTTTTTTTTTGGATAATAAAATTTTGTATACATATAACTACAGGACACATTTTAAAACCTTCTACGTCTACTCAAATTAAACAAATACTAACATTTGTCATATTTGCTTCAGACTGCTCACCATTCTTATTCTTTCTCTGGAAGTGTCTTTGATCATGAATTTAGTGCATACCTTTCACATGTCCATTTTTATATGTATATGTTTACTACATATGTATGTGCCTATAAACAATACATGATACTGTTCCATTTTAAAAGTTTTTAATCTACATTACCATATTGCACAGGCTCTAATCATTGCTTCTTTGTCTCAACTTTCTGGCATATATATTAAAATGTGCTGACATAGACTAGTTGTGTTAATGGTTACATACAGGTCAACCACACTTTTATGCAAATTTATTTGAACAATTTAGTCTGTCTTCAATTTTCCACAATTATAAACAAGGTTGCAATAAACACTACATTTTCTTGTGTTCAAGTATAAGGTTCTCTACAGTGTAAATTTAGGAGAAGAATTTCTGGGTCATAACATGTGCACATCTTCAACTTTATTAGATTTTGCCTGTTTTCCAATTTTACACTCTGCTCTCTCATGCTGCTATACTTAGCAGTATAGAAAAGTATTCATTAAGCTTTTAAGTTTTGCAATCTGATGATGTGAAATAATATCCCATCATCTGAATTTGCTTTTCTTCACTAAATAATGAACTTGAATGTTTTTTCAAATACATGTATATGTAAATATCTTTACTTATTTTTTATTGTGCTAGGTATCCAATCTAGGACTTCAAGCATGTCACTCCACATTTACTTACTATTTGGTTTTCTTTTCTTTTTTTGTGTGTGGGGTGTTGAGGTAGGGTCTCACTCTAGCCCAGGCTGACCTGGGATTCACTATGTAGTCTCAGGGCGGCCTCAAACTCACAGTGATCCTCCTACTTCTGCCTCCTGTGTGTTGGGATTAAAGGCATGCACCACCACACCTAGCTTGGTTTTCTTTTCTAAGAACTCATATTCTTTGTCTATTTCTCTATTGGGTTATTCTTCTCTTCCTTATCTCTTTCTATGTATATTCATATTCTAATTATTTTTTGTTTGTTTGTTTTGAGGTACTGTTTCACTCTAGCCCAGACTGACCTGCAACGCACTCTATATCCCCAAGCTGGCTTCAAACTCATGAAAATCCACCTACCTCAGTCTCCAGTGGCTGGCATTAAAGGCATGTGCCACCATACCCAGCCTCAAGATTCTAATTCTTTGTTCAGTATTAAGTTTAGTTCTCTATTTCTCTGTCACTCATCACAAAATTTATTCCCTTTGCTTATTCACCAGAACATCTTTAAAAGTGTTTTTCTTTTTCTCTGAAAAAGCATGTCTCAAAGTGTCACTTCCATGTGACAGAGTATTTAACTCTGACACCATCTCCACCCAAATCCTGTTTATTAATAACTACCATTCATAGCACATGACCGTGGAGGCACTTCATGTGAGGGGATCATGCTTACTCTAAGCTAAAAATCCTAACAGAGGCACTCTCTACCCTCCTGCCTTCTCATGGGCAGGAGCTCTCTGTGCTTTCTCCTCTTTCCTTCTCTTAATCTAATGAAATCCCTTTAAACCTTAAAAAGAAATCTAGACAGAGAAGCAGCCCAGAACTGAAAGAATGATAGGACCACTGAAGCCCAGCTCACAGATATCCAAAGCAGAGCTCAACTACAATGGATGCAGGTGACATGTCCAACCCTACTCAGCCACCAAGTGGCTATAGTCTCCCTTGGTCACTGCTAAATTTAAAAGGGGCAGGTGTTAGGGGAAGGGAGAAAGATGGAGATAGAGGAGACAAAGGATTAAGGACAGAGTGGGATAAAGAGAGGGTGGCAAAAAGAATAGACATGTGTGGTAGTTTGAATGGATGTCCTCCAGTAGATTCAGGAGTTTTCTTCGAGCTTGTAACTTGGATTTCCAGCCACCTGGCTGGAGAATTACTGGGCAGGTTCTAGGGTCCAGCCCTGAGGTGTGTTTTGGGGGCAGATCTGGAATTCCAGCATAAGGTGTGCAGAGAGCAGTCTGAATTCTGCCTGGCTCCCTGATGCTTGGCTACTGGTTTTTGTTCTTGCTTTTGGTGGTGGGTTTTCTCTTTTTCCACCATAATGGAATTTCCCTTGGATCCGTAAGCCTGAAATAAATATTGCTCCTCCTATAAACTGTATCTGATTTGGAGTTTCATCCCAGCAACACAAAGCTGACTACAATAACATGCAAAGATGGATTACAGGAAGAGAGGGAAAGAAATAATGAAGAGAAAGTAGAGAAAACTGATTTGAGAGTATATTAAAAGAAAATAAAGGAGCTGGGCATGGTGGCTCACACCTTTAATCCCAGCACTCGGGAGGCATAGGTGTAGGAGGATTGCCATGAGTTCAAGGCCACCTGAGACTACATAGTGAATTCCAGGTCAGCCTGGGCTACAGCAAGACCTTACCTTAAAAAGCCAAAAAAATAAAAAAGAAAAGAATGAGTACAAAAGAGCAACAGAATGAAAGGATGAGGGCTGGAGAGGTGGCTTAGTGTTTAAGGCATTTGCCTGCAAAGCCAAAGGACCCAGGTTCAATTCCCCAGGACCCACATAGCCAGATGTACAAGGTGGCATATGTATCTGGAGTTCATTTGCAGTGGCTGGAGACGCTGGTGGGCTCATTCTCTCTATCTGCCTCTTTCTCTCTCTCTAAAAAAATAAATAAAAATGACATAATAAAAAAAAAAGAAAAGCTGGGCATGGTGGTGCACACCTTTAATCCCAGCATGCTGAAGGCGGAGGGAGGAGGATCACTGAGAGTTCAAGGCCACCCTGAGACTACACAGTGAATTCCAGCTCAGCCTGGGCTAGAGTAAAACCCTACCTCAAAAAAGGAAAAAAAAAAAAAAAAAAAAAAAGATGAGCCAGGGAGGATGGTGGTGAGACCCTACCTCAAAAACAAATAAAGCAACAACAAAACCCAACAACAACAACAACAACAAAAAAGAAGAATACCACAGTGAGGGAGAAACAGGAACCAGTAGGAAATGTGAAAGGCAGACAGACAGACATTTACCATGGTGGGGTGGAATGTAGTCAAAGGAAGATAGACAAGACAGTTTTTGTTCAACGGACACTTTGAGGGGAGGTTAGGGCTCCTTTCCCCACTCACTACTGGCCCATCTGCTTCATACCTGACAGCTCTGCCGCATGCCCATCTGCATCTCCGTACTCAAACTCCAGAGTGGGGCAGTCCACAGAACCCTAGAATGGAGAAAAAGTTCTGGTTAAGGGAAAAAGGGGTTGCCACACAGATTGTACTCTAATTTCACCTTCTTCCCCTGTTGGAGGCCAAAGCTAAATCAGGAAGGCAGCTACAAAGTCCTATGTGGGGGCTGGGAACATGGCTCAGCTGTTAAAGGCACTGGCTTGCAAAACCTGATGGCCCAGATTCAATTCCTCAGTACCCACGTAAAGCTAGATACAAAACGTAGCCCATGTGTCTGGAGTTCATTTGCAGTGGCCCTGGTATACTTCTTTGTTTAAAAAAAAAAGTCTAGGCTAGAGAGATGGCTTAGTGTTTAAGGTGCTTGCCTGCGAAGCCTAAGGACTCAGGTTCAACTCCCCAGAAGCCATATAAACCAGACATACAAGGTGATGCACATACACAAGGTCACACATGCTCACAAGGTGGCACACACATCTGGAGTTTGACTGCAGTGGCTAGAGGCTCTGGCATGCCAATTTTTTCTCTCTCTCACTCTTGCTCTCTCTCACACACACAAAATAATAATAATAAAGGGCTGGAGAGATGGCTTAGCAGTTAAGGTGCTTGCCTGCAAAGCCTAAGGACCCATGTGTGACTTTCCAGATCCCACTTAGGCCAGATGCACCAAAGTGAGGCAAGCACAAGGTTGCACATGCCCACTATGTGGTACAAGCGTCTGGAGTTCAATTACAGTGGCTGAGGCCCTGGCACACCAACTCTCTCTCTCTGTGTCTCTAAAATAAAATAATAATAATAAAATTTTACAATCCTGAGCTGGGTGTGGTGGTGCACACCTTTAATCCCAGCACTCAGGAGGCAGAGGTACAAGGATCACCATGAGTTTGAGGCCACCCTGAGACTACATAGTGAATTCCAGGTCAGCCTGGGCTACAGTGAGACCCTACCTCAAAACAACAACAACAACAAAAAAAATACACACACACACACACACACACACATATATATGTTTAAAGTCCTATTTTAGCTGGGTGTGGCGGTGCATGCCTTTAATCCCAGCACGCGGGAGGCAGAGGTAGGACGATTACTAAATTCATGGTCAGCCTGAAACTACATAGTGAATTCCAGATCATCTTGGGCTAGATTGAGACCCTATCTTGAAAACCAAAACAAAAATTTAAAAAGTCCTATTTGGAGGAGGAAAAGATCATGACATGAAAATAAAAGTGAGACTGATTGAGAGGGGGAGGGGATATGATGGAGAATGGAGTTTCAAAGGGGAAAGCGGGGGGAGGGAGGGCATTACCATGGGATATTGTCTACAATCATGGAAACTGTTAATAAAATTTTTTTTTTAAAGTCCTATTTGGCCCTTTCATCTGAGAATTATCCTCCTGTAAGCTAAAATCTGAGGCTCAGTACAAAGAGGGGTGTGAGGATTCCTACACAGAATCAGAAAGTCTGGGTAAAGGAGTGCAGACAGATATGAAAGCTGCAATCAGAGGCTGGGTGTGGTAGCACATGCTTGTAATACTCCGCTTTGGAGGGAAGGCAGCACCTGGGAAGCTGAGGTAGGAGGATCACCCTGATTTCAAGACCAGTCTGAGACTACAAAGTAAATTTCAGGTCAGCCTGGTCTAACGTGAGACCCTGCCTTGAAAACAAGCCTGAGCTAATGTGAGACCCTACCTTGAAAACAACCAATAATAACAAAAAATAGATGTGGTCTTGGCCCTTGGTTCCTGGCACAGAGTTCCTAAAACCCTTAGAACTCATTAACTGTTATTCATGAATCCATCGACCAAACTAGAATTTTTTTTAATATTGTTATCTACAAAAACATTAAAGGGGCCTTTATTTCACTTCATAAATATAACAGTAACAAAAAGACAAGAACATTTTGTAAAAGGAAGATCATACTTTTGTACTTTCAAACACTATTGCTAAGTGTTGTTTTTTTTTTTTTTTTTTCGAGGCAGGGTCTCACTCTAGCCCAGGCTGACCTGGAATTCACTATGGAGTCTCAGGGTGGCCTCGGACTCACAGCAATCCTCCTATCTCTGCCTCCCAAGTGCTAGGATTAAAGGTGTGCACCACCACGCCCGGCTGCTAAGTGTTTTAAAATCAAAGTATGTTTTTGTTTTTAACATTAGATTACAAAGACAGGTCTCGCTAGTCTCGGCTTGGGAGATTCTACGAAGACTCATTCTTGAACTAACACTTGAGACTGCTGAATGCTAACATCTCAATTCATTTTCCTTTTCATTATTTATCTTCTTAGAGTTCCCTGGAGCTTGTGTTTTAGCTTTCACATTCTAGGGTAGAGAAGAAATGCCTAATAACAATAAAAATATTAGCCTGTTTTAATATAACAAAGAAAAACCATTCAAGCAATTTGATGGTGTACCTAAAACTACAACTTCATAAACTGGGGGAAAAAAACAATTATTTTAGAGGCATGTGTTGAATTTTCTAATTTCTTTTCACTTATGAAAAAAGAGGTGACAATAAAATGTGTAGTAAAACTAATTAAAAATCAATTGAGAACTAGAGGAATGGCTTAGTGGTTAAGGCACTTGCCTGTGAAGCCTAAGGACCCAGGTTTGATTCCCCAGTATCATAAGCCAGATGCACAAGGTAGTGCATGTGTCTGGACTTTGTTTGCAGTAGCTGGAGGCCCTGGTGCACCCATTCTCTTTCTTTCTATCTGCCTCTTTCTCTCTCTCTCTCTCAAATAAATGAATAAATAAATATTAAAGAATCAATTGAAGCCAGGCGTGCATGATGGTGCACGCCTTTAATCCCAGCACTCACGAGGCAGAGGTCGGAGGACGGCCATGAGTTCAAGGCCACCCTGAGACTACACAGTGAATCCCAAGTCAGCTTGGACTAGAGTGAAACTCTACCTCAAAAAAACCAAAAAAAAAAAAAAAAAAAAAAAAAATCAATTGATATTCTTTAAGGGGAAAATACACACACACACACACACACACACACACACACACACACCGAGGACGATAGTAAGACTTACTTCCAGGGTTATTGTAAGGACTAAATGAGTTACTGAAGAGGCACTTAGTATATTACCTGACATTTGGTAACACTAGGTAAGTGGTTACTCAACTTACAGTTTTGTTTTGTTTTGTTTAGAAATTTCTGGAAAAATCATTTCAAGGCCAGTATGAAAGGAGAGGAACTTATTTACCTAGGGCGGGGGGAGAACTTAAGATAGCTCTCCAAAGAAGCTCTGGCCCCGAGCTGAGATTTTATTTTTTTTATTTCTTTAAATTATTTATTTATTTGAGAGTGACAGAGATAGAGAGAGGCAGAGAGAGACAGAGAGAGAGAATGGACACGCCAGAGCCTCCAGCCACTGCAAATGAACTGCAGATGCGTGCACCCCCTTGTGCATCTGGCTAATGTGGGTCCTGGGGAGTCGAGCTTTGAACCAGGGTCCTTAGGCTTCACAGGCAAGCGCTTAACCGCTAAGCCATCTCTCCAGCCTGAGATTTTATATTGTTTTATAGTTTTTACAGTGGAGGAGAGGTGTAAGTGAATAAGGCACAGCAATTTGCATATCAATAATTTCTGTAGTCAGGCCACCCTAACAATGAACTCCATTTTACTTTGTTTTAGTTTAAACTCTCTTTCTTTCTCTTTTTTCTTTTTTTAATCATCCTGGGATATTTCTATCTGCTGACAAAGATAAGTTTAACTCTTTAGCAATTAACTCTTATAGTAACTCAGTGACTCAGTTCAACTTTTAGCTTTTTTTCTATCATAGTTTTTTTGTAGTCCCAGGCTGGCCTAGAACACAAGGTGATCCTCCTGCCTTTGCCTCCCAAGTGCTAGGAGTAAGAACATATGCCATTACACCCAGCTCAATTTACAGTTTTAATTTTTCAAATTATTTATTTATTTGCTTGTATGTGTGTGCACACGTGCAACAGGATTTCTTACTACTGCAAATGAATGCCTTTCTGGTTTTATGCGGGTGGCTGGGGATTTGAGAACCCTGGCCAGGAGGCTTCCCAAGCAAGTGCCTTTAACCGCCAAGCCATCTTCCTAGTCCAAAGTTTTAATATTTTATTATAAAGGCCTTCCCATGTTAATAGAATTCTCACTTTAATGGCTATAATAGTGAATGAATATCTATTGGTTTATCTAATAAATTCTCCACTGTTGAACATTAACGATGTTTAAATTTTTCTTCATTATATGTATGAAGGTCTTACAATTGTTTAAATATTTGGGATCTTTTCTAAGGATTGATTTTTTTTTAAGAGATCAAGAGAAGAATTTTTCCTCTCCTTTTCTTTCTTCGTTTTTTTTAAAAAAATATATATTTTGTTTTCTTTATTAATGAGAGAGAGAGAGAGAGAGAGAGAGAGAGAGAATGGGTGTGCCAGGGCCTCCAGCCACTGCAAATGAACTCCAGATGTGTGTGACCCCTTGTGCACCTGGCTTACATGGGTCCTGGGGAATTGAACCTGGGTCCTTTGGCTTTGTAGGCAAGTGCCTTAACCACTGAGCAACTTCTCCAGCCTCTAAGGATTGATTTTTATGAGGGAATTAATGCATCAACTCTTGTATTATTTTTGTTGTTGTTGTTTTGAGGTAGGGTCTCACTCTAGCCCAGGCTGACCTGGAATTCACTATGGAGTCTCAGGATGGCCTGAAACTCACGGCAATCCTCCTACCTCTGCCTCCCAAGTGCTGGGATTAAAGGTGTGTGCCACCATGCCCGGCTCCTCTTGTATTTTTAAAAAATTATTTATTTGCAGAGAGAGAAGAGAGGCAGAGAGAGAATGGGCACACTAAGGTCTCCAGCTGCTGCAAATGAACTCTAGACTCATGTGCCACTGTGCATCTAGCTTTATGTGGGTACTGGGGAATTGAACTCAGGTTGCTAGGCTTTGCAGGCAAATACCTTAGCCACTGAGCCACCTCACCAACCCCAACTCTTATATTTTTATGGCTATTTATTCATAGCAAATTATTTCCCCAAACCACTGTATCAATTTAGATTGCCACAGCAATAAAGAAAATCATGCTTAAATTTGCTATAGCAAAGATTTCCAAACTTTTAGACTACAGAAGACAATACCAAAAACAAAACAAAACAAAAACAAAGTAGGGCTGGAGCAATAGTTTAGTGGTTAAAGTACTTGCCAGCAAAGCCAAAGGACCCAGGTTTAATTCTCCAGTACCCATGTAAAGCCAGATGCACAAGGTGGTACATGTACCTGTAATTCATTTGCAGTGGCTAGAGGCCTTAGTGTGCCCATTCTCTCTCTTTTTCTCTATCTGCCTCATTCTCTCTCAAATAGATAAATAAACAAAACATTTTTTAATATGTAGAATGTGGTAGACAACATAAAGTTGTTGTTTTACTCTGATGAGAACTTCAAAAATCTTTAATATAAATACATACACACATTTCAAAAAGAAAAAAAAAATTTTTACAATTTTTTTTGTTTATTCTTATTTATTTGAGAGCGACACAGAGAGAAAGAGGCAGAGAGAGAGAGAGAATGGACGCGCCAGGGCCCTCAGCCACTGCAAACAAACTCCAGATGCGTGCGTCCCCTTGTGCATCTGGCTAACGTGGGTCCTGGGGAATCGAGCCTCGAACTGGGGTCCATAAGCTTCATAGGCAAGCGCTTAACCGCTAAGCCATCTCTGCAGCCTGAAAAAAAGTTTTAATATCAAAAAAAAAAAAATGGGGAAGACACAATCTCAGGATAAAAGACAGTCATTCAAACAGTATTTTGGGAGCTGGAGAGATTGCTTAGCAGTTAAGGCACTTGCCTATAAAACCAAAGGGCTTACGCTCAATTCCCAGTACCTATGTAAAGCCAGATGCACAAGGTGGCACATGTGTCTGGAGTTCATTTGCAATGGCTACAGGTCCTGGTATACCCATTCTCTCCCTCTCTATCTACCATTCTCTCTCTCCAATAAATAAATAAATAAATAAATAAATAAATAAATAAAACTTTAAAAAAAACAGTGTTTTTTGCGGGGGGGGGGGGCGGCGGCTGGAGAGATGGCTTAGTGGTTAAGGTGTTTGCCTATAAAGCCAAAGGACCCAGGTTTGATTCCCCAGGACCCATGTAAGCCAGATGCACAAGATGGCATATGCATCTGGAGTCGGTTTGCATAGGCTGAAGGCCCTGGTGCACCCATTTTCTCTTTCTCTCTCTCTCTCAAATAAATAAATAAAAATATAAAATATAAACTGGGTGTGATGGCACACACCTTTAATCCCAGCACTTGGGACGCAAAGGTAGGAGGATTGCTGTGAGTTCAAGGCCATCCTGAGACTACATAGTGAATTCCAGGTCAGCTTGAGCTAGAGTGAGACCCTACCTTGGAAAATCAAAAATAAATAAATAATAAAAACATTAAATATATATGAAAAACAGCGCTTTTTTGCCGTGTGTGGTGGTGCATGCCTTTAATCCCAGCATTTGGGTGGCAGAGGCAGGAGGATCACCAAGAGTTTGAGGCCAGCCTGAGACTACATACTGAATTCCAGGTCAGCCTGGGCTAGAGTGAGACACTATCTTGGAAAACTTAAAAAAAAAAAAAGTGCTTTTAAAACTTTTTGTTTTCCAGGCTGGAGAGATGGCTTAGCGGTTAAGTGCTTGCCTGTGAAGCCTAAGGACCCTGGTTCGAGGCTTGATTCCCCAGGACCAAGTTAGCCAGATGCACAAGGGGGTGCACATGTCTGGAGTTCGTTTGCAGTGGCTGGAGGCCCTGGTGCGCCCATTCTCTCTTTCTTTCTCTCTCTGCCTCTTTCTCTCTCTGTCTGTTGCTCTCAAATAAATAAATAAAAATAAACAAAAAAACACTTTTTTCATGTTTTAAGGTATATCTTTATTTACAAAGTGAGATGATGCAAACTTTAAAAAAAAGATAAGGTGACTGGGGAGATTGCTCAGTGGTTAAAAGCACTTGCCTGCAAAGCCTACTAACCCAGATTCAATTAATTCCCCAGCCACCCATGTAAAGCCAGACCCAAAAAGTGGCACATGGGTCTGGCATGCATTTGCAACAGCAAGAAACTCTGGCATGTACACACACACACACTTGTGTGTGTGCAAATAAATTAAAAAAAATTTTTAAATGCCAGGCATAGTGGTTCATGCTTTTAATCCCAACACTTGAGAGGCAGAGGTAGGAGAATCACCAAGAGTTCCAGGCCAGCCTGGGACTACAGAATGAGTGCCAGATTAGCCAGTGCTAGAGTGAGACCCTACTTTGAAACCCCTCAAAATAAAATGATAAATTTTATATCATGTCCCAACACACACAGGATATATATATATATATGTACATATATATATGTATATATCCATACATACATACACACAAATAAAACAGAAAGAAAAACTACAATACTTCCCATATTTTATTAAAAAGTTGCCAGGCGTGGTGGCACACGCCTTTAATCCCAGCACTTGAGAGGCAGAGGTAGGAGGATCATCATGAGTTCAAGGCTACTTTGATACTTTGAGACTGTGAATTCCACATCAGCCTGGGCTGGAGCAAGACCATACCTCAGAAAACTAAACAAACAAACAAACAAAAAAACCCAGTTACTCCCATATATACATTGCCCCTACAGTTTGAAAACACTTTGAATTGTATATATCTTTTTTTTTTTTTTCAAGGTAGGGTCTCATTCTAGCTCTGGCTGACCTGGAATTCACTATGTAGTCTCAGGGTGGCCTTGAACTCACAGCGATCCTCCTACCTCTGCCTCCCGAGTGCTGGGATTAAAGGTGCGCGCCACCATGCCCAGCTCTGTATACATCTTTTAAATGTAATATGTTGAACCAAGTTTTACAGAATTCACTCTGATGATGTAAGTTTTCTTCATTTTGCCACAGACCAGTTAAAACTTGGAGAACTGAGATCTAGCTAAAAGAAGTGTAGGGGGGGGGAGGAATTCTTTCCTTTTTCTGTTTTGCTGGCATGAATCCTCCTGTCATGAATCTTTTTATCAAGCCATTCTCCTTTAACGTCCCTTTCTAGTGCATGCAGTACTCTATTCATAAACTAAGCATTGGAAGAGGGTGGGTCAATAGTACCACCCTAAAAACACTGATGTACAATAAGGCTCTCTCTTTTTTAAAAATATTTTTATTTTTATTTGTTAGACAGAGGAGGAGGGAGGGGGAGAGAGAGAGAACGGGTGCACCAGGATATCCAGCCACTGCAAATGAATTCCAGACACATGCACCCCCTTGTGCATCTGGCTAACGTGGGTCCTGGAGAATCAAACCTGGGTCCTTTGGCTTTGCAGGCAAACACCTTAACCACTAAGCCATCTCTCCAGCCCAAGAATGCTGTCTTGATTCGTGCCAATAACAATCTCTTCTGGTAATTTTTTTAGAAGCCATAGACAGAGAAAACTGTCTTCCTGAAAGACTGTCTTCCACTGTAAAGCAAAAAGAGGGAAGGAAGGAAAAGCACTACAGGGAGAGGGGATGCACTACTGTCAGGTATAGCCTGTTGCACTGGAAGGGGGGGGGGAGCTAGTTTTTCCAACCAGCCTTTTGCAGGCAACGAGCCCAGATCGAGATGACGACTGCAGTTGTTCATTCCCAGTCATGAAGAGCGCAGCGGCAGAAAAGGCGCAGGTAAACAGCAGTGCGAGTGGAAAGCTAAGTATGGACACTGAGCTCCCTGGCAACAGCCAAGTCCTATCAAAGTGTCTTCCCGAAGGAAGACTTGATAGGTAAAGAATATGACTCCACTTCAGAGACGAGATGGAATACATCACTCTGAAATCATTTTGCTCATTTGCATATTGTCAGTCTCCTCATCTTTACAGATGCTAGTTCCACAAGGACAAAGACCATCTCGTTCGCTGATATAACCCCAGCACCTAAAACAGTGTCTCACATATATAAAGGCATCAATAACTAAATGTTGAATTAATGAATAACAAATTGCCTCAAAAAAAGATTTTTATTAAAACTGGGTGTGCTGGTGCACACCTTTAATCCCAACACTCGGGAGGCAGAGATAGGAGGATCTCCATGAGTTCAAGGCCAGCCTGAGACTACATAGAGAGTTCCAGGTCAGCCTGGGCTAGTGTGAAACCCTAACTCAAAAAGCCAAAAAAAAAAAAAAAAAAAAAAAAAGAAAGCTTTTGTAAAAACAACGTCTCACTTTTCTCTTTTTCTTCTTGCCATGATGTGAACAGCTCTGCTCCACCATATCCTCCCCACCACGATGGAATGATACTTCTAAAGCCATGAGCCCAAACAAATCTTTTCCTAAGCAACAATAGAAAAAGAAAAACCAAAACAAAACCATGTCTCTCTGGGGGAAGGAGGCACAAAATAACTCTCTTAAAAGTGCTAATTCCTAGCCAGAGAGCTCTCCCTGCGCAAGGTGGTGTCGAACCAACGTTGCTGGGATCCAACATCTTAGCATTTCCCACTATATATCCAAAACAAGGACCCAAAGGAATTACGCTGAAATTTTTTTTTTGCTTGTTTTTGTTTTTCGAGGTAGGGTCTCACTCTAGGCCAGGCTGACCTGGAATTCACTATGTAGTGTCAGGGTGGCCTCGAATTCACGGTGATCCTCCTACCTCTGCTGGGATTAATTATGCTGAAATTTTTAAACTGGCCTAACAAATGCTGAAGCTGGGTAATCTTGGGGCAACTCATTCTGTCAGGTCTCAGTCAAGCTAGAGATAGATCTGCCTCTCCCGTATGCATGTATGAATGTATGTGCGTGTGTGTTGCCGTAGTGGGGATCAACTCCGGGTCTTGAGCATACTAGGCAAGCACTGTACCAGAGCTACATTCCCAGTCCTGCCTCTACTCTGTAAAATGACAGGACTTCCTACATTTGACCCTTCCATTATGACGTCCACTAGGATGCACGGCTACACTTAGCTACTTGACAGAGAAACTGGCTGGGATGAGGGTGTGTGTGTGTGTGGGGGGGGTGACAATAATTCAGTCCTAGTTAGGATTTCTTTTTTACAAGAGGAGGAAGAGATACAGATATTCATTCTCCTAGATGCATCCTGGGACAGCCACTGGGGGTTAAGATAGTGTCCCCACTCGAATCCCATTTCATTTAACCCTTAGCACCCCTCCATCTCCCCCAGCCTCGTCGCCTCCCACCACCCGGAAGACCGCGGATGGGCTGGGCAGGGCAGGGCAGGTGACTGAGCCCGGTGCCCAGCATCCCGGGGGCCGTGGCGGGCATCAGGGGTATAGGAGGTGGGCTGTCTGCCGGCCGACCCTTCCCCTCCCGCGGCCCAGCTCGGGGCTCCCGCCGCTCAGGCCAGTCAGTCCCCGCGCACTTGTCCCTCCCACCCAATGCCCACTTCCATGGGGTGGGGGTGGGAGGGCTGCAGCGACCAAGTGACAGGAATATTTGCAAAGTATCGGGGGCGCTCGCCACGGCGCCTGCGGCCACATCTCCACGCCGAGGATGGGGAGCGGGGGTGGGGGGGGGGTGAGGAGGCCCCGACCCGCGGCGGGAGACGTGAGGAGCAGGGTCCGGGGCTGCGGCGCCGAGGACCCTTGCCAGGTGCCCGCGCCCCGGGGCTCGTCGTGGGTGTGTGTGGGGAGGGGGGATCCCCGGGACCGACTCGCTCGCCTCGGCCGCCGCTTCCCGCCTGCGGGCGTCTCCCTGCCCTCAAAGAAGCTCTCCGGCCGGGTGCCTCACCTCCGACTCCCGCCGCTGGTTGCGGAACGCTTCCCGGCTCTTGGATCCTGCCGGCTTCCCTTTGCCGTTGCCGTTGCCATTGCCGTTGCCATTGGCCGGCTGGCTCCCGGCCCCGGCCGCCGCGGGCTCCTCCATGCGGCAGGGTTAGCGGCTCCCAGTCAGCGCCTCAGCGCTTCTCTGCCCCGGGCGACCCCGCCGCCTAGGCGCCCCGGGGACAGGCCACGCCCCCCTCTGCTTCTATTGGCCGAGGACACGCACCGCGGACCCGCCCCCTCTTCGCGATTGGTTGTCTCGTCATTGGGGCGGGACTAGGAGAGGTGGGGGCTCTTTCAAGGAATATGCTTCGCCACCCCGCTCCCCTCGGCTGTATTTTCTTTTTTTTTTTTTTCTTTTTCTTTTTGCTGCGGCATTGACGGTGGCCTGGGACTGCTTGGGTTGGCTTCCCGTTCCCGCGGCTTATCCGCTTCCAGCCAACTTAGCCCCATCTTCTCCCAATCAGACTGCTTTCCCCCTCCCCCGTTCCACTGCAGTCTGCGTCTCCCGGTTACCGCGGAACCCGACCCTTGGGTTCCAGCTGCGGCTCACGTCCCGCATCCCGCTTAGTCGCAGAGAAAGGATGGAACTGTTGGATAGCCAAGTGCCACACTACCAGAAACCAGGGACGTGGGCTTCCTGAAGAACCCCCCCCCCTATCCCGTCCAAGTGAGGGGTGACTGGGGGTAGAGGAATGGGCTTGGGGCAGGGTTTTTTTTTTTTTTTTTTTTTTTTTGACTCCAGGTAGACTCTCAGGCTGACCTGGCATTCACTATATAGAATCAGGCTGGCCTTGAACTCATGGCGATCCTCCCACCTCAGCCTCCCAAGTGCTGGGGCTAAAGGACGCGTGCACCACCACACCTGGCACGTTTTTTACTTCACTGAAATCTCTGGTGCCCTTGAGGAGACTGACTGCTCCCAGTTATCTGTCCTCCAGCGGGCACCTTCCTCGGTGTGTGAATTGGCCAGCAAGCCCTCACCCGCATCTGCTGTCCATCCCCTCGCTCCCTCCTTCCCTCCCGTCTCTCCTTTCTAAAGTCCTCCATAGAGGCCCAGTACAACCCTGGGGTAATACCTGGAGGCTGTGTGGTTGACTCCTCCTCAATTTATCTAGAAAGAAGCCTGCAGTAAGTATATGGCAGTTGGGACTTGACAAGCAGGCTGAAGGGAACGGATGGGTGGGACTAAGTTGCTCTCCATAATTAAGGTGCTTTAGGAAGGGGTTGGAGGGAGTTTTGAACTCGTCTTTGTACTATGCATCGGACTAGGTGTTTTCCAGGTATCACACCTCTCTCTGATAATGTTATTTTCACATCCTCATTATCACTGATGAGGAAATGAGGACGCCCAGAGAACCCCTTTGGAGTTCCCAAGGTATCATTTTGTGTCTTGTCTTACTGTTGTCGGTTCTCTGGAGGAAACTTTTTGTTAATCACTGTCGTTTCTTAAAGATTCTAATTCGTTACCATCCCTTTCTCATCTAGAATGCCTGGTTGTTGTTGTTGTTGTTTTTGAGCTTACTCACTCCATTTAGGCTGTGTCGGTGTCCAACCAACTTTCCTGGGATCCAAAACTCTTAGCATCTCCCACTATTTACCCAAGACAAGGGTACAAAGGAATTATTTCCCTCTTACCATATCTTAGGGACAACACCATCTCTTTTTGTTTGTTTTTTCGAGGTAGGGTCTTCTCTCTAGCCCAGGTTGACCTGGAATTCACTATGTAGTCTCAGGGTGGCCTCGCACTCACAGCGATCCTCCTACCTCTGGCTCCCAAGTGCTGGGATTAAAGGCGTGCGCCACCATGTCTAGCTTCCATCATTTATTAATTTATGAATGAGTGACAGGATCTTGCACTGAAGCCCAGAATAGTCGAGAACTATGTTGCCCATATCTGCCTCCACCCCAGTCCTTCTTCAACCTCCTGAGTGCTGGGATTACAGGCAGGAGCCACCAGATCTAGTTTAACTCCGTCCCTTTTCTACCACGTCTCTTCTCCTACCCCTTCGGCCAATTGGTGACAGGTAAAGGCTGGATTGAGAGAGAGAGAGAGAGTGTGTATTTCTTGGAGATTTCTGGTACCTTTTCTCTCCTTTGACCTCCAGCATCTTACTGATAACACTCATCTTCCCTTTCCTTTCCCATCCCCACTCTTACTCAAATGTGGATCTAAACTTCTTGGGAATGGAGCCACTTCCCCCCTCCCCTTTCCTCCCCCTCTTCTTTCTTTTATTTTTTATTTTTAGTTATTTTGGTTTATCAAGGTAGGGTCTCACTCTAGCTCAGGCTGACCTGGAATTCACAGTATAGTCTCAGGATGGCCTCGAACTCGTGGCAATTCTCCTACCTCTGCCTCCCGAGTGTGCTGGGATTAAAGGCCTGTGCCAATCACGTCCAACCTTTTTTTTGAGGCAGGGTCTCATATAGCTCAGATTGACCTTAAACTCCACTATATAGCCAAGGATGACCTTGAACTCCTGATCCTTCTGCTTCTACTTCTCTCCCACATCCTGGGATTATAGGTATGTGCTACAGTACCCAGCTCTTCACTGGCTTTTGTATGCCATATTTTATATACATTTATCACCAACTTTCATAATTTCTGTACTATTGACATTTTGTGCGGAAATCCCCCACAGGGGATTATCCTGTGGTAGGAAGTTCAACAGGACCCTGTTCCCTCCTGAGAGATGCCAGTAGTATTCTTCCCTTAGCTAAAAACCCAAGACTGTCTTTAAATATTGTAAAATATACATTAGAGAGCAAAATCTCCTATTGCAATCCTGTGGTTTACAGAATTGAACTGATGTGAATTTCCAAGAAAGTCTTGGCTCAGGGCCTGAACAATTTGATTTTAGATTTTTTTCAGGGCATAATTTGTTAAACTCTTAAAAAATTATACTCTACATTAAAATCCACAACCCACGCCTGGCTTATCACTGCTTTAGTGTGATAATCCTGCCATAACACAGCCACTAGATTTCTTACTAAAAAAAAAGTCCATTATCTACCTTTCTTCTACCCAGTACCTCTCCTCTTAAACAAAGCTCTAAGACTGACAGCCCCAGAACTTATTCTTTTGTGAACCTACTGTGTCCAACCTGCAGCCCAAGAGCTGCCTGTATTCCAGGATACTACCAACACATCTAAAATATGTCTATTTATTTATTTTGCAAGGAGAGAGAGAGAAAGAAGCACACCGGGCCTCTAGCCACTGCAAATGACCTCCATATGCATGCATCACTTTGTGCATCTGGCTTTACATAGGTACTGGGGAATTGAACCCAGGCCATGAGACTTTGCAAGCAAGTGGTTTTTAATTGCTGAGCCATTTCTATTTCTCCAGTCCCCCCAACACATTTTTTTTTTTTTTTGAGGTAGGGTCTTGCTGTAGCCTAGGATGACCTAGAATTGATTATATAGTCTCAGGGTGGCCTCAAACTCACGGCAGTCTCCTACCTCTGCCTCCTAAATGCTGGGATTAAAGGCATGGGCCACCACGCCTGGCCCACCAACACATTTAAGATGCCAACATCATGTCGCAATGTCAAAGGCTTGACAGCCCCCAGGAAGCCCCCAGTCAAGTCAGTAGTATTCCTGCCAGTGGCAGAAATCCCCACCACAGCAGCTAGATTTTGAAGCTTTCTGCCTTTTTCTGTCTGTGTCTCTGGTAAAGGGCAGAGCCTGATCTATTGGGAGCAGGAAGGAGGACAGCACTCAGGTCTGCTTTGTCTTCTGTCTGAAGCCAACTGCTGAGCCTAGAGCTCCATCTGGCTTTACTGTCAGAGAAGAGGTTGGAGCGTTGGTGCTGTGGGGATTGTACCGAATCAACAGAAGAAGCCTTAGTCATGAACTTTTCCACACCCTAGTGGATTGGAAGAAAGTGAAGATCAGCTATCAATCTGTTCAGTGTAGGCTCAAATGTTCAGAACTTGTCATAAATAGGAAGAAGTCTAGAAAAAAAAAAAAGGAAGAAGTAGCAAACTAGATTCACTGGAAACTTTGAAGTCATAGGTCAGTTGGGTGCTTACAGCTCTCCACTACAAGCTTTTCTGAGTTCTAACTCAAAAAGCATACTTTTGCCTTTCCCCTTACCAATTTCTTCTTTGACTATGGGCACTTAACCTGACCCTGTTTCTCTGAGGACACCCCTCCCACCTATACACACGCATGCACACACACACACACACCTGCCACCATCACCACACAAACACTATGTAGCTGCCTGCTGACTCCATTGTTAAACCTTTCTGCTCTCTAGACCCTAACTCCAAAGGACGACTTCCTCTCTTCCTATTAACCGTCTCCCCCCTCTTAGCAGCTATGGACATGTACAGCTTGCCTACTGTTGTTTTTCTCATGAATGTTAATCAAATGGTCCTTAAGCTTTAAAAAAAATCTGGGGCTGGAGAGGTGGCTCAGCAGTTAAGGTATTTGCCTACAAAGCCTAACAGCCAAGTTCAATTCCCCAGTACCCACATAAAGCCAGATGCACAAAAGGGCACATGCATCTGGAATTCATTTGCAGCAGCTAGAGGCCCTGGTGCACATCTCTCTCTCTCTCTCTCTCTCTCGTCTTGCAAATAAATAAATAAATGAATAATAAAGTCTAAAACTATAGGTCTTTGGATTTGCAGGCATGAAAAAGAATGGCAATCATCAAATACTATTGACAACAGAGGTAACCTTTAAGTGTGCCTGGCAGTCATTGGTGGTCTACATGTCTTTGTGTCTTTACTTATTTAGTTATTTATGAGGGAAAGAGGGAGGGAGGGAGAGAGAGAGAGAGCACGCCAGGGCCTCTAGCCACTGCAAACAAACTCCAGATGCATGTGCCACCTTGTGCATCTGGCTTATTACATGGGTTCTGGGGAATCAAACCTGGGTCCCTTGTCTTTGCAGGCAAGCTCCTTAACCACTAAGTCAGCTCTCCAGCCCTTGTCTTTCCATTTTTGAAAAATATTTTATTTTTATTTATGTGAGAGGTACAAAGAGAGAGAGACACAGAGAGAGACCCTCTACCTACTGTAAACGAACTCCAGATGCATGTGTCACCTTGTGCATCTGGCTTACATGGTTCCTGGGAAATAGAACTTGAGTCCTTTGGTTTTGCAGGCAAATGCTTTAACCTCTATGCCATCTCTGCAGCCCTGTTTTTCCATGTTTGCTGAGGTGTTCCCTGAGATGAGTACTGGATTGTTCATGCATGTTCATGTGTGTGTGTGTGGGGGGGGTATACCTGTGTGTGTGTATGTGTGTGATTCTTCTGCTCCATTTTTTAAAAATTTGTAAATTTTTCTTTATTTATTTGAAAGAGAGAGATGAAAATAGGCAGAGAGAGAAAGAATGGGCGTGCCTCGGCCTCCAGCCACTGCAAATGAACTCCAGACGCATGTGCCCCTTTGTGCATTTGGCCTATATGAGTCCTGAGGAACCATGAACCTGGGTCCTTTGGCTTTGCAGGCAAGCACCTTAACCACTAAGCCATTTCTCCACCTCTGCCCCATTTTTTTTTTTTTTTTTTTTTGAGGTAGAATCTCACTCTAGCTCAGGCTGACATGGAACTCACTATGTAGTCTCAGACTGGCCTTGAACTCACAGCAATCCTCCTATCTCTGCCTCCCAAGTGCTGGGAGGTGGCCCACACCTTTAATTCTAGCACTAGTCCCAGCACTCTGGGTGGCTAAGGTAGGAAGATCACTGGGAGTTCAAGGCTAGCCTGGGGCTACAGAGTGAATTCCTGGTCACCTGGGCTAGAGTGAGACCCTGCCTCACAAAAATAAATAAATAAATAAATAAATAATCTGTACTATCAAGTTTCCTTGTCCCCAAACTCAAATTTTGCTCCCAAACTGTTTGCTGGCAGAGAAATGGAGGTATAGATAGGGATAATTACAAAAATCAAACTATAGGGCTGGAGAGATGGCTTAGCAGTCAAGGCACTTGCCTGCAAAGCCTCAGGACCCAGGTTCGACTCCCCAGAACCCACGTAAACTAAATGCACGAGATGATGCATATGCACAAGGTGGCACATGTGCCTGGAGTTTGACTGCAGTGGCAATTTCTCTGTTGCTCATTAAAAATTGACCATTTCTTTTAAAAAAAAATCAAATTACACTCCTTTCTCCATTGAAACACAATAATACATGGAGGTCAAATACTTGATTAACTCATAACATCTGGTACTATGAAAGCTTAAAAATAACATGCAAAAGTGTTTAATGTTCCTTTTTTTTTTTTTTTTTTTAGAGAAAGCGAGTGAGACAGAGAATTGGTGTGCTAGAGCATCAGCCACTGAAATTGAACTCCAGACGCTTGTGCCACCTAGGGTGCATGTGCAATCTTGTGCTTCACCTTCGTGCATCTGGCTTATGTGGGATCTGGAGAGTCAAACCTGAGTCCTTAGGCTTTGCAGGCAAGCGCCTTAACCACTAAGCCATCTCTCCAGCCCAATAACAATATTAAAAAAAAAAAAAAACAACAACCAGGGAACTTGGGCTGGAGAGATGGCTTAGTGGCTAAGGTGCTTGCCTACAAAGCCAAAGAACCCAGGTTCGAGTCCCCAGATCCCACATAAGCCAGATGCACAAGGTGACACGTGCATTGGGAGTTTGTTTGCAGCAGCTGACGGCCCTGCCATACCCATTTCCTATCTGCCTTTTTTTCTCTCTCTCTCATAAATATAAATAAAATTAAAATTTAAAAATATTTCTTTTCAAGCAGAGAGAGGACAGAGAGAGGTAGTGCACCAGGGCCTCCAGCCACTCCAAACAAACTCCAGAAGGATGCACCACTGTGCATGTGGCTTTACATGGGTACTGGGGAATTGAAACCCGGTCTTTAGGGCTTCCAGGCAAATACCTTAGCCTCTGAGCCATCTCTTCAGCCCAAAGTACCTGTTTTTGAGGCTATTAGGCAGATAGGATAATAAAGTAGAAAAAGAATAGAACACTCTCTTTTCTCCAAAGGCACATATGGGTGTAATGGTGCAATAGAAACTATAGGGCCCAAGCCTGAGATATGGAACTGATTGATGTGTGTCAATCTCTATAAAATGTATTTCAAAAATTATTTATTAGCCGGGTGTGGTGGCGTACACCTTTAATCTCAGCACTCGGGAGGTAGAGGTAGGAGGATCGCCAAGATTTCAAGGTCATCCTGAGACTACATAGTGAATTCCAGGTCAGCCTGAGCTAGAGTGAGACCCTACCTCAGAAAACAAAACAATAACAAAAAATTTATTTATTTATTTATTTGAGAGAGAGACAATGGGCGCGCCAGGGCCTCCAGCCACCGCAAATGAACTCCAGACGCATGCACCCCCTTGTGCATCTGGCTTACGTGGATCCTTAGGCTTCACAGGCAAATGCCTTAACTGCTAAGCCATTTCCCCAGCCCCAAATGTACTTTTTAATTTATTATTATTATTATTTTTAGCTAAAAACCTGTATTTTGAAGTCTAATGTAATGTTTAACAACCTAAAGTTAATCAAACACTAATTTAGGTAGCTTATCCAAATGGATTTCACAGATGTACTGGTGATGGAAACCCATCAGGGCACCACTCGACCACTGAGCGCACGGTCAGCCTTTCCCCTCCTTTTCCATCAGGGTTCCCACAGACCCGAGTCACTGCCGATATACTTGGTTTCAAGTTAAGTTTGGGCTGGAGAGGTGGCTTAACGGTTAAGGCGCTTGCCGGCAAAGCCAAGGGACCTAGGTTCGATTCCTCAGTACCCAAGGTGGCGAATGCATCTGGAGTGAGTTTGTAGACCTAAGGCCCTGGCGCGTCCATTCTCCATGTGCCTCTTTCTCTTTCAAATAAGTGTATGCAGCTCCAAGTCCAGGCCAGCTCCTGTCCACTCCAACTGCCAACCTGATCGTACAGTTGGGTTGGAAATCACCCAGGGCGGCGGACATGTTGTGGAAGGGAAAAGCGTGCGGACGCGCGGGGCCCTGGCACTTCAGCCTTGATTTTATTGACAACTTTCATGATAGACAATAAACCATGGTAATTCCCTCCCCTCCCCATAAAATGTATTTTTGGTGTGTGATGTGTTTACGCATGTCCATGTGCGTGATTGTGGGCGCCCATGAGCCACAGTATGTGTGTTGTCGGAGGACACCTGTTGGGCGTCAGTCCTCACCTTCCACCTCCTTTGAGGCAGGACCTTTCACTGTTCACCACTTCTTCCTCTAGGCTACTTGGCATGTACGCTTCTGGCAGATTCTCCTGACTCTGCTTCCCTTCTCACCACAGGCCTGCTAGAATGACAGACACTAGTGCTACAAACGTGGCTTGATGTGGCTTCTAGGAATCCAAACTCAGGCCCTCCCACTTGCGTGGCAAGCACTTTGTTAATTGAGCCGCCTGCCCAGCCCCTAAATAGTCCTTTTGTACAGTGTTGGTTAATAATCTTCACCCTAGGAGATAAGCGTTATTTATTTCACAGGCAACAATAATGAGATTCTAATTGGTTGTATAATTTATGTAATCGGATTGGTTATATAATTACATTTATAAGTGGCAGAGTTGGGATTCAAACCTAAATTGGCTTTAGTCAGCCATTTCCATAGTACTTGTAAGGTAGAGAAACATATAGAGCAGCCTGAGCCATCCTTGTCTGAAACTTAGCCCAGCCAACAAGTTTCCGTTCTTCACAAAACTTTTTTTTTTTTTTTTTTGAGAAAGAGAAAGAGGTAGAGAGGGAGAGAGAGAGAGAATGGGTGCACCAGGGCATCTGGCCACTGCAAACAAACTCCAGGCACATGTGCCCCCCTTATGCATCTGGCTTACGTGGGTTCTGCGGAATCGAACCTGGGTCCTTTGGCTTTACAGGCAAGTGTTTTAACCGCTAAGCCATCTCTCCAGCACTGCTTTCTCCTCTTAATGAGAGTGGCACCAACTGCCCAGAGTAGCCTAGCTCTCTGGCTCTCAGTTTAAATGACTAGAAGCGGCAGAAGATTCCATTAGGGATGAAAGCATCTTGCATATAGGATATCAAAGTTAGTTTGGTGCTGGAGAGATGGCTCAGCAGTTAAGGTACTTGCCTGCAAAGCCGAAGGACCCAGCTTAAATTCCCCAGGACCCACGTAAGCCCGATGCCCAAGGTGGTACAGGTGTCTGGAGTTTGTTTGCAATGGCTGAAGACCGTGGTGTGCCCATTCTCTGCCTCTTTCTCTCAATTTAAAGTTAGTTTAGAGATGGGCGTGGTGGTGCATGCCTTTAATCCCAGCACTAGGGGGCATAGGTAGGAGGAGCCCCATGAGTTTGAGGCCACCCTGAGACTACGTAGTGAATTCCAGGTTAGCCTGGGCTAGAGTGAAAAGCTACATCGAAAAACCAAAAAAAAAAAAAAAAAAGGTTAGTTTAGGCTGTCAGTTAAAGGAGGCTATAAGAGCTGAGGAGCTGGCTAATTTCATAAGTATGAGGGACTGCGTTTGATCTCCAGCACCCATGTAAAAAGCTGAGTGTAAGCCGGGCATGGTGGTGCACGCCTTTAATCCCAGCACTGGGAAGGCAGAGGTAGGAGGATTGCCGTGAGTTCGAGGCCATCCTGAGCCTGCATAGTCTTCCAGGTCAGCCTGGGCTAGAGTGAGACCCTACCTTGAAAACCGCCCCCCCAAAAAACAAACAAACCAAAAAAACAAAAAAGCTGAGTGTGGCTATGCATGCTTGTAACCCCAGGGCTGAGTGGGGTGGATAAAGAAATGCCGGAGCTCGCTGGTCAGCCAGTCTAACACAAACAGCCAGCTCCAGGTTCAATAAACCCCTCTCGAGGAAACAAAAGTGGGACAAAAGTGACAAAAGAGGACACTCAATCTCTGGACTCTACACACATGTGCACAGGGCTTGTACATGTGTACAAGACGTGCATCATGCACACACGCAGCTATCAGAAAGGAACCCACAACCGGATTTATCTTCTGGTCACTGATTTAGAGTCAAACTTCTGCCTGAATCGTTTTTCTTTCCCTTTGGCTGGATGTAGCCCGGTCCTGGGTGTTTGGGGCCTCTGGTTCCAAACTAAGGGCAGAACACAGTGGCTTTGAAGGACCTAGACTCGTGTATTAGTTTTTCTACCTTAATTAACACTACGGTCCTCAATTCTCCAGGGTAGTGATTCTGAGAAGGCATTCTTTCTTTATACATAGCCATGGTAAGTGTCAAGGAGGGGTGGTGGTGAAGGTACAAGGTATTTATCTGTGGAGTGATCAAGCTTGGAACAAGTTTAAAATTTTTTTATTGTTATTTGAGAGCGAAAGAGAGAAAGAGGCAGAGAGAGAGAGAGAGAAGAGAGAGAGAGAATGGGTGTGCCAGGGCCTCCAGCCACTGCAAACGAACTCCAGATGCATGCGCCCCCTTGTGCATTTGGTTAACGTGGGTCCTGGGGAATCGAGCCTCAAACTGGGGTCCTCAGGCTTCACAGGCAAGTGTTTAACTGCTAAGCCATCTCTCCAGCCCAAGTCTCATTTTTTTTTTAAACATGCCTGTTGATAACTGCGTCAGCTGTTCCCATCTGGCCTGTGGCAGGCAGCCTCAGCCTCACTAGTTTTTGCTCAGAGACCTTTCATCTCTGAATTCCTGGCCCACAGAAGCAAGGAAAATACACTCAGCCCACGAATCCATTTTAAGAGTCTTTTATTTGTCTTTTGAGATTACATAGTCATTATTGCTGATCTAATACAATCGCTTAGACATAAAGATTTCCAAGAGCTTCTCAGAACTGGTGATCCTTAGAGGTTTTACTCCTGTCGGAAGAGGACAGTGAGGACTAGACAATTATTTAGATAGATACGTATATATAGGTTAGGACTTGTCCACATATAATTTGCTGGTGTTGCCTACTTTCTTTCCATAATTTTCCTTTATTAAAAAAAAGCTTAATGCAACAATGCATTTGGATTTATTTTTAAACCATGACAAAGTTAATTTTGAGAAAAACCACAGGAGCAGCAATTTCAGATCTGTTCAGAGAAAAGCCAAGCAGCAAATAAGCTTTGCAGGAGTGTGTGGCCATGGAGAGCCGTGCTCACCCGGGAGGGGCGGGCGAGGGGGAAGGCAGGAGGGCAGCGGGAAAGAAGACTGAAGGCATTTGACTTAGTAAGAAAAAAGAAACAATATTTCCACCAAGAAGGCAAGAAGACCTTGAAACTAGCACAAATGCTTTGCAGTAAATGGTTATGTATCCCCACAGACCAGGACCACATAGAAAGAGATAATTAGGTTCTTCCCTTGCCTCCTGATAGCTAGGATGCTAAGGAGCAGGTTGGTCTGATTCCAAGGTTAGGGGGAATGACCTGGTTCCAATACGGAGAACCCAAATAGAGAGCTTGGGCCACCTTCTCTCTTTTTCTGTACCCCAAGTAGTGATCATTCAACCCAGGGCTTTGTGCAAAGGCAAATGCTTTACCACTGAGCTATACCAGGGGTCAGGGACACAGGGTTTCCAGAGAGGGTAAAAGAGATCCTCTACAACTCAAAGGCGAATACCTCGCCATGGGCAGTCGCACTGCCAACTAACGTTGAAGCCTGTGTGGCACCTTTTCCATATGGAGCAGGTCTCTTCGGTATGGTGCATTTTCTTCTTCTTTTTTCTGTTTTTCAAGGTAGGGTTTTACTCTAGTCTAGGCTGACCTGGAGTTCACTCTGTATTCTCAGGGTGGCCTTGAACTCACGGCGATCTTCCTACCTCTGCCTCCCGAGTGCTGGGATTAAAGGCTGTGCGCCACCACGCCCGGCTTAGTGTGGCGTGTTTTATAAGTGCCAGCACACAGTAAGCTCTGTAGAGAGCAAGGCTTTGCTGACAGTTATGATTTTTTGGTTTAAGAGCGTAATAGGCTAGAGTTCAGATGCCTGCCTATTGACATCTGTTCTGGATACAACATGAGGTACAAAGACCTGAAACTTTTGCTAAAGAGATCCAATTAAGAGTCATCAGGTGTGGTTGCACCTGTAATACCAGGCTGAGGCAGGATGACTGCCATTGAGTTTGAGCCTGTGTAACACAGTGAGATCTAGGCTAGCCTGAGCTACAGAGTGAAACCCTGTCTCAAAAAACAAGAGAGCCGGGTGTGGTGGTGCACACCTTTAATCCCCAGCACTCGGAGGCAGAGGTAGGAGGATCTCTGGGAGTTTGAGGCCAGCCTGAGACCACATAGTGAATTCCAGGGCAGTCTGGGCTAGAGAGAGACCCTACCTCACAAAACAAAAAAACTCAGAGACAGAGAGACCTTTAATTAAGATAAAAATTATGGCAGGCAGAAGAATTGAGTAGTCTAGTGGAGTTTTCAGCATTTATGGTCTTCCTTATAAAAAAACAGAATATAGTCATATATGTGGCACTTTTCCACATGTGTCCAGACTCTATGGGTTGAGCCTATATACTGTATAATGAGGCAAATAGCTACTTACTCAAGTTCTACCTCTCTATCTCCAAAAGTAAGGACACTTCCACTCTAGCCTTGAGGGCATACATGAAGACCGAGGGAAGCTGGAGTGTGGAGGCAGGGGAGGAGGAATGAGAGGGGAAGGTTATAATTCTTGGTACTCTGGTGTTTTCTCCAGTCACTTTGGTCTTGAGACTTTGAGGCTGACCAGAAAAACATGGGAAGCAAATGTGAGACTGCTTAAAAGGGTGGGCTATGGGACAGATTCATTTTGCTGAAGATTCCTAGGGTCACTCCAGGTTTTAACTTTTAGAACCAATTGAGTCCAATGAAAACCTTAAAAGTAGTCAGTCAGTTTCCAAAAGAAATCTCTTGGGTGGAACATAAAATTTCACACTGCTCATATTACTAATTATTTTATAAAGCTTGAGTTACTTAAGAAACCTCTGAAACAGAATCCTTAAATGAAAGGGGTCAGATTATGAAGATATGCCAACAGAGAAGAAAGACAGATCAGATTGCAGATCTCGCTTTCATCAATGGTAACAGCCACAGGGATGAATGTCTGATGAGGTTCAAACTAGGTTTGATTTTTGTTATTTTCTTAAAATTTTTTGGTGGTACCCAGGGATGGAAACCTGGGTCTTCTATATGGTAGGAAAGTGCTCTAGCACTGAGCTGTATCCCCAGTCATCAAAGTAGCTTTGATTATCTGGTGGAGTTTCCTCTTTACAGTGCCATTCTTTCTTCCTTAGCCAAGCAAACTGCATAGTCTTTGCTGGGAAACAAATGAACCTATTTGTTCCTTTGGGATGTCAAGTTGTGTGCCTCAAAGACTTGCCCCATTTCCAAAGTTTTAAACTTCCAAGTCTTTCCCAGCTCAGTTTCAGAAATAGTTCCAGGCAAAACAGAAATTTCAGAAAGCAGTATTCCACAAGCCCTCCTTATTTTGAGACAGTGCCAGTCTGGTGGGCGTTTGCTAGGAAAACTGTCCAGTTAAATGACAAGGAAGCAAAACTATGGGTGTAAATGGAGCTGCTCCCCCACTTCGTAAGTGGACTTTGGTGGGTTAGAAAGAAGTCTGACAAACACCAGAGCTATTGAGATCATGGGGGCACTCCTCCTTGGAACCAGAAAGCATCAAAATGGACATAAATATTAAAGGAGAAGAAAGGAGTCTTGGGTAAATAAAGAGACCCCAGTAGGCACAGACACAGGCACAGCTGAGTTCTTGGTGCAGCTTGTAAGACTTTACATGCCTTCTCTCTCTAGCCTTTTCATAAAGAAGGCAGTGTTAGTGACTGTCAAGGTTGGGAATCCAGGCCATGTTAATTCAGTGGCTTTCAGAAGGCCTCACCTGGGAAAGGGACAAAGCTTTGAGAAAGGCAGCGGCTGAAGATTTATGCCTTACTACCCTAAGGAACAGGGAGTTTGGCATCCCTGAACTAACTCCTGAGCCTGGAAAGAGAAAAGGGCCACTGCTGAGGATTCTGTCAGTGGGCAATGATGTGTCCGATGCACTAGGAATGGTTACCCCATTTCTTCCTTTCCTCAGCCTGTCCTCTGTGGCTCTCATGGCCCTATGAGCAGTAATCACACTCTGGGCCAAGGCTACAGGCACAGGACTCTAGATTTTAATAAATAAATAACCTAACACATAGGGTGAGCACGGCGAGCAGCTCTGATTGGAGAAGCAGCTTGCTAGGTTCTTCCTTGGAGAGTAGTGGAGAAAAGGCTTGGAGTTCTATTCCTTAAAATGTCTTCTGGCTTCAGTTACAGGAATTTAATACCTGGCGAGAAAAAGAAAAATGAGACTGATGCTATCAGCTAATGGGGATGCTGGAACACGAGCCTATCTAAAGGTATAACAGGGAGGCAGGGACTTTTCTAGAATGTATGGTAAGCACATTTGACTCTGGTACTGTTTTTCATATCGTTGAAAAACAGTATTTCTTGGGAAGGGAGAACACTAATGTTTGCAGAAGATTACAAAGAGTGCTTCAGGGGTGGCACCAAGGGAAAATGTGTGTGTTTTTCTGAGTTCAGGAAAATGTATGCAGTGGGGCAGGCAAAAGACCAGCTGTAGTGCAGGAAGCTCCTTCCCTGTTATCTGGAGAGCCCAAGATACCTGTAGTAATTAGGCTTGAAGGGCCCATTCTTGTTGAGTCCCAGATACTTGGCCTGTTCATCCGTCAGCTCTGTCAGGTGGGCATCAAAGGTGGGTAGGTGTAGGCTTGCCACATACTCATCTGGAATGGACCCCAGAAACCATGGCATAAATATTCACACCTTCTGTCTGGCTACTCTCCGCAAGAAAGGCCTTAAAAAGTCAGAAGACATGTTCTAATTCTACAACTGAGGGACAAGTACTTGACTTCTGCGCAAATCTAAGGAGTAACTGCCGTTAGCTTCGACCCCAAAACATTTTTTCCAGTAACTAACTCAGTCTTGAACTTTTTTTACTCCTTGGGAAAGGTAAAGGATAAAAGAAGCAATAGGCCTTAGGGTCCTAAAAAAAAAGGGGGGGGTGGGAGCCAGGTGTGGCGGCGCATGCCTTTAATCCCAGCCCTTGGGAGGCAGAGGTAGGAGGATCGCTGTGAGTTCAAGGCCACCCTGAGACTACAGAGTGAATTCCAGGCCAGCCTGAGCTAGAGTGAGACCCCTAAAAAAGCGGGGGGGGGGGGGGGGGTCCAGGTGTGGTGGTGTGGCGCGCCCAAGAGGCTGAGGTAGGAGGAGGATCGCTCTGAGTTTGAGGCCAGCCTGGAGCTACATACTGAGTTCCAAGTTAGCCTGAGCTAAAGTGAGAGCCTACCTCAAAACACAAAACAGAACAAACAAAAAAGAATGAGTTAGTAAGGGAATTAAAAAATGGGAAGTTATACCTTTAGTTTTGCTTTGGACTCTGTATAGAAGGATCAACACCTGAGACAACTGGAAAAAAAACAACTAGGGGCTGGAGAAAATAACTCAGTGGTTAAAGATGCTTGCTTAAACTAAACTGGGCGTGGTGGTGCACGCCTTTAATCCTACCACTTGGGAGGCAGAGGTAGGAGGATCGCAGTGAGTTCAAGGCCACCCTGACACACCGTAGTGAATATCCAGCCTGGGCTAGAATGACACTCTACCTCGAGAAGCAAAAAAAAAAAAAAAAAAAAAAAAAGAAATTGAGAAAGATAATGTTTAACTATCTAATGTTTTTACATTTTAGTATTTTTTTTTCTCCTACCCATTCTCTGTAGTGCTTAGTAAGTTTCCACACAAAATCTGGCTAACTTTCTTTTATTTAGATTTTTTTTCCAAGGTAGAGTTTCACTCTAGTCCAGGCTGACCTGGAATTCACTATGTAGTCTCAGGGTGGCCTTGAACTCACAGCGATCCTCCTACCTCTGCCTCCTAAATGCTGGAATTAAAGGCACGCACCACCATGCCTGGCTTTTTTATTTAAAATATTAAAAAAATTTTTTTTGTTTATTTTATTTATTGGAGAGCGACAGACAAGAGAGGAAGAGGCAGATAGAGAGAGAGAGAGAGAGGGAGAATGGGCGCGCCAGGGCCTCCAGCCACTGCAAACAAACTCCAGACGCATGCGCCACCTTGTGCATCTGGCTAACGTGGGTCCTGGGGAATCGAGCCTCGAACCAAACCGGGGTCCTTAGGCTTCACAGGCAGCGCTTAACTGCTAAGCCATCTCTCCAGCCCTTAAAATATTTTTATTAATTTTTTGCAAACAGAGAGAAAGAGAGAGAGAATGGGGGCACCAGGACCTCTAGCCAGTACAGACGTGGTGGCGCACGCCTTTAAGCCTAGCTCTTGGGAGGCAGAGGTAGGAAGATCACAGTGAATTCGAGGCCACCCTGAGAACTATAGAGTGAATTCAGGTCAGCTTGAGCTAGAGTGAAACACTACCTCGAAAAAAAAACGAAAAGAAGAAAAAGAAAACAAGAACAACAAATTCACAAATAGAGCCGGGTGTGGTATTGCATACCTTTAATCCCAGCACTTAGGAGGTAGAGGTAGGAAGACAGCTGAGGTAGAGCCTGGAACTACAGAGTGAGTTCCAGGTCAGCTTGGGCTAGAGTGAGATCCTACCTTGAAAAAATATTCACAGGTAGGCTAGACATGGCACACACCTAGAATCCCAGCACTTGGAAGGCTGAGGCAGGAGGAATGGGGGGAGGCGGAAGGGTCAAGTCCAGTCTACATTACACAGAGAAATTTTGCCTCAAAACTAATAGAGGAAAATAAGTTGCATACACATAAGTTTAATCACAACAAAATGCCAGAACATCATAGGGCAACCTATATGAAAACTGGATAACTTAACTGGAAATAGAACCTAGGATACTAGTTCTCTCTCTTTTTTTTTTTCTCATAAGAAGTTAATGTCCTCAAGCTTTCTTTAGCTTCTGACACTGAATCACTCTGCTAAGAATGGAGAAGGAAGAACAGCTTACCCATTTTCTTGGGCAACAGGTAGACATCCTGCTTATAGCGACCCTCAGGAGCGTTGTAAAGCTCTATCAAGGCGAGAGCCTGGAAGCAGAGACAGAGATGATACTCGGTTCACAGCAGTCTGCCGTCATCCAGAGATGCCCCGCTGTCTGAGGACCTGCGATGACTGCTGCTCCGTTGTCAGAACTTACCTGAGTGGTAGCAGTGATTGAGAGCACAAATGTAGGCACTGTGGAGCAGCTTAGGTTCAGCAGACGGCCCTAGTGAGCAAAAGTGAAGACACAAAGAGCTTCGGACAGTTGCTGGGCTGGGGAGATGGCTCAGCAGTCGAGACACTTGCTTGCAATGCCTGACGCCCCGGGGATCAATTCCCTAGTACCCACATAAAGCCAGATGCACAAAGTGCCACGTGCATCTGGAGTCCGTTTGCAGTGGCAAGAGGCCCTGGTGTGCCCATTCTCTCTCTGTGTTTGCAAATAAATAAATATTCTGTTAAAAAGAGAAGCTGGGCATGGCAGTACACATCTTAAATTAGCACTCACAGAAGGATCACTGTGAGTTTGAGGACAGCTTGCAAACTACAGAGTAAGTTCCATGTCAGCCTGGGCTACAGGGAGATACTACCTTAGGAAAAAAAAAAAAAAAAAAAAAAAAGGGCTGGACAGCTGGCTTAGCAGTTAAGGCATTTGCCTGCAAAGCCAAAGGATCCCGGTTCGACACTCCAGGACCCACGTAAGCTAGATGCACAAGGGGGCGCATGCATCTGGAGTTTGAATGTAGTGGCTGGAGGACCTGGTGTGCCCATTCTTTCTCTTTCTCTTCTCTCTCAAGTAAATAAATAAACAAAAAAATATTTTTAAAATAAAGGAAGGAAGAAAAGAAAATTGATTGGAAATTGAGACCCAGGAAAAGTATCATTGTCCCCTTGTTATCTTTCCCCAAAGAGAAAGCTTCATCATAAGAGCAGGGAGCACTTAGGAACCCAGGACTGGGGAAGAGGAGCAAAGTCAAGATAGGAGGTTAAGATGGCAATGGTGGTGCACACCTTTTTCAAAAATTTTTTTTATTTATTTGAGAGAGGGAGAGAAAGAGAGATAGGTAGATAGATAGAGAATGGGCACACCAGGGCTTCCAGCCATTGCAAATGAACTCCAGATGCATGTGCCACCTTGTGCATCTGGCTTGTGTGGGTCCTGGCAAATTGAACGGAGGTCCTTTGGCTTTGCAGGCAAACGCCTTAACCGCTAAGCCATCTCTCCAGCCTGGTGGTGCACACCTTTAATCTCAGCACTCTGGAGGTAGAGGTAGGAGAATCACCATGAGTTCAAAGCCACCCTGAGACTACATAGTGAATTCCAGGTCAGCCTGGGCTAGAGAGAGACCCTACCTCGAAAAACAAACAAACAAACAAACAAACAAACAGAATATGCTGGAGAGATGGCTTAGTAGTTAATGTGCTTTCTTGCAAAGACTGACCACCCAGGTTCAATTTCCCAGTATCCATATAAAATCTGAAGCACAAAGTGGCACATGTGTCTGAAGTTCAGTTTACAGTGGCAGGAGGCCCTGGTGTGCCCATACTCACTTTCTCTCTGTCTGTCTCTCTCTCACATAAATTTTTTTTTTTTAAATTAAGATTTATTTTCATTTAGTTATTAGAGACAGAGGGAGAGGGAGAAAGAGAGAGAAAGAGAATAGGTGCACCAGGGCCTCTAGCCACTGCAAACAAACTCCAGATGCATGTGCCACCATGTGCATCTGGCTTATGTGGGACCTGGAGAATTGAACCTGGGTCCTTGGGCATCACAGGCATGTGCCTTAACTACCAAGTCATGTCTCCAGCCCTAAAAAAAAAAAAAACCAAAAAAAACTAAGTCAAGAATAAATGTATGTAGAAGAAGCCAAGGTGGGGAAACTCCCATCCAGCAGCCATTAATTAAATACATGGCATGTCTATTGCACACAGCTCAGTCCAGGGGACACTGAAAGCAGGGGCTTTGCTAGGCGTGGTGGTGCACACCCTTAATTCCAGCACTAAGGAAGTAGAGGTAGGAGGATCGCTGTGAGTTCAAGGCCAGCCTGAGAACATAGTGAATTCCAGGTCAGCCTAGGCTCGACTCTATCTTGAAAAACAAAACAAAACAAACAACCACCACAACAAAAACAGGGGTTTCATCAGCAAGGACATGACTTTCCCAGAGCTTGCCTAAGACAGTCTGAGTTAGCCAGGGATATCTAGTTTGCTTACTGATTAAACCATCTCACAAATGACATTATGTCTTTGCAAGCATCGCTCAAAGTGGCAGTGGTTCTACCCGTTAATTCCTTCCACAGTAATTGTCATTATCTGACTCAACACGGAGAGTGACATGGAGAGACAGGATAATTGGTGAAAAGTGAGGAACCAAAATAGATTCTTAATTGCTGAATGAAAAGACCTTTCACAAGTACAAGTAAAATCCATTGGTAAAGGAGTTCAACTTGTGCTGAAGAGGAGGAGTTGAAAGGATAAGGGAACATGAGGAGGAGGGAAGCTTGGAACTGTCATCTCTTCGTCACCTTCAGCCTTACCTCTGCTAGCAGCACTATCCTTTTGCCATCAGGCCATATCACATGGTCAACTTGGGATCTCACTCGCTCCCAGGTCAGTTCTGGTGTCCGCAGACTCGCCTGGAACACATACGGCAGGAGCGTCATTAGCCAAGGCAGGCCCCACGAGGGCACTGGGAGATGCTGAAGGAAGCCATTTCAAATAGCAAGTCGAAAGGACAACCAGCATGCCAGACGGAGAATACCTGTCCTGGGTTGGTTAGGACTGTTCCATTTCAGGGAATTTAATCTGAGGCCCAGCCAGGGAGGGATCCCTCAGGATGTCATTCCACAACATATACTGTGCGCCCGCTCTCTGCTGAGCACAGTAAAAGGTGCTATGGGAAATACAAAAGAAACCAAAGGCATGGTTTCTGCCTTTAAAAAGCTCATATTTTGCTTGGGCACACAAAACAATACATAGGTGAGGGGAAAATACAAAGCAACATGCAAACAAGTAAGTGCAGATGGACAGAGTGCAAACGCAGTATGTAAGTGCTGAGACGACAGGAAAAAACAGAACAAAACAAAACAAAAATGGAGGATCAGAGCCAAGTGGGATTAGCTGGAGGAGACTGAATGTCCCAAACACAGCATGCTGGGGCCCAAGGGTGTGCCCTCATGACCCAAAGCCCCAGGTTCCACCTTCTCAACAATGGTGGCTTAACCTAAAGTTACAGAAGCTTTGTGACCTAAGTGCAGGTGTGAGGTGGCCTTTAAAGGAACGCTAATGGTATAGTAAAGCTCCCACGCTCACCCTCTTTCCATTTCTATACATTGTATATTTACAGAACAAGAGAGAAAGAGTTCAGTTTATTAATAGTGGCAACCAAGTAACAGTCAAGGTACAGACAAGACAACTACTTCCTTCTTCCAACAGGCAATGCCTGAAATAGAAAGGCAATTCATATTTCACAACTACCCATTGACTCATTGCACAAAACAACAAAGTTCTGCCAACTACTAGCTTACACACAAATATTGAAACACATTTTTAGTTATGGAAGAACCAGTCACTGAGTATATACCATAGTCTAGGCACTGTAGTAAGGACAGATATACAGAGAAAACTGGGTTCCATACTAGAGAGTGAGCAGTTTCTGGCTAGAAACAGCATCTTCTATCTTCTTTTCATTTTTAATTATTTTTCATTATTTATGACAGAGAGAGAAAGAGACAGAGAGAATGGTTGTGCCAGGGCCTCCAGCCACTGCAAATGAACTCTAGACACATGCATCACCTTGTGTATCTGGCTTACATGGGTCCTAGGGAACTGAACCTGGGTCCTTTGACTTTGCAGGCAAGCACCTTAACCACTAAGCCATCCCTCCAGCCCTTCTTTTCATTTTCCTCCACTTCTACCTAAATCTTTTTTTTTGGTGGGGTGGGGGCGGTTTCCAAGGTAGGGTCTCACTCTAGCCCAGGCTGATCTGGAACCCACTCTGTCGTCTCAGGGTGGCCTTGAAACTCACAGTGATCCAACTACTTCTGCCTCCTGAGTGCTGGGATTAAAAGTGTGAGCTACCGGGCTGGAGAGATGGCTTAGCGGTTAAGCACTTGCCTGTGAAGCCTAAGGATCTGGGTTCGAGGCTTGATTCTCCAGGTCCCATGTTATCCAGATGCACAAGGGGGCGCACGCGTCTGGAGTTCATTTGCAGTGGCTGGAGGCCCTGGCGTGCCCATTCTCTCTCTCTCTCTGCCTCTTTCTCTCTCTGTCACTCTCAAATAAATAAAAATGAACAACAACAACAAAAAAATTAAAAAAAAAAAGTGTGAGCTACCACAGGCAGCTCTACCTAAACATAAAATGGGATGCTCAGTTAATGTTTAGAAGTCATGGTCCCTATCCCTGAGGAAATACCAATCTAACAGAAAAAATTTTTAGGACTAGAAGATGGCTGAGCGGTTAAAGGGTTTGCCTGTGAAGCCTAAGGACGCAGGTTCGATTCTCCAGGTCCCACATAAGCCAGATACACATGGTGGCGCATGCGTCTGGAGTTCGTGTGTAGTGGCTACAGGCCCTAGCACGCCCATTCTCACTCTCTCTCCCTCTCTCTGTCTCTAACAAATAAATAAAAATGTAAAAAAATTAAAATTGCATTTCAGTAAACTGTATTTATGGTCTGGACCACTTCATTATTAGGTACATTGGAAATACATGTAAAATTTGAGACATTAAGCCGGGCGTGGTGGCGCACGCCTTTAATCCCAGCACTCAGGAGGCAGAGGTAGGAGGATCATCGTGAGTTCGAGGCCACCCTGAGACTCCATAGTGAATTCCAGGTCAGCCGGGGCTAGAGTGAGACCCTACCTCAAAAAACAAAACAAAACAAAACAAAACAAAAAAAAATTTGAGACATTAGGCTTCACAATTGGTTCAATCATTCTTGAGACCAACTTGGCAGTAGCTATTAAAAGTATTTACTTGTATATTTTTAAAGCTTTTTATTTATTTTTCTTATTTTATTATTTGCAAGTAGAGAGAAGAGACAGAATGGGCACGCCAGGGCCTCCAGTCGCTGCAAATGAACTCTAGACACATGCAACACTTTGTGCACCTGGCTTTACATGGGTACTGGGGAATTGAACTCGGGTCATTAAGTTTTGTAAGCAAGCAACTTAACAGCTAAGCCTTCTCTCCAGCCCTCATTTTTTTTTTTTTTTTGAGACAAAGTCTTATGTAACCCAGGCTAACCTTGAATTTGTTATGTAGCCAAGGATGCTATGTAGCCTTGAATTCTTTCCTTAGTCTCCCATATGCTGAGATTATGGGCATGGGCCCATGTAAGCCAGATGCACAAGGGGGCACATGCACCTGGAGTTCATTTGTAGGGCCTGGAGGCCCTGGTGTGCTCATTCTCTCTCTCTCTCCCTCCCTCTCTTCTCTCTCTCATAAATTAAAATATATATATATATAATGAGGAGCTGGAGAAATGGCTTAGTCATTAAGGCATTTGCCTATGAAGCCTAAGGTTCGATTCCCCAGAACCGATATAAGCCAGGTGCACATAGTAGCACATGCATCTGGAGTTCATTTGCAGTGGCTAGAGGCTCTGGTGCACCCATTCTCTCTCTCATAAACAGTAAAAAAAAAAAAAAAAAAAAAAAAAAAAAAAAAAAAAAAGAGGCTGGCATGGTGGTGCACACCTTTAATCCTAGCACTCGAGAGGCAGAAGTAGGATTGCTGTGAGTTTGAGGTCACCCAGAGACTACATAGTAAATTCCAGGTCAGCCTGAGCTAGAGAAAGACCGAACCTCGAAACCCCCCCTAAAATAAAAATAAAAAGGGAGTTTTGGGGGCTGGAGAGAGTTTTGGGGGCTGGAGAGATGGCTTAATGATTAAGGGCCTTACTTACAAAGCCTGACAGCCTAGATCAAATTCCCTAGCACCCATATAAAGTGAGATACACAGGGTGGCACATGCATCTCGAGTTCACTGGCAGTGGCAGGAGGTCCTGGTGTGTCCATGCTCTCTCTCTTTTCTCCTCCCTTTCTCAAGTAAATAAATAAAATTATAAAAATAACAAAAAAGGGAGTTTCAAGAGAAACCTGGTTATCTCTATCACTCTCCGGAAAGCTCCAAGATGGTGAAGGTCAAACTCCCTGAAAGAAGTATTTCCCACGCTTCAGTTGGCACAAGAATATCTCTTAAAAACAACCAAGTGGGAGCTGGGCATGATGGCAGACACCTTTAATCCCAGCACTTGGAAGGCAGAGGTAGGAGGACTGCTGTGAGTTCAAGACCAGCCTAGGACTACAGAATGAGTTCCAGGTCAGCCTGGGCTAGAGTAAGACCCTACATCAAAAAAAAAAAAAAAAAAAAAAAAGCCAAACACTAAAACCAAACCACCACCAAACAAACAAAAACAACCAAGTGGGGTGGGGGTATAGATCAGTGATATAGCATATACCTGTGCTTAGTATACACAAGCCTTGGGTTCAGTCCCCAGCACTATCACTCCAAAAAAAAAAAGAAAAGAAACAAAATGAAAAGGAAAGGAAAGGGGAAAGAAAAGAGGGAAGGAGAGAGAGAAAGGAAGGGGGAAAAAGACAACCATCAAGCCGGGTGTAATGGCACACCTTTAATCCAGCACTTGAGGCAACGCTCGAGACAGAGGTAGGATTGCTGTGAGTTTGAGGCCAGCCTGGAACTACAGTGTGAATTCCAGGTTAGCCTGGGCTAGAGTGAGAGCCTATCTCGAAAATACCAAAGACAAAACAAAAAACAACAATGGGGTTGGTAGCATACCTTTAATCCCAGCCCTTGAGAGACAGAGGTAGGAGGACTGTAGCCAGTACATAGTAAGTTCCAAGTTCCTGGGCTGGAATGAGACCCTGCTTGTGAAAGGGGGGGGGGGAGTGGGTGGGGGAAGACATCCAATTGGCTTTACTGTGAATTTACAATTACTAAGCAATTTACCAGGAAAAGAGCTGCTTGTGAAAATTACCATTCCAAACTAGTAAATGCCACTGTAAATATATTATGCCTGCACAAATTAATCTTATAAGATTCTGAAGAGTGTACATCATTTTTTTTTTTTCAGGGAACAAAAATAGGTTCCAGTCCTAGTCTCAGCAGAAATCACTCTTCAGCTGGAAAAAAAGCTTTTTAAAAATTAAATATTTTATTTATTTATTAGAGAGAAAGAGAGAGGGGGAGAGAGAAAAAAAAATGGGCATGCCAGGGCCTCTAGCCACTGCAAATGAATGTCAGACACATGTGCCATCTTGTGCATCTGACTTACATGAGTACTGGGGAATTGAACTTGGGTCCTTAGGCTTTGCTGGCAATAACCACTGAGCAAGCTCTCTAGCCTAAGAAACTTTTTTTCCTAATTTTATTTTTATTTATTCATTTCAGAGACAGAGAGAGAGAGAGAGAAAGAGAGAAGCAGATAAACAGAGAGAGGCAGATACAGATAGAAAGGGTATTCCAGGGCCTCCAGCCACTGCAAATGAACCCCAAACGCTTCTATGTAAGGAAGGACATATGTAGAAGAGTAGGTTATGGCAGCTCACACCAGGAGGAAACTGCTAAAGAGGCAGGAGGATAAGGAGTTCAAAAAATGTAAGAGAGATGACCAGAAAGTAGCCAACAGCAAGTCCCTAGATATTCACAGCAACAACAGTTTTGTTTGTTTGTTTTTCCTGCCCAGCTTCATTGTTTTGTTTGTTTTTTCAAGGTAGGCTTTCACTCTAGCCCAGGCTGACCTGGAATTCACTATGTAGTCTCAGGGTGGCCTCAAACTCACAGCGATCATCCTACCTCTGCCTCCCAAGTGCTGGGATTAAAGGTGTGCGCCACCACGCCCAGCCAGCCAGATGACTGAGTTTTTAAAAGCAAGTCAGGGGTCTGGAGAGATGGCTTAGAGGTTAAGGCACTTGTCTGCAAAGCCAAATGACCCAAGATTGACTCCCCAGGACCCACGTAAGCCAGATGCACAAGGAGGCATGTGCACCTGGAGTTTATTTGCAGTGGCTGGAGGCCCTGGCACGCCCATTCTCTCTCTCTTTCTACTTGCCTATTTTCTGTATCTCTCTCTCTCCAAATAAATAAATAAAAATAAAGTATTTAAAAAAGTAAAAGCAAGTCATACATTTTGG
Source organism: Dipus sagitta (assembly GCA_036346955.1). NCBI lineage: Eukaryota > Metazoa > Chordata > Mammalia > Rodentia > Dipodidae > Dipus > Dipus sagitta. The sequence goes on along the minus strand of CM070780.1, from coordinate 90,843,337 downwards.
TACCCATTTGTTCAAACCCTGCCCAATAGCTTCCTTTTTACTCAGATTAAATTTAAAGTCCCTATTATGGCACAAAAATTCTGCTTACCCAATGACTTCTTTGAGCTGCCTCTATCCTCACTCCACCTTGCCCATTCTGTTTCTGCCACCTCAACATCTTTTCTGTTACTCAAACACATTAAGCAGGTTTCTACCTCATGGTCTTTAGCTGCCATTCTTTGTTTTTGTTTTCAAAATTTTTAAAACAGTGCTCGAGAGATGGCTTAGCGGTTCAGGCGTTTCCCTGCAAAGCTAAGGGACCTTGGTTCAATTCCCCAGGACCCACGTAAGCCAGATGCACAAAGTGGCACATGCATCTGGAGTTCGTTTACAGTGGCTGGAAGACCTGGTGGGCCCATTCTCTCTCTCTCTCTCTCTCTGCCTCTTTCTCTCTCTCAAACAAATAAATAAAATATTTTTAAAAATGTTTAAAGCTGGGCGGGGTGTCACACACCTTTAATCCCAGTACTCAGGAGGCAGAGGTAGGAGGATCACTGTGAGTTCAAGGCCACCCTGAGACCACATAGTGAATTCCAGGTCAGCCTGAGCTATTGAGACCCTACCTCGAAAACCCAAAAAAAAAAAAACTTAAAGCCAGGTGTGGTGGCACATGCCTTTAATCCCAATACTTGGGAGGCAGAGGTAGGAGGATTGCTTTGAGTTCGAGGCCACCTTAAGACTACATAGTGAATTCCAGGTCAGCCTTGGCTAGAGTGAGAACCTACCTAGAAAAACCAAAAATAAATAAATAAAATATAAATAAAATAAAAAATATTAAAAAAATTTTAAATATTTTATTTTAAAATTTAAAAATATTTTATTAATTTATTTATTTGGTTTTTCTGAGGTAGGGTCTCACTCTAGCTCAGACTGACCTGAAATTCCTAAGTAGTCTCAGGGTGGTGTCAAACTCACAGTGATCCTCCTACCTCTGCCTCCCAAGTGCTGTGATTAAAGATATGTGCCATCATGCCTGGATTTTTATTTTTCTTTTCCTTTTAATTTTTTGGTTTTTTTGAGGCAAGGGTCTCACTCTAGCCCAGGATGACCTTGAACTCAGGGCAACCCTCCTACCTCTGCTTACCAAGTGCTGGGATTAAAGGTGTGTACCACAATACCTGGCTATTTTTATTTTTCTAATTTTTAATTTTTTAGAGAGAGAGAGATGGACACAGAGAATTAGCATGCCAGGGATTCAGCCACTGCAATTGAGCTCTAAACACCTGCATCACCTAGTGAGCATGTGCGACCTTGAGCTTGCCTCACCTTTGTGCATCTGGCTTCCGTAAGATCTGGAGTCAAATATGGTCCTTAGCTTCACAGGCAAGCACCTTAAATGCTAAGCCATCTCTCTAGCCCTATTTATTTATTAGGGAAAGAGAAAGATACAGAAAGAGAGAATGGCTATGCCAGGGCATCTAGCCACCGCAAATGAACTCCAGACACGCATCACCTTGTGCATTTGGCCTTACATGGGTATTGGGGAATTGAACCTAGGTCCTTAGGCTTTGCAGGCAAGCGCCTTAACTGCTCAACCATCTCTCCAGCCCTAATATATATTAAATGTAAGCTGGGCATGGTAGCACATGCCTTTAATCCCAGTACTTGGGATGCAGAGATAGGAGGACTGCTGGGAGTTTAAGGCTACCCTGAGACTACATAGTGAATTCCAGGTCAGCCTGAGCTAGAGTGAGACCCTTACTTTGAAAGCAAGCCCCCCCCCAAAAAAGAAAGAAATCCGATTGTTATAAACTATACATTGGCTACTTTTCTCAGAATATAATTAGGAGTGCTCAGGATAGACTGTTAGGCCCTATGAGGTTGGCCCATTTACCTCTGACCTCATCTTCCATTCTCCCTGGCCTCGGGCTCATTCTGTACCCAGCACACTGGCTCCTTGTCGCTCCTCAAGTAGATCAGGTCCGCTCGGGCCTTTGGGCACATGCATTGGCTGCTTCCTCTGTTTACAATGCTCCTCACCTAGAAATCCACATGGCTAATTCCTTCAAGTCTGCTCAAATACAACCTTAATGAGATTCACAGCTTGACTGTTCTAATTACAACCTAGTACTGCATTCCCTTTACCATGTTCTACTTCTCTTTTTTTCCATTGTGGTTTTTTTGTTGTTGTTTGTAGGGCTAGAGTGAGGTAGAGTCTCACTCTAGCCCAGGCTGACCTGGAATTCACTCTGTAGCCTCCAAGGCTGGCCTTCGACATTAGCCTTCTTTTGTTTGTTTTTTGAGGTAGGGTCTCACTCTAGTCCAGGCTGATCTGGAATTCACTATAGTGTAGTCTCAGGGTGGTCTTGAACTCATAGTGATCACCTACCTCTGCCTCCCAAGTGCTGGGATCAAAGGCGTGCACCACCAGGCCAGGCTTACATTAGCCTTCTTGAGTGCTGAGATTAAAGGCTTGCATCACTGTGCCTGGCTTCCATGATGTTTTTAACTTCTAATATACTGTGAATTGTACTTATTTATTATAATTGGTTAATTCTCCTCACTAAAATAAAAACTTCACAAGGAAAGGAATCTGTGTTTCTTTACTGACTCCAAGAATCTAGAACAGTGGCTGGCGTACTGCAATCATAAAAAAATATGTGTGACTCAAGGTAAGTGGTCTTCTATCCTGAGGAGTTACTTATGTCTGGACTATCTTTAAGAAAAAATACCCATCACAAATTGAAGTTAAGGTTAATCTATAAGTCAAGAGTGATATCATACGATAATGAAAAATGAAACAAAACAAAAACTAGGTCTTTGGATAAAAATGCCTGAATTTTGGAATAAATTTCATGACTGTCAGTATATTTAATGCATAAGTTTCCCATATGGAGTGGTCAAGGACATATAATGAAATGAAATAAGAATACAACAGGACATGATTGCATTGGAACTTAACTTCAGAGTCCTTGAGTTTTGTTTGTTTTTTTTTCAAGGTAGGGTCTCACTGTAGCCTAGGCTGACCTGGAATTCACTATGTAGTCTCAGAGTGGCCTTGAACTCACAGTGATCCTCCTACCTCTACCTTCCACCAAGTGCTAGGATTAAAGGAGTGTACCATCACAACTGGCAGTTTTGCATTTTTTTTTTTTGTTCTTTCTTTCCTTCTTTCCTTCTTTCTCTCTCTCTCTCTCTTTCTTTCATCCTAAACCAGGCTAACATGGAACTACTCTGTAGCCTGGGCTGGCTTTGAACTCTGGAACTCACAGTGATTCTCCTACCTCAACCTCACGAGTGTTGGGAGTAAAGGCATGGACCACATGGCTAGCTCTTTAGGCGTTTACAAATTTAAAATTTTTATTTATTGATTTGAGAGACAGAAGGAGAAAGAAATAGACAGAGAGAGAATGGGTGCTCCACGGCCTCTAGCCACTGCAAACAAACTCCAGACACATGTTCCACCTTGTGCATCTGGTTTACATGGGTACTGGCTAAATGAACCTGGGTCCTTACACTTTGCAGGCAAGTACCTTAACCACTACTGAGCCATCTCCCCAGCCCAAGGCTTTTAAAAAAAATGTTTTTTTTTTTTTTTTTTTTTTTGTTTGTTTGTTTGTTTTCAGGTAGGGTTTCACTCTAGTCCAGGCTGACCTGGAATTCACTATGTAGCCTCAGGGTGCCCTTTAACTCACAGCAATTCTCCTACCTTTGCCTCCCAAGTGCTGGGATTAAAGGAATGTGCCACCATACCTGGCCTAAAAAAAGTTATTTATTTATGAGAGAGAGAGTATATGTGTGAGTATGGCACACCAGAGCCGTTTGTCACTGCAAATGAGTCCCAGACACCTACACCACTTGTGCATCTGGCTTTACATGGGTACTGGGGAATTGAACCCAGGCCAGCAGACTTTGCAAGCAAGCACCTTTAACCACTAAGTCATCTCCCCAGTCCCTCCTGAGGGTTTTCTGTTTTTTTGAGGTAGGGTCTAGCTGTAGCCCAGGCTGACCTGGAATTCACTATGTAGTCTCAGGGTAGCCTCCAACTCATGGCTATCCTACTACCTCTGCCTCCCGAGTGTTGGGATTAAAGGCATGTGCCACCATGCCCAGCTTCCTCTTGAGGTTTTAGAGAGGAAAATTCTTTCCCTCTTTCTCTATCTTTGATCACTTAGCAAAGGGGCACTATGGAAAGTAAGTGGATCTTAAGGGAATAAGAACAACAAAAAAGATAGGCACCAACTACCAACTAAATGATCCATTATAAGCAAATTATAGTAGCAAGACAATAATGGAGCTATGGCACTCAGATACTCCAAGGTAGAAATGTGCTTTGTAGCCGGACGTGGTGGTGTGTGTCTTTAATTTGGCATTGGGGAGGCAGAGGTAGGAGGATCACCATGAGTTCGAGGCCACCCTGAGACTACATAGTGAATTCCAGGTCAGTCTTAGCTAGAGTGAAACCTACCTTGGAAACCCCCGGCCAAAAAAAAAAAAAGAATACACACACACACACACACACACACCAATGTGCTTTGCCACTCATTCATTCACTCCATTATAATTTTTGTGTGTGTGGGTGGTATTGGGGTATCAAACCTGGAGTTTCATGTATGTGAAACAAGGGCTCTACCACTGAGCTACAGCCCAGGCAGCTGTTTAATAACAGAGTAAAAGAGTAGAGGGTTAAAAAGAGAGAGCATATAAACTAGGTATTACCCAACAAGACTCTCAACATGTCAACTGATCCTTACCTGGCAGTGCTGGAGCTCAATCACAGCAGCCCTCAGTGGAGATGAAAGCATGCTATGGTTGAGCCAGTTACCCAGAGACAAAGACAGTTGTGCCATAAAAATGCCATAAAAATTTAAAGCCAGAGTCAAAGTCATACTGAGAGATACTTTGGTAAGTCTGAAAAGAAATAAATAACACTTCTATTAACTATGACTTGGATAACTTATTACCAAGTACTATGTTATATTAGAAAATTTTACAGTTAATATAGTCAAATTAGAGAACTAAACTGATAGATTTTCCAGGTTTGAGGAATACATGCTACTTACTACACAGGGGACTGGACTGAATGGGACACCTACAGAACCAATGATTATGGTTTGTTAAATATGTGGAGGGGAGACCCAGCCAAGTGAAAGAGGAGGAGAAATAAAGAAATTGCAATATCTGATAAACAGTCAATCTAAGACGACAGACTCACCCTTCTCATTTCCTTCAATGTTTCCATGGAACCTATTTACATCATCTTTATGTAAAATTGATCACCCCCAAATACTACCATTCTGACTCACATTTATTATATCTTCTATCTTTGAGGTTACCCAGCTCTCAGTCCTTAACACAAAAGACATGTGAGAAGGTGTCAATCCTTTGAAATGATTAAGCTGAGATGAAGCTTTGGAGGTCTATAAGACAGGTCATGGGGCTAGTGAGTGACTACATGTGGACAGCTCTTTCTAAGACAGCCATATTCAGGATAGCTGATTATCCCGCTCTTTCCTCTTCCAGTTTGTTACTTGGAAAGGAAAGAAAACCGACAAAAAATAAAATAAAATAAATAAATAAACAGGTCCCAGTAATGATCAATAATGATCTTACCACATCAATCTCCGTGTTAGAATGGCCCATGTTACAAACGATGCAGCTATTCTTCATCCGGTCCAGGTGCTCCCTGGTTACCACATTCTTGTTACCTTAAAAACAGAAGACACGGGGATAGACATGGCTTAGTGATTGAGAAGCTTGCTTGTAGGCCTGATGGCCTGGGTTTGAGTCCCCAGTACCCACATAAGCTAGGTGCATAGGGTGGTACAAGCATTTGGAGTTCATTTGCAGTGGCAGGAGACCCTGGTGAGCCCATTCTCATTCTCTTTCCCCCACCCTGATTGCAAACAATATAAAAACAAAACAAAACAAAAAACAACAGAAGAGGGCTGGAGAGATGGCACAGCCAAAGGACCCAGGTTTGATTCCTTACTACCTATGTAAAGCCAGATGCACAAGGTGGCACAAGTGTCTGGAGTTCATTTGCAGTGGCTAGAGGTCATGTCCAGCCCATTCTCTCTACTTGCCCACCCCTCTCAATATATATATATCCATATACATTACTATATAAATATATATATATCACTATATAAATATATATATCAAATAAATAAATAAACAAATTAAAAAAAATTAAGCCAGACATGGTGGTGCACGCCTTTAATCCCAGCACTCAAGAGTCAGAGGTAGGAGGATTGCTGTGAGTTCCAGGCCAGCCTGAGACTACATAGTGAATTCCAGGTCAGTTTGGGCCAGTGAAACCCTACCTTGAAAAACAAACCCCAAATGAACAAAAATAGATTCAAGGGAGAAGGAATTAAAGTTGTACCCCTACCTCTTACATTACATAAAAATTAAATCCAGGGGCTGGAGAGATGGCTCAGCAGTTTAAGATGCTTGCCTACAAAGCCTAACCACCCAGGTTTGATTCCTCCGTACCCATGAAAAGCCAGATGCACAGCGTGGCGCATGCATGTGGAGTTCATTTCCAGCAGATGAAGGCTCTGTCATGCTCTCTTTCTGTCTCTATTCTCTCTACCTCTGCTTTTAAATAAATAAATAAAAATTAAATCCAAAGCTAGGCATGGTGGCACATGCCTTTAATGCCAGCACTCAGGAGGCAGAGGTAGGTGGACTGCTGTGAGTTCAAGGCCACCTTGAGACTACATAGTGAGGTCCAGGCCATCCTGGGCTAGAGCAAGATCCTACTGTGAAAAACAAAACAAAACAAAAACAAAAACAAAAAAATACAAATGGATCATAGACCTAAATGTAAGAGAAAAACTATATATACATAACCCTTAATTTTCTTTTAATCTCTTAAATAAAAGAAAATCTTTGTGATATACGGATGAGCAATGGTACTTAGGTAACACTGTAAGCACAAACTTCCAAAGATAAAACCAATACCATCAATACATCAAAAATTAAAAACTGAGCTGGGCATGGTGGCGCACACCTTTAATCTCATCACTTGGGAGGCAGAGGTAGGAGGATCGCCATGAGTTCAAGGCTACCCTGAGACTACATAGTGAATTCCATCCAGGTCAGCCTCCTGAGCTACAGTGAGACCCTACCTCAAAAAACAAACAAACAAAAGGGTGGGAGGGATTGCTTAGTGGTTAAGGCGCTTGACTGCAAAGCCAAAGGACCCAGGTTTGATTCCCCAGGACCCACATTAGCCAGATACACAAGAGGGCACGTGCATCTGGAGTCTGTTTGCAGTGGCTGGAGGCCCTGGCATGCACATTTTCACTCTTGCTCTCTCTCCCTCTTTCTCTGTCAAATAACTAAATAAATAAAAATAATTTTAAAAAAAAAGATTTAAAAAAATTAAAAACTTGGGGTCTGGAGAGATGGCTTAGTGGTTAAGGCACCTGTCTGCGAAGCCTAAGGACCTATGTTCAACTCTCCACATCCCACATAAGCCAGATGCACAAAGGTGAGGCAAGTGCAGAGTTGCACATGCCCACTAGGTGGTGCAAGCATCTGGTGTTCAATTTCAGTGGCTGAGGCCCTAGTGCACCAATTCTCTCTCTGTAAAAAAAAATAAAAAACTTGGGCTGGGGAGATGGCTTAGTGGTTAAGGTGTTTGCCTGCAAAGCCAAAGGACCCAGGTTTGATTCTCCAATACCCACATGAAGCCAGATGTAAAAGGTGGCACACATGTCTGGAGTTCATTTGCAGTGGCTGGAGGCCTTAATGTGCCTATTCTCTCTCTCTTTCTCTCTATCTACCTCTCTGTCTCTCATAAATAAGTAAATAAGTAAATAAATAAATAAACCAAATATTTAAAAAATTAAAAACTTGCTGAATTATAAGTGATACTACAAAAAAAAAAAAAGTGTTTAGAAGACATCCCAGAGAACAGAACAAAAAAGAGGTTTGCACCAGAATATAAAGGGGACTCTTACAATTCAATAATAAAGACAACCCAATTTAAAAATGAATAAAGGGGCTGGAGCAATGGCTCCATGATTAAAAGTACTTGCTTGCAAAGCCTCCCAACCCAGGTTTGATTTCTCAGTACCCACACAAAGCCAGACTAACAAAGTGGCACATGCTTCTGGAATCTGTTTGCAGGGGCAGGAGACCCTGGAGTAACCATACTCACTAGTTTTCTCTTTCTCAACACGTGCATCTGTCTTACATGGGACCTGGAGACTGAACCTGGGTCTTTAGGCTTTGCAGGCAAGCACCGTAACCACAGAACCACCTTTCCAGCCCAGCTTTCTCTTTCTTTTCCCCCCAATTTCTCTCATAAATAAAAATATTAAATATATATATATGTATATAGGTTTTTCGAGGCAGGGTCTCACTCTAGCCCAGGCTGACCTGGAATTCACTCTGTAGTCTCAGGGTGGCCTTGAACTCACAGCAATCCTCCTACCTCTGCCTCCCAAGTGCTGGGATTAAAGGCATGAGCCACTACAGCTGGCATTTAAAAATATTTCAAAATTTATTTGCAAGGGGGGAGAGAGAAAACAGGAGCGCCAGGGTCTTTTGCTGCTACAAACAAACTCCAAATGCATGTGACATCTGGCTTTATATGGGGATTATGGAATGAACCTGGGCCGTTAGGCTTTGTAAGCAAGTGCCTTTAACTGCTGAGCCATCTCTCTCAGTCCAGACTGAGACTACAGAGTGAATTCCAGGTCAGCCTGGGGTAGAGCAAGATCCTACCTCAAAAGAACAAAAACAAAAGAAAAAAACCAATCAAAACTACTAAGAAACATTACTGTGTCCATAGGAATGACTATTTTATATTATAACTGGTTTTTAAGATTCTTTGGTTTATGGATCTGATAAAATCTAGATCTCTCTCTCTCTCTCTCTCTCTCTCTTTCTGGCTTTTCAAGGTAGGGTCTTGCTCTAGCCCAGGCTGACCCGGAATTCATTATGTATTCTCAAGGTGGCCTCTAACTCATGGCAATCCTCCTACCTCTACCTCCCAACTACTGGGATTAAAGGCGTGCACTACCATGTCCTGCTAATTTTTTTTTTTTAATAAAGACAGTCATTATTTATTTTTATTTATTTGAGAAAGAGAAAGAGGCAAATACTGGGGGGGGGGGGGGAGGCAGAGAATGGGCATGCCAGGGCCTCTAGCTGCTGCAAATGAACTCTAGACACATGTGCCACATTGTACATCTAGTTTACATGGGTCCTGGAGAATCAAACCTGGGTCCTTTGGCTTTGCAGGCAAGCGCCTTAACTGCAAAGCCATCTCTCTAGTTCTAGATCTCTAATATTTTTAAGCCGAAGCTCCTTGGACATTGCAGCTCTTTCAGCTTTTGCTTATATACAATTCATTCTTTGCAGCTAATTAAGCTGAAGAAGGCTGGGAATAAAGTTTGAAACATTTGCCTAGAGGAAAAATAGAATTCTGGGGGCTGGAGAGATGGCTAAGTGGCACTTGCTTGCAAAGCCTGACAGCCCAGGTTAGATTCCCTGATAACCATGTAGAGTCAGGTGGATAAAGCAGTGCGTGGGTATGGAATCTGTCTGCAGTGGCAGGAGGCCCTGGTGTGCCCATTCTCCTCTCTCTCTTAAATAATTTTTTTTTTTTTTTTCAGTTTTCAGAGGTAGGGTCTCACTCTAGCTCAGACTGACCTGGAATTCACTATGGAGTCTCAGGGTGGCCTCGAACTCACAGCGATCCTCCTACCTCTGCCTCCCGAGTGCTGAGATTAAAGGCGTGCACCATCACGCCCGGCTTAAATAAATATTTAAAGTATTAAAAATAAAAGAATTTTCCTTCAGCCTTGTTTTAATTATAGGGACCACAGAGGAGCATATTTGCTTTTTTGTTGTTGTTGTTGTTGTTAATTTGAGAGAGAGGAGAGAGAGAGAGAGAGAGGGAGAGAGAATTGGCACATTAAGGCCTCAGCCACTGCAATCAAACACCAGAAACCTAGTGGGCACGACCTTCCTTGCCTCACCTTTTGTGCATCTGGCTTATGTGGGATCTGGAGAATCGAACATGGGTCCTTAGGCTTCACAGGCAGGTACCTTAACCGCTAAGCCATCTCTCCAGCCCCCAAAACCAAAAAATTAAGAGAATGCAAATGTATCTCAGTGGTACAAAATATGTGTAGCATGCTTGAGGCCCTGGAGACATCATTTGCATGCCCTTCAGTTAAATGTACTAAATTAAGACTGGGTTCCTAAATAAACCTCTACAAATGCATTATACTGTCAGCCATCTTAGATACTTAACAACTGGTAGATATATAGTAACAACAGAGGGTGGAAATAAACTTTCCTATAGTGGTGATCTAATGGTATACCTTGCTCAGAGCTCTGAATAGGCAGGAGGAATGTAAAGAGAAAATTTTATTCGACCACTATCTCTGGTGTTTAGAGTTAGGTTTACTTCAGGGTATTTTAAAAATTTATTTTATTTTATATTTTTATTGACAGTTTCATACTTACAGACAACAGACCATGACATTCCCTCCCCTCTCCCACTTTCCTCTTTACAAACCATACTCCATCATATCCCCTCCCCCTCTCCATTAGTCGCTCCTTTATTTTTTATTATGAGGGCATTGTGAAGGTAGTCTAGGCACTGCGAGGTCATGGATATCGAGTCCAATTTCTGTATGGACGATTGCATTGTAAGGAGCCCTACCCTTCCTTTGGCTCTTACATTCTTTCTGCCACCTACTCTGCAATGGACCCTACTTCAGTGTTTTTCTAATTCCCTTTCACTTGCTCCACAAATGCATTTCCAAGTGCCACCACATTTGGCAGAACATAATCATACCTGTACAGGTAATAACAATGTCCACTTGCCGGATGACTTCATTTAATTTCACCAGTCGAAATCCATCCATACTGTAGAAATAAAGCAGGACCAATTAACTTAAGCAGGTAGCTAGTCCCTAAAAGCCAGTAGGACCAAGTTCTTTGGCAGGCACAATGTCACTTCCTGGGATAGCTGGAATGTTTGTTATGTGTTTATTTTGTTTTGCTAAGTCAGGGTCTCGCTGTTTATAGCCGGCAAATCATGGTCATCCTACCTCCCTCCCCAAAGTGCTGGGGTTATAGTTATATGTTAGCACTCCTGGCTTGGACTCTTATCAGTGAAAAATCCAAACTATTTATTTGGTTATTATAGAAGAATGTTTCACTTATCCAGTGGAACTATTTATTCCTGGAAATAGGGATCCAAGTAAGGGTTATGTGATTCTTAAACCAAAATGAATTTACCTATCTAACTGAAACTGTCCCCCAAGACCATTAGTGATCTCGTGACTGCCCAGAGTTTTTCTTTTTTTTAATACTACGTAATTTCCCTGCTACATTAAATATGACTCCCCCCCCTCTTTTTTTTGAGGTAGGGTCTCACTCTAGCCCAGGCTGACCTGGAATTCACTCTGTAGTCCCTCCTACCTCTGCCTCCCAAATGCTGGGATTAAAGGTGTGTGTCACCACTCCTGGCCCCACCTAGTTTTTCTTCTATGATGATGATTAACAACATACTTCATATGGATACATCATGTGCTGGTAACCTTTTTTTCCTCATTCCTGCCCCCATTCTGCTGGGGACTCTCAGTGGGGTTGTAGATATTCCCTATGGGATTGTATTTATATATTTACTTGAAAGAGAGCGAGAGAAGCAGACACAGGGTGCACCAGGCCTCTAGCCACTACAAACCAACTCCAGATGCATGAGCCACTTGGTGCATCTGCCTTTATTATATGGGTACTGGGGACTCGAAACTGGGCTGTCAGGCTTTGCAAGCAAATGCCTTTAACCACTGAGCCATCTCTCTAGCCCCTCCACCTATTTTTTAAAGTATTTTTATTCATTTATTTAATCATTTATTTATTTGTTTATTTATTAGAGACAGAGAGGGAGAGTGAGTGAGTGAGAATGGGTGTGGCAGGGCCTCTAGCCACTGCAAACAAACTCTAGATGCATGCGCCACCTTGTGCATCTGGCTTATGTGGGTCCTGAAGAATCGAACCAGCATCTTTTGGCTTTGCAAGCAAACACCTTAACTGCTAACCCATCTCTCCAGCCCCCCTTCCACATATTTTTTAACTTTTTTGGCTTTTCGAGGTAGGGTCTTGCTCTAGCTCAGGCTGACCTGGAATTCACTATGGAGTCTCAGGGTGGCCTCAAACTCATGTCAGTCCTCCTACCTCTGCCTCCCGAGTGCTGGGACTAAAGGCGTGCGCCGCCACACCCGGCCTACCTATTTTTTGAGACAAGGTCTCTCACTGAACCTAGAGTTCACTGATTCAGCTAGATAGCTGGCCTTACTTCCTAGAGATTTCTTGCACTAGGATTACAGACACGTGCCACCACACCCCTGGGCATTTTATGCGTAAACTCAGGTCCTCATGGTTGAATGGCAAGAACTTTACCCACTGAGGCATCTCCTTAGGCCCACTAAATTCTACCTCTGCATCCCAGTGCTGGGATTAAAGGCATGCACCACCATGAACAGTTTCTTCCTTTTTTTTTAAAAAAAATTTATTATTTATTTATGAGAGAGAGAGAGAGAGAGAAAGAGAGAGAGAAAGAATGGGTACACCAGGGCCTCCAGTTGCTACAAACAAATTCCAGGTGCATGTGCCATTTGTGCATCTATCTGGCTTATGTGGGTCCTGGGGAATCGAACCTGGGTCCTTTGGCTTTGCAGGCAAATGCCTTAATGGCTAAGCCATCTCTCCAGCCCCCTTCTTCCTTTTTTCACTCCAGTCTCAGGAAGGCTGGAATTATAGGCCTGTGCCTTTTTTGTTTTAATTTTTATTTTAATTTTTTGAGGTAGGACCTTGCACTAGCCCAGGATGACCTTGAACTCACAGCAATTCTCCTACCTCTGCCTCCTGAGTACTGTGATTAAAGGCGTGTACCACCACACCTGGCCCTAGCCTGCACTTAAAAAAATTTTTTTTAATTTATTTATTTGCAAGGAGAGAAAGAGAGAGAGAATGAAAATGAGCCTGGTATGGTGGCACATGCCTTAAACCCCAGCACTTGGAAGGAACACTGTGAGTTTGAGGTCCGCTTGAGACTACAGAGTGAGTTCCAGGTCAGCCTGGACTACAGTGAGATCCTACCTCAAAAAAACAAAAACCGTAAAAGGAAAAAAAGAATGAATGAGAATGGGTGTGCCAAGGCCTAATGCCACTACAAATGAACTCCAGACATATGTGCTACTTTGTGAATCTGGCTTTATGTGGGTACTGGGGTATTAGACACAGGCCATCAGGCTTTGCAAGTAAATGCCTTTAACTGCTGGGCCATCTCTTCAGTCCCACCTTGTCTTTTTGGATCATTATTTTCAGAGGAGCAGGGCTTATATGAGGTTTTAAGAGGCTATTTGTTCTGTGCATCAAAGCATCTTCTACTCTATTTGCACAGGATTCTAAACTTTTGCTTCTCTCAGAACAGAGTTCCTTGACCTTTGAGAGACAGAAGCTTAGCGTTACGGCAGCCTCGGACAGGATCTGGGACTCTGCGATGTGGCGGCTCCACACGGCACGTGAGACAGCAGTGCAGAGAGGCCGGTCTCTGCGTGCTTACCAGGCTTGCAGGGCGCAGATGGGGTCGATCTCGGTTACGTACACGATGGAGCCCATGGCCTTCAGAGCAGCACAGCACCCCTTCCCCACCTGAAGAGGACGGAGTGCACAAAACACAGTCAGGCGAGAACAGCTTTCAAAGCTTCTGGTAGAGTACCTTCTTTTCCACCCCCAAAAGTAATTTCACTGAATAGATGTGTACTTGAGAAAAAGCAAATTAATGCAGTTCATAAACAAACCCCTGGCCCCTGCTTAGCACATTCATAGGTATAAGAACACCCACATTCACGATTTATAATCAAAACACAAGCTAAAAGAACATCACAAACATTGGTGCTGGAATAAGTCAGAAAATCAACTAAAGAAAAAAACTGGCAAAAAGACAGAACAAGAAAGGTTTTTAAACTAGAGGGCTTCTAAAGCTATTTTTTTCCCACCTAAAGTGGCACATGAATATACTCTTATGTTCATATGTATGGAAAATTCTAGAATATTTTAGCAAAATTTACATTTAAACCCCTAACAAGTAAAAGGTTAAACTTTACCTCTCCATAGCCACAGACCACTACTTGCTTTCCACCAAACATCATGTCTGTTGTCCTTTTTAGTCTGGGGGGGAAAAACATTAAGTAAAACAAATTCTTTTATTTCTCCTTGAAGTCAGATTAAACCTCTCTATTCTCATGCTTTTGTTGTTGTTTCTTTTTTCCTCACTTTGAATGAAAGCTTGGTTTCTAACCTAGAGAAGCTATTTAGCAACCAAAAGAAAAGCTGGGAAAAATACTAATTTTCTCAGTCTTATAGGTGTTTTTTTTTTTTGTTTGTTTGTTTTATCCCCTTCTTTTTCTTGGGAGTGGCATAAAAGAGATGGAAGATGTACATTACATAGGATACTAGCTTGTAAACATAAAAGAAACATATAATTTTAATATTTTGATTATATATTTAGGAATAAAAGAAAGATAGAAGCCAGGTGTAGTGGCACACACCTTTAATCCAAGCACTTGGGAGGCGGAGGTAGGAGGATTGCTGTGAGTTCAAGGCCACCCTGAGACTACATAGTGAATTCCAGGTCAGCCTGGGCTAGAGAAAGAGCCTACCTCAAAAAAATAAAAACAAAAATAGAAACAGGGAAATAAGAGTGGTTTTAATTCCAGAATCAACTAGCTTTCTGTTTTAGACTGAAACCCCTAAAGCTGTGAGCCAAGTTTTCTTCAAAAACTGATTATTACAGGTATTTGTTATAGTAACAGAAATCTGACAAATACGTGGGATCTTCCTAGAAACAATGAAGGAATATTAGAATACAAATATGGAAATGAAAGCTGACACTGGAAGAACACAGTATTTGGTAATACTAAAGTAGATTTTGCCAGATTTGTAATCCTTATAGAGTTGGAAAAATAGGAATGCTTCTGGGAATTAACTCTTTGCTCAGCATAACTTTTCTTTCTTTTTTTGTTTTTTTATTTTTTATTTTTTGTTTTTTTTCAAGGTAGGGTCTCACAGGCTGACCTGTAATTATGTAGTATCAGGGTGGCCTCGAACTCAAGGCAATCCTCCTACCTCTGCCTTCCAAGTGCTGGGATTAAAGGCGTGTGCCACCACCCATGGCTTTTTTTTTTTTTTTTTTTTTTTTGGTTTTTGAAGGTAGAGTCTCACTGTAGCTCAGGCTGACCTGGAATTCACTATGGAGTCTCAGGCTGGCCTCAACCCACAGGGATCCTCCTACCTCTGCCTCCCGAGTGCTGGGATTGAAGGAGTGTGCCATCACGCCTGACTGCTTTAGACTTTTCAGTAGAACATAATTTACAGAGTTTGGAGAAGAGAATACAAAGGGGATCTACGCCTTGGGACCTTAAAGAAGTCTGTGCCCAGGTTCCTCTAGGAAGGTAAACTTTTTTTAAAAGTTTTTTTTTATTTTTTGGTTTTTCGAGGTAGGGTCTTGCTGTAGCCCAGGCTGACCTGGAATTCACTATATAGGCTCAAGACTGGCCTGGAATTCACAGCAGTCTTCCTACTTCTGCCTCCCAAGTGCTGGGATTAAAGGCGTGCGCCCCGGCTCTCAACATAACTTTTCAGATGGTCAGAGAATTACATGAATAGCTAGGACTTAAGAATTATGTATGTTAAAAGGCAAGACACATGACTTGGAATAGGATCACCAGGAACGTTTTTCTGAATTACCTTTATATAGACTTTAGTTACTGACTCACAGGTCTGACAGGATCACAAGGTGTACACTCTGCCTATCAATACAAGCTAGTCTCCTTTCTTAAGTGAAAGAGATTTTCTTATAATACGATAGCAATATAGCTCTGAGTTATAAAATATTGGGTGTGATATGGTAATAGATCTAGGCATACTATATGAATCATTCCCAGAAATAACTAAAACCAAAAAAAAATATAATTTTTTTTTGGTTTTGTTTTTTTTGTTTTTATTTTTCAAGGTAGGGCCTCCTACTAGCCCAGGCTGGCCTTGAACTCACAGCAATCCTCCTACCTTGGCCCCACAAATGCTGGGATTAAAGGCATGAGCCACCACGCCTGGCAAAAATTGTAAATTTTTTTTTTTTTTTTTTTTTTTTTGGTTTTTTCGAGGTACGGTCTCACTCTAGCCTAGGCTGACCTGGAATTTACTATATAGTCTCAGAGTGGCTTTGAACTCACAGCGATCCTACCTCTGCCTCCCAAATGCTGGGATTAGAGGCATGCACTACCATGCCCGGCTAAAAATTGCCATTTTTAAATCAAAAGTTCAAGTTCATCTTAAAGATGTGATGGTTAATCTCTGGTTGTCGATTTACAGGATTATGAATCAGCATGGAGACAAATCTATGGATAAGTCTGTGAAGGCTTTTCTCGATTAGGTTAGTTGAGGTGGGAGGACCCACCCTACTTGTGGGTAGCACCATCTCATGGCTGGGTTTCCTGGACTGTACAAAAAGGAGAAAGCAGGATGGGCATGGTGGTACACACGCTTACTCCCAGCACTCAGGAGGCTAAGGTAGGAGGATCACTGTAAATTCAAGGCCAATCTGGAGCTACAGAGTAAGTTCCAAATCAGCCTGGGCTAGAGCACGAGCCTACGTTGAGGGGCGGGGGAAGAGCTAGTATTCATTGTTCTGCTCTGCTTCCTCCCTGTTGGACCAAATGTGACCAGTTCATGCTGCCATGACGGACTCCTCCCTCTGCAACTGTAAGCCAAACAAGCCCATTTCCTATCATAAGCTGCTTCTGGTTGAGCGCTTTTTTTTTTTTTTTCTTTTTTTTTTTTTTGAGGTAGGGTCTCACTCTTGCCCAGGCTGACCTGGAATTCACTGTGTCTCAGGTTGGCCTCGAACTTATGGTGATCCTCCTACCTCTGCCTCCCGAGTGCTGGGATTAAAGGTGTGTGCCACTATGCCCAGCTGAGCATTTTGTTTTCTTCTTTTTTTTACAGGGGAGAGTGTGAACACAGTCCCCCACTACCACAAGTTATGCAGTTGAGTTTCCCGCATTCGGGGAAATCGCAGGGGTCAGCACATCTGGACTGCAATGGATAAGCCTCGCCCTGGGAAAACCACCTTCATGATCATGGAATCTCCCCTGCCAGCTAAGTATCTGGTTGAGCATTTTGTCCCAGCCATGAGAAAGCAACTGACAGAGAGAAAATAAACATTACCCATCAAGAATTGATTCACGGCAACAGTAGAGATTGTCAAATTTCTGTTTAGTGACGGAATCATTGACATTCATGGCTGGAACACACAGCTTCCCAGCTTTGGACAGTTGGTAGAGCCTGGGACGAGGGAAGTCAAGAAGAACATAGAGCAAAAAGACATTACAATATACTGTAGGCTTCATGCGAGATCCTAGTAATATGTTGACAGAATGGGCATAAGAGCTTAAGACATAATGACTTTCATCCTGCTAGGTGGATATTCAGAAATAGAGAATGAGTTTCTAGAGGTTGTGTGCAGCTTAGAAATAACGATCTCATTCAAAAAGAACAAGCAGCTGGGCGGGGTGGTGCACGCCTTTAATCCCAGCACTCGGGAGGCAGAGGTAGGAGGATCGCCATGAGTTTGAGGCCACCCTGAGACTACATAGTGAATTCCAGGTCAGCCTGGACCAGAGTGAAACCCTACCTCGAAAAAAAAAAAAAAAAAGAACAAGCATTACAACTAGACTAAGAGCATCCCAGTTGCTCTTCCATCTAAGACCCCTCACTATTATTAAAATATGTTAATTTTATTAATATTTTATTAATTAAAACATTAGTGCTCAGGCTCAGATCCAGTTATCCCATAGCAGATTCCAATTTTAGCACAATATATTCTATGGATATGTGACTATAAAATTATATGTCTAAGCTAGGATGACAAGTCAAATCTTACCTATGGACTCCAGTAACACTCTCCTCGACTATGCCCTTGATTTTCTTGAACATGTTGGGATACTTTTTATAAATCCAATGAGTAAGATCTCCTCCATCATCCAAGATCTGCAACAGAAGCATCTGGAATGTCATTCATCTGCTGATGGCTCAGGCTTCAGTACCTCTCAGGATCCTGTATCCCAATTACAAGCTTACAGATGTTTCAGTTTCCCATGTAGTTAGGCAAAGTAACTGAAAGTCAGACTAATACAATAATCTACCAAATGACCATTATACTCAAGTAAAAGGTGAGGGGCAGGCTGGGTGTGGCGGCGCACATCTTTAATCCTAGCATTTGAGAGGCAGAAGTAGGAAGACTGCCAAGAGTTCGAGGCCACCCTGAAATTACATAGTGAATCCCGGGTCAGTCTGGGCTAGAGTCAGACCCTACCTCAAAAACCCACCCCACCCTAGAAAAAAAAGAGTGGCAAAAGACCATTTGTAATTCTCATAGTCAAATGACACTCCATTCCCACACAAGACATCCACTATATAAAAACACACAGTAGTACAATGAGGATTTTCTTTGGATAACTAGTGTAAGTGGTTGTCTAGACCACTGGTTCTTGAAGATCTCATAGGTCTTGTAGACCTTCAGGAAATCTATACCTAACAGCTAATTTCTAGGGTGCTGATTTCTAAGTGCTGATGTCAGTACCTGAAATAAATTCAGCCAAGGCTTAGTGTAAAAAGGGACAGATAATTAGTCCCAAAACAATGGCTTCTGAAACTGAAGCTGTCGATCCTTTACTTCTCACAAAAAGCACAGGGACTCTCCCACCCAACGCATCAGGCAGCCCTGGAGGGTTTTGCCTAGCTCAACCTCACACTCTATATAAGCCAAATTAAAAATAACCAGGGAGCCGTGCAGCACGTGTAGGTGTGCAAGCATGCCTCTGAACAGTTCATCACTATTTCAGGTTGGGATTAAAAAGAAATACAATGCTGTGCCCACTGAAGCTTTCATCAGCGCGGAAAGTGTCTGAATTATAAATAAGCTGGAGAAAGATCGGCTTAGAACCCTGAGGCACGAGGCTGTGGCATTTCAGTTCTCCGCTGGGCTGTTAGAAGTGCTTAGCAGGACTTTCCACAGTGTTACCTGCAAAGTCCCCATAGAACTGAGCTGGCCTCTGCTGGCATGGCTCCATTTTGTACCATCAGAGTATGTACCAAAAATGCCACATACTCTCTTATTTTGCTTCTGCTATTGCTGTGTTTTCTTGGACTCAATCAAATCTTGCTTGATTTGGAAGGAAGAACTCTCACTAAAACTCTTAGTCCTCAGAGGAGTGCTCAGCACTGAAACATCTGTATCACACCTCCCAAGGCTCAGGGTCCATTGTGGAAGAGGTGGCGGAAAGAATGTAAGAGACAAAGGAAGGGTAGGACTCCTCCAGACATAAAATGGCCTGTATATCCATGACCTTACACAACACCATCATAATAGGAGGGAAAGATGATGACATCAAAATAAAAGAGAGACTGATTGAAAGGGGGAGGGGATATGATGGAGAATGGAGTTTCAAAGGGGAAAGTGGGGAGGAGGGAGGGAATTACCATAGGATATTATTTACAATTATGGAAGTTGTCAATAGAAAATATATATATACAAAAAAACCTCTTATTCCTGCCAGATGCATTAGGTGGTATGTGCATCTAGAGTTCCATGCCTCTCTCTCTTTCCCCCTCTCTCTCAAATAAAAAAAAAGAAAGAAAGAAAAAAAGAAAATCCCTCAGGACTGATTCCCCTAAGAAACCCAAAAGAGGGGAGCGATACAGCGATACAGTGCTTGCCTAAACATGAAAAAGTCCTAGGTCCAATCCCCAAGTACTGAGGGGGGGGGGGACCCAAAGTACTTTCTCAATTTCTGCATGTAGGGAATCCCATTTGATGGGGTTTTCACTTTCCACTTCTGATTCCTATCCAGAAAAAAGATCAGAGACAGGGCTGGAGAAATGGCTTAGCAGTTGAAAGGTGCTTGCTTGCAAAACCTGATGGCCCAGGTTTGATTCCCTGGCAGCTACAAAAAGCCAGATGCACAGAGTGGCACATGCATCTGGTGTTTGTTTGCAGTGGCAAGAGGCCCCGGTATGTTCCTTTTCCCTCTCTCTTCCTCCCTCCCCCTTTCTTCTTCCCTCCTTAAAAATATTTTTAAAAATTAAAAAAAATTTTTTTTAACTATCAGAGACAAAGTCAGGCATAGTGGCAGACATCTGTAACCTCAGCAATGAGAAGGTAGGTAGAGGCAGGAGGATCAGAAATGAAAAGTCCAACTTTGGCTACATCAGAAGATTGAAACCAGCTGGGGCTAAATGAGACTGTCTCACAAAAAAAAAAAAAAAAAAAAAAAATTAAACCGGATGTGGATGTGGTGGTCCACTTCTTTAATCCCAGCACTTGGGAGGCCACCCTGAGACTACTACAGGTCAGCCTGGGCTAAAGTGAGACTCTACCTCGAAAAAAACCAAAAAAGAAAAACAAAAATCCAGAAGTTTGAATGAAACTTGTCTCGAAAAAAGAAGCTGGGCTTGGTGGCACACGCCTTTAATCCCAGCACTCGGGAGGTGGAGGTAGGAGGACTACCGTAAATTCGAGGCCACTCTGAGAATACAGAGTGAATTCCAGGTCAGCCTGAGCTAGAGTGAGACTCTACCTCAGAGGATCCAAAGAGATATGGGTTCTATTTTCTAGGGTGACAAATATTTTTGTCCTTATCTAACTTTCTCAACTTTTCCAGCAGTCCAGTGATGGCTCCATAGCTTGTAGTTCTCTGGGTACAATGCCTTCCTTCCTGTGTTCACGACTATATTTGTTTTATTTTATGTTTTGGGGTTTTTTTCAATTTTTTTCACTTTTTTTTTAGATTTTACTTTACTTTATTTAATTAATTAGAGAGAAGAGAGAGAGAGAGACAGGGAGGGAGAATAGGCGTGCCAGGGCCTCCAGCCACTGCAAACGAACTCCAGATGCATGCACCCCTTGTGCACCTGGCTAACGTGGGACCTGGGGAATCGAACCAGGGTCCTTAGGCTTCTAGGCAAACACCTTAAGTGTAAGCCATTTCCCCAGCCCAATTTTTGGTTTTTTGAGGTAGGGTTTCACTCTAGCTCAGGCTGACCTGGAACTCACTATGTAGTCTCAGAGTGGCCTCGAACTCACGGTGATCCTCCTACCTCTGCCTCCTGAGTGCTGGGATTAAAGGCGTGCGCCACCATGCCTTTAATCCCAGCTTCTGTGTTCATGACTATAAAATTAGTTTTAATTCCCAGTAGGATAATTACCCCCAACATATATCCTTTATTGTCTGCCAGTCAGACTCCTTATCACTGTTAAAATTGTTGGAATGAGAGCCAGGTGTTGAAGGCCAAACTGAGACTACATGGTGAATTCCAGGTCAGCCTGGACCACAGTGAGACCCTACCTTAAAAAAAAAAAAAATTGTTGGAATGAGCTGACTCATCTTAGAACCACTGTCATCTCCCCACTTCACCCTTTTGGGATATGAAGCCTCCACCAGGACTCAGTGCCATGTGACTGGGACCACAGATATCAGAAACAGACTGCTCCTCCACTGGGTACCAGATAAGCCCTGTTCTGCAGTTTCATTCTACTGTACAGGCTGTTCTCATATGCAGCCCAGACTAGCCTTGAATTTATGGTAATCTACCTACCTCAGCCTCCTGAGTACTGGGATTACAAGTGTGAGCCACCATGCCTGGCATCTGTTCTGTGGTCTTTAGCAGCAAGGAATCCTTTTATTTCTCAGTTTATTTTCTAATTTCTCAGAAAGATGCAATAATTGCTAGGCGTGGTGGTGCACATCTTTAATCCCAGCACCCAGGCAGCTGAGGTAGGAAGATTCCTGTGAGTTACAGGCCAGTCTGAGACTACAGAGAGAATTCCAGGTCAGCCTGGACTAGAGTGAGACCCTACCTTGAAAAAAAAAATGCAGAAATGTTTGCAAAGCAGGAATGAATTTTATTTTATATTGCTTCTTTATGAATTTAATGTGCTATTATCTTTAAGCTTTGATGTATATGTATGTATATATGTGTGTGTATATACATATATATATATATATGTATTTTAATTTTAATTTTTATTTATTTGAGAGAAAGACTCAGGGAGAGACAGAGAATGGTTCCAGCCACTGCAAACAAACTCCAGACGCATGTGCCACCTTATGCAGCTGGCTTACATGGGTCCTGAGGAATCTAACTGAAGTCTTTCGGCTTTGCAGGCAAGTGCCTTAACTGCTAAGCCATCTCCCCAGCCCATATATTTTTATTATTCTTTTATTTTTGAGAGGGAGAGAGACAGGGAGAGAGAGAGAGAGAATGGGTGCACCAGGGCCTTTCAGCTGCTGTAAACAAACTCCACATGCATGCGACCCCTTGTGCGCATGTGCGACATTGCATGTTTGCGTCACTTTTGCATCTGGTACTACATGGGACCTGGAGATTCAAAGATGCATTCTTAGGCTTTGCAGGCAAGCCCCTTAACCACTAAGCCATCTCTCCAGCCCCCTGTACATAATTTTTCTTTTTGCAGTGCTGAGTATTTTAAAACCAGAGACTCATGTATGCTTAGCCATGGCTTGACAATGGGGTATACTCCAGCCCTAGATTGTATTTCTTTTCCTTCCTTCCTTCCTTCTTCTTTCCCTTCCTTCTTCCCTTCCCTTCCCTTCCTTCCATTCTTTCTTTCTTCTTTTTTTTAGTACAGGGAATTGAACCTAGGCTTTATGCATGTCAGACAAATGCTCTGCCACTATACTGCATCCTCAGCCCCCTAGATTTGATGATCCTATAAACAAAACAAAAAATAAAAATAAAAACCCCTCGAAACTGTCTGGCCATCTTTTTATTTTATTTATTTTGTTGTTGTTTTTCGAGGTAGAATTTTACTCTAGCTCAGGCTTACCTGGAATTCATTATGTAGTCTCAGAGTAGTCTCAAACTCACAGTGATCCTTCTACTTATGCCTCCTAAGTGCTGGAATTAAAGGCATGTGCCACCATGCCCGGCTTTATTTTCTTTTTTTGAGATAGGGTCTCACTCTAGCCCAGGCTGACCTGGAACTCACTCTGTAGTCTCAGGCTAGCCTTGTACTCACAGTGATCCTCTTACCTCTGCCTTAAAGGCACACACTACCACACCTGGCTATTTTTTATTTTATTTTTAACTATTTTATTTATTTATTTAAGAGAGAGAGAGAGAGGCAGATAGAATGAGCACACCAGGGCCTCTAGCCACTAAATGAACTCCAGACGCATGCACCACTACATGTATTTGGCTTTATGTGGGTTCTGGGGACCCGAACCTGTGTCCTTTGGCTTTGCAGGCAAGTGCCTTAACTGCTGAGCCACCTCTCCAGCTCTGGTCAATTTTTCAAAGGCAGAGAATAAATAGAGAAAGAATGTGACCTGAGAAGCTCTTCAAGAATAATATACATTCAGCATGTGGATTCTAGAAAGAAAGCTAAGTACTCAGGAGCTGTGGGGGTTTGTGCATTGATTTGTTGTCTTGGTGACTGTTTTGTAGGAACTGTGAGACGTGGCAGGGGACAGAAATATATTACTGTTGATTTTTCCAAGGACACTGTTTTGGAGGCAGGATCTCACTCCAAGCCTGACCTAGAATGCACACTATAGTTCAGGATAGCTTGTAAATCAGTGATCGTCCTATCTTGGCCTCCCAGGTAACAGGAATTACAGGAATGAATCACCAAACTGGCTTACTTATTTTAATCAGTCTCGTGTGAGACTCCTGAGCAGTATTTTAATGTTACCGATGAATACAAATGCCTCCAACATCAGCCCCAACAATTAATTTTAATTAATTAATTAAAAAAATGTTTCAGCCGTGTGTACACCTTTAATCCCAGCACTCAGCAGAGGTAGAAGAATCACTGTGAGTTTGAGGCCACCCTGTTACTACATAGTGAATTCCAGGTCAGCCTGGGCTAGAAAGAGAGTCTACCTTGATAATCCACACACACACACACACACACACACACACACACACACGTTTTATTTTTATTTATTTGCACATGTGTGTATGGGTGAGCCAGGCTCTTGCTACTGTAAATGAATGCCATATGCTTGTGTCTTTTGTGTCCAGCTTAATGGGTGGCTTGGGCCACCAGACTTTGCAAGCAAGCACATTTTTCTAATTTTTTGTTTGTTTGTTTGTTTGTTTGTTTTTCAAGGTAGGGTCTCATGCTAGCCCAGGCTGACCAGGAACTCACTCTGTAATCCCAGGTTAGCCTTAAACTCACAGTGATCCTCTTACTTTTGCCGGGATTAAAGGTGTCCACCACCATGCTCAGCATAAGCAAGTACCACTAAACATTGAGCCACATCACAGGCAAAGACATTCCTTCCTTCCTGTCTCTTTTCTCCTTCCTTCCTCCCTCCCTCCCATTAGCATTTTACCATGTAGTTCAGGCTAGCCTTAAAGTCATGACCTTCCTGTCTCAGCTCCCTGGGTGCTGGTATTTCACATGTGCGTCACCACCCTGGGCTAATTAAAGACCTCTGACATTATAAGAGTATCAATATTCTTGGGACACCCTAAGCAATGCTTGAGTTCTGCTGTAAATACAGGCACATTAGGTAGAAATGGAACCATTTTCCTTCCCTGTTGTTGGGAAGTCCTTCCTCAAGCCATAATGATGTCCCCTTCCACCATTATCCTTGCTGTACAAAACTGCATTAACAGAAATCTGACCCACCATGTTTGGCTGCCAGCCTTCCACATTCACACATCTGTCAATGCACCACCAGAAGTCATCTTCTGACTCTCCCTTCCAGGCAAAGACAGGAAATCCTATGAAAGACGGACAAAGAGAAGCTATTAAAACCTGTCAAAGGGCAAGAAACTACTCGTTTTCCCCATTATACTATATTCCTTAGATTAACTTCCAATGGTTAACAATGCCTTAAAGCCCATTCCTCTGCCTTTCGTAGACATTTTGTTCTTGTTAGCTCAAAAAAGACAAAATAAATAAGACATGGTGGTGTACACCTTTAATCCCAGCACTTGGGAGGCAAAAGCAGGAGGATCGCTGTAAGTTCAAGGCCATCCTGTGAATACATAGTGAACTCCAGGTCAGCCTGAGCTACAGTGAGACCCTATCTCAAAAGCCAAACAAACAGGAGTATAAAGGGTTGCTAAAAATAGGACTAAAGAGGAAAAAGAAGAAACCAGGAATAAGTACTTGGTCTAGTCAAATTGGCATTTTACCATTTCCCAACCACACTTTGATCTTTTTCGTTTCTATCCTCATAGGGACAGAACTAAAGTATTTGTTTCACATCCGAGCTCAGCTAAGTGTCATGTTTCTTACGACATCTGCTTAACCCAGCTGGAAATGGACACTAAAGGAATATGAAAACTTTTCAGTCTATTTGCGTATCACTGAATATGAGTTTATTTATGTTTTGTGATACTGGAGTGAGCTCAGGGCCTGTGTATGCTAGGTAAATGTTCCACCACTGAGCTGCATCCCAACCCTGTTGTTTGTTTGTTTGTGACAGGGTTTTGCTATGTCGCTCAGGCTTGACTGGAACTATGTAGTACAGCCCAGGCTCACAGTGATCCTCCTGCCTCAGTCTCCCAAATGCTGTGACTATAGGTGTAAACCACCACACTCAAGTTTTTTTTCCTTCCTTCCTTCCTTCCTTCCTTCCTTCCTTCCTTCCTTCCTTCCTTTCCTTTCCTTTCCTTTCCTTTCCTTTCTTTCCTCCCTTCCCTTCCCTTCCCTTCCCTTCCTCCTCTCCCCTCCCCTCCCTTTCCCTTCTTCCTTTCTTTCTTTGAGGCAGGGTCTCACTCTAGTCCTGGCTGATCTGGAACTCACTATCTAGTCTCATGGTGGCCTTGAATTCAGTGATCCTCCTACCTCAGCCTCCGGAGTGCTGGGATCAAAGGCATGTGCCACCATGTCTGGCTTAATTATATTTAATTAATTAATTAATTTATTTATTTATTTATCTGAGAGACAGGGAGAATGGGCTCACCAGGACCTCTTGCAGCTAGAAACGAACTCCAGAAGTGCCATTTGTGTATCTGGCTTTATGTGGGTACTGGGGAATCGAACCCAGGCAAGCAGACTTTGCAAGCAATCACTTTTAACTGTTGAGCCATCTCCCCAGTCCTGCATTTAATATCTGCCTACTTCTATCAGTAAACTTTTTAACTTTTTTTTTTCGAGGTAGGGTCTTGCTCTGGCCCAGGCTGACCTGGAATTCACTATGTAGTCTCAGGGTGGCCTCAAGCTCATGGCAATCCTCCTACCTCTGCCTCCCGAGTGCTGGGATTAAAGGCTGTGCCACCACGCCCGGCAACAAACTTTTATATACAAATAAATATAGGTGACAGAACAAATCAAATGCTAAGAATGCAGCATCCACAGGGCTTTCCTGATATTTCCCAGGAGCTCAAAAGTGAGTGAGTGGTACCCTGAGATCCATGCACTGTCACAACACGATAAAGGCAGGAAACTAGTAAAGTCCAAATTTCTTTATTCTTTTTTTTTCCTTTCCTTCTTCTTCCTTTTCTTTCCTTTTTTTTTTTTTTTTTTTTTTTTTGGTTTTTCGAGGTAGGGTCTCACTCTAGCTCAGGCTGACCTGGAATTCACTATGTAGTCTCAGGGTGGCCTCGAACTCACGGCGATCCTCCTACTTCTGCCTCCCGAGTGCTGGGATTAAAGGTGTGCGCCACCACGCCTGGCTCTTTATTCCTTTTGTTTTCAAGTATTAGTGGATGTTGTGGTCAAATACCAGTCTGTCAAGCTCCCTTTACTGTTGAAGCAGAATCACTATCAGAGCAAACTATCTGCTACAGAGTCAGCAGGGCAGGCTGGGGAGATGATGGCTGTACAGCATGAGACCTCAGCTCAGATCCCCAGAGTGCATGTAAAATGTCTCATGTGCTGGCGTGTACTTCTAATCCCAATGCTGGGGAGGCAAAGTCAGAGAATACCTGGGGTTCAGTCACTAGCTAGTCTAGCTGAATCAGTGAGCTCTAGATTCAGGGAGAGACCTTGTCTCAAAGAATAGGGCAGAGAATGATAGAGGAAGACAATGTGAGCCAAGGGCTCCACACACGAACGCACACATACATACACCACAGTGCACCCACACACATAAGCCACATACACATGCACATACACATTAACTAGCTGACTGACTCAGTAAATAGAAAGGAGAAGACAGTAGAGTAGAACGATGGCTGATGCCTTCTTTTCTCTAATTCACATTAACCTGCGTGATGAGTAGCTTTCAATAGTGCTTTATTAGTGAAGCAATTAAAAAAAAAGCATGAACACCAGAATATTAGATAAGAGAAACTCAAAAAGAACAAATTTATCAAGAATATGGATACAGGGCTGGGGAGAAGGCCCAGCAGTTCAAAGCATGTAACAAAGCCTGCTGGCCTGGAGTTCAATTTCCTTAGTACCCACATAAAGCCAGAAGGACAAAATGGCACATGTGTCTGGAGTTTGCTTACAGTGGCAAGAAGATCTGGCATCCCATTCTCATTCTTTCTTTTTTTCATAAATAAATTAAAAAAAATTTTTTTTAATTTTGTTTATTTTTATTTATTTATTTGAAAGTGACAGGCAGAGAGAGAAAGAAGCAGATATATACATAGACAGAGAATGGGTGCGCCAGGGCCTCCAGCCACTGCAAACAAACTCCAGATGCATGCACCCCCTTGAGGTAGGGTTTCACTCTAGCCCAGGCTGACCTGGAATTCACTATGTAGTCTCAGGCTAGCTAGTCATAAGCTCAGTGATCCTACCTCTGCCTCCCGAGTGCTGGGATTACAGGTGTGCACCACCACGCCAAGCAAAAAATATATTTTTTAAAACTGGGCGCGGTGGCGCATGCCTTTAATTCCAGCACTCGGGAGGCAGAGGTAGGAGGATTGCAGTGAGTTCAAGGCCACCCTGAGACTACAGAGTGAATTCCAGGTCAGCCTGAGCTAGAGTGAGACTCTACCTAGGAAAACCAAAACTATATATATATATATATAAAATATATATATATTTTAGAAAAGAACATGGGGGCCGGAGAGATGGCTTAGCAGTTAAAGGCACTTGCTTTAAAAAGAACATGGATCCATTTCTTCCCAGGCAGATTCTTTAATGTCGACCTTCCTTAAGGATTCATGAGACAGTGGTACTTCTCACAGGCTTACTCTAGCCAAAGACAGAGAACAACAAAAGGTCTTACCACTTTCTGCTAGAGCAGCCGCCACTTCATTGAGAGTGGAATAGATATTGCAGGCAGCCCATCGGCACTGTGCCCCCAGAGCACCCAGAGTTTCCATAAGCACCTGTGTTAAACAGAAGTCACAGGGATGAACAAGCCTGCACCACAACTGGTCAAGATTAAATTTATGTCTTTTTAAAAAAATTGTTTGAGATAGGATCTCATATAACCCAGACTGAACTTAAACGTGCTGTGTGACAAGGCTGGCCTTGAGCTTGCAGTGATCCTCCTGCCTCCACCTTTGGAGTACTGAGATTATAGGCATGTGCCATCATGTCCAGCTAAGTTACAAATAAGTTAGACTCGTGGTTTTCAAATTGTTCTCGGTAGAACTTCTTAAGTATTTTATTTATTTATGTGAAAGAGAAAAAGAGGCAGATAAGAGAGAGAGAGAATAGATGCTCCAGTCACTGAGAATGAACTCCAGACACATGTACCACATTGTG
Source organism: Dipus sagitta (assembly GCA_036346955.1). Lineage (NCBI taxonomy): Eukaryota > Metazoa > Chordata > Mammalia > Rodentia > Dipodidae > Dipus > Dipus sagitta. The sequence goes on along the minus strand of CM070780.1, from coordinate 90,814,608 downwards.
CATCTGGCTTACATAGGTACTGGGGAATGGAATCTGGGTCCTTAGGCTTCACAGACAAGCGTCCTAACGGCTAAGCCATCTCTCTAGCCATTCTTCAGTATTTTTAAAAATATTTATTAGGCCGGGTGTGGTGGCACACGCCTTTAATCCCAGCACTCAGGAGTTTGGGGCCACCCTGAGACTACATAGTGAATTTCAGGTCAGCCTGAGCTAGCGTGAGACCCTACCCCAGAAAACCAAAAAAAAAGATGGCACACATGTCTGGAGTTCAGGAGGCCCTGGTGCACTAATTCTCTCTTTCTCTCTCCCTCTCCCTCTCATGTGCGTGCTCTCTCATAAAAATAAAAAAAATAGGGCTGGAGAGATGGCTTAGTTAAGGTGCCTGCCTGCAAAGCCAAAGGACCTTGGTTCAGTTCCCCAGGACCCATGTAAGCCAGATGCACAAGGTAGCGCATGTGTGTGGAGTTCGTTTGCAGTGGCTGGAGGCCCTGGTGCACCCATTCTTTCTCTCTTTCAAATAAATAAATAAATAAATAAATAAATAAATAAATTGAATAATATATAAAATTAAAAAAAAACATTATTTGTTCATTTGAGAGAACACAAGAGAGTTAGAGAGACAAAGACAGGGGCTGGAGAGATGACTTAGCTGTTAAGGTGCTTGCCTAAAAGCCTAAGGACCCAAGTTCGAAGCCAGATACATAAGGTGGTGCACGCATCTGGAATTGTTTGCAGTGACTAGAGGCCCTAGCATGGACCCCCTCTTTCTTTCTCTCTCTTAAATAAATAAATAAATAAATAAGATGTTAAAAAAAGAGGGCTGGATGATGGCTTAGTGGTTAAGGTGCTTGCCTGAGAAGCCTAAGAATTCATGTTCAAATCTCCAGGTCCCACGTAGCCAGACGCAAAAGTGAGCAAGTGTACAATGTCGCACACGCGCACAAGGGGGTGCACACATCTGAAGTTTGTTCACAGCAGCTGAAAGGCCCTGGTGCGCCCATTTTCTCTCTGCCTCTTTCTCTCTCTCAAAAATAAAAAAATAAAAAAGACAGAGACAGGGCCTCTAACCGTTGCAAACCAGCTCCAGATGCATGCACCACTTTGCGCATCTAGCTTTACATGGCACTGGGAAACTGAGTCAGGGGCCTCAAGCTTTGTAAGCAAGCACCTTTAACCGCTGAGCCACCTCTCCAGCCTCACTTCTTTAGTATTTTATACAGACAGTAAGGGCTTGGGGAGGCATGGGAGAGGCTCCAACTAAGTAAACTCTGCTTTTTCCCGGCAAGATTTAATTAAACTCATCACTTCAGAACCAAAATAGTTTTTCACCAACATAGACTTACTGCTCAGCTTCTGCTTAAAATGTAGAAAACAAGTGAGATTACCATCCTAACAACACGAAAATGCTGCATAATCTACAAAGTCATTCTTTTAGCCCGAAGAGCTGATATCAAAAGCAGCCAAGTGAGCTGAACTGCAAACAGTAATAGATCCTTTAAAGTTCAGAAACCATGCCTGCCAAGACGGCCAGCCAAAGTTCCACTGCTCCTGGGGGCGCCTGAAGCCCAGTACAGCTCACTGATACTAAATGAAGATCTAGTGCTCCCTTTCTCTGGGAAGGACAGGAAAATATCTTCTGCTCAGGCCACCAAAGTAAAAGATAAAGTTTAGCGGCCACAGAGAGGAAAATCAGGGCGTTAAGAAAGCACCGCCCTCACAAGGCTTGCCTGGTTCTGATTGGACCAGAGCCCTCCAGTTGATCCGCGCCTTGAGGCTAGCACAGAATCGACGAGCAGGTGGGGCAAGCACGGAGAAGAGCGCTGTGGCACACGGGAGCCACACGAAAGCCGAAAGCCGAGGGGAAGCTGGAACACCGAGGAACACCCTCGAGTAACCTGGAAGCCCAAGGTAAAAGCAGGCTGCAGCTGAAAGAATGGGAAGCCTATGGCGCACCGTCAAATCTAAATCCAGCTCCATTCAAAGGTCCTCAAGGGCCGGGTGTGGTGGCGTGCATCTTTAATCCCAGCGTTCAGGAGCTGAGGGAGGAAGATTGCTGTGAGCTCAGGACCACGCTGAGACTAATTTCAGGTCGGCCTGGGCTAGAGCAAGACCCTACCTCAAAAAATAAAAAATAAAAAAATAAAAAAATAAAAAAAAGCCCAGGAGGCAGAGGTAGGAGGATCACTGTGAGTTCGAGGCCACCCTGAGACTACATAATGAATTCCAGGTCAGCCTGGGCCAGAGTGAGACCCTACCTCCAGGGGGGGTGGGATACCAGTTCTAGGGCTGGAGTGATGGCTTAATGGTTACGGTGCTTGCCTGTGAAACCTAAGGACCCAGGTTCGATTCCCCAGTACCCATGTAAAGCCAGATGCACAGGGTGGCACATGCATCTGGAGTTGATTTGCAATGGCTAGAGACCCTAGAACATGTATTCTTCTCTTTCTCTCTCTCTCCCTCTCCCTCCTTCAAATAAATTTTTAAAAATTAAAAAAAGAAGAAGAAGAAGAAATGGGCTGGAGGGATGGCTTAGAGGTTAAGGCGTATGCCTGCAAAGCCAAAGGACCCAGGTTTGATTCCCCAGGACCCATGTTAGCCAGATGCACAAGGGGGTGCACACGTCTGGAGTTCATTTGCAGTGGTTGAAGGCCCTGGCATACCCATCTTTTCTCTCTCTCTCCCCCTGTTCCTCTTTCTCTGTCAAATAAATAAATAAATAAATAAATAAAAATATTTTTTAAAAATTAGAAGGGGCTGGAGAAGAAGGCTTAGTGGTTAAGGTGCTTGCCTGCAAAGCTAAAGGACTCTGGTTTGATTCCCCAGTACCTATGTAAGCCAGATGCACAAGGTGTCGCATGCATCTGGAGTTCGTTTGCAGTGGCTGGAGGCCCTGGCATGCCCATTCTCTCTCTCTCTCTCTCTTTACCTCTTTCTCTCTCTCTCTCAAATAAATAAGATTACAAAAAGAAGAACTGCCACAAACAAGCCCAGTGAGGTGATGCACACCTTTAATCCCAGCACTCAAGAGGCAGAGATAGGAAGATCACTGAGTTTGAGGCCAGCCTGAGACTATAGAATGAGTTCCATGTCAGCCTTGGCTAGAGTGAAACCCTACCTTGAGGGAAAAAAAAAGAAATGCCAGAAACAGAAAAAACACAGCAAAACAAAAACCATATAGAATATTAAGAATTCCTTCAGCTGGGTGTTGTGGTGCATGCCTTTAATTCTGGCACTCAGGAGGCAGAGGTAGGAGGATTGCTGTGAGTTTGAGGCCAGTGTGAGACTACATAATGACTTCCAGGTCAGCCTAGGATAGAGCAAGACCCTACCTCAAAAAACAAACAAACAAACAAACAAAAAAACACCCTTCAATAGCCTTTTCAGACTATGCATATCCAGGGATAGAATTAGTCAACTTAATGATACCAAGTTACATTAAGAGTTAATGGACAAGGGCTGGAGAGATGGCTTAGTGGTTAAGGTGCTTGTCTGCAAAGCCTAAGGACTCATGTTTGACTCTCCAGGTTCCATGTAAGCCAGATATACAAAGTGACACAAGCGCACAAGATTGCACATGTGTACAAGGGGGTGCACTTGTCTGGTGTTTGATTGCAGTGGCTGAGGCCCTGGCATGCCAATTCTCTCTCTCTGACTCTCGCATAAAAAAAGGCCAGTCTGTTGGGCTTGCCTCAAAAATAAATAAATAAATAAAATAGTTAATGGATGGGCTGGAGAGCTGGCAGGTGCTTGCTGGTGAAGCCTAAGGATCCAGGTTCAATTCCTCAGTACCCATGTAGATTGGAGGCCCTTGTGAACCCATTCTCTCTTGTTCTGCCTCTTCCTTACTCTCTCCCTCCCTTCTGCTCTCTTAAATAAAAGAAAAAAAAAAGTTAATGGACAATTCCAAAATCACTAAAAGATGATCCAGAATCAACCAACTTCTCAATAGCACAGAACCCTACATTAAGTGCCAAGATAAGCTTAAATCATCTTGTAACAGAAGCAAGAAAAATGCTAGAAAGAATGAAAGGGATGTGTCACAAAACAGAAAACCCACAGAAGCCACTCCCTTAGGCTAAACTGGGAATAATATGAGCATCAAAATAATGATATAGAAGCCGGGCATGGTGGTGCACGCCTTTAATCCCAGCACTAGGGAGGCAGAGGTAGGGGATCGCCGTGAGTTTGAGGCCAGTCCGAGACTACATAGTGAATTCCAGGTCAGCCTAGGCCAGAGTGAGACCTTACCTCAAAAAACAAACAAACAAACAAAAAAGATATGGGGGCTGCAGAGATGGCTTAGTGGTTAAGGTGCATGCTTGCGAAGCCCAAGGACCCCAGTTCGATTCTCCAGGTCCCACATGAGCCAGATGCACATGGTGATGCATGCATTTGGAGTTTGTTTGCAGTGGCTAGAGGCCCTAGTGCACCCAAGCTCCCTCTCTCTCTCTCCTTCTCGCTATCTCTAATAAATAAATAAAAGTAAAATCTTTAAAAAAATAATGACATGGAGGTGGAGAGATGGCTTAGCAGTTAAGGTGTTTGCCTGAAATGCACAAGGTGGCACATGCATCTGGAGTTCATCTGCAGTGGCTAGAGGACTTAACATGCCCATTCTCTCTTTCTCTCCTGTTCTCTCTCAAACAAAGAAACAAATAAATGAAACAAACAAATAAATGAATGAATGAATAAACTTTTAAAAAATAATAATAATGGACTGTAACTCATTAAACAGAAATAGAACAATGAACACTTAGGTATGACAGGTATCTGCAGGTGATAGTAAGTTTGAGGTCAGCCTGGGCTACATAGAGTTCCAGGATCATATGGGCTACATTCACAATGTAGTAGTTAATGACTCAAAAAGAAAAAAAAAAAAAGTAAAAACAAAAAATGGGCCAGGCATGGTGGCACACACCTTTAATCCCAACACTCGGGAGGCAGAGGTAGGAGGACTGCTGTGAGTTCAAGGCCACCCTGAGACTACAGAGTGAACTCCAGGTCAGCCTAAGCTAGAATGAGACCCTACCTTGGAAAAACCAGTAAAATAAAATAAAAATAAATAAATAAAATAAAAAATGGGGCAAAATAACTTACGGAAAAGCCTAGTAGACTTAAAAGCTTAGTAGCCATCCCCTCCGTCAGGGGATCAAAGTACACACCATCAGTTCCAGGACAAGCTGAAAGCATATGCCTCCTGATTGGTCTCAATGGGACAAAACAGAGCATCACTTCTGTAGATAGTTACCACATGCTGATCCTGAAGCTAGTAACTGAGAAGCATCAGAACAGTACAAACTGCGGGCTGGAGAGATGTGCAAGTCAGGTGGAATCAGGTTTTCTCTTTGCTGCTGAAGGCAGCCTAACCTGTAAGATTTCCTCATAGAAATGACACTGGAAAGGAAGGTAAGTCACACCGGTATACTGACGTTCCAGTATGACTCTGTGATTTCCTAGCTGTACATCCTTGTCCATTACTTAAATCCTCAGAGCCTCAGCTTATTTGTTTGCAAAATGGTAAAAGGGTCAGGCGTGGTGGCACATGCCTTCAGTTCCACCAGCACTTGGGAGGCAGAGGCAGGAGGATTGCTCTGAGTTCAAGGCCAGCCTCAGAGTACAGAGTAAGTTCCAGGTCAGCTTGGGCTAGAGTGAGACCTTACCTTGGAAAAACAAAAAAGGAATCCAGGTGTAGTGGTGCACGCCTTTAATCCCAGCACTTGGGAGGCAGAGGTAGGAGGATCACCATGAGTTTGAGGCCAGCCTGAGACTATGTAGTGAATTCCAGGTCAGCCTGGTCTAGAATGAGACCCTATCTTGGAAAAAAAAAAAAAAGGAAGACTGTTTTACAGGGCTATGAGGAATCATGAACAGTATTTGTTCAACTGACAGTCTGGTGCTGGCAACCTGTAAGCACTCAAGGGCCAGCAACAATTGTTATTATTAATAACTATTGTTATTAAGAGGAAAAGGACTCACAGCGGTCTGGGCAGTGATGTGTGTACAACCCACAATTTTGGCTCCAGCCAAAGGCTTTTCTCCTTGGGCTCTCTTCCTCAAAGCCATCAGTGCAGGCATTTCTGAAAAGGCCCGATATGAACACAGCAATATTAGAAAGGAGAGAATAAGAGAGAAGAATAAACAGAAAACTTACTCTTTTAGGTTAAGAGCCTTCGCCTGGTCAGGTTCTCTGAGAGATGAGGTTTCTTAAGGAAAAGATATTAGACCTGAATTTTCTCAGAGACTTTCAGAGGCAAATGCTCCAGGGTTCTAGACCAGCTCCTACATGCCAATCATCTTTATCCATGCAGGACTTCCTTCTCAACCTACCAGAATTCCCTCCCTCCCCAGTGTTTTCAAGCTCAGACTCATTCACCCGTCCCCCTCCCCTTAGTGTTTTCCAAGCTCATGTTCCTTTGTCTTTGGTCTTTGCCAGGAGCCAGGCATGGTGGCCCACACCTACGTACAGTGAGCTCAAGGCCAACCTGGGCTACAAAGTGAAACCTTGTCTCAAAACAAAAGAAAGGAAGGAAAGGAGGTAGGGAGGGAGGGAGAGAAAGAGAAGGAAAGAAAGGAAGAAGGAGAAGGAACAAAAGGGAAGGGACAGAGAGGGGAGAGGGAAGAAGGAAGGGAGGAACAAAGAAGGAGAGAGAGACAGAGGGAGGGAGGAGGAGGAAGAAAACAAAAAATACTTTTCAGTGTCACATTGAGATTTTGCAAACTCTCAGACTCCCACGGTGTACAAAGGGATTGACAGGCAAAGTTAACACGGGCAGATGGAAAAAGAAAAATGTGCTCGCTTTCTTTACCTTGCTCAGCAATTTCAATTTCTCTGCGACCAAACTCCGCCTGCTTGATGTTCTTGACACAGAAGTCACTGCTTCCCTTCGAGCTCTTTTGCTGCTTGTCTCTGGGGGATGTCTCATCGTCAGAGCTATCTGTGTATGAAGCCGCTGGAACGACAGAAGAAAAAGTCCTCTGGGAAAAGACTGGCTTCCTCTAAAATTCCAAACTATGAAGGGAACTGAGGGCTCTCTAGTCATTAGCACACACAAATGAACACCTCTGAGGAGCTCCTTAAGGGAGCCATGGGGTTTTACCAATCATCTCCTGTGGCAAGTGCTCCCCACAGGTTCGAAAGGGGAAGCTGAGAGAGGCTGCCAAAGACATTCTCCCTGGATAGCATTAACCTGGAATTCAGGACTAGCTTTTCCCTCACAACACAGGTACTTGAATATGCAGACAGGGGGAGGCTGCCCCATGGTGGCATTTAGGTTTAAAAGTTCCTAATGCAAGCCTGTGCTCTTTAACCTATGGGTTTCCAGCATCACAACTACCCTTCTCTGCCTGTGGCTTAAATGCCCCCAAGTAATTTGCTTTTTAGCACAATAACTGAACCTAGAAAAGAAGGATCCCACAGGAAAGTAATTAAGGACCACACAAAAGGAGTCTGTCTGACATAACAGAGCTTTCTTTTTAGGACTGGCTCTGATGAGGCAGGACTATGCCTGCAGACCCAATTAGACACTGACAGTGAGGTATTCTTCTTCTTGCTGGCCTCAGTGGGTCCTGCACTGGGTATTTTAGGTTCCCAAAGCAGCAAACAAATCCTCTTTGGGTTTGGTGATTAATCCATTAGCCACATACACTAGAGGGTGAAAGGTTAAAGACTTTTTATTGCAGCCAAAAGGCAGCTACTGCTACAACTATTCACAGGCTTAGAGGAGGTCTCTCCACCCACCACTCCTAGGCAGGGTCTCGCTCTAGCCCAGGCTGACCTGGATTCACTTGGTAGTCCCAGGCTGGTTGGGAACTCACTGGAAGCCTCCTAGCTCAGCCTGCCCAGGGCTGGGACTAAAGGTGTGTGCCACCATGCCTGGCTCAGTCTTCACAGAATTCTGTAGTTGTTAATCATTTGCAGGATGACTGGAATGAAGCCTTTCTTTCCTTAATTCATGTTTACATCTCGGAGGATAGCTCTTCCTAACCCACACAGTTTTGGGGAGAGTGGAAAATATAAAACATTGTTTTATGTAAAGCATTTTGATTCTCTCAATATAATACCATGACCATCACTTTTGGGGTGAGAAAGTTGCAAAAGCTTAGAGCTTCCTTGGTCTACTCACATCCAGAGAATTAAGACATTTCTGGGATTTCTTAGCAGGGGTCCGTCTGGGTGGGGTGGGGGTGAGGGGAGAACTGTAAAAGGCAAGTCTGCCCTTGCCCAGTTAATCAGGCATGGCGCTGCACACTGTGGGCTCAGCAGGGGCTTGAGGATCTCTTTGGAACTGGAAAATGGCCCTGGAGCAAAGTCCTGACATGAGGGCCCAGGAATGAACTTGGGCACCAGGGGAGGGGAGAGAATTAGTAAACCTCCAAAGGGACTTTTGTTCTTGAAAGAAGCTAATCTGTAGAAAGCTTTTGGTTCCCCTCCTAGGGTGGGAGAGAGAGAGAGAGCTCAAAGTACTTTTGGCAACAAAGTCCAGAAACAGGTTCCTGGCAGTCATGTCTCACTAATCAATATTCTGATAGAGTTTATGGGAGCATGCTTCTCCACCTGAGAGAAAAGATAACAGCTTCCCCCATCTTGGTCCAAATTTACAAGGAAACTGATTTTGAAAATAAGAGTTTACATTCAAAATATTCTGAAGTTTCAGATCTTTTTTTTTTTTTTTCCAAGGTAGGGTCTCACTCTGGTCCAGGCTGACCTGGAATTCACTATGTACACTCAGGGTAGCCTTGAACTCTCGGCAATCCTCCTACCTCTGCCTCCCAAGCGCTGGGATTAAAGGCGTGTGCCACCACGCCTGGCAGGGCGCACAGCACCTTTAATCCCAACACTCGGGAGGCAGAGGTAGGAGGACTGCTGTGAGTTCAGGCCACCCTGAGACTACAGAGTGAACTCCAGGTCAGCCTAAGCTAGAATGAGACCCTACCTTGGAAAAACCAGTAAAATAAAATAAAAATAAATAAATAAAATAAAAAATGGGGCAAAATAACTTACGGAAAAGCCTAGTAGACTTAAAAGCTTAGTAGCCATCCCCTCCGTCAGGGGATCAAAGTACACACCATCAGTTCCAGGACAAGCTGAAAGCATATGCCTCCTGATTGGTCTCAATGGGACAAAACAGAGCATCACTTCTGTAGATAGTTACCACATGCTGATCCTGAAGCTAGTAACTGAGAAGCATCAGAACAGTACAAACTGCGGGCTGGAGAGATGTGCAAGTCAGGTGGAATCAGGTTTTCTCTTTGCTGCTGAAGGCAGCCTAACCTGTAAGATTTCCTCATAGAAATGACACTGGAAAGGAAGGTAAGTCACACCGGTATACTGACGTTCCAGTATGACTCTGTGATTTCCTAGCTGTACATCCTTGTCCATTACTTAAATCCTCAGAGCCTCAGCTTATTTGTTTGCAAAATGGTAAAAGGGTCAGGCGTGGTGGCACATGCCTTCAGTTCCACCAGCACTTGGGAGGCAGAGGCAGGAGGATTGCTCTGAGTTCAAGGCCAGCCTCAGAGTACAGAGTAAGTTCCAGGTCAGCCTGGGCTAGAGTGAGACCTTACCTTGGAAAAACAAAAAAGGAATCCAGGTGTAGTGGTGCACGCCTTTAATCCCAGCATTTCGGAGGCAGAGGTAGGAGGATCACCATGAGTTTGAGGCCAGCCTGAGACTATGTAGTGAATTCCAGGTCAGCCTGGTCTAGAGTGAGACCCTATCTTGAAAAAAAAAAAAGAAGACTGTTTTACAGGGCTATGAGGAATCATGAACAGTATTTGTTCAACTGACAGTCTGGTGCTGGCAACCTGTAAGCACTCAAAGGCCAGCAACAATTGCTATTATTAATAACTATTGTTATTAAGAGGAAAAGGACTCACAGCGGTCTGGGCAGTGATGTGTGTACAACCCACAATTTTGGCTCCAGCCAAAGGCTTTTCTCCTTGGGCTCTCTTCCTCAAAGCCATCAGTGCAGGCATTTCTGAAAAGGCCCGATATGAACACAGCAATATTAGAAAGGAGAGAATAAGAGAGAAGAATAAACAGAAAACTTACTCTTTTAGGTTAAGAGCCTTTGCCTGGTCAGGTTCTCTGAGAGATGAGGTTTCTTAAGGAAAAGATATTAGACCTGAATTTTCTCAGAGACTTTCAGAGGCAAATGCTCCAGGGTTCTAGACCAGCTCCTACATGCCAATCATCCTTATCCATGCAGGACTTCCTTCTCAACCTACCAGAATTCCCTCCCTCCCCAGTGTTTTCAAGCTCAGACTCATTCACCCGTCCCCCTCCCCTTAGTGTTTTCCAAGCTCATGTTCCTTTGTCTTTGGTCTTTGCCAGGAGCCAGGCATGGTGGCCCACACCTACGTACAGTGAGCTCAAGGCCAACCTGGGCTACAAAGTGAAACCTTGTCTCAAAACAAAAGAAAGGAAGGAAAGGAGGTAGGGAGGGAGGGAGAGAAAGAGAAGGAAGGAAAGGAAGGAGGAGAAGGAAGAAAAGGGAAAAGGGAAGGGAGAGAGAGGGGAGAGGGAAGAAGGAAGGGAGGAACAAAGAAGGAGAGAGAGACAGAGGGAGGGAGGAGGAGGAAGAAAACAAAAAATACTTTTCAGTGTCACATTGAGATTTTGCAAACTCTCAGACTCCCACGGTGTACAAAGGGATTGACAGGCAAAGTTAACACGGGCAGATGGAAAAAGAAAAATGTGCTCGCTTTCTTTACCTTGCTCAGCAATTTCAATTTCTCTGCGACCAAACTCCGCCTGCTTGATGTTCTTGACACAGAAGTCACTGCTTCCCTTCGAGCTCTTTTGCTGCTTGTCTCTGGGGGATGTCTCATCGTCAGAGCTATCTGTGTATGAAGCCGCTGGAACGACAGAAGAAAAAGTCCTCTGGGAAAAGACTGGCTTCCTCTAAAATTCCAAACTATGAAGGGAACTGAGGGCTCTCTAGTCATTAGCACACACAAATGAACACCTCTGAGGAGCTCCTTAAGGGAGCCATGGGGTTTTACCAATCATCTCCTGTGGCAAGTGCTCCCCACAGGTTCGAAAGGGGAAGCTGAGAGAGGCTGCCAAAGACATTCTCCCTGGATAGCATTAACCTGGAATTCAGGACTAGCTTTTCCCTCACAACACAGGTACTTGAATATGCAGACAGGGGGAGGCTGCCCCATGGTGGCATTTAGGTTTAAAAGTTCCTAATGCAAGCCTGTGCTCTTTAACCTATGGGTTTCCAGCATCACAACTACCCTTCTCTGCCTGTGGCTTAAATGCCCCCAAGTAATTTGCTTTTTAGCACAATAACTGAACCTAGAAAAGAAGGATCCCACAGGAAAGTAATTAAGGACCACACAAAAGGAGTCTGTCTGACATAACAGAGCTTTCTTTTTAGGACTGGCTCTGATGAGGCAGGACTATGCCTGCAGACCCAATTAGACACTGACAGTGAGGTATTCTTCTTCTTGCTGGCCTCAGTGGGTCCTGCACTGGGTATTTTAGGTTCCCAAAGCAGCAAACAAATCCTCTTTGGGTTTGGTGATTAATCCATTAGCCACATACACTAGAGGGTGAAAGGTTAAAGACTTTTTATTGCAGCCAAAAGGCAGCTACTGCTACAACTATTCACAGGCTTAGAGGAGGTCTCTCCACCCACCACTCCTAGGCAGGGTCTCGCTCTAGCCCAGGCTGACCTGGATTCACTTGGTAGTCCCAGGCTGGTTGGGAACTCACTGGAAGCCTCCTAGCTCAGCCTGCCCAGGGCTGGGACTAAAGGTGTGTGCCACCATGCCTGGCTCAGTCTTCACAGAATTCTGTAGTTGTTAATCATTTGCAGGATGACTGGAATGAAGCCTTTCTTTCCTTAATTCATGTTTACATCTCGGAGGATAGCTCTTCCTAACCCACACAGTTTTGGGGAGAGTGGAAAATATAAAACATTGTTTTATGTAAAGCATTTTGATTCTCTCAATATAATACCATGACCATCACTTTTGGGGTGAGAAAGTTGCAAAAGCTTAGAGCTTCCTTGGTCTACTCACATCCAGAGAATTAAGACATTTCTGGGATTTCTTAGCAGGGGTCCATCTGGGTGGGGGGGTGGTGAGGGGAGAACTGTAAAAGGCAAGTCTGCCCTTGCCCAGTTAATCAGGCATGGCGCTGCACACTGTGGGCTCAGCAGGGGCTTGAGGATCTCTTTGGAACTGGAAAATGGCCCTGGAGCAAAGTCCTGACATGAGGGCCCAGGAATGAACTTGGGCACCAGGGGAGGGGAGAGAATTAGTAAACCTCCAAAGGGACTTTTGTTCTTGAAAGAAGCTAATCTGTAGAAAGCTTTTGGTTCCCCTCCTAGGGTGGGAGAGAGAGAGAGAGCTCAAAGTACTTTTGGCAACAAAGTCCAGAAACAGGTTCCTGGCAGTCATGTCTCACTAATCAATATTCTGATAGAGTTTATGGGAGCATGCTTCTCCACCTGAGAGAAAAGATAACAGCTTCCCCCATCTTGGTCCAAATTTACAAGGAAACTGATTTTGAAAATAAGAGTTTACATTCAAAATATTCTGAAGTTTCAGATCTTTTTTTTTTTTTTTTCCAAGGTAGGGTCTCACTCTGGTCCAGGCTGACCTGGAATTCACTATGTACACTCAGGGTAGCCTTGAACTCTCGGCAATCCTCCTACCTCTGCCTCCCAAGCGCTGGGATTAAAGGCGTGTGCCACCACGCCTGGATAAAACCATGGTGATTTTTATGCTCACTAATGTCCATTTAAATAGAGTAGTGGGCCGGGCATGGTGGCACATGCCTTTAATCCCAACACTTGGGAGGCAGAGGTAGGAGGATCGCCATGAGTTCCAGGCCACGTTGAGACTACATAGTGAATTCCAGGTCAGCCTAAGCTAGAGCAAAACCCTACCCAGGAAAACAAAAAACAAAAAACAAAAAACAAAAACAAAAACAAAGAAAGCACCTAACTAGAGTAGTGGGCAGGGAAGGCCAAACATGGTGGCTCATGTTAGTTAGTAATCCCAGCACTCAGGAAGCAGAAGTAGGAAAAATCAGGAATTCAATGCCAGCCTAGAAGATACAGTAAGACCCTGTCTCACAATTCAAAAGAGAAATAAAATAAATATAGCAGACTAGTGCCATATGCCAGGCATTAAAAAGCATGAGGCAGGATTGTGAATTTTGGGCCAGCTTGGGATACACAGTGTGACCCTGTTTTAAAAAACAAAAACAGGGCTGGAGAGATGGCTTAGTGGTTAAGCGCTTGTCTGTGAAGCCTAAGGACCCTGGTTTGAGGCTCGATTCCCCAGGACCCACATTAGCCAGATGCACAAGGGGGCGCATGCGTCTGGAGTTCATTTGCAGTGGCTGAAGGCCCTGGCGTGCCCATTCTCTCCCTCTTTCTCTCTCTGCCTGTCGCTCTCAAATAAATAAATAAATAAATAAATAAATAAATAAATACCACAAACACAAGGGCTGGAGAGATGGTTTAGCGGTTAAGGCACTTGCCTGCAAAGTTTAAGGACCCATGTCTGACTCTCCATGTTCCACATAAGCCAGATGCACAAGGTGACACAAGTGTGCAAGGCTGCACATGCGCACAAGTGGCACACATGTCTGGAGTTTGACTGCAGCCGCTGGAGGCCCTGGTGCACCAATTCTGTCACTCTCTCTCTCAAAAAAAAAAAAAAAAAAAAAAAGGCCAGTCTGTGGGGTTTGCCACAAAACAAAATAAAAGGGGTCTGGGGAGATGGCCCAGCAGTTAAAGGTGCTCACTTGAAAAGTCGGCTGGCCCAGGGTTGTATTCCCTAGTATTCACATAAAGACAGATGCTCACAGTGGTGCATGCATCTGTAGTTTACTGACACTGGCAGGAAGCATACCCCACTCATGCAAATAAATAAACAAAATACCTTTTTAAAAGATTTTTAAAAAGCCAGGCATGTGGCACACACCTTTAATCCCAGTACTGGAAGGCAGAAATAGGAGGATCACCGTGAGTTTGAGGTCAGCCTGGGCTAGAGTGAGACACTACCTCAAAAAAAGAAAGAAAGAAAGAAAGAAAGGAAGGAAGGAAGGAAGGAAGGAAGGATAAAGAAAAGAAAACTCAGCCGGGTGTGGTGGCGCATGCCTTTAATCCCAGTACTCGGGAGTTCTAGGCAACCCTGAGACTATATAGTAAATTCCAGGTCAGCCTGAGCTACTGAGCTACAGTGAGACCCTCCCTACCTTTTTTTTTTTTTTTAACATTTTTTCATATCATACTTATTTTATTTAGCTTACTGAGGTGCTTACTGACTTAGTGTCTCTTAATGTGTAAGAGGGAAGTAGATGCATTGCTAACACGGGCATAGGCTGTCATGCAGCTGGAAATCAAGTTCTTCCTGGGATTACAGTGAGAGTTCAAGTGAAGGTTAAAGCAACACTCATCAAAGGCTTACAATTCTCTTCCCTTCCTTTTCCATCCCCTTCCTTTTGTAATTAACAAATTTTTTTAAAAATTATTGATTTGAGAGCAACAGGCAGAGAGAGAGAGAGAGAGAGAGAGAATGGGCGCGCCAGGGCCTCCAGCTACTGTAAACGAACTCCAGGTGCATCTGGCTAACGTGGGTCCTGGGGAGTCGAGCCTCGAACTGGGGTCCTTAGGCTTCACAGGCAAGTGCTTAACTGCTTAGCCATCTCTCCAGCCCAATTTTTTTTTATTTTGTTTTTTCGAGGTAGGGTCTCACTCTACCTGGAATTCGCTACATAGAGACCCTACCTTAAAAAACTGAAAACAACAAACAAAAGATGATAAATTTGGTGTTTGCACAATAATTAGCATACAGTAAATAAGCATTTAATAAATACTACCTGCTATTACTCACTTCTGCACATTATTTTCAATTCAGTATCAGATACAAGTAACCTCTTTAAGAGGTCGTAGCTTAAGGATTTTGACTGGGAAAAGAATGATATACATATAAAATTACTTAGCAGCTTCTTTTATTTTACCTTTGTCACCTCCTACTAATCTACCAAAGTGGCAGGTGGTTGGCTGCAGTGACTAAAAAGGTTGAGACTGGAGTCCTAATTCTACCCAAAATAGCTCTCCCCTCCTATGCCTTGGTAGCTTTGAGGGATGAGTCAGAAGGGGGGGAGGGTGAAAAACTAAACTAAACAAGCAAGAAAACAAAGGAACACAAAAAGCCCTCATTGGCTGGAAAGGCAGCTTAGTGGTTAAGGCACTTGCCCACAAAGCCAAAGGACCCCAGGTTCGAATCCCCAGTACCAATGTAAAGCCAGATGCACAAGGTGGCACATGAGTCTGGAGTTTGTTTGCAGTGGCTAGAGGCCCTGGTGTGCCTATTCTCTCTCTCTCCCCCTCTCTCTTAAATAAATAAGTTAATTAAAAAAATCAAACTCTTAATTTTAAAAAAAAGGCCTCTTAAAGATAAGCACTCCAATTTTGGCTTGGTTATTTGCTTTTTTGTTTGCTCTTCTGATGTAGGGTCTCATTCTAGCCCAGGCTGACCTGGAATTCACTCTATAGTCTCAGGCTGGCCTCAAACTCAGTGATTCTCCTACCTCTGCCTCCCTCCCGAGTGCTGGGAGTAAAGGTGTGAGCCACTGTGACTGGCCTCATTTGTCTTTTGCTTCCACATCAAAGAACAAAACGCTCTATCCAGACTGCAGAAGATGGCTTAGTGGTTAAGGCCTTTGCCTGCAAAGCCAAAGGACTCCGGTTCAATTCCCCAGGACTCACATAAGCCAGGTGCACATGTCTGGAGTTTGTTTGCAGTAGCTGGAGGCCCTGATGTGCCCATTCTTTCTTTCTACCTCTTTTTCTCTTTCTCAATAAATAAATAAATACATTTTAAAAACCCCACTCTATCCAGCCTCTTTCTCTCTCAAATAAATAAATAAATAAATAATTTCGCCAGGCATGGTATGTAAGACCAAAAGCAGCAGTTGTTTAGATTGTACTAATATGTGGAAGCAATATGGCTGCCAGACTCAGACCAAGACAAGTGTTTTTATAAACATGGTGGAAAAATTATTCCTGAACTAAGGTGACTTTAAAACTTTTTTATTAGCATATGCTAATCATACCTAATAATGGATTTCATGACTTTTTATATATGTATGTATTTTTCATATTCACTCCCCAGCACTCTCTCTCGTTTCCCTCCCATCCCTGCTACTCCTTTTCTTCTTCTCAACTAGTACCCCCTTCTACTTTCACGTCCCACTCTAGCCCAGGCTGCCCTAGAATTCACTATATAGTTTCAGGGTGGCCTTGAACTAACAGTGATCTTCCTACCTTTGCCTCCCAAGTGCTGGGATTAAAGGCATGCATCACCATGCCCAGCCCAAGGTCCTGTGTAAGGGATTATTTATAGGCCCAAGGGTGCCTTATAAATACCTACACCACTGAACAAAACATCTCTCCCTCCTCCAGTGACCTTAACTGCCTATAGATTGGGGGTGGGGTAAGGACTTTGAGCCCCTCTCTCCCAAACTGTGACTTTTATTTTTGCACCCCCTTTTAAATTTTTATTTATTTGCAAGCAGAGAAAGAGAGAGAGAGAAAGAAATAAAATGACTTGCCCCTCCCTTTTTAAAAACTGTTTTCAAGAGCCAGGCGTAGTGGCACACACCTTTAATCCCAGCACTCGGGAGGCAGAGGTAGGAGGATCACCATGAGTTTGAGGCTAGCCTGAGACTATATAGTGAATTCCAGGTCAGCCTGGGCTAGAGTGAGACCCTACCTTGAAAAAAAAATATTTCCAGGGTGGGAGGAGGGTTAATCAGAATTTAAGATGAAATGAATAAGCTGTATAAAAACCTACTTCTTTGGATAATGTGCATCCAGAAGTCATAGATTGTTACTAGAAAAATTTTAATGCCAGGAATGGGATACCTTCCAGTGAGTTGTTGGCCAGGAAGGTCTCTGATGCCTCCAAAACATTATAGGCCATTGCCAAGGCTCTTGGTTTCCCACTAGAATTAGATGGTAAGACCCTATTGCTGAAGACTCCACAACCTTGGGTTGCAGGTCACTGAGAAACCAAGTTGGAACTCAAGTGAAAACCTTCTCCCTGTGGACCAGCTGACAGAAATCCAGAAAGAAAAAAAAAAAGCTACCCTGCATGCAGCCCTCTGGGAAAGAGAGAAGTCACCAGTAGTGATAAAACAACAGTGGACACTGCAAGCCTTAAATGTGGCCAGCCAGGCCAAATGAGCCAATGGATGCAATAGTGGCATGTCTGTTATGGGGGAAACCAACCACTCTCCAATTGGATTGGAGGCCTGCTCCATAGGAGTGAATACATGCCTCGCACTAAAAACATAGTCAAAAGCCTATGGCGGGGAAGTCATGAACCCTAGGGGAGTAACAACTGCTGTCTGGCTAAATGCATATATTATGCTCACCAAAGTGCCCAGTAAGCACTTCTCTCAATGTTCATACCCATATATTAATGCTACTCTCACTTTTGATTAGAGAACCTTCTCTTTTCAGATGGTGGTGACCTCTGGGATGACTCAGAAGGCACCATGGTGCTGAGAAGATGTGACAGAGGAGTGCTCAGCACTGAAACATCTCTATCACACCTTCCAAAGCTCAGGGTCCATTGCAGAAGAGGTGGCAGAAAGAATATAAGACCCAAAGGAAGGGTAGGACTGCTTAAATGTAATCTTCCAGACACAAAATGGCCTGGATATCCATGACCTCACAGTGCCTGACACTACCTAGCTAAGATCTTCATAATAGGAGGAAAAGATGATGACATGAAAATAAAAGAGACTAACTGAGAGGGGGAGGGGATATGATTATGATGGAGGGTGGATTTCCGAGGGAGAAAGTGGGCAAGGGGAGGGAATTATCATGGCTTATTGTGTATAATTATGGAAGCTATCAATAAAAAAGTGTTGTTGCTTTTTTTTGGTTTATCGAGGTAGGGTCTCACTCTAGCCCAGGCTGACCTGGAACTCACTCTGGAGTCTCAGGGTGGCCTCAAACTCACTGTGAGCCTCCTGCCTCTGTCTCGTGAGTGCTGGGATTAAAGGCAGGCGCCACCACACTCAGCTCTCTCCCCACCTTTTTTTTTAAACTTTCTTTGAGAGAGAAAGAGAGGGCCTCCAGACACTGTAGACAAACTCCAGACATAACAGACAACTCCAGACACATGCGCCCTCTTGTACATCTGTCATATGTGGGTCCTGGGGAATCGAACCAAGAGGTCCTTAGGTTTCCCAGACAAATGCCTTAACCACTAAGCCATTTTCCCCAGCCCTCTCCCCAATTTTTTTTTTTTTAATTTTTCGAGGTAGGGTCTCACTCTCGCTCAGGCTGACTTGGAATTCACTATGTAGTCTCAGGGTGGCCTTGAACTCACAGCGATCCTCCTACCTCTGCCTCCCGAGTGCTGGGATTAAAGGCATGCACCACCACGCCCAGCTTCCCCAATCTTTTTTGAGGCAGGGTTTCACCATATAGACTAGACTTGGCTTCAGACGTGCCTGCTATACTATACTTTTAGGAGTTTCTAAAATATTTGTAATCATCAGCATACTCTTGAAGTTTGTTCATAATTTCATTAAAAATGAACAAATAGCTAGGCATGGACCCAGGTTCGATTCCCCAGTACCTATGTAAGCCAGATGTACAATGTGGCACATGTGTCTGGAGTTTGTTTGCAGTTGCTAGAGGCCCTGATGTGCCCATTCTCTCTCTCTCTCTCTCTCTCTCTCTCTCTCTCTGTGTGTGTGTGTCTATCTGCCTCTCTCTCTCAAATATATAAATAAGATACTTTAAAAATATGGGGCTTCAAAGCTGGGCATGGTAGCTCACACCTTTAATCCCAGCACTTGGGAGGCAGAGGTAGGAGGATCAACATGAGTTCAAGGCCACCCTGAGACTACAGAGTGAATTCCAGGTCAGCCTGGACTAGAGTGAAACCCTACCTCGAAAAACCAAAAAAAAATTATATATATGTATGTATGTATGTATGTATGTATGTATGTATCTATCTATCTATCTATCTATCTATCTCAGGGCTTCAGAGATGGCTTAGTTGTTAAGGAGCTTGCTTACAAATCCAAAGGACCCAGGTTCAATTTCCCAGGACCCACATAAGCAAGATGCACAACATGGCACATGCGTCTGGAGTTCGTTTCCAGTGGCTGGAGGCCCTGGTGCACCACCCATTCTCTGTCTCGCTCTCTCTGCCTCTTTCTCTCAAATAAATTAAAAAAGAAAATTAAAGTCTGGCATGGTAGTGCAGGCCTTTAATCCCAGCACTCAGGAGGCTGATGGAGAACTGATGTGAGTTTGAGGCCACCCTGAAACTACAGTGAATTTCAGGTCTCCCTGGGCTAGAGTGAGACCCTACCTTGACAAAACCAAAAAAGTAAAATAAAATAATAAATAAATAATTTTAAAAACAAACTCAATTCGCTTCAACACTTTCTTCTTCCTGTTGGAAGAAGAGGCCAAGAAGCTCTACTCCGAGCTCCTAAGACGTGCAAAGATTCCACCCAGAAGTTTTGGTTTAAATTTTGATTCAAGGTATTTATCCAAGCCATAGGCTTATTATTCATGCATAACTGGCCTTGGACAGATGGGAGGGTCTGTTGCGCATACCTCCTAGCCTTGACAGCAGGTTCATGGTAGCTTAGTACTTACCTGAGCTGTAGCTGTCAGTAGATGACTGAGAAATAGAACGAGACAGAGAGCGACGTCCAATTTTGGTGGGACGTTTGTTGAATTCCTGCTTCTGGTCAGCAAACTGGATCTGCTGAGAAAAAGAACCCTGGTTACATATATAAACAAAGAATCTCCCTTCTGAAGCAGCAATTCAAAGCTCTCATCATTTCACCTGGTTACCATCCCATGTAGTTGAATTGGTCATACCAACCTGTATTTGAAATAGTAACACTCTTTGAGGACTAGGGATATACCTTAGTTGCTAGAGTGTTTGCCCAGCATGTACAATGCCCTGGGTTCCATCCCTAGGACTGCATAAACCACATGTTGGTGGTATAAACCTATAATACCTGCCATTTGGGATACGGAGGTGCCATTTGGGATATGGAGGTAGGAGGATCCTTGTACACACAGAGAATTCAAGGTCAGCCTGGTATACATAAGACCTAGTCTCACAAACAACAGAAACCTTCTTTCAGGGTGGTGCTCTGTGTCTGTAATCCCAGCACTCAAAAAACAGGCAGGAGGGCTGGAGAGATGGCTTAATGGTTAAGGCGCTTGCCTGCGAAGCCTAAGGACATAGGTTCAATTACCCAGAAACCACATAAGCCAGAATGCACATGGTGGTGCATGCATCTGGCACTCATTTGTAGTGGCTGGCAGCCCTGGTGTACCCATTCTCTCCCTCCTCCCCAAATAAATGAATAAAATATTTAAAACGGGCAGGTATATCACAATATCACAATGAGTTTGAGGCCAGCCTATCCTACACTGTGAGTTTAAGAACATCCTGGGATACATAATGATACTGTCCCAAAAAAAGAAAGGAAAAGAAAAGGGCTGGAGAGAGAGCTTAGAGATAAAGGCACCTGCCTGCGAAGCCTAAGGTCCCAGGTTCAATTCCCCAGTACCCACGTAAGCCATATGCACAAGGTGGCACATGTGTCTGAAGTTTGCAGTGGCTAGAGGTCCTAGTATGCCCTATTCTCTCTCTCAAATAAATATTTAAAAAAAAAAAGCCAGGTGTGATGGCACATGCCTTTAATCCCAGCAGTTGATAGGCAGAGGTAGGAGGATTGCTGTCAGTTTGAGGCCAGCCTGGAACTACAGAGTGAGTTTCAGGGCAGCTTGGGCTAGAGTGAGACCCTACCTTGAAAAAAAATTAAATCATGACACGCAAGATAAATGTATGAGAAAAGTATTTTGTTTATTTATTTGACAGAGAAAGAGAGAGGGAGAGAGAGAGAATGGAAGTGTCAGGGCCTCCAGCCACTGCCAACGAACTCCAGATGCATGCGACCCCTTGTGCATCTGGTTAAGTGTGTCCTGGGGAATCGAACTAAAACCTTTGGCTTTGCAGGTAAACGCTTAGCCATCCCTCCAGCCTGAGAAAGTTATTTTGATTAAAAGAAATTTTTAGGAAGCCAAATCATATTCAGAACGCCTTCCTATGGTTTCACTGAAAATTAAAGTTAGAAAGAATCTTTGGGGCTGGAGAGACTGCTCAGCAGTTAAAGGTGCTTGCTTCCAAAGCCTGACAGCCCTGGGTTCCGTTTCCCAGGACCCACGTAAAGCCAGATGCACAAAGTTGTGCATGTATCTAGGGTTCATTTGCAGCAGCTAGAGCCCTGGCACACCCACTTTCTCTCTCTCTCTCTGCTTGCAAATAAATTAAAAAAAATTTTTTTTAAAGAAAGAATCTTTGTAACTGTTTTTGTATGTATGATCATACATCTAGATTAGAATCCTGCAAGATACAAACTGGTCAACTGACTTGTCCCAGGTTTTAAGTTTCTCGTTATGGTATATTTTCACTCAGATAGAACATTCTGGAATTGCACTGGAATCCTGGCCATGCCACTCATTAGCTGTGTGATATTGTTTAAAACGTTTTGTGAGCCTCATTTTCCATAAATAACTACAACAGAAATAAAAGTAGACACCCCACAGGTTTTACAGGGTTACAAGAAACAACACATTTCTCTGTAAAACACAGCAAGATATTCAATAATCTCACTTCCTCCTCCTCTGTAATTCAGTGTTCTTAATTTTTTGAGGGTAGCCACTTTAATTTATTAAACACTTCTAAAAGCTGTCTGGTACTAAAATAAGAATTTTGCTAATTTGTAGTGTTTGGTATGATAAAATACCTAACAGTGACTAGCTTGATCACTATTCACGGTGAGAACAGATGTACAAGGAGTGGATGACTGGAATGAGTAGCTATAGAGATCATACTCTGTGTTGTAGGTTGTTTTTGGACAGCATCTGCTAATGACTTTCTGGTAATTTTCCTTTGTCTTTTTCGGCTGAAGGTTCCGGGGGACACTTGACAAATCAGTGTTTAGCACTTATTCAATTACTAAGTTTTCTCTTTTTCCCCTAAATGGATGCTTGCACAGTAGATGACTCTTCTGAATCCAAGGCAACACAGAGAAAGATCTACTGAAAAGGATCAAAGATCTGACAACTGGTTCTGCCTTGAATTAAAAAAGAAAGAAAGAAAGAAAGAAAGGAAGGAAGGAAGGAAGGAAGGAAGGAAGGAAGGAAGGAAGGAAGGAAGGTAGGTGAGGGCTGGAGAGATGGCTTAGCTGGTTAAGCACTTGCCTGGGAAGCCTAAGGACCCTGGTTCAAGACTCGATTCCCCAGGACCCATGTTAGTCAAATGCACAAGGGGGCGCACGTGTCTGGAGTTCGTTTGCAGTGGCTGGAGGCCCTGGGGTGCCCATTCTCTCTCTCTCTCTCTCTCTCTCTCTCTCTGTCGCTGTCAAATAAATAAAAATAAACAAAAAGATGAATCCTTGGTGGGTAGAACACAGAATTAAAGAAGTAACTAAAAGTTCATTTCCTGTACTAAGAAGTAAACTTGGAGTCACTTGAGCATTGACACAAGGGGACCAATGCCAAAATGAATTAGCATTCACTGCCTCTAAGGAACTCACAGCATCTCCATAGCTGTAACAATAAATAAAGCCCGTTCCTTACTTCAGGGTTTGCAAATTGTTTCCAGCTACAGAAAAATTCATTGGATTAGAATCTTATTGTAAAACAGTAAGTGACAAGTGTAATTATTTTGCTAATATACCAATTTATTCTAAAAGAATAAAGTGCCCTTTCTATATAATCCCGTAGGATGTATGTGCAGGTCCATGTTCTTGTAGAGCAGCATTCATCACACTGGATATAACTATTTGTCTACTTATCTTCTCTCTGTAAATTATAGACAACATAAAGGCAAGACCTGGTCTCTCATTCACACCCCTTTATTCTCGGGCACAGATGCCTGCCCACCCTAAACACTCAATTGTGAGCTGAATCGATGAGACTGAAGTAGTTTATTTTACCCTGACCGTCTGTACAAACATAGTAAATATGGTAAGCATAAGACAAGTCTGAAGTTGAAGCAATTTTTTTTCAAGGTAGGATTTCACTCTAGCTTAGGCTGACCTGGAATTCACTATGTAGTGTCAGGGTGGCCTTGAACTCATGGTAATCCTCCTACCTCTGCCTCCCGAATGCTGAGATTAAAGGTGTGAGCCATCACGCCCAGCAAGTTGAAGTAATTTTTAAGGATAAAAACATTAGAAAGGGGCTGAAGAGATGGCTTTGCTAAGGCACTTGCCTGCAACGCCAAAGGAGCCAGGTTCGATTCTCCAGGTCCCATGTAAGCCAGATGTACAAGGAGGCACATGCATCTGGAGTTTGTTTCCAGTGGCTGGAGGTTCTGGTGTGCCCATTCTCTCCCCCTCTCTTTTCTCTCCCCCTCTCAAGTCAATAAATAAAAGTAAAAAAAAATTTTTTTGGAGGGGGTTTCAAGGTAGGGTCTCACTCTAGTCCAGGCTGACCTTCAGGGTGGCCTCAAACTCACAGTGATCCTACCTCTGCCTCCCAAGTGCTGGGATTAAAGGCGTGTGCCACCACGCCCGGATAAAAGTAAAATATTTTAAAAAAAAATAGAAATGGAAAGGAGGGTGGATGCTGGGGAGGTGCGTAGCAATCAGGTTCAAAACCCTGGCATCAGGCCCAGAGTGGTGGCGCAGGCCTATAATCTCAGCACTTGGGAGGCAAAGGCAGGAGTTATCAATAGTTCAAGGTTATCCTAGGTTACATACCAAGTTTGAAGACAGCTTAGGATATACAAGACCTCGAACAAACACCCCCCAAAACTCTGGCATTTACTTCACCAATCTGGTTCAAGACAGTCACACCTTTATTTCTTTTTTTTTTTTTTTGAGGCCCATTGAGGAAAAGGAATAATTAACTATTCAAAAACCACACTTAGTCAGCATCTTCAGTGTCCCCCTTTAAAAAAAAAAGCATGACAGATAACTCTGCCTCTGATATACAACACAGGGCCCCTACCCCAACCACGTATTTATGTAACATGCATACGTAGACATGCAAACACCCATGCACACACTGACCACTTAGAAGGGGCTAGTCACTCTCCTAGATTTTTAATTTTTTAATTTATTATTATCATTATTGAGGTAGGGTCTCACTCTAGCCCAGGCTGACCTGGAATTCATTCTATAGTCCCAGGCTGGCCTCAAACTCACAGCAATCCTCCTACCTCTGCCTTCTAAATACTGGACTTAAAGGTGTGTGCCAAAAAGATGACATCAAATTAAAAGAGAGGCTAATGGAGAGAGGGAGGGGATATAACGGACAGCAGAGTTATGAAGGGGAAAGAGGGGGAGGGGAGGGAAATACCAAGGTTTGTTGTCTGTAAGTATAGAAACTGTCTCTCTCTCTCTCTCTCTCTCTCTCTCTCTATATATATATATATATATATATATATGTATACACACACACACATATTTCTGGGCGTGGTGGCACACACCTTTAATTCCAGCAATTGGGAGGCAGAAGTAGGAGGATTGCCATGAGTTCAAGGCCACCCTGAGATTACATAGTTAATTCCAGGTCAGCCTGGGCCAGAGTAGGACCCTACCTTGAAAAACAAAATCAAAGCAAACAAAACAAACAACATATATATATTTAAAGGTATGTGCCACCATCCCTGACCACTCTCCTAATTTATAGGACCAGGCTGAGTACATCCCTATTTATTCCAGGAACATTAAGCCATACAGAAACCTAGAAATGGGTGAGACATAGCTCAGTGGTAGTATACTTGTCTAGAAACTTAGCTGCATTGCAATCTCAAACCAGTTTCCCTATGCTGAGCTCCTTGTTCTATAGTCTTTTCATTTGTATGAATCCCTCAGCCTGGACACCAAAGATTAGACTGTATGGGCTTTCTGCATTTAGAACTAATGGTTAAGTACTGAATTAAAGTTTTTATTGCTATTTATGTATTTATTTGGTGTAAAGGCTTGGAACTTACTATGTAGCCCTAGCTGGCCTTGAACTCAGAACAATCCTCCTGCCTCAGATTCCAAAGTGCTAGGATTATAAGTGAGAGCTACCATACTTGGCTAAGTTCCTTTAACACAGAAGAATATTAGAGAGAGACTAACTAAGTACAGTAAGTTATAGAATCTCCCCAAGAAATAAATGTTGATTTTTTACTAAAAAGCAAAACAGGAGTTAAGTGGGTCATCCCTCGTGCCCTCGGAAGTTAAATATCATTATATTCTTCACACAGTAATATCATGCATTTTGCAATACAATACTCTGCCCACCCCAGCTGTGGTACCTTGGTACACTCTACCAGGAGCTTACCTAACTTTCCTACCTTGTCAAAACTCAGAATCCTTGCGGGTAACCCTTCTTTTCCATCTCAGTTCTGCCTGATTCCAGGCATCAAGTCAGGGGAGGGGAAGAGGCTGCTATGAGAGGGGCAGCTCACCACGCACCAGAGGCAGGGGCAGAAGCAGGACAGGAGGGAAGGAGAGGTCAGCAGCTTGCCTTGGGCACTGACGGGCCCGGCAGCAGCAAGTCTGGTAAATAAGAGCTTAGTCTCACCTGGGCTTTAATCCCAGAGTTGCTATTGACAATGTATTTCTTCTTGCTGCTCAGCATAGTGACATTACCAGCCCTACTGCCACCTCTGGTCCAAGGACCCTTGTGGTCAGGCCTTTAAACTTTCCTCTTCAGCAATTCTGTTGTTGGCATTGGTTCCAGCTAGCTTTTAATTTTTTCCCCCTTTTTCTTTTGAGGGAGGGTGGCTATCCTTTCTTGGAATCCCTGAAGCAGCTCCAACAAGCCTTTTGACTGTTAAGCACAGCCCGTGTTTAATAAGGCAGTCTGTTAGTGGCTCATCAACCATACCTAATTCTGGTGGCTATTTTGCTTTTATTATTATTTTTTCCAAACACATAAATACATGGATCCTCTGACCTCTAGACCTTAACAAGTCCCTTGACAAGGCTCAACTTGCATGCACACAACAATAGCTTATTTATATAACCGGTACACTTTTTGCCGCTATAATTAACTTGCTAATTAGTTCCTTTTTAACCTTACCTTCTCCTTTTCCATGTCAGATGATTTTAGTTAACCTAGTCTCGTTAGAAAAACATTAACCAGAGAGCCACTAAAACAATGAGGGAATTTATTAAGAGAGAAGAAAAAAAATCAATGATGTCAAGTGCTAGGGCAACTCCTATCCTACACTCTGTCCTTGAGTTAGCCACACGGGGACAGTAGTTTCGGCTCTGTCACCAAGGAAATCAATTTTCTCACTCTGCTGCTTAACTAGGCACCTTTTCCTTCCTTGTTTCCTCTGCCCTCCCTCTCCGCTTCCATCAATCGTTGATTTACTTAGACATGGTCTTACAATGTAGCCCAGGCTGACCTGGAACTCAAGAGCTTCCTGACTCAGCCTCTCAAGTGTGCCACCATGCCCAAGTTTCATTGTGTATCTTCTGTTAAAATTAATTAATTAATTTAAATATACATTCTATTTATTTATTTGAGAGAGAGAAAGAGCCAGCTCTCCAGCCCAATGAATTTATTTATTTTCTGAGAGACAGGGAGGGAGGGAGGGAAAAAAAAGGAGGGACGGTGGGGAGAAAGAGAGTGGCCACACTAGGGCCTCTAGCCACTGCAAATGAATTCCAGACACATGAATCATCTGTGCAACTGGCTTTCTGTGGGTACTAGGGAATTGAACCTGGGTCCTTTGGCTTTTTAGGCAAGCACCTTAACCATTGAGCCATCTCTTTTGTCCTCATTGTGTATCTTTTATATGGTTTTGACATTAGTTTCTAGTTTGCATCGCAAGATTGTTGCTGAGACCAGACGTGGTGGCACATGCCTTTAATCCCAGCACTTGGGAGGCACAGGTAGGAGGATCACCGAGAGTTCAAGGCCAGCCTGAGACTACATAGTGAATTCCAGGTCAGTCTGAGCTAGAGCAAAACCATACTTGAAAAAAAAAAGGGGGAGAGAGGACTGGAGAGATGGCTTAGTACTTAAGGTGTTTGCCTGCAAAGCTAAAGGATCCCGGTTCGATTCTCAAGGACCCACATAAGCCAGCTGCACAAGGAGGCGCATGCATCTGGAGTTGGTCTGCAGTGGCTGGAGGCCCTGGTACACCCTCTCTCTCTCTCTCTCTCTCTCTCTCTCTCTCTCTGCGTCTTTCTCTCTCAAATAAATAAATAAATTAAATATATTTTCAAAAACGTGTTTCTTGGAAAATTTGACCACAAAGAAGAGTTTCTTATCTCATTCTCCAGAATTACAACCACCTTATTACATGCCAAATAAAGATTCAAAGAAAAGGAAAAGAATCACCTTGTTTATTCTGCTTCCTGAAAGGAATCCAGGGAAAGCTACACTAGATTGCCTGCTACAAAGATTCTGGTGGGAATATGATTTGAAGAGAGAAAGAAAAGAGAGGAAGGGGAGGAGAAATGAAAGAAGTGGAGGGACAGGGAAAGGAGAAAATGAGAGCTAGGCGTGGTGGCCCACATCTTGAATCCTAGCACTCAGGAGGCAGCAGAGGTATGAGGATCACTGTGAGTTCAAGGCCACCCTGAGACTACATAGTGAATTCCAGGTCAGCCTGGACTAGAGCGAGATCCTACCTTGGGGGAGGGGGAGGACAAAATGATAAGACTATTTTTCAACGATAATTTTTCTTTTGGGATATAATGTTTATTGACTTCTCTAAAAGAAGGGGAAGAGAGCTAATAAACGCATAGCTCTGCATGTTACTATTATTATTTTTCTTTTTTGGTTTTTCGAGGTAGGGTCTCACTCTAGTCCAGGCTGACCTGGAATTCACTATGTAGTCTCAGAGTGGCCTCGAACTCATGGTGATTCTCCTACCTCTGCCTCCCGAGTGCTGGGATTAAAGGCGTGCGCCACCACACCCGGCTTACTTATTATTTTTAAAAATTTATTTATTTGCAAGGAGAGAGACAGACAGACAGAGATGGGCACACCAGAATTAATGCAATTGCATGTGCCATTTTGTGCAGCTGGCTTTCATGGGGAATTGAACTGGGCCATTAGGCTTTGCAAGCAAGTGCCTTTAACCCCTGAGCCATCTTTCCAGCCCTATTTCTATTTATTAATTTGTAAGGAGAGAGAGAAAGTTAACCAGATTTTGCATGGAAACGTACCAAGTACTACAGAGAATGGGTAGGAGAAAAAAATATTAAATGTAAAAACATGGGCTGGAGAGATGGCTCAGCAGTTAAGGCTCTTGTTTACAAAGCCTAATGACCTCAGTCCGATTCCCCTGTACTCACATAAAGCCAGATGCACAATGGCACATGTGTCCAGAGTTCGTTTCAGTGGCTGGAGGCCCTGGCATGCCCATTTCTGTGTGTGTGCGTGTGCGCGCACGCATGCACACGCATGCATGCGTGTGTGTCTTCTTTATTTGTAAGCAGAGAGAGATACAAAGTTTTCAAAAACAAAAAACCTAAGACAGGTGTTACAGTCAGGTTTGCATTGCTGGTAGAAATCACCCAACCAAGTGCAGCTTGTGGGAAAAAAAAAGAGTTTTATTTTGGCTTACAGGCTTGAGGGGGAAGCTCCATGATGGCAGGGAAAACGATGGCATGAGCAGGGGGTGGACATCACTATCTGATCAACATAAGGTAGACAATAGCAATAGGAGAGTGTCAAACACTGGCTAGGGGAAACTGGCTATAATACCCATATAAGCCCGCTCCCAACAACACACTGCCTTCAAGAGGTGTTAATTCCCAAATATCCATCAGCTGGGAACCTAGCATTCAGAACACCTAAGTTTATGGGGGACACCTGAATCAAACTACCACAACAGGTAAATGCTATTTTATTTCTTTTTCAGTTTTTACTTATTTGCAAGCAGAGAGAGAAAGAATGGCCTCTTGCCACTGCAAGCGAACTGCAGATGCATGCACCACTTTGTGCATCTGGCTTTATGTGGGTACTGGGAATGGAACCTGGGCTGTCAATCTTTACAAGCAAGCGCCTTTAACTGCTAAGCCATCTCTCCTGCCCCTTAAATGCTTACCCCCCCCCCCGAGGTCTCACTCTAGCCCAGGCTGACCCTAACCCTAACCCTATTCACTATGTAGTCCCAGGCTGGTGATCCTCCTACCTCTGCCTCCTGAATGCTGGGATTAAAGCATGTACCACTACACCCAGCTTTAAATGCTATCTTTTTAAAACAACAAAAAAACATTTATTTGAGAAAGAGAGGGAGGGAGGGAGAAAGAGAGAATGGGCATGCCATGGCTCTTGCTGCTGCAAATGAACTCCAGAAACATGCGCCAGTTTGTGTCTTTGGCTTTATGTGGGTAAACTGGGGAGTTGAACCCAGACTGGCCAACTTTGCAAACAAGTGCTTTTTAAAAAATTTTTTTGTTTGTTATTTTTATTTATTTATTTGAGAGCAACAGAGAGGAGGAGGCAGAGAGAGAGAGAGAATGGGTGCACCAGGGCCTCCAGCCACTGCAAACGAACTTCAGATGTATGCACCCCCTTGTGCATCTGGCTAATGTGGGTCCTGGGGAATCGAGCCTCGAACTGGGGTCCTTAGGCTTCACAGGCAAGCGCTTAACCACTAAGCTATCTCTCCACCCCAAACAAGTGCTTTTAACTGTGAACCATTTCCCCAGCTTATAATGTTATCTTCATACACATAACACAAAATATTCTACCTGACAAATGGGCCTAAAGGCTTCTCAGGGAGCCGGGTATGGTGGCCTTTAATCCCAGCACTTAGACTGAGGCAGAAGGATTGCTGTGAGTTCAAGGTCAGCCCAAACTAGAATGAGACCTTGTCTTAAAAAAAAAATGTCAGGGGAAATAAACCTTATTAAAGAACACCTTTAAAAGAATGTGTTCTCCAATCTTTCAGTAGTGTAACTGTCTGAATACAGACAAAAAACTCCTTAACCCAAGGAGCAGAGGCTCCAGCAGTTTTCCAGTGACCTATGGAAAAGTCTCTATAAAGGTCTACCTCACCCATTCTGGTCCTTGGGGGAGGTGTGGAGGGAGTTCCTCCCGCTTTGTCCTGGCCTGTATCCAGAGCTGTCAGTGCTGTCAGCGGCTGTGTGTGGTCTGGGTCCTTTAACCCAGGGGCACGCAAGTCCCCCTTTGTTGGTGATTACTAAATAACAAGGGAGGAGGGTGACATGAGATACACATTCTCAGGCTGGGGAGATGGCTCAGCGGCTCAAGGTGCTTACTTGCAAAGTCTGAAAGCCTGGGTTCAATTCCCCAGTGCCCACATAAAGCCAGATGCACAAAGTAGTGCCAATGTCTGGAGTTCTGGAGGGGTAGGAGACCCTGACACACCCGTACTAGCTTGCTCTCTGTCTCTTTTACAAATAAGTAAATAAAAATATACATTTTTAAAGATATATGCCTTCTCTGCTAGATGTTTCTCCTGAAAAGGTGTATGACAGGTCTGTTCCCTTTGATAGCAGGGACAGTTTCAGTGGGGAGTTCATGAACTAATGCATAAACTGGAACGTGAAACAGGTCTTTGTTAAAATGTTCTTGATATTTTGGCCAACAAAGGAGCTGACTCCAAGGTTTTCTCTTGGGGATTAAAAGGCACTTTAGCAGTTTACGGGTGAGGTCTGTTAATCTATAGGCAATACACTGGAGGGTGCTTAGTGGCTAACTGCTGGCTAAGCAGCAATCAGGGGCGCCTTCAGACTAGGCCAGAAGTTAATGACTTTGTGGTATCTGAAAGAAAGCCTCCAAAGTCTTTGGCAAAGAAGAGACAGCAAATAACCCAAAGGCATTGTTGAAGACAAGTCCTGCTTCTCACTGTTTTTTAAAAACCTATGATTACAAAGGTATTTTCCTGGTTTTTGAGAAAAATGGCCAAAACCAAAAAATCTGAAAAGGGCTTAACAGTGCTTGCCTGTGAAGCCTAAGGACCCTGGTTCAAGGCTCGATTCCCCAGGGCCCACGTAAGCCAGATGCACAAGGTGGCGCATGCATCTGGAGTTTGCAGCGGCTGGAGGCCCTGGCGCACCCATTCTCTCTCTCTCTCTCTCTCTCTCTCTCTCTCTCTCTCTCTGCCCGTCGCTCTCAAATAAATAAAAAAAAAATAGATAAAATTATTTTTAAAAATCTGAAAAAGACATTGTTGTATTCAAAAAAAAAAAAGGTCAGGTGTGGTAGCACACACCTTTAATCCCAGCACTTGGGAGGCAGACATAGGAGGATCACTGTGAGTCCGAGGCCGGCCTGGTACTACAACGCAGTAAGTTCCAGGCCAACCCTGGACTAGAGTGAGATCCTATGAATAACAAAAACAAAAGAGCTTAGTCAAGCTGTGCTTTATTTTAAAAGGTCCTATCTCTTAAGCCACAGTCATAATCCTTTAGGGCAGTTTTCCTGTTCTTATAAACAGAAAGGTCAATGGATAAAGGTTCAGGAGTAGCTCTTATTGAGAGGGTGTGTCCACAGGGGAGCCAGTGGGGCATATTTCTTACAGAATAGAAGTTACTATAAAACTTTTATTGATTTTAAGTTGGTACACTTATGCTTAACAGAATTCTCCTGCAATACTTTTGCAGAAACATCAGAATTTAATAATTTAATGTGTTCCTTCCTCTGAGAAAACCCACATTTTTTTTTTTAAACTCCTTATTAGTAAGTGGCTGAAAGTCAAAAACAAAACAGTTAAGAAACCAGCCAGGGGCTGGAGAGATGACTTGGTGGTTAAGTGTTTGCCTGTGAAGCCTAAGGACCCCGGTTTGAGGTTTGTATTCCCCAGGACCCACGTAAGCCAGAGTTACAAGGTGGTGCATGCATCTGGAGTTTGTTTGCAGTGGCTGGAGGCCATTCTTTCTCTCTCTGCTTGCAAGTAAGTAAAAACTGAAAAAGAAATAAAATAGCATTTACCTGTTGTGGTAGTTTGATTCAGGTGTCCCCCATAAACTTAGGTGTTCTGAATGCTAGGTTCTCAGCTGATAGAAATTTGGGGATCAACACCTCTATCTGCCTCTTTCTCTCTCTGTCACTCTCAAATAAAAAAAAAAACACATTAAAAAAAGAAACCAGCCAGAATTATTAAATAAATCCTTCCCATTAACATAAATGACTGCATTATTTAAAATATGCTTATAGATGAACAGAATTTCCATTCATCAAATGTTTTTTTTTAACAAACTACTATGCTCTAAAATGTTAAGAACAATAGTGATTGCTGCTATAAAACTGAGACATAATAGTTATAAAAAGCAGTTGAAATGTAGGCTTCTCCTATGCATTTTTGTCAGGTCTCAATATCAATAGTTATTTCTTCAAGTCCCTAATTCCATAAACACTAAAGAGGTCTTAGAATAGGTTGTGGAAAGTCTTATTAATTTACCATAGTGAAATACATAGATAAGGTAAGGTGCAAGAATCAGACTAAATCGAGAAGTAGGTGTGGCAATAAGAAGTTAAATCAGAAGTAGAGGACTAGAGAGATGGCTTAGCAGTTAAGGCATTTGCCTACAAAGCCGAAGGATCCTGGCTCGATTCCCCAGGACCCACGTAAGCCAGATGCACAAGCAAGGTAGTGCATGTGTCTGGAGTTCGTCTGCAGTGGCTGGAGGCCCTGGTGCAACAATTCTCTTTTTCTCTCTGCCTCTTTCTCGCTCTCTCTCAAAAAAAAATTTTTTTTAAGTGGAAACGGGCTGGAGAGATGGCTTAGTGGTTAAAATGTTTGCCTGCAAAGCCAAAGGATATAAGTTCAACTCCCCAGGACCCACACAAGCCAGATGCACAAAGGGGCGCATGCCTCTAGAGTTTGTTCGCAGTGGCTGGAGGCCCTGAGCACCCATTCTCTATTTGCCTCTTTCTCTCTTCTTTCTCTGTCAAATAAATAAATAATTAAAAAAATTTTTAATGTGAAAACTGAATCCAAAAGTTAGGAATTTTGAAACTTTTAATTTATTTACAAGGAGAGAGAGGGTAGCGAATGGGCACTGTAAACACCAAACACATGCTTGTGCATCTGGCTTTATGTGGGTTCTAGGAAACTGAACCCAGGCCTCTGGCTTTGCAAGCATCTTTAACCATTGAGCCATCTCCCCAGCTGATTTCATTTTTTCTTTTGCTTTTGAGACAAGGTCTCCTATAGTTCAAGTTTGCCTCAAACTTACCATGTAGCTAAGGCTGGTCTTCAATTCTTTATCCTCCTTGCCTCTACCTACCAAGTGATGGTATTAGAGGCATGTGCTACCTCACCAGGCTTTAAAATGTGAGGGTTTATATGCTAGTTCTTATGAACAAGTAAGTCTTCATTGTCATGTAACTAAAACTATTGGGTAGATATAGTATTTGTAATAACTGTATAAGCCCAGTTCTTGATATTTACACACACACATACATATGACTTGGAGAAAGATCTGACTGGGAAAAATGGACAGGAGAGGGAGAAATGTTTAAATTTTTTTCAGAGACTTGAGAGAGCATCATTTTGTCCAAGTTCTGGTCTCACACCTCCCCTTCCCACCAATACACCTCATGATTTTTTTTCTTTATCTCCATGAGGCAAAATTAAGCATTAGCTTGGAAGAGAAACACAAAGCAATCACAGGATAATCCCATCCCTGCAGTACACCAGCTCAGTAGACCAGCTCCTCCTACCCACCAGGGACAGAGCCTGGCCACCCACGGCCTTGGGACTTTCGACCGACTTCCCTTCCTTTGCTTTGGGGTGCAAGAGATCAGACTAAATCTAGATTAAAGTAGGTATGATAGACAATATGAAGTTTTTAAAAAATCAAAAGTTGAAATTGGGGGGTTGGAGAGATGGCTTAGGGGTTAAGGCATTTGCCTGCGGGGCCTAAAGGACCCAGGTTCGATTCTCTGGGTCTCATGTAAGCCTGATGCACATGGTGGTGCAAGTGTCTGGAGTTCTTCTGCAATGGCTACAGGCCCTGGCACGTCTATTCTCACTCACTCTTTCTCTAAATAAAAATAAATCAGAAAAAAACTTATTTAAAAAAAAGTTGAAATTGGCCAGGCATGATGGTGCACACCTTTAATCCCAGCACTTGAGAGGCAGAGGTAGGAGGACTGTCGTGAGTTTGAGGCCACCCTGAGAGACTACATAGTGCATTCCAGGTTAGCCTGGGCTATGGAGGGACCCTATCCCGAAAAACCAAAAAAAAAAAGGAAGAAAGTTGAAATTTAATCAAAAGGTTAGTACTGTTATTGGTTGTCTACAAAACAGGCATGACCCAGTGCACAGGAAGTAACTAGAAGAGTAAGAACCGTTCTCCTAATCACAGAACTAGCGTCTTGCGGATGATGTTTGTCACCTGTTGGAGAGAAGGCTGCCTTTGTTATCAAGAAACAGAGGGAAAAACAGAGCAACCAAAGAACTCACCATCCACTCGGGCATGTGAAAAGCTGAGGTGCCCTCATTACCGTCCCACTTCTCCATAGTGCAGGCTTGTGGAAGGGATGTATGTCCTGGAGCACAAGGGAAAGCTGGTTTGGGAATGCCAAGGTTACCGAGGGCCTCGGGTCAATGGCTAAGGGAAGCGGCCCTCTTCTCCCTGTTCGAATCACGGCCACTAGTCAACCGCCTGGGAAAACTCTTACCAGCCAACTTCCAAGCCTTCGGCTTCTGCTTCAGAATCGGAGCAGATGCAGAGGTCGGCACCCTGACACTTAGCGTCCACGGGGCGCTCCCTGCTGAATGCTACCCACCCTACTCCACCTCCTCGGCAACAGGCTGACTTCCTTCTTCCCAGCGTTTAAGGCGCTGGCTAATTTCCTCCCGCCCCTCTGGACACGCACGTCACTGGAAGTGCAGACACCAAGATCAATAAAGATCGAGGTCAAGGAGGCACTCCCCTTTCTCAAGAGCTTCCTCGATTAGGATCAGTACAGTAAACAGGCGTTTCCTTGAAACCAGAGTTCTTCATGGCTTTCACGTTCAAACATCCATGCAGAAGCTCCACATGCCCCCAGTAGGGGGCTGGCACCGCGGCCTATCTCAGTTCTTGCTTTTTTTTTTTTTTTCAAGTTAAGTTCTTATCTCGTGGGAAGTTCTGGTGAAGTCAGGGAAGATGGAAAGTCAAAACTCCTAAGAAAGCCAGGGGAGGTGCCGCACGCCTTTAATCCCAGCACTCAGAAGGCTAAGGTAGGAGGATTGCTGTGAGTTCGAGGCCAGCCTGGGACTACATAGTGAATTCCAGGTCAGCCTGGGCTAGAGCAAGACCCTACCTTAAAAACAAAAAAAAACCTCCTAGGAAACGCTAAAGAGTTCTGGAACCACAGCTCCCCCTGCTGGCTCCCTG
This sequence comes from Dipus sagitta, assembly GCA_036346955.1. Classification (NCBI taxonomy): domain Eukaryota; kingdom Metazoa; phylum Chordata; class Mammalia; order Rodentia; family Dipodidae; genus Dipus; species Dipus sagitta. Next base: position 90,779,252 of record CM070780.1, on the reverse strand, counting down.
TGTGATGTGCAGGAAGGTCCAAGGGCTTGTACAAAAACTGCTTCACAGAGGCTACACAGGAGCCAGCCCTGCAGAGTGTTCAGTGGAGACCCAGAGTTCTTAGTCAAGACTAGTTGCCTCTACGTCCAATTCTTGCTTTTTCCTCATGGATAGACTTGGTGTCAGGAAGAAATAAGACGCCAGCAAAGCAGCCCTCCCTGTAAAACCACCACCTTTTTAGGATCTCCGTAGCTTCCTCCTTTCTGCACACTTCAGAAGTTTGGAAATAAAGCAAAACTAGGGAAAAAAGTGACTTATGGCTGCTTAGCTCTTTTTTTGTTTGTTTGTTTGTTTGTTTGTTTGTTTGTTTTTCGAGGTAGGGTCTCACTCTTGCCCAGGCTGACCTGGAACTCACTATGTAGTCTCAGGGTGGCCTCGAATTCACAGTGATCCTCATGTGCCACCATACCCAGCTCTGCTCTCACATTTTTTTTTTTTTTTTGAAAGGAGAGCAGGAAGAGGAGGAGAGAAAATAGGAATAGGAATCTTTTTAAAATTATTATTTATTTGAAAGAAAGAGAAAGAGGCAGAGAGAGAGAGAGAATGGGCACGCCAGGGCCTCCAGACACTGCAAACTAACACCAAACGCATGCGCCCCTTGTGCAGCTGGCTTACATGAGCTCGTGGGGAATTGAACCAGGGTACTTTGGCTTTGCAAGCAAATGCCTTAACCGCTAAGCCATCTCTCCAGCCCTGCTCTCACTTTTCTACTTGTTAATGCTGCTGCTGTTTTCTTAGCCAGATAGGAAACCAGCCACCTTTGATTCTCCTCCCCATCCCTTAATCAGTTGTCAATTATTTCTGAGCCTTCCTCCACTAAGCCTTTCATGAATCCCTGTTGCCTCTTCAAAACCCTCTACAAAAAAAAAAAATCCCCTCACCCTGCCCCACAAGTCCGTTCCAAGATGGTCTTCCGCCACATACTTCTATACACACTATCTTCCACGTGAGCTTGTATTACCTATTGCCTGGGAAGAAGACTGAGATGTGGCAGCCAGGACGGTTGTTTTGTTATTTTTTTTTCCCTGTTTTGTTGCTGTTTTTGAGGGTTGGTTTTGTAGTGGGACTTGGATAACCCTGGTGCTGCCCCTGACTTAACCTTGCTATCCCTCCAGTTCCCTAGTCTGCACACCGGAAGTAATAATAGCCATCTCCTTCCTGGGACAGGCGAAAGGGCACACAGGCTAAGGCTTTAGTGGAAACTCTGTGCTGCCATTACCAGTGTGTCCTTTTCACCTCGGTGACTTTGCTTTTGCCCTTTCCTCAGGTGAACATAGCTTCTGGCTCACCTCCACCTTCTTCGCTTACTGGAACTCTCCAGGGTTCAGCCGAAAGGCCGCTCCCATCATGAAGGCTCATCTAAACCAGGACCCTCCCTCCAACACTGCTCTTTGGTATCAGCACTGTTCTCACTCTTCCTGTATCGGGTGCTGGGTCTTATATGCTCAGCAACTTGTTAGCCTGCCCAAATTCGATTTGGCTACAGCACCTAGGGTATAGTAGGAGCTTAAGGAATTATCAGCTAAAAAAAAAATTAAAAAACAGCCGGGTGTGGTGATGCACACCTTTAATCCCAGCACTCAGGAGGTAGAGATGGGAAGATCGCCATGAGTTCAAGACCACCTTGAGACTACATAGTGAATTCCAGGTCAGTCTGGGTTAGAGTGAGACTCTATCTTGAAAAACCAATAAATAAATAAATAAAACTAAGAAAATTAAAATAAAAAAGTTAGCCTAAATTATAAAATTTTGTGTGTATTATGATTATTTGGGGGACAACCTGCATAAATCAATGTATTCTCAATGTTTACATCTATTTTTATAGGATTTGGTACATTATTTCATATCTATGGGGGTTATATTACTGACCACAGGGATGACTTATTTGATGGTGAGACTTTAGGGTGGGAAAAAAAATGTAAAAATCAAGGGGGTGGGGCGGGGGAGATGGCCCAATGGTTAAAGGCGTTTGTTTGGGTTTGATTCCCCAGTACCCACATAAAGCCAGATGCACAAAGAGGTACATGTGCCTGGAGTTTGTTTGCTGTGGCAAGAGGACCTGGTGTGCTCTCGCTCTCTCTCTAGTATTTTATTGAAAATAAAAACAATTAAAAATTTTTTTTTCTTCCCCCCTCTAAGTAGGGTCTCACTGTAGCACAGGCTGACCTGGAATTCACTATGTAGTCCAGGCTGGACTCAAACTCAGTGATCCTCCTATGTCTGCCCCCTAGTGCTGGGATTAAAGGTGTGCGGTATCACGCCTCGCCTGGGGTCTCTCATTCTCATTCACCGCTCCTTTAAAGAGCAGCTGGGAAATTCTCCAGTTTCTGCCTCCCATCTTGCAATAGGCACACTGGGATTAGATGACAGAAGCCTGCCCCAGCTTCTGGCTTTTATGTGGAGTCTGGAGAGTAAGGTACTCAGAGTTGCAAAGTGTTTTATCCACTGAGCCATCTCCTCAGCCAATTTAGAAGGATTTTAATCTTTAATTTTATTATCTCTGCAGGAATATATAATCTACTTTGTAAACTTGTGAGCTACATTATGATGGAGCTTTTAAGAGGGACAAATCAAGGTCAAAGTCTGTTGTTATTGCTAGAGAGACGCCTAATCCTCAGAATAGTATATTTTAGTGATCAGCAAATTACTAGGTATTGTGGCTTATATTCTTTACGTAATGGTTAAGTAAACCGTAGACAATTGCCTTCGTGATAGTGTTAAACCACAGAAGAAAATGACTGTGTGTCTGTGTACGTGTGTGTGTGTGTGCGTGTGTGTGCGTGTGCACATGCATACAGAGGCCAGAAGAGGACATGAGGTGTCATCCTCTATTGTTCTCTGCCTTAATCCCTTGAAGCAGGGTCTCTCTCTAAACCTGGGGCTCATTTCCAGCCAGCAAGCTCCACAGATGCTCCCGTCTTAGCATCCCCCGCCCCCCCCCACTGCAGGTGCTCACAGCCAGGCCTGGATTTTTATTTTTCCCCCCCTACAAAAGTGCTGGGGATCCAAACTCCAGTCTTCATGCTTGAGTATCAAACTCTTACCCACTGAGCCATCTTGCCAGAACTGAGAAAATAACATTTTTTTTAAATTCATTTTTATTTGTTTATTTGAGTGAGACAGAGAAAGGCAAATAGAGAGAGGGAGAGAGAAAGAAGCAAAGAGAGAGAGAAAGAGAGAGAACGGGCATGCCAGGGCCTCCAGCCACTGCAAATGAACTTGATAAATGCGCCATTTTGTGCATCTGGCTTATGTGGGTACTGGGGAATCAAAGCTGGGTCCTTAAGCTTCACAGGCAAGCGACTTAACTGCTAAGCTATCTCTCCAGCCCAAGAAAATAACTTTTAAGGAAACTAGGATTAGCAATAAAAGAGTAAACTGAATAAAATATATCACTTTGGTAGACTAACAAATATTAATTATGACTTTTTAAATATTTTAAAGATATTTTTATTTATTTGCAAGCAGAGAAAGAGAGAGAAAAACAGAGACAGGGCCTCTAGCAGCTGCAAATGGATTCCAGATGTATGTGCCTCTTTGTGTATCTGACTTTACATAGGTCCTGGGGAATCGAACTTGATCATTAGGCTCTGCAGGAGCACTTTAACCACTGAGCAATCTCTCCAGCCCAACTTGTTTTCTTTTTCTTTTTTTCGTTTTTTTTTTTTTTTTTTTTTTTTTTTGAGGTACAGTCTCACTCTAGCTCAGGCTGCCAACTTGTTTTCTTTTCTTTTTTTAAAATATTTTTTAAACTTTTATTTATTTATTTGAGAGTGACAGACACAGAGAGAAAGAGGCAGATAGAGAGAGACAGCGAATGGGTGCACCAGGGCTTCCAGCCACTGCAAACGAACTCCAGACATGTGCGCCCCTTGTGCATCTGGCTAACGTGGGTCCTGGGGAATTGAGCCTCGAACCGGGGTCCTTAGGCTTCACAGACAAGCACTTAACCGCTAAGCCATCTCTCCAGCCCCCAACTTGTTTTCTTAATGTTTTCCTAAAATACACTAGACAGGAATAGAGACATGACTTAGTGGTTAAAGGTGCTTGCTCATAAACAGTCTCCATTTGAAAGCTACAACCTTACTACACATTTCTGTACTGATTCTGAAATGAATATAAAATAGCTACTATATCTGAGAACTGAAGATATGGATAACAAAGACACTAACAAAGACACTGTGAGGCCCAAGGCATAAGTATACATACCAGTTATACACTTGGCTCCAATATCATTTCATTTTATCATATGTTTTAGAAGCTATATCTATAGCCAGAACAGAAATGAGGCTGGGAGTGGTGGCACACGCCTTTAATCCCAGCACTCAGGAGGCAGAGGTAAGAGGATCACCATGAGTTCAAGGCTACTCTGAGATTACATAGCGAATTCCAGGTCAGTCTGGACTAGAGCAAGACTCTACCACAAAAAAATAAAAATAAAAATAAAAATAAAAATAAAATAAAAAGAACAAAAGCAAAACCAGGACACATGATTACAGACCCTAGCATTTAGCTGAGGAGTTAGTAACATCAACAAAACATATACATAACTGAGTTGGAGAGATGGCTTAGTAGTTAATGCACTTGCCTGTGAAGCCTAAGAACCCAGGTTCAACACCTCAGAACCCATGTAAGCCAGATGCACATGGTGGCACATGTGTCTAGAATTTGTTTGCAGTGGCTAAAGATCCCTAGTGTGCCCATTCTCTCTCAAATATACATAAAGGCGCTGCTAGAGAGATGGCTTAGCAATTAAGCACTTGCCTGTGAAGCCTAAGGACCCCAGTGAAAGGCTCGATTCCCCAGGACCCACGTAAGCCAGATGCACAAGGTGGCGCATGCATCTGGAGTTTGTAGTGGCTGGAGGTCCTGGAGCACCCATTCTCTCTCTCTCTCTCTCTCTCTCTCTCTCTCTCTGTGGCTCTCAAATAAATAATAAAAATAAACAGCAAATAATATTTTTTAAAATGTACATAACAGAAAAGCTGAGTGTGGTGGTGCACCCTGAGACTACATAATGAATTCCAGGTCAGCCTGAGCTTGTGTGAGACCCTGCCTTGAAAAACCAAAAAAAAAAAAAAAAAAAAAAAAAAAAAAGGTGGGGGAGCCAATGCTGGAAAAAGAACATGAGGGGAGCTATAGGGAACCAGAAATATTCTTATCTGTGGATGGTGATAACTTTTGGTGGTGTTGACTTTTTTGTTGTTGACTTAAATTTTTTTTTTCAAGCTACAACCTTTTGATCTGTGTACTATTTTTGTTGTTGTTTGTGTTTTAGTTTTTTGAGGTAGTGTCTCGCTCTAGCCCAGGCTGACTTGGAATTCACTATGCAGTCTCAGGGTGGCCTCGAACTCACAGTGATCCTCCTACCTCTGCCTCCCGCGTGCTGGGATTAAAAGGCGTGCGCCACCACGCCCGCTCTGTGTACTATTTTTGTAAATAGATTATGCTTCTAGTGAGTTTATTTTAAATATTTTATTTATTTATTTATTTGAAAGAGAAAGAAAAAGGCAGATAGAGAGAATGAGCATGCCAGGACTTCCAGCCACTGCAAAAGAAATCCAGACACATGCACCATCTTGTGCATCTGGTATATATGGGTATTGGGGAATCAAACCTGGGTCCTTAGGCTTTGCAAGCAAGTGCCTAGTAAGTTTATTTCAAAAGAAAGAATAGAGTGTGAAATCCTCTTTCTTTTCTTTTCTCCCTTTCTATTTATTTTGTGGTAGGACCTCACTCTAGCCCAGGCTGACCTGGAGCTCAGTCTATAGTCCCAGGCTGGCCTTAAACTCACATCAGTCCTCCTATCTCTGCCTCCCATGTGCTGTATTATTTATTGAGTGATACAAGGCTTCATTATTTTGCCTGCCACCCTCAGCACCTACTTTTGTAATAAAATTGAGGGCCCTGAATGCAAATTCTTTCTCATCCTGGTTGTTTTCCAGGTAAAGCTGGACTTCTCTTTGAGGGCAGTTTTGTTTTTTTTTTTAAATACATTTTATTTATTTGAGAGAGAGTGAGAGAAAGGCAGGGGAGGGGGCAGAAAATTGGCACGCCAGGGCCTCCAGCCACCGCAAAGGAATTCCAGATGCATGCGCCCCCTTGTGCATCTGGCTTACGTGGGTCCTGGAGAGTCGAACCCGGATCCTTTGACATTGCAGGCAAATGCCTTAGCCTTAACCGCTAAGCCATCTCTCCAGCCTGAGGGCAGTTTGTGTTGATGGTACTAAAGTGTGCAGCAAACTGAACCATGACCTAAGAGGCGTGTTTGCTTTGTCAGAAGAATTGAGCTTTTAAATTCACATACCACTCCCAAGTTCTAAAAGACTTAGCAGGAAATGTAGAAGACAGCTTGGTGCTGGTTTTAGTATACTACTAAAGTCTATGAATTGTTTAACTGCTTCTGTGAGAAATACTAGTCGGGTTAGTCCATGGCAAGGAGGTACATTTAGCTAAACTATATATACTTTTGTTACAGTTATGTTCCTATTTATGTTATCCAACCCCATTTCCCTTTTCCTTCCTTTTGCCATTCAGGTAACTGTTCTGTATTTTTTCTTTTCTTTTTTTCATGTATGTATATATGTATATGTATACATATATGTATTGGTTTTTCGAGGTAGGGTTTCTCTCTAGCACAGGCTGACCTGAAATTCACTATGTAGTCTCAGGGTAGCCTCGAACTTACGATGATCCTCCTACCTCTGCCTCCTGAGTGCTGGGATTGAAGGTGTGTGCCACCATGGTTGGCTTTGGTCTAGGCTAAGAATGAATTCTAGGCTAGCACATGTCTGTAACTGGGGCACCTGGGTGGTAGACGCAGAAGCTCACGGCTAGCCTCAATTATATTTAACCTTGTTTCAGACAAACAAAATGACAAATAAAAAAGAACCAATTCTACAAATTACTGAATAATCCTTGTGTGGTTTCTATCATATCACATATTAATGTTACTAGTGTAATTGGTTATTTATCTATTTCTACACTAAAACTACATAAGTAATTTGAGGGCTAGCAATTAGTAAATAACCACTGAATATGTACTGCTAAGAACAAATAATTAACTCAGAGAAAAGCACAGAATAAAATATAGAACAGAGGGCTAAAGAGATGGCTTAGCAGTTAAGGTGCTTGCCTGCGAAGCCTAAGGACCCAGGTTCAGTTCTCCAGCACCCATGTAAAGCCAGATGCACAAAGTGGCACATGTATCTGGAGTTTGTTTGCAGTGGCTAGAGGCCTTGGCATGTTCACTCATTCATTTTCTCTCCTTGCAAATCAATAAATTAATTAAAAAAAAAAAAAAGAATGGAGGGCTGAGGCTGTAGAGGCATGCAGAGACCAAGGCAAAAACAGTCGTGTATATTATGCTAAGGATCTTATATTTTATTTTGAGCACAGTGGGGAGCTTTGGGATATTATCAACAACCAAGTGACATAATCAAACTCAAAATGACCATACTGTTGATAATCATGTATAAGTAAACTGAATTTAATAAATTAATTAAAATGATTAAATTAAAATTAAGGTTCTGGAGCGCCCATTCTCTCTCTCTCTCTCTCTCTCTCTCTCTCTCCCTCCCTCCCCCCTTCAAATAAATGAAATAATTTTTTTTAAAAATGTAGAATCTGCTGGGTGTGGTGGTGCATGCCTTTAATCCAGCCCTTGGGAGGCAGAGGTAGGAGGAAGATCACTGTGAGTTCAAGGCCACCCTAGAGTACATAGTGAATTCCAGGTCAGCCTGGGCTAGAGTGAGACCCTACCACACACACACACACACACACAAAGTAGAATCTTGGGGCTGGAGAGATGGTTTAGCAGGTTAAGGTGTCCTGCAAAGCCTAAGGACCCAGGTTTGATTCCCTAGAACCCATGTAAACCAGATGCACATCGTGGCTCATGCATCTAGAGTTCATTTGCAATGACTGGAGTGCCCGTTTTTTTTCTATCTCTCTGTCTCTAGCACAAATAAATAAATGCAAAAAAAAAGTCTTAAATAAATTTTTTAAAATGCAGAATCTTACCAGGCATGGTGGCACACACCTTTAATCCCAGCACAAGGTGGGAGGATAGAGGACTACCATGAGTTTGAGACCATCCTGAGACTACATAGTGAATGTCAGGTCAGCCTGGGCTAGAGCGAGACCCTTCCTTGAAGAACCAAAAACAAAACAACAACAACAAAGAAAAAAAAAAAAAGAGCAGAATCTTAAGACCTAGGCTAAACTTATTAAAACAGAATAGGAATTTCAGTGTGTTATCAAAGAATTTATATACCTACTTCACTTCAGGAATCTGACTTGGATGGATACGATAATAGGCTTTAGACAGCTGGTATTAGAAAGAAGGGTGATACGGTAAAAGATCTAGATCATAGAGTGAGTACACGATCTTCCTTCCATTTGGAAAACCCGTCTCAGTCCCCTCAACACACACCAGTAACCCCTGTCCACTTAAATGGAGCTTCTCTGATGACACAGCCTAGTACGCAATTGATGCCTTTGCCATGTGTTTCCATGCCACTCTGTACCTGTTGCAAGCACTCATGCTTGTGCAGCAAGCATTTTTCACTGCTGAGCTACCTCCCCAGCCCATCATGTACCTTTTTTTTTTTTTTTGTGGTAGGGTCTCGCTCTAGCCCAGGCTGACCTGGAATTCACTATGTAGTCTCAGGGTAGCCTCGAACTCACAGCGATCCTCCTACCTCTTGCGCGGCTTTCCTTTTTTTTTTTTTTCTTTTTGGTTTTTCTGAGTCAGGTTGGCTCATTGGTCTAGGGGTATGATTCTCACGTTGTCTTTGCCTTCCCTCCTTTCTAAAGGTATTCACTATCCTTAGTTTTATCCCCACTGATAAGTCTATTTTGAATCTTACATAAAGATCATAAAACATAAAATATGTTGTCTTAAGTCTGTTTTATATTGTTGTTTTTTCTGCTTTTTTGTTTTTGTTTTTGAGGTAGGGTCTCGCTTTAGCTCAGGCTGACCTGGAATTCACTACGTAGTCTCAGGGTGGCCTCGAACTCATGGTGATCCTTCTACTTCTGCCTCCCAAGTTCTGGGATTAAAGGTGTGCGCCACCACACCTGGCAATATATGTGTTTTTGGGTTTTTTTTGTTTTGTTTTGTTTTTTAAGTCTGTTTTAAAGAGTTAGACATAGGGCTGGGGAGATGGCTCAGTGAATAAAGTGCTTACCAAGCAAGAGTACCCAAGTTCAGATCCCCAGATCCTATCTACGCTTTTGCATCTGTAATCCCAGCGTACCTGGGGCTAGAAGGGAGGTGGAGACAGAAAACGGACTGCAGCTCCAGGTTCAATGAGGAACTGTCTCAAGGAAATAAAGTAAAAAAGCTCCTCCTGGCCTTTGTGCATGCTAGTGCGTGTGCACACACACACTCACTCACTCACTCACTCTCTCTCTCTCCAAACAAAACACCCAACAACAAACCAAACTAGCAACAACAACAAAAGCTCCATTAACACAACTTGCACATTGGGAGGCAGGAGGATCAGGAGTTTAAGGTCATTCTTGGCTACACAGTGAACTCAAAGCCAAAAAAAAAAAAAAAACCCAGCAAACAAAAAACTGCACATTAGAGAGGGGGTGGGGGGGAAGAGCATGCGCACCAATAAACAATGCAAATGAATTCCAGATGCATGTGCCAAGTTTTGCATCTGGCTTTACATGGGTACTGGGGAATTGAACCTGGGTCATTAGGCTTTCCAGGCTCTGCTTAGCTCTCTCCTGAGTTGTTTCTTTGGTTCTTGTTCCCCCCCCCCCCAATGCCTTAACCACTGAACCATCTCTCTAGCCCTTTTTGGTGTACTGATAATGGTCTTAAACTCCCGATCCTTCAGATTTCAACTCCCAAGTGCTGGTATTCCAGGTATGTACCACCACACCCAGCTTCTTCTGATCAACTTTCAGAGAAGATATACATCACTACATATCAATAAAGTTACAAATTGAGAGACAGAGTGAGTATGGGTACGTCAGAGCCTCTTGGCCCTGCAAGCAAATTCCAGATGCATGTGCCATGTTGTGTATCTGGCTTTATGTGGGTACTGAGGAATTGAACCCAGGCCAGTAGGCTTTACATGCCACCACCTTCAACAGCTAAGCCATCTCCCTAGCAGAAAGTCAATGACTTTAAAGATAAGTTGAGTCAGTTTCCTTATTTCACAGACAACGAAGTTAAGATGTGTAGAAACTGAGTAACCTGTTCACAGTCTTAGGCTTATGAACTTCTCTTCTCCACTTTATTTGCAAGGTGATACTTATCTTGGCTAGGACTTGTTTTTCTCTTTGAGACAGGGGCTCACTATGTATGGAGCCTTGGCTGGCCTGGTACTCATGGCAATACGGTCTCAGCTTCCTGACTGCTGGGATTACAGACAAGTGTCACCATGCCCAGCTTGGTCTGTGACTTTTGTGGTGCCCTAAGTACTCAAGTGTTCAGAAACTCTTCCTTCATAGTCAGTATGAACAAGTACAGTTGTCCCCTCAGTGGGACAGTTCCAGTACTGTCTCTCTTCATTGTCAAAATCTGAGGGTAGGGGTTGGAGAGATGGCTTAGTGGTTAAGACACTTGCCTGCAAAGCCAAAGTATCCTGGTTCAACTCTCTATGACCCACGTAAGCCAGATGCACAAGGGGGTACATGCATCTGGAGTTCGTTTGCAGTGGCTGGAGGCCTTGGCGTGCCCCCTTCTCTTTCTCTCTCTCTGCCTCTTTCTCCCAAATAAATAAATAAATAAATTATATATATACATATATATACATACATACATACATATATATATATATATATATTTTAATACCTTCAAAAAAATCTGAGGATAGCTGGGCGTGGTGGCACACACCTTTAATTCCATCACTCAGGAGGCAGAGGTAGGAGGATCACTGTGAGTTCAAGGCCGCCCTGAGACTACAAAGTGAATTCCAGGACAGCCTGAGCTACAGCGAGACCCTACCTTGAAAAAAAAAAAAAAATTCTAAGGATACTCATGTTCCTTAAATAAAATGACACAGTATTTGTGCCAAATTGACACACACATACTTCAAGTCATCTCTAGGTAGTTTATAATAATTCACTGTAAAAGCTCTATAAGTAGTTGTTATCCCACACTGTTTGGGAATAATGATAAGAGAAAAGGTATGTAAGAATCCAGACACAACTTTTATTGTAACATTTCAATGAGCAACTTTATAGATTTGGTGCTATAAAGATGAGAAAATTCATATGTAATGGGTCTCCTTTTCACACTAAGAGCCATAAGACAATGACCTTGATATGTAAGAGAATCCAATAAAAACACAACTTTTTTTTTTTTAAAATAGTAATACAGAAAGAGATAAACTGCAGCCAGGGCAAGTTTCTAACTAGGGCAGCAATATTTCTGTACAATGGTGTTATAAAAATATGCTCAAGTAGCCGGGCGTGGTGGTGCACGCCTTTAATCCCAGCACTCAGGAGGCAGAGGATTGCTATGAGTTCGAGGCCACCTTGAGACTACATAGTGAATTCCAGGTCAGCCTGGACTAGCATGAGACTCTACCTCAAAGAAACAAACAAACAAATATGCTCCAGCAAAGAGGCAACCTACAGAATGGAAGAAAGTATCTGCCAGCTAAACATATGGCAGAGGATTAACATCCAGAATATACAAAGAACTCAGAAAACTAATAAGAAATCAAACAACCCACTTAAAAAATGGGCTATGGAACTAAATAGAGAATTATCAAAAGAAGAAATACAGATGGCATATAAACATCTAAAAAAATGTTCTACCTCCTTAGACATCAGGGAAATGCAAATTAAAACTAGTTTGAGAGTCCATCTCACTCCAGTCAGAATGGCTATCATTAAAAAAAAAATGACCATAAATGCTGGCGAGGATGCGGAAAAAGAGGAACCCTTCTACACTGTTGGTGGGAATGCAGTCTGGTCCAGCCATTGTGGAAATCAGTGTGGAGGTCCCTGAGACAGCTAAAAATAAATCTACCATATGACCCAGCTATAGCACTCCTAGGCATGTATCCTAAGGACTCATCTCATTACCTTAGACATACTTGCTCAACCATGTTTATTGCCGCTCTATTCACAATAGCTAAGAAATGGAACCAGTCTAGATGTCCCTCAACTGATGAGCGGATAATGAAGATGTGTCACATTTACACAATGGAGTTCCACTCAGCGGTAAAGAAAAATGAAGTCATGAAATTTGCAGGAAAATGAATGGAGAGGATTATACTAAGTGAGGTAACCCAGGCCCCAAAAGCCAAACGTCACATGTTCTCTCTCATAGGTGGATCCTAGCAATACATGATTGGACTTCTGTGTGAGTAGGAAGAAAACTCAGTAGCAGAGGCCAGTAAGCTAGAAATGGGACATAAAGGGAATAGAAAGGAAGGGAGGGGGGACTTAAGAGGATGGTATTGCATATATGTAAGTAGAAGAACAGATTAATGGGGGCGAAAAGGCCTAAGTGAGGTCAGGGGGAGAGATTGAGTAAAGGAAAGGTGGAGGGAGGGCTAATCAAAATCTAAGAGGATATAAATAAGTCATGTGGAAACCTACTTTTTTGGACAATGGAACACTCAGGAGCCATAGATTATTAATAGAAAATTTTCAGTGCCAGGGATGGGACACCTTCCAGTGAGTTGTTGGCCAGGGAGGTCCCTGATGCCCCCAAAACATTCCAGGCCATTGCCGAGGCCTTTGGTTTCCCACCAGGAAGAGATAGTAAGACCCTATTGCTGAAGACTCCACATACTTGGGCTGCAAGGTCACTGAGAAATCCTCCTGGAACTGAGCTAATAACCTCCTCCATGTAGCCCAGGTGACAGAAAGCTGGAAAAAACCACACTGCATGCAGCTCAATGGGAGAGAGAGAAATCACCAGTGAAGATATTACACAGTGGACACTGCAAGCCTTACATCTGGCCAACCAGGCCAAATGAGCCAACGGGTGCAATAGTGGCACGTCTGTTTATGGGGGAAACCAACTGCCCTCTAATTTGACTGGAGGCCCACTACATGGGAGGGAATACATCCCTGATACTGAAAACCTACAATAGAGGTAGTCATGAGCCCTAGGGGTGTAACATCTGCTGCTGTCTGGCTAAATGTATATACTATGTTTATCAAACTGCCCAGTAAGCACTTCTCTTAATATTCATACACATATATTAATGCTACTCTCACTTTCTCATTAGAGAACTTTCTTTCTTCAGATGGCAGTGACCTTGGGATGGCTCAGAAGGCATCATGGTGCTGAAAAGAAGTGACAGGAGTGCTCAGTACTGTAATATCTCTATCACACCTTCCAAGGCTCAGGGTCCATTGTGGAAGAGGTGGCAGAAGGAATGTAAGAGCCAAAGGAAGGGTAGGACTCCTTACAACGTGCTCCTCCAGACACAAAATGGCCTGGCTATCCATGACCTCATAGTGCCTGACACTATGTACACAAGACCATCATAATAGGAGGAAAAGATCATAACATCAAAATAAAAGAGAGACTGATTGAGAGGGGGAGGGGATATGACGGAGAATGAAGTTTCCAAGGGGAAAAGCGGGGGGGGGGGGAGGGCATTACCATGGGTTATTGTTTACAATCATGGAAGTTGTTAATAAAAATAATAATAAATAATTTTTTTTAAAAAGCTGAACCATCTCTCCAAGCTCAACTCCCAACAATTCAAAATGAAGAAAAAAAAACCTGGGTATTTTTTGGGGGGAGGGGGTGGTTGAGGTAGGGTCTTGCTCTAGCCCAGGCTGACCTGGAATTTACTATGTAGTCTCAGGATGGCCTCGAAATCACAGTGATCCTCCTACCTCTGCCTCCTGAGTGCTGGGATTAAAGGCATGCACCACCATACTAACACATACCTTTAACACATAAACTAAAAAGAAAAAAAATATTTAGGGCTGGGGAGATGGCTCAGAGGTTAAAAGGTGCTTTCTTACAAGCTAGCTGGTTCAGGTTAGACACCCCAGTATTCACAAAAAGTCAAACACACAGAGTGGCACATGTATTTGGAGTTTGTTATAAGGCAAGAGGCCCTGAAGCACCCATTCTCTCTCTTAAATAAACAAAATAGCTTATTTATTTATTTGTTTGAGGGAGAGAGAGAGAGAGAGAGAGGCAGACCGAGAGAATGGGAATGCCAGGGCCTCCACCCACTATAAAGGAACTCCAGAAGCATGCACCACCTTGTTAACCTACCTTATGTGGGTCCTGGGGATTCAAACCTGAGTCCTTACATTTCACAAGCAAGTGCCTTAATCGCTGTGGCAGTCAGGTTCGCATTGCTGGTAGAAAGCACCCAACCAAGAGCAGCTTGTGGGAAAAAGATTTATTTTGGCTTACAGGCTCGAGGGGAAGCTCCACGATGGCAGGGGAAAACGATGGCATGAACAGAGGGTGGACATCACCCCCTGGCCAACATAAGGTGGACAATAGCAACAGGAGAGTGTGCCAAACACTGGCATGGGGAAAATGGCTATAACACCCATAAGACCACCCCCAACAATACACTTCCTCCAGGAGACATTAATTCCCAAATCTCCATCAGCTGGGAACCTAGCATTCAAAACACCTAAGTTTATGGGGGACACCTGAATCAAACTACCACATTCTGCACCCTGGACCCCATAAACTGATATCCATACATGATGTAAAATACAATGCATTCAGTCCAACTTTAAAAGTCCCCATAGTTTTTATCAATCCCAATGATGTTCAAACATCCCCATAGTCCAAGATCTTTTAAATGAGCCATATTAACCAAAAAAATCCCCCCAAAACCCATAATGGCACAGAATAAATACTCACACTGCAAAAAAATGGCATTGTGCATAGCAAAGAAATATTTAACCAAAACAAGATTTAAAACACCAGGGCAAACATCAAACTCTGTAGCTTCAAGTCCAACAACTCTAGCCAGTGACAAGTCTCCAAGTCTGATAATTCTAACCAGCAGTAAGTCTCTGGCATTTCAATTCCGCCCCTCCAGCTAGGCATCGCCACTGGGTCTCCACTGCAATCCACGGTTCATCCCCATGGCCCCATGGGGTCTCCATGCAGGCAACCAGCAAACCTGCTTCACATTGCCCACGGCCATTTCCAAAACACAAGACCGTGTTACAAACTCAATGACCCTCTCTTTCCTGCATTTCTTATACTCCACAATACCAGGTTGGGTGCCAATTTGTTAATCCAGGGGGGAATAAAGCAGACTTTGAAGAACTGGACACTCCTTGAGCACTCAGGTCCCTTCAAAAGAGTCTACATTCTTCCTGTTGCCCCAGTGCAAGTCAGCTGGCCCAGTCTCAAAGGTTGTAATCTGTCAATTGCAGCTGAACGGGCAGCAGTTCACCCAAAGATTTTTTTTTTTTTTTTCTGTACTATATCCCTCTGTTCACACCAGTTCATTTCTACTCAAAGCAACCCTGCACAACTTCTCAGGTCACGGGCATAACAGCAAGCTTTTCACACAAACTGCTAGGCCAGTCCAAGCAAAGCTCTTTCTCACCCTCACAAGCCAAACCTCACAGTCCATAGTTCTTACTGCATTCAGGTCTTTCAGCTCTGACCAGAATAGTCCATCAAGCTGTACATACAGCACTGCAAGGCATCTCTTAGGCCAAGGTTTCAAATCCTCCCACATTCCTCTTGAAAATCAGCTCCAAAAGGCCAAAGCCACACAGTCAGGTGTCTAGCAGCAATCCCACTCCTCGGTACCACTTTACTGTTGCAGTCAGGTTCGCATTGCTGGTAGAAATCACCCAACCAAGAGCAGCTTCTGGGAAAAAGAGCCTTATTTTGGCTTACAGGCTCGAGGGGAAGCTCCACGATGGCAGGGGAAAATGATGGCATAAGCAGAGGGTGGACATCACCCCCTGGCCAACATAAGGTGAACAGCAATAGGAGAGTGTGCCAAACACTGGCATGGGGAAACTGGCTATAACATCCATAAGCCCACCCCCAACAATACACTCCCTCCAGGAGGCGTTAATTCCCAAATCTCCATCAACTGGGAACCTAGCATTCAGACCACCTAAGTTTAAGAGGGACACCTGAATCAAACCACCACAACCGCTAAGCCATTTCTCCAGCCCTAAAGTAGCTTTAAATTTTTTTTCTTTTAAATATTTTATTATTTATTTATTTATTTGAGAGAGAAAGAGAGAATGGACGCGCTAGGGCCTCCAGCCACTGTAAACAAACTCCAGATGTATGCGCCCCCTTGTGCATCCGGCTTACATGGGTCCAGGAGTGTTGAACCAGGATCCTTAGGCTTTACAGGCAAATGCCTTGACCGTTCAGCCATTTCCTCAGCCCTAATTTCTTTTTTTTCCCCCTCACTCCAGTCCAGGCTGACCTGGAATTTACTATGTAGTCTCAGGATGGCCTTGAACTCTTGGTGATCCTTCTATCATTACCTCTCAAGTGCTGGGATTAAAGGCATGTACCATCATGCCTGGCTTAAAATATTTATTTATTTATTTATTATTTGCAAGCAGAGAGAGGGAGGAGAAAAGAGCGATGGGCACATTAGCTCTCTTGCCATTGCAAACAAACTCCAGATGCATGTGTTACTTTGTGCATCTGGCTTTATGTGGGTACTAGGAAACTGACCAAAGGTCAACAGGCTCTGCAAGCAAGCACACTTAACCACTGAGTAATGCCCTCAGCTCAGATAACTTTTTTTTTTTTTTT
The DNA here is from genome assembly GCA_036346955.1 of Dipus sagitta. Classification (NCBI taxonomy): domain Eukaryota; kingdom Metazoa; phylum Chordata; class Mammalia; order Rodentia; family Dipodidae; genus Dipus; species Dipus sagitta. The sequence continues at coordinate 90,762,493 of CM070780.1, read as the reverse complement.
TTTTTGAGGTAGGGTCTCGCTCTAGCCCAGGCTGACCTGGAATTCACAACATAGTTTCAGGTGACCTCGAACTCCTACCTCTGCCTGCTCCAGACTAGCTTTGAACTCACAGCCATCCTCCTACCTCTGCCTCCCCAGTCCTGGGATTAAAGGCACGTGTCACCTATGCCCAGCTGCTCTTTGTGTTGTTTTTGTTGTTGTTGTGTTTAAGTATTTATTTGGTTTATTTGAGAGAGAGAGAGGCAGATGGAGTGAGAATGGGCACACCAGGGCCTCCAGCCACTGCAAATGAACTCCAAACCCATCGCCACCTTGTGCCTCTGGTTTTACATGGGTACTGAGGAATCGGACCTGGGTCCTTAGGCTTTGCAGACAAGTGCCTAAACCACTGAGTCATCTCTCCAGCCCGTTTCAAAATTTTTTAAAATGTTTTATTCATTTATTTGAGAGACAGAGAGAGAGAGCGAGAATGGGCATGTCAGGGACTCTTAGCCACTGCAAATTTCAGACACATGTGCCACCTAGTGCATCTGACTTTATGTAGGTACTAGGGAATCAAACCTGGGTCCTTGGGCTTTGCAGGCAAGTACCTTAACTGCTGAACCATTTCTCCAGCCCCTCCCCCCTTTTGAGGCAGGTTCTTCCTCTAGTCAAAGCTGACCTGAAATTCACTCTGTAGCCCAGTCTGGCTTTGAACTCATGACCATCCTCCTACCTCAGCCTTGAGTGCTAGGAATAAAGGTGTGTGTCGTCATGCTTGGCTGCTCTCGCTTTTGGTTAGATGATGGTGACCACTGGGGAGACTCAAAACTTACCACATAGGATGGAGAGATGCCTCAGTGGTTAAAGGTGCTTGCTTGCAGAGCCTGACAGCCTCAGTTAGATTCTCCAGGACCCCACATGAAGCCAGATGCAAAGTGGCATATGAACCTGGAGTTCATTTGCAGCGGCCAGAGGCCCTGACATGCCTGTCTCCTCTCTCTCTCTCTCTGTGCCTCCATCTTAACCATGTAATTTATTAACCTTTTCAAGTTTGATTAAGTTTAGACAAATTACAGTAAAATTTTAATTAAGTCTTATGAAAAGACTTCAACATTACATTGTGGCCTTTTTTTTTTAGGTAGGGTCTCACTCTAGCCCAGGCTGAGCTGGAATTCACTATGTAGTCTCAGGGTGACCTTGAAATCACAGCGATCCTCCTACCTCTGCCTCCTCTCCCGAGTTCTGGGACCAAAGGCGTGTGCTACCACACCTGGCTTTTTTTTTTTTTTTTTAATTAAGACAGTATTTCACATAGCCAAGGATAGCCTCAAAGTCACTATGTAGTCAAGGATGACCTTAAAATCTTGAACTGTGGGCCTATTTCCAAATATTGTCTTGATATGCTGACTTGCACTACACTTACAGACATGTGCCACCATGCCTAACTCTGTGAGCTTTCTTTTTCTTGTCTTTTTTTTTTTTTTGAGGGAGGGTCTCACTCTAGCCCAGACTGACCTCTGTAGTCTCAGGGTGGCCTCAAACTCATGGTGATCCTCCTACCTCTGCCTCCCAAGTGCTGGGATTAAACATGTGTACCACCAGATATTTCTTCATATATTATAACCTGTCTTGAAAATAAGTTTGTTTTGTTTCCCCGACAGCCTTGCTGTAGCCCAGGCTGATCTGGAATTCATTATGCAGTCTCAGGCTGGCCTCAAACGCACACTGATCACTCCTAGCAAAAGTAAGTTTTGAACTGTAGAGAATTCTATTCATCAAGATTTTAGCCAAGTGTGGTGGCACACACCTTTAATCCCAGCACTTGGGAGGCAGAGGGAGGAGGATCGCTGTGAGTTCGAGGCTAGCCTAGGACTACAGAGTGAGTTCTAAGTTAGCCAGAGCTAGAATGAGACCTCTACCTCAAACACACACACACACACACACACACACAGAAAAAGATTTTAACTTAGCATATAGGCTCTTACTTATTATTTATCTTTTTTTTTTTTTAATGTAGTCTCAGGCTGCCCTTGAACTCACAGTGATCCTCCTCCCTCTGCCTCCCTAGTGCTGGCATTAAAGGCGTGTACCACCGCTCCCAGCTTTATTTATCTTTTGAATGGTACTGAGGATTCAACTCAGGGCCTTACACATGCCAGGAAAGTACTCTACTACTAAGCTGCATCTCCAGCTCTACCAGGATATTTTTTTTTCCCAGATTTCTATTTTGCACATATTAAGAACTTTTCATTCACAATAAGTTTTATAAAACAAATTTTCTTTCCCCCATAGTCTCTGACCTGTTTTTAGTTAATTTCTATACACAGAATGAAAGAAGGGTCAAGGATCACTTCCCCCAAAATGCATATTTATATAACTTTTCCAGCACCGCTTACTGGTAATAACATCCCTTTTCCACTAAATTGTTTTAGTTCCTTTGTCAAAACATAATTTGTTATATAGGTGTGGGTTTATTTTTCAATTCTGTCTTGATGTATTGACTGACATGCATTTTGTTCCTTTTAGGGTCAGTATCTATTGTGGCTTGAGCAGAAGTTAACCAGTGGTATTTAAAAAACTTTCAGGACTGGAATGGATGGATCAGCAGTTAAAGATGCTTGTTTGCAAAGCCTGTCAGACTGTGTTCAATTCCTAAGTACCCATATAAAGCCAGATGCACCTGGAGTTCATTTGCAGTGGCAAGGGGCCCTGGTATACCCATTATCTCTTTCTCTCTCTTTCCTCTTGCAAATAAATAAATAAATAAACTATCTTTTTAATTTATATGTTTTCTGCCGGGTGTGGTAGCTCACGCCTTTAATCCCAGCACTCGGGAGGCAGAGGTAAGAGGGTCACCAAGGGTTTGAGGCCATTTTGAGACTACATAGTGAATTTCAGGTCAGCCTGGTGTCAGCAAGACCATAACTCAAAAATTAAAAATAAATAAATAAATAAACTTTCAGGGCTGGAGAGATGGCTCAGCAGTTAAGGCACTTGCCTGCTGTTGCAGTCAGGTTCGCATTGCTGGTAGAAATCACCCAACCAAGAGCAGCTGTGGGGAAAAAGACATTTAGTTTGGCTTACAGGCTTGAGGGGAAGCTCCACGATGGCATGAGGACAGGGTGGACATCAACCCCTGGCCAACATAAGGTGTACAACAGTAACAGGGGAGTGTGCCAAACACTGTCAAGGAGAAACTGGCTATAACACCCGTAAGCTTGCCCCCAACAATACAGTGCCTCCAGGAGGCATTAATTCCCAAATCTCCATCAGCTGGGAACCTAGCATTCAGAACACCTAAGTTTATGGGGGACACCTGACTCAAACCACCACACCTGCAAAGCCCAAGTACCCACGTGCAATTCCCCAGTACCCATGTAAGCTAGCTACACAAGGTGGCACATGAACCTGGGGTTCGTTTCCAGTGGCTAAAGGCTCTGGTGTGCCCATTCTCTCTCTCGTTCTCTCAAATAAATAAAAATAAATTAAAAAAAAATTTTTTTGAGGTAGGGTTTCACTCTAGTCCAGGCTGACCTGGAATTCACTAAGTAGTCTCAGGGTGGCCTCAAACTCACAGCAATCCTCCTAACATTGCCTCCCAGAGTGCTGGGATTAAAGGCGTGTGCCACCATGCCCAACTCAAAAAAATGTTCTTTTTTCTTTTTTCTTTTCTTTTCTTTTTTTTTTTTTAAAAGAACTTTCAGGGCTGGGTGTGGTGGCACATACCTTTTGTAAAAATATTCTATTTTTATTTATTTACTTGAGAGAGGGAAAGAGGAAGAGAAAGAGACAGAGAGAGAGAATGGGCACACCAGGGCTTCCAGCCACTGCAAACAAACTCCAGATGTATGCACCACCTTGCGCATCTGGCTTATGTGGGTCCTGAGGAACTGAACGGTAGCCTTAACAGCTAAGCAATCTCTCCAGGCCCACACACCTTTAATCCCAGTACTCAGAGGCAGAGATAGGAGGATCGCCATAAGATTGAAGTCACCCTGAGACTACATAGTGAATTCCAGGTCAGCCTGGACTAGAGAGACCTTACCTTTAAAAAAAAAAAAAAAAAAAATTCATGGCCACAGAAATGGCTTAGGAGCTAAAGCACTTGCCTGCAAAACCTATGTACCAAGGTTCAATTCCCCAGGACCTACATAAAACAAATGCATGCTTCTGGAGGTCACTTGCAGCGGCTGGGGGCCCTGATTCGCCCACTCTCTCTGTCTCTTTCTCTATCTCTCTCAAATAAAAAAAATAAAACAACCTTTCAAATCCTTTTTCTTTTCTCTAAGCCTCTCCTTTCCTTTTCTTCTTTATGCATTTAGTACAAGTTATCCCTCAAAGTTAAAATTGTTTAGCTATATTCCTCAATAACAAAGTAATCCTCAGGTGTAGATTTTATCCATTACATAATACAAGGCAAAAATGAAATAATATGGAAGTCTGATTTCACTTTACTGAAACAAAGAAATACGCTACTGCCCCCAAGTGGCGGAAAACTGTAGAGCTATGCCAAGCAAGAAAAAAAAAAACAAAAAAAAAAAAACATTAGAGGTTCACTGAACACCAACAAATGTCATGTGTTGTCCTGGAACTTGCTATGAGACTAAGAATGACTTTCAACTCCATGCTATTCCTGCCTCAACCTCCAAATACTGGAATTACAGGCATACACTACACCACGCTCTTTATTCCCCCCGCCCCCCAATCTCCAGGCAGGTTCTCACTCTAGCCCAAGCTGATCTGTAATTCATTCTATAGCCCCAGGCTGGCCTCAAACACAAGGTGATCATCCTCATGCCCTTGCTCTTCTTTTTTTTATTATTATTTTTTTTATTTTCATTTATTTATTTGAGAGCAACAGATGGAGAAAGAGGCAGAGAGAGAGAGAGAGAGAATGGGGCGCGCCAGGGCCTCCAGCCACTGCAAATGAACTCCAGATGCATGCGCCCCCTTGTGCATGTGGCTAACGTGAGTCCTGGAGAATCGAGCCTTGAACCAGCATCCTTAGGCTTCCCAGGCAAGCGCTTAACCGCTAAACCATCTCTCCAGCCCCCTGCTCTTCTTTTTAAGACAAAATGCTTTAATTGTTGGGCTTGGTGGCATACCCCTTTAATCCCAGCACTCTCCAGGCAGAGGTAGGAGGATAGCTGTGAGTTGGAGGCCACCCTGAGACTACATAGTGAATTCTATGTCAGCCTGGGCTAGAGTGAGACCCTACCTCAAACAACCCCCCCCAACAAAAAAAAAAGTTTTAATTAAAATGAAACTGTGCTTGGGATGTAGCTCAGTCAGTAATATGCATGCACGAAGCCCTTGGTTTAATCACCAGCATCAAATAAACCAGGTGAGGTAGCATATGACTGAATCCCAGTAGTCAGAAAGGGAGAGGCAGGAGGATTAGAAGTATCTTCATGACCATTTTTTTTGAGACACCCTCCCCCAAAAAAAATGCCAGGTGTAGTGAATTCCAGGCCCAGAAAATATAGCAAGACCTTATATGAGAAAGGGAGAGAGGAGGGATGGAGAGATAGCTCAGTGGTTAAAGGCACTTGCTTGAAAAACCTGATGGCCTGGGTTCGATTCCCCAGTGCCCACACAAAGCCAGATGCAAAAAATGGCACTTATGTCTGGAGCACAGTAGCAGGAAGCCCTGGTACACAAATACATACACATATTCTCTTTCTCTCTCTCTCTCTCTCTCTGAAATAAATAAATAAATAAATGTTTTAGTTTTCTTTTTTTTTAAGATAAAGGCTGGAAAGAGAGGAGGGGACTATGAATGTCTTGCTATTTTAATCCATTGTGAATACAGAGAAATAGAAAAGTATTTAGAAAGCCAGCTGTGGTGACACACACCTTTAATCCCAGCACTTGGGAGGCAGAGGTAGGAGGATCACTGGGAGTTCAAGTTCAAGGCCACCCTGAGACTACATAGTGAATTCCAGGTCAGCCTGGGCTAGAGTGAGACCCTACCTCAAAAATCCCCCAAAAAGGCAACACATAATGCATAATAGTATATACAGACATATCAAAATTTCTCTGGAACAGAGCACAAGAAGCTCTCAATGATTGGGGACCAGGGGTGAGTAGGGAGAAAGGAAGGATTTATACAACTGGGTACTATGTATGTATGTATGTATGTATGTATATGTGTGTGTGTGTGTGTGTGTGTGTGTGTGTATATATATATATATATATATATATATATATATATATATATATATATAATGTTCTTTAAAAAATGCAGGTTGTCTTGAAACAGTTGAATTGTAACTTTATATGCTCATATATGAACCCCCAAAATAGGTACCTAGAATAATACTTTGTTCAGAGCAGTGTGTTCCAACAGCTGATTATAATTAACTAACCTTAGTTAGGTCCCTCAGGCATACAGCCAGAGCAGCATTCTCAAGCGCACAGATGGAATACAAAAATTAAAAGTGCTTGTCATTGTCAATATTGCTCAACATTTTAGTCAAGTATTTTCATACACCCTGAAAGTTTCCCTTTGAGGGGGAACTCAAACTGTCTGCTTTCTGACACTTTAGCAGGCTCTTGTGCTATTAGCTTTGATATCATTTTTCTATTTGGTACATCATAAATGTCCAGGGGGTCCTGAAGACTCATCTCTTGAGTTTCAAAGTCTTTTGCTAATTCTTTTTTGGTTTTTTGAGGTAGGGTCTAGCTTAGGCTGACCTGGAATTCACTATGTAGTCTCAGAGTGGCCCTGAACTCATGGCGATCCTCCTACCTCTGCCTCCTGAGTGCTGAGATTAAAGGCGTGAGCCACCACACCCGGCCTCAGCTAATTCTTATATATATAATTTTTATTTTGTTTTGTTTTTCAAGGTAGCGTTTGGCTCTAGCTCAGGCTGACCTGGAATTCACTATGTAGTCTCAGGGTGGCCTTAAGCTCATGGTGATCCTACCTCTGCCCCCCCCCCATGCTGGGATTAAAGGCGTGCACCACCACACCCAGCTTTTTAAATATATTTTATTCATTTATTGAGAGAGAGAAAGAGGCAGAGAGAGAGAGAGAGAGAGAGAGAAAGGGCACACCAGGGCTTCAGACACATGTGCCCCCATGTGCATCTGGCTTATGTGGCTCCTGGAGAATTGAACCAGGATCCTTTGACTTTGCAGGCAAACACCTTAACCACTAAGCCGTCTCTCTAGCCCAGCTAATTCTTTATATACCTCTACCTCTCAGGAATCTCCATCCTAGTCACTGAGTGTTTTATTATTATTATTATTTGTTTATTTGGTGGGAGGAGAGAGAATGGGCACACCAGAGCATCCAGCCACTGCAAACGAACCCCAGATGCATGCACCACTTTGTGCATCTGGTTTGCGTGGGTCCTGGTGAATTGAACCTGGGTCATTAGGCTTCTCAGGCAAATGCCTTAACCATTCAGCAATCTCTCCAGCCCCATTGAGTTTATTTTATTGCTGTTCTCCCAGGAGACTGAAAATACTGTATGCTCTCCCATCTCTGTATCAAGATTTCTTGGTACAGTTGCCTACTTTTTTGTCTTCATCATTTCTTATTTTATTTATCCTAGATCTTAGCCATGGTCTATGTATCTCAGGTAACTTCAAATCTGCTATTCTCCTGCCTATAGTTTCTCAAGTGCTGAGACTACAGGTGTGCCCCTCTATACCCGTTTTCCTTCTTAGTTAACTGGAAGAGGTCTCTCCTCATTCTTCCTCAAACTACCTCCTTATCCTTAGTTTTCTATTTTTATTTAAAGATCTATTTATTTATTTATTAGAGACAGAGAGAGGGGGAGAGAGAGAAGAGAATGGGCACTCAAGGCCTCTAGCCGCTAAGAACAAACTATAGACGCATGCACCACCATGTGCATTTGGCTTACGTGGGACCTGGAGAATCAAACCTGGGTCCTTAGGCTTCGCAGGCATGTGCCTTAACCACTGAGCCATCTCTCCAGCTCTAGTTTTATATTTTTATTTTGTTTTCTGTTTTTGTTTTTCGAGGTAGGGTCTCGCTCTAGCCCAGGCTGACCTGGAATTCACTACGAAGTCTCAGGCTGGCCTTGAACTCAAGGTGATCCTCCTACGTCTGTGCCACCATGCCTGGCTTTAGTTTTATTTTTTTTTTAGTTTTCTTTTTAGTTTTATATTTTTAAATCTCATTATTCCAGCCACTTAGATTTAATACTTGATTCACTGTTACTCTTCTAAAAAAATTTTATTTTCTTAATTTTTAGTTCAATTTCAAACATGTTCTCTTTTTTTAATTTTTATGTATTTATTGAGAGAGACAGAGAGAGAGAGAGAGAATTGGTGTGCCAGGGCCTCCAGTCACTGCAAATAAACTCCAGATACAAGCACCATGTGCATCTGGCTTATGTGGATTCTGGGGAGTTGAACCTGGGTCCTTAGGCTTCACAGGTAAATGCCTTAACCATTAAGCCATCTCTCTAGCCCATGTTCTCCTTTTTGTAAATACATACATATATATATATATATATATATATATATATATATATATATGTGTGTGTGTGTGTGTGTATATATATATGTGTGTGTATATATATATGTGTGTGTGTGTGTGTGTGTATATATATATTTACTTGAGAGAAAGGTCAACATGTGCACACAAGACCCTCTTGCCACTGCAAATGAACTCCAGATGCATGAGCCACCTTGTTGCATCTAGTCTTACATGGGTACTGGGGAAGTGAATCTGGGTGCACAGGCTTTTCAAACAAATGCCTATAACACCTGAGCCATCTCCGAGCCCTCAATGTTCTCCCTTTTTGCAGTAATGAAGATCAAACCTGGAACCTTCAGCATGCTTAGGCAAGTGCTCTGCCAGTTAGCTACATCCCCAGCCCTACAAGTTCAGTCTCTTGTAATTACTTTTAATATTTAATTTAATTTAATTAATTTATTTATTTAGGTTTTTCAAGGTAGGGTCTCACTCTAGCTCAGGCTGACCTGGATTTCACTATGCAGTCTCAGGGTGTCCTCGAACTCATGGTGATCCCCCCTACCTTATTTATTTATTTATTCATTTATGAGAAAGAGAGTGAATGAGTGATTGTATAGATGTGCCAGGGTCTCTATCTACTGCAAACAAACTCCAGACACATGTGCCACCATGTACATTTGACTTACACGGGTTCTGGGGAATCGAACCTGGGTCCTAAGGCTTTGTAGGCTGACCACCCTTTATTTCTGTATCTTACTCTTCTTACCTCTCATAAGCAATACCAAAGAGCTATATGCTATATGCTATACTTCTAGCAAATTCTTTTTTTTTTTTTTTTTTTGGTTTTTCCAGATAAGGTCTCACTCTAGTCCAGGCTGACCTGGAATTCACTATGTAGTCTCAGGGTAGCCTCGAACTCACAGTGATCCTCCTACCTCTGCCTCCTGAGTGCTGGGATTAAAGGTGTGCACCACCTTGCGTGGTGGTGCACGCCAGCAAATTCTTTTTTTGTTTTGGTTTTCTGAGCCAGGGTCTCACACTGTAGCCTAAGCTGACCTGTAACATCACGTAACTCAGGCAGGCTTTGAACTCACAGAAATTCTCCCAAGGGCGAGGATTATAGGAAAGAGCCACCACACCTTGCTTGAGCAAATTCTAATGAAAGAGTTCAGAGTAAGCCTCCTAAAGTATGCCACTAAGGCATAAGGATTATTTTCAACGGAGGCACCTGAGAAAAAGAAGCTACAGGGTAAATTGTCTGCATCTCTCCCTCACCATTACCTGAAAAGAGAACATAAGCTTCCTTTGTGAACGTGTCCTCCCACCACTTCTCTTACCTGGATGGGGATAAAACCTTATCACTGGAGACAAGATGACACTGATACAGAGGTTACACAAACAGGCCTTACTAACTAGCCTATCTGCCGTCAGCTTCCGATAGGTTTGCCTTCTCACAATATGCCACCCACAGTAGCTCAAAGTTCTTTTGCTTTGTTCCTTCCCTACGAAATTACCGCTCAGTGTTAAGCTTCTATATAAACCTAAATCTAACTACCCTTTCTCTTCCTCATCACTGACATCTCCTGTCTGTATGTACCTTGCACATATTAATTACCTTCTGCTTATTTCTCTTTTGTTGATCTGTCTTCTGTCAGTACACAGTTATTTAGACACTGTGGAACCTTTTAAAGACTTTGAGAACTCAAACTCACAGTGATCCTCCTACCTCTGCCTCCCAAGGGCTGGATGGCAAGGACATGGACCTTTTTTTTTTTTCAAGGCAGGATCTTACTTTGGCTCAGGCTGACCTGGAATTCACTATGTAGTCTCAGGGTGGCCTCAAACTCACAGTGATCTTCCTACCTTTGCCTCCTGAGTGCTGGGATTGAAGACGTGCACCACCATGGCAGCAGAAAGTAGACTTTGAACGCCCATGCCCAAAGTGCAACCTCCTGCCACTGCAAATGAACTCTAGATTCATGTGCCATTTTGTGCATCTGGCTTTATGTGGGTACTGGGGAATAGAAGCTAGGCCATTAGGCTTTGCAAGGAAATGCCTCAGCCACTGAGCCATCTCTCTAGCCCCTACAGGCATATTCTAAAGAGTAAAACATGGGAAGCTAAGGTAGAAGGATGGCCTGTGTGTTCAAGGCCAGCCTGGGCCACATAGTGAGTTCCAGGTCAATCTACCTCAAAAAATAAATAAATAAATAATAAATAAATAAATAAATAAATAACAAGCAAACAGAACAAAACAAACAACAAAAGAGTTAATGAAGCAGAATGGAAACCCAGGCCAGAAATTTTAACACAACAATCTCTTCTCATTTCTGCCCCTTCTAGCTCTCCTCAAATACATCTCCTCCTACCTTTTTCCTTCCTCTAGGGAAGACGTCTGCAAGCAGCAACTGGTTTACTCCTAACTAGCTTTATTTGGTTGACATGGTAACATAAATACATAAAAAGGCACAAAAGAAGCTGTTTGTTTGATTGGCTCCAATTCTTTTCAGCCAGGTAAAAAAGACCCTTAAACCAACAACAACAAAAAGAGAGAGAGAGAGAGAGAAGAAAGACGAAGGAGGATTTTTTAGAAAAAGCTAAGAGAGGAAAAAAAAAAAAAACCAGCTAAAAATCTGGAACTGCTCACTATGTGGTACTGTGCCTCTGAATCCTGCTGCTAAGTGGCCATGGCTCCAGGTCCAGAGAACTAAACGTTGGTTACAATTACATTACTAAAAGACTTTTTTTTCCTCTTATTTACACCTTCAGATCTCAGACTAAGATGGCTGTTTCAACCTTCTAGTTTTTAATAAACTAGTGCCAAGAGGAAATTTCAGGCATCAAGAGTAAATACACCCAAACTCAGAAATATGTCTCAGAAACACACCCAGAAACAGAAGGAATATTTTCTTAACTCACTCCACCCCTCTACTATGAAATGAATATCTTTTTAAAAACTTTAATTATAAAAGGCATCCATTTTCACTGTGGATAGCAATAAAAAGAGATTAAAAATGCATCATAAATCAATGCCCAACTATTATCACTGGTGACAGATTAAAATACATGGTGACTATTTTTTTTTTTTAATTTTAGTTGAGAGAGACAGAGGCAGAGACAATGCATACAAGTGAGCCAGGGCCTCCTGTTGCTACAAACTCCAGATGCATGGGCCACTTTGTGCATCTGGCTTTATGCGGATACTGGAGAATCAAACTCAGGCCATCAAGCTTTGCATTCAAGTACTTTTTTTAACATTTTTAGTTTTACTTCATTTATTTATTTATTTATTTATTTATTGGTTTTTCAAGGTAGGGTCTCACTCTAGCCCAGGCTGACCAGGAATTCACTATGGAGTCTCAGGGTGGCCTCGAACTCACGGCAATCCTCCTACCTCTGCCTCCCGAGTGCTGGGATTAAAGGCGTGTGCCACCACACCCGGCTTTACTTCTTTATTTATTAGAGACAGAGAGAGGGAAGGAGAGAGATAGAGCGAGAATGGGCATGCCAGGGCCTCTAGCCACTGCAAACAAACTCTAAACACAGGTGCCACCATGTACATCTGGCTTACGTGGGACCTGGAGAATCGAACCTGGGTCTTCAGGCTTTGCAGGCATGCGACTTAACCACTGAGCTGTTTCTCCAGCCCTGCATACAACCCCTGCATGGTTGAACTACCTCTCCAACCCCAACATGGTAAGTTTTTAAATTTTATTTTAATTTATTTGTTAGAAAGAAAGAGGCACGGGGGGGGGGGATGAGAATGGGTGTGTTAAGGCCTCTAGCCGCTACAAATGAACTCCAGATGCAAGCACCACCTTGTGCATCTGGCTTATGTGGGTTCTGGAGAATTGAACCTGGGTCCTTTGGTTTTGCAGGCAAGCACCTTAACCATTAAGCCATCTCTCCAGCCTGAGGTTTTTTTTTTTTTTAATATTTTTTATTTATCTACTTGCAAACAGAGAGAGATAGAAAAGAGACAGACAGAATGGGTACACCAGGGCCTCCAGCCACTGCAAATGGACCCCAGATGCATGTGCTACTTTGTGCATCTGGCTCCATGCAGGCACAGGGGACTCAAACTCAGGTCATTAGGCTTTGCAGGCAAGTGTCTTAACCACTGAGCCATTTCTCCAGCCCCACACCTCTAATCTTAACACTCGGGAGGCTCATATAAGAGGACTGGTAGTTTGGGGGCAGCCTGAGGATATACAGTGAGATGAGTTTTCTCACTCACAGATTCAGCTAGGCAAGCTAGCCAGCAAGCCCTGGGGAGTCTCCAGTCTGCCTCTCCAGACTGGCTTTCATGTGTGTGTCACCCCACCTAGCTTTGTTACTGTTGCTAACACAGTAATCCCTGGCCCTCCCAGGCCCTCATGAGCTTAAATGACAAGCACTTTTAACCACAGAGCCATCTACCCAGGCCACACACTTTTTTGTATAGGTGCTAAGGATCCAAAGTCAGGTCCCAAGCTTGTGTGGAAAGCACATTACCCACTGAATTATCTCTCTGGCCCAGGTTATGAGTCTGTAAAAATCACTGGAATTCAATACTGGCCAAGCTTTGCCCAAATGGATATTTTAATTAAAAAAAAAATTAAGGGCTGGAGAGATGGCTTAGTGGTTAAGTGCTTGCCTGTGAAGCCTAAGGACCCCAGTTCATTTGTAGTGGCTGGAGGCCCTGGTGTGCCCATTCTCTACCTATCTGCTTATTTCTCTCTCTGTTGCTCTCAGATAAATAAATAAAAATAAACAAAAAAATTAAGTCATATTAAAGATGGTTCAGTCGAGTAAGGCACTTGTGCAAGCCTGAGGGCCTGAGTTCAGATTCTCAGAGCTCAGAACACGCTGGGCAAGCGTGGCAGCCAAACCTGTAACCCGAGTGCTCAGAAGCCAGAGACAGGGGTGTCTGGAGCAGGCAGGCTAGCTTGACAGCCAAACTGGCAAGCTGAGTTCAACTGAGAGGTCCTGTGTCAATAAATATGGAAGGCACCTGATGTCAACCTCTGGCCTCCACATGCACATACATACATGTGCACATCTACCCTCACACACGTGAGTCATACATATATGTGGTAGTTTGAATAAATGGTCCCCAATATATTCACTGTTTTATTAGTTTGTAGTTTGCATCTGCAGCCACCTGGCTGGAGGCATGTCACTGTGTGTGGTGTGGTGGTGGGTTTGAGATTTCAATCTAATGATATGTAAAATGTGCCTAGCTGGAGTTCCTGAAGTGTGCTGAGCTGTGTGGCTTTAGGCTTTTGCTTCTCTTTCTGTGTTTGGTCCTGTGAAAGCAGGCCAGATTCTTCTGCCATTATGGAACTTCCCCTGGATCTGTAGGCTTCAATAAATATCCCTTCCTCCACAACTGTGCCTGGTCTGGAAGTTCATCTCTGTGAACCTGAAGCTGTCTGCTACAATACACAAACACGAATACACACATGGGTATATACAACATACACATTAAAAAACAAAGGTCTAGCCGGGCATGATGGCACATGCCTTTAATCTCAGCACTCAGGAAGCAGAGGTAGGAGGATCGCTGTGAGTTCAAGGCCACCCTGAGGCTACATAATAAATTCCAGGTCAGCCTAAACTAGAAGGAAACCCTACCCAAAAAGAAAGAAAGAAAGAAAGGAGGGAGGGAGGGAGGGAGGGAGGGAAAGAAAGGTCTACATGTAGTAAAAAATAGTTTAAAGGAAAAACTAACTGAAGTGTCTGAGCAAAATAGGAGTAAAAGTGCACGAAGCTGAAATACTGACTAAAGATGTCACAAATAGAAGCAAAATAATAAGCATGCAGCAGTAAGCCTGGAAAGTCAAATGAGGAAATACAATATAACTAGCCAAAAGGAATAATGTGATAGTTTCTCATTACTTTTTAAATATTTCTCTCCTTTACCACCTCCTAGGTGTTTTAATATGCTCGGGCTGTTGTAACAAAATGCCACAGACCGGGTGGCTTAGCCAACGGAAATTTCTTTCTTACACTTCGGGAGCCTGAGAAGAGCAAACAAGATCAATGCGCCAGCAGATCCAGTTCCTGGCAAGGCCACAGTTCAAGTCCACGTCGTGGCTTCCAGATAGCTGCTCTCTTCTATCCTCAAGCGGTGGAGAGAGGGAGCATGAGAGCTTCTTCCTTCTCTTATGAAAAGCTAATCCCAACCTGACCCTGAGCACTCCGTCCCCATGGACTACCGACGCTTCACCACCTCCCCAAGGTCCCTTCTCCTAACGTCATCACGTTGGGGGTTAGAATGCCAGGCATGTGAATTCTAGAGGGCCACACACACTCAGTCCACAGCATGACCTTTTTTTTGGTTGCTGTATTTTTAGAAACATGGTCTCATGAAGCACAGGCCCATCTCAAATACTGTATGTGGTCAAGCCTGACTCTGGCCCTGTCTCTCGAATACTGGGATTACAGACATGTGCCACCATGCCTGCCATGAATGTGCACATTTTTTCTTGTCTGTCTGTCTGTCTGCAAGAGGATCCCACATAGCTCAACCTAGCTTCAAACACTATGTAAGCCTACACTTGAACGTCTGACCCTCCTGCTTCCGCTTCTGTAAGTGCTAGAATCAATGACATGCACTCCACGATATCCCGCTTTAAGTATCATTTCAGTAATAAACAGATCCACTGTTTTGGTTAATCTCTCAAATTTTGAGCATTAGACCAAAGAGGAGTGGTGGGTGGGATAAAGCGGCCTAAACCAGCTTCCATATTTGTTTGTGGGTTTTTTTTGTTTGTTTGTTTGTTTCTGTTTTTTTTGATGTAGGGTCCACTCTAGCCCAGGATGATCTGGAATTCACTATATAATCTCACAGTGGCCTCGAACTCATGGCAATCTTCCTATCTTTGCCTCCCAAGTGCTGGGATTAAAGGCGTGTGCCACCATGCTCGGCTCCAGCTTCCACATTTGAATGATGAGGTGATCTAAACATGTTTCAGTATGTGGTGAAAGACTATATTCTTGTAGCTAAGCAACTGATCCTCAGCCAATCACAACAACCCTTCAACTAACTTCAGGCTAAAGGCTGCCAAATATTGCCAAAAGGAGGCTAATGCCTGACTGTACTAATCAGCAGGTAATCTCTGTATATCATTTGTTTCTTTAGTTTTAATTAATCTTTTTTATTTCTATTTATTTCTTTATTAGAGACAGAAAGAGGGGTGGGAGGGAGAGAGAGAGAATGGGCGGGTCAGGACCTCTAGCCACTGCAAACGAACTCCAGACACACGCACCATCATTTGCATCTGGCTTATGTGGAACCTGGAGAACCGAACCTGGGTCCTTGGGCTTCGCAGGCAAGCGCCTTAACTGCTAAGCCATTTCTCCAGCCTTGTTTCTTTAGTTTTAAAAGGTCACCAATTTGTAAAAATGGGGTGGTGGTATTCTGAACCATCTTCAGTCTGCAAGGCTGCCTGACTATAACTTTTGTTCTTGTGGAAAGAAAGAAAGAAAGAAAGGAAGGAAAGGAAGGAAGGAAGGAAGGAAGGAAGGAAGGAAGGAAGGAAGGAAGGAAGGAAGGAAGGAGATGTTGTAAGCCCCAAAATTACCTGTTTGTGTCCTAGAGAGATTTTCCAAACTAAAGCATAGGAATGGAGAACCTGGGTAGAGCTCAGCAGTACCTGAATTAAAGGAAATAACAGCTGGAAGTCCAGGGATGCAAAGATAGTGAGAGTTATCAGGAAAGAAGGTGATTTTACAGAGGGCTCCAGAGAGCTGCAGATTGATATGAGACTGCAGGTAAGTATTCATCAGGTCAGAAAGTCAAAGAAACTACTGGAGAATAAGGAAGACCTACTGAAAGATTCGAGGACACATTTCTTGGATGTCATTTTGTGGTCAGTTGAATGTGAGAGGTCTCCCAAAACCTCATGTGTTTGTGATGAGGCCTCATACTCAATCCTCAGCTAACAGAGCCTTGCTGCAGGGGGTATGTCCCTGGAGGTGGACCTTGAGGTTGATGAGTTCAGTCCTGCTGGGTGTTCACTTGCTATCTCACTCTTGCTGCTGCCTCCCAGCTGATGTGGCAAGACATGATGCCTAGCCTCTGCTCTGCCATGTTTTCCCTGCCAGGATGAACCTTCCCCTCGAGACTGTAAGTTAAAATAAGCCCTCTCCTTCAGGTTGGGTGTTTTGTTCCAGCAACAAGAAGGTAACTGCTACACGCTTATAGCCCAGAAGAGTTCAGCCTGTCATAGCCTCCGTGGGAAAACGAGTATTTACAGAGCACTGCACAAAGTGCTCAAAGGGTAATAGCTCAGTACTAGAAAAGCTCAGGCTTAGAATGAGTATAGCTCATACTGGCCCTAATTTAAATTTAAAGGAAGCCTACAAAAGGTCCCTGCTCCCAACAGGGATCTGTTTCACTAAAAAGAATGCAGGTCAGAAGAAAGCAGAACAATGTCTTTAATATTGTTATTTATTTATTTATTTGACAGAGAGAGAGAGAGGGAGGGAGGGAGAGAATGGGCACGCCAGGGCCTCCAGCCACTGCAAAGGAACTCCAGATGCATGCGCCCCCTTGTGCATCTGACTAACGTGGGTCCTGGGGAACTGAACCTGCCTGGGTCCTTTGGCTTTGCAGGCAAATGCCTTAACCACTAAACCATCCCTCCAGCCCTAGAGCAGTATCTTTAAAGTAATGAAGAAAAAATGCCATTGGAGCTAAAGAGATGGCTCAGTGGTTAAGGTGCTTGCTTTCAGAGCCTAAAGACATGAGTTCAATTCCCCAGTACCCACATAAAGTCAGATGCACAAAGTTGTGCATGCATCTGGGGTCCATTTGCAGTGGCTGGAAGCCCTGGTGCACTCTCTCTTTGCTTGCAAATTATATATATATATACACATATATATGGCTGTGCACCACCATGCCTGACAGAACCCCTATCTTTAAAAGAGTTTACATTTGGTCTATTTCTATCACTATTCTATTCCACAGAACCTTACCAAATTTGTCAAATTTCTAAACTATTGAAACAAACCCAGAATGTATACATAAGACCTAAAATGAACTGACCAGTGGTTTTATTTAAAAATTTTTTTTTGTTTATTTTTATTTATTTATTTGAGAGTAACAGACAGAAAGAAGGAGGCAGAGAGAGAGAGAGAGAGAATGGGTGCGCCAGGGCCTCCAGCCACTGCAAACGAACTCTAGACATGTGTGCCCCCTTGTGCATCTGGCTAACGTGGGTCCTGGGGAATTGAGCCTTGAACTGGGGTCCTTAGGCTTCACAGGCAAGCGCTTAACCACTAAGCCATCTCTCCAGCCCCCAGTGGTTTTATTTTAGAATGACAAGAACCATGTGACTTGCTGCATGTTATGCTAAATACACTACTAATAAATATTGAAACAACTATCTAGCCAGGCGTGGTGGCGCACGCCTTTAATCCCAGCACTTGGGAGGCAGAGGTACAGAGTGAATTCCAGGTTAGCCTGTGCTAAAGTGAGACACCCTACCTCGCAAAACAAAAAACAATCAAACAAAAAAAAACAATTATTTATAACCCACTTTCTATGACAGAAAATTCTGTTCATGAGACCAAAATGCTCCTCAACCTTTTCTCCAAGGAAAGTATATTTTCATCCTTCCATGTGTCCTTTTTGCTTCACACTATAAAAGGTATGAAGGCAATATTATCTTCCAAAAGGGAGGACTAGGGAGATGGCTTAACAGATTAAAGGTATTTTTAAAGTTTTTGTTGTTTATTCTTATTTATTTGAGTGCGACAGAGAGAGAAAGAGGCAGAGAGAGACAGAGAATGGGCGCGCCAGAGCCTCCAGCCACTGCAAACGAACTCCAGACACGTGCGCCCCCTTGTGCATCTGGCTAATGTGGGTCCTGGGGAATCGAGCCTCGAACCTGGGTCCTCAGGCTTCACAGGCAAGCGCTTAACCACTAAGCCATCTCTCCAGCCCAGATTAAAGGTATTTGCTTAAGCCCACTGGTTCTGGTTCGATTCCCCAGTCCCCTTGTAAAGCCACATGCACAAAGTGGTGCATTCATCTAGAGTTCATTTGCAGTGGCAAGAGGCCCTGGCACACCCATACTCACCCACTCTCTATCCCCTTCTGTGCGTATGTTCACAAATTATATATATATGTATATATATATATATTTTTTTTTTAATTTTTTTTTATTCATTTATTTGAGAGTGACAGAGGGAGAGAGAGAATGGGCACGCCAGGGCCTCCAGCCACTGCAAACGAACTCCAGACGGTGCGCCCCTTGTGCATCTGGCTAACATGGGTCCTGGGGAACCGAGCCTCGAACCGGGGTCCTTAGGCTTCACAGGCAAGCGCTTAACCGCTAAGCCATCTCTCCAGCCCCCTATTATTTTTTTTTTTTTTTGAAGTAAGGTCTCACTCTAGCTCAGGCTGACCTGGATGATTTCACTATGTAGTCTCAGGGTGGCCTCGAACTCATGGTGATCCTCTTACCTCTGCCTCCCAAGTGCTGGGATTAAAGGCGTGTGCCACCATGCCCAGGCACAAATAATAATTTTTTATATATTTATTAGAGAGAGAAAGAAAGAGGCAGAGAAAGAGAGAGAGCGAGAGAGAGAGAATGGGTGTGCCAGGGCCTTCAACCACTGCAAACAAACTCCAGACATATGCACCACCTGTGCATCTGGCTTACATGGGACCTGGAGAATTGAACCTGGGTCCTTAGGCTTTGCAGGCATGCACCTTAACCACTAAGCTGTCTCTCCAGCCCTTTTATTTTTATTTATTTGAGGGGGGGGCAGATAGAGAATGGGACAAATAAAATATTTTAAAAAAATAAAAAAAAAAAGATGTCCCTGGGGCATTCTTTTTAGAGAGGCATACATTCACCTGCCCTTAGTTTCACCTTCTTGCAAAGCTCCCTAATCTAGGCTAAATAATTTCTCTCCTACTCTAATGCTAACACTCCAGATATTCAAGGTGTCCTCTCTTGGACTTTACAGTTTCCAGAGTTCAATCAACAGTATGTGGTTACATTTCTAACTTCTCTTCCTATATTCATCCAACTACATCTTAGCACTGCAGTTTCTCTTAGAGTCACTACATTGGTTTTATCGTGCCTACACTATGCTAAATGCAATACTCCCAGTGGGCTCTTGCACACTCACTATGCTGTGACACAATTCCTCTTTGTTAGCCACTCAGAATAGCACTGGCATTCCTTGGACTGCCAGATCACATTTCAAGCCTAAACCACGTTTGTTGTCTCCCATTGCTGTCGGTTCTCTTGCCTGGGAGGTAGGCAGAGAGACACGCATGTTTGTATGTGTTTTTTTTTCGCTTGTCACATCTCCATGTCCCAATGCTAATTTATACTGTTTATGTCTTGGCCTAGTTTTCAGACTTAAATTGCTTACTGATACTTTCCAACTGACAGGTGGTTTTCCCTCTGTTGGACTTCTAAGATTTTTCCTTGTTAAGCCTTCATCCAAACTCATTTCCTTTTTCAAGTAGCTGTTTCAGGCAAAACCTCCAAAGTCCCTTTAGCTTAATAACCTTTTATTAAACGCCCACGAGAGTCAAGTGCTGTGGACAAAAGGGACGGTATAACTTTTGTCGTCAAATACTTCACAGTCTTATCTGAAAATTTTATAAATTTAGATTTTATGTATGTATATGTGTGTGTGTGTGTACACACACACACACACACACACACAGTATAGTGTAATAATGAATAGAAAAATATACCAATGTGGTCACATTCAAAATGAATAGAAATGAATATGATCCAGAAAGGAAAAAGCGGACATTCCAGAGCAGAGGCAAAGAATGTTGAGCACTGTGGTATGCTTGGGAAACAAGTGACATGATATTGCTGGAGCATAACGGGCAAGCAGGGGAGACACAGCAGGACATGAACATAGGCAATTAGGAAAGAACCAAGGGACTGGAGTCTGAAGCGCCTTGAGCCTCAAGCTAAGGAGTTTGACCTTCAGCCTGTAAAAAAGGATAGAGGTCAAAGGATTAGAGAAAGGGAAGAACTATCGAGAATAATGCATTTTAGAAGAATCATTAAGCATAAATAGAGAAGGAAGTGGAGAAAGAAAGCATAAATAACAGTCTGGCAATGCAAATAGTAAGAAAAAAAAGTGTTACCAGTTAAAATGACATGTCAATTTTGGAGATATTAAAATAGAAAAAAAAAATACAAGTATTCCTTAAACTTAATTGTTACCTTAACTCTGTTGGCAACTGCTAATCTCCCCCCCCCCACCCGAGGTGGGGTCTCAGGGTGGCCTTGAACTCACTGCAATGCAATCCTTCTACCTCTGCCTTTCAGTGTTGGGATTAAAGGCCACACCTGGCTTTGTTAATCTTTTTCCTCAATAGCCTTCTCTAATTTTCCCATTACATAAATTCTCCTCCCTCCTCCCACCCCAGGTAGGGTGTCTTTCTAGCCCAGGTTGTCCTAGAACTCTCTGTAGTCCCAGGCTGGCCTTGAACTCACAGCAATCATCCTACCTCTGCTTCCCAAGTGCTATGATTAAAGGCATGCGCAACCATGCCCAGTTTACATATGTTCTTTGACTTCAACCACACTTCTAGAAACTTGTTCCTTATAATATCCCAATGTGTTTCTTTTAACATGTTTTTAATAAATAAATTAATATTTATTCATTTATTTAAGAGAGAGAGGCAGACAGAGAAAAAGATAGTATGGACACACCAGGGCCTCCTGCCACTGCAAACAAACTCCATACACATGGGTAACTTTATGGATCTGGCTTTACATGGGTACTGGGTAATTGAACCTGGGCTGTCAGGCTTGGCAAGCAAGTACCCTAACTGCTGAGCCATCTCTCCAGCCCTTTTAAAAAATATTGGTGCATACCTTTAATCCCAAGCACTTCGGAGGCAGAGGTAGGAGGATCACTGTGAGTTTGAGGCCACCCTGCGACTACATAGTGATTTCCAGATCAGGCTGAAAGACCCTACCTTAAAAAAAGAAAAAAAAAAAAAAAATTATTTGAAAGCAGACAGGAAGAGAATGTGAAAGAGAGAGAATATAAGAATGAGAATGGGCACTCCAGGGCCTCTTGCCACTGCAAAACAACTCCAGATATATGTGCCACTTCATGCATCTGGTTTTATATGGGTATTGGGGAATGAAACCCAGGCCATCAGGTTTTGCAAGCAGATGCCTTTCCCCACTGAGCCATCTCTCCAACCACCCAATATGTTTCTCTTGCTAAAACTTAAGGTAAGCTGGGTGTGGTGGCACACGCCTTTAATCCCAGCACTTGGAAGGCAGAGGTAGGAAGATAGCTGAGAGTTCAAGGCTACCCTGAGACTACATGGTGAATTCCAGGTCAGCCTGAGCTAGAGTGAGACCCTACCTCGAAAAACCAAAATAAATAAATTAATTAATTAAGTAAGTAAAATAAAACGTAAGGCACAGTTATGACTGATACTTCTACCAGTATCTTGTCAACAAGGTTTTTCTTTCTGGCTTTCAATTATAAGTACAAGGCAAAAACCCATTGTCAGTTTTCTCTGTTTCAACATTTGACCTCAGTTCTGAAGTTAATCATTCAGTCACATTTCTTGGTATCATACTGATTCATCCATGGCCTACAACACCGCATAAACCTTCAACAAATCTATGTCATCCAAGTCCTCACTCCCTGCTGCACCTAATATTTCGGACTTTTTTTCACTGTCTTCAATATCATAATTCCAGGCTGAGAATGTTGTCCAATAACAAAACACATGCCCAATATGCATAAAGCCCAGGGTTAGACCCAGCACACGCATGCATATGCACATGCACTGCACACGTATGCAGGATTTTTTGCAAGTTCAAACTTCAGGCTGGGTATGATGGCACATGTCTTTAATCCCAGCTCTTGGGATTGAGGTAGGAGAATCTGAGTTTGAGGCCAGCCTGGGACTACGAGACCCTACCTCAAAAAAAAAAAAAAAAAAAATCCAAATTTCATTACTCCTCAAAGAAATTTTATGTTTTATTCCCCAAGAACATAAAAGTATAATGTAAGAATTTCCCCAATTCCAAATTTGGATGAGTCCACCAACTCAAATTATCAGTGAATATATATATTGTCTTCTTATTCATTCATTCCACACTGCGCACTAACTATGTGTTATGTAGTATTCTGGGCACATGCGTCACAGGAGAATACACTCTCTGCCCTTGTAAAGCTTAAATGCTAAGAGGGAGGCAGACAATAAATACTGACCATAATAAGCAAATCGCATGCTCCTTTTTGTATCCTTGCTTTCCTACTTACCACACACTGTCTCTCACAGGCACTCAGACAGAATCCAAGTCTGTCACATACTATTTCAAACTGCCATTCTTAAGTTTCACATTCCTCTCCGGAATCTCTGGCCCTGACTCTTCATAGTCGATGTCTTCAGAACAGTTCTCAACCCCTGCTTCCCTACCAATTTCTCTGACCAGTGCAATTTGGCCTCTTAACCCACAAGCAACTGCTCTGCTGCTAAAGTCAGTGGATTGTTTTCAGTACTGATCTACTTTACCTCTGTGTAGCATTTACATTTAATTCTCCCCCTCCTCAAAAATTCTCTTCTTGGGCTGGAGAGATGGCTTAGCAGTTAAGGTGTTTGCCTGCAAAGCCAAAGGATCCCAGTTCGATTCTCCAGGACCCACATAAGCCAGATGCACAAAGGGGCACATGTATCTGGAGTTCACTTGCAGTGGATGGAGGCCCTCTCTCTCTCTCTCTCCCCTCTGTCTCTCTTTCTCTCTCACAAATAAATAAATAATAATAAAAATTTTTTAAAATTCTCTTCTTCCTGGAATACTATACTCTTCTAATTTTTGCCTTCCTCTCTGACCTCCAAGTTCCTTCATTATCTTTTTCTTAACCAATTTCTTAAATGTTGGTGTCCAATGGGGTTCATTTTTCATCCCTTCTCTTCTATCACTTCCAAGGTGACTGAAAGAAGGATTTGTCAGGAGTTTCTTAGTGATCTTAGTAATATGGTTTCAGAAAAAAGGAAAAAAAAAAAGTTCTGTTATTGGCTAGAAAATAATAAATCCAAAACAATATATACAGATAGGGTTAGAGATGTTTTGATTTGTTTAACTGTTCTTTTTTTTAAAAAAAATTATTTATTTATTTTATTTATTTGAGAAGGAGGGGAAGAAGCAGAGAGAGAGAGAGAGAGAGAATGGGTGTGCCAGGGCCTGTAGCCACTGCAAACAAACTCCAGAAGCATGCACCACCTTGTGCATATGGCTTATGTAGATCCTGGGGAATCAAACCTAGGTCCTTTGGCTTTGTAGGCAAGTGCCTTAACTGCTAAGCCATCCCTCCAGGCTTAACTATTTTTTGTTGTTTTGGTTTGTCGAGGTCAGTATTTTACTCTAGTCCAGGCTGACCTGAAATTCACTATGTAGTCTTAGGGTGGCCTCAAACTTATGGTGATCCTCCTACCTCTGCCTCCTGAGTGCTGGGATTAAAGGCATGTGTCACCACGCCCACCTCTTAACTGCTCTTTTATTTTTATTTATTAGAAAATGAAAGAGAGAATATAGGCATGCAAGGGCCTCTAGTCACTGCAAATGAACTCTAGAAGCATGTGCCACCATGTACATCTGGCTTACGTGGGTTCTGGAGAATCGGACCTGAGTCCTTAGGCTTCAGAGGCAAGCGTCTTAATGGGGGAGCCATCTCTCTAACCCTGTTCTGTTGTTTTACTTCCAGATGGTGTCATTAACTCGTTGAAGAGAAAGAGAGAAAGAGGGAGAATGGGCAAGGCAGGCCCTCCTGAAAGTGCAACAAACTCAAGGCACATGTGCAACGTTGTACATCTGGTATTATGTGGGTACTGGGGAACTGAAGCTCAGCCATTGGCTTCACAAGTGCCATCTCTCCACTCTCATCTTCTTTTCTTTTCTTTTCTTTTTTCAAGGTAGGGTCTCACTCTTGCACAGGCTGACCGGGGCACTCATTCTGTAGTTCCAGGCTGGCCTCAAACTCAAGGCAATCTTCCTACCATTGCCTCCCAAGTGCTGGTATTATTAAAGGCATGTGCCACCATGCCTGAATATATTTAATTTTTTAAAAAAAAATTTATTTATTTGCATCTGTGTGTTGGGGGGTGTGTGCACATGCCAGGACCTTTTCCCACTGCAAATGAACACAAGACTCTTGTGCTACTTTTAGCATCCTGTTGATGGGGATGGCATGGGAACTGAACACAGGTCAAAAGCCTTTTAAAAGCAAGTGTCTGAGCCATCTACCCTATTTTTCAATTTCTTTCTAAATATATTTTATTTATTTAAGAGAGAGAGAGAGAGAGAAAAGAGGCAGAGAGAGAGGGAGAATGGGCACACCAAGGCCTCTAGCCACTGCAAATCAACTCCAGACACATGTGACACTTTGTGCATCTGGTTTTATGTGGGTACTGGGGAATCAAACCCATGTCCTTAGGCTTTGCAGGCAAGTGCCTTAATTGCTGAGCCATCTCTGCCAGACTGACCTGGAATTCACTATGTAGTTTAAGGGTAGCCTCCAACTCACGGTGATCCTTCTACCTCTGCCACCCTAGTGCTTTGGTTAAAGGCCGTGCCACCACACGCCTGGCCCATCCCTCATTTTAACCTGTTATTTATTTTTATCTTTTCTTTTGTTTTGGGGGTAGGGTCTTATTCTAGCCCAGGGTGGCCTAGCATTCACTCCGTAGTTGTAGGCTGGCCTCAAACTCACAGCAATCCTTCTATCTTTGCCTCCTTAAAAGCATGTACCAAACCGGGTGTGGTGGCGCACACCTTTAATCCCAGCACTCAGGAGGCAGAGGTAGGAGGATCGCCATGAGTTCGAGGACACCCTGAGACTACTTAGTGAATTCCAGGTCAGCCTGGGCCAGAGTGAGACCCTACCTCGAAAAAAAAAAAAAGCATGTACCACCATGCCCACCCTATTTTTAATTTTTTGAGAAAGGTCTTATGTAGCCAATGATAGTCTCAAACTCACTATGTAGCTAAGGCTGGCCTAGAACTCCTGATCCTCCTTCCTCCCTTCCTTAGTACTGGGGTCACATGGACACCAGCATATTTACTGTATAATTCAGTAATGATGACAGCCTTTTCCGATGAGCACAAGAGCTTGGAGCAACATCAACTTGGAAAATGGTTCCTTTGGTCACTTAGAAGTTAGCAAAACTAGAGCCGGGCGTGGTGGCGCACACCTTTAATCCCAGCACTTGGGAGGCAGAGGTAGGAGGATCACCATAAGTTTGAGGCCACCCTGAGACTAGACTACATATAGTGAATTCCAGGTCAGACTGAGCTAGAATGAGACCCTACCTCAAAAAAAAAAAAAAAAAAAAAGTTAGTAAAACTTACACAATTGAATCCATAAAATTAATTCACCTGATGGAATAGGTATCAAACATAACATATTATTGGAAATGAGCCACTTACGGGATTCAACTCTTTAGTTCAGTTCTTGAAGCGCTTACACTGTCTCTCTGCAATTTTCTCACAAGCCGATTTTAGTAAGAATTCTCCAAAGCTAAGAATTTTAGGAAAAGCTACACAGAGGTATGGTGTTTAATCACTTGTACCCTACTAACGGCTGATTAAAAAAAAAAATATGTGCCCTCATAAGCAACAAATAATTTATGACCAGTAGGTGGAGATAGTTTCTAACCTAACCTGAGTAGCAAAATTTGAGACATCTAATAGAAATTCTGACCTTTTCCTTAAAATATTTAAATAGATAGGGACACAGTGTTTCCACATGCCCATCTCCCAATACAAAATTCCCTGTATTTCATAAATCAGAATTCACTAAGAGATACAAAAAAGAATAGCTGATTGGTGAACAATCTATTCCCTTATATAATGTGAACCTAATGTGTATGTTAAAACAAATCTAGATTTTTCTTCTCTTGCCACTAAAATGGGAAATTTTTTAATCATTTTCCGTCATTGAGGTTAGTATTGTTCCTATTTAATGAAACCTTAGGCTTTCATATTTAATTATGTAAACTTCAGTAAATAATGATTATGGTAACAGCTCCAAATCACTTTATGAAACACTTTATACTTTAGCTCATAAAAAAAAATTGCTGGGCGTGGTAGTGAATGCCTTTAATCCCAGTATTAGGGAGGCAGAGGTAGGAGGATCACTGTGAGTTTGAGGCCATTCTGAGACTACATAGTGAATTCCAGGTCAGCCTGGGCTACAGTGAGACCCTACCTCGAAAAAACGAAGAGAAAGAAAAAAATAGGCTGACCAAGAACTCCCTCTGTAGCCCAAGCTGCTCAGCAGTGATCCTCCTACCTCAGCCTCCAGAGTGCTGGGCATAAAGGCACCATGCCTTGCAACCAATAGGAACAGAATCATGAACTTCTGGGCCCTTGGTTCAGAACCACATGGCAGTTTCATATCATGGAGGAGACAGCCTCAGGCAAAAGCACTGTCAACTTCCTACCTCAACTCAGACACTTGTCTTCCTTCACGAGCTTTCCAAAGCTCCTAAGAGGAGCCTTTTGCTTGGGGACTGGATTGTCTGTTCCACACTTCTTTCAGCATCTCTAATTTCAGTAGTATGCATAACTCAACCAGGTTACAAAAGAGAGTTCAGGGTTGGAGAGATGGCTTAGCGGTTAAGGTGTTTGCCTGCGATGCCAAAGGATCCTGGTTCGATTCTCCAGGACCCACCTAAGCCAGGTGCACAAGGGGGCGCACGCATCTGGAGTTCCTTTGCAATGGCTGGAGGCCCTGGCAGCGCCCATTCGATCTCTCTCTCTCTCTAATAAATAAATACATAAATAAAATATTTTTAAAAAACAGAGTTCATTTCACAGTAAAGCAAGAACTCATAGGCAACCACTGCCACTACGGCTACCCAGGGGACACATATACAACAAAGCAAATTCTAATTGGAATAAATGAACACTTCTTTTCCAACTGTTTTTGGAGACAGTTCTTTCCTCCTTGCAGCAGCACTCTTGCGATCTTTGTATCTCTATCACACTTTCTCCTTTCCTAACCTAACCACCTTACTTATAGTCACATTTAACGGTAAAGACATGACAGACAGGTGCTGGTGAGTGAGCAGACTGAGAGACACACAGCCCATAATTTTAACAAACTGAAATCTACTAAATATCGAATTAAAAAAAGAAAAGGCTGGAGGAATGGCTTAGCAGTTAAGGCGTTTGCCTGCAAAACCAAAGGACCCAGGTTCAATTCCCTAGGACTCACGTTAGCCAGATGCATAAGGGGGTGCATGTGGTGTCTGGAGTTCATTTGCAGTGGCTAGAGGCCCTGCCATGCCCATTCTCTCTCCTCCCCCACACCCCTTTTTCTCTGTCAAATAAATTAAAAATAAAATATTTGAAAAAAAAAAAAACAGCCAGGCATGGTGGTGCATGCCTTTAGTCCCACCAACACTTGAGAGGCAGAGATAGGAGATTGCACAGAGTTCGAGGCCACCCTAAGACTACATAGTGAATTCCAGGTCAGCCTGGGCTAGAGTGAGACCCTACCTTAAAAAACAAAAGATAAAACAAAACAAAAAACACAAAAATAATACCTCTATGGGCTGGAGGGATGGCTTAGTGATTAAGGCATTAGCCTATAAAGCCAAAGGACCCAGGTTTGATTCCTCAAGACCCACGTAAGCCAGATGCACAAGGGGGCGCACGCATTTGGAGTTCATTTGCAGTAGCTGGAGGCCCTGGCGCACCCATTCTCTCTCTCCCCCTCTTTCTCTGTCAAATAAATAAATAAATAAATAAATAAATAAATAAATAAATAAATAAAAACGTTTAAGCCAGGCATGGTGGCACATGCCTTTAATCCCAGCACTGGGGAGGTAGAGGATATAGGAGGATCGCCATGAGTTCAAGGCCACCCTGAGACTAAACAATGAATTCCAGGTCAGTCTGAGTTAGAGTGAGACACTGCCTCAGAAAACAATATATATATATATATAAATCAGACTTTAAAAATAATAATAATACCTTTAAAAATTGTAACTTGCAGGTTGGGGAGATGGTTCAATGGTTAAAAATGCTTGCTTGGCCAGGTGTGGTGGCACATGCCTTTAATCCCAGCACTTGGGAGACAGAAGTAGGAGGATCACCATGAGTTCAAGGCCACCTTGAGACTATATAGTGAATTCCAGGTCAGCCTGAGCTAGAATGAGACTCTACCTCGGGGAAAAAAAAAAACAAAAACTTCCTTGCAAAATTAGATGGTCCAGGGTCTGATTCCAGATGCACAAAATGGTACATGCATCTAGAGTTCGTGGTAAGAGGCCCTGGTGCACCCATACATGCACACACAAAAACTCACTCATTCTCTCTCTCTCTTTCCTTCCCTTCCTCCTTCCCTCTGCTTACAAATAAATATATTTTAAAAAATTCTTTTTTTGTTGTTTTTATTTATTTATTTGAGAGTGACAGACAGAGAGAGGAAGAGGCAGATAGAGGCAGAGAGAGAATGGGCGCACCAGGGCTTCCAGCCACTGCAAACGAACTCCAGACGCGTGCGCCCCCTTGTGCATCTGGCTAACGTGAGTCCTGGGGAACGGAGCCTCGAACCAGGGTCCTTAGGCTTCACAGGCAAGCGCTTTACCACTAAGCCATCTCTCCAGCCCTATTTTAAAAAGTTCTAACTGACCAGGAAAGGGTAAGAACTCACACTTGGCACATTTAGTATAATATGAGTATATATATTTCTCTCTCTTTGAGGCTGTTTTCAAAAACTATTTAAATATTCTTTGACATCACTTCATATCATAACATCTTACATTTTTCATTTCATCTTCCAGGTTATGTGAATATAAGTATATGTATGTTAGCCTTTCTGTTGTAATAAATCCCAGACGTCTGCCTTTGATCAGCTGCAGGGATGAGGAATGCTAGGAAGCCAAGACATTTAAACCCAGTGAAAGCCAACATGACGCCTCAGAATAATTTGATCTTGCTTTCCTTTATCCGTTTGATTTTTGTGAGAAAGGATTTAATTAGAAGAAAAGTGACTGGTGGTATGGTTAGGGTATGAAGGAAGATAGTGGACTATCATTGCCTCCCTTTTTGCAGCCTCTCCTCTCCTTCTATTCTGATTTTTCTACTGTCAACCAAATGTCTTTTCCTAAATACAGTGGTAAGAATTAAAAAAAAATTTTTTTATGTGTTTGTGAGGAGAGAGAATATGGGCCCACAGGGCCTCTTGCCACTGCAAAGAAACTCCAGACACAAGTGCCACTTTGTGCATCTAGTTTTACTTGAGTGCTGGGGAATTGAACCAGCAGGCTTTGCAAACATGTGCCTTTAACCACTGAACCATCTTCCAAGCCCCAACAATTTTTTATTAAAATATTTTATTTTTTAAATTTTTCTGAGGAGAGGAGAAAGAAGCTGAGAGAGAAAGAGAGAGAGAGAGAGAGAGAGAGAGGAGAGAACAGGCATGCCAGGGCCTCTAGCCATTGCAAACAACTCCAGATGCATGCACCATCTTGTGAATCTGGCTTATGTGGGTAATGGGGAATCGAACCTTGGTCCTTAGGCTTTGCAGGTAAGTGTCTTAACTGCTAAGCCATTGTTCCAGCCACCCCCCACTTTTTTGAGATAAATTTTCTCTATGTAATACAAACTGGCCTTGAACTTAAGATCCTATTGCCTCAGCTTTCTGAGGACTGATATTCCAGGCCAGTTATAAGAATCTTAAAAGCCGGGCATGGTGGCACACGCCTTTAATCCCAGCACTGAGGAGGCAGAGGCAGGAAGATTGCCATGAGTTCAAGGCCACCCTGAGACTACAGAGTTAATTCCAGGTGAGCCTGGACCAGACTGAGACCCTACCTCAAAAAAACCAAAAAAAAAAAAAAAAAAAAAAATCTTAAGTAGCCATTTCAGGAATAATTATAAATTTTTGTTCTTGTTTTGTTTGTTCGGAGACAGAGGCGTAGGCTGACCTCAACCTCCAAAGGATGGGATTCCTTGCATGTACCACACACCAAGCCAGTTATAAGAATCTTCCATAATCATTTAAGGAATAATCAAAAATGATTAATGAGAATACAGTTCCAAAAGTCTTCAACCAGTTTAAGTGACACACGGGTGGTGTGGGACAAGGGAGAGATGGTGTAGGATTAGGATTTGACTTAGCCAAAATCAATTTGGGCCAGGCATGGTGGCACATGCCTTTAATCCCAGCACTTGGGAAGCAGAGGTAGGAGGATCTCCAAGAGTTTGAGGCCACCCTGGGACTACAGAGTGAATTTTAGGCCAGGCTGGGCTAGAGTGAGACACTACCTCAAAACCACCACCCCCAAAAAAGGAACAAGGTAACAATATGAATATACTAGCTAGCCTTTGCAAAAATACTAATCTGCCAAATTACTTAAACTAGTGGCTTCAACTCTGCATAAATGCATACAACCCCCTAGCAAAGCCAGCACCTGTTTGAAGAATAAAAGGATTAAGCAAAATATCCTAATCAGCGAGAATAAAAATTCCACCAGAGCATATGATAACCCTCCAGGATGCCTGTAGCTACAGAAACCTACGTCAGGTAGTTTCTCTAGTCACGCACTACCTTCATGTTAAGGCAATAAACAAAAATTCTGTGATTTTTAAAATTAGATATTCATACATTTGTTGCATACCTACCACGCACTATATG
Source organism: Dipus sagitta (assembly GCA_036346955.1). Lineage (NCBI taxonomy): Eukaryota > Metazoa > Chordata > Mammalia > Rodentia > Dipodidae > Dipus > Dipus sagitta. The sequence continues at coordinate 90,731,400 of CM070780.1, read as the reverse complement.
TTGAGCTTTAGGGACTATTTTCGTTGTTGTTGTTTTTGGATTCTTTGTTTGTGACAAGGTCTTGCTATGTAGCCCTAGTGGGACTAGAATTCACTATGTAGACCAGGCTGGCCTTGAACTTGCAGGTGATGCTCCAGCCTCTGTCTCCCAGTTCTGGGATGACAGGCACCTGCCACCATACCTGACATTACATACACACACACACATATATGAATAAAAGACTTAAGTCAGCTCACTAATCAAGGTTTGAAGAAATGCCAATTAATGCTTAAAGACTCAGTTCTATATATTAGAAAATGGTCGCCGTTGGCCTATTTTTCTGCTTCTGATCTAGGCTTGCTTCTCTTTGAGAGTCTATGGAACTTTTGAGGACCCTTCCTTGTGTTCCGTTCTCAATCTACAGGCATACACTAGCTCATGTGGAGCATTAAAACTGCTGCTCTGCAATGTGCATCCTCATCAAACCTTAATCGCAATGAATTTAGTTAAATCCTTTAAAACCAGATTGTACTGGCTTCACAGAACAAGCCTGGCTGCTCGGCTTCAATTCCCCAGAGATGAGACTGAAGCTCTCTTGCTATTATGAAAGCAGCTTGCCTAATCAAATTCCCTTTCAGAAAAGAGGTCAAGGAGAATAACTGCTGCGCCATTTTTCAATTCTTCCTTCCAAGAAACGCCTGTGATTGGCAGATGCTACTTCTTTGAGTTCTGACGGCCTATTGCCAAGATCAAGTAATTTATTCCTTGGTTAAAGGAATGAGCCCAATCCTCCAAGCCACATGATGCTCCATAATCATCACATATGACTTTTTACATTAATAAATGGCATCATTTTCAAAGCTTTCACACAGACAAACATGCACAGCATTCAGAATACAGAACAGATGTAATCCTCATTTTACAGACTGGCAAGGAACACAGTCATAGGGGATCCATGTTCTAACTTAAGTCCTGCAATGTGCAATCTCCTTAGTTTGTCTCCTAATCCAATTATCTGCCTCAATTTACTGAAATACTAAACTGTTTAGATGAACAGCTATAGTGGTACACTAGAATAGACTAGTGTTGTGTAGTAAGAAGATAAGAGAGTTACACACTGAGATGGGTTCAAATCACATCTTACCATTTAAGGTTTGGGACATCAAAATTTTTAAGTGTAAAACTCACAGCAATTTACCTCACAGAATTCCAAGAATTAAATGAGTTAGTAAATGTTAAAAGCATAATACATACACAACACTGAACTATTAATTTTCTCCCATGCCAGTGTCCTAAACAGATCACCAGCCTGTAGAGAAGTGATTTTAATGACCCCTAGAAATGAAGGGATAAGGATTAGAGAATGGGAACACTACCACATTCCTGGCACTTCTCTCAGACATGTGGGATTTTTGGCTGCCAGTCTAAAGAGCAGCTTTTAGAGATGTAGTCAAACCAATTAAGAATAAAATAGGAAAAGGCAAATGTGTCCAAATAAATAACATTTATCATGGGCACACAAAGTAATTGTTCTACCAACTAAATATCTATCTGAATACCAGCTAAAATATGCCATTCAGTTTCCCAATAAAGAATAGCTGAATTAATGGGACTTTCCTATGAAACGAATGGTTAGATCCATACAAAGAGAAATTATATGAATGTTAATCTAAGTGACCCTTCTCCATTACTACCGAGCCAGACAAAATGATAAGGACTTAAAAAAAAATTTGGGCTAGAGAGATGGCTTAGTGGTTAAGTGCTTGCCTGTGAAGCCTGAGGACCCCGGTTCAAGGCTTGATTCCCCAGGACCCACCTTAGCCAGATGCACAAGGGGGCGCACACATCTGGAGTTCGTTTGCAGTGGCTAAGAGGCCCTGGCGTGCCCATTCTCTCCCTCTCTCTCTCTTTCTCTCTCTTTGCCTCTTTCTCTGTCTGTTGCTCTCAAAAAAAAAAAAATTATTTATTTATGAGAGAGAATGGATGCGCCAGGGCCTCCAGCTACCGCAAACGAACTCCAGATGCATGCGTCAACATGTGCAACTGGCTTTCGTGGGTTCTGGAGAATTGCACATAGGTTCCTAGGCTTCACAGGCAAGCACCCTAGCCACTAAGCCATCTCTCCAGCCCTCTGATAAGGGCATGTTGACTATGACTTAAGTTCCTAAATGTGAATTCATACTCATAAATTACTTTAGAATCAAACATGGGGTGCATGCCTTTAATCCCAGCACGTGGGAGGCAGAGGTAGGAAGATCGCCATTAGCTCAAGGCCACACTGAGACTACATAGTGAATTCCAGGTCAGCCTGGGCTAGAGTGAGACCCTACCTCAAAAAACAAAAACAAAACAAAAAAATTACTTTAGAATAAATCACATTGGCTGGGTGTGGTGGTGCACGCCTTTAGTCCTAGCACTTGGGAAGCAGAGGTAGGAAGATCGCTGTGAGTTCAAAGCTACCCTAGGACTACAGAGTGAATTCCAGGTCAGTGTGGGCTAGAGTGAGACCCTACTTCAAAAAATGAAAAACAAACAGACAACAACAATAAAAAAAACAACAAAAAAAAAAGGCTGGAGGGATGGCTTAGTGGTTAAGGCATTTGCCTGCAAAGCCAAAGAACTCAGGTTCGATTCCCCAGAACCCATGTTAGCCAGATGCACAAGGTGGCACATATGTCTGGAGTTTGTTTGCAGTGGCTGGAGGCCTTGGCATGCCCATTCTTTCTCTTTCTTTCTTTCTCTCTCTCTCTCCCTCCCTCTTTCTCTCTGTCAAATAAATAACTAAATAAAAATATTAACAAAATAATTAATTATTAATAAATTAATAAAAATAAAATAAATTTAAAAAGCCAATGAGCCAGGTTTGGTTCCCCAGTACCCACATAGACTCAGATGCACAAAGTGGTACATGTTTCTGGAATTCATCTGCAGTGGCTGGAGGTCCTGGTGCACCTATTCTGTCTGTCTCTCTTTTCTCTCTGTCTCTCTCTGCTTGCAAATAAATAAATAAAAGCTTTTTTTTTTTTAAGCTTCTTTAGGGCTGGAGAGATGGTTTAGCAGTTAAGGCACTTGCCTACAAAGGCAAAGGACCCAGGTTCAACTCCCCAGGACCCACGTAAACCAGATGCACAAGGTGGCACATGCATCTGGAATTCGTTTACAGCAGCTTGAAGCCCTGGAGCGCCCATTCTCTCTCTTTCCCTCTGTGTCTCTGTCTCTCAAATAAATAAAATAATTTTTAAAGTGCTTTTAGGGCTGGAGAGATGGCTTACTGCTTAAGGTACTTGCCTATGAAGCCTAAGGACTCAGGTTTGATTCCCCAGTACCCAGGTAAGCCATATGCACAAGATGGTGCATGTATCTGGAGTTCATTTGCAGTGGCTAGAGGCCCTTACGAGCCCATTCTCTGTATCTACCTCTTTCTCTCCCTGTTCTCTCTCTCAAATACATACATAAATAAAAATATTTAATTGTTTTTTGTTTTTGTTTTTCGAGGTAGGGTCTCACTCTAGCCCAGGCTGACCTGTAATTCACTCTGTATTCTCAGGGTGGCCTCAAACTCACAGCGCTCCTCCTACCTCTGCCTCCCAAAGGCTGAGATTAAAGGCGTGTGCCACCACACCCGGCTTCATTAAACTTTTTAAAAAGTGCCTTTAACCGTTGAACTATCTCTCTAGCCCCAGACTTTGGATTTTTATATTAGGAAGGCTGTTTTAGTCAGCTTTCCATCAATACAACAAAAATATCTGTGATAAATCAACTTATTTAGAAGAAAGGTTGATTTTGGTTCAGAGTTCAGTACTTCAGTCCATGGTCAATTGGCCCTGTTCTTTTGGGCCTGTGGCAAGACGATATATAACAGAGGAAGCATGTGCCAGAGGAAACAGCACACATGGCAGCCAGGAAGTCAGGAGAGAGAGAGGAAAGGAACACGGATACCAGTATCCTCTTCCAGAATACGACCTACCCCCAGTGTATGAACTTCATCCAAGAAGACCCACCTCTTAAAGGTTCCACCAGCCAAGGGTGCTGCCTCACACCTGTAATCCCAGCACTGGAGGCTCAGGGAGGAGGATCTCTGCAAATCTCAGACCAGCCTAGTCCACTCTACAAAACAAGTTCCAAGTCACCCTGAGCTACAGAAGGAGATTCTGTCTCAACAAACAAACAAACCCAGCACTCAGGAGACAGAGGTAGGAGGATAGCTGTGAGTTGGAAGCCACTCTGAAACTACAGACTGAATTCCAGGTCAGCCTGGGCAACAGTAAGACCCTATCTCAAAAAAGAAAAAAAAAAAAAAAAGTTCCACCTCCCAACAGGAAAATGAACTGTAGACTAAATCACACGGTCAATTAGAAGACATTTCTGATCCAAGATACAGCAGATGTCCAAGTAGTAAAATCTACAAAATAATGAAAAACTATGAAATCTTAAGCATTTCTATTTCCAAGCATTTTTGTTTTGTTTTGTTTTGAGATAGGGTACTACTATGTATCTCTGGCTGGCCTGGAACTTACTATGTAGACCAAGCTGGTCTTGAACTCAACCTCCCAAGTGATGGGCTAACCATATAGGAACTCACCAGTATGCCCAGCTTGTACTCAGTTTTGATAAAAAGATATACAGTAACTTATATTTCAATGGATACATTAACAGATAGATCACTACTATAAGTATTTGAGTAATCGATAATTAATCTGAATAAAGAATTAACCTGGGGGGGGTACATCCCTGATACTGAAAACTTAAAACAGGGGTAGTCATGAGCCCTAGGGGTATAACATCTGTTGATGTCTGGAAAAAGGTATATACTATGCTTATCAAACTGCCCAGTAAGCACTTCTCTTAATATTTATACCCTTATATTAATGCTACTCTCACTTTGGGTAGAGAATCTTCTCTTTTCAGATGGCAGTGACCTTGGGATGACTCAGAAGGTATCATAGTGCTGGAAAGAAGTGACTGGAGTACTGAGTAACATCTTGATCACACCTTCCAAGGCTCAGGGTCTAATGCGGAAGAGGTGGCGGAAAGAATGTAAGAGCCAAAGGAAGGGTAGGACTCCTTACAACGTCCTCCCTCCAGACATAAAATGGCATGGATATCCATGACCTCATAGTGCCTGACACTACCTACACAAGACCATCATAATAGAAGGAAAAGATCATGACATCAAAATAAAAGAGACTGATTGAGATGGGGAAGGGATATGATGGAGAATGGAGTTTCAAAGGGAAAGTGTGGGGAGGGAGGGTAGCACCATGGGATATTTTTTATAATCATGGAAAATGTTAATAAAAATTAAGAAAAAAAAAAGAATTAACCTAGGACTACAGAAATGGCTTAAGACTCAGGTTTGATTCCCCAGGACCCATATAAGCCAGATACACGAGGTGGTGCACGCATCTGGAGTTCGTCTGCAGTAGCTAAAGGCCCTGGTGCACCCATACTCTCTCTCTACCTTCTCTCAAATAAATAAATAAATAAATAACTTAAAAAAGAATTAACCTGGAAGGATTTCCACTTGTTTTTCTGTCTTTTTTGGTTTTTTGAGGTAGGGTCTCCCTCTAGCCCAGGCTGACCTGGAATTCACTCTGTAGTCTCAGACTGACTTTGAACTCACAGAGATCCTCCTGCCTTTGCCTCTCAAGTGCTGGGATTAAAGGAGTGTGCCACCACGCCTGGCGGGATTTACATTTGTGCTGGGTATAGTGGCACATGCCTGTAATTCCAGCACTCTGGAGGCAGAGGAAGGAAGACTTCAAGTTTGAGGCCAACCTGGACTACACAGTGAATTTGAACCCAGCATGGACTACCTCACAAGACTTTGTTTCAAAACCTAAATCACATAGGGCACGGTGGCATACTCCCTTACTCCCAGCACTCAGGAGGCGGAGGTAGGAGGATCACTGTGAGTTTGAGACCAGCCTGGTGCCACAGAGTGCATTTCACATCAGTCTGGACTAGAGTGAGACTCTACCTCGAAAATGACAACAAAAGGGGAAAAAAAACAACCAGAAGCTGGGGAGATTGCTCAGTGGGTATGAAGGCTTGTACACAAGCATGAAGGCCTCTTACTCAAGCATGAGTTTGATCCCAGCCTCATGTAAAGAGAGGGGCATGGCCATGCACTCATGTAACCAAAGTGCTGCAACGGGACAGAAACCTGAGAATTTCTGGGGCTCACTCACTGATTAATGAGGCTGACCAAAAGCAGCGCATAGTGTGTGCACGTATGCACACACACCACACAAACTGCACACAAGCACACAAAAAAGTCACATGTGCAGCTGCTATTTTGTTTTGCTGCTTGAAAAAGTTTTGTGTATTGCCTGGTTTTCTCAGATTTTTATTTTGCAGGTATAATCAATTCACAGTTTCTTTGTTTGTTTTGTTTTTCGAGGTAGGGTCTAGCTCTAGCCCAGGCTGACCTGAATTCATTATGTAGTCTCAGGCTGGCCTTGAACTCAACGGCGATCCTCCTACCTCTGTGTCCCGAGTGCTGGGATTAAAGGCATGCGCCACCACACCTGGCCTAAATCCACAGCTTCTATAAGAACAATTTCAAAGCCATGTCCAGACTTGGATACTAGCTGAGGGATATAATTTACATGTATTTTTAACTTTTCAATCTGAGGAAATAAGCAAAATATAGAAAAAATATTACTTATTGTAGTAAAGTTAACACCACTATTCCTTGTTTTCTGTTTTAAAAATTCCTTTTCCAGCCAGGCGCAGTGGTACAAACCTTTATTCCCAGCACTTGAAAGGCTGAAGTAAGAGGATTACCATGAGTTCAAGGCCAACCTCGAGAGTGAAGCACTACAATGGAAAAAAAAAAAAAAGTCCTCTTCCTCAACCAATAAAATTTAGCTTCCTTGGGGCTGGAAAGATAGCTTAGTGATTAAGGTGTTTGCCTGGGTAGCCAAAGGACCCAGGTTTGATCCCCCAGGACCCATGTAAGGCAGATGCACTAGGTGGCACAAGCATCTGGAGTTCGTTTGCAGTGGCTGGAGGCCCTGGTGTACCCATTCATTCTATCTGCGCCTCTCTCTCTCTCTCTCTCTCTCTCTCTCTCTCAAATAAATAAATAAAATATTTTAAAATTTATTAGCTTCCTAATCTAAAGGTTGAAATATATAAAGAAAAGAATGTGCCGGGTGTGGTGGCACACGCCTTTAATCCCAGCACTCGGGAGGCAGAGGTAGGAGGATCGCCATGAGTTCGAGGCCACCCTGAGACTCCATAGTGAATTCCAGGTCAGCCTGGGCTAGAGTGAGACCCTACCTTGAAAAACCAAAAAAAAAAAAAAAAAGAATGCTACTAAGTAACTTCAGCATATAATTATATAATTTGAAAGAAAAATGGTATCTTTCATCTTCCCATCTTCCTTCCTCCTTCCTTCTTTTTTTTTTTTAAATTAAATGCAGGGTTTTTATGAAGCCCAGACTGGCCTCAAACTCATTATATAGCTGAGGATGACTCTGAACTTCCTGCCTCTACCTCTTAAGTGCTGGAATATGTGCCACCATGCCCAGCTCTTCTTCCTTAGCTTTTGGATTCCACGTTTATGTCTGAGGAAGCCCCACCTTAGAACCCTCCTATAGGATTCTAGCTTGTAAGCAAAGAAAGAATGAGACTTGGAATATGACCACTTTAGAGCCTTGATGGCTTACTGGATATGAGCAAAGCTCAATAGACACTGACATCACCAGAGACAAGAAGACAGTATGCACCTTCAACAGGAGAAAGCACTCATGAAGAAACCCAAGCACACTTCTAAATATAAGCACCAATTTAGAGGAGATGTGAAACACAAACGTGTTTAAGGTAAACAAAAGATAAATAAAATAAGTAAGTAAATAAAATAAGCACCAGAGGTATAATCACTAAAATTCATACAGGGAGCCGGGCATGGTGGCACATGACTTTAATCCCAGCACTTGGGAGGCAGAGGTAGGAGGATTGCTGTAAATATGAGGCCAGCCTGAGACTACATACTGGACTACAGGTCAGCCTGGGCTAAAGTGAGAGTCTACCTAAAAAAAACAAACAAATAAACAAAAAAATCATACAGGGAAACTACAAGACAAATGACTTAGTTTACAAGATTTACAAAAACAATTACAGAACTAGATGAAAAGAATGAGACAAATCAATCAACTTCAATTTACTTGCATTCTGATTCAAACAACCGGAAAAATATATAATTATGGGGGGGGTTGTTATTTTGGGGGAGGGTTTTCGAGGTAGAATCTTACCCTAGTCCAGGTTGACCTGGAATTCACTCTGTAGTCCTAGGCTGGCCTCAGACTCACAGTGACCCTCCTACCTCTCTCCCTTCTGAGTGCTGGGGTTATAGGTGTATGCTACCACACCCAGCTGGGATCCTCAGTTTTTGAAAGTGTAAAGGAATCCTAAAACCAAAAGGTTTAAGAACAACTGCTCCAGAACACATCCAGCTTTGTGTATGTCTATTACTCTATCATTTCACATTACCATTATATTTTACATTGTGTAGCCTCAATTCACTCATTTTCACCCTACAAAGAAAGACCAAACTAGTTGGCTTGATGTACTTGAAGCATCTTTGTGGTGGGATTAGGGAGTACCATTAGGTGCAGCAGCAGTGAGTGGGTCCTGGTGTAGACTCTGGACTCTTAGCAACTTGAAGAGCTTGCAACACATGAATTCTACAAGGTCAGGAAGAACAGCTCCCTTGGGAGGGAGGTTGGCACTAAATCCAAGGACCTAGGTTCTTTCTTTGGTGATCTTTTCTCCTTTTCATTAAAGCTTGCCAAAACTGGATCTTGAGAGTCCCAAATCCCCACATCCTGACACAACAGGAAGACTCTGGCAAAATAATCCCTTCTGATCTGGGCAGAAAAAGCTGGTCATCTCAGGACACAGGGCTGTTCATTTCCTCGCCTGGTAGAGTCTCCATTAGGAATCTATACTCTGATCTCTGTGCAGTTCTTCTAACCAAACCTATAGTTTAATTCAGTTCAACAATCTTGGATCCTCAACTAGGAGGGAAAGAAAATAATATAGTCCTAACCACAGGTCATGTTAGCTTCTTCAAAAAGTGTATTTATTTATTTAAGGCAGGGAATGGAAAGAGTATGGACATACCAGGGCCTCTTGCCACTCTAGAAGCATGTGCCACTTTGTGCATCTGCCTTTACATGAGTACTGAGGAGTTGAATCTGGGCCAGCAGGATTTGCAAACAAGTACCTTTAACAGTAGAGCCATCTCTCCAATCCCTAATGTTAGCTTTGAGTACATGCATGCAAACATCAGGAAAGACACACACATACACACACACACACACACGTATAAATCAAGGAAATCAAAATGGGAAAGAAAGGAGTGTAGGCCTAAAGAGCCCATGCTGGCTATATGCACCTATGAGTGAACACACACACACACACACACACACCTCACCAGCTCCCCCATCCTCATTAGGCCCTGAGCAGCACTGTACCCTTCTGTAGCATATCCCCTAATTTTATACTATAAGACTATGTTAACTGAATTTCATCTCTATAAAATATTGGCAGAAATTTAAATTTTGCCTATCTTCTGAGAAATATAATTCTATAAACGAAATAGAAATGAAACTGGGCTATTCCAGTTTACAAAGAATATAGCTCCAGAAACTTAAGATTTGGATTTTCTACTTTGGGAGGAAAAAAAATCCTTTCCTTATTTTATTTTAATTTTTTCACTCCTTTTCAATTAGTCAACAACTTTTTCCATCCCATTGCTAGGCTGATTTTTTTTTATTCCCCACTCTTGTTAGATGAACCTACTTCCTATCTGAGAAGACTAACAAACTCCCTCATCTGAAAGCACACAATCACACTACTCAAAATAACCCCATCTCTCTTTCCTTTATTATTCTACAAACACAATTCACAGCCTCATCACTTCCCTTAAGTTATTCAGCTAGAACACAGTCTTTCAGCATTAGGAAATCTTAGGTGTCAATTATTTATAATAAAACAGTACTTAAATTATTCATTAACTAAAGGACAATGCTTTCTTTTTAAGAAAAAAATTATTCTATTATACAAGTGCTTAAAGATATTAAATTTTTTAAAAAAATATATTGATCTGACTTTGTTTTTAAAGTCTCAAGATGTAAAAAGTTTCCTTATTCTCTGCCTGGGAGGTTTCTTCCCTGAGGTCGCAAGATCAAATAAAACTTGATAGATGGACACTTTTAAAGTGAAAAAACAAACAAAATAATACCACCTGATGCTATCTGGAAGCCAATAGGAAACAAGATAGTGGTGCTGAGTTCAAACCCCAGGGCCTGCACTGCAAGAAAATACCTCTAGTCGTACAACCATACAACATATTAAATCTCTCTGATTTGCAGATAAAAACTGTAACAAAAGGGATTATCTAAACACATCTGAAATGTAAAACAATTTCTCAAAATGACTGAGGAAGATGAAATTTAACTTAAATTTGGGGGGGAAAAACCCATCAGTCCTTACCTTTAACAAATAAGCCCATTGGTTTACAAGTTTATCATGAAACATTTGAAGGGCATAAAATAGCAGAGCTGGGCATGGTGGCGCACGCCTTTAATCTCAGCACTCAGGAAGCAGAGGTAGGAGGATCGCCATGGGTTCGAGGCCACCCTGAGACTACAGGGTGAATTCCAGGTCAGCCTGGGCTAGAGTGAGACCCTACCTCGGGAGGGGGGGCTGCAGTCAGCCAGGTGTGGTGGCTCATGCCTGTAACTCAGCACTCAGGAGGCAAAGACAGGAGGATTGCTACTATTTTGAGGACAGCCTGGGCTACAGTGACAGAGTGAGTTCAAGCCCACCTGGACTATAGAATGAAAGCCTACCTCAAAAACAAAGAAGAAAAGGCCAATGTGGAGTAACAAACACAGGATTTACAGAAAGACGGATAAAATATATGAAACAATGGCTTATGATTTGCAAGCAGAGACTGAGAGAATAGGCCACCAGGGCCTCTTGCCACTACAAACAAACATGAGATGCATACGCCACTTTGTGTGTCTGGCTTTACGTGGGTACTGGGGAAATGAACCCAAGCTGTCAGGCTGCACACAAGTGCCATTAACCACTGAGCCATCTCTCCAGCCCCTTAAACAATGTTTTTAAAGACACTTCCAATCAAGCAATGCATAGCAGTGAGTCACAAGAGGACACAAGTGAATTGAGTCCTGAGAGTCCCTCCTCTGCCTGCCTTGAAAACAAGAGCCCCAAGGCCTATCATAGTTGAGAAGAGAGGGTTGAGAGTCTGGGAAGACCAGGGAAAAGAATTGACAGGACAGAGGGTGGAGAAGAAGGGGCTGCACACAGGGGTGCCAGGAACTCTGCAGTGACCATCCCACAGTACTCAGCATGGTTCTACAAACAATTAGAGGGAACGTGAAATGGCACTCAACTAGAGTAGGAACAATGCTCTTCTCACTAGCCAGAGATGAAAACTCAATTTATGTGGCCCTGGGTAGACTAATTCGAAGGGTCTGAGGAACAACTACTCTAGATAGAGAACTGCTTTGACACAAGTAACCAATCTTAAGGAAATGATCAAACTGTATTCTGTGACACAGAACAATTTTATCTTATCCAGCAAAGTAAAATTTGTTTGAAACCTAAGCAAATTTACCAGACATGTTAAAAAGCAGAGAAATAATGGCCATGGAATAGGACAATTGAGTTGGGTGTGGTGGTTCATGCCTTTAATTGCAGTGCTCAGGAGGCAGAGATAGGAGAACTGCAGGAGAATTGTTGTGAGTTCAAGGCCACCCTGGGACTATATAGTGAATTCCAGGTCAGCCTGGGCTTGAGTAGACCCTACCACAAAAAAAAAAAAAAAAATCAGCTGACACATAAAGAAAAAACATGTTCCATATTTTAAAACCAAGTAGAGGGCTGGAGAGATGGCGTAGCGGTTAAGGCGCTTGTGAGGCGCTGTGAAGCCTAAGGACCCAGGTTCTATTCCCCAGTACCCATGTAAGCCAGATGCATGTGGTGGTGCATGCATCTGGAGTTCATTTGCAGTGGCTAAAGGCCCTAGCATTCTCAATCTCTCTCTCTCTAATAAATAAAAATAAAATATTTTAAAACCAACTAGAGACATGGAAGGTTTTTTTTTCAAATTTCTAAGGATTAAAAACTAGAATGTCGGGGCTGGAGAGATGGCTTAGCAGTTAAGGCATTTGCCTGCAAAGCCAAAGGATCCCAGTTCAACTCTGCAGGACTCACGTAAGCCAGATGCACAAGGGGGCACATGTATCTGGAGTTCGTTTGCAGTGGCTAGAGGCCCTGGTGTGCCCATTCTCTCTCTCTGCCTCTTTCTCTCTCTCAAATAAATAAAACATTTTAAAAATTAAAAAACCAAACTAGAATGTCTATGATGAAAGTACATTAGAGGGCCAAGGAGATGGCTCAGAGGTTTATGCACATGCTTGCAAAGTCTGACAGCCCAGGTTTGATTTCCCAGTACTAATGTAAAGCCAGATGCACAAAGTAGCACTGGTATCTAGAGTCATTTGCAGTGGCAAGAGGCTCTGCCATGCCCATTCTCCCTCTTTCTCTCAAATAAATAAATAAATAAAAATATTAGAAAGAGGAAGAAAGAAAGAAGAGAAAGAAAGAAAGAAAGAAAAGAAAAAAAAAAAGAAACTACAGGGCTGGAGAGATGGCTTAGCAGCTGAGGTGCTTTCCTGCAAAGCCAAAGGACCCAGGTTCGATTCCCCAGTACCCATGTGAAGCCACATGCACAAGGTGGAACATGTGTCTGGAGTTCATATGTAGTGGCTAGAGGCCCTGGTGTGCCCATTTTCTCTCTATATCTGCCTCTTCCTCTCTCTCTCTCAAATAAATAAATAAATATTAAAAAAAGAAAGAAAAAAGAAACTACAGGGCTGGCAAGATGGCTTAGCAGTTAAGGCATGTGCCTGTGAAGCCAAAAGTCCTAGGTTCGATTCCCCAGTACCCACATAAGCCAGATGCACATGGTGGCACATGCATCTGGAGTTCGTTTGCAGTGGCTAGAGGCCCTGTCATGCCCATTCTCTCTATGTATCTGCCTTTCTCTCTCTCAAATAAATAAAGTATGTATAAAAGAAACTACATTAGAGACAGACATGGTGACACATAGCCATAATCCTAGCACTTGGGAGGCTGATGCAGGATAATTAATATGTCATAAGCATGGGCTATTACACAGCAAGACTGTCTCCATAAAAACGATTTAAGTAAAAGATTTCAGCTTCTCGGCCGGGTGTGGTGGCACAAGCCTTTAATCCCAGCACTGGGGAGGCAGAAGTAGGATTGTCGAGTTCGGGCCCACCCTGAGACTAATAGTTAATTCCAAGTCAGCCTGGACCACAGTGAGACCCTACCTCAAAAAAAAAAAAAAAAAAAAAAAAAAAAAGCCAGGCGTGGTGGCGCACGCCTTTAATCCCAGCACTCGGGAGGCAGAGGTAGGAGGATCACCGTGAGTTCTAGGCCACCCTGAGACTCCATAGTGAATTCCAGGTCAGCCTGGGCTAGAGTGAGACCCTACCTCGAAAAACCAAAAAAAAAAAAAAAAAAAAAAAAAAGAATTTTCCCTAACCTCTCTATTAGGTCAGCATCATCCTAAAACCAAATCCTTAGAAAAACTTAACAAGAAAATTATACTAATTACTCTCATGAACAATCGAGAATATAGTGGTTAAGTGCTTGCCTGTGAAACCTAAGGAACCAGGTCCGAACCTCCATTCCCCAGAACCAACGTGAACAAGATGCACAAGGGGGCGCACACGTCTGAAGTTCTTTTGCAGTGGCTGGAGGCCCTGGTGCACCCATTCTCTATCTATCTGCCTCTTTCTCTCTTTGTGTGTCTGTCACCCTCAAATAAATAAATATAAATATAAATAAATTTTTAAAAAAGAATATGATATACATGAGGGGCTGGGAAGATGGCTCAGTGGTTAAAGATACTTGCTTGCAAAGCCTAATGGCCAGGGGTTCAATTCCCCAGTACCCATGTAAATCCAGATGCACAAAGTTATGCATGCATCTGGAGTTTGTTTGCAGCGACAAGAGATCCTGGTGCACCCATTCTCTGTCTACTCAAAAATAAATAAAAATGATTAAAAAAAAAAAAAGAACATACAAGGCTGTGTATGTGGTACATGCCTTTAATCCCAGCACTTGGGAAGCAGAGGTAGGAGGATCACTATGAGTTTGAGGCCACCCTGAGACTACATAGTGAGTTCCAGGTCAGCCTGGACTAAAATGAAACCCTACCTAAAAGAAAAAGAAAAGAAAAAAGAACATACAGGGCTGGAGAGATTGTTCAGTGGTTAAGGCACTTGCCTGAAAAACCTAATAACTGCTGGTGTGGTGGCGCACGCCTTTAATCCCAGCACTCAGGAGGCAGAGGTAGGAGGATCACTGTGAGTTCGAGGCCACCCTGAGACTACAGAGTGAATTACAGGTCAGCCTGGGCTAGAGTGAGACCCTACCTCAAAAAAAAAAAAAAACTGCAAAAACCTAATAACCAAGCCAGATGCACAGAAGGGGCACAAGCATTTGGAGTTTGTTTGCAGTGGCTGGAAGCCCTGGGATGTCCATTCTCTCTGTGTCTTCTTGCAAATAAATAAATAAAAATACAAGGAAGCTTTCTCAACTTGGTAAAATAAATCAAGAACAAGAACAACATAACCAACAGCTAAGCCCTATTTAATGGTTAAGACTGAAGGTTTTCCCTTACAGCAGGAAAAAGGTTTATCTATTCTTATAACTTATATTCAACATTGAATAGGAGGCTCAAAAAAAAAAAAAAAAAAAACAGGAGAGGAAGATTTTGCTATATTGCCAAGGCTTGCTTGGAACTCCTCAGCTCAAGCACACCTACTGTCTCAGCCTCCAAGTAGCTGGGACTGTGGATATGTGCCACAGCCTTCAGCTAATCTACATATTCTGAATTCCATCTACATTCTATCTATTTATTTTGAGTCTATACTATTGGATAGATATATATTGGTTAGGAATTATAGCTTCTTGCTTGATCTTTTTATAATTTTTTCCCTTTTTCTCTTTTTTTTTGTTTGTTTTCTTTCATTTTTATTCTTCAACTTTTTTTGTTTCTTGTTGTTTTCAAGGTAGGGTGGCCTCAAACTCACAGTGATCCTCCAAGTGCTGAGATAAAACGATTGTGCCACTATGCCTGGCTCCTTTTATAATTTTTCTATTTTTAATTTTAAGAATTTTATCTTCAAATTAATTTTCTCTATTTATTATTCTGCTTTGCCAACTTTCCTTTGGGACAGGATTTCCCTTATCTTTACTTCTAATTTCTCTAATTACTTCTGTTATAGATTTGTCTCCCTTCGCAAAGCTGGGTTATTTTCTATTTAGTTTAACAACATCCCAATTACTTACCACTATAAAAAAACCACCCTAATACAATGTTATATTAATAATCATTTTACTATTCTTTTTTTTGTTTGTTTGTTTTGGTTTTTCAAGGTAGGGTTTCACTCTAGCCCAGGCTGACCTGGAATTCACTATGGAGTCTCCGGGTGGCCTCGAACTCACGGCGATCCTCCTACCTCTGCCCTGCTGGGATTAAAGGCGTGTGCCACCATGCCGGGCTCTTTCATTATACTATTCTTATGCATCTGTAGGTAGCAATTCTGACAGGACACAGCAGAGACATCTTGTATCTGATCCACAAAGTGTGAACCCTCAGCTGGGACGTGAATGGATGAAGATGACTGCAGGGATCAGCCTGGGGCCTTTGTACTTCTCCAGATGGTGTCTGCTAGGGCCAGACTGCCCAAGGTGCCTATTCACTCACTCATACAGCTGGCCGTGATATTGGCTGTAGCTCACTGGAGCTATCAGCAAGTGTCTACGTGTCTGCTCCCTCTCACTTGGGTTTCTCACAACATAGTAGCTGCGTTCTCAGAGTGACTCGTTCCAACAGTCATAGGCAAAAAACATGTAAGGCTTCTTATGACCCAGCCTGAGAAGACTCAGGAAATCACAGTTCAGTAGTGAGGCAGGTAACTAAAGACCAGATCCAAGATAAGGAGAAAATCACACTCTACCTCTAAATGGTGAGAAAGGAAGAAACCTGATGGCAGCCACTTTGGAGTCAAGCTACCAGACCACCCTCTGGCCCCAATAAGTCCCTCCCACATGCAAAATACACTCACCCTCTCCTAAGACCTTCAAAACTCTCAGCTCATTATGGCATCAGCTTGATGTTCAGAATCTCGATATCTAAATCAGGTCCAGGTGTGGTTGAGGCTCCTCAGATGCAGTTCCTCCGACACAGCTACTGGAGTATAGTTCCTCTTGATCTGAATTAAAGAGACAAATTATCTGCTCCCACACACTCGACATACAAACACGCAATGCTGAGACTAACTCAGGATAACTGTCATAGGCACTCTCATTCAAAATGTGAGGAAAAGTGGGAAGGAACAGGAAATACACGGCAGTTACTAGCTCATTCAATCCTGAAATTCAGTCAGACATTATGTCACCAGCTCCTCCACTACAGCCAAGTCCTATTCTCCAAGCACAATTCTGCACACTTCCTAGCTCCAGCCTTTTGGTTACCTTATTATGACTTAACAGATGGTTAGTATACAATTTCTTAAAAGCATGTGGATTTCCAAAGAATCTTACGTAGAGAGAGCTCTGACACATAAAACCAATGCCCATTTTCTCTACCTCAAGTCCTGTGTAAGGCAACTACAAGAAAATACCCTCTTAAATGCCTAGAAGCCCTCTTGTCGAAAAATGGATCCAAGTGGTAATTCCCTGAAGCTCTTTAGACATTCATTTACCTAGCTGAAAGGTTCTCGATGGGGCACTGCCTTAAACTTTTCTGAAGTGTATGTAAAGGAGTTTATACTTATGCGCTTAGAGTATCTTGGATCTTATCATTGCTCTGAAGTCATATATTTAAAAGTAACTGGCCATCTGAAGAAAATGGGAATAAGAAAAAGTTTTCTTTTCTAACACAATCAATCTTGTATTACAATATTTTTCATGTCAGCTATGGTGGCTCATGCTTGCAATCCTAACACTTGAGAGGCTAAGGTAGGAGGATTGCCATGAGTTTGAGGCCAGTCTGGGCTAATAGTGAGTTCCAGATCAGTGTAGGCTACAGAGTGAGACCCTATCTAAAAAAACAAACAGCTGAGAATGGTGACACATGCTCATAGTCTCAGTACTTCCACAGGTAGAAGGAGGAGGATCAAAAAAAAAAGTTCAAGGCCAGCCTAGGCTACATGAGACCCTGTCTCAAAAAGAAGAGAAGCCAGGCAGGGCAGGGCGGTGCACGCCTTTAATCCCAGCACTCAGGAGGCAGAGGTAGGAAATCGCCATGAGTTCAAGGCCAGCCAGAGACTACATAGTGAATTCCAGGTCAGCCTGAACTACAGTAAGACCCTACCTCCAAAAGCAAACAAACAAAAGAGAAAGAGAGAGAGAGAAGAGAAAGAATGAAAAAGAAAGGAAGACCCAGGCATGGTGGTGCATGCCTTTAATCCCAGCACTCGGGAGGCAGAGGTAGGAGGATCTCCAAGAGTTTGAAGCCACCCTGAGACTACATAGTGAATTCCAGGTCAGCCTGAACTACAGTGAAACTCTACCTCAGAAAAAAAAAAAAAAAAGGAGGGAGGGGGAGAGAAAGAGAGAAAAGAAAGAAAAAAAAAGCAAACTAGCCACCTAGCCAGGCATGGGACACAGCCTTTATTTCCAGCATTTAGGAGGCTTAGGTAGGAGTTCAAGGCTGGCCTGGGGCTACAGAGTGAGTTCCAAGTCAGCCTGGGCCAGAATGAGACCATGCCTCAAAAAAAAAAAAAAAAAAAAAAATCCTTTTAATAGTTTATTTTTTTACTCATTTATTTCTGTATCTTACATAAGAAGTTAGCAGAAGTTGGGAAGCACTTCTCAACATTTTGCCAAGAAATTTCCTTGGACCAAATGTATTACATTTTCTATCTTCCATGTTACCACTTGTGCCAGTGCCAGTCAAGCATGCATTACCATAAAGGTCCCCTCTTTTCCCTGGCCTCCAGCGGCAGCTTTCTTACTGTGCTCCAAGCCTTCACGAATAGTCTTAAGGTCCCTTTATTTTCAACTTGCCACCAAATATAAGTGCCAATTTGGATTTTAGATCACAGTAGCACTCATTTACAGATCCCCAGTTCTGTTTTAGTTATCTATGACTATAAACTACCCCAAAGCTTAGTAGCACAGAACTGTTTGTTTTTTGTTGTTGTTGTTGTTTTTTATGCTCACAATTCTAAGGATCAGAAATTCGGAGAGGATACAGCAAAGACACCCTGTATTTACTCCATGCCCACTTGGGGCCTCAGGTAAGTTGGAAGTTGAAGATGGCTAGTCTGAGCCATATGTCTGGGTCTAGGCTTTTCTCCACATGATCTCTCTATTCAACTGGTACATCCACAGTGATTCCTCTACTCACTTACACGGCCAACACTTGATGCTGGATGTTGGCTATGAGTTAGGCTGAGCCTCTCCATCTGGCCTGACTCTTCATGACATGGCAGCTAAGTTCCCAGGTTATGATCCATGGAGGAACATTTTCAAAAGACAATGTTTAAAGTATGCCTAAATGAAAGCTGCAAAACTTTCCATGATTTAGCCTTGAAAGTCCCTGCATGTCAATTTTGCCACATTTTATTGATCAAGTGATGAAAGCTGGCCTAGATTCAAGATGAACAGAAGAATAAACTCCACTTGTAAGTGGGGGGGATGATGTGCATTATAGAGGAGATAAGCTAATGTCAGGCATGCTAGAAACATGCTGTAACTAATTTATTAATGTGATTACCAACACATTTGGATATAGTTCTCCCATCTTTTATTGTATTTCCTACAGATCCTATCTTTTCCACATTTATATCTTCTTTTCCTTTTTATCTGAACAAGTTTACAAATCACAAGCTCCACTAATCATCATAAAGTGATACAATCATGTAATTATCTTCCAGTGTCCATTTAAAAAATATACAAAGCCAGGTGTGGTGGCGCACGCCTTTGATCCCAGCACTTGGGAGGCAGAGGTAGGAGGATCGCCATGAGTTCGAGGCCACCCTGAGACTACATAGTGAATTCCAGGTCAGCCTGGGCCAGAGTGAGACCCTACCTTGAAAAACAAAACAAAACGAAACAGACAAACAAAATATATATATACACATACACAATACTACAGATTGTTTAGCTGATATAATCCAAGGATTTGGTTGATGAAGGAAGGAAGATCAGGAATGTATGGCCAGCCTTGGCTATTTAAGGAGTTTGAGGACAGTCTGGGTTACATGAGATCTTGTCTCAAAAACCCAAAATAGGGCTGGAGGAATGGCTTAGCAGTTAAAGCACTTGCCTGTGAAGACTAAGGACCCAGGTTCAATTCTCCAGGTCCCATGTAAGCCAGGTATGCATGGTGGCACATGCATCTGGAGTTCGTTTGCAGTGGCTAGAGGCCCTGGCATGCCCATTCTCTCTCTCTCTCTCTCTCTCTGTGTGTGTGTGTGTGTATGTGTGTGTCTAATAAATAAATAAATAAATAAAAATTCTTTAAAAAAATAAAAAATAATAATAATAGTAATTCAATGTTGCAAACATTGTAGAAGGCTCCTTTATACCCCTCCTAATAATTGACCTTTCCCTTTCCCTCAGAAATCACTATTAGTTACTACGCTGTCAATCTGCCAGGCTAGATGTGTCCACTGGCACAATAGTGGCAAAGCCATTTGGGGTAACCAACAGCTTTCAGATTGTATTTGAGAACCTACTTTATAGGAGGAAATTCATGCCTGATACTGAAAAACTGGTTAAAATCCCTATTAGGAAGCTACTACTGTTGTTTTGCTAAGTGGACATGCTGTGCCCATCAAACTGCCTTCTAAATATGTTCATGTCCATAGATTAGTGTTGTCTCGACTTTGGTCAGAGATGCTTCGTTCCATAATGGGTTGCAGGGACTGCAGAGATTCACAACGAGTCAAAGTGCTAAGAGTAAATGACTGTTGAGTGCTCAATCCTAAATGAGACATCTCTGTTACCCCTCCAAGCTCAGAGAACGTCATAGAAGAAGGGGCACCATGAATAGAAGCCACAGGAGGGTGAAGAGAACTGTAAAATACTGTCTTCCAGGCATGACATGGCCAATGTATCATGAAGTCAGAGCAGCTGGGGTAACCAGAACAAGACCAACTTCCTTGTCGTTACATCATGGATGGAAGAAGGGCTCACAAGGCTCCAATCCTCCCTGAGGATTTAAAGGCAGTTAATGTTGGCTGGGAGAGAGGGAGACTATTTCTTCAGTGGTACAGTCATTGGTAAGGTGCCCATGTTCAGGAAAATGACTACTTATCATTGCTCATATATAAGCAACCCTAATTAAATTCACTGGGTCACCAGTCTAAAAACAAAATCAAACAGGAGCTAGGTGACTAGCTAGGAAGAAAAAGGGGTTCAGAGAGAGTGGAAAGAGTCAACAGAAGTTAATAGAGGGTGAATATGATAAAAATGCATTATATATGTATGAAATTGTCAAAATAAGATTACTATCATGCAATAGTGGCATGTCTGTCATGGGGAAAACTAACCACTCTTTAGCTGGACTGGAGTCCGTCTCCATGGTTGAGAATACTTGCCTGGTATAGAAAACCTATGGCAGGGGGAGGTCATGAGCCCTAGGGGAGTAACGCCTGCTGTTGTCTGGCTAAATGCACATATTATGTTCACCAACCCACCCTATAAGCACTTTTCTTATTTTTTTTTTTCTTTTTTGTTTTGGTCTTTCGAGATAGGGCTCTAGCCCACATTCACATGTAGTCTCAGGGGTAGCTTCAAACTCACGGCAATATAGGCACACTTTTCTTAGTGTTCATACCCATATATTAATGCTACTCTTATTTTTGGTTAGAGCTTCTCTTCTCAGATGGTGGTGACTACTGGGAAGACTCAAAAGGTACCACAGTGCTGAGAAGAAGTGACAGTGGAGTGTTTAGCACTGAGACATCTCTATCACACCTTCCAAGGCTCAGGTTCCATTTCAGAAGAGGTGGCAGAAAGAACGTAAGAGCCAAAGGAAAGGTAGGACTGCTTACAATGAAATCTTCCAGATACAAGATGGCTTGCCTAGGAATCCATGACCTCTCAGTGCCTGGCATTACCTACACAAGATCCTCATCATAGCAGAAAAAGATGATAACATGAAAATTAAAGAGCCAACCTGAGACTACATAGTGAATTCCAGGTCAGCTTGCACTACAATGAAACCCTACCTCAAAAAGCAAAAAAAAATAAAAAGAGAGAGAGAGAGACTTTAATTTTTAATGGAGGATAGATCTGTGAGGGGAAAAGTAGGAGAGGAAGGGAATTATTATGGTTTATTGTCTATAATTACGGAAGGTGTCAATTAAAAAGTTAAAAAGTGGGCTGGAGAGATGAGTTAGTGGTTAAGGCACTGTCTGCAAAGCCTAACGACCCAGGTTTGATTCCTCAGGACCCACATAAGCCAGATGCACAAGGTGGCACATGCATCTGGAGTTCGTTTGCAGTGGCTGGAGTCCTGGCCCATTCTCTCTACCTGCTTCTCTTTTCTTTCCCCAATAAATAGATTAAAATGTTTTTAAAATTAAAAAGTAAATTAATAAGATTATTACCATGACTTCTTTTTCTAAGATTTTTAAAAATTTTTTTGTTTATTTTTATTTCTTTATTTGAGAGGGACAGACAGAGAGAGAAAGAGGCACAGAGAGAGAGAATGGACACGCCAAGGCCTCCAGCCACTGCAAATGAACTCCAGATGCATGCGGCACCTTGTGCACCTGGCTTACATGGGTCCTGGGGAATTGAGCCTTGAACCGGGTTCCTTAGGCTTCACAAGCAAGCGCTTAACTGCTAAGCCATCTCTCCAGCCCTAAGTTTCTTTTTAATTAATTAATTTAGTTATTTGATAGAGAGGGTAAAAGGTAGACAGAAAGAGAGAGAGAATGGGTGCACCAGGGCCTCTAGCCACTGCAAACTCCAGATGCACATACCACCTTCTACATCTGGCTTATGTGGGTCATGGGGCTTCAAACCTGGGTTCTTTGGCTTTGCAAGCAAGCACCTTACCTGCTAAGCCAGCTCTCCAGCCCTACTAACCATGACTTCTAACATGATATGTTAGGATCTTTAACTTAATGTAAATAAAGTTATATCATATTAGTTTGTGTCTGCTTTTCTTCAGCATTATCTATACTTTTTGTTTGTTGGTTTTGAGGTAGGGTCTCCAGGCTGACCAGTAATCCACTCTGTAGCTCCAGGGTGGCCTGGAACTCACAGTGATCCTCCTCCTACCTCTGCCTCCCAAGTGCTGGGATCAAATGGATGCGCCACCATGCCCAGTTCATATTATCTATATTTAAACTTTTTAAAAATATTTTTTAATATTTATTTATTTGAGAGAGAGAGAGAGAGAGAGGCAGATAGAGAGAAAGAGAGAATGGGCAGTCCAGGGCCTCTAGCCACTGCAAACAACTCCAGACACATGCACCCTCTTGTGCATCTGGCTTATGTGGGTCCTGGAGCATCAAACTGGGGTCCTTAGGCTTCACAGGCAAACACCTTAACCACTAGGCCATTTCCCCAGCCTTTAAAAAATATTTTTAAGAAAAAAAAAAAAAAGAAGGGCTGGAGAGATGGTGTAGTAGACAGCTTCAGGCTGCTGAGATGAACTTCCAAACCAGGCACAGTTATGGAAGAAGGGATATTTATTGAGGCTTACAGATCCAGGGGAAGTTTCATAATAGCAGAAGAAGTTGGTCCCTTCTTAAAGGACCAAGCAGAGAAAGAGAGGAGTCCCAAGCCAAAACAAAAACAAAAACAAAAACCAAAAGCCACACCACACAGCACACTTCAGGAACTCCAGGCGGAACTCAGGCACTTTGCACATCTTTAGACTGGAATTCCAAATCCACCACCACACCTTAGGGCTGAACCCCAGGACACAGCCTCCAGCCAGGTAGCTGGAAATCTAAGAAGCCTTAATTAAACTCCAGAATCTACTGGGGACATCTATTCAAACTACCACAGATGGCTTAGCAGGCTAAGGCACACTTGCCTATGAAGCCTAGGGACCTATGTTCGACTCTCCAGGTCTCATGTTAGCCAGATGCACAAGGTAATGCAAGCCACACAAGGTCACACATATGCGCAAGGTAGCACACATACCTGGAGTTTGATTACAGTGGCTAGAGGCCCTGGTGGGCCAATTCTCTCCTCCCCCCTCCATTTCTCTTGGAGAGAGAGAGAGAGAGAGAGATACAGAAAAGAGATACAAACAAAGAGAATGGGTACACCAGGGCCTCTAGCTGCTGACAGGGCCTCTAGCTGCTGCAAACGAACTCCTGATGCATGCATCTCTTTGTGCATCTATCTGGTTTTATGTGAGTACTGGGGAATCAAACCCAAGTCATTAGGCTTTAGAGGCAAGTACCTTAACCTCTGAGCCATCTGTCCAGCACCATGACAGCTAGCTAACAAAGAGGTTTCCAGTTCAGTTCCACCTTGATTTCTCAGTGTCCTACAACTGACTTCAGCATTATCTTTACTCAACTATGAGTTAACATTGCAAAGGAGCAATTTTTTTTTACTTCAATTGCATATCAGCATTCCACTGAACCAATATAACAAAATTTATCCATTCTATCAACATTGGCCACTAAATTTTGAATTTCAATGACCATGCTTTTTGTACTTTTGTGACCTAAATTGGGATATGCCTATAGAGTTTAGTACTTAGTTCAGTCTCATGCCAGCAGGGCTGTCTCTAATTCAAGATTACGTGTTAAGTGGTGGTGCAATGTCTTTAATCCCAGCACTCAGAAGGCAGACGTAGGAGGATCACCATAAGTTCAAGGCCGCCCTGAGACTACATAGTGAATTCCAGGTCAGCCTGGGCTAAAGTGAAACCCTACCTTGAAAAAAATAAATAAATAAGTAAAAATAAAAAAGATTACATGTTAATTTCATAGCTCAGGGTCTCTTGGACCAAAAGAAAAAAAAGAGGATTTTCTATACCAATCTTTTTTTTTAAAAAAAAAATTATTTATTTGAGAGAAGGAGGCAGATAGAGAACAAAAGAGAGAGAGGGAGAATGAGCATGCCAGTACCTTTAGCAATCAAACTCCAGACACACGTGCCACCTTATGCATCTGGCTTACATGGGTTCTAGGGAATTGAACCTGGATCCTTTGGCTCTACAGACAAGCGCCTTAACCACTAAGGCATCTCTCCAGCCCTATAGCAATCTTATAACAAGGACAGCCTCAGGTAATAAAGGAGAAAAATTTCCTTGACATCTTTGCCAGCTGAACATATGTTACTTAGATCTTCTTACTGATGCAATAACTTTTTGAGGAACCTAGCTTTGTGCAGGAGGGTAGGAAAGTTCTACTCCCATGTGACTGTTGAAACAAATGTCTCCTGACAAGCTAGAATTTTAGCTCATGGGTTTGGTTTTTAGTTCCCTTTCTTCTTTTTCTTCCAGTGCTGCATGAACTCAGGACCTCACACATGCTAAGTAAATATCTACCACTGAGCTATGTCCCCAGCTCTCCCTCCTTCTTCCTTTACTATCTGAGCATTTTCCTTGCTTTTGTAAAAGTTCAGCTATGAGATTTAAAATATTTGTTTATTTGTTTATTTTGGACTTTTGAGGTAGGGTCTTGCTCTATCTAGCTCAGGCTGACCTAGAATTCACTATGTAGTCTCAGTGTGGCCTCAAACTCAGAGTGATCCTCCTACCTCTGCCTCCCGAGTGCTGGGATTGAAGGCATGTACCACCACACCCATCTTAAAATATTACGCGTGCACCTGACATCTGCCTAGGAATCTTACCTATCTACCCTTTCATCAATGTAAAGTGTTACAAGGGGAAACACAGGGAGAGAGAAACTCAGACAATGAAGTGAACTTTTTTGGCCTTTTATCATGGGCAGAATACAGTGAGCACCTATAGATCTAACTTTTTAAAAAATATTTTACTTATTTATTTGAGAGAGAGAGACAGACAGACAGATAGAGAATGGGTATGCCAGGGCCTCTAGCCACTGCAAATGAACTGCAGCCACATGTGCCACCTGGGGCATCTGGCTTTACGGGGATACTGGGAAATCAAACCCGGGTCCTTAACCACTGAGCAATCTCTCCAGCCCCAGATCTAGTAATTTTTTTTTCCACTAAGATACTAAAGGGAAAATTGCATATGACTTGACCAACTTATCTGAACAGCTTTATTTTCCAGTGACTAATGAAAGCGGTATACATGCCATAGCACTTCTAAATACAGCTGATACTTGTAATAGGAAGGCAGAATCAGTTCATAGTTTCAATGACCAAAGTCAAAGATCTGAAAGGCAAAGTAGTACAATATACCTGTCTCCTACTGAATGGTTTGATTTTATCTTCAGTGAAACTGATGGTCTTTTTTTTTTTTTTCTACCAAGTAAATGTAATATAAATAAATCTGCAGGAATAGAGAAGACTCAAGTACAAAATAACAACAGCTTTCCATCAGCATATGTAGATAATACTAAGCTAAAAGTATTTAGGAAGGGAAAAACTGGAACTAAGGGCTGGGGAGATGGCTTAGCGGTTAAGGCACTTGTCTGCAAAGCCAAAGGACACAGGTTCGATTCCCCAGGACCCCCGTAAGCCAGATGCACAAGGTGGTGCATGCGTCTGGAGTTCATTTGCAGTGGCTGGAGGCCCTGGCATGCCTATTCTCTCTTTCTCTCTCTATCTGCCTCTTTCTCTCTCTCTCTCTCTGAAGTAAATAAAATATAAAATATAAAAAAAATGTAGAGCCTAAAATCCTTAGTATGATCTATTAAAAACCGTATGTGGTATGTGACACCATACTACCTGCTGACCTCACCACTACAAATCTCCTCACTTGCTCTACTCCAGCCACACCTGCCTCCTTGCTAGTCCTTTACAACCTGGTATATTTCCCACATAGCGCTGACAATCTTTTACTTGCCATACTCTGTGAGAATTTCTTCACTCTCATAAAAAAAAAAAAAAAAAACAGCTTCTTTAAAGTCATGTCCTTCAACTCTGACATCTCTTCTCCCAGTTAACTACCATCTATAAAATTCTTCTCAGGGTCAGTCATCCTTAACTCCACTAGCAACCTGAGTTCACCACAAGATAAGACCGGGTGGGGCTTCTGAGAAAGCTCTTTTTGCCTTTTGCCCTTCCTCTTTCCTAATTCATATCATGAAGCAGTATTGCCTTGAGTTCCAGTAGTCATATTTAACCATGAACGCGTCCCTAGTAACAAGACAATATACAAGGGATGATGGAGCAGAGCCAAACAGTAGTAGTCTGGGCCTTTTGTCTCTTTGGAGCCACCATACCGATCTTACCCTGTTTACCTCTACATCGCTCCTTTTTTAAAAAATATTTTTATTTATTTACTTAAAAATATATAGAGAGAACAGAGACAGAAAGAATGGGTGTGCCTGGGCCTCCAGCCACTGCAAATGATCTCCAGATGCATGCGTTACCTTGTGCATCCGGCTTTACATGGATACTGGAGAATCAAACTCAGGTTATTAGGCTTTGCAGGCAAGTGCCTTAACTGCTAAGCCATCTCTTTAGCCCACTCTTTTTTTTTTTTTTAAGGCAGGATCTCACTCTAGCCCAGGCTGACCTGGAACTCACTCTGTAGATCAGGCTGGCCTCAAATTCATAGTGTCCCTCCTACCTCAGCCTTTCGAGTGCTGGGATGATGGGCATTAACCACCATACCTAGATCTATCTATCTCTTTCTCTCTAATTTATTTATTGATTTATGCGTGGTGTGTGTGTGTGTGTGTGTGTGTATGCATGTGTGCATGGCACATTTGTGAAAATTATTGTGGAGGTTAGAGGACAACCTCAAGGTGTCTATACTTTCCTTCCACGCCATCTTCTTTGAGACAGGGCCTCTCTCTCTCTCATTTTCATTTTTAAAATATTTTTATTGGGCTGGAGAAATGGCTTAGCGGTTAAGGCGTTTGCCTGCTAAGCCAAAGGACCCAGGTTCAATTCCCCAGGACCCATGTAAGCCAGATGCACAGGGGGGTGCATGCATCTAGAGTTCGTTTGCAGTGGCTGGAGGCCCTGGAGCGCCCATTCTCTGCCTCCCTCTCTCTTTCCCTGTCTATTTCTCTCTCAAATAAATAAAAATAAAATATTTTTTAAAAATATTTTTATTAATTGTTTATGAGAGACAGAAAGAGGCAGATGGACAGAGAGCAAATGAACTGCAGTTACATGTGTCACTTTGTGTATCTGGCTTTATGTGGATACTGGGGAATCACACCTGGACCGTCAGGCCTTCCAAGCAAGTGCCTTTAACCACTGAGACATATATCCAGCTCACTCACTCACTCTCTCTCTCTTTAAAATATTTTATTTATTTATTTGAGAGAGACAGAATGGGCACACTAGGTCCTCTAGTCCTGCAAATGAACTCCAGATGCATGTCCACCTTGTACATCTGGCTTATATGGGTCCCAGGGAAATTGAACCTGGGTCTTTTGGCTTTGCAGGCAAGTGCCTCAACCACTAAGCCATCTATCTATTCAGCCCTCTCTCTCTTTAAAAAAAAAAAAAAAAGTACATATATTTGGGCTGGAGAGATGGCTTAGCCATTAAGGCACTTACCTACAAAGCCTAAGGACCCATGCTCAACTCTCCAGGTCCCACATAAGTCAGACATACAAGGTGACACAAGTACACAAGGTTGTACATGCACACAAGATGGTGCACACGTCTAGAGTTTGACTGCAGTGGCTGGAAGCCCTGGCACGCCAATTCTCTCTCTCATAAAAAAATTTATTTATTTGCAAACAGAGAGAGAAATAGAATAGATACAGACAGAAAGAACAATCATGTCAAGGTTTCCAGCTGCTGCAAATGAGCTCCAGATGCATGCACCACTTTGTATATATGGCTTTACATGAGTACTGGGGAACTGAACTTGGATTACTAAGCTCTGCAGATAAGTGCCTTAACTTTTGAGCCATCTCTCCAGCCCTTCTTTCTTTTTGTGTTTTATTTTATTTTATTTTATTTTATTTAAATGGCTGTTGAACTTATTTGCTTGAACTAAGTATTAAATCGTAAAGCCCCTTGAGGGACATGTTACATTCAAACCACAAGAGAGGGTGTAGCAGTCAGCTCCGAGTTGCTGGCAGAAAACACCTGACCAAGAGCAGCTTGCGGGAGGAAAGAGTTTATTTTGGTTTACATGCTAGAGGGCAAGCTCCATGATGGCAGGGGAAAATGATGGCATGAGAAGAAGGTGGGCCACCATCAGATGAACAACAGCACCAGCAAAATGTGTCAAACACTGGCAAGGGGAAGCTGGCTATAACACACATAAGCCCGCCCCCAACAATACACTGCCTCCAGGAGGATTCAATTCCCAATTTGCCAACAGGTGGGGACCTAGCATACAGAACACATGAGTTTAAGGGGACACCTGAGGCAGAGGTAGGAGGATTGGCATGAGTTCAAGGTTACCCTGAGACACCATAGTGAATTCCAGATCAGCCTGGGCTAGAGTGAAACCCCTACCTCGAAACCCCCCCCAAAAAAATGTTTGGGCTGGAGAGATAGCTTAATGGTTAAAGCCCTTGCCTGCAAAGCCAAAGGACACAGGTTCGATTCCTCAGTACCCATGTAAGCCAGATGCACAAGGTAGCACATGCATCTGGAGTTTATTTGCAGTGGCTGGAGACCCTGGAGCGCCCATTCTCTCTCTGCCTCTTCCTCTCTCTCTCAAATAAATAGATTAAATATTTTAAAAAAGAACACATAAGTTTATGGGGGATGCCTGAATCAAACTACCACAGAGGGGAAAGATTTATTTCGGTTCATGGTTTTAAAGGATTTCAGTAGGTCATGGCAGAAAGGCATAACAGAGCAGCTCAGTTCGTGGAAACGAGAATGTGTTATTTATGGCTATTATGTCACAGTGGGCCAGAAAGCAGAGAGTGCCAAAAGAACCAAAGGTCAGGCAAACTTTCAACAGCCTACCCCAGTGATCTCCTTCCACCAGCTAGACCCCACCTCCTAAATGTTCGACAGCCTCCCAAAACAGCACCAGAAGCTATGGAACAAGAATTCAAAACACAAATCTGTGGGGGCCTTGTCAGAGCCAAACTATAACACCATGGCACTCTGCTTTTAGCACACAGACACAAAGTAAAGTTCAGGTTCTGCAGAAATTAAACTTGCCAGGACGATTTTTGGGTCTCTCACTTATTTGCACACTACCCCTTCCCACTAGACTACTTCAACTAGAACTCCAGGATAATCTAAGAGTTTAAAGAAACAAAATTCTGGACTGGAGAGAAGACTTAGCAGTTAAGGCGCTTGCCTGCAAAGGCTAAGAACTCACGTTCGAATCTCCACATGTACAGTGACACAAGCATGCACATGTCCACAAGGGGGCGCATGCATCTGGGATTCGCAGAGGCTGAAGGCCCTGGAGAACCCATTCTCTCTCTCTCTCTCTCTCTCTCTCTCTCTCTCTCTCTCTCTGCCTCCTTCTCTCTCCCTCTCAAAAATTAAATAGTAATAAAAAAAAGAAATAAAATTCTAAGCTGGGCACGCTAGTGAATGCCTTTAATCCCAGCACTCGGGAGGAAGAGGTAGGAGGATCGCAGTGAGTTCGAGGCCACCCTGAGACTAAATAGTAAATTCCAGGTCAGCCTGGGCTACAGGCTTTACCTCAAAAAAAAAGGGGGGGCTGGAGAGATGGCTTAGTGGTTAAGGCGCTTGTCTGCAAAGCCAAAGGGCTGAGGTTCAACTCCCCAGGACCCACGTAAGCCAGATGCACAAGGTGGCACATGCGTCTGGAATTCATCTGCAGCAGCTGGAGGCCCTGACGCACCCATTCTCTCTCTCTCTCTCTGCCTCTTTCTCTCTCCCTCCCTCTCTTTCTCAATTAAATAAATAAATAAATAAATATATATATATATATATATATATATATATATATATATTTTAAAAGAAAGAAAGAAAAAAAGCTAACAAAGGGCTGGGGAGATGGCTTGTCAGTTAAAGGGGATTGCTTGCAATGCCTGACTGTCCAGGTTCAATACCTAGCAGTCACGCAAAACTGAATGAAAATGGTACATGTAGCTGTGATCCCAATATGCTCCTGAGCCAGCTAGGCTGGTGTTCATTTGCAGTCTGGCAGTTCATTTGAAGTGGCAAGAGACCCTGGTGTAATAAGTTTAGCAGATAAAATTGTGTGACGAACTGTGAGAATGAAGTATGATTTCCATGGGAACAGAAGATGTGAGGTAAGAAAGATAGAGCTGGGCTGTAGAGATGGCTCAACAATCAAGGCACTTACCTGCAAAGCCTAAGGAGTCAAGCTCAATTCCCCAGTACCCACGTAATGCGATATGTACAAGGTGGCACATGTGTCTGGAGTTTGTTTGTAGTAGCTAGAGGCCCTGGCATGCCCATTCTCCCTTTCTTTTTTCTTTTTTTTCTTTCTTTTTTTTTTTTTTTAGTGTATTTTATTTATGTAGTTATTTGAGAGAGATAGGGACAGACAGAAAGAGAGGGAATTGAACCTGGGTCCTCAGGCTTCACAGGCAAGTGACAACTACTAAGCCGTCTATCTCTTCAGCCTCCATTTTTTCTTTCTGTCTCTCTCTCTTTCAAATGAATATTTTTTTAAAAAAAGAAAAATAGGGGCTGGAGAGATGGCTTAGCGGTTAAGCGCTTGCCTGTGAAGCCTAAGGACCCCAGTTCGAGGCTCAATTCCCCAGGATCCACGTTAGCCAGATGCACAAGTGGCCACACGCGTCTGGAGTTCGTTTACAGAGGCTGGAAGCTCTGGCGTGCCCATTCTCTCTCTCTCTCTCTCTCTCTCTCTCTCTCTCTCTCGCTCTCTGCCTCCTTCTCTGTTGCTCTCAAATAAATAAATAAACCAAAAAAAAAAATTAGAAAAAAAAGAAAGAAAAAAAAGCTGGGCGTGGTGGCGCACGCCTTTAATCCCAGCACTCGGGAGGCAGAGGTAGGAAGATCACCGAGAGTTCGAGGCCACCCTGAGACTACATAGTGAATTCCAGGTCAGCCTGAACCAAAGTGAGACCCTACCTCGAAAAACTAAAAAAAAAAAAAAAAAAAAGAAAGAAAAATAGAGCTATTTCCAAGTATACAGATGACTGCTATAGTCAAAGGTAAGAACTATACCAGGCCAAACGACCAAGCAGTCCAACAGTGGCACGTCTGTTATGGGGGAAACAACCGCTCTCTAATTGGACTAGAGACCTGCTCCATGTTAGGGAATGCAAGCCTGGTACTGAAAACCTATCCAAAAGCCTATGGTAAGGGAGGTCATGAGCCCTAAAACTGCTCTTGTTTGGCTAAGTGCATATATTATGCTCACCAATTTGCCGTGGAAGCACTTTACTTAAAATTCATATCCATATATTAATGCTACCCCCACTTTTTTTTTGTTTGTTTTTGTTTTTGTTTTTCAAGGTAGGGTCTCACTCTAGCCCAAGCTGACCTGGAATTCACTTTGTATTCTCAAGGTAGCCTCGAACTCATGGTGATCCTCCTACCTCTGCCTCCTGAGTGCTGGGATTAAAGGCGTGCGCCACCACGCCTGGCTTTACTCTCACTTTTGAAGCTTCTCTTTTCAGATGGCGGTGACTACTGGGATGATCCAAAAGGCACCATAGTGCTGAGAAGAAGTGACAGAGTATTCCACACTGAAATATCTCTATCATATCTTCCAAGGCTCAGGGTCCACTGCAGAAGAGGTGACAGGAAGAATGTAAGAGCCAAAGGAAGGGTAGGACTGCTTACAATGCAATTGTTCAGACAGAAATTGGTCTCAATATCCATGACCTTGCAGTGCCTAGCATTACCTTCACCCTCATAATAGGAGGAAAAGATGATGACATCAAAATAAAAGACAGACTAATGAAAAGAGGGAGGGGATATGATGGAGAGTGGATTTGTGAAGAGGAAAGTGGGAGGGGGAGGGAATTATCATGGTTTATTGTCTGTAATTATGGAAATTGTCCATAAAAAAGCTAAAAAAATAAGAACTATGGTTTTTATATATTTATATTTATTTCTTATACTAAGAGTTCCAAGCTTTGCATAGAATAACTATTCACATATATGGAGCTCAAGTTCAACTCATCTGTTTATGACAATGAGAAAAAAGACAATTGTTATACAGGGCTATCTGTTGGGATCTGAATGACAATTCAACAGTAAAGTGAGAAGGAACTTAAAACCAAAATTACAAGGCCTACATAGTGAATTCCAGGTCAGCCTGGACTAGAGCGAAACCCTGCCTCAAAAAAACAAAATTTAAAATATAGGGCTAAACCAGGCATGCACGTCTTTAATCTCAGCACTTAGGAGGCAGAGGTAGGAGGATCACTGTGAGTTTGAGACCACTCTGAGACTACATAGTGAATTCCAGGTCAGCCTGGGCTAGAATGAGACCCTACCTCGAAAAGCCAAAAAATAAAATAAAATAAAATATAGGGCTAGCACATAAAGCCAGATACAGAAAATGGTCCGTGTATTTGGAGTTTGTTTACAGTGGCAAGAGACCCTGGTATGCCCATTCCTTGACCCCACACCCTCTGTCTGTTTCTTTCTGATTGCAAACAAATAAATAGATAAATAAATAAATAATACTTAAAGCTAGGCATGTTGGTACATGCCTTTGATCCCAACACTTTGAAGGCAGAAGTAGCAGGATCACTGTAAGTTTAGGGCCAGCCTGGGCTAGAGTGAGACTCTATTCTTAAGAAAACAACAACAACAAAAGCAGGGATAGGCCTGCTGGTAGCATACACCTGTATCCCAGCCTCTGTCAAAAGACAGAGACAAGAAGATCAAAGTTTCAGGCCAGCCTGGGCTATAGATCCTGTTTCAAAAAGAGGGAATAAAGGGCTGGAGAGATGGCTTAGTAGTTAAGGTGCTTGCCTGCAAAGCCTAAGGACCCATGTTTGACTCTCTAGATCCCATGTTACCCAGACACACAAAGGTAAGTCAAGTGCAAGGTCGCACATGCCCACTAGGTGGCACAAGCATCTGGAGTTTGATTTCAGTGGCTGAGGCCCTGGCACACCAATTCTCTCTCTCTCTCTCACTCTCGCTCTTGCTCTCCCTCCCTCCCTCGAAAATAAAAATAAAAAAGGGGGAAAAAGGTTAATCTGGAGCTTTAGTAGGCTGAGGCACATACATATTATTTTAAAATTTAGCATATGTTGTCCTTGAGTTTCATTCCCAGTTCAGATAAAAATGAATCATCAATATTTGGAATTTGCCTCCCAAAGATTGACAGAGGCCCTAATTATCCCTCAGTGAATACCAATAACAGTACTGAGGTGGGGCCTCAGGAAAATGGAGACTGGGGGAGAGGGGATATAAGATGATAACCAATGTAAAAAAATAAATAAAATTTTTTAAAAATAAAAAGTGGAATTTTCTTAAACAAGATTATATTCTTAACCATGTCACTATTTATACTTTAGTTCCTTTTATAAATATTGCCCACTATAGAATCCTTGTTTGCATTCTTTTTTTAACCAAGAAAAAAGCTGGGGCTATGGGAAGCTATTTATCTAGCACCAACATCATAATAATGGTTAATCTTGAATAAGAACTTTAAGCTTTTCACTCCCAAGCTGTTTATGAAAATCACTGAACTTGTAGAGAGGTAAACAACTCAACCTCAGTTTGGCAATTACTCTGCTTACACTTTTATCACTCCAGATCACATATCTCTAAGATCCAGAAAAAACAAATGTGCATTAAGAATAAAGCTAGGCTTTGATCAGAGAGACCAACAAGGTTTCCTAAAAGAAAAAGAGATTTCTGTCAGAGTACTTGATGACCCACCAAAGGTTAGTGTTAAGGCCCTACTGCTGAAGACACCTTGGAATGGCATGGCTGGAAGCTGGGAGAGAGTCAGTCCCCAGTCAGCGCGTCTAGTGCCAGAAGGTGCTACATGGGCGACTAGGCGAAAATGACCAATATCTGTCCAAGCAACTCATGGTCTAACCTACTTAGCAGCAAATAACCTGTCGTGATGGTCACACAAGTGCAATAGTGGTGCACAGCCATGGTGGGAAACCAACTGCTTTGATTTGGCTAACTGATCTCCTCAGTGGTACGGGACCCATAGCTGGATCTGGGAAACAAGTCAGAACCATATCTAAACATAAGCCCGCTCTCCACTATCAAGCTACCACCAATCATGGGCTACAAGAGGGCCTACACCTACTAAATTCTCTATAAAAAAAAAAAAAAAAAAAAAAAAGTGAGGGCTGGAGAGATGGCTTACCGGTTAAACGCTTGCCTGTGAAGCCTAAGGACCCCGGGTCAAGGCTCGACTCCCCAGGACCCACGTTAGCCAGATGCACAAGGGGGCGCACACGTCTGGAGTTCGTTTGCAGTAGCTGGAGGCCCTGGCGCACCCATTCTCTCTCCCTCTCTCTATCTGCCTCTTTCTGTCTGTTGCTCTCAAACAAATAAATAAAAATAACAAAAAAAAAAAGTAAGGGTTATCTCATTTATCTGGTGCTAACTTACTTGGAGAATCTGCTTCTCTTTTTCAGATAGATGTAGATCCTAAGGAGAGAGCCACCCCATCATACCTCAAAAGGGCCCTGGCTGAAACTAAGAACAACTGGCGAAACAAGCAAGGGTGCTGTTTTCTTGGTGAACCAGGTACCAGCACAAGGGTGAAAGAGATCAACACAGAGAAAAATCAACTCCTACCAAATCAGAGATCCAGAGACCCAGAGGCCCCCAACACCTCATCACTGAAGCAGACCAAAAATGAACCCAACATGGCTCAGGGAAATTTTGCGGAAGAGGGGGCGGAAAGAATGTCAGAGCCACATGTTGGGTCATGATATGCAGAGACATTTATCCGGGATAACTCCAGAATGCATGACCTAGATACCTCAACAAGGAATGGCCAGGGGGAAGAGGTAGGACATGGATGAGCCTAACAATGGTACCAAATTGACTGTATTCGCTGAGTACAAAACTAATTAATAAAAATAAATAAATAAAATAAAAATTTTTAAAAAAGAATAAAGCTAGGGCTGGAGAGATAGCTTAGCAGTTAAGCTGCTTGCCTGTGAAGCCTAAGAATGCATGTTCGAATCTCCAGGTCCCATGTGAGCCACACACAGTGACACAAGCATGCATTGTTGCACATGAGCACAAGGGGGCACACATATCTGGAGTTCATTTGCAGCAGCTGAAGACCCTGGCATGCCTATTCCCTCCCTCTTTGCCTCTGTTTCTCTCTCAAATAATAAATAAATAAATCTAGCCTGACATCATAGCTCATGCCTTTAATCCAAGCACTCAAGAAGCTGAGGCAGGGGCTGGAGAGATTGCTTAGCGGTTAAGCGCTTGCCTATGAAGCCTAAGGACCCCAGTTCAAGGCTTGATTCCCCAGGACCCACGTTAGCCAGATGCACAAGGGAGCGCATACGTCTGGAGTTTGTTTGCAGTGGCTGGAGGCCCTGGCATGGCCATTCTCTCTCCCTCCCTCTCCCTCCCCCCCCCATGCCTCTTTCCCTCTCTCAAATAAACAAATAAATAATTTTTTAAAATAAAAATAAAAAACAAATGGACCTGGAGATATGACTCAGCAGTTAAAGGTGCTTGCTAGCAAAACCTAACAGTTGGGGTTCAATTCCCCAGCACCCACATAAAGCCAGATGCACAAAGTGGCGCATGTACCTGATGTTCTTTGCAATGGCAAGAAGCCCTGGTGAGCTCATTCTCTCCCTCTGTACCCCCTTCTCAGTGCTTGCAAATGTGTGTGTGTGTGTGTGTGTGTGTTTCTATAAGATATATATTCATTCAATGGAAATATTTACTTCTGGGAGGCTAAACAAAAAATTTAAGATTTGAGGGGCTGGAGAGATGGCTTAATGGTTACACACTTGTCTGTGAAGCCTAAGGACCCCAGTCTGAGGCTCAATTCCCCAGGACCCACATAAGCCAGATGCACAAGGTGGCGCATGCATCTGGAGTTCGTTTGCAGTGGCTGGAGGCCCAGATGCACCCATTCTCTCTCTGCCTCTTTCTCTGTCTGTTGCTCTCAAATAAATAAATAAAAATTAAAAATTAAGATTTGAACCAGGTGTGGTGGCGCACACCTTTAATCCCAGCACTTGGGGGGCAGAGGTGGGAGGCCCACCATGAGTTCAAGGCCACCCTGAGACTACATAACAAATTCCAGGTCAGCCTGGACTAGAGTGAGACCCTACCTGGAAAAACCAAAAAAAAAAAAAAATTAAGATTAGAGAGAATGGGTTAGTGGGATGGCTTAGCGGTTAAGGCGCTTGCCTGCAAAGCCAAAGGACCCAGGTTCAATTACCCAGGACCCACGTTAGCCAGATGCACAAGGGGGCGCACACATATGGAATTCGTTTGCAGTGGCTGGAGGCCCTGGTGCACCCATTCTCCCTCTCTCTCTCTCTCTCTCTGTCAAATAAATAAGTGAACAATAAAATATTAGAATAATAAAAGATTAGGGAGTAAAGATCTGCCCTTCATGTACTGGCCAAGGAGTAGCCTTAGCACCACTGGTTCTACCACAGACCAAATCTTGGTCATCAGGTTACACTAGGTACATGAGACACTGTTTCTCTGGAAACCTAATTGGTTTCCTTTTAGTATCAGAGAGTTGGTACAGAGCTGCAACAATTCAGTGCCAGGGAGAGAAAGGTCATTTAGTAAAGAAGCTTGAATTGTATGAAAGAGATGTACATCACAAATTAATTTTCTGTTCCATACACATACTAAAACATGGTGTTAGTTTTTCAAGAAAAAGAAAAAAAAAAAAAAAGACTAGAGTAGCAAAGGATACAAAAATGTCCAAAGACCTATACCAGTATTTAAAAATAGCAAATGGCTAGTCAACTCCAGATGTAAATGCAATAAAGGAATGCCCTAATATGTGCCCATGCTCTGAACTTCTTCTCAAAAGGCTCATTTGCATGACAATGGTTGCCATGGTTACTTTAATGCCATTGCAGGGCCTTTCCCCAGTTGCTAATCTGGAGCCTGGGTGGTACAAGTTAACAACCAAGAACCTTAATTGAGGCTAACTCAAAACTCAGCCTACTCAAAAGTTCATGAACTACAAAAGGATTTTGTTCTAGCAATACAAACTGCCTTAAGGAAGGGGCTGTTGTTTCCTATACTCCATTCTACCCAAGATTTCACTGTTTTCTCAAGGAACTCCTTGGGAGTCAGTATTTTTATCTCCCTTAAACAGTTTCTTGTAGAAAAAGCAAGATAAACAACATAAATTTTATTAAAGGTAATGGGTCAAAGGAGTGACTACTTCAAGGATTTAGTATTCCAAGCTTCAGTAAGAAAAGATCACGGGCAATATTATTTTGTTTCTAAGAATGGTAACATGCAGTGCTACAAGTAGTACCTAGTCAGACATCAACAAGAAAGCTGGACTATGTTGTATTAAAGTAACACCCATAGCTGGGCGTGGTGGTGCACACCTTTAGTGCCAGCATGCTGAAGACAGAGGTAGGAGGATCGCCTTGAGTTCGAGGCTAGCCTGAGACTACAGAGTGAATTCCAGGTCAGCCTGGGCTAGAAGCGAGACCCTACCTCAAAAAAGAACAAACAGCTAACACCCAAACAGAACACTGAATAACAAAAAGTAAAGGAAGAGGGAATGTAAAGAATATATATATATATATATCTTGCTGGAGAGATTGCTTAATAGTTAAAGGCACTTGCTTACAAAGTCTGGTGGCTTAGGGGCTAGAGAGATGGCTCAGCGGTTAAGCGTTTGCCTGTGAAGCCTAAGAACCCCAGTTCGAGGCTCAATTCCCCAGAACCCACGTTAGCCAGATGCACAAGGGGGCACACGTGTCTGGAGTTCGTTTGCAGTGGCTGGAGGCTCTGGTGTGCCCATTCTCTCTCTCTATCTGCCTCTTTCTCTCACTCTCAAATAAATAAATAAAAATGAACAAAAAATATTAAAAAAAAAAAAAAAGCCTGACGGCCAAGTTGCACATGCATCTGGAGTTCATTTGCAGTGGCAAGAGGTCTTGGTGTGTCTATTCATTAATAAAAAGAGAGAGAGAGAGAAGCTGGGTGTGGTGGTGCACACCTTGAATCCCAGCACTCAGGAGGCAGAGGTAGGACGATGGCTGTGAATTCAAGGCCACCTTGAGACTACATAGTGAATTCCAGGTTAGCCTGAGCTAGAGTGAAACGCTACCTCAAAAACCAAAAAAAAAAAAAGAAAGAAAAAAGAAAGAAAGAAAGAAAAGGGAGGGAAGGAGGGAGGCAGGATGGGAGGGAAAAGGAAAAGAAAATATTTCATTTTCTAAAAGCCATTAAGATTTTCCTGTTACACAGTACACAGAACAGCTTTGTATACAGCTCAGAGTCATTCCTATTATTCTCTGATGATTCTACAACTCATCTACTTTTTGGGTGGCCTTAGAGAAGTAACTTCATTACTTCTGAATTCTCTTTATACATAAAATAAAGGGAACTGTGGTGGTTTGATTCAGGTGTCCCCCATAAACTTAAGTGTTCTGGATGTTAGGTTTCCCAGCTGATGAGATTTGGGAATTAACGCCTCCTGGAGGGAGTGTACTGTTGGGGGCGGGCTTATGGGTGTTATAGCCAGTTTTCCCATGCCAGTGTTTGGTACACTCTCCTGTTGTTATTGTCCACCTGATGTTGGCCAGGGGGTGATGTCCACCCTCTGCTCATGCCATCGTTTTCTCTGCCATCGTGGAGCTTCCCCTCGAGCCTGTAAGCCAAAATAAACCTTTTTTTTCCCCACAAGCTGCTCTTGGTTGGGTGATTTCTACCAGCAATGCGAACCTGACCGCAACAGCACCTTTCAGTGTTTTTAAGCTATCGTCTGAGACTCTAGCAATTCCTTTGAGGTGGCCACAAGGATCATATCCAGGAAAGCAGGGAAAGGGTGTGGGGGTTGAAGGGGTTCTGTGTCTCAACTGGTATAGCATGAGAAAAAGTTTATTGCTTATACATTTTGCTCTCTCCTATGATTCAGTTTAAAGTATCTGTTCTATTAAAAAAAAAAAAAAAAAAAAAAAGGTTGGGACTAGAGTTATGACTTAATGGTTAAGGTGTCTGCCTGTGAAGTCTAAGGCCTTCTTGCGCCCATTCTCTCTCTATCTGCCTTTCTGTCTGTCTGTCTGTCTGTCCCTGTCTCTCTCAAATAAATAAGATATAAAAGTATTTAAAGAAAAAGACTGTTCACACATTACTAGTTGGGAGTGTCAACAATAACATTTCACTTGGCAATATTCAGAAACATTTTTTAAATATGTGCCTTTTTAAAAAATATTTTTAGCCGGGCGTGGTGGCGCACGCCTTTAATCCCAGCACTCAGGAGGCAGAGGTAGGAGGATTGCCATGAGTTCGAGGCCACCCTGAGACTACAAAGTGATTTCCAGGTTAGCCTGAGCTAGAGTGAGACCCTACCTCAAAAAAACAAAACAAAACAAAACAAAACAACTTATTTATTTCCAAGCAGAGAGGTAGACAGGAGACAGACAGACAGAATGGGCATGCCAGGAACTCCAGCCACTGCAAATGAACTCCAAATACATGTACCACCTTGTGCATCTGGCTTACGTGGGTTCTGAGGAACTGAATCTGGGTCCTTAGGCTTCAAAGGCAAGCACCTTAACCGCTAAGCCCATGTATGCCTTTTTATTTATTTATTTATTTTGGTTTTTCAAGGTAGGGTCTTATTCTAGCCCAGGCTGACCTGGAATTCACTATGTAGCCTCAGGGTGGCCTCAAATTTACAGGCAATTCTCCTACCTCTGCTTCCCAAGTGCTGGGATTAAAGGCATGTGCCACCACGCCCAGCCCATATACTCCTTTCTTTTAAAATTTTTTATTTATTTATTTGAGAGCGACAGACAGAGAGAAAAAGAGGCAGAGAGAGAGACATGTGCGGCCCCTTGTGCATCTGGCTAACGTGGGTCCTGGGTAATCGAGCCTCAATCCGGGGTTCTTAGGCTTCACAGGCAAGCGCTCAACCGCTAAGCCATCTCTCCAGCCCCATATATTCCTTTTTAACTAGAAATTCAATAACTAGAAAATATAGTAAGATTGTATTTTAGGGCTGGGGATGTAGCTCAGTTGGTAATGTGCTTGCCTACCATGCACAAGGTCCTGGGTTTGATTCCCCAATACTGTATAATACTAGTTGTCACTACACAGGAAGTTTGAGGCCAGGATGGGCTACATAAGACCCTGTCTCAAATAAAATATAATAAAAACTTTTTGTTGTTGTTGTTTTTTCTGAGGTAGGGTCAAACTCTAGCCCAGGCTGACCTGGAATTCACTATGTAGTCTCAGGGTGGCTTTGAACTCACAGCAATCCTCCCACCTCTGCCTCCTGAGTGCTGGAATTAAAGGTGTGTGCCACCATGCCCGGCTAAACTTCTTTTAAATAAACTTTCAGGGCTGGAGAGATGGCTTAGCGGTTAAGGCATTTGCCTGCAAAGCCAAAGGATCCCGGGTCGACTCTCCAGGACCCACGTAAGCCAGATGCACAAGAAGGCGCATGCATCTGGAGTTTGTTTGCAGTGGCTGAAGGCCCTGGTGAGCCCATCTTCTCTCTCCTCCTTTCTCTCTCTCAATAAAAAGAGAGAGAGAGAGAAGCTGGTGTGGTGGTGCACACCTTGAATCCCAGCACTCAGGAGGCAGAGTAGGACGATGGTGTGAATTCAAGGCACTTGATGACTAAACATAGTGAATTCCGGGTTTAGCATGGAGCTAGAGTGAAAACGCTACTCAAAAACCAAAAAAAAAGAAAGAAAGAAAGAAAGAAAGAAAGAAAGAAAAGGGAGGGCAGGAGGAGGCTGGATGGAGGGGGAAAAGGAAAAGAAAATATTTCATTTTCTAAAAGCCATAAGATTTTCTGTTACACAGTTACACAGAACAGCTTTGTATACAGCTCAGAGTCATTCCTATTATTCTCTGATGATTCTACAACTCATCTACTTTTTGGGTGGCCTTAGAGAAGTAACTTCATTACTTCTGAATTCTCTTTATACATAAAATAAAGGGAACTGTGGTGGTTTGATTCAGGTGTCCCCCATAAACTTAAGTGTTCTGGATGTTAGGTTTCCCAGCTGATGGAGATTTGGGAATTAACACCTCCTGGAGGGAGTGTACTGTTGGGGGCGGGCTTATGGGTGTTATAGCCAGTTTTCCCATGCCAGTGTTTGGTACACTCTCCTGTTGTTATTGTCCACCTGATGTTGGCCAGGGGGTGATGTCCACCCTCT
Organism: Dipus sagitta; assembly: GCA_036346955.1. NCBI lineage: Eukaryota > Metazoa > Chordata > Mammalia > Rodentia > Dipodidae > Dipus > Dipus sagitta. The sequence goes on along the minus strand of CM070780.1, from coordinate 90,689,995 downwards.
GCTCATGCCATCGTTTTCTCTGCCATCGTGGAGCTTCCCCTCGAGCCTGTAAGCCAAAATAAACCTCTTTTTTCCCCACAAGCTGCTCTTGGTTGGGTGATTTCTACCAGCAATGCGAACCTGACCGCAACAGCACCTTTCAGTGTTTTCAAGCTATCGTCTGAGACTCTTGAACAATTCCTTTGAGGTGGCCACAAGGATCATATCCAGGGAAGCAGGGAAAGGGTGTGGGGGTTGAAGGGGTTCTGTGTCTCAACTGGTATAGCATGAGAAAAAGTTTATTGCTTATACATTTTGCTCTCTCCTATGATTCAGTTTAAAGAATCTGTTCTATTAAAAAAAAAAAAAAAAAAAGGTTGGGACTAGAGTTATGACTTAATGGTTAAGGTGTCTGCCTGTGAAGTCTAAGGCCTTCTTGCGCCCATTCTCTCTCTATCTGCCTTTCTGTCTGTCTGTCTGTCTGTCCCTGTCTCTCTCAAATAAATAAGATATAAAAGTATTTAAAGAAAAAGACTGTTCACACATTACTAGTTGGGAGTGTCAACAATAACATTTCACTTGGCAATATTCAGAAACATTTTTTAAATATGTGCCTTTTTAAAAAATATTTTTAGCCGGGCGTGGTGGCGCATGCCTTTAATCCCAGCACTCAGGAGGCAGAGGTAGGAGGATTGCCATGAGTTCGAGGCCACCCTGAGACTACAAAGTGATTTCCAGGTTAGCCTGAGCTAGAGTGAGACCCTACCTCAAAAAAACAAAACAAAACAAAACAAAACAACTTATTGTTTTCCAAGCAGAGAGGTAGACAGGAGACAGACAGACAGAATGGGCATGCCAGGAACTCCAGCCACTGCAAATGAACTCCAAATACATGTACCACCTTGTGCATCTGGCTTACATGGGTACTGAGGAACTGAATCTGGGTCCTTAGGCTTCAAAGGCAAGCACCTTAACCGCTAAGCCATCTATCCAGCCCATGTATGCCTTTTTATTTATTTATTTATTTTGGTTTTTCAAGGTAGGGTCTTATTCTAGCCCAGGCTGACCTGGAATTCACTATGTAGCCTCAGGGTGGCCTCAAATTTACAGGCAATTCTCCTACCTCTGCTTCCCAAGTGCTGGGATTAAAGGCATGTGCCACCACGCCCAGCCCATATACTCCTTTCTTTTAAAATTTTTTATTTATTTATTTGAGAGCGACAGACAGAGAGAAAAAGAGGCAGAGAGAGAGACATGTGCGGCCCCTTGTGCATCTGGCTAACGTGGGTCCTGGGTAATCGAGCCTCAATCCGGGGTTCTTAGGCTTCACAGGCAAGCGCTCAACCGCTAAGCCATCTCTCCAGCCCCATATATTCCTTTTTACCTAGAAATTCAATAACTAGAAAATATAGTAAGATTGTATTTTAGGGCTGGGGATGTAGCTCAGTTGGTAATGTGCATGCCTACCATGCACAAGGTCCTGGGTTTGATTCCCCAATACTGTGTAATACTAGTTGTCACTACACAGGAAGTTTGAGGCCAGGATGGGCTACATAAGACCCTGTCTCAAATAAAATAAAATAAAAACTTTTTGTTGTTGTTGTTGTTTTTTCTGAGGTAGGGTCAAACTCTAGCCCAGGCTGACCTGGAATTCACTATGTAGTCTCAGGGTGGCTTTGAACTCACAGCAATCCTCCCACCTCTGCCTCCTGAGTGCTGGAATTAAAGGTGTGTGCCACCATGCCCGGCTAAACTTCTTTTAAATAAACTTTCAGGGCTGGAGAGATGGCTTAGCGGTTAAGGCATTTGCCTGCAAAGCCAAAGGATCCCGGGTCGACTCTCCAGGACCCACGTAAGCCAGATGCACAAGAAGGCGCATGCATCTGGAGTTTGTTTGCAGTGGCTGAAGGCCCTGGTGCGCCCATTCTTTCTCTCTCCTCCTTTCTCTCTCTCAAATAAATAAATAAATAAATAAACCTTCACACTCAGATATGGTAGTGCATAACTACAATCACAGCACTTAGAGTCTGACACAGGAGGCTCTTGAGTTCAAGGCCACCCTGAGCTACATAGAGAATTTGAGGCCTGTCTGAGCTACATAGCAAGACCCTGTCTTGAAAAACAAACAAAAGGAATGTATTCTACAGAATTTCACACATATATTCAATACATATATACGACGGTGTTCATTACAGTACTGCTTTAAGGAAAAATATTGAAAGCAACTTAACAAACATTTCTTTTTTTGGTTTTTCAAGGTAGGGTCTCACTCTAGCTCAGGCTGACCTGGAATTCACTATGTAGTCTCAGGGTGGCTTTGAACTCATGGTGATCCTCCTACCTCAGCCTCCTGAGTGCTGGGATTAAAGTTGTGCACCACCACGCCCGGCTTAGCAAACTTATTTCTATAAATTATGATACATCCATTCGATGAAACAGAATTTTATTTATTTTTTTCTATTTTATTTATTTATTTGAGAGAGAATATGGTTGTGCCAGGGCCTCCAGCAGCTGCAAACGAACTCCAAATGTGTGCTCCACCTAATGCATCTGGCTTAAGTGGATCCTGGGGAATCGAACCTGGGTCCTTTGGCTTTGCAGGCAAACGTCTTAACTGCTAAGCCATCTTTCCAGCCTAGATTTTATTCTTTATAAGTTTTTAAGGTTCTATATTAAGAAAATGATTTCAATTTCACTTATTCCTCATAATATTGAGATTGTATTTTTTTATTTTATTTATTTACTTTCAAGGAGAGTGAGGGAGAGAAAACAGACGTGCCAGGGCCTCCAGCCACTGCAAAAGAACTCCAGATGTATGTGCCACTGGACATCTGGCTTTACATGAGTACTGCAGAACTGAACCCAGGTCATTAGGCTTTGCAGGCAATCGCCTTAACTGCTGAGCCATTTCTCCAGTCTTATTTCTTATAATTTTTTAAATATTTTTGTTTATTTTTATTTATTTGAAAGTGACAGACAGAGAGAGAGAAAGAGGCAGAGAGAGAGAGAGAATGGGTGCGCCAGGGCCTCCAGCCACTGCAAACGAACTCCAGACGCATGCACCCCCTTGTTGTTGTTGTTTTCGGTTTTTCAAGGTAGGGTCTCACTCTAGCTCAGGCTGATCTGGAATTCACGATATAGTCTCAGGGTGGCCTAGCACTGATGGTGATCCTCCTACCTCTGCCTCCCAAGTGCTGGGATTGAAGGCATGTGCCACCATGGCCACCTTAAATATATTTTTTAAATTTATAAAAAATAGCAGGGCATGGTGACGCACATCTTTAATCCCAGCATTCGGGAGGCAGAGAAAGCGAGCTCCTTTTAGGCAGTTTCAATTACAGATTGAGGCCCAGAGGGAACTAGGAGATGCCACCCCACATGATACCTCACCCTGACACAAGAACAAAACTCTCGCCAGAAGTGGAACCCGTGTCTGACTGCCTAGATACACGGCCCAAATGGGCTGGCCCGGTGGAGCTAGGATCAGCCCTCCAAATCTACAAACTAACTGGGTCTTCGCCTATAAAGGCTGCTCACCTCCAAACTGCTTTTCTGGCTCTGCCTGCCTCTTCTTCCTTTTGGGCACAGAGTGTAGCTGTTTCTATATGTGAGGGAACTTTTCTGCTTGCTTTATAGTTTGGGGTAACTTCTCACTTTGATTACATGCATGATTTTCCTCTGGTCTCTCTTTTGTTTATGTTTGTTTTTCTAAGTAGAGTCTGTCTCTAGCCCAGGCTAGCCTAGAATTCACTATGTAGTCTCAGGCTGGCCTTGAACTCTTAGCGATCCTCCTACCTCTGTCCCCTGAGTGCTGGGATTAAAGGCGTGCGCCACCACACCCAGGCTTCCTCTAGACTCTGAATCTACCACATCTGTACTTCTCTTACTCTCTAGATCTACTACACAGGTGCCCTCACTAACTCCAGCCCTGCTACCTGTGTAATTTCCTTAGACTCCAGTAACCACGAAGGTAACCATCTTCATTACTCACTTCTCCTCTGAATTTCTTGGTCTCTGCTTTTATGTTTTCCCTTTTATTTTTGCTTGAGCCTCACCTTTTGCCCTCTTAACTTCTCTCCATGGGAAAGCATATGGCAGATGCCCTGTGGGTTCCTTCTGTCTGTCTACATACACACCTAAATTCTATCTTCCACATGCTCGCAGCTCTAATCTCTCCATGAAAGCCTCAGTCTCTCTTAAACGGGCTTTGAACTCCGCTCCACGTGCTTGCAGCTCTACTCTAGTCTTCCCTAACATAAGAGCATGTTTCTTACCTCCCACATTTATTACTCTGCTCCAGCCTTCCCTCCTAGATCCCAATCTCCCTTCAATAAACCCCATAATTTGTGATTTCTTCCTAAACATCATAATTTATAATTTATCCTTTTAAAGTCCATCTTTATCAGTTCTTTGTTAAACACAGGCCAGAACCCAAACTTGGGGTTATAAATTTGGGGAATCCCTCCTGAACCTCAAAATCCTACATCACTATAATCCTTTTGGGGGGGGGTTGAGATAAGGTCTCACTCTAGCCCAGGCTGACCTGGAACACACTCTATAGTCCCAGGCTGGCCTCAAACTCACAGTGGTCCTCCTACTACTGCCTCCCAGTGCTGGGATTAAAGGCATGTGCTACCATGCTCCAGCATAATCCTTTTTTTTTTTCCTTGGTTTTTCACTAAGTAGAACCAGGGTGGCCTCGAACTCATGGCAATCATCTTACCTCTGCCTCCCAAGTGCTAGGATTAAAGGCTTGCACCACCACGTCTGGCCATTATCCTTTTAAGGATAGCTATTAGTAAGAATGGGACCTTGGACTGGAGTGATGGCTTAGCAGTTAAGGCACTTACCTGCAAAACCTAAGGATCCAGGTTGGATTCCCCAGTACCCAGATAAGCTAGATACACAAGGTGGCACATGTGTCTGGAGTTAATTTGCAGTAGTTAGAGGCCCTGGTGTATCCATTCTCTATCTGCCTCTCTCGATGTCTCTCTCTCTCTCTCTCTCAAATAAATAAATAATTTTTTTAAAAAAAAAGGGAGGGACTGGAGAGATTGCTTAGTGGTTAAGGCACTTGTCTGTGAAGTCTAAGGGCCCAGGATTGACTCCCCAGAATCGACATAAGCCAAATGCACAAGGTTGTGCACACATCTGGAGTTCGTCTACAATGGCTAGAGGCCCTGGCGCACCCATTCTCTTTCTTTCATAACTAACTAACTAACTAAAGTTGAGAATTAAAAAAAAAAAAAAAAAAGAAAGGGACCTTTAAGCTATCTACCAAAGCTATTTCTTGTACCATCTACCATTCCACTTCCAGAACCAACTGAATCCAGTACCAGCTATCTATAAACATCTTCATTTTGATATTACACTCACATTTCAAACACAATGATTTAAAAAAAAAAAAAAAAAAACAGGCTGGAGAGATGGCTTAGCGGTTAAGCGCTTGCCTGTGAAGTCTAAGGACCCCAGTTTGAGGCTCGATTCCCCAGGATCCACATTAGCCAGATGCACAAGGGGGCACATGCATCTGGAGTTCAGATGCAGTGGCTGGAGGCCCCGGCGCGCCCATTCTCTCTCTCTCTCTATCTGCCTCTTTCTCTCTCTCTCTGTCTGTCGCTCTCAAATAAATAAATAAAAATGAAAAAAAAAAAAAACTAGAACTTGAGTTTGTATTGTGTAATACTTAACCAAGTGCTCATATTATGAATCTTGGTTAAAGGAATTTTTTAAATGTTTTTTTCCTTGCATTTGATTTAATTCTCTCATAATGCTCATAATGTAGGAAAGACAGCTATACTCGAGCCTGGAGCTGGGTAGGGCACATACTTAAAATCCCAGCACTTTCAAGGAGGAGGCCGAGGCAGGAGGATCTGGAAGCCTGAGGCACGCCTGGGATACACAGCACATTTTCCAGGCTAGCTAGGGATTATGCTTCAAAAAAACAATAAATTTAAATTTTTTAAACTAAGTTTGCTTCTTGTTTTATAATTTGTATTATACTTTGTTTTACTTTTTAAATATTTCATTTATTTATTTTCAAGCAGAGAGAGGAGAAACAGACAGAACCTTAACCATTAAGCCATCTCCCCAGCCCCCTTGTTTTTGTTTCTAGGCAGGGTCTCACTCTAGCCCACACTGACCTGAACTCATATGTAGCCCAAGGCTAACTTTGAACACAGCGATCCTCCTACCTCAGCCTCCTGAGGGCTGGGATTATAGGCGTGAGCCATCATGCTCAGCTTCGTATTACACTATACTTTTATTATTATTATCATTATTATTTGTGACAAAGGGAGAGAGTGTGTGTGTGTATGTGTGTGGGTGCACCAGGGCATCTTGCAACTACAAATGAACTCCAGATACATTTATCACTTTGTGTGTCTGACATTATAGGGGACTGGGGAATCAAATCCAGGCTGGCAGGCTTGGCAATCAAGCACGTTTAACCACTGAGCCAGCTCCCCAGCCCCTGATTTATACTCTTATAGCTCTGCAATTTATTTCTGCAAACAGTAAACTGCTTCATAGAGAAACTGAAATGCTACCTTAACAAAATGCAGTATTTGTTTTTTTGTGTTTAAAGATGTCTGCTCTGGAGCCTTAAACAAGTACTAAGTAGAGTGCGTGATGCTATTTAACAAGCATTAATTGAATTTTGTTTTACTCAGCTTTATCACTAGTAAACTACAATTGTTTAACCATACTGTTAATATAAGAACCAATTCAGAAGAGCATGGTGGCACACACCTTTAATCCCAGCATTTGGGAGGCCACCCTGAGACTACATACTGAATTCCAGGTCAGCTTAGACTAGAGTGAGGCCCTACTCCCAGAAAAAAAAAAAAAAAAAAAGGAAGGAACCAATTCATCCTTCTAAGTGTTCTCTAACATTATTCTTTGATTCTCTGCTATATCTTTGGCAAGGTCCTGGCCTTCTTAGGCTGCCTTCTTTTTTACTCAAGACTAGGACAGTTTTCAAGGATCTGACCATGGATGCCAAAATACTACCCATCACTTTTGAAGCTAACATCCTTCCTGCTGTGTCTCTGAGTCTTCAAGTGGAAAAACAAATTTGTCATGGTCTGCCACATATTTAAACACACAATTCTGGGGTGGGGGAGATGGCTTAGCACTTAAGGTGCTTCGCCTGCAGTGGCTAGAGGCCTTGACAGTGCCCATTCTCTCTCCCTCCCCTACCCCCTCCAATAAATAAAAATTCTGAGATGGCTCAGAGGTTAAGGCACATGCCTGCAAAGCCCAACAACCTGGGTTCAATTCCCCGGTACCCACTTAAAGCCAGATGCAAAGAGACACAAGTATGTGGAGTTTATTTGCAGCAGCTAGAGGCCCTGGCGTGCTCGTTGTCTCTGTCCCTCTTCTCTCTATCTCACTCTGCTTGCAAATAAATAAAAATAAAGTTAAAAAAAAGCCAGGCGTGGTGGCGCACGCCTTTAATCCCAGCACTTGGGAGGCAGAGATAGGAGGATTGCTGTGAGCTCGAGGTCACCCTGACTGAGACTACATAGTGAATTCCAGGTCAGCCTGAGCTACAGTGAGACCCTTCCTCGAAAAAAACAAAACAAAAAAATCAATTAATTAATTAATTAATTAAACTAAGTTTAAAAAACCACAATTCTGGAGGAAAAAGGAGATGCCAAATGATAATATTGATAAAGCAGCCTTTTAAGCCAAAGGAGTCTTAGCGGGTTTAATCAAATGCTCTTTCCTAAGACCAGTGCTGCTTTAGAACTGCCAAGGATCATCATGTTGCATTATGTACGCTATCCAGTGTTCCTGTTGCTATCGACCAGCCAGGAGGCTATTGGGCTTCTTTCCAAGGTTTAATTATCAGTGTTAGCTGACACAAATTCTACCTGCGAATGTTAAGGCAAGAGCTGCAGGACTGGGGAACAGTTCAGTTGGAAGAATGCTTGCCCAACATGAAGGCCCAGATTCATTTCCCAGCACCGCATAAAATCAGGTGTGGTTGCACCTGGCCGGTAATCCCAGCGCTCGGAGAGTGGAGGCAGGAAGACCAGAAATTCAAAGTAAGACTCAGCTAAGTAGCAAGTTTGAGACCAGTTTGGAATACATGAAATCTCTCAAAAACATGAAAAAGAAAAATTAGTAGTAAAATCTCCATAGATGTGATTGTAACAAGGATTAGATCCAAGCGACAGAGGTTGCTAAGTGGAGACAAGTATATTATAAATCAATGCTTCATGTCTAAGGCTCAGCTCGATAATCGTAACATTAAGCACTTATGTGTGAGCGTTAAGTTGTTCAAGATCCACCAAGAGCAAGGCACGTGCCTGTGCAAGGGAACTCCTGCCTGGTACTGAAAACCTATTCAAAAGCCTATGGCTAGGAAGGTCACAATGCTTACGAGAGAAACTACTATTGTCAGGCTAAATAGATACATTATGCCCCCCAAACTGCCCTCTACATACTTATATTTATGTCCATATATTAATGCTATTCTCACTTTTGGTTAGAGAAGCTTCTCTTTTCAGATGACAGTGACCTTTGGGGTGACTCAAAACTCACTAAAGTGCTGAGAAGAAATGACAGTGGTGTGTTCAGCACTAAGTGAGACATCTCTATCACACTCTCCAAAACAAACAAACAAAAAAGGGTTAAAAGGAGGCTAAAGATGCACCACCAAAAAATGGATTAAAATGGTAATGTTTTGTGAACATCCACATAATAAAAAATGTATTTCTTGGGCTAAGAGAGACTGCTTAGTGGTTAAGGCACTTGCCTGAAAAGCCTAATGACCCGGATTCAATTCCCCATGTCCCAAGTAAAGCCATATGCACAAAGTGGCATATGCATTTGGAGTTCATTTACAGTGACACTATGTTCTGGCATGCCTGTCTCTCTCTTTCTGTCTGTGTCTGTTTCTCTCTCTCTCAATCTCTCTCTCTCTGCTTGCAAACAAATAAAAAATATTTAAGGGCTGGAATATGGCTTAGCAGTTAAGATGCTTTGCCTGCAAACCCAAAGATCCCAAGTTCAATTCTCTAGTACCTATATAAAGCCAGATGCACAAGATGGTGCATGCACCTGGAATTTGTTTGCAGTGGCTAAAGGCCCTGGCACACTCATATTCATATTCCCCCCCCTCTCTCTCTCTCTCTCTCTCTCTCTCTCTATATATATATATATATATACACATATATATATATATAATTTGCCTCTGTCTCAACAAATATGGAAAAAATGTTTAAAAAGAATTTCCTAGGGCTGGAGAGGTGGCTCAATGATTAATGTGCTTGCCTGCAAAGCCTAACAACCTGAGTTTGATTCTCTAGTGCCCACATAAGGACAGATGCGCAAGATGGCGCATGCATCTAGAGTTTGTTTGTAGCAGCTGGAGGCCCTGGCATGTCCATTCTCTCTCTGCTGGGTGTGGTGATGCACATCATTAATCCCAGTACTGGGAGGCAGAGGTAGGGGAATAGCTATGAGTTTGAGGCCACCCTGAAACTTACCATTAAGTTATCTCTCCAACCTCTTCCATGTTTTTGAAAACAAAAATTTACAAACAAACTTATAGCCAAAAATGCACATGTACCAAGCAGCAAGAAAAAGCCATCTCAGTGACCTTGGGATGACTCAGAAGGTATCATAGTGCTGGAAAGAAGTGACTGGAGTACTGAGTAACATCTCGATCACACCTTCCAAGGCTCAGGGTCTAATGCGGAAGAGGTGGCGGAAAGAATGTAAGAGCCAAAGGAAGGGTAGGACTCCTTACAACGTGTTCCCTCCAGACATAAAATGGCCTTGATATCCACGACCTCATAGTGTCTGACACTACCTACACAAGACCATCATAAGAGGAGGAAAAGATGATGACATCAAAATAAAAGAGAGACTGATTGAGATGGGGAGGGGATATGATGGAGAATGGAATTTCAAAGGGGAAAGTTGGGGGAGGGAGGGTAGTACCATGGGATATTTTTTATAATCATGGAAAATGTTAATAAAAATTGAGAAAAGAAAAAAAAAAAAGAATGATGTGGTTGAGTTAATGACCTGATCATTAAAAAAAGAAAAAAGAAAGAAAAAGCCATCTCTTTTTGGAACCTGTATTTTTAAAACTATTCTACCAATGCCTCTGGCATCTAATGTCTTTAGTATGACTGAAAAACTTCAAGTATTCACACAAACTGTATTATGCCAAGTTTCCTTTTTCCTAATAAGATACTTCTCACAAAACGCTGGCAGAGATATTAAAAACAAAATCCAACTATCGGGAATCTACTAACCAATACAATCTTCTGTAATTCAGGCAGGCCCTGAACTTGGTATCTCCCTGTCAGGCCTCCCCAAGAGCTATGATTACAGGCCTGTACCACCAGGTAGCTCAGCCAACACAACCCAGCACTGTACCACTCTCACCCACATCAGTATGGTTTAAACACCTTTTAAGTTACTAGTTCCCTTCTATTATTATTTTGGTTGTCTATTTTGACACAGAGTTTAAATAGCCTGGCTGGTCTTGAACTTGCTATGTAGCAAAAGATGACCTTGACCCCTTGATCCTGCTGAGTCCACCCCCCACACATTGAGGTTGCAAGCATGCATCATACCTGGCTTCGCTCAGTTGCTCTGGTCTCATGCATAGTGACTGTGAATGAACACCTACCTCGAATGAACCAATGTGGTACTACATTTCTCATCTGCATACACCCGCAGAGAACTCAGTGCAAGTTCCTCCACATAGGCGCAATGTTTGCAGAGCTTCCAATCCTGGGCAAATTTATGTGACTCAGATAGCACCACAGGGAGTGTGCTAATGAGCACCAAGGGAAACAACAAGGAACACTGCTTAACCAACAATCTAGGATGCAACTCCTGCGAGAGGAAGAGGAGACTGGCTTCCCACCCAAGCAGGAGGACATCCAACTGAAATGATACCCAGGAACCAGCGGAACTAGAAATAGGAATTCAAATAAAACCGGCTTTGTAGCAGTCACTGTTCTGCAGACCCAAAGGAGGCCCTTCTGTTTTTGCTTCAATTTCTGGCTCAGTTAAAAGCACCTTAGAGAGAGTATTTGTTCCCTCTCAAATAACTGTGGAAAGCACATTCAAATTAGGGAAAAAAAAATCCATTTTGGACTGGAGAAAACATGGCTCAGCAGTTAACGGCCCTTGCTTGCAAAGCCTGACAGCCTGGGTTCGATTCCCTAGTACTCATGTAGAGCTAGATGCACAAAGGGGCAATGCATCTGGAGTTTACTGCAGTGGCAGGAGGCCCTGGTGCACCAATTCTCTCTTTTTCTCTATCTCCCTCTCTGTCAAATAAATGAATAATTTTTTTAAATCCATTTTAGCTGGGTGTGGTGGCACACACCTTTAATTCCAGCACTCAAAAGGCAGAAGTAGGTGGATTGCCATGAGTTTGAGGCCACCCTGAGAGTACATAGTGAATTCCAGATCAGCCTAAGCTAGAGTGAGACCCTACCTCAAAAAAAAAAAAAAAAAAATCCATTTTAAGCAGTACCTGTTGGGTGTCACGGGGCAGTAGTCAGAATGCATATATGTCCGTGTGAAGCATCTCTTGGAGATGTATATTGGGAACTCTATGGAGACACACAGGGTTTTTTCTGTAGGTTTAGGTCCCTGTCATGGCATGGACTAGGCAGAGGGATTGGGAAGTTCTATTGTATGTGCACTTATAAGAAGTCTGTGTGTTTATGTGTGTATGTGACATTCTGTGTGTCTCTTTCTCTCTGTATCTTTTCGTATACCCAAGTTGATCTGTTTCTGCCCCCACCTCCTCTGAGAGTCTCACTCGAGCCCAGGATGACCCGGGACTCACACTGAAGCCACAGGGGGGACTTGAACTCATGGCGATCCTCCTACCTCAGCCTCCCAAGTGTTAAGATTAAAGGCATGGGCCACCATGCCTGCCAAGCTTGTCCGTTTCTATATCTGTGTCTGGGAAGTGTCCTGTTGTAAGCCTTAAAACAAGTTTCTTCCTCGAAACTCTAAAATGATTTTCTTGCCTCTCTAGAAGTTTCATGAAAGAAACATGAAATGGACCACCTGCTAAACTAACACAGAGGGAACAATGAGTAACAGATTGAGGCTCTGGCAGGTAAGCCCCAGCACAGAACCAAAGTTGCTGAGATCGTTCATTTCCAACAAGCTCCCAGGTGGCAGCAACACTTCTGATTTGAGTATCAAGGATCAATTTGAGCAACAAGACTCTAAATTATTCCAAACTTAACAAATTGCCTCTAACTGCAATTAGACTTCCTGTGTAGATTGACCAGGTATCCTCCTCTGACCTCTCCCACCAGCTAATATCTGGCCATAAATTAGAAATTACCATTTTATCATAAATGAGTCTCCTGGGGACTAGAGAGTGGTTAAAGGCACTTGCTTGCACAGCTCGATGGCCTGGGTTTCATTCCCCAGTACCCATGTAAAGCCAGATGCACAAAGTGGCACATGCATCCGGAGTTCATTTACAGTGGCTAAAGGCCCTGGCGTGCCCATTCGCTATCTGCCTCTTTCTCTCTCTCTCTCTCAAATAAATTAAATAGTTTAAAAGTACAGATATTAAGACTGAATGGCAAGCAAAGGTGCTGCAGCTTGGTTTGCACCATTATGAATTCTGAATACTACTGTCACCCCAGGGCTTGATTCTGTGTTAGAGGCTGATGCTAAATGGGGATTTGCTGATAGTGGGATATTGCAAAAGATACGGTAGAAGGTCTGGGGAATTAAATCAGCTAAAAGAATTACGAGAGTGGTAAAGGAACAGAGTATTAAGAAGACAATGGGGCTGGAGAAATGGTTTAGCAGTTAAGAGGCCCACCTGAAGAGCCTAACAACCCAAGTTTGATTCCCCAGTATCCATGTAAAGCCAAATGCACAAAGTGGTACATGATTCTGGAGTTCATTTACAGTGGCTGGAAGTCTTTGGTGTGCCCATTCTCTGTCTCTCTTCTATCTCTTTCTGCTTGCAAACAAATAAATAAATTTTTTTTAAAAAAGCTGGGTGTGGTGGTACACACCTTTAATCCCAGCACTAGGGAGGCAGAGGTAGGAGGATTGCCATGAGTTCGAGGCCACCCTGAGACTACATAGTGAATTCCCGGTCAGCGTCAGCTAGAGTGAGACCCTACTTCAAAAAACAAAACAAAACAACAACAAAAAAAGACAATAGAAGCCAGATATGGTAGATCAGGCTATAATCCCAACACTCAGGCTAAGGTAGGATCACTGTGAGTTGAAGACCAGCCTACAGAGTGAGTCAGCCTGGGCTACAGTGAGAACCAGCTTCCAAAAACAGAAAGAAAGAAAGAAAGAAAGAAAGAAAGAAAGAAAGAAAGAAAGAAAGAAAGAAGGAGGGAGGGAGGGAGGGAGGGAGGGAGGGAGGGAGGGAGGGAGGGGAGGGGAGGGGAGGGGAGGGGAGGGGAGGGGAGGGGAGGGGAGGGGAGGGGAGGGGAGGGGAGGGGAGGGGAGGGGAGGGGAGGGAGAGGAGAGGAGAGGAGAGGAGAGGAGAGGAGAGGAGAGGAGAGGAGAGGAGAGGAGAGGAGAGGAGAGGAGAGGAGAGGAGAGGAGAGGAGAGGAGAGGAGAGGAGAGGAGAGGAGAGGAGAGGAGAGGATAATGGATGACGAGCCAACAGGTAGAAACAAGGATGTGGTGCACAGTGGCTTATGCCTCATCCTGGGATAGGACAGCCTGTGACAGTCAAAGGGTTACACAGAGCATTCCTAGCAGCAGCTTCAGCAGACATCACACAGGAGTTTGGTCAGAGCAGCAGCAGGGGGTTGGCAGCATGACAAAGCCTCCCACTGTTGCTATGGGTATTGTTTCGTCTCAATGATCCCAAAGCATCACAGACAGGCAAAGCCCTGGGCAAGTTAATTACGCTCTTTAAGCCTGTATTTTCTCATCTGTAAAATAAAGATAGTACAACTCATCTGATAAAAGTCCTGAGGATTAGCAGTAAAGATAGATGTCTGGCACAGACAAGAATTCAGTACACTGTAGTCGTTACGTAGGCCAAGAAGGAAGTTTCCAAGAGCCTGAGACATAGTGAATTCCAAGTCACCCTGGGCTAGAGTGAGACTCCACCTGGAAAAAACAAATATATATATATATAAATGATTTATTTGTAAGAAAAGTAGAGACAAAGAATGGGCCAGAGTCTCTTCCCACTAAAAAGAAATTCTGGACATATATGCCACTTTGTGAATCTGGCTTTATATGGGTACTGGGGAATGGAACCCAGGTAGGTAGGCTTTGCAAGCAAGTGCCTTTAGCCACTGAGCCATCTTCCCAGTCCAAATATTTTTTTCCTGATACTGACTTATTTGCCTGTGTGTGTACACATGCACTCCAGGGCCTCTTACTCCTGCAAGGAAACACCAGATGCCTGCTCCACTTTTTGCATCTGCTTACATAGGTGACGTAGGAACTGCAGCAGGGCTGATAGGTTTTACAAGTAAGTACCTTTAACCACCAAGCCATCTTCCCATCCATGCAAATCTTTTAAAGTTATCAAAAGTGCCAGGCATGGTGGCACATGCCTTTAATCTCAGCACTTGGGAGGCAGAGGTAGGAGAATCATCATGAGTTTGAGGCCAGCCTGAACTACAGAACAGGTTCCAGGTAGGCCTGGGCTAGAGTGAGACCCTGCTTCAAAAACAAATGAATCTGCTTTTCTCTTTCTGTTTTTTTTTCCCCCCTAGATAGGGTCCCGCTGTAGCCCAGGCTGACCTGGAAGTCACTATGTAGTCTCACAGGGGCCTCAAAACTTACTGTGATCCTTCTACTTCTATCTCCCAAGTGCTGGGATTAAAAGCATGTGCCTCACCACATCCTGCTACGTTTTTTGTTTTGTTTTTGTTTTTCTCTTTTCCATTGTGAAAAGGAGATTGTTTTCAAGGAAAATGATATATTCATACTCTATTTTCATGAACTATTCATTTTTTCAGTTAACTGGAATTTAGGATCTAAGTATCTTCTCAAGACATTAAGTATACAACTGCAACCTCAGCCCAGAGCAATCTCCTGAATCAACTTGGTTTTTTCGAGGTAGGGACTCACTCTAGCCCAGACTAACCTGAAATTCAATATGTAGTCTCAGGCTGGCCTTGAACTCACAGTGATCCTCCTATCTCTGCCTTCCACGTGCTGAGATTAAAGACATGCACCACCTGGTTTTTAGTTTTAAAAAATTTTATATACATATACATATATATATATATATATATATATATATATATATATATATATGTATCCTCCCCCGCCCCAAGGTAGGGTATCGCTCTAGCCCAGGCTGACCAGGAATTCACTATGTAGTCTCAGGGTGGCCTCAAACCCATGGTGATCCTCTACCTCTGCCTCCCAAGTGCTGGGATTAAAGGCAGGTGCCACCACACCTGGCTATTAAAAAATACTTTTTATAGCTGGGCGTTGGGTGTGTGAGTTTGAGGCCAGCCTGAGACTACATACTGAATTCCAGGTCAGCCTGAGCTAGAGCGAGATCCAACCTCAAAAAAATTTTTAAAGAAATTAATCTATTTATGAGCAAAGAGAGAGTGAGGGGGCAATGCACCACAAAGGAACTCCAGTTGCATGTGTCATTTTGTCCATCTGGCTTTACACTGAGTGTGGCGGAACCAAACTCAGGTAACAGGACTCGCAAGCAAGCACCTTTAACCACTGAGCCACCTCATCTCTCTGGTCCCTGAAACAACTCTTAAAGTTTAATCTTTCCCAAGTTCAAGAGAACAGAAATCACAAATATTAGCACAAGATAGAGGATGCTTTCTCAGAAAATGAGTCAATGTGCACAAACATACATGGTAAGAACCTCAACTAGATCAATGAAAAAAACTACTCGTTCTATAGTAAGAAGAAAATCCACAGATTAAAATTTAAAAGGCTTAATCCTGAGTTTTTTTTTATTTATTTACTTACTTGCTTGTGCATGCGTGTGTACATGCGCACTTGTCAAGGCTTTTTGCTGCTGTAAGCAAATGCCAGACACCAGATGCTTGTGCCACTTTCTTCATCTACTTACTAGGGAATTGAACCTGGGCTGACAGAGTCCTTAAGCAAGTGCCTTGCCATCTTCCTTGCCCATCAGTCCTGAATTTGAGTAGAAACTTACTTGAATTGAAAATTTGGGCTTTGGAAGCAAACAGACTAGGATTCTGTTAGCTCCATCACACTACTATAACCTTGAGATAAATGTCTTAATCTCTGCTTCCTCAGTAAAACAAAGAAAACATTACCTTTAAGGGCTCTTTTTTTGTTGTTTATTTTTATTTATTTGAAAGTCACAGACAGAGAAAGAGGCAGACAGAGAGAATGGGCGCGCCAGGGCCTCCAGCCACTGTTAAACGAACTCCAGACGCGTGCGCCCCCTTGTGCATCTGGCTAACGTGGGTCCTGGGGAATCAAGCCTCGAACCGGGGTCCTTAGGCTTCACAGGCAAACGCATAACCGCTAAGCCATCTCTCCAGCCCCCTTTAAGGGCTCTTAAAAGGATTAAATAAAATGGTATATGACAAGCTCTAAGTATAACATATGGTACAAAGCAAGACACATAACAGTATAATTCACAACAGGTTTTATCAAAGATGGGTCCATAGAGAAGGCCAGACTTAAAGAACAGGGAAAACTGTTAGCAACACAAGAAAGGGGAATATAATAGGTACTCCAGACATGCCACTTTAAAAAGAAGGATCAAGGGCTAGAGAAATGGCTTAGTGGTTAAGGCACTTTTCTGCAAAGCCAAAAGACCACGGTTCAATTTCTCAGGACCCATGTAAGACAGATGCACAAGGTGGCACATGCATCTGAAGTTCGACTGTAGCGGCTGGAGGCCCTGGCATTCCCATTCTCTCTCTCTCTGTCTTTCTCTCTCTCAAATAAATAAATAATTTAAAAAAAAAAAAAGGAGGGCCAAGTCCAACATGGTGGCACTTATCTATAATCCTAGGAGCTAGAGGCAGGAAAATCTGGAGTCTAAGGTCATCCAGGGCCATACAGTGAGACCCTGCATCAAAAAGCTGAGAGGAATGTTGGGGAGATGGTTCAGTAGTTAAGGTGCTTGCCTGCAATATGTAATGACCTAAGTTTGATTCCCCCGGACCCACATAAAGCCAGATGCACAAAGTGGCACATGCATGTAGAGTTCATTTGCAGTGGCTAGAGGCCCTGGTGCACCCATTTGCTCTATCTCTTTTTTTTTCTCTCTCTCTCTCTCTCTCTTTCTGTCTCTCATTGCAAACAAATAAAATATTTTTTTTAAAGCTTAGAGGTACCAGGCGTGGTGGCACACACCTTTAGTCACAGCACTCAGGAGGCAGAGGTAGAAAAATCACTGTGAGTTGGAGGTCACCCTGAAGCTACATAGTGAATTCCAGGTCAACCTGGGCTACAGAGAGACCCTACCTCAAAAAAGAAAAAAAAAAAATGCTGAGAGGTGAGGTGATACATTTTCAGATTACAAGTTAATTACAAATACGAGGCTAGTATCATTGATCTCGAAATGCTTCTCTGTACAGAATGTTCTTTGTCTCTTCTAAGTTTATAATGCGCTGAGGTTCTACATTTGTACAACTTTATCCCACCCTCTTCGTAAGGCCTGACTCAGACTCTCTTAACTTTGGTCTTGGAATGACCTAAGCCTTAGCCAGACAGGCACACCTTAGACTAGTTTACTCAGTAATCTACAGACATGTGGGAGAAAGCCAGAGGCCAACATGCCAGACGTTAGGAAGAATCTGTGTGGCATAATGAAAAAGCCATGGGCTATGGAGAGAGGGATGGGTAAAGTACACCTCTGCCACTTTTTAAAAACATAACCCAGGGCAAGGCAAGCCTCTCTGGACCCCATTTCCTCAGTGGTAAAACAGAGATAATGCCACCTATATTTCACAGTGTTCTTGTCAGGACTAGAGAAATGCCAATTCCTGGCACATAAAAAGCCAATTAATAATAACTATTATTAGGGTCCAACTGCCAATTGCCTTACTGAACATTGCCAGGCTGTACTTTTCTAACTGGCAAAGAGTCATACTGCTCCCACAGTCCCATGACTATATCTAACACAGCCCATTTCAAAATCTATAATTAACCAAATCAAGTGCTTAAACAATTCAGGGCAAGAAAGCGCTAACATGGCTCAACTCATTCTCTCCTGACAGCAACAAAGCCAGGACAAGGTAGCTATGTCTGCCAAGAAAAACGTGAAATCTGTTTGAACATGGTCATTACTGATAGTGATGTAAGCACAAACTTGTTGTAGTTCTCGGGCTTGCAGCCTGACCGTCAGAAAGTCGGAAACTTTCTGGAATACATGCTCTCTTGCCTTGTTTTCTCTGCTGTGCTGGCACCACTGCCAAGGAAGCGACGAAGAAAGAAAGGCTGTCAATGGCCCCCACGTTCACTGTGGAAATTACCCTCACTTTTCATCAATTACTACTTCAGAGATTTCAGTGTGCGGCGTTCACTTGATGTGGACTTAAGGAAGAACTTTCACACGTGTACGTCCTCATAAATGTGTAAGTGTACATGTGTTCAGGTACACGTGCATCTGCATGAGTGTGAAGGAAGGCCAGAGAGGTAGACATCTGCTGGGTTTTCTCCCCCCCTCCCCCATCACTTTCTACCTTATTTCTGAGACAGGGTCTCTCACTTAATGCAAAGCTCACAAAGTAAGCTAAACTAGCTAGCCAGTAAGCCCTAGGGATCCTCCAGTCTCTTCCTCTTGAGCACTGGGATTGCTGGCATGTGCTGCTGCCACACACAGCTTTTACGGTGCTGTGGATCCAAACTCAGGTCCTCATGCTTGTACAGTGAGCACTTTACTGACTGAGCCCATCTCCCTAGCCCCAAGAACTTCAAATATATCTTATCCATAATGACAATATCGGGCCCAAATGGCACCACAAATTACAGAATGGAGGCAGGTACCAAAGATAAAATGTGAAGCTGGGCGTGGTGGCGCATGCCTTTAATCCCAGCACTCGGGAGGCAGAAGTAGGAGGATCACCGTGAGTTCGAGGCCACCCTGAGACTCCACAGTGAATTTCAGGTCAGCCTGGGCTAGAGTGAGACCCTACCTCAAAAAACAAAAACAAACAAAGATAAAATGTGACTGACTAGCCTGCACACTATATGCTCATCCTTATTAACAACTACACTTGGGAATTCTGGCTCATATAAAATGGTATAACAGCACTAAGAAAACCAGTAACTGCTTCATGAATAGAATAAGGAAAAAGATTAATCAACATGTGACAATAATTTTGTGATAGTTACACAATAAAAGCAACAGTCATAAGTTACACAGCCAAAGAAAACTACCAGTTCCTCCATAAACATTTTAAATATATTATTTACTTATTTATGAGAGAGAGAGAAAGGGCACACAAGGGCCTCTAGCCACTGCAAACGAACTCCAGACGCATGTAGCACTCTGTGCATCTGGCTTGCATGGGTACCGAATAATTGAAAGTGGATCTTTAGGCTTCAAAGGCAAGTGCCTTAACCGCTAAGCCATCTCTCCAGACCCTCCATATACATTATAATAAAAGCAGCATGGAGTCACGGTCAGAATGATTATTTAAGTAGATAATCTAAGAATCAAGAAAAGCTCAACAAATCAAATTGTCACACTGTAGTTCCTTGGCAGGTAATTTTCCACTTAGAGAAAGAAGGGCAGGGCTGAAAAGATGGTTCAGTGGTTAAAGGCGCTTGCCTGCAAAGCCTGACAGCCTGGGTTTAATGCCCCAGTATCCACATAAAGCCAGATACACAAAGTGGCTCACGTAATTGGACTTCGTTTGGAAGAGCAAAAGGCCCTGATGTGCCCATTTTCTCTCTCTCTCTCAAGTAAATAAATAAATAAATATTGCTTTAAAAGAAGGACAATCTCTCTCTCTCTCTCTCTCTCTCTCTCGTTTGTTTTGTTTTGTTTTTTGAGGTAGGATTTCGCTGTAATCCAAGCTGACCTGGAATTTACTAAGTAGTCTCAGGCTGGCCTCGAACTCACAACGATCCTCCTACCTCTGCCTGTTGAGTGCTGGGATTAAAGGCATGCACTACCACACCTGGCTAAGAAGGACAGTCTTATGTACTTATTTTTATTGAGCTAATTTAATATTTAAAAAGTTGCCAGGAGCCCGGCGTGGTGGCGCACGCACTCAGGAGGCAGAGGTAGGAGGATTTGTCATGAGTTCAAGGCCACCGTGAGTCTACAAAGTAAATTCCAGGTCAGCCTGGGCTAGAGCGAGACCCTACCTCGAAAAAACAAAAAACAAAACAAAAAAAAAAGTTGCCAGGTGTGGCGGCACACACCTTTAATTCCTGCACTTGGGAGGCAGAGGCAGGAGGATCGCTGTGAGTTCACGGCCAGCCTGGGACTACAGCGTGAGTTCCAGGTCAGCCAGAGCTAGACTGAGACCCTATCTTGAAAGAGTAAATAAATGAATAAATAAATAAATAAAAATGTTGAAGATTCTTCTTCCAAATAGCAGCTCAAGCACAGTGTGGTGGTGAACTCGGGAAGCTGCAACAGAAATATTATGAGCTCAAGGCCAGCCTGCACTACATATCAAGTCTGGGGTTACCAGGGTTATGTATTGAAACCCTGTCTTAAAATAAAAAATAAAAATGAAAAAAAAAAAAAAAAAAGCTCAAGCCAGGTATAGAAAGTTTGGGGCCAGCCTCAGCTACTTAGCTCCAGGCTAAAAAACAAAAAAAGAAACCTCAGCAATGTCCTTACTTATGACACACAGCTGTTTCCTTGCCCAGGACTTCATCTGCTTAACTGTCAGCACAGAAGTTGGTTTTTGGGTGCAATTAACATTTTAAGACATGCTCAGCCCTGTCTTCTATAGCCTTGAGGCTGCTGAGTAACTCTAGGATCATGAAACATACATTTTGATACTGGGGGGAAAAAAAAAAAAACAGGAAGAAGGTGGCTCAGCAACAAGGAAAATAGCCAAGAAGCACATCTAGAATTTAAACAACAACAACAAAAAAAGTAGACTCTGGTGTGCCAACCTGTGATTTTTTTTTTAACTTCTTTATATAGACTCTATTGAACTGTTGTGCGTACTTTTCAGAGGAGGTCATGGTGACAAGCACTTAAGTCATAATGAGAGAAATAAAAATCAATTCTTCATAACAATAATAATAGCTATCATTTCGTAAGAGCGTACCAAGTTCTTTGTGCCCAGGTTTTTAATCCTCAGCATAATTAGCATTCTCATCTTAGAGAAGAAACGTCCCCGTAGAATTTGGAAATTACTCAAACATTAGTAATGGGGGAAGGAAGCACTAGGATTCAAACCCAGGTTGGCTTGGGTGTGAACTCTATGCTCTAAAAGCAACTGGTTAAGGTTTTCTACCCTCAGAAGAATTAGAGATTTTAGACACAAGAAAAATACGTGGCCAAAGTTATAAAGCACCTCAACTAGTCAGAACTATGTTTTAGGGTCCCAACTCTTACTGAAGTACTTCAAAGCCGTAGTGTTCAGGCTGGCTGCTCCTTTGAACTATAATCTCTCTGTTCAACTATAATTGCAGCAGAAAGTAAAATTTAAATTGCAAAGGACAATGCATGTCCTAAAGCATTATTAAACAAATTGCCTCCTCCATATTTATCACTGTATTTGGGAAGGTAGAATGAAAAAGTTAATTTGCTCCATCTTCATCATAAGGCAGTTACAACAAAATGTTTGACTGAGCTGGGTGTGGTGGCGCACGCCTTTAATCCCAGCACTGAAGAGACAGAGGTAGGTGGATCGCCACGAGTTCGAGGCCACCCTGAGACTACATAATGAATTCCAGGTCAGCCTGGGCTAGAGTGAGACACTACTTCAAAAAAAAAAAAAAAAAGTTTGACTGGATGCATCAGAGCCCTACACAGTAAAATCAATGCAAACTTTACTTTTTTGTTTAACATCCTTTTTAGTGCTGTCCTGACAAAACAATTAAAAATCACCCAATACAATTTTTAAAAATAAGTTATTGTGTTCGTAGTGTGCCTAGGGAATTAAGGCCATAATTTCTTTTTAGATGATCCACATCTGTTTTTCACTTACCATGTTGTGCTGGTTTAGCATCAAGTTTGGGGGAGGGGGTGATAATGGATAGCCAATATATGGATAATACGAGGAAAGGTAGAGTATTATCATACATCTGGTATCTTGGTATATACTGAGGCCTCAAACCTACATATCAAAGAAACTGACAGCTGAGACAGAAAGCCCACAACGACCGCTTTCCCCCAAACTAGCAGCATTTCTTCCTAACACTTTCAGCTCATACTAACGGGAATCAATGAAACCACCACTCTCTTCCTAGACCCCGTAGTAATTCTGGTGACCAACTACTGAGCAGGGAGGACAGACCTCTTAAGGCTCTCCATTATCTTTCTTACTAGCATGCTGCAAGGGAATTGCAGTCGCTGGAAGGAAGGAGCAGCACTGCCCTATGGAAGCGGTTGGCCACAGAAAGTCATCATCTGTACAGAAGCCAGCTAACTGGGAGGATTTCAATGAGAGCTGACTGCCTGCTGCCTGCTGAACTCCTTCTCCAAGTGAAAAAGATCTATGCACCCTTTACTGCTGGGGTGATTTCCCGAAAGTGGTAAGCGTTTTGTTTTGCTTTTTTTTTTTTTCTCTCTCTCTCTCTCTCTATACGATCGGAACAGTCCGGGGGGTGGGGGGAGGCGGAAATCACACGCGGGAGTGTGTTGGGGGCATAGTAGTAGGTGCCCGTCCTTCCTCTGCCTATTCCAAGTAGTCGGGAAGCGTGCTACCTCCATGTTATTCGTAGCCAAGCACGGCCGTGGCACCTGGAGTCTCCGCTGGCCAGCGGAGCGCCGGGCGGCGGCGGCAGCTCGGGCAGCAGGTTTTTAAAGGGGAGTGAAAAAAAGGGGTGTCGGATGCTGCGATCTGAAAAGGAGGGTGTGCAGGGCGGTGCTGCCGTGCCCGGCCGAGCCGCAGCCTCCTCTCTCTTCCCCTCCCCGCCTCTCCAAGAGGCAGCCCGGCCCCAGTACCTTCTTGACGGTGCGCGGCGCCTCGGTGACCGTGCCGTCGGGGCTGACCAGGGCCTCTCCGCCGTCGCGGTGCCGCTGGTGCTGGTGATGCGGGTCGCTCCGCTTCATGGCCGACGCCTGGGGCACCTTGCCGGCCGCCGGGCTGAGAGCGGCTGTGGGCCCCGATCCCGGGCCGGGGGCCGGGGGCCGCTCAGCGGCTGGAGCTGGTGCTTCGGGGTCCCCGCCGCCCACCGGGGGAGTCATGGCGCCCACGGTCGCCGTGCTCAGTCCGAGCTGGCTTCAGCCTCCGACGGGCTCAGGTCCTTCAGGTCCACCTCAGGCACCTTGGCGGCAGCCGCGGCTGACACAACCTGCACCGACATCACCGCCTCCGCTGCAACCGCCGGCTCCGGCTCAGGCTCCAGCTCGGCCCCGCCTCCCGCCTCCCTTCCCCTGCCCTCCCCCATGCCCCCACTCCTCCCCTCCATCGCCTCCGCTCCCACCCCCTTCCTCCGCCTGCCCGCCCGCCCACTGCCAGCTCCGGCCCCTCCGGCCCCGCCCCGCCCCGCCCCGCCCCGGTCGCCCTCGCGCGTGCGCACGCGAGGCGCCACGGAACCTGTAGTGCGCTTGCTCTGGGCCGCACGTGCAAGGAAGAGCGTGGGACCTCAGCTCCCACCCGCACCCAGCCTGCACTGCGCGCGGAGGGGGGCGGAGAACGAGCCGCAGAGCCCCCTGGGAGTTGGAGTCCCTTAGGCCTTCCTCCGGAAAGTGGGTGTCTGAGGAGGAGAGGGAACTCCCAGGACGGCGACTTAAACGGAAAAGACTGGGAATGGATGACGCGACGGAATGGATGAGGGAAAAAGTCTCCAGAGGAGCTGTGGTTTCCGGGAGCGAATGCCAGAAACCCCAGGGAAAGTGGGGGAGAAATGACTAGCTCGGCTTGACAGCGTGAATTTCTTCTGTGTGTGTGTCTCTGTGTGTGTGTGTGTGTCCGTGGGTGCGTCTGAGTGTGTGTGTCTGCATGTGTGTGTGTGCGTCTCTGTGTGTGTGTGACTACATGTGTCTGTGTGTGTGTGTCTGAGTGTGTGTGTCTGAGTGTGTCTGTGTGTGTGTCGGGGTGTGTGTGAGTGTGTACATCTGTGTGTGCGTCTGAGTGTGTGTCTGTGTGTGCGTCTGTGTGTGTGAGTGTGTACATCTGTGTGTGTGTCTAGTGTGTTTATGTGTGTGTCTGCTTGTGTCTGTGTGTACGTCTGAGAGTGTGTGTGTGTGTGTGTGTGTGTATATATATATATATGTTGCGGTCACGTGGGCCGCCTTTAAAGGGAAAGTGGCACCTCATGTGAGAAGAACGCCGGCTGCAGAATTGAATACTTGCTCTTCAGCTTTCTAAAATTCAGTGGGTTGATTTTTAGAAAATAAAAGAAAAAAGAGAGAGAGAGAGAGAGACATTGCCTGGCATGCTCTAGTGGCAGAGACTAAAATCAATCCCAAAAGAAGTTAATTTCAGCAGGATATGATGGTACATGCCAGTAATTGTAGCACTTGGAGGAGGCTGAGGCAGGGGGATTGCGGGGAGTCCAAGGCCAGCCTGGGGTACAAAGAAGGCTTTGTCCCCCAAAGACAAAAATTAGGGCTGGAGAGATGACTTAGCGCTTATGGTGCTTGCCTGCAAAGCCAAAGGACCTAGGTTCAGTTCTCCAGCACCCCCCCACATAAGCCAGATGCACAAGGGGGCACACGCGTCTGGAGTTCATTGGTGCCCATTCTCTCCCTCAAATAAATAAGCAATATTTTTAAAAAAAAATTAGCTTCCACTAGGTCGAAACTTCACTGCTGGAAAATTAACACACTTCCTTTAAATAAGGCCAAATTTTTTTACCTATTAATTCTATGGAAACAGTTTGAATTGAGATAAGATAAAGCAAAGCTGGATATTAACCAAATCACTGCTAATGATTTCTTAAAGTGATACAATCTGGCTGATTTATTTCTTTACACCTTCCTGTTTTTCGATTTACATTTAGAAAGTGCAAATTTAAAGGCTTGTGTGGTAGTTTCTTTCTTTCTTTCTTTTTTTTTTTTTTTTTCTTTTTGGTTTTTCCAACTAGGGGTCTCATTCTAGCTCAGGCTAACTCAGAAGTCACTATGTAGTCTCAGGGTGGCCTCATGGCAATCCTCTTACCTCTGCCTCCTGAGTGCTGGGATTAAAGATCATGCACCACCATTCCCAGCCTGGTAGTTTCATTTTTAATAACAAAAAAATTATCTGGTGGGGCCTGGTGGCACATACTTGTAATTCCAACACTCAGGAGTCTGAGGCCTGAGAATCGGGAGTTTATCAAGGCCAGCCTGAGCCACATAGCAAGGTCCTGTCTCAAAAATAAAATAAAAGCCAGGTGTGGTGGCACATGTCTTTAATCCCAGAACAGGGGATCCCAGTGTGCCTATTGCAAGATGGGAGGCAGAGACAGGAGAAATTTCCAGATGCTCCTTAAAGGGGCAGTGAATAAGAATGAGAGGCCTAGGCCAGCATGGTGTCACACACCTTTAATCCCAGCACTCTGGAGGCAGAGGTAGTAGGATCCCTGTAAAAGTTTGAGGCCAGCCTGGGACTACAAAGTGAATTCCAGATCTGCCTAGGTTAGAGTGAGACTCTACCTCAAAAAAAGGGGGGGGGGGGGGTACTGGAGAGATGGCTTAGTGGTTAAAGTGCTTGATTCCCAGTACCCACGTAAAGCCAAATACATAAAGTTGTGCATGCCTCTGGAGTTCATTTGTACTGGCTAGAGGCCCTGGTGCATCCATTTTCTCTATCTGCCTCTTTCTTTTCTCTCTCTCTAAAATAACTTTTTAATTAATTTTTTTTTTTTTTTTTTTTTTTTTTTTTTTGAGAGAGAGAGAGAGGGAGAAAGAATGGGTGCGCCAGAGCCTCCAGCCACTGCAAACAAACTCCAAATGCATGCGCCACCTTGTGCATCTGGCTAACATGGGCCCTGGGGAATGGAACCGAGGTCCTTTATCTTTGCAGGCAAACACCTTAACTGCTATGCCGTCTCTCCAGGCCTCAGATAAATTAAAAAAAAAAAAAAAAGAAAAAATATATACTCTCAGTGATCCTCCTACCTCTGCCTCCCGAGTGCTGGGATTAAAGGTATGCGCCACCACGCCCGGCTTGAGCTTTTCTTTTTCTTTTTTTTTAATTTTTTTGTTTATTTTTATTTATTTGAGAGCAACAGAGAGAGAGAGAAGCAGATACAAAGAGAGAGAATGGGCCCGCCAGGGCCTCCAGCCACTGCAAACGAACTCCAGATGCGTGCGCCGCCTTATGCATCTGGCTAACGTGGGTCCTGGAGAATCGAGCCTCGAACCGGGGTCCTCAGGCTTCAAAGGCAAGCGCTTAACCGCTAAGCCATCTCTCCAGCCCTTGAGCTTTTCTTTTTAAGAGATGTTTTCCGAGGATTACCATGAGTTCAAGGCCACCCTGAGACTACACAGTGACTTACAGGTCAGCCTAGGCTAGAGCGAGACCCTGCCTCAAAAAGCCAAAAAGAGCCGGGCGTGGTGGCGCACGCCTTTAATCCCAGCACTCGGGAGGCAGAGGTAGGAGGATCGTTGAGAGTTCGAGGCCACCCTGAGACTACATAGTGAATTCCAGGTCAGCCTGAGCTAGAGTGAGACCCTACCTCGAAAAACAAAACAAAACAAAACAAAACAAAAAGCCGAAAAGAGGGCTGGAGGGATAGCTTAACGGTTAAGGTGTTTGCCTGCAAAGCAAAGGGCCCAGGTTCAATTCCCCAGGACCCATATTAGCCAGATGCACAATGGGATGCATGCATCTGGAGTTTGTTTGCAGTGGCTGGAGGCCCTGGCTCACCCATTCTCTCTCTCTCTCTCTGTCTCTCTCCCCCTCTTTCTCTGTCAAATAAATAAATAAAAATAAAATGTGTTTTAAAAAAGAGAGAGAAAGAAAGAAAGATATTTTCAGGGCTGAGGATGTGGCTTAGTTGGTAGAGTCCTTGCCTAACATGCACAAGGTCCTGGGTTTGATCCCCAGCAGCTCATAAAACCAGACCTGGTAGCCCAGGTTGTAATTCCAGCCCTTGAGGGTGGAGGCAGGAGGATCAGAAGTGCTAATAATAAAGGGAAGTAAATGTTTATGTTTAAAAAATTAGACTTGGGGCTGGGGAGATGGCTCAGTGGGTAAGTGGGTAAGAGCGCTTATTGCACAAACATGAGGACCCCAGCACTCAAATAAGAAGCTGGGGGTGGTCACACATGCCTGTAACCCCAGTGTAAAAACTGTTGGTTTGTGCTGGTCAGCCAGTCTGACTGAAAATCCAACAGCTTCAAGTTCAGTGAGAGACAGTCTCAAGGAGGCAACACAGAAGAGCAATAGAGGTCACCCGCAAGCGCACACCGTACACTGAGTTTATTTATTTATTTATTTATTTATTTATTTTGTTTTTTCGAGGTAGGGTCTCACTCTAGCCCAGGCTGACCTGGAATTCACTATGTAGCCTCAGAGTGGCCTAGAACTCGCAGCAATCCTTCTACCTCTGCCTCCCAAGTGCTGGGATTAAAGGTGTGCGCCACCACGCCCGGTTTAGTTTTTTTTGTTTGTTTGTTTGTTTTGTTTTTGTTTTTTTTTTTTTTTTTAGAATTAGACTAAGAAGCAAAAGACATTTATTTTCAAGGAGGGAGAGAGAAGAGAGAGAATGGGTGAGCCCAGGCTAGCGCCTCCAGTCACTGTAAACGAACTCCAAATGCATGCACCACTTGTGCATCTGGCTTTGCGTGGGTACTGGGGAATTGAACCCTGATTGTTAGACTTTTCAAGCAAGTGCCTTAACTGCTGAGCCACCTGTCCAGCCCCAACAAATTTATTGTCAATAATTATGGAAGTTGTCAATAAAAAAAAATTAAATAAAAAAAGAAAATATCTAGCCAGGCATGGTGGCACATGCCTCTAATCTCAGTACTCAGGAGGCAGAGGCAGGAGGATCACCATGAGTTCGAATCCGCTCTGAGACTACATAAAAGAAAACAAACAGTTTGTGCGAGAAGGAAAAAACTCAGTAGCAGAGGCCAGTAAGTTAAAAAAGGAGATAGAAAGGGAAGAGAAAGAAAGGGAGGAGGGCTTTTATTAGGTTGGTATTGTATATATGTAAGTAGAAAGATTGAGATGGGGAGGGGATATGATGGAGAATGGAATTTCAAAGGGGAAAGGGGGGGAGGGTAATACCATGGGATATTTTTTATAATCATGGAAAATATTAATAAAAATTGAGAAAAGAAAAAAAAGAAAAAAGAAAACAAACAGTTAACTCTGTTGACATATCATGAGGTAGGCTTTTTCAAAAAAATATTTTTGTTTTTATTTATTTATTTGAGTGGCGGTGGAGAGAATGGGCAGGCTAGGGCCTCTAGTCACTGCAAACGAACTCCAGACACATGTGCCACCATCTGACTTACATGGTACTAGGGAATCAAACCTGGGTACTTAGGCTTTGGAGGCAAGTACCTTAACCACTAAGCTATCGCTTTAACTTTTTTTTTTTTAAGTTTTTTAAGGTAAGGGTTTTGCTCTAGACCAGGCTAACCTGGAAATGAGGTCTCAGGGTGGCCTTAAACTCATGGTGATTCTCCTACCTCTGCCTCCCAAGTGCTGGGATTAAAAGAGTGCACCACCACCATGCCCAGCCCCCATCCTTTTTAAATTCTTTTCTTTTTTTTTTTTCTTTTTTGTGGTTTTTTTGAGATAGGGTCTCACTCTAGCCCAGGCTGACCTGGAATTCACTATGTAGTCTCAGGATGGCCTCGAACCCATGGAGATCCTCCTACCTCTGCCTCCCAAGTGCTGGGATTAAAGGCATGTGCCACCACGCCTAGCTTTTTTTTTTTTTTTTTAATTCTTAAAGAAACTGAGGCAAAAAAAGACTGCTCAGAATGACAGCCCTAACAACTCAAGTGAACCATTAACCATCTAGTCATTGGAGCAACTGGGTCACCTGCTTGAGTTCATTTCCTCTGCTAGTAGGTCCTTGGAAATCTGTTCACTTGTGAAGTTAGCCCTCGAATGGAGTCTTCCATTTCCTCGTTTCCAGATTTGTACTGCAAGGCGCCTGAGCTCTGCCATTGCCACAAAACCCACAAGAGTTTCTTGAGCTTTCTCTGCGCATTTCTGTCTCTCAGTATTTCCTTCCTGTTAGAAAGCGGCAGCTCAGAGCTTCATCCTCCAGCTGTTGGGGCAGAAACTAACAACTCTTAACTGAATTCTTTCTTCCTCCAAGGGCACCAGGGAGCCGCAGTGCCACCTGGCATGTTTAGGAGCCCAGGCTGCAGCTACCCGCCGGCTTGCCTCTAGAACTGATTACTGCGGGGATAAACGGATTCTTCAGCGACATGTGTAGATGAAAACCAAGGAGGTCGAGCCCTGGAAAGCGGCAGTGATTTAGCCTTTATCCAGATGCTACCGCTACTTGGAACCAACAGTCAAGTCGTATTCCCTCACTCCTCCCCAACCATTTTCAACAGGTATGTAACCTGCTGCTTTGGCAAACCAGGCATATGTGAAGGTGGAATTACTATACTGGAAGCAGGATGATTAAACACAAGTATATTAACTAGTGAAAGCAATTAAAACTATAGGTCTTCCTTCACCTGACTTGTTCAGGTTGCAAAACCCTGGCGTACAGGAATGAATATATCCTGCATGTAGAAGAATTTCTCAAAGGTATCTGCCCAATCCAAGAGAAAATTAAAACACTAAGGGGCCAGGAAGATTGCTGAGTGACTAAAGGTGCTTGCTTGCAAAGCCTGACGGCTCAGGTCCAATTCTCAAAACACCAACATAAACTGGGCACATTTGGGCATATGGTATTCCTTTGCAGCTGCAAGACGCCCTGTTGTGCCCATACACACACACATGCAAATACATTTTAAAAAATAAGAGTCTGCACTAGAGGAATGGTTTAGCAGTTAAGGCACTTGCCTGTGAAAACTAAGGACCCAGGTTTGATTCCCCAGGACCCACACAAGCCAGATGCACAAGGTGGAGCATGCTTCTGGATGTTTCACAGTGGCTGGAGGCCCTGGGACACCCATTCTCTCTCTGCCTCTTTCTCTCTCTTCCTCTCAAATGAAAAAATAAATAAAAGCCGGACGTGCTGGTGCATGCCTTTAATCCCAGCACTTGGGAGACAGAGGTAGGAGGATCACCATGAGTTTGAGGCCATCCTGAGACTATGTAGGTCAGCCTAAGCTAGAGTGAGACCCTACCTTGAAAAAAAAAAACATAAAATAAATAAATAAATAATAGTTTAGTTTTCATTAAGTCAAAACATTTTTTAAAGAAGATTATTTTGAAAGATGAAAATAGGGCTGGAGAAGATGGCTTAGCAGTTAAGGTGTTTGCCTGCAAAGCTAAAGGACCCCAGTTCGATTCCCCAGGACCCACGTAAGCCAGATGCATGAGGAGGCGCATGCATCTGGAGTTTGTTTTCAGTGGCTAGAGGCCCTGTCGCACTCATTCTCTCTCTCTCACTCGCTACCTCTTTCTCTCTCTCAAATACATACATAAATAAATAATATGTTTTTTTTAAAGATGAAAATAATACTCAGGTTAGAACTGCTGTGAGCCATCTAGTGTCACATTCAAGTATGACCAGACATAGGAAGTAAACTTCTAATAGGAAAACATGATAAATGGCTGGGGATGTGGCTCAGAGGTAGAGTGCTTGTCTAGCATGTACAAGGCCTTAGTTGGGAGGGGGAGGCGGGTGGTCAAGATTTTTCAAAATCTTAAGATAAGTAGTATAACACATGAATCCCAGCATTCACAAGGTGGCACACGTGTCTGGAGTTCAATTACAGTGGCTGGAGGCCCTGGCGTGCCAAAACCAACTCTCTCTTGCTTTTACTCTCTCACATTAAAAAAAAAAAAAAAAAAAAAAAAGCCGGGCGTGGTGGCACACGCCTTTAATCCCAGCACTCGGGACACAGAGCTAGGAGGAGCGCAGTGATTTCGAGGCCACCCTGACACTACATAGTGAATTCCAGGTCAGCCTGGGCTAGAGTGAAACCCTACCTCGAAAAAAAAAAAAAAAAAGCCAGTCCATTGGGCTTGTCTGAAAAAAAAAAAAAGAATTCAAGGCCTTATCAATAATAACTAATATGATATTTACTTGTGAAAAAACATGTGGTTCCAAGGATTGAACATTCAGAAAACAGGCATGACACTTTTAAAATGAAAACATGGTAGCAGAATTTTAAGAAAGAATTAGGCTGGTGTTTCTACTCCACTGGGGTCAAAGATAAAGAATTCCAAGATGGTTGACACAAACTTACTTGAAAACCCTTTGACTGGGTAACTTTTGGAGAGATCATACCCAGAAACCAAAAGGCTATTGCCAACTTTGAACCAGCACCAGCTTGCCTACTGGGCCTGAGAAAGCACCAGCAACTGACTGGGTTAACTCAAAGAGGCTATGGCAGGCTTGTTCAATGTCCTTAAAGTTCATGTGCCAGAGGGACAAATATACTGTCCAGGTAGATGCTGAAGAAAAGGAAGATGTGAAGAATTCAAATGAAAACTGTAGGCTGGAGAGATGGCTTAGCAGTTATGGCGTTTGCCTGCAAAGCCAAAGGATCCCGGTTTGATTCTCCAGGACCCACATAAGCCAGATGCACAAGGGGGCAGCGCATGCATCTGGAGTTCATTTGCAGTGGCTGGAGGCTGTGGCATGCCCATTCTCTCCTTCTCTCCGTCTCTTTCTTTCTCTCTCAAATAAATAAATAAAAT
This sequence comes from Dipus sagitta, assembly GCA_036346955.1. Lineage (NCBI taxonomy): Eukaryota > Metazoa > Chordata > Mammalia > Rodentia > Dipodidae > Dipus > Dipus sagitta. The sequence continues at coordinate 90,658,183 of CM070780.1, read as the reverse complement.
ATATTTTTAAAAAATAAAAACTAATTCCTTTTGATCAGATAATCATTGAGGACTTGAGTGAAGTCTTCCCAGGAACCAAATTAGACAAGAAGCATCCATATTAACCTCACCAATTAATTGAAATCATACAAAATTGAGACTGGGAGGAAGCTTTGACCCTTCCATGAAACTTGTGGACATTGAAAATAAAAACAGGGGGCTGAAGTGATGGCTTAGTGGTTAAGGCACTTGCCTGTGAAACCTAAGGCCCCAGGTTTGATTCCCCAGAACCCTCATAAGCCAGATGCACATGGTGGTATATGCATGTGGAATTTGTTTGCAGTGGCTAGAAGCCCTGGTGTGCCCATTCTCCCTCTCTCTCTCTCTCCTTGCAAATAAATAAAAAACAAAATTTAAAAAAATCTTTAAAAGAACAGAAAATAGGAGGGTCAGGTATAGTGGCACACGCCTTTAGTTCCAGCACTCATGAGGCAAAGGCAGGAGGTTGTTGTGAGTCTGAGGCCAGCCTGAGATGACATAGTGAGTTCCAGGTCAGCCTGAGCTAGAGTAAGACACTACCTAAAAAAAAAAAAAAAAATCGGGGCTAAAGTGATGGCCCAGCAGTTAAAGGCACTTTCTTGCAAAGCCTGCTGGCCTGGATTCGATTCCCTAGTACTCACATAAAACCAGATGCAGGCTAGAGAGATGGCTCAGAGGTTAAGGAACTTGCCTGGAAAGCATAATGACCTGGGTTTGATTCCCCAGTACCCATGTAAAGCCAGATGCACAAAGTAGTGCATGCATCTGGAGTTTGTTTGCAGTGGTGGAGGCCCTGGCGCACCCATTCTCTCTGTCTGCCTTTCTTCTCTCTCTGTTTGCAAATGAATAAATATAAAAAAAACATGCCATATTTTAGGCCGGATGTGGTGGCTCACCCCTTTAAATCCAGCACTCAGACAGCAGAGGTAGGAGGAACACCATGAGTTCAAGGCCACCCTGAGACTACTTAGTAAATTCCAGGTCAGTTTAGGCTTGAGGGAAATCCTACCTTGAAATCCCCCCACCCCAAAGAAAACATATTTTGAAACTAGATGCACAAAGTGACTCATGTCTGGATTTCCTATGCAGTCAGTGGCAAGTGTTCCTGGAAAGCCCAGTAATATTCTGTCTGTCATAAATACATAAATAAATAGAACAAAAAAAATTGGGGCTGGAGAGATGGCATAGTGGCTAAGGCACTTCCCTGCAATACCTAACAACCTGGGTTCAATTTCCGAGTACCCACATAAAGCCAGATGCACATGCATCTGGAGTTTGTTTGCAGTGGCTGGAAGCCCTGGGTCAGCCTGAGCTAGACTGAGACCCTGCCTCAAAACCCCAAATAAATAAGAGGCTGGAGAGATTGCTCAGTGGCTAAAGCACTTGCTTGTAAAACCTAATGGCCTGGGCTCGATTCCCCAGTCCCCATGTAAAGCCAGATGCAGTATATAAATTGTTTTAGGGCTGGAGAGATGGCTCAGCAGTTAAAAGCACTTGCAAAGCTTGATGACCTGGGTTTGATCCTCCAGTACCCATATAAGCCAGAAGCACAAAGTGGGATATGCCTCTGGAGTTTGTTTGCAGACCCTGGTACACCCATTCTCGCAAATAAATTTAAAAAAAAGACCACTTTTTTTGGGGGGGGCGGCGATTTTTGAGGTAGAGTCTCACTCTAGGTCAGGCTGACCTGGAATTCAGTATGTAGTCTCCTGGTAGCCTCGATCTCACAGTGATCCTCCTACCTCTGCCTCCCAAGTGCTGAGATTAAAGGTGTGTGCCACCATGCCCAGCTAAATAAATAAAAATTTTAAAAATATTTAAAAATAAGGCAGGTGTGGTAGTGCATGCCTTTGATCCCAGCACTCAAGAGGCAGAGGTAGGAAGATCACTGTGAGTTTGAGGGCAGCCACAGAGTACAGTGAGTGCCAGATCAGCCTGAGCTAGAGTGAGACCCTACTTCAAATAATTTTTTTTTTTTTTTTTGCTGGGCATGGTGGTGTATACCTTTAATTCCAGCACTAGGTAAAAGGATTATCATGAGTTCAAGGCCACCCTGAGACTACATAGTGAATTCCAGGTCAGCCTGGGCTAGCCGGAGACCCTACATTGAAAAACAAAAGCAAGCTGGGCATGGTGGTACACGCCTTTAATCCCAGCACTTGGGAGGCAGAGGTAGGAGGATCACCAGGAATTCCAGGCCACCCTGAGACTACATAGTGAATTCCAGGTCAGCCTGGGCCAGAGTGAGACCCTACCTAAAAAAAAAAAAAGCAAGCAAGCAAGCAAGCAAGCAAGCAAGCAAGCAAAGCAAAGCAAAAACAATTAATTGCCTGGAGCTCCACATGCATATAAAAAAGTATAAAAATGGGGGCTGGGGGACTGGAGAGAAGGCTTAGCAGTTAAGGCAATTGCCTGGGAAGCCTAAGGACCCAGGTTCCACTTTCCAGATCTCACATAAGCCAAACGCACAAAGGTGAGGCAAACCCAAGGTTGCACATGCCACTAGGTGGCGCAAGCATCTAGCGTTCAATTGCCACGGCTGAGGCCCTGGCATGCCAGTTCTCTCTCTCTCTCTCTCTCTCTCTCTCTCTCTCTCTCTCTCTCTCTCTCTGTCTCTCTCTTTCTCTCACACGCACACAATCTTAAAAAAAAAAAAAATTAGCCGGGCGTGGTGGCGCACGCCTTTAATCCAGCACTCGGGAGGCAGAGGTAGGAGGATCGCCGAGAGTTCGAGGCCATCCTGAGACTCCATAGTGAATTCCAGGTCAGCCTGAGCTACAGTGAGACCCTACCTCAAAAACAAAACAAACAAACAAAACAAACAAACAAACAAAAAATTAAAAATGGGGGCTGGGGAGGAGGCTCAGTAGTAAAGGTTCTTTTTTTGTAAAGCCTTCCAGCGTAGGGTTTTATTCCCTAGTATCCATATGAAGCTGGCTGCAAAAAGTAGTGCAAGCATTTGGTGTTCATTTGCAGCAGCAAGAAACCCTGGTGCACCCACATGTATGGAAGCATACACACAGGTGCCAAAAAAAAAAGATAGATGAAGCCTCCAGTTGCCACAGACTCCAGATGCATGGACCACTTTGTGCATCCGGCTTTATGTGGGCACTGGAGAATCAAATTCGGGTCGTTGTGCTTTGCAGCCTTGACTGCTGAACTGTCCCTCCAGCCTGCAAATTTTTGTTTTGTTTTCTTGCAACAGTGTGTCATGTAGCCCAGGCTAGCACTGAACTCCTGATCCTTCTGCCTCTACCTCCCATATGCTGGGGTTGAATTGCATTCATGGGGTGGGGGAGATGGTTCAGTCATTAAAAGCACTAGTTTGGGGCTTGAGAGTGGTTAAAAAACACTTGCCTGAAAAGCCTAACTTCTGAAGATGTGGTGATGCATGCATCTGGAGTTTGTTTGCAGCAGCTGGAGTCTCTGGTGTGACCATTCTCTCTCTCTCTCTCTCTCTCTCTCTCTCTCTCTATATATATATATATATATATATATATATATATATATATATATATATATATATACTTTGTTTGGTTTTCAAGATAGGGTCTCACTCTAGCCCAGGCTGACCTGGAATTCACTATGGAGTCTCAGGGTGGCCTCGAACTCACAGCGATCCTCCTACCTCTGCCTCACAAGTGCTGGGATTAAAGGCATGAGCCATCACTCCCCCACTAGAAAAAAATTTTTTAATATATGTATTTATTGATTTACAAGCAGAGAGAGAGAGAGAGGGAGAGGAGAGAGAACGAACATACCAGGGCCTTCAGCCTCTGCAAACGAAATCCAGATGTATGCACCGCTTTGTGCACCTGCTTTTATGTGGGTACTGGGGTTGGATCAGGGCATTAGGCTTTGCAGGTAAGTGCCTTAACCACTGAGCCATCTCTCCAGCCCCCCCAGAAATATATTTTAAGTATGATTGAGGACTTTTTGGTGGACAGTTGGTCATTATTGCACAACGTGAGATCTGGTGCTCCTACAGAATTCCTGCAAGATGTCTTGGTTGTGGGGAAGGGGAGATGATGGTGGTCCTGCATGGACAACCAGCACTTGTCTGCATACACAGAGAGTGAGCTCATATTGCCCTCTAGTGGTCAGTTTGCCTCTATAACCATCAGGAGAAGTAGCGTTTTCCAGCTTGGACTGAATTTCATCCTCTATGTAGATCTTTACATAAGCAATCCTTCTGAAGAAAGGACAGAGGGAAACTAATGATTAAATATCCATGTAGATGGAAAGAAGAAAGTCGCAGCCTTTTGTCTCATTTCAGAAAACATCATTAAATAACACGGATAAGCTTTATTGTTTTTTTCAAAGAATAATTACTTTTTAAAAAAATATTTTTATTTTATTTATTTATTTGGGAGCAACAGAGAGAGAGAAAGAGACAGATAGGTAAAGAATGGGCATGCCAGGGCCTCCAGCCACTGCAAACGAACTCCAGATGCATGTGCTACCTTGTGCATCTGGTTTACATTGTCCTGGGGAATTGAGCCTTGAACTGGGGTCCTTAGGCTTCATAGGCAAGTGCATAACTGCTAAGCCATCTCTCCAGCCACCCCCTGCCAAGAATAATTACTTTTTTAAGTTTTATTTTTATTTATTTACTTGAGAAAGAAAAATAGGTAAATAGAAAGAGACAGAGAGAGAATGGGCACGCCATGGCTGCAAACTCCAGATGTGTGTGCCCCCTTGTGCATCTGGCTTACATGGGTACTGGGGAGTTGAACCTGGGTCCTTTGACTTTGTAGGCAAGTGCCTTAACCTCTAAGCCATTTCTCCAGCCCCAGTTTTATTGTTTTAATACTATTGTTGAAAACAGTTGTCTTAGCCAGGGATGGTCGTGCACGCCTTTAATCCCAGCACTCTGGAGGCAGAGGTAGGAAGATCTCTGTGTGTGCAAGGCCAGCCTGAGACGACATAGTGAATTCCAGGTCAGCCTGGGCTAGAGTGAGACACTACCTCCAAAATCCAAAGGCGGAGTATATGGATAGGAAGAAAATCAATTTCTTCTGAGTGGAAGGAAAGAGCTTACACTTCAGCATTAAGAAGACCCTGGGCCCAGTGTCTGCCACATACTGGCTGTGAGGTTGTGTGAAGGTCACTTTGCTTCACTGAGCTTGTTTCCACATGAAATGAACTCCACTGATTGGATCCTTGTCACTGTGGCTTAGAGCCTCCTGGAGCCAGAGAGCCCTGATTGAATCCCAGCATTCCCAATGGTTTTGTGGTCTGGAGCAACCTATTTAGCCTTTATTTTTTTGGGGTGGGGGATGGCGGAGGAGAGTTGAGGTAGGGTTTTGCTGTAGCCCAGGCTGATCTAGAATTCACTATTCAGTCTCAGGATGGCTTCAAACTCATAGCAATCCTCTTATCTCTGCCTCCTGAGTGCTGGGATTAAAGGAGTGTGCCACCATACCCGGCCTATTGAGCCTTTCTGTGCCACAGTGTCTGAGGTATAACAGAGCCCCTCACAAGTCTACCATGAGTCAGTGAGTTAAAAATCCGTGGAGAAGCCTTTAATCCCAGCATTTGGGAGGATCGCTGTGAGTTCGAGGCCACCCTGAGACTACATAGTGAATTCTAAATCAGCCTGGGCTGGAATGAGATCCTGCCACAAAAAAGCGGTGGGGCAGGGGGGGCGGGGGGTGCTGGAGAGATGGCTTCTTTTTCTCTCAAATAAATAAATAAAAATAAAAATACTTAAAAAAATAAATGAGAGATAAAGGAATGATGGTGTGGTGTTTGATTCAGGTGTCCCCCATAAACGTAGGTGTTCTGAATGCTAGTTTCCCAGCTGATGGAGATTTGGGAATTAACGCCTCCTGGAGGCAGTGTATTGTTGGGCACGGGCTTAGGGGTATTATAGCCAGTGTCTCCTTGCTAGTGTTTGGCACACTCTCCTCTTGCTATCGTCCATCTTATACTGGCCAGGGGGTGATGTTCCCCCTACTGCTCATGCCAGATTTCCCCTACCATCATGGAGCTTCCCCTCGAGTCTGTAAGCCAAAATAAACTCCCTTTTCCCAAAAGCTGTTCTTGGTGAGGTGATTTCTGCCAGCAAGGCAAACCTGACTGCAACAGATGACTTAGCAGTTAAGATGCTTGCCTGCAAAGCCAAAGGACCTAAGTTTGATTCCCTAGTAAGTAAGCCAGATGCACAAGGTGGCACATGTGTCTGGAGTTCATTTGCAGCAGCTGGAGGCCCTGGCATGCCCATTCTCTATCTGCCTCTCTTTCTGTCTCTCAAATAAATAAATAAAAATAAAATAATAGAATAAATAAAGATATTTTATTGCCTGGTGTGGTGGTGCACATCTTATAATCCCAACACTTGAGAGGCAGAGGTAGGAGGATTGTTTTGAGTTCAAGGCCACCCTGAGACTATAGTGAATTCTAGGTCTGCTTTGGCTAGAGTGAGACCCTACCTTGAAGAACCAAAAAAAAAAAAAAAAAAAAGAGGGGGGGCTGAATATGGCTCAACAGTTAAGGTGCTTGCCTGCAAAGCCTACAACCGGGGTCTGATTCCCCAGTACCCATGTAAGCCAGATGCACAAAGTGACACATACATCTGGAGTTTGCAGTGGCTGGAAGCCCTGGCACACTCATTCTCTCTCTCCTCAGAAATAAATAAATAAAATACCCTTCCAGTCTCTGGGACCCACCCGCCTTTCCTCCACAGATCTCCCTGCCACATCATCTTGAGGCCTTGTAATCCAGTTCCCAGTCTGACCTACTTGGAGGCAGTGAGACTTGGAATTTCTTTGACTGGCTGGGAGACACTATGGGTCAGAAAGCACCTGGCCTGATTGACATCTCTGGTAGAAGACAGAGCTCCTCCCCCCCCACTACCACCCCCAACGATGGGGCCCAGAATTGGCACGAGGAGCTATACACAACTGCACACCATCGGGGAGTCACTTGCTTCCCGTATCACACCAGGGGCACGCTGCATCAGTATGCTTCACTCTTATGCTCAGGGCTTAAGAGAAGCAGCTGCGGCCACACAGGAGCTTCTGTCCATTTGGCTAGGGATGGCAGCCAGCACATTTGAGCTGAATCAGCCCAACATCTAGCTATCAGCCATGGCCCCAAGCTCTCAGAGAAGCTATCAGAGAAGCCTCGGGAACGCATGGAAACAAGATTCAGATCCGGAGCATAGGACAGGACTGGGGTGGCGGGGAAAGGAACACACCATGAGCTTATATCAAAATGTTTTATTTACTGTTTATATTTCTTCTTCTCTTCCCAATCTCCTAACCTGGAATCCAGCCAGCTGCTAACGCTTCCTGCTGTCTGGTTCTTCAATGTGGGGCACTGGGGACATAGCCGGACATTACAAAAGGTGGGGGAGGAATCTTCCCTCCCACCAGCTGTAGAAGTCAAAAGTTTTCTTGCCTGGCTGGAGCTACGGTAACTTAAGTCAGAGGAACCAATCCCACTGGATGGATAGGAGAAAGAAATAACATGTCTCTCAGGGGCCTGGAAGCTCCCATACACCTTGTTTCTACTCCATGCCAGGCCAAAGCTATTGGAGGTGGGGCCCAGCAGCAAGGGCTGGATGTGTGTGTGTGTGTGTGTGTGTGTGTGTGTGTGTGCGTGTATGTGTGTGTGTGTTTGCTATAGTTTTGGGTCTTGATCACAAACAGGAAGAGGTTGGTCTGATAGAACTGAGATATGAAACCAGGACAAGGACCCAGGCAAAAGGATGGGCTCGGGGGGTAGGACCACATGATTAGAGGTTATGGCCCTACAGAAGTTGGCACTTCCAGCATCACAATCACCTAGAAGGAGGAGTTCCGTCCCCACTCAGGCAAAGGACAAATGACACAATAAACGCTTTTGGTCTGAGCGTGCCAGGAAAGGGCACCCATTGGAACAGACAAGGGCAGCCAGCCCTCATCTACCAGACATGGGCTTGGCTTGCCTCCCTGGCTGCCACAACCCACTCTGGGTACTGTCACCCTTGCCCGTGCCAGCTTATGCCCCCAACACAAGCTCTGCTAGAGACTGATGCTGCCTGCTAGCCAGACTGGGGGGACGGAAACCAGGACCCTGAGCTGCAGAGCCCTAGCCCTCGGCGTGAAGCTTACCAGTGACGCCATTCAGCTCATTGCCACAGTCCTGCTGCTTTGAGCCAGACACACACGATTCTCCTGGGTGGATACTGGGCCCACAGGTTCTTTGTAAGATGAGACCCCAAGGAGAATGAAATGCTGAGAGGTGTGTATTCATTTTTTTTTTTTTCCTTTCCTGTCCCAGGTTCTGTCCCACGGGCTCAGAAGTCTGAGTCTGCGTCTAGGAGTTCAGCCTCCATCAGGTTGGTACGGGAGTGAATGGACCCCAGTCCCTGGAGGCGGCCATGAGCCCAGGCCCTGGAGGCTGAGGGGCCAGGAAGAAACGGATCTTGACGAAGACTAGGCTCTGGGCAGAAGGGGTTGGAGACCAGAGTCCAGGCTCCCTGACGGCAGGAATCCCCCGCTCCCCAGGCACTTGTGGCCACCAAGCACTTCTGCCTGGGCAGCTGAGGCAGCCGGGGAACCGAACTAGCGGCAGGGGCAGGGGCAGGGTGGTGAAGCTCAGGGGCTGGTCCCAACGGGCACACCTCCTTCTTCCTCTTTCTCCGCTTCTTCTTCCGGCCCAGGCGCTTCTCCAGCTCTGGGGAGATCTCTGCCTCAACCAGCCACAGGTTGGCTTGTTCCTCTGGTGGCACTAGCAGGAAGAGAGAGAAGACAGTTTGGGGCCCTGGCTCCACCATTCCTACCATTCCCTCTCCAGAGCCCTTATTCTTGAGCTCTGGGGACTACCACTCCGCAAGCCTCAGCCTCCACTTCAGAGCCTCCAGGGCCTTTTCTTTCTCTTCCCCCTAGGCCCCGTATGCTCCAGTCCCCAGAGCCTCCAGCCTCTACCCCACCTTCCACAGGAAGCCTGAGCAATCATACCTGGAGTTGCCACAGGGGTGACAGACACATCCTGGGGCAGTATGGCTCCTCTCCGAGCCACCATCTTGGTGACATGCTGGGCCCAGGCAGAGGAGACATCAGCTGAGGGTTCATTGAGGTCAAAGGCCAAACCCGCTTTGAAGATGGAAAGAGAGAAGGAAGTGACTTCCTGTCCCCATCCCACTCATTCATCTTTCCTAGCTGGTCCCTTCCGCTGCGCCTGGCAGAGAAAGCCTAGCCTGTAAGCGGTGATCTCTAGTCAGAATCTGAGGGGGAGCAGCTTCTGGTCCCCAAAAGGCCTAGAGGAGGGCCGGGCATGGTGGCACATGCCTTTAATCCCAGCACTTGGAGGGGCAGAGGTAGGAGGATTGACACGAGTTCAAGACTACCCTGAGACTACATAGTGAGTTCCAGGTTAGCCTGGGCCACAGTGAGACCCTACTTAAAAAAAAAAAAAAAGGCCTATAGGCCACAAATCCAGTCCTGGAACCCCTAACTTACTCTATCCCAGAAGAGCCACTAGATAAGGGAGGTAAGAAGGGAGAGAGAGAGCTAGGCGTGGTGGCACATGCCTTTGATCCCAGCACTCAGGAGGCAGAGGTAGGAGGGTCGCCGTGAGTTCGAGGCCACCCTGAGACTCCATAACGAATTCCAGGTCAGCCTGAGCTAGAGTGAGACCCTAGTGAGAAAGCAGAGTCCTTACAGAACCTTCAAGCAGCCCCCAAGAATGCAGGGACTGGATAAGGAGTGTGCGTGAGTGGAGGGAAGTGCCTTAGTCCTCAGTCTGCCAAACAGTTCACGTGTCCTGGGAGGAAGCAGGCTTGGCACTGAGAGGGCCAGGTGGCTCAGAGGGAGGACAGGCTGAGGCTCACCCACGGGCCCGTCGTGGGAGACGGTGTGCATGCTGAAGGAGAGCTCCTGGCCGGGGTTCTGCAGGAGCTCGCGGCGCTTCGAGAAGGCCTTGGCAATCATCTTGCTCTTCTTGATGCGCTTGGGCTCATCGTCACTCTGCCCCGTCAACCTGAGAACAGAGAGGGCGCTGTGGGCTGGTGGAGGACCAGCCGCTGCTTCCCTTCCAATCAGGGGGGAAGCGCTGGGCTTCTATTCGCTCCAGGGCAGGAGACTTGAGAACCTGGAGTCCTTTGATGACTCTGGGGAGTATAAAGCTTTCCCGGCAAAGAAGGCAGCCTGGAATAGAGGGCTGCGATGAGGCTCTGCTCTCAAATCACTCTCAGGAGACATTGCGTACTTAGCAGGTGCCCACTTAGCCAAGCCCAGACCTCAGCATAGACGGGAGCTGTCAGCAGAGGGCGGTGGTGAGCCGCAGAGAAGGCAGCTTCAGCAGCTCAGGGCCAGCAGCTCCCCAAGGCTGGGGACTGAAGCAGGACCAGTGACTGGACAACGCCTAAAGGTGGGACCCCCCCCCCGCCCAGCTGAGAGGAAGATGAGCCCGGGGAAGGACAGGACTCAATGACTTTTAACCCCACCTGCACCAGGTGCGCCTCCAGATGAGCAGCGTGGCCTTGGTCCAGACCCAGGTGCTCATGGCGATGCCCGTTCCGAACATAGCAAACAGGTTGATCTTCTCCACCAGGAGGCTGGGGCGATTCTTGATCTCACAGTCAGGGATGGGCTTCTTGGTAGGCAGCCCGATGGTCACATTGGCCTGACACCTAACAGTGAAGGATGGTCCACAACAGGGGGGGGGGTGTACTGAGTCCAGCGATGACCTTTGGTTGGTTGGTTGTTTTTGTTTATTGGTGCCTGGTAGACCCAGGCTTCATGCATGTTAGGTTTTACCATTGAGCTACACCCTCAGCTTCTCATGGTTCTCTTTAGAGTCACCTGGAGAATTTTTTTTTTTTTTTTTTGAGGTAGGGCCTCACTTTAGCTCAGGCTGACCTGGAATTCACTATGTAGTCTAGTCTCAGGGTAGCCTCGAACTCAATAGTGATCCTCCTACCTCTGCCTCCCAAGTGCTGGGATTAAAGGCGTGCGCCACCACGCCCGGCAACTTGGAGAACTTTTATAAGCTAACAGATGTGTGGGCCTCACATCAAACCTCTGGGATGGGTATCCAGTGTCATGTGGGTTACAGCCTTTCAGACTGGCAGCTGGAGCAGGGGCTCCAGGGGCTAAAAATGAGCCAGGGGCTGGAGAGATGGCTCAATGGTTAAGGCGCCTACCTGCAGAAGCCTAACAACCCGGGTTTGATTTCCCAGTACCCCTGTACAGCCAGGTGCATAAAGTTGTGCACACATCTGGAGTTTGTTTCCAATGGCCGGGAGGGCCTGGCATGCCCATTCTCTCTGTCTCTCTTCTCTGTATCTCTCTCTGCTTGAGAGAGAGAGGGAGCACGCAAAAGAGGCAGAAAGAGGGAGAGGGAGAATGGGAGCGCCAGGGCCTCTAGCCACTGCAAATGAACTCCAGACACATGCATTACCTTGTGCATCTGGTTTATCTGGGTACTAGGGAATTGAACCTGAGTCCTTAGGGTTTGTGGGCAAACACCTTAACCACTAAGCCATCTCTCCAGCCCAATTTTAATTTTTCGGGGGGGGGCAGGTTTGAGATAGCATCTTGCTGTAGCCCAGGCTGACTTTGCTATGTAGTATCAGGATGGCCTCAAACTCACGGCGATCCTCCTACCTCTGCCTCCTGAGTGCTGGGATTAAAGGCGTGTGCTAAGAGTAGGTCACAGCATTTTAACCTCTGCTCCTGATAGCAGTCCCTCTTGCTTCTTTTGGTAATTGAGATACCTCACTTTCTCTGATTCATCCTCATTGGGACACAAGAAAAGCCCAGGCGAAACTAGCTTAACCTAGCATTGTAAAGCACCTATTCGTTTGCATGCACCTACGAAAAGTCCATAGAATATACACAGAGTTACAGCACGAACCGGCTTCTGAACAGTTACAAACACACCAGCCAACCAGCCAATCAGGTCCAGGCAGACAGACGGAGTTAAGTAAGAACTTGAAGGCACTGGTGAGGTTTTGTAACATGAACATTAATCAGAAAAGAGCACTTGGGGTGGCAACACTTGAGGGTGGGTGTCAGAGCCCACCGAGGTAGTGAACACATACGACTGTGCTGCAGAGCTTATCAAAAAATTCTAAGAGCTGCAGCCCATTGCAAACCTCGCTTGAAGTTTTCAGGAATAGCAGCAAATCAAGTAGCTGCTTGGGAGTGATGAACAGGTATTTTATTCTCTCTCCTTTGGTACCAGAGCCGGATATTTAGTTCATAGATGTTTCCTCATCCTCTTACTTGCTGTGTGACTAACCTGCAGATGGACAGCTGCTGCACTCAGTGTCTTCACTGTCCTGTCCTGCCGGCAGTGGGGCATCGCCCCTTGAGCAAGAGTTTACTCTAGGCGGCCTGGCCATCTCTTTTAAGCACATTTCCTCCCCCCTTTGACATAGATTTTTACAATTTGAAGTATACTGTTTTGGAGGACGGGATTTTGTAAGTTGCTTCGCATCAGAAATCTTGTTTTTCTAGCGTAAGGTCTGAGTCTGAGATTATTCCACTGGAAGGCAAGCACTTTTTTATTTTGTTTATTTGAGAGCGACAGAAGAGAGAAAGAGGCAGAGAGAGAGAGAGAGAGAGAGAGAGAGAGAATGGGCACGCCAGGGCCTCCAGCCACTGCAAACAAACTCCAGATGCGTGCGCCCCCTTGTGCATCTAGCTAATGTGGGTCCTGGGGAATCAAACCTCGAACTGGGGTTCCTTAGGCTTCATAGGCAAACGCTTAACAGCTAGGCCATCTCTCCAGCCCGCAAGCATTATTTTGCAAATAGCTTTTTTTTAAAAATTTATTTTTGTTTATTTTTATTTATTTATTTGAGAGTGACAGACAGAACGAGAAAAGCAGATAGAGAGAGAGAGAGAGAATGGGTGCGCCAGGGCCTCCATCCACTGCAAACGAACTCCAGATGCGTGCGCCCCCTTGTGCATCTGGCTAACGTGGGTCCTGGGGAATCGAGCCTCGAACCCGGGTCCTTAGGCTTCACAGACAAGCGCTTAACTGCTAAGCCATCTCTCCAGCCCAGCTTCTTTTTTTTTTTTTTTTTTTTTTTTTAAGCTTATTGGTAACATGTCTTTAAAATTATGACAAATGTAACTGGTTGCTGCGATGCTTATTTTTCTGTATTTGCTCACACATCAAAATCTTAGAAAAATAAAAAAATAAAAATAAAAAAGACTTTGAAGGCACAACCTGGCAAGACTGCCCCAGCACAACAGGGAGAAGGTGACCTTACCGAGGGGGCTCTAGCTCCCACCACGACTCCCAGCAAGCCCCAGGGCCCCCACTCACAGCACATAGTCCCGGAAGCTGCGCTCCCACTCGGCCTGGTTGAAGAAGTCGTAGAAGTGACAGCTGAAGGTGATGAGCACAAAGCCAAAGGCCAGGAAGCCAAAAATACCTGGGGGAGGGGGAGGATTCAAGGGACAAGATGTGATGTCACCAAACACAGGCAACTGTAGGAGCACAAGGGAGAAGGGTCTCCACCCCAGTGAGGACTGAAGACAGCTGACTCGGACGCAACTTCATGCTGGAATCAGGTCAAGAACAGCTTCCCCCAAAATCAAGCCAGAAGGGCCTGGAGGCCACTGTGGGAGGCCCACCTAGGAGGGAAGTGGACCTGTAGAAGCAAGCTTGGCCTAACCCTGCATTCTTCCCCCTGAGAAGGCCCTCTTAAAGTGACAAAGTCACCTCCCTCCACTACCGGGTACACACATACACCTTGGCTTTGTCCAGTGCTGCTAATTTGTCCCAGTGACTTTCTGCAGCCTGGAGGGGACATCCCGGAGCCTCAGGAGCATACAGTGTCCTATAAGGACAAGGAACGCAGACCTAATCCCTTGGGGAGCCACTCACCCAGGCGCAGCATGGTCTCGTTGATCTTGCTGGCAGCTTTCTCACTCAGCAGCCCAGGGTGGTTGCTCTTGATGGAGAAGAGAGTCATGACTCCTGAACAGAAAGTGGCACAGAGCAGGAGTGAAGCCACTCTCCTGGGGGAGGGGTGGGGGAGGAAGAATCCCACGGCACTAAATAGACGAGGGTCTAATTACCCCCATGCTGACTTGGAGCTCAGGGGACTGGAGAATGGAGGAGCAGCTGGTGACAAACATACAATGGGCTAGGGTGGCTGGGGGAAAGCCGACCAGACAAGGAGAGATATAGGGAATCAGGCCAAAGTTGTTCTGATGGAAAAAAAAAAAAAAAAAAAAAACACAAGACAGAGAATCCACAATTCTGTCCAACAGAAATACAATGTGGTGTCACGTATATAATTTTAAATTTTCTAGTAACCACATTAAAAAAAAGAAAGAAAGAAAGAAACAAGCTAAACTAGTTTAACATATTTTACAAACTAAAACTATCCAAAATATCCACCAGGCATTGTGGTGCACACTTTTAATCCCGGCACTTGAGAGGCAGATTTAGAAGGATCAGTGTGAGTTTGAGGCCACCCTGAGACTACACAGTGAAAGTGAAAGTCAGCCTGGGCTACAGCGAGACCCTACCTCGAAAAAAAAAAAAAATTATTTGAGCCAGGGCATGGCGGCACATACCTTTAATCCCAGCACTCGGGACGGTGAGGTAGGAGGGTTGCTATGAGTTCGAGGCCAGTCTGGGACTACAGAGTGAGTCCAGGTCAGCCTGGGCTAGAGTAAGACCTTACCTCGAAAAAAAGAATCCAAAACATAATCATTCCAACCTTAATCCATATGTTATTAGTGATGCATTTTACATTTATATATATATTTTGGTTTTTCGAGGTAAGGTCTCACTCTAGCCCAGGCTGACCTGGAATTCACTATGTAGTCTCAGGGTGGCCTCGAACTCATGGCAATCTTCCTACCTCTGCCTCTCAAGTGCCGGGATTAAAGGCGTGCACCACCATGCCCAGCTTTATTATTCTTTTTTTTTTTGCATTATTATTCTTTCAGTGCTAAGTCTTTGAAATGCAGTGTGTATTTAACACTTATGACACATCTCACTTTGGACTCCTTTCAATGTGCCTGGTAGTGGCTAAACTATATGAGATGGCACAGACACGAAACATACATCAGAGGCTCAGAAACTGCCAGAAAGGGAGGAAAGAAGGCTAAACAGAAGGCTGACAGTTCAGCGGGAGGAAACCGAAACTGACAAGGAAAAAAAAAACGAGGAAAATGAGCTAGAAACCAAGGCGTATCATGGGACGGCAGATTGAGACAGGGAAATTAGGGACCCGTAAATCTGTATGTGTTGTGAAAACTGTTTGTATGTGTTAGCGGTAAAAGAGAGGCAGCATATATAAAAGTAGTGTAAACACACATAACCAATAGCTCCACATTGGTCCCGGTGGACAGGGTACGTTATCCAAGGGTACGTTATCCAAGGTGTTCACCACACAAGTGTAGCCTGCCAAGGAGTGATAAGGGCATGGAATCCAGCCCCAGCTCCCCTCAAGAAGCCAGGAGCCAGGGGTGTAACATCTGCTGCTGCCTGGCTAAATGTATAGACTATGCTTATCAAACTGCCCAGTAAGCACTTCTCTTAATGTTCATACCCTTATATTAATGCTAAGCTCACTTTTGGTAGAGAAGCTTCTCTTTTCAGATGGCAGTGACCTTGGGACGACTCAGAAGGCACCACGGTGCTGAGAAGAAGTGACAGAGGAGTGCTCAGTACTGTAATATCTCTATCACACCTTCCAAGGCTCACGGTCTAATTCGGAAGAGGTGGCAGGAAAGAATGTAAGAGCCAAAGGAAGGGTAGGACTCCTTTAACAGGCTCCCTCCAGACACAAAATGGCCTGGATATCCATGACCTCACAGTGCCTGACACTACCTACACAAGACCATCATAAGAGGAGGAAAAGATGATGACATCAAAATAAAAGAGACTGATTGAGATGGGGAGGGGATATGATGGAGAGTGGAGTTTCAAAGGGGAAAGTGGGGGGGAGGGAGGGTATTACCATGGGATATTTTTTATAATCATGGAAGTTGTTAATAAAAATTTGAAAAGAAAAGAAAAAGCCAGGAGCCCTGGTCATGGCTCTGGAGGAAGGGGAACCCTTTTCTGGCCTACACGAAGGTACTGTCCCATAGCCACACTCTTGATCCTGAGCCTGCTTAGACGGTCAGCCTCCCCGCATACTGCACCAAGGCCTGAGCTGCTCTCTGTGAAACAGGAGATAGCAGCCCTTGCTCGGTTCTCTCACACAGCAGGTGCTCTGGCCTGGTCACTCACCTCGAATGAGGAAGTAACCTCCTACAATGAGCACTAGGCCAATAGGGGCCAGTACAAAGCCAGCACGGTACCGGTAGTTCTTGTAGCCCACAAAGCAGATGCCACTCACGGAGTCCCCATCCACCTGTAGCAGGAAGGTGGAAGTGACGGTGAATCACCGGCTCCCTCCCCTAAGCCCACTCCACCGAGGTCCCCACCCCCTCCCCAGTCACCATACCTGGGCCACAGCGAGGATTGCCACAGTGAGGACAAAGGGGAGTGACCATGTGAGCAGGTGGAAGTAGGAAGTCTTGCCTGAGAGAGGCTGGTAGGTGGTGCCCAGGGCTTTGAAGGAGGTGTGCCAAGCATAAGTGAGGACCACAAACCAGACCACTCCAGCCATCAGGGCATAGTACACGATGACGAAGATGATGACGCAGGACAGGGTCTCGTTGGAGCTGTGGAAACGTGCGGTGTCATTTGGGGAGGTCGTTTTTGTACTCCTTCTGTCCCCAAGCCCTGGTCTAGCTTAGGTCAGGAGGGGTTCCTAGCAGTTAACACCCAGGTAAGATTCCAAGAGGCTCCAAAGTACATACTTTTGAGCAGACACAGCCACGCGTGGTGGCGCACACCTTTAATCCCAGCACTCGGGAGGCAGAGGCAGGAGGATCGTCATGAGTTCGAGGCCACCCTGAGACTACACAGTGAATTCCAGGGCAGCCTGGGCTAGAGTGATACCCTACCTCAAAAAAAAAAAAAAAAAAAAAAGACTGGGAGTGGTGGTTCAAGCCTTTAGTCCCAGCTCTCAGGAGACAGAGGTAGGAGGATCACCCTGGGTTCAAGGCCACCCTGTGGCTACATAATGAGTTCCAGGTCAGCCTGGGCTAGAGTGAGACCCTACCTCGATAACAACAACAACAACAACAAAAAACCCTGAAATACACTTTCAAGTCCAATCCTTTCCTTTTGTGACACATGCCCATTACAGCCTTCCTCCCCCTACTCTCACCTCTGTGTCCCCACCACTTACGTAGGCTCCCCAAGCCTCATGGTGCCGTCTGCTCGGCAGACGATCTCACGCCTGGCACCGTCCATGAACTGGGCCAGCCAGCCAATGCTGCCCACGAAGAAACACGCATTGACATAGAAGAGAATAACTGCCGGGTAGCGATTTGAGTTCCGCCAGTCAGCCACGAAGGTGGCCTAAAGAGAGAAGGAGAAGGTAAGAGCCAAAGGAAGTCCTCACAGTGCACTCTTGCAGACACAGACCGGTCTGGATATCCATGACCTCGCAGTGCCTGGCACTACCTACACAAGACCAGCATAATAGGAGGAAAAGATGACGACATCAAAACAAAAGAGAGAGGCGGGCGTGGTGGCACACATCTTTAACCCCAGCACTCTGGAAGCAGAGGTAGGAGGATCGCCTGTGAGTTCGAGGACACCCTGGGACTACATAGTGAATTCCAGGTCAGCCTGGACTATAGTGAAACCCTACCTTGAAAGAAAAAACAGAGGGCTGGAGACATGGCTTAGCAGTTAAGTGCTTGCCTGTGAAGCCTAAGGACCCCAGTTCGAGGCTCAGTTCCCCAGGACCCACGTTAGCCAGATGCACAAGGGGGCGCATGTGTCTGGAGTTCGTTTGCAGTGGATGAGACCCTGGCACGCCCATTTTCTCTCTCTCTGCCTCTTTCTCTCTATGCCTGTCGCTCTCAAATATAAATAAATAAACAAAGAATTTATAAAAAAGAGAGAGAGAGAGACTGAGAGGGGGAGGGGATATGATGGAGAGTGGAGTTGTGATGGGGAAAGTGAGGGGGGAGAGAATTATCATGATTTATTGTCTATAATTATGGAAATTGTTAATAATAATGAAAAAAAAATTTAGGGCTGGAGAGATGCCTTAGCGGTTAAGGCATTTGCCTGCAAAGCCAAAGGATCCCGGCTCGACTCTCTAGGACCCACATAGGCCCAATGCACAAGGGGGCGCACGAGTCTGGAGTTCGTTTGCAGTGGCTGGAGGCCCTGGCACGCCCATTCTCCCTCTCTGCCTCTCTCTCAACTAAATTAATATATATATATATATATATATATATATATATATATATATATATTTTTTTTTTTTTTAAAGAGAGAGAGGAGCCATTCTGAAAGGTTCTGCTACTGCAGGTGACCTGATTTGATTCCGTTCCCAGGAACCCCCCCAACCCCCAGAGTGCTGTCCATGTAGGGCCCTTCTCGCTCTTAGCCTGGGAGCGCCACCCACCAACGTGAAGAGCGTGCAGAGGCCGGTGACGGCGCCGAAGGCGGCGATGTAGCTGTGCATGTCCTGGTGCTCCGCCTCAGTGAAGAGCGGGTTCTGGCACTGAATCCCGCAGCCCTCCACGTCCTCGTACCAGCTCTTGGGGTTGTCAGTCCGTACCAAGGGCGCTTCGCACTGGCCTGAGCTGTTGAACTTGATGTTCTGCACCTCATTCTGCCACCAGGGAAAGGGAGAAGGAAGTGCGAAGGGGAGAGGTAAGTCAAGGTGAGCCTCTTGTATGGAAGAAAAAAAAAAAAGAGTGGGTCAGGCATGGTGGCTGGAGGTTAACTTCTAGGACGTGACTGCCGCCCCCCACCCCCAGCCTCGCCACTCAATGGCTGCTCAGCCTTGGGCAAATTAATTGGCATCTCAGTCCCAGCATGGTGGTTCATGGCTGTAATCCCAGCACTCTGGAAGCAGAGGTAGGAGAATCGCTGTGAGTTTGAAACCAGTTCCAAGTATACGGTGCATTCCAGGTCTGTGGGTTCAAGGCCACTCCTGGGACTACAGAGTACCGAGTCAGCCTGGGCTAGAGTGAATCCCTCCCCACCCCACCCCACAAAATTATTTGATTTCTCTATACCTCAGTTTCTCCATCTATGGAGACAGTAGCCTCTAGTTTATGGTAGGATCTAATGATTAGATTAATAAAGTGTTCATAATGGTATTTGGTGATAACAATTAGTATATCACTACCATTCTTTTTTGTTGTTGTCGTTTTTGGTTTTTCGAGGTAAGGTCTTGCTCTAGCCCAAGCTGACCTGGAATTCACTCTGTAGTCCCAGGCTGGCCTCTAGATCCTCCTACCTCTGCCTCTCAAGTGCTGGAATTAAAGGCATGCGCCACCATGCCCGGCACTACCATTTTTTTTCCCCCCCGACGTAGGGTCTTGGTCTAGTTTAGGCTGACCTGGAATTCACTATGTAGTCTCAGCGTGGCCTTGAACTCACACCAATCCTCCTACCTCTGCCTCCCGAGTGCTGGCATTAAAGGCCTGTGCCACCACGTCCGGCTTGGCTTACCATTCTTACACTTAGTTTTACCATTTCAGATCTCTCCTTTCCCGCAGACCAGATCACACCCCCCTGTCTTCCTGTCTCCAGTGGTTTTCTCTGTACATGCCCTAAAACTCCTGTATAGATAATGAAATCCTTGAAGACAGGCTCCTGTCAGCCATGACTCCTATAACTCCTCAACACCTACCAGAGTGGGCACTCAAAAACTGTCGACTAAACCGCTTATCTTGGGTCAATAAAGAAACCTCAATAGGTTGGCCAGCCAGTGAGTCGCAGCTTGAGTTTGTGGCTCATAGACCTTGTAGCTATGGACTCGGGGGTGGCGTGGGGGCTCTCAGGAGAGAAAGCTCTGGCTCCCCAATATCCTGCTCAACGCTGCCCTATGCCAAGCCCGCCTGCCACAATCTCGCCTTTCAGAGCACTCACCGGGCAGCCTTCGGGAAAGCGGTCTGGGGTGCAGCGCAGGAAGTCGGGCCAGCCTCGTTCCCGTTCCACGATGGCACAGGGGCCTCTGGTGGCTTGGCACAGAGTACGGCTGGGCAGCTCCACTCGGTCATTCTCACACTTGGGCATGTACACAGCACACAGCAGGGGCTGGATCACTGCCCAGCAGCGGGGGGCATTCCGGAGGCCTAGGGGGGGGCGGCGACAGCGTGGACACATGAAAACCCTTCCTCGTGGACCTGCTTACTGTCACAGCCGTAGCCTCTGCTCCCCAGGCCTCTGTCCCCATCATTCCTCAACAGGACATCTGGGCAGGACACTCGGTGTGCTACAGGGCTGACCCATGCATTGTAGGACGTTTAATAACACTTGACCTTGCTCACCTAAATGCCGGCAGAAAATACTTAAGTCATTGTTCCCTCCACCCCCACTCCAGGGATGCTGACTAAAAGACGGCCCAGAGAGGCGCTCCTGGGTCTCTGGGATCAGCTGTCTCTGGATTAGATGATGGTTATGTGAGTGCATTCATCTTGTGCAAATCAAGCTTGTGATTCCTGCACTAGTATATACACACTGTAATTCAACTAAAGTCCTTAAGGACTACCGTTTCCAAGTTCCCTGCTGAGGAGCGGGTAGGGTCTCTGATTGAATCCTGAACGGTGGAGTGTGAGTGACCATTGCAGGGTGTTATCCTTTCTTCCTTCCTTCCTTCCTTCCTTCCTTCCTTCCTTCCTTTCTAAGCCCTTCCTCAGGGCCTCTTTTGGGGTACAGAACTATGACACCCACCCCTTTTAGGACCCATTCATTAGAACCAGGAGATGTTTCCCCTTGCCCAGCCCCCACGACCCTTGTTCCTCTTACCAAGCTGAAGTAGAAAGAGAAGAGGTGGGGGGCTTAAGAAGAGGTAGTCAGAGGAGCCAGGAACTCCAGAGCCAGAGGAGGAAACAGGAGGTCAGACGGACAGAAACAGAGGAGGCTCTGTCCAGTGCAGAGAGAGGAAAGATGCTGTCAGCAGACAGAAATCCCCGGGAGTCTCCGGCACACCCACCCCAGCCCGGGGCTCCACCTGTTCTTCTCAGTGGCTAGGCTCACTCTGCTTTCTTCGCCCATGGCCCCACCTAAAGCATCTCTGCTTCCAGAACCTACATCCCTGGCTGGAGAGATGGCTTAGTGGTTAAGGCACTTGCCTACGAAGCTTAAGGACCCACGTAAGCCAGATGCACAAGGTGGCGCATGCGTCTGGAGTCGGCTTGTAGTGGCTAAAGGCCCTGAAGCACCCACCCTCTCTCTCCATCTGCCCTCCCCCCAACTGCTCTCAAATAATAAACAATAAATACTTTAAAAAAAAAACTGGGGCTGGAGAGATGGCTTAGCGGTTAAGCGCTTGCCTGTGAAGCCTAAGGACCCCAGTTCAAGGCTCGATTCCCCAGGACCCACGTTAGCCAGATGCACAAGGGGGCACATGCATCTGGAGTTCGTTTGCAGTGGCTGGAAGCCCTGGCGTGCCCATTCTCTCTCTCTCTCTAGCTGCCTCTCTCTCTCTCTCTGTCACTCTCAAATAAATAAATAAATAAAAATGAAAAAAAAATTAAAAAAAAAAAACTGCATCCCAAGCAAGAAAGATGCCTAAGGAGAATCTTCCAATGATGTTGCTGTCACACTGTCAGGCTGGTGGGGGTAGGTAACCACCCTTTTGGAGGTAGACAATGAGGGGTAAGGAACATGGCATTGACATATGCCTGCTCGGGTCCAGATCTCGGCTCCACCAGTTCCTGGCTGTGTGGTTTTGGACAGGGTACTTAATCTCTATCTCTAACCTTGGGCTCCCCGTCTGTCAAATGGAGAGGATAGATGTGCCTTGTGGAACCATAGAGAAGAGTGAGAGACGCCGCAACAAATGTGCTTAGCACAATAGCTGTCATGTCCTAAGTGCTTGGGGAAGGCTAGCTGTTATTGATACCAGCAGGAGGCCTAGTCTCAGCTCTCATAGCTTTGAGTCTGCTCCAAGCTGCCAAGAAAGTTATGGAAGTTATGAAGCAATATGGTGAGGTAACAGCTCCCCCCTGTCTCAAAGCAGAATAACCTGGGGAGCCTTTATCACCTAGAGGAAGGAACCAGTCCTTGAAATTCTAGATGTCTGTGCTTAAATGGAAAACAGCAATGGGGGGGGGGACCAGAGCCACAAGGAGGTATGCAATGTTCCTTGATTTATGAGAGGGCTACATGCCCACCAATCATGAAATGAAAACATCCTAAATGGAAAATGCATTCAAAATCCCCGAACTGGGCTGGAGAGATGGCTTAGTGGTTAAGGCGCTTGCCTGCAAAGCCTAAGGACCAGGTTCAGTTCCCCAGTACCCACGTAAGCCAGATGCACAAGGTCGCACATGCATCTGGGGTTTGTTTGCAGTGGCTGGAAGCCCTGGTGTGCCCGTTCTTTCTCTATCTGGTTCTTTCTCACTCAAATATATAAATAAATGAGGGCTGGAGAGATGGCTTAGCAGTTAAGGCGCTTGCCTGTGAAGCCTAAGGACCCATGTTCCATCTCTCTCCAGATCCCATGTGAGCCAGACGCACAAAGGTGACGCAAGCGCAAGGTCGCACATGTGCGCTAGGTGGTGCAATCGTCTGGAGTCCAGTTGCAGTGGCTGAGGCCCTGATGTGCTAATTCCCTCTCTCTCTAAAATAAATAAATAATTTTTTTTTTAATCCCTGAACCACTGAGCATCCTAGCATAGCCACACAGCATGCTTCCCCGTGTGTAGGAACAGCTAACCAGGCTGTGGCTTGTGGCTGCCGGTGATCATCTGCTAGCCTGTCAAAGAATCCAAATGCAAAAGCAGAGGTATGACTTCTGTGTAATGCACGTCACTTTTTCAACATTTTTCTTTGGTTTTTCAAGATAGGGTCTCACTCTAGCCCAGGCTGTCCTGGAATTCACTATGCAGTCTCAGGGTGACCTCAAACTCATGGCGATCCTCCTACCTCTGCCTCCCAAGTGCTGGGATTAAAGGCGTGCACCACCACTCCCGGATTCTCAACATTATTTTTTAAAATATTTTTTATTTTTATTTATTTGAGATAGACAGAGAAATAGGCAGGAAGGGAGGGAGAGAGAGAGAGAGAGAAATAGGCAGGTAGAGAGAGACAGAGAGAGGGAGAATGGGTGTGCCAAGGCGTTTGATCGCTGCAAACAAACTCCAGAGCATACGCTTCCTTGTGCATGTGGCTTATGTGGGTCCTGAAGAATTGAACCTGGATCCTTTGGCTTTGTAGGCAAACGCCTTAACCGCTAAGCCACTTCTCCAGCCCCTCAACATTATTTTAAAATATTTTTATTTATTTTTTTGCAAGCAGAGAGAGGGAGAGAGTAAAAGAGAGAGACAATGGTTGTGCCAGGGCCTCTAGCCCCTGCAAAGGTACTCCAGATGCATGCATCACTTCATGCATCTTGTTTTACATGGGTACTGGGGAATTGAACTCTGGTCACTAGGTTTTACAGGCAGGTGCCGTAACTGCTGAACCATCTCTCCAGTACCTTCACCATTATTAAGATGAAAAACTAGCCAACACTTGGGAGGCAGATAAGAGGATCACTGTGAGTTCAAGTTCAAGGTCACCCTGAGACTACATAGTGAATTCTGGGTCAGTATGGGCTAGAGTGAGACCCTACCTCAAAAAAAAAAAAAAAAAAAAAAAAAACTACATAAGTAGGGGTTGAAGAGATGGTTCAGCAGTTAAGGCACCTGTCTGCAAAGACTAAGGACCAGAGTATGATTCCGTAGTACCCATCTAAAGCCAGTGCACTAAGTGGAGCGTGCATCTGAAGTTCGTTTGCAGTGGCAGGAAGCCATGACATGTCCATACTCACTGTCTCTGTGTAAGCCACCATCTCTCTCTCAAATAAAGAAATTAAATTAGGGCTGGAGAGATGGCTTAGCGGTTAAGCACTTGCCTGTGAAGCCTAAGGACCCCGGTTCAAGGCTCGATTCCCCAGGACCCACGTTAGCCAGATGCACAAGGGGGCGCATGCATCTGGAGTTCATTTGCAGTGGCTGGAGGCCCTGGTGTGCCCATTCTCTCTCTCTGCCTCTTTCTCTGTCTGTCTATCGCTCTCAGTAAATAAATAAAAATAACAAAAAATTTAAAAGAAAGTTTAAGATAGTTTAAAAAAAAGAAATTATATTTTTTAAAACTGCAAATTGAAGGCATGAACTGTACTGACTGTCTATTAAAAATACATTTAAGGAGCTGGAGAGATGGCTTAGCGGTTGAGGCGCTTGCCTGCGAAGCCTAAGGACCGAGGTTCCATTCTCCAGGTCCCACGTAAGCCAGATGCACAAGGTGGCACATGCGTCTGGAGTTCATTTGCAGTGGCTGGAGACCCTGGTGCGCCCATTCTCACTCTCTCTCTCTGTCCCTCTCTCTATTGCTAATAAATAAATAAATAAAAATAAATCAGAAACAAAAGAATGTGAGCTTTAAAAAAAAAATTAAAGCTCACCCTAGCTACTGTGTGAAGTGTGGATGGTCAGGTTGGGTGGGGAAGGGGAGAAACTGGAAAAATGTTGCACTAGTCCAGACTAGCAGTGGTAGCCAGGAGGGGAAAGTTAATATCAGATTTTTTGGTTTTTTGGTTTTTCAAGGAAGGGTCTCACTCTAGTCAGGCTGACCTAGAATTCACTATGTAGTCTCAAGGTGGCCTCGAACTCATGGCAGTCCTCCAGATGCATGCATCTGGAGTTTGTTTGCAGTGGCTAGAGACCCTGGCATGCCCATTCTCTCTCTCCCTCTCTATCTGCCTCTCTTTCTGATTAAACAAATACAAAATTTTTAAAACTCAAGTATTTTTCTTGCAAATATCTCAAACTATTGTTTAAGTTACTCATCAGCTGAATATTATAGTGGTTATTACAGGATAGAGAGATGGCTCAATGGTTAAGGCATTTGCCTGCAAAGCCTAACCACTCAGGTTCAATTCCCCAGTACCCATGTAAGGCAGGTGCACAAAGTGGTGCATGTATCTGGAGTTCATTTGCAGTGGCCAGAGGCCCTGGCATACCCATTCTCTTCTTCTCTCTCTCCTCTCTCTCCCCTCTCTCTCTCTCTCTCTGCTTGCAAATAGTGTTTATTACATCTGCATCAGGTCTTATTCAGTGTCCTCATAGAGCACACATTAGAATCACAAACTTCTTTCTTTTTCTTTAGTTCATTGTATTTTTTTTAAACTTTTTGGTACTGGCAATTGAACTCAAGGGCTCACACATGGGGTGCACATTTTTCCACTGAGTTATACCTTCAGCTCTGAACTTCAACAATTTCTTTCCTTTATGATATTATAAGTATTATTTATTTTTTATTTTATTTATTTTTTTGGTAGGGTCTCGCTGTAGCCCAGACTGACCTGGAATTTACCCTATAGTCTCAGGGTGGCCTCAAACTCATGGCAATCTTCCTACCTCTGCCTCCCGAGTGCTGGGACTAAAGGCGTAGGCCACCACACCCAGTTCTGTTATTTTATTTATTATTTATTTATTAGAGACAGAGGGAGAGAGAAATAGAGAATGAGTGAGAATGGGCACGCTAGGGCCTCTGGCCACTGCAAATGAACTCCAGATGCATGTGCCACCATGTGCACCTGGCTTACGTGGGACCTGGAGAATTGAACCTGGGTCCTTAGGCTTCACAGGCATGTGCCTTAACAGCTAAGCCATCTCTCCAGCGCTGCCCCCCCACTTTTTTTTTTTTAAATTAGGGTCTCATTGTAGCCCAGGCTGACCTGGAACTCAATCTGTAGACAAAGCTGCTCTTGAACTCATGACAGTCCTGCTTCCTCCGCCTCCCAAACTCTGGGATTAAAGGCAGGTGCCACCACACCTGACCTCTTTTAGTTTTTTGAAATGTAATACCTTGTTGTTATTTGTAGCCACCAAAGCTTCTTGCTCCTGACTATAACTTAACCATTAATCAACCTTTCCCCATCCTTCCCACCCTCTACTGTCCTAGCCTTTGTTAATCACCATTCTATTCTCAACTTGCATCGGATCAACTGTTTTAGACTCTACACGATCACGCAGTACTTCATTTTCTGTGACCTCTAATTCCTTAATTCAGCCCCTTAGACCAGTCGGCCATGATACCAACTATGTGACCTCTAATACCATCCATGTTGTCACAAACGACAGGATTTCATTCGTTCTTAGGACTGAATAGTATAGCATTTTATTTATTTTTTCGAGGTAGGGCTGTCCTGGAATTCACTATGTAGTCTCAGGGTGGTCTCAAACTCACAGTGATCCTCCTACCTCTGCCTCCAGAGTGCTGGGATTAAACGCGTGCACCACCACGCCCTAAGAGATATTTTTGTAAATAAGAGTTAAATAAGCACTACTCACAAAATGTTTGCTAAATAACTATATTAAAGTTCAGAATTTCTAGGCCGAGGACATTGCTCAGAGGTTAAGAGCACTTGCTGCTTAAGCATGAGGGCCTCTCCGGCCAGAGACTAACAAATTCAATCCCACATAAAAAAGCTGGGTATGGACCCCCACACGTCTGTAACCCCAGACCACAGGGGGTGGAGACTGGCAGAACTGCTGGGGCTCTTCGATGGGTTGAGCAAGGGACTCCGTCTAAAATACGTGAGGAAATGAATGGGTTTCCGCATGCGCACACGAGGTGCACATCTGCGCGCGCGCGCACACACACACACCCCACACGCACAGCAAAAAAAGTTCACACATCTGTTCAACAGGAGGCACACAGACAAAGTGAAAATAAGATAGCATTTTTTGTTGTTGTTTTTCGAAAAAGGGTCTCACTCTAGCCCAAGCTGACCTGGAACTCACTTTGTAGACCCAGGCTGGCCTCGAACTCACAATGATCCACCTACCTCTGCTTCCCGAGTGCTGGGATTAAAGGACCACACCAGGATGAAAAGTAAGATTTTGGCCGGGCGTGGTGGCGCACACCTTTTTAGTCCCAGCACTCGGGAGGCAGAGGTAGGAGGATCCCTGTGAGTTCGAGGCCACCCTAAGACTACAGAGTGAATTCCAGGTCAGCCTGAGCTAGAGTGAGACCCTACCTCGAAAAACTTAAAAGAAAAAAAGCAATAGGAGCAGGGGATATAGCGATATAGCTGCGATGAAGTGCTTGCTTAGTCTATATGTATAAGGCCCTAGATTTGATCCCTAACATAACAAAAAATAATAATAATCAAACAAAGTAATTCAAACCATGGGGTTGGAGAGATGGCTCAGAAGTTAAGGCATTTGCCTGCAAAGCATACAGGCCCAGGTTCAATTCCCCAGTACCAATGTAAAGCCAGATGCATTAGGTGACACATTCACCTGGAGTTTATTTGCAGCGGCTAGAGGCCCTGGTGTACCCATTCTCTCAGTATATCTGCTTCTCTCTCTCTCTCTCTCTCTCTTTCTTACATAAACAAATAACTTTTTTTGTTTGTTTTTTGAGATAGGGTCTTGCTCTAGCCCAGGCTGACCTAGAATTCGCTATGTAATCTCAGGGTGGCCTCAAACTCGCAGTGACCCCCTGCTTCTCGAATGCTGGGATTAAAGGCATGCGCCACCATGCCCACCTAAATAAAATTAAAAAAAAAAAAAAGTCAAACCACAACATATTCACTAGAGAGAGAGAGAGAGAGGGAGGGAGGGAGGGAGTGAATGGACATGCCAGGGCCTCCAGCCACTGCAAATGAACTCCAGATGCATGTGCCCCTTGTGCATCTGGTTTACATGGGTCCTGGGAATTGAACTGGGATCCTTTGGCTTTGCAGGCAAAAGGCCTTAACCGCTAAGCCATCCCTCAAGACCATTTTTCTGTATTTTCATATTTCCCCATTTACATATAAACACACCCACACACACATATAGAGAGAGACAGAGAGATAGAGAAGGAGGACAAAGGCATTGCCATGAGCCCAGCTTAGCTTCAAACTTGCAGCTCCTCTTGTCTCAGCCTCCTGAGGGCTGAGACTAAAGCAAGTGCCACAATGCCTGGTCATGTATCTATTTTTATTTTACTTTATTTTTTATTTGAGAGAGAGAGAGAGAAAAACAGATAATAGGATGCCAGGGTCTCTGGCAGGTGCAAACAAACTCCAGACACATGCACCATCTTGTAAATCTGGCTCACGTGGATCCTGGGGAATTGAACCTGGGTTCTTAGGCTTTGCAAGCAAGTGCCTTTACTGCTAGGCCATCTCTCCAGCCCCATATTCTATTTATTTATTTATTTTGGCTTTTCGAGGCAGGGTCTCACTCTAGCTCAAGCTGACCTGGAACTCACTGTGTAGTCTCAGGGTGGCCTCGAACTCTCGGAAATCCTCCTACCTCTGCCTCCTGAGTGCTGGGATTAAAGGTGTGTACACCACACGGGGCTTTTTTTAAATTTTTATTTGAGAGCAAGAGACAGAGAGAAAAAGAGGCAGACAGAGAGAGAGAGAGAGAGAGAATGGGCGCTCCAGGGCCTCCAGCCACTGCAAACGAACTCCAGACGCGTGTGCCCCCTTGTACATCTGGCTAACGTGGGTCCTGGAGAATCGAGTCTCGAACCGGGGTCCTTAGGCTTCAAAGGCAAGCGCTTAACCACTAAGCCATCTCTCCAGCCCCCCCCCCTTTTTTTAATGAGAGAGAGAGAGAGAGAGAGTTGACATGCCAGGGCCTCCAGCCATTGCAATCCAACTCCAGATGCTTGCGCCACCTAGTGCAAATGTGCAACCTTGCACTTGTGTTAACTTGTGTGTCTGGCTTATGTGTGATCTGCAGAGTCGAACGAATGTGGGTCCTGAGGCTTTGCAGGTAAGCACCTCAACTGCTAAGCCATCTCTCCAGCTCTTTTTCTCTTATCTATTTTTTTTTAATTTTATTTATTTGAGAGCGATAGACACAGAGAAAGAGGCAGACAGAGAGAGAGAGGGAATGGGCGCGCCAGGGCTTCCAGCCACTGCAAACGGAACTCCAGATGCATGCGCCCCCTTGTGCATCTGGCTAACGTGGGTCCTGGGGAATCGAGCCTCGAACCGGGGTCCTTAGGCTTCAAAGGCAAGCGCTTAACCACTAAGCCATCTCTCCAGCCCCCCCCTTTTTTTAATGAGAGAGAGAGAGAGAGAGAGAGAGAGGTGACATGCCAGGGCCTCCAGCCATTGCAATCCAACTCCAGATGCTTGCGCCACCTAGTGCAAATGTGCAACCTTGCACTTGTGTTAACTTGGGCGTCTGGCTTATGTGTGATCTGGAGAGTCGAACGAATGTGGGTCCTGAGGCTTTGCAGGTAAGCACCTCAACTGCTAAGCCATCTCTCCAGCTCTTTTTCTCTTATCTATTTTTTTTTTTAAATTCATCCTGATCACCAACCTGTTTTGTGAACGGCCTTAAGGAAATTCCTCCGGACCTGTCCCTGCAATTTACCAGACATAACCCACCACATCCTCCCCTCACCTCTCAATGTGATGTCTGAGAGGCCAGTGAGAAATCACTCCCAACTGGTCTACTTCCTGCTGGCTGGGCAACACATCCAAGTATGACTGAAAAGTACAGTCAGGGCCCAGGTGAGAAGGCTACGTGCCGGCTCTCAGGGACCCATTCCCTTACTAACTGCAGGCTTTTTCTTTCTTGCTTTCTTGTCCCACTTAGATTTGGCCTGAGGTGGACTGTGGCTTAGACATTATGTTTTTTTGGTCAGTTTGGAATGCCTGGGATGAGACACTTCCAGCTGTAGTGGGGAAAGACACTAAGTGAGTAAAGAAGCCCAAATCCAGCGAGATGAAAAACACAGACCTGATTTTGTTTTGAGGTGTTTGTTTGTTGTGTGTTTGTTTGTTTTTCCAAGGCAAGGTCTCCCTCTAGCTTAGGCTGCCCTGGAATTCACTATGTAGTCTCAGGGTGGCCTCGAACTCACAGTGGTCCTCCTACTTCTATCTCCCTAGTGCTGGGATTAAAGGTATGTGTTACCACGCCTGGCACAGAGCCCTGAATTTTATGGACGCCCAGAAACTAGACCAACCTAGCTACAACCTTCCTCACTCACGGCATCCATCCAGAAGTTTGGTGATCCAGGTAGCCCATGGCGGCCACTTGTCTACAGCAACTTCTTTTTTATTTTTTTATTTTTTAGAGGGAGAGAAAATTGGCGCACCAGAGCCTCACTCACTGCAATTGAACACCAGATGCTTGCGCCCCCTAGTGGGCATGTGCCACCTTGCACGTGCCTCACCTTTGTGTGTCTGGCTTACTTGGGATCTAAAGAGTCGAACATGGGTCCTCAGGCTTCGCAGGCAAGAGCCTTAACTGTTAAGCCATCTCTCCAGCCCTCTACAACAACTTCTTCTCTGCAGGGAATTCGAGAACACTGATTCACATGGTTTATGTATTTTTTGTTTATTTTTATTTAATTGAGAGCGACAGAGACAGACAGACAGAAAGAGGCAGAGAGAGAGAGAGAGAGAGAGAGGGAGAGGGAGAGGGAGAGAATGGGCCCGCCAGAGCCTCCAGCCACTGCAAACAACCTCCAGATGCATGCGCCCCCTTGTGCATCTGGCTAATGTGGGTCCTGGGGAATCAAGCCGCAAACCGAGGTCCTTAGGCTTCATAGGCAAGCACTTAACCGCTAAGCAATCTCTCCAGCCCTAATTCACATGGTTTAAAACTGAAGCCACACTCCCTTCCTCAATCTCCCAGGCCACTACAATTCTCCATCCCAGTGGTAAGAAACAGCACCGCCTTCATAAAAGTCTGAAACCTGGGTCCTCCTGCTCCATCATGCCCCGTCCATGTTCAACCCATCAGCAAGTCTACTCTGACACCTTGGGATCGGTCCAACCCTCTGCCGTCCCGGTACCTCAAACCTGACGGCCATCACCTCGCACCTGGGTGACTTGTTTCACCCATGTCCTGATCAAGCAGCCAGACTCCAGGCTTTCCTTCTCTGCTTCGTACAGCTTCTCTTGTTTGTCTGTCGGCCAGTTTCTTAGTGTGCGTGTAGTGTATGTGTGATGTGTTTGTTATATGTGATGTACGTACGTGTGTGTGCAGATGCGTGTGCTCTCTGTGCATGCATTCAGAGGCACGAGTAGAATGTCAGGTGTCCTTTCTTCCTTTCTTTCCACTCATCTGCCTGTTTCCTTGAGAAAGAACCTCCTCCCACTCAACCCAGAGCTGCCATTTTTCACTGTTTTTTTTTTTTTTTTTTTTGGTGGGGGTCAGTTCGAGGTAGGGTCTCACTCTGGGCCCAGGCTGACCTGGAATTCACTATGTAGTCTCCGGGTGGCCTCCAACTCATGGTGATCCTCCTACCTCTGCCTCCCGAGTGCTGGGATTAAAGGCATGTGCCACCACAGCCGGCTCTGTTTTTTTTTTTTTCGGTAGGGTTTCATTCTAGCCCAAGCTGACCTGGAATTCACTATGCAGTCTTGGGGTGGCCTCGAACTCACAGCGATCCTCCTACCTCTGCCTCCAAAGTGCTGGGACTTAAGGCATGTGCCACCATGCCCAGCTTCACTGTTTTTTTTTTTTTTTTTTTTAATCTTTTTATTTATTTTCAAGGAGACACACACACACACACACACACACACACACACACACACACAGAATGAGAATGGGCATGCCAGGGCCTCTAGCCACTGCAAACGAACTCCAGATGCATGCGCCACTTTGTGCATCTGGCTTTATGTGGGTAGTGGGGAATCGAACCTGAGTCGTTAGGCTTTGCAGGCAAGAGCCTTAACCACTGAGCAATTTCCCCAGCCCCTGTTTTTTGTTTGTTTGTTTTTGTTTTTTTGAGGTAGGGCTTTCTGAGGTAGCTCATGCTGACCTGTAAGTCACTATGTAGTCTCAGGGTGGCCTAGAACTTGTGGCAATTCTACCTCAGCCTCCCGAGTGCTGGGATTAAAGGCATACACCACCATGCCCGGCTCTCCAGCCCCTGTTTTGTTTTCGCTGTTTTAATGGTCAGGAAGTCCCAGTAATTCTTTCTTTCTTTATTTATTTATTGAGAAAGAGAGAGAGAGAAAATATGGGCACACCAGGGCCTCCAGCCACTGCAAACCAACTCTAGACACATGAGCCACCTTGTGCATCTGGCTTACGTGGGTCCTGGAGAGTCGAATCTGGGTCCTTTGGCTTTGCAGGCAAGCACCTTAACAGATAAACCATCTCTCCAGCCCAAGTCCCAGTAATTCTACACACACACACACACACACACACACACACACACACACACAGAGCCCAGGACAGGACTGAGGTTACAGATGTGTGTGGCCATGCCCAGCTGTTTATGTGAGTGCTAGGGAATCAAACTCAGGTGGTCTGAGGCCCTCATGCTTGAGCAACAAGGGCTCTCAACTGCTGGGTCATCCCCCCCACACTGCCACCCCCAACCTTTTTTGAGTCAAAGTCTTGCTATGTAGACTTCACTGGCTTGGTACTTGCTACAGGTCGAGCGAGCTAACCTCAAACTCACAGTGGTCTTCCTGTCTTAGTCTCCCAAATACTGGAATTACAGTAGAATTATAGCCATGTACCACCACACCTGACCCAAAGAGATCTTCCAAAAATTCAGATATTTTATCTTTTCCTTGCTTAAATACCTTCCTTACCAGCGTGTGACTCCAGTCCTTGTCATTCATTCTCTGATAACATACAAATTTAATACAAAGTATGAAT
The DNA here is from genome assembly GCA_036346955.1 of Dipus sagitta. Lineage (NCBI taxonomy): Eukaryota > Metazoa > Chordata > Mammalia > Rodentia > Dipodidae > Dipus > Dipus sagitta. The sequence goes on along the minus strand of CM070780.1, from coordinate 90,625,544 downwards.
CTTTGACTTCCTAATTCTCTAGGTCTTACCCTTGTATGCTTTGGTCCCATTCCTTTATTTATTTATTGTTTGTTCGAGGTAGGGTCTTACTGTAGCTCAGGCTGACCTGGAATTCACTATGTAGTCTCAGGGTGGCCTTGAACTCACAGCTGATCCTCCTACCTCTGCCTCCCGAGTGCTGGCATTAAAGGCGTGTGCCACTACGTCTGGCATATCATATTTATTTCTAAGTACCAAGCCCTCTTATCTCTAAACTTTTTGCACATGCTATTTCCTTTCATTCATTCTTTTTTCTGCTTTATTTTGTTGTTGTGGCTTTGAGGTAAGATCTCACTCTAGCCCAGGCTGACCCGGAACTCACTCTGTAACCCCAGCCTGGCTTCAAATTCACAGTAACCCTCCTACCTCTGCTTCGGGGGTACTGGGATTAAAGCGTGTGTCACCACACCCAACATTTCTGTTTATTTCTTTATTGATGAAAGAGATAGAGAGAGACAGAGAAAGGGAGAGAGAGGGAAAGAAAACATGCTGGGGCCTTCTGCCACTACAAACGAACTTCAGACACATGTGCAACTTTGTGCCTCTGGCTTTATATGGGCACTGGGGAATCAAACATGGGTCGTCAGGCTTTGCAAGCAAGTGCTTTTAACCACTGAGCCATCTCTCCAGCCCCTGCTTATTTCTTCAGTCATGGTTTAGATGTAACTTCCTCTGGGAATCTTCCATTGCTTCCCTTCTTTTGTGTTCCTTCTGCACCTACAATATCACAATACTTTTATTTCTTTTCTTTTCTTTTTTTTTGGCTTTTCAAGGTAGGGTCTCACTCTGGCTCAGACTGACCTGGAATTCACTATGTAGTCTCAGGGTGGCCTCGAACTCACGGTGATCCTCCTGCCTCTGCCTCCAGAGTGCTGGGATTAAAGGCGTGCGCCACCACGCCCGGCTTTCACAATACTTTTCACAGGCATTGCTAAAACCTATCTAGCTATGTCATCCTCTTATAAAGTTATATAAATCATTTCTTTTCTTTTTGTCAAGGTAGGGTCTCACCCTAACCCAGGCTGGCCTCAAACACTACAGCAATCCTCCTACCAAGGCATGAGCCACCATGCGCGGGTAGGAAAATCACTTCTATAATCTTCTTCCTGATGTGCCTCAGTACCTATCCAGGATGTGACATACTCAATACACAATGGAATGAATGTGTGGATAGCTGTGGGGGAAAAAAAAAAAAGAAGTATCTTCAAAAGTTTACAGATAGTGAAATAAGTAAATAAAAATTTAAAAAATAAAAGACTAATGGAGAGAAGGAGGGAAAATGATGGAGTGTAGATTTGTGAAGGGGAAAGTGGGGGAGGGGAGGGAATTCCCATTATTGTCTGTAAGTATGGAAGCTGTCAATAAAAAGGAAAAAAAAATAAAACAAAAAATGCTTTTGAGCCCCCCTAAAAAAAGTTTACAGATAAAGATAATTTTTTTGTTGTTTTGGTTTTTCGAGGTAGGGTATGGCTCCAGGCCAGGCTGACCTGGAATTCACTATGCAGTCTCAGGGTGGCCTCGAACTCACTGCAATCCTCCTACCTCACCATCCTGAGTGCTGGGATTAAAGGCGTGCATCACCACGCCCGGCCAGGTTTTTTTTTTTTTCTTTTTTGCACGTATAGTATGTGTTAGGTGGTGTATGCATGTGTATATGCAGATGTGTTCACGGGGTGGAGACAAGAGGAGAATATCAGCCTCCTTCCTCTGCCACTCATCTAGGTATTTCCTTGAGAGAGAGAGTCTCTGATTGTTCGGTCTCTGTGTCCTCACAGGAGTGTGGTTACAGGTGTGTGTGTGGCCACGCTCAGCTGTTTTTACGTGGGTCTGGCGGTTTGCATGTGGGTCCTGGGAAATCGAACTTGGGCAGTCTCAGGCCCCCTCAGCTCCTCCAGCTTGAGACAAGCGCTCTTACTCTCTGAGCCGTCTCCCCGGCCCAATCTAGATCATCGTTACCCTTATCCTTCACCCCCAAGAACACCTGCAAAAGCCGGGTGACACCCTGCCTCACACCGACTCAGGACCACTAACTCAGGGCAGGACAGAACACTAGATTCCCAGCTGAAGGCCTGGTTATCACACATGGCACGCCTGCATCCCTTCCACCTACTGATCCAGCTCGCAGGCCAACCCTTGCTTCCGGCCCACTTCACAGAACCCCAAACAGCAAGACCGAAAATGAAAACCAAATACGCCCGGGGAAGAGGACTGAGCCGGCGGCGGGCAGCGGTATCTCAGAGCTCACAGCTCTGTTGGAGTCTGCACAACCAGCAGCTGGTTCGAGCTTTTATGCCCATGCCTGCCAGCTCAGCAGCTGCTCTCAGGAGGATGGATTGCAAAGAGGTCCATCCCCTTCTTTAATCTGATGAGGATTCACAGGAGCAACTCCACACATCACTTAACTAAGAAAACTTCAACCCACAAAATAAGTATACACGGAGGGAGAATATCAATTCCTGACATCAGCAACACAGAACCGACTGAGAGTCCAGAGCTGAGAGAAGTGATTTTCCATTTAGCTGGCTCCTAGATGCAAGTCTTATTCAGGTAGTGCTCAAAGAAATTGCTTAATCTTTCTTTCATATTCCTTTTTTTTTCCTCTTTCTTTCTTTTTTGGTTTGTTTTTTTTTGGGGGGGGGATTAGGGTCTTGCTATAGCTCAGGCTAAACTGGAATTAGTCTCAGGCTGGCCTCAAAATCACAGCGATCCTCTTACCTCAGTCTCCCAAGTGCTGGGATGAAAGGCATGTGCCACCATGCCTGGCAGAGAGAGAGAGAGAGAGAGAGAGAGAGAGAAAATGAGCAGCACCAGGACCTTCAGCCACTGAAAACAAACTCCAGGCACATGTGCCACCTTGTTCATCTGGCTTGACAGTGGGTACTAGGGAATTGAACCTGGGTCCCTAGGATTTGCAGGCAACCACCTTAACCACTAAGCCATCTCTCCAGCCCCCTTTTCTTTCTTCTTTTAAACTTTACTTTTATTTATTTATTTGAGAGAAAGAGGCAGAGAGAGAGAATGGGCACGCCAGGGCCTCCTGCCACTGCAAAGGAACTCCAGACCCATGCGCCCCCTTGTGCATTTGGCTTACGTGGGTTCTGGGGAATCAAACCAAGGTCCTTTGGCTTTGCAGGCAAATGCCTTAACCGCAAAACCATCTCCCCAGCCCTTTTCTTATTCTTTAGTCTTCTGCATGTATGTAACTTCAGAAACCACAATTATAGTTCTTCTATACATTCATTCCTATGTCCTGCACGCTATTATATGTTACACGTTTATGCAAATATGTTCTCATAACTGTGTGTGCAAAAGCATGCAGACCTTATATTATAGGAAGTTATGGATTCTTCAATGCTACTGTTGACTACCTGTAGCTTCTGCCCTATGTTCTGACTTTAGAACCTCCACATAGGATGCAGCCCTGCCTCTCGGGTACCATCCTCCACGGTTCTCCTCCAGCATCTGCACCAAGCTTTGTGGCCTGCCCAACTTTCAGCAACTCTTGTGGCCAAGTTAGAAATGACAAGCAACTTACACATATTAACCCCATACCCTAGGATCCTCACCACATAAGGGGAAGGGCTAAGCTAAGGAGAGTCGGTGCTGATGGTCTGTCAAAAGGAGACTCCCAGGTTTGCTCCTGACTCCTGTTTTTTTTTTTTTGTTTTTTTTTTCCCCGAGGTAGGATCTCACTTTAGCCCAGGCTGACCTGGAAGTCACTATGTAGTCTCAGGGTGGCCTCGAACTCACAGCGATCCTCCTACCTCTGCCTCCCAAATGCTGGGATTAAAGGCGTGCGCCACCACGCCCTGCAAGGACAGTTTTTAAATCACGCTGGCTGAAAGTAAAGGATGACAAGGCCAGTCCCCTTCCCCAGCACCCTTCAGGCTCCCCATCCAGACGGGTGACAGGTGGGTAAGAAACCACTATAAAAGGGGACGGAAGGACTTGAAGTTTTCAGGCTCAGCCATAACTCTGCCCCAAAGAGAGACTCTGGGACATCCAGTCACCCTGGAAAGACACCCACAGGGTCTCGACCTCCCAGACATAATGTTGCTCTTCTACAACCCTCACTGGCCCGAGGATCCACACTTCCAAAGAGCACACAGACAACAGTTAGACCTGCTTCCTTCCCTCTTAACTCCAGAGTGGATGGGAGTTCTCATCTTTCAGATAAGGAAACTGAAATCTGTGAAAGCCAGAACCCCTCCCCCCCCCAAAAAAAATCACAGTTCTCTAGACATCTCCTAATTTAAGAGTTCTCTTGCCTTTTCATCTCCAAGGGGTTTCTTTTCCTTCACAAATTTACCCCCACCCTTCCCCCTCTGAGCGCCTCATCTTTCCCTTCTCTCTGTCTCTCTCTCTGTCTCTCTCTCTCTCTATCCAAATTTTCCAGGATCTGAACGCTGCCTTGAATCTTCTCGGACTCTGCTTCCAGAGTGGAAGAAGCATCTATCTCCTCTCTCTCTATCTCTCAAAAAAAAAAAAAAAAAAAAAAAAAAAAAAAAAAAGTCCTCTCCGGTGGCGGAGAGCTCCCTCCTCACGGGGGGGGGGGGGCTCCCCCGCACCTCCCACTCCCATTCTTTTCTCATCCACCCAGTTCAGGCCCTTTGTGATGGGATCTGCAAGCTCCGTCCCTTGCCCTCCCTTCCCCATCACAGATCGTTGCCTCCCGCACGCAACTTGGTCCCAAAGTTCCCGATTGGCGACCTCCATCCAGTTCTCTCGGTGGTGGTGGGGGGGGGGGTGCAGCCTCCAACCCTGTCCAGCAACTCGGGGCCCGAGCCCGTTCTTTTCCAACAGTGTCCCCCTCCCCTCCCCTCCGCGTCTCTCGGCCCCAGCTCCCGCGCTTACCGGACCAGAGCACGAGCTTGCCGTGCGCTTCCTCCTGCGAGTCCGAGTCCCCGGCCAGCAGCGTGGTGGTGGCCCCGTAGGGCAGCGCCGAGCCCAGGCACACGTTGTAGCGCAGGGGCTCGCAGTGGGCGGCCCGGCCGCAGTGGCTGAGCAGCGGCGGAGGGCTGGTGGCCGCCGCGCTCCTCCTGGAGCTCCCGGGCCCGGTTGCATTCCCGCCCGTGGCCATCCCCGGGCCGGGGTTCCCCTCCGCCACCTCCACCAGCGCCGCCGCCACCGCGAGCAGCAGCAGCAGCAGCAGCCACGGGAGCCGCCGCGTGAGCAGCAGCAGCAGCAGCAGCAGCCGCCGCCGCCGCCGGGGCCCCCGCGCAGGGCGGGCAGCGGCCATGGCCAAACCCGCCAACTCAGCAGAAGCCCCGGGCGCCCCCGAGGTCTCCCCGGAGCCGCCGCCTTCCCCACCCCACCAACCCGGAGCCCTGGCCACACACGCAATCCCGGGGATCCTCGGAACCCACTCAGACGACCTGTGCGCGCCCACAGTCCGGAGCCGGTTCTCCCCAGACGCCGCGCGCGTCCCGGCTCCGAGGCGCCCAACTTCTCCAACTTTGGAGCCCGGGGCCCATGTTGGGTGGCGCGGAGGCCCGGGCCGGGATGCACAAGTTCCCCCTTCTCCAACTCTCTCGCCCGGAGATCGAAGATGTCCTCAGTCCTGGGAGCCCCCGGGGCCCCCGATCTCCAGTCCCATTCCCCCACCCACCCACCCTTCTCACACCATTATCAACCAACTCCCCGGCCCCGCGATGGAGGCCAGGAGTCCGCCCGGGGAGCTGGGGGGGTGCGCAAAGACGTCCCCGGCTCCGCCCCCCGCGCCAGCCCCGGGGCCCAGCCGCCACCTCCGCGCCAGCGAGCGAGCGAGCGAGCGAGCGCGCCGCGGCCCCCCGAGCTCTCCCCGCCGACTGCCCGGCTCCTTTGTTGCTCGGGCTGGCCCCGCTCTCTGGAATGCACGGGCCGCGCCGAGCCAAGCCCGGCCCCCCACCACCCCTCCGCCGAGGCTGGGGGAGGGACTCTCGGCGAGGGCGAGCTTGGAGAAGAGGAGAAGCGAGGGAGGAAGAGCGCGAGCTGCGGCCGCCCGGAGATTGGAGTTTGGGGGGGGGGGCGGAGAAAAGGGGGGGGTGTAATCTGGTGACTCCCCAGCCCGCCCGCCGCCTGCGCCTGGGAGAGTGTAGATGGATGGAAGGGGTGGCCCAGAGCTGCTGCACTTAGCGGGCACCTTGGTGGATCGGAGAGTTGTGCAAAGTGGTTATTTACAGGACAAGACTTCTCCTCCCGGTTTGAGGGGGGAAGAAACCAGGGGATGGATGCCTGAAAGCCGGAGAGAGAGCTTCCTACTCCTTCCCTGCCCTGTTAACTCCACAGCCCCACGAGTCTTTCTTGCTTTTTTTGATTTAGATCGTCCAACTTATTATTCAAGAGCCTTGTGGACAGCAAGCAGGGTTTTGGATTTCTGCTTCCCTGAATCCTTGCATCTCGGGGATCTAGGTGGGACAACGTCCTCAGAGTCACCCAGGGCAGCTGCCCCCAGCCGCTGTTACCTGTGGGAGCAGATGTCACCATCAAGCCTGCGTTGCTAGTGCGCAGTATAAACTGTGATTTCCACCCACCTGGCCCTGGCACGTTCTTGATTTTGTCCAAGGGAAGCCAGTCCACCTTTGTTGGCCATTCTGCTCCTTCGCTCCAGGAAGTGTGCACTCCTCCCTTCCTCCCTCTGCTTCTCTTTCCTCCCTCTTTCCACACTGGATCTCCTTCAGCAACAAGTTGCTCCCATAGGCAAGGTTGCCGCCAAGACGATGGATTTTTTTCCCGGTTACTAAATGGACAACTCACTAGGGTGGTTTCTTATCTTTGGAAGACTACCTCATAGCCTAGAGGTGGACAGTTTCCATTACCTTTGATGTCTAAGAGCAAATTAGCTATCACACGGGCTGGAAAGATGGCTTAGGAGTTAAGGCGCTTGCCTGCAAAGCCAAAGGACCCAGGTTCCATTCCCCAGGACCCACGTAAGCCGGATGCACAAGGTGGTGCATGCATCTGGAGTTCATTTGCACTGGCTGGAGGCCCTGGCGTGCCCATTCTCTTTCTACCTGTCCCTTCCTCCCTCCCTCCCTCCCTTCCTTCCTTCCTTCCTTCCTTCCTTCCTTCCTTCCTTCCTATCTCTCTCTCTACCTCTCTCTCTCTCTCCTCTATCTCTCTCAAATAAATAAAATATCACACAACTGCCATCCTTAATTAGTACCCAAGTCTCTAGAGGGAGAGAGGTACAGAAAGGGACGGATTTAATTCAATTTAGGGTGTCTTTCTGAAATCGTAGCATGTACTCAAGTGGTGACGTCCATGAAGAATTTGAGAATTTGTATTTTATTGTGAGAACAAGGCTTGTCCTCAGGAAACATATACAACATTGGACTGGAGAGATGGCTCGGCTGTTAAAGGTTCTTGCTTGCAAATCCTGACAGCCCTGATTCCATCCCCAATACCCACATAAAGCCAGACTCACAAATGGTGCATGCCCCGGAGATTGTGTTTGCAATGGCAGGAGGCCCTGATGTGCCCAACCACTCACTCTTTTCTCTCTCTCTCTCTCACTCTCTCTTTTTCTCATAAATAAATATTTTAAAAAAGAAACACATACCTCATGGCAAAGCAGGCAACTTTTCCCCTCTAGGACTTCAATCTTACACTCTTCGTCTGTACATAGTATCCGGTTCAATTGAGTGTACATAGCAATTGCTTACTAGCTACTAAGATGAGGCATATTTGAGTACACAGTGAGTGGGAACTCTCAGCGTGGGAAGAAGTGGAGGAGATAGGATTTTTTTCAAATTTTTATTAACAACTTCCATGATTATAAAACATATTCCATGGTAATACCCTCCCTCCCCCCACTTTCCCCTTTGAAACTCCATTCTCCATCATATCCCCTCCCCATCTCAATCAGACTCTCTTTTATTTTGATGTCATGATCTTTGCCTCCTCTTATGATGGTCTTGTGTAGGTAGTGTCAGGCACTGTGAGGTCATGGATATCCAGGCCATTTTGTGTCTGGAGGGAGCACATTGTAAGGAGTCCTACCCTTCCTTTGACTCTTACATTCTTTCTGTCACCTCTTCCGCAATAGACCCTGAGCCTTGGAAGGTGTGATGGAGATATTGCAGTACTGAGCACTGTGGTCACTTCTTTCCAGCACCATGATGCCTTCTGAGTCATCCCAAGGTCACTGCCATCTGAAAAGAGAAGACTCTCTACCAAAAGTGAGAGTAGCATTAATATACGGGTATGAACATTAAGAGAAGTGCTTACTGGGCAGTTTGATAAGCATAGTATATATACATTTAGCCAGACATCAGCAGATGTTACACCCTAGGGCTCATGACTACCCCTGCTTTAAGTTTTCAGTATCAGGGATGTATTCCCTCCCATGGAGCGGGCCTCCAGTCCAATTAGAGGGCAGTTGGTTTCCACCATGATAGATGTGCCATTATTGCACCCGTTGGTTCATTTGGCCTGGCTGGCCAAATATAAGGCTTGCAGTGTCCACTGTTGAGAATCTTCACTGGTGATTTCTCTTGAGGAGATAGGATTTGAATCCAGTACCAAAGTGTGACTAGGATGGTTCAAAAAAAAAACAAAACAAAACAGAGGAGGGCAGGAGAGATGGCTTAGCAGTTAAGGAGCTTGCCTGCAAAGCCTAAGTACCCGAGTTCGATTCCCCAATACCCACGTAAGTCACATGCACATGGTAACACATGCATCTGGAGTTCATTTGCAATGGCTAGAGGCCTTGACACATCCATTCTCTCTTTCTAATAAATAAAGACAAAAATTAAAAAAAAAAAAAAAAAAGAACAGAGGAGGGCTGGAGAGATGGCTTAGTGGTTAAAGTTCTAGCCTGCAAAGCCAAAGGACCCAGGTTTGACCCCCAGTACCCACATAAAACCAGCTACACAAGGTGGCACATATGCCTGGAGTTTGGAGTTTGTTTGCAGTGGTTAGAGGCCCTGGTGCTCTCCTTCTCTCTCTCTCTCTCTCTCTCTCTCTCTCTCTCAAATAAATAAATTAAAAAAAGAAAAAAAAAAAAAAAACCAGAGGAGGCCAGGCATGGTGGCACATGCCTTTAATCCCAGCTCTTGGGAGGCAGAGGTAGGAGGATCTCTGTGAGTTCGAGGCCACCCTGAGACTACATAATGAATTTCAGGTCAGCCTGAGCTAGAGTGAGACCCTACCTCGGAAAACCAAAAAGCAAACAAACAACAACAACAAAAAAAAAACAAACAGAGGAATAAATAAAATGTGAAGGAACCATGAAGCATGGCCGGCCTGGCAATCAGCACATAGTGGAGGAAGACTTCTGGTAAGAGGCCTCAGACGACAGAGATGCTAATGCTTCTTTCTATTGCCAATAAGGAAACGGTGCAAATGTTTTGGTAGGGAGAGATATTATTCATAGCTAATAAGATGACATGAGATGTCACAAAGGGCAAGAGACTGGGAGAAAGGGACTATTTTTAAAGTATTTTATTTATTTACTTGCAAGAGAGAGAAAGAGAATGAGAGAGAGAAAGAATGAGAATGGGTGTGCCAGAACCTCCAGCCACTGCTAATGAACTCTAAATGTACGTGCCACTTTGTGCATCTGGCTCTATGTGGGTACAATGAATTTGAACCCAGATCTCCAGCAAGCAAACACCTTTAACCGTTGAGCCATCTCTCCAGCCCAAAAGGGACTATTTTGAAGGAAGTCACCAGGGATTTATGGAAGAAGTGGAAATAGATTATGTCACTAGGGCATAACATTCCCCCTGGAAAAATAATTTAAAACATAATGACCTTCAGTTTTTTTTTTTTTTTCTCTGTGAAAAAAAAAAAATGAAATGGAGCCAGGCATGGTGGCACATACCTTTAATCCTATCACTTGGGAAGCAGAGGTAGGAGGATAGCCTGTGAGTTCGAGGCTAGCCTGAGACTATGGAGTGAATTCCAGGTCAGGCCTGAGTTAGAGCAAGACCCTACCTTCAAAAAAAAAAAAAAAAAAAACCTGAAAAAGAAAGAAGTGGGGGCTTAGCAGGTGAAGTGCTTGCCTGAAAAGCCTGAGGACCCAGGTTTGATTCCTAGTACCCACGTGAGTCAGATGCACATGGATGGTGGCACATGTGTCTGGAGTTCATTTGCAGTGGCTAGAGGCCCTCCATCCTCAGACTCCTGAATGCTAGGATTACAGACATGAGCGATAGGAACTGTTTAGAGGAGAGAATTGAGCAGAACCTTCGATGTTTCTTTCAGCCAGAATGTTTATATGCCTAAGAGGAAGGGAAAAGATAAGATAAATTCTCAGGGGGGTGTGTGTGTGTGTGTGTGTGCGTGCGCGCACAAGTGTTCATGTCTAACTAAATTTCAGAATTCTTTTGGGGGGATTCTTCTGGCCTAGCAGAGGGTAGCAGAAGGCAGGCTAAGGACATGCTCATAGAGCTACCCAAAGCTACTTGACAGAGAAGTAGAAAGAAACTCAGGGGCTGGAGAGATGGCTTAGCAGTTAAGGCATTTGCTTGAGAAGCCTAAGGACACAGATTCAGGTCCCCAGTACCCACGTAAAGCTAGGTGCACATGTGTCTGGAGTTTGTTTGCAGTGGCTAGAGGCCCTGATGTGCCCATTTTCTCTCTCATAAAAAAAACATAAAGATAAATCTAAGCCAGGCATGGTGGTAGAAGCCTTTAATCCCAGCACTCAGGAGGCTGAGGTAGGAGGATCGCTATGAGTTTGAGGCCAACCTGAGACTAATTCCAGGTCAGCCTGGGCTAGAGCAAGACCCTACCTTAAAAAGAAAAAAGAAAGAAGGAAGGAAAGAAGGAAGGAAGGAAAGAAAGAGAGAGAGAGAGAGAGAGAGAGAGAGAGAGAGAGAAAGAAAGAAAGAAAGAAAGAAAGAAAGAAAGAAAGAAAGAAAGAAAGAAAGGAAGGAAGAAGAAGAAAGGGGCTGGAGAGATGGCTTAGCAGTTAAGACACTTGCCGGTGAAGCCAAAGGATCCAGGTTTGATTCTCCAGGTCCACGTTAGCCAGATGCACAAAGGGGCACACGCATCTGGAGTTCGTTTGCAGTGGCTAGAGGCCCTGGCGTGCCCATTCTTTCTCTCTCGCTCTCATAAATACAATAAAAAATCTTAAAAAGAAAAAAAGAGGTTCTGGAATTCTGTCAGACAGCAGGTTTCGGGGGAAGGAGGGTGTTCAGCAATGATTAAGGAAAAGAAAACATCCTGGTTGTCCCAGAATGGCACTCTGGATCTAGGACCAAGATGGTTTATCTCCTTCTGCAGACACATCAAGACTGCCAATGTCTGTTAAAGACTCCATGTTAAAGTCGGCATGAGCTGCCGGGCGTGGTGGCGCACACCTTTAATCCCAGCACTCAGGAGGCAGAGGTAAGAGGATCACCATGAGTTCAAGGCTACCCTGAGACTACCTAGTGAATTCCAGGTCAGCCTGGGCTAGAGTGAGACCCTACCTCGAAAAACCAAAACAAAGCAAAACAAAAACTCAGCATGACTTGACACTCTGGTCTCCGGCTTGGTGGCAAGTTGCAAAGTGTCAGTTCAAGAGTTGTACCCTACCTACATGTCATAACACAGCTCTGCTGTCAGGCCCATGAGAAGCTGCCTTAGGTTCATAAGTGTTTACAAGTAGCTTCTTGATTTCTGAGTCATTCTCATCAAATACCTTGTCGTTCTGAGGCCACACGATCACTGCTCACTTTTTGTCATTTGCTTTTGGGTCCTTCATTCAAAAAAAAAAAAAAAGACCGACAGCTGGAGAGATGGCTTAGCAGTTAAGGTGCTTGCCTGCAAAGCCTAAGGACTCATGTTCGACTCTGCAGGTCCCACATAAGCCAGATGCACAGTGATGCAAGTGCATAATGTCACATATGGGCACAAGGGGGGTGCACACGTCTGGAGTTCAATTGTGGTGGCTGGAGGCCCAATCCTCTCTCTCACTCTCTTGCATTAAAAAGAGAGAGAGAGAGAGAGAGAGAGAGAGAGAGAGCCAGGCGTGGTGTTGCACACCTTTAATCCCAGCACTCGGGAGGCAGAGGTAGGAGGATCACTGTGAGTTTGAGGCCACCCTGAGACTACATAGTGAATTCCAGGTCAGCCTGGACTAGAGTGAGACCCTACCTCGAAAAACAAAAAACAAAACAAAACAAAAAAAAGACTGATAGGAAAGTACCTATGGGATATCCATGGGTGTCCTTGGAAACCTTGGTGCTTAATTATGCTTCAGTTGTCACGCTGGACAGAATCTGGCGCATAACTGTTGCAGCATCCCAGTTCTTTCCTTTTCCAGTGTCTCCTATTTTTCCAACTAAGAGCCAATGTCATCCTAAAATATGTCAGATCACATCATTTTTTAAATTTACTTTATTTATTTATTTTTGTTTTTTCAAGAGAAGGTCTCGCTCTAGTCCAGGCTGACCTGGAATTCACCATGGAGTCTCAGGGTGGCCTCGAACTCATGGCAATCCTCCTACATCTGCCTCCCGAGTGCTGGGATTAAAGGCGGGTGCCACCACACCCGGTATTATTTTGTTTTTATTTTTTTAATATTTTATTTATTTATTTGAGAGAGAGAGAGAGAGAAGGAAGCAGATAGAGAGAAAGAGAGAATGGGTGCACCAGGGCCTCTAGCAAATGAACTCCAGATGTGTATGCCCCCTTATACATCTTGCTGACGTGGGTCCTGGGGAATCAAACCAGGGTCCTTAGACTTCTCAGGCAAACACCTTAACCGCTAAACTATTTCCCCAGCCCCATTTTTAAAAATATTTTCTATATAGATATTTTATTTGTATTTATTTGAGAGAGAGAAAGAAGCAGATATATACAGAGAGAATGGGCACCACCAGGGCTTCCAGCCACTGCAAACAAATCCCAGACGTATGAGCCACCGTGGGCATCTGGCTTTACGTGGTGGGTACTGGGAAATTGAACCTGGGTCCCTTGGCTTTGCAGGCAAGTGCCTTGACTGCTAAGTCATCTCGCTAGCCCAGATCACAACATTTTTGTGCTTAAGACTCTCTAGGTATCTCTTCACAGTTAGAGTAAAATTCCAATTTCTCATTAGAACCTCACCAAGGTCCTGCTAATCTCTGACAACCAGCTGGGCGTCCTTCGTTAATCTTCATCCCCCTGCCCTTCTTTCCTCCCTCATTTCCTCTTTCCTTCCCTCCCTTTCTTCTTTACCTGCCTCAGGACCTTTGTACTCATGCGTATTCTTTTTTTTTCCTTTTGTTTATTTTTATTTATTTATTTGAGAGCAACAGAGGCAGAGAGAGAGAGAGAGAGAGAGAGAGAGAGAGAGAGAGAGAATGGGCACATCAGGGTTTACAGCCACTGCAAGTGAACTCAAGATGCGTTCGCCCCCTTTGTGCATCTGGCTAACGTGGGTCCTGGGGAACCGAGCCTTGAACCGGGGTCCTTAGGCTTCACAGGCAAGGGCTTAACCGCTAAGCCACCTCTCCAGCCCCTCATGCTTATACTTATCTTCTCATTTCACTCAGGTCCATTCAACCACCCTTCCTCGGGCAAACATTCTTTGCAAACTGCTTCAAACAGAGCAGAATACTTAAGTATAAACCTACCGAAATAGATACAGTGTCTACATAAGGAATACCTCAACTGTTGCAAAAAGAAACCAAAGGCAATTTAAACCCTTAGGATAGACATACCTCGTGCTCATGGATTAAAACGCTCAATGTAGCAGGGACTTTATTATTAGTATTTTTTCCTTTCCCAAAACTGGTTCTCTAAACCTCTCCTTTCTAACAGTTCCTACCAAAATTTCATCAAAAAGCTGGTAGCTGCAGGACAGGTTGAGCCTGGAGTCATTAGGCTTGACCAGAGAGTGGCAACAGCATATGGATCCTGAGTCCCCCATCCCAGCTTACTGGGCAACTCCTGTGGTCTTAGCTCCATCAGCAGGATGACAAAGGAAATTTGCACAGCTTCCAAACTGAACTGAAATACAGGCTTCAGTGTTAATAACAGCTCTTCAGACAGTTAACTGTCATCCAAAGACCGAGAGGCTTGAGAGGATGAGCTATGGCTCTGGTATTTATGATGGAGATAAACTTAACACAAGCAGAATTCGTGCAAAGCAAGAAACCAACTATTTGGGCTTGCCACAAAATGCCAAGATATTTGTGAGCAGTTACTAAATAGTATTCTTACAAGAGGATTTTTCTAAATAAAGACGGTACTCAATTAAAAAAAAAAAAAAATCTCAAACTGGGGCTGGAGAGATGGCTTAGCAATTAAGGCACTTGCCTGCAAAGCCAAAGGACCTTGATTCAATTTCCCAGGACCCACGTAAGCCAGATGCACAAGGTGGCACATGTGTCTGGAGTTCATTTGCAGTGGCTGGAGGTCCTGGCATGCCCATTCTCTCTCTCTCTCTCTCTCTCTGCCTCTTTCTCTCTCACTCTCTCAAATAAATAAATAAAATTTTTTAAAAATCTCAAACTGGGTCTGGTGGTGCATGTCTGTAATTACAGCACTTGGGAGGTAGAGGCAGAAGGTTCAGGAGTTCAAGGCTTGCCTCAGGCTGGGCTTAATTGTTCCTTTCTTTTTTCTTTCTTTCTTTCTTTCTTTCCTTCCTTCTTTCTTCCTCTCTCTCTCTCTTCTTTGGTTTTTGTCAAGGTAGGGTCTTGCTCTAGCCCAGGCTGACCTGGAATTCACTATGTAGTCTCAGGGTGGCCTTGAACTCACAATGATCCTCCTACCTCTGCATCCCGAGTGCTGGGATTAAAGGCGTGCACCACCATGCCTGACTGCTTTCCCCTCCTCCTCCTTCTTCTTCTTCTTCTTCTTCTTTTTTTTTTTTTTTTTTTTTTGAGGCAGGGTCTCATTCTGTAGCCCAGGCTGGTCTTAAACTCATGGTAATCCTCCTACCTTAATTTCTCAAGTGCTGGGGTTAAAATTGTGCTACCAAGCCGGGTACTTGAGAGGCAGAGGTAGGCCAGTCAGGAAGTACAGAGTTTCAAGAGAGCTAGGGTGAGAATGAGACCCTACCTTGAAAAAAACAAACAGACAAAAAAAACACAAAAAACAAAACAAAAAAAAAAAGAAAAGAAAAGAAAAAGAAAGAAAGAAAGAAAGAAAGAAAAGGAAAAAGAAAAAGAAAACAACAAAAATAAATAAATAAATAAATAAAATTCACATCCAGGAGTTGGAAAAATAGCTCAGCAGTTAAGGTGCTTGCCTACCAAGCCTAAAAACCTGAGTTGGATTCACCAGTACCCAGGCAAAGCCATATGTACTGAGTGGTATATGTGTCTGAAGTTCATCTGCAACAGCTAGAGGCCTTGCAAAACACCATTTAAAAAAAAACAAAGAGGGACTGGAGAGATGACTCAGCAGTTAAGGTGCTTGCCTGCAATGCCTAAGGACCCTGGTTCTAATCCCCAGTGCCCACGTAAAGCCAGCTGCACAAAGTGGCGCATGCATCTGGACTTGCAGTGACTAGAGGTTCTTGCGTGCCTGCTTACAAATAAATAGATAAAAAATATTTTTTAGGGCTGGAGAAATGGTTTAGTGGTTAAGCTCTTGCCTATGAAGCCTAAGGACCCCGGTTCGAGGCTCGATTCCCCAGGACCCACATTAGCCAGATGCACAAGGAGGCGCACGCATCTGGAGTTCGTTTGCAGTGGCTGGAGGCCCTGACGTGCCCATTCTCTCTCTCTCTCTCTTCCTCTTTCTCTCTCTGTCTGTCGCTCTCAAATAAATAAATAAAAATAAAACAACAAAAAAATTTTTTTTTAAAAAATATTTTTTAAAAAGTCCCGGCACATGGGAGGCAGAGGTAGGAGGATTGCTGTGAATTCGAAGGTACCCTGAGACTACATAGTGAATTCCAGTTCAGCCTGAGCTAGAGCAGACTCTTCCTTGCGGGGAGGGGAGGGTAAACAAAACAAAAACAAAAACAAACAACAAAAAAAGAAGGGCTGGGGTGATGGCTCAGCGGTTAAAGGCATATACTTGCAAAGCCTGCCTGTCCGAGTTTGATTCCCCAGTGCCCACATAAACCAGACTCACAAAATGGCACATGTATCTGGAGTTCATTTACAGCTGTGAGAGGCCCTGGTATATCCATATTCTCTCTCTCTCTCTCTCTCTCTCTCTCTAACAAATAATTTTTCTAAAAAGTTTAGCATCAGTAGCTCTTAGAGAAATGTTAATTAAGCCATAATAAGACATCACCACACTTATCAAAATGTAAAGTGCCTGCTTAGGATGCATAAGGCCTCGGATTTCCCAGAAACACACATACATACTCACACACATGCTAGTGATTAACACCAAATGCTGGCAAGGCTGCAGAGAATCTGAGTCACTCAGACATTATTGGGGAACATAAAATGATATGTTCATGGAAAATAGCTTGTCAATTCCTGAAAACAAAGAAAGAAACAAGAAAACCCAAAACAAACAAACCAACAAAAATATCATGTACTCCTTGGGCGTTTATCCAAGAGCTAGGAACATTTAAGCAGGAAGTTGTATGTCTCATTTGCAGTAGTTCCAAACTGGAAACCAACTGATCATCCTGTACTGGGTGAGTACCTACATGAACTATGGCTCATCCATATCATAGTTCTCAGAATTGAAAAGGAACACATTATTGGGGGTTGGAGAGATGGCTCAGAGGTTAAAGGTACTTGCTTACAAAGCCTGGGTTCGATTCCCCAATACCCACATAAAGCCAAATGCACAAAGTGGCTCATGAGTCTGGAATTCATTTGCTATGGCAGGAGGCCCTGGCATGCTCATACTCTTTATGTTTGCCTCTTGCTCTGTCTCTCTCAAATAAACACAAATATTAAAAAAAAAAAAAACAAACATTTCCAGAAGCCACCAGAAGCTAGAGAAGTAAGAAATATATTCATCACTGGGCGTGGTGGCGCACGCCTTTAATCCCAGCACTCGGGAGGTAGAGGGAGGAGGATTGCCGTGAGTTCAAGGCCACCCTGAGACTCCATAGTGAATTCCAGGTCAGCCTGGGCTAGAGTGAGACCCTACCTCGAAAAACAAAAAAAACAAAAACAAAAACAAAAAAGAAAAGAAATATATTCATCAGCTGGGCGTGGTGGCGCATGCCTTTAATCCCAGCACTCTTGACGCAGAGTTAGGAGGATCGTCGTGAGTTCAAGGCTACCCTGAGACTATATAGTGAGGAGACCCTACCTCGAGACAAAAAGAAAAAAGGGAGCACATTATTGATACAATAATAACTTGGCTGGATTGCAAAAGAATCATACAGGGTAAAAAAAACAGCCAATCTCAAAAGGATACCTACTGCTCCATTCCATTTCTGTACCATTAGTGAAATACCATAATTATAGAGGTGGAGAACTGATTAGTGGTTGCCAGGGTTAGTGATGGTAGGGAGGGATGGGTGTGGTTGTAAATGTGTCTAATGCACTTTGAATGATGGCACAGTTGAAGGTGTTTTTTTTTTTTTTTTTTTTTGCTTTTTCGAGGTAGGGTCTCACTCTAGCCCAGGCTGACCTGGAATTCACTATGGAGTCTCAGGGTGGCCTCGAACTCACGGCAATCCTCCTACCTCTGCCTCCCGAGTATTGGGATTAAAGGTGTGCGCCACCATGCCCGGCTGAAGTTTTTTTTTTTTTTTATTGTAGGGTACTTACATACATACACTCCTAACCCCTTCATATTTTTTGTCCTTGATCCCCCTTTTATTTATTTATTCATTTATTAATATTTTTAGAGTCTCACTCTGGCCCAGGTTGACCTGGAATTCACTATGTAGTCTTTGGGTGGCCTTGAACTCACAGTGATCCTCCTACCTCTGCCTCCCAAGTGCTGGGATTAAAGGCGTGTGCCACCGTGCCTGGCTTATTATTTTTTTAATTTTTTTTGTTCATTTTTATTTATTTATTTGAGAGTGACAGAGAGAGAGAGGCCCATAGAGAGAATGGGCGTGCCAGGGCTTCCAGCCACTGCAAACGAAGTCCAGATGCGTGCGCCCCCTTGTGCATCTTAACGTGGGTCCTGGGGAATCGAGCCTTGAACTGGGTCCTTAGGCTTCACAGGCAAGCGCTTAACCACTAAGCCATCTCTCCAGCCCTTTTTTTTTTTTTTTTCAAATCTTTTAAAATTTATTTGAGAGACAGAGAAGGAGAGAGAGAGAATGAATGGGCACACCAGGGCCTCCAGCCACTGCAAATGAACTCCAGATGCATGTGCCACCTTGTGCATCTGGCTTACATGGGGAATCAAACATGGGTCCTTTGGCTTTGCAAGCAAGTGCCTTAATGGCTAAGCCATCCCTCAAGCCCTATTTATCTATTGACTTATTTATTTAGTTTTGATTTTCCCAGGTAGGGTCTTGCTGTAGCCCAGGCTGACCTGGAAGTCACTATGTAGTCTCAGGGTGGCCTTGAACTCACAGAAATCCTCCTACCTCTGCCTCTCGAGTGCTATTTATTTTATTTAATGTTTTTTTGAGGCAGAGTCTCACTGTAGTCCAGGCTAACCTGGCATTCATTCTGTAACCCTAGGTTAACCTTGAACTCACAGTGATCCTCATACTAAAGGTGTGGGCCACCATGTGACAAGCTCTTTTTTTTTTTTTTTTTTTTTTTTTTTTAGAGGGAGGGTCTTGCTCTAGTTCAGGCTGACCTGGAATTCACTATGTAGGCTCAGAGTGGCCTTGAACTCACAGCGATCCTCCTACCTCTGCCTCCCCAATGCTGAGATTAAAGGGCGTGCACAGACAGCTGTTATAAGGAACTGGTGTTAAATCCTCTTGTTTGTGACTGGAGTTACTTAGAAATAGGTAGACATTCAAGAGCAATTTATTTTTTTTAAATATTTTATTTTTATTTATTTATTTATTTGACAGAGAGAGAATAGGTGCGCCAGGGCCTCCAGCCACTGCAAATGAACTCCAGATGCGTGCGCCCCCTTGTGCATCTGGCTAACGTGGGTCCTGGGGAATCGAACCTGGGTCCTTTGGCTTTGCAGGTAAATGCCTTAACCGCTAAGCCATCTCTCCAGCCATAATTTATTTATTTTCAATCAAACAGAAAGAGAGAGAAAATGGATGCTTTAGGGCCTCTAGCCACTGCAAACAAAATCTAGATGCATGCACCACCTTGTGCATCTGGCTTTACATGGGTACTGGGTAATCGAACCCGGGTCCTTTGGCTTTGCAGGCAAACACCTTAACCACTAAGCTTTTCCAGCCCAGTCATTTCATTTTAATAAATTCAATCTTGGGGGAGGGCATATGATGGAGAATGGAATTTCAAAGGGGAAAGTGGGGGGAGGGAGGGTATTACCATGGGATGTTTTTTATATAATCATGGAAAATGTTAATAAAATTGAGGAAAAATAAAAAAATAAAATAAAATAGCTAGAAAATGGAAAGAAAAAAATAAATTCAATCTGTTAGTAGGGATACAAATTTTATTCCATATTTCTCTCTGGTTCCAATCAGGCCTTTCAAGAATATGTCCTCAAGCTGGGTGTGGTGGCGCACGCTTTTAGTCCCAGCACTAGGGAGGCAGAGGTAGGAGGATCACTGTGAGTTCAAAGCCACCCTGAGACTACATAGTGAATTCCAGGTCAGCCTGAGCTACAGTGAACCCCTACCTCAAAAACAAACAAACAAACAAAAAAAAAAAGAAGAAGAATATGTCCTCAAGACAAAACAAAAAAAAAAAAGAAAGAAAAGAAAGAAAAGAAAAGAAAAGAATATGTCCTCATTTAACGTTTTTCTGTGATAGTTAAAACTTTAGCTGTGAGAAAGCAGCTAAATAAAGGCTCAGAATCTGACAAAGATGACTCTGTATTCCTCGAAAAGAATTTCAGAACCGTGTTGCTCAAATGAAGTGAAGTAATTTGGTAAGGGAAAGGAATGGTACAGAGAAAGACCATTAAAGTCCTGGCCTGCAATATTATTACAAATTATCATGATATGATGTATTGCACATCACATAAAGGTGTTTGTCAATGGCCATGGATTGAAGTTAGTGATCTTCAGGGCTGGAGAGATGGCTTAATGGTTAAGGTGTCTGCCTGCTAAGGCTTAAGGACCCAGGTTCAATTTTCTAGTACCCACGTCAGCCAGATGAACGTGGTGGCTCTTGTATCTGGAGTTCATTTGCACTGGCTAGAGGCCCTGATGTGCCCATTCTCTATCTCAAATAGATAAATAAATATAAAATATTTGCCAGGCCATGCCTTTTTAAAAAATATATTTTATTTATTTATTTGAGGGAGAGAAAGGGGAGGGAGAGAGAGAGAGAGAGAAAGGGCATGCCAGGGCCTCCAGCCACTGCAAACGAACTCCAGATGCATGCTCCCCCTTGTGCATGGCTTATGTGGGTCCTGGAGAATTGAACTGGGATCCTTTGGCTTTGCAGGCAAAAGCCTTAACTGCTAAACCAGCTCTCTAGCCCCAGACCATGCCTTTAATCCCAGCACTTGGGAGGCAGAAGTAGGAGAATCACTGTGAGTTCTAGGCCACCCTGAGACTACATAGTGAATTCCAGGTCAGCCTGGGCTAAAGTGAGACCCTATCCTGAAAAACCAAAACAAAAAGAACTTTAATAGGGGGATGGAGAGATGGCTCAGAGGTTAATGCTCTTCGTTGAAGGCTTAATGGCTTGGGGTTCATTCCCCAGTACTTGAGTAATGCCAGATGCACAGAGCGGTACATGCAACCAGAGTTCATTTGTAGTGGCAGGAGGCTTTGTTGTGCCTATTTCTCTCCTCTTTCTTTTTCTCTTTCTGCCCTTGCAAATCAATAATAAAGAAAAATAATTTTTAGCTGGGCAGGGTGGTGCATTCCTTTAATGTCAGCACTTGGGAGGCAGAGGTAGGAGGATCACCGTGAGTTCGAGGCCACCCTGACTACATAGTGAATTCCAGGTCAGCCTGGACCAGAGTGAGACCCTACCTCGGAAAAAAAAAAAAAAAAAAAAAAAAAAAAAAACGAAAAAAAAATTGAGAACCTTGATAGTAGAGAGTGGTTTAGTTTTTTTTTTTTTTTTTTTTTTTTTTTTTTTTTTTTTTTTTTTTTTTTTTTTTTTTTTGCGTAAAACTTTACAGGGTTTGAGTTTGGGGCTTTATTTTATTTATTTTTTATTTATTTATTTTGGTTTTTCGAGGTAGAGTCTCACTCTAGCCCAGGCTGACCTGGAATTCACTATGGAGTCTCAGGGTGGCCTCAAACTCATGGCAATCCTCCTACGTCTGCCTCCCTAATGCTGGGATTAAAGGCATGCGCCACTACGCCGGGTACTATTTTTATTTATTTATCTGAAAAGAGACAGAGAAAGGGAGAGTGAATGGGCACACTAGGGCCGCTAGCCACTGCAAATGAACTCCAGAAGCATACACAACCATGTGTATCTGGCTTATGTGGGTACTGGGGAATCGAATCTGGATCGTTAGGCTTGGCAGGCAAGCATCTGAACCACTAAGTCATCTCTCTAGCCCAACTTTGGGTATTTTAAAATATTTTTACTATTTTTATTTGCAAGCAGAGAGAGAGACAGAGAGTGAACAAGCAAGCACCAGGGCCTCCAACCACTGCAAATGAACTCCAGATGCATGTACCACTTTGTGCATCTGACTTTATGTGGCTACTAGGGAATTGAATTCATGTTGTTAGGCTTTGCAGGCAACTTTGAGGTTTTGTTGTTGTTGTTTTCAATTTGGGGGGGGGTTCTTTCTTTCTTTTTTTTTTTTTTTTTTTTTTTGGTTTTTCGAGGTAGGGTCTCACTCTGGTCCAGGCTGACGTGGAATTCACTATGGAATCTCAGAGTGGCCTTGAACTCACGGTGATCCTCCTACCTCTGCCTCCGGAGTGCTGGGATTAAAGGTGTGCGCCACCACGCCCGGCTCAATTTTTTTTTTATTAACAACTTCCATGATTATAAAAAATATCCCATGGTAATGCCTTTTATCCCCATGAGGGTGGTTTAGATTTTTGATGGAAGTGTGAAAAGGACCTGACTTGCCATCGCTGGCTGTGAATAGTTGAAGGGTGTCACAAACCAAGGAATGTAGAGTTTCTTAAGAAACTGAAAAGGGACCTGGAGAGATGGCTCAGCGGTTAAAGTGCTTGCCTGCTCATCCTGACTGGAGTTCCAGTCCCCAGTACCCAGGTAAAACCAGATACTCAAGGCAGGGCATGTGTCTGGAGTTCATTTGCTAGAGGCCCTGGCAGGCCCAATCTCTCTCTCTTCCTTGCAAACAAGTAAAAATTAAAAAAATAAAAGTGCCCTGGAGAGATGGTTTAGTGGTTAAGGTGCCTGCCTGCGAAGCTTAAGGACCCAGGTTTGACTTCCCAGAACCTATGTAAGCCAGATGTACAAGATGACATATGTGCACAAGGTGGCACATACATCTGGAGTTCGTTTGCAGTGGCTAAGGCCCTGGTGTGCCCATTCTCTCTCTCTTTGCCTCTCTCTCTATCTAATAAGTGAATAAAAACAAATAAAAATTTTAAAATATTAAAAAAATAAAATAAATACAGCATTTTACTCTCCTTTCTTTCTTTCTCTCTCTCTCTCTCTTTCTTTCTTTCTTTTTAAAATATACTCCAGATGAATGCACCGCCCTGTGCATCTGGCTTACATGGGTTCTGGGGAATCTAACCTGGGTCCTTTGGCTTTGCAGGCAAGCGCCTTAACTGCTAAGCCATCTCTCCAGCCCTATTCTTTTTCTTTTTTTTAAATTTTATTTATTTATTTGAGAGAGAAAGAAAGGGGCGGGGGAGAGAATGGGAGCTCCAGGGCCTCCAGCCACTGCAAATGGACTCCAGACACATGCGCCCCCTTGTGCATATGGCTTACGTGGGTCCTGGGGAATCGAACTGAGGTCCTTTGGCTTTGCAGGCAAATGTCTTAACTGCTAAGCCATCTGTCCAGCCCAGCCCTGTTCTTTTTATTTATAAACCACTAGAAGCCAAGTTGAGATTCCTATGCAAACAAAAATGGGCCTTACTGAGCATACTGGGGACCTTAGGGAACCCAAAGTAGGAGGGCATTGGAGCTACAGAGGCTCCAAGAGAGAGAAAGCTGTCCCCCCACCAGGCTCCTTTCTCCAGCCCTTTGATCTGTCTCCCCACCTCCATTCAGGCTCATTCTCCTGTCCTCCCCCCTTTCCCCCCCTTTTTTTTTTTTTGGTTTTTCAAGGTAGGGTCTCACTCTAGTCTGGAATTCATTATGCACTCTCATGGTGGCCTTGAACTCACACTGATTCTCCTGTGTCTGCCTCCGGAGCGCTGGGATTAAAGGCATGTGCCACCACACCTGGCTTTGTCTGTTTAATAACTTTTATTATTGCTGTTCCTCTTATCACTATTAAACTGAACATTGATGTTTGAACACTTTTGGAATCTCTATGCTCTGTTCATTTGATTAATTTGTCAGGTTCCTGGCATGGAGTGAGAAGACCCTATAGGCTTAATTAGCAACTTGACTTATTCTTTATGCGCATGTGTGTGGGAGTACATGTGTGTACAGGTGTGTGGAAGCCAGAGGTTGATGTCAAGTTTTCCTCAAGCACTCTTCACTTCATTTTTTGAGATAGAGTCTCTTGTTGAACCTAGATTCGGGTAGGCTGACTAGCCAGTGAGTCCCAGAGATTCCCTGTGTCCACCTCCCCAGTGCTAGGCTACAGGTGCCCCCCCCCCCCAGCAAGCCCAGCATTTAATGTGGGCACTGGGGATCACAACTCATGGCCTCATGCCTGTGAGGTAAACCCTTACCATTGAGCCGTCTCCTCAGGCTCCAACTTGACTTCCATAACAGAGCTCAAAATGCTTCACCTATGACAACTTGGAATATCTACTTACATTGTAAAATGTTCCTGATCTTTTTACAAAATATATTTCAAGCTTATTTATTTGAGAGAGATGGGGGCAGATAGAGAGAGAATGGGCACCCCAAGGTCTCTAGCCACTGCAAAGGAACTCCAGATGCATGCGCCATCTTATGCTGTCTGATTTATGTGGGTCGTGGGGAATCAAAGCTGGGTCTTTGGCTTTCAGACAAGCCTTTTAACCCCAAAGCCATCCTCCAACCCTCCTGATTTTTTTTTTTTTTTGAGGTAGGGGACCTGGAATTCACTATGTAGTCTCAGGGTGGCCTTGAATTTATGCAGATCCTCCTACCTCTGCCTCCTAAATGCTGGGATTGAAGGCATGTGTCACCATGCCAGCTTCCTGATCTTTTTTAAAATAATAGACTAGGAGACCTCTTCTGGTGAAAGAAGCTGTGTTGTACTCTTTGGTTGTCATTGCTATGATGAAGTCTCATTATGTTTCCCAGGCTGGTCTTGAACTGTTGGCTCAAATGATCCTCCGGCATCAGCTTTCCAGGTAGCTGGAATTATAAACTCACCACTGTGTCTGGCCTATCTTCCCCCCACCTGCCGCCCCCCCCCCCCACATAGGGTCTCGCTCTAGCTCAGGCTGACCTGGAATTCACTATGTTGTCTCAGGCTGCCCTGGAAGTCACAGTGATCCTCCTACCTTGGCCTCCCCAAAACTGGGATTAAAGGGCGTACGCAGACATCTGTTATAAGGAACTGGAGTTAAACCCTCCTGTTTGTGACTGTAGTTACTTAGAAATAGGTAGACATTCCAAAGCAAATCTAAGTGAAACAAGAAATAAAGAGAGGGCTAGAGAGAGGGCTTAGCGGTTAAGGCGCTTGCCTGAGAAGCCTAAGGACCCAGGTTCATTTCCCCGGGACCCACAGAATTGAGATGCACAAGGTGGCGCATGCATCTGGAGTTTGTATGCAACGGCTGGCCACCCAGGTGTGCCTATTTTCTCTCCCTCTCTCTGCATCTTTCTCTCACTCTCACAAATAAATAAAAATGTTACAAAAAAAAAAAAAAAAAAAAAAAAAGAACGAGCATCCTTTGAGAAACTGGGCCATTTTCTCGCTAGCATCAAGCCAAAGAGGAAGACATCTAGAGTATGAACCAGACGTTCTACAACTGGAATTTAGCTACAAATACTGAGCTGACTGTAAGTTTCTGAACATTTTACTCAGTAAGTGCTAAGGTGCAAGGTGTGGTCAGAAATTTAGGATCTTCAGTCCAGGTCCAGAAGGCTAGTTACCAGGAATAAACACCTGGGTAAAATCTAGTCTGGAGTTTAAGCAGTTTACTTGCTTCTGGTTCTGAGGATCTGACTGTACCCGAGAGTGCATTATTCCAAGTCAAGACGGTAACTTCTCGATCCATGACACCAAAATAAGGGAACGGATAAATACGTGTTTCTGGCACCTTACTGAGAAACCGTGCTTTCTCGCTCTGCTCTCTAGAACAAAACGCCCTTGCTCTCAATTTTTACATTCGTGATGATTTTATTTTTGCTTTCCGTTGTTAAGAGCTGGGAGCTAAACACTGGCCGAGGTCCCAGGCGCCCTGCTGGAAAAGTGCCCTCGCAGGAGCCCGAGGCTCGCCGAGCAAACCCCCGGGCGGGAGCCGCTCTTTGTTTCGGAGAACCGGAGGGATTCGCTTCAGGTTGATCCCCCCTCCCCTCTCCCGGCCAGGCCAAAGCCCCCGCACAGTCCAGCCCCACCACCGCAGGGGGCCCAAGAGGAGACTCCCAGCTCCCACCGCCCGGCCCCGCCCCGCGTGGGGGCGGAGCCTCCCGCCCGCCGGGGCCACCCACGAAGCCGCAGGCCCCGCCCCCGGCCCCGGCCCCGCCGCGGGCTGCTGGCCAGGGAACCCCGCGCACCGCCGCCTTCCCTGTCCTACTGGACGCAGGCTGGAGCGGTACCCGGCC
Source organism: Dipus sagitta (assembly GCA_036346955.1). Classification (NCBI taxonomy): domain Eukaryota; kingdom Metazoa; phylum Chordata; class Mammalia; order Rodentia; family Dipodidae; genus Dipus; species Dipus sagitta. The sequence goes on along the minus strand of CM070780.1, from coordinate 90,599,778 downwards.
CTCCACGCAAAGATGGAGGAGGGGCCTTCCTCATGGGAGAAGGTTCAGAGTCCACCCTAAATGCTTTATTTATTTATTAATTATTATCATCATTATTATTATTTTTGTTTTTCGAGGTAGGATCTCACTCTGGCCCAGGCTGACCTGGAATTCACTATGTAGACTCACGGTGGCCTCCGCAGTACTGCGGATTAAAGGCATGCGCCATCATACCCGGCTCTTTTACAATTTATTTTTTAATATTCATTTATTTGACAGAGAAAGAAGGGGAGAGAATGGGTGTATGCCAGGTCCTCCAGCCACTGCAAACGAACTCCAGACGCGTGCGCCCCGTTGTGCATCTGGCTAACGTGGGTCCTGGGGAATCGAGCCTCGAACCGGGGTCCTTAAGCTTCACAGGCAAGCGCTTAACCGCTAAGCCATCTCTCCAGCCCTTATTAATTTTTTTTTGAAGCAGGGTTCCGCTCTAGCCCAGGCTGACCTGGGATTCACTCTGTATTCTAGATTGGCCTGGAACTCACAGGGATCCCCCCTACCTCGATGTGAATTTTAATTTTGTACGAGACTGAAGTAGACGGGGCATGTGGGACCAGGTAAATAAATATTGTGGGGTTTAAGGGTTCTCCAGGTCGCCTCCTGGAGGCAGGGCCCACAAGCTGAACCCTTCTCCCTTTCTTCTACTAGTTGCCAGAATGGAAAATTCATGAAGGACAGCTTAGCCCAGGTCAGCGAACTTTTATTGCCACTTCTAGCTCCCCCCCAACCCCAGCAAGAGTTCTCATCCTTACACTGTAGAAACACTGAGTTCTGGTGCAGGAGAATGGAGGTGCGGGGGCGGGGGTGTTGCTGCTCCTCTGCACATTGCCAAGTTAAACCCCACTTGCTGGAGGGGGGGGGGGTGCGGCAAACAGAGAGGAATTCAAGGGTCTGTATGGCTCAGTCCTACTTCTGCCGATTGCAGAATATAGGACCATGGTTCCGAACATTTTTCGAAGGGGGTGGGGATGAGTTTGGCTGTGTTGTACCCCTTGCCCTGGCTGCCACGTTTCCATGGAAATGAGGGAGGGGCAGGATGTAGCTCACTCTGACTACCTGGGAGGATGGCAAAGCGGGCGTTTGGTAAACATATCCCCTTCCACTCTTACACTGGCACACACAGCTGTCCCCGCGCGACCCCCAGGCTCCCCCTCTGCCTGTTCCACTCCCTTCCCTTCTGGAGCTGGTATCATGCCAACTGGACTCCAGGCAGGGCTTGTTAGGGTCTACTCTCCACAGCCTGGTCTCCCTGGCGCAGACTCTTAGGTCTGTCCACCCAAGCTCAGAAGCCAGAACAGGGCTGTCTGTTGTTGTACCTCCGTTAAAAAAAATAAAAATAAAAAAATCCCCTAAGCTCCCTGTGCCACTGCTGTTTCCCAAACAAAACTTCAAAATGTAAACCCCAATGCTTCCGGTTAGAAACAGCAGACACTAAGTCTCTAATGATGGCGAGGGCTAGAATGGGGGAGATGAGGCACATCCTGCTTTTGACAGCGGAGCCACCTGCGCGCCCTGCCTTCTGCCCAGCTGAAGTTCGCTTGCTTTCCTCTGGGCCCTCGTGGCCCTGGGCAGGCTGGAACCCAAAGCTCCGTCAGGCGCGGTTCTCAGCATCCTCCGCGGCTGGTGAGTGTGTGTGTCGAGCTTGCCTGTCGCCATGGTGAGGAAGCGCAGAGAGAATTCTCAGTACCAGGGGTCAGCCCGGTGCTGCTGGTTGTAGAGCTGCAGCTTTATCTGATCTTTGATCTGATTCACGAGGACCTGGGACAGCAGGATTCCCACCAGCTGCGGGGAGCAAGAGGCAATTGGGGCTCTCAGCAGTAAGTGCGCGCTGCGCCTGTGGCTTTCCCTGACGCACGTTCCCTTCCTCGCCCTTCTGCAGTGTCCACCCCCAACTGATCCCCTGGTACCCTCCCTAAAACAGACTTCGCAGAGATTGTGGCACCTACTAGTGTTACAGGAAGGGGTAAGTTACCTGGGGGATAGCCAGGCCCAGTGCTACACCACCAAGTAGGAATAGGTTGCTGTGTATCCAGTTGACCAACTTGTCAATACAGCCATTAGTGTAGATGACTTTACTGGCTTCCAAGTAGTCAAGGGCCTGCATACCTTGGCCACACATAGTGTTGATCACTGCCTGAGGGGGAAAAAAAATGAAAACCCCAATGAGACTCCCAAACCAATATATTTTTTTTTGTTTTGGGTTCTGGCTGATGGGCTTCCCATCTTTCCCCAAACCCCTAAATTGTTAGGAGAAAAATCACTGAGGGATCCTGATTAGGAAATGGTTAAGTGGAGAATTCCTTTCCTTTGGGAGGTCTGGGTCTCCTTGCTTCAGTCAGATCTGCCTCTTTGGAGACCCCAGGTGGGCCACCAGAGTGATGAGGGAAAACACAGCAACACGTCCCGGATAACTGCTCGGTTAAGCTAGGGAATGGAGTCTCAAGAATCAGAAAGTCACTTGGAGCACTATTCAGGAGGAGATGAGGCGGCAGGGATGTCTGCTCACCTGGTTGGGGGTAGGCAGGCAACAGGAATAAGGCACAGAGCATCTCTCTCGGCTGGGGTTGTCCTCTGAGCAGTTAAAGTACATATTCTGAGACCAGTCTTTGTAGGAAATCCCTCCGCAGCAGCTGAACTGCAACAAAGCCCACCCCGAGGTTAAGAATCACACTGAGGAGCCGCGGCGTGGTGGTGCACGCCTTTAATTCTAGCAGAGGTAGGAGGATCGCTGCGAGTTCAAGGCCAGCCTGGGATTACAGAGTGAGTGCCAAATTCTTTTAAAGGGGAATTCTCAAAGCCTATTTACAACTTCAAATTTGCTTAAACACAACTTTGAGCTCAAGATCTCTAGTTGCATTCACTTGAGAAACCCTTAAAAAAATGTTTTTATTTATTTATTGGAGAGGGAGGGAGGGAGGGAGAGAGAGAGAGAGAGAGAGAAAGAGAGAGGGGGGGGGGGGAATGAGAATATGGGTGCACCAGGGCTGCAAGTGAATTCCAGATGCATGTACCACTTTGTGCATCTGGCTTATATGGGTCCTGGGGAATTGAACCTGGGTCCTTTGGCTTTGCTGACAAGTACCCTAACTGCCAAGTCATCTCTCCAGCCCAAGAAATTCTTAATTTCTACAACTTTATGTATCTTGTTATAACTGATATTGATTTGATATTACAATTGTACATATTTTGGGGGCTTTTTTTGAGGTAGGATTTCACTGTAGCCCAGGCTGACCTGGAATTCACTATGTAGTCTCAGGGTGGCCTCGAACTCTCTGTGATCCTCCTACCTCTGCCTCCCAAGTTCTGGGGATTAAAGGCATGTGCCACCATGCCTGGCTACAATTGTACACACGCACACACACACACACACATATTTTTGGTTTTTTGAGGTAGGATTTCACTGTAGCCCAGGCTGACCTGGAATTCACTATGTAGTCTCAGGGTGGCCCTGAACTCACAGCGATCCTCCTACCTCTGCCTCTGGAGTGCTGGGATTAAAGGCGTGTGCCACCATGCCCGGCTCCATTGTACATATTTCATATATTCAGCTATAATCTCTTGAGAAAAGGCTGTGGCTTTATAGTTCAACATAACAGCCTGGCAAAAGGAAGTGTTCAAAAATTCTGGCTAGGAGTGTGGAGAGATGGCTCAGCAGATAAAGGCCTTGCTTATAGGCCTGACCCCGGTTCAACTCTGCAGTGCCCACGTAGGCCAAGTGCACAGGGTGGCGCATGTGTCTGGAGTTCGTTTGCAGTGGCAGAGGGCATTGGTGCGCCCATACCCACTCACTCACTGTCTCTCTCTGCTTGTAAACAAATAAGTGAATAAAGCTGGCCATGGTGGCAACATACCTTTAATCCAGCACTTGGGAGGCAGAGGTAGAACTGCTGTGAGTTTAAGGCCAGCCTGGAACTAGAGTTGAGTTTCAGGTCAGCCTGGGCAAGAGTGAGACCCTGCTGCCTCCTCAAAACAAAACAAAACAAAAAAAAAAAGCTTGTCTTAGTGGTGCATACCTTTAATCCCAATACTCGGAGGCAGAGGTAAGACGTAGAAGGAGCGCCATGAGTTTGAGGCCATCCTGAGTCTACATAGTGTATTCCAGATCAGCCTGAGCTAGAGTGAAACCCTACCTTGAAAACAAAACAAACCCAAAAAACCCCTATATCTATCATCTATCTATCTATCTATCTATCTATCTATCTATCTATCTATCTATCTATCTAATATACATTTAAAAAATTACTGGCAATATTGGCTAGGGCTCAGTGGTAGAGTATATGTGGAGCCCTGGATTCATTTTAGCATTCCCGCCACCCCCCTGCTGCCAAAAAGTAAGTAAAAAATATTGCCTGAAATAACTCGACTATCTATACTGAAAAATCTTGTCATAAGATAGATAAAATGCAAGAAGAGAATCTTCAATATTGTGAGTCCATAATTATTTCATGAAAGCAAACTGGATCCTAGAAACAAATGTCTATTTTCCCAGAGAAAGAGGAACTCAGCACAGATCGCAAGAGCACTTTTATCCAAAGTTTAACTTTTTTTATTTTTGAAGTAGTGTATCGCTCTAGCCCAGGCTGACCTGGAATTCACTGTATAGTCTCAGGCTGGCCTTGAACTCACATCAATCCTACTCCAGCTTCCTGAGTGCAGGGATTAAAGGCAATGTGCCACCACACCTGGCCCCAAAGTTTAACTTAATACAAAGTTTTTATTTGAGACAGACAAAGAGAAAAAATATGGGTGCTGGGGCCTTTTGCCACTGCAGACAACTTCCAGAAACATGCACCACTTTGTGTATCTGGCTTTACACGGGTACTGGGGAATTGAACCCAGGCCTTCATGCGTGGATAAACAAAGCGTGTAGTTACACATGTGAGAATTATTCAGCCTGAAAAACGAAGGGAATTCTGACATATGCTACAACATGGGTGAAACTTAAAGATAAGACAAGTGAAAGAAATCAGACACAAAAAGACAAATATAGGGCTGGAGAAATGGCTTAGTAGTTAAGTTGCTTGCTTGTGAGGACTAAGGACCCAGGTTCGATTCCCCAGTACCCATGTAAGCCAGATGCACAAGGTGGTGCATGTGTCTGGAGTTCATTTGCAGTGGCTGGAGGTCTCTCTCTAATAAATAAAATAAAAATTATTTATTTGAGAGAGAGAAATAGACAGGTAGAGAGAGAGAGAGAATAGAGAATGGGCGTGCCAGGGTCTCCAGCCACTGCAAACGGGAATCAAATCTGGGGAATTGAATCTGGGTCCTTTGGCTTTGCAGGCAAGTGCCTTAACCACTAAGCCATCTCTCCAGCCCTATTTTGATTTTTTTTTTTTTTTCTGAGGCAGAGTGTTACTCTAGCTCAGGCTGACCTGGAATTCACTATGTAGTCTCAGGGTGGCCTTGAACTCACAGTGATCCTCCTACCTCTGCCTCCCCAGTGCTGGGATTGAGGCGTGTTCCACCATGCCCAGCCTAAAATTTTTTTAAAAAACTTTTTTTTTTTTGGTTTTTCAAGGTAGGGTCTCACTCTAGTTCAGGCTGACCTGGAATTCACTATGTCGTCTCAGGGTGGCCTCAAACTCATGGCAATCCTCTTACCTCTGCCTCCCAAGTGCTGGAATTAAAGGCGTGCGCCACCACGCCCAGCTTTTTAGCCTAAAATTTTTTTTATAACTTTTTTTATTGACAACTTCCATAATTACAGAAAATAAACCATGATAATTCTCTCCCCTCCCCCAATTTCACAAATCCACTCTCCAGCATATCCCCTCCCCTTCTCAATTAGTCTCTTTTATTGTGATGTGTTTATATATATATATAAAATTTTATTTTTTTGTTTTTTCAAGGTAGGGTTTCACTCTAGCCCAGGCTGATTTAGAATTCACTCTGTAGTCTTGGGTTGGTCTTGAACTCACAGTGATCCTCCAACCTCTGCCTCACAAGTACCGGTATTCAAGGCATGTGCCACCACAGCCAGCTTAAATTTTTTTTTTTTTCGAGGTAGGGTCTTGCTCTAGCCCAAGCTGATGTGGAATTCACTATGTAGTCTCTGGCTGGCCTTGAACTCATGGCAATCCTCTTACCTCTGTCCTGAGTGTTGGGATTAAAGGTGTGCACCACTATACCTGGCTTTAAAATATTTTAATTATTATTATTATTTTGGTTTTTCTGTTTTTTAATTTTTTTGTTTATTTTTATTTTTATTTATTTATTTGAAAGCGATGGACACAGAGAGAGAGAAAGAGAGAGAGGCAGATAGAGAGAGAGAGAATGGGCGCGCCAGGGCCTCCAGCCACTGCAAACGAACTCCATATGTGTGAGCCCCCTTGTGCATCTGGCTAATGTGGGTCCTGGGGAATTGAGCCCTGAACTGGGGTCCTTAGGCTTCCCGGGCAAGCGCTTAGCCGCTAAGCCATCTCTCCAGCCCTTGGTTTTTTGAAGTAGGGTCTCACTCTAGCCCAGGCTGATCTGGAATTCACTATATAGTCTCAGGGTGGCGATCCTCCTACCTCTGCCTCTCAAGTGCTGGGAGTAAAGGCATGTGTCATCACACCTTTATTATTTATTTATTCATTATTTATTTCAGAGAGAAAGTGAGAGAGAGAATGGCACACCAGGGCTTCTTGCCTTTGCAAACAGCTCCAGATACATGTGCTGCTTTGTGCACATGGCTTGACATAGGGAATTGAACCTGGGCTGGCAGGCTTTTCAAGCAAGCACCTTGAACAGCTGAGCAATCTCCCCAGCCCTCTTTTACTTTCTATTTTGAGACAAGGTTACACAAGTTGCCCAGGCTGGTCGTGAGCTCTTTTTTTTTTTTTTTTTTTTTTTAATGCAAGAGAGTGAGAGCAAGAGAGAGACAGAGAGAGAGAGAGAGATAATTGGCACGCTAGAGCCTCCAGCCACTGCAATCGAGCTCCAGAAGTGTGCGCCACCTTGTGCGCATGTGCAGCCTTGCCTGCTTGCGTCACTTTGTGCACCTGGCTTACGTGGGACCTGGAGAAATGAACCTGGGTCCTTAGGCTTTTCAGGCAAGCACCTTAACCGCTAAGCCATCTCTCCAGCCCTTGAACTCACTCTTGATCCTCTTACCTTAGTCTTTCAAGTAGCTAGGATTGCAGGCCTGTGCCACCATGCCCAGCCTGCGAAGCCTAAGGACCCATGTCTGAGTCTCCAGATCCCATGTAAGTCAGATGCACAGTGACACAAGCACGCAAGGCTGCACATGTGCACAAGGTGGCACACGTGAATGGAGTTCAAGTGCAGTGGCTGAAGGCCCTGATGCTCCAATTCATTCTCTCTCTCATAAAATAAATAAATAAATAAATAAATAAATAAATACCCTGGTAAAGTCCAGGCTGGAGGTATATTCAGTAGTATGATATCCAAAGCCCTGAGTTCCACCCCCAATTTCACAAAAATAAGTAAAACAAAGCAAAATGATAATTTACTTTTATTTATTTGCAAGCAGACAAAGAGAAAGCGAGAGAAGGGGAGAGAGAAAGAAATAGAGTATGGGTACACTAGAGCCTCTTGCCACTACAAATGAACCCCAGATGCATATTCTACTTTGTGCTTTGGCTTTAACATGGGTATTGAGGGAATTGAACCAGGGCTAGTAGGCTTTGCAAGCAAGCACCTATATCCACCAAGTCTTCTTCCCAGCCTGTAACTTTTCTATTTTTTATTTTTATTTACTTATTTATTTGACAGAGAGAGGGAGAGGGAGAAAGAGGGCCACCAGGGCCTCCAGCTACTGCAAACGAACTCCAAATGCATGAACCCCCTTGTGCATCTGGCTAACGTGGGTCCTGGGGAATCGAACCTGAGTCCTTTGGCTTTACAGGCAAATGCCTTAACCACTAAGCCATCCCTCTAGCCCCAGCTTTTTTTTTAATGTGTAGCCCAGGCTGGCCTTGAACTCCTGATCCTCTTGCCTCCACCTCTTCAGCAATAGCCTACTGGCATGCACCACCACAACCAGCCTGTAATTTTTTTTTCTTTATTTATTTGAGAGAGGGAGAGAGAGACAGAAAGAAAGAATGGGGGCACCAGGGCCTCCAGGCACTGCAAACAAACTCCATTTGTGTGCATCCCCTTGTGCATCTGGCTTACGTGGGTCCTGGGGAATTAAACCTGGGTCCTTTGGCTTTGCAGGCAAGTGCCTTAACCATTAAGCCATTTCTCCAGCCCCCATAACTTTTTATTACATATACTTGACCACAGTTTTCAAGATGTAATTGTTTTATTTTTTTTGGTTTTTCGAGGTAAAGGTCTCACTCTGGCCCAGGCTGACCTGGAATTCACTATGTAGTCTCAGGGTGGCCTCAAACTCACAGCGACCCTCCTACCTCTGCCTCCTGAGTGCTGGGATTAAAGACATGCACCACTATGCCTGGCTAAAATGTAATTTCAAAAAGGCAATCAAAATTACCTTCATTCCCTTATAGGCAACTACTTTTAATGGTTTCTTACAAAGCCTTTTAGAATCTTTTTGCAAATAAGACTATATATTCTTTTCTCCCTTCTTTATTACATAAACAGTAGATTAATATATACCTCATTCTGTATCCTTGGAAGTATCTTTAATTGTTTCAATTTTTTTTTTTTTTTTTTGGTTTTTCGAGGTAGGGTCTCACTCTGGCTCAGGCTGACCTGGAATTCACTATGTAGTCTCAGGGTGGACTCGAACTCACAGCGATCCTCCTACCTCTGCATTCCAAGTGCTGGGATTAAAGGCGTGCGCCACCACGCCCGGCTCTGTTTCAGTTTTTATATGTGTGTGTGGGGGGTGTGTGTGTGGGTGTGTTTGCCATGGTACATGTGTGGAGAGGCCAAGAGACAACTTTGAGGTGTCTGTGCTCCACCTTCTTGAGAAGGGTCTCCAGCCACTGCAAACGAACTGCCAGACTGAACACAGACATGAGACCAGCTGGCCTGCGAGTTTCAGATTCTCTTGGCAGCTCCTGCCACTGTTGTAGGCACATCGGGATCACATGTGCATGCGCCACCTTGCATCTGGCTTTACATGGGGGCTGAGGAATTGAACCCTGGGCTGGTAAGCTTTGTAAGCAAACACCTTTAGCCACTGAACAATCTCCCCAGCCCCCAAAATATTAAAAGTTTTTTTGTTTATTTTTATTTACTTGAGAGTGACCAAGAAAGAAAGAGGGAGAGAGAGACAGAGAGAAAGAGAGCAAGAGAATGGTTGCATCGGGGCCTCCAGCTACTGCAAATGAACTCCAGATGCATGTGCCACCTTGTGCATCTGGCTTATATGGGTACTGGAGAATCGAGCCTTGAACCAGTGTCCTTAGGCTTCACAGGCAAGCGCTTAACCACTAAGCCATCAGTCCAGCTCCCAAAATACTTTTTTTTTCTTTTTTTTTTTTTTGAGGAAGTGGCTCATTGTAGCCCAGGCACTCACTTGCACTCTTGAAGTTCCAGGCTGGCCTCAACTCCACAGCCATTCTCCTGCCTGCCTCCCAAGTGCTGGATTAAAGATGTGTGCCACCATGCCCTGCTTCCAAACTACTTTTAAAGCACTCTATTTTTTTTTGCCTAGCATGGTGATACACACGTCATATATATATATATTTGGTTTTTCGAGGTAGGGTCTTGCTTTAGCCCAGGCTGACCTGGAATTCACTATGTAGTCTCAGGGTGAACTTGAACTTATGACGATCCTCCTACCTCTGCCTCCGGAGTGCTGGGATTAAAGGCATGTGCCACCACACCCGGCTCCTTTAATATATTTTTATTTATTTATTTGAGAGGGAGCTGAACTGGGATCCTTTGGCTTTGCAGACAAATGCCTTAACTGCTAAGCAATCTCCCCATTAAAAAATTAAGTTTTTTAATGCCAAAGCCTTTCCTAGAATCCATTACCTTGAAGGTAAAAAAGGTTCACAGGACTAGAAAGGGAGACATCTTGGGATTTTTAGCACAGCCCCCTAGGACACTAGCTACCCCAACACACTTAGTCCATACCTTCTTCTGGCCAAAGTCAATGAGGTTCTGCAGATCCAAGTCATCGCGATAATGCACGATAGCATTGTTGATGATCTCACTCACTTTCCCCCAAGCCTGCCAGAGACGTGGATAGGCAATCAGGACATGGGACTGACCTCTGACTTAATTACGGTAACAGAGACCATTACTGTTTTGTCTTGTTTCTTTCTCAGATTTTCCTTTTTCTCTTTCTTTTTTTCAAGGTAGGGTTTAGCTAGCCCAGGCTGACCTGGAATTCATTATGGAGTCTCAGGGTGGCCTCGAACTCTCGGAGATCCTCCTACCTCTGCCTCCCGAGTGCTGGGATTAAAGGCGTGCGCCACCATGCCCGGCTACATTAGCTTTAGGTATATGTTGACAGCTACCAAAGCTAATGCAGCTGGATGGCCCCTAGCCCAACAGGGTCGCCCCAGCTCCAATCTTTTCACCATACTTATTTATTGCCACCACCTCTCATTCTTGTCACACATTTGGGTGCTTCTATCACATCTTGTGGACCACTAACTCACCAGCAAAATCCTTTTGTCGCAAATTCATTTTGGAGCTCGCCTTTGGTGAATGGAGGTCCTCACACACATGGGATAAGGAGAGAGTGATTGAGGCACCATGATAACTACAACCTTTTGCCCCTCACCTCCTGACACCCAGGCCAGAGGGATAGGTCTTGTGTCCTCTCCCCTTTAACACTGAGATGGGAAATGGGATCAGTTAGAGGCCCAGGTCTCTAAGAGGGACGTGTACATCATTCAAGAGACCTGGAAGAACACGGTGCAGTGGCACACGCCTTTAATCCCAGCACTCGGGGAGGCAGAGGTAGGAGGATCACTGTGAGTTCAAGGCCACTGTGAGGATACAGAATTCCAGGTCAGCCTGGGCTAGAGTGAGACCCTACCTCAAAAAACCAAAATAAATAAATAAATAAAATAATAAAATCCGGGCGTGGTGGTGGTGCACAACTTTAATCCCAGCACTCAGGAGGCAGAGGTAGAAGGATCACTGTGTGTTCAAGGCCACCCTGAGACTACATAGTGAATTCCAGGTCAGCCTGGACTAGAGCGAGACCCTACCTCACTCCCCTCCTAAAAAAAAAAAAAACCTCTGGAGGGAAACACAAGTTCAAAGTCAAAGTTAGGGCAGAAATATCAAGGCTGCTTTTCCTCATATCATCATTTTTTTTTTTTAAGATAGGGTCTCTCTGTAGCCCAGGCTGACCTAGAATTCACTATGTAGTCTTGTCTTAGGCTAGCCTTGAACTCACAGTGATCCTCCTACCTCGGCCTCCTGAGTGCTGGGATTAAAAGGCACGCACTACTATGCCTGGCAAGATCATCTTTTATCCAAATAAGTCTTGAAATCAGAACAAACCGAGGCCTACTAAGGGAATATGGCCAGTTCAAAGCCCATTTATTCCTGATCCTCAGACACCAGGGAACAGAAATTTTGAACCTGATATTACTGCTTCTCAGAAACTCTACTTTAGAATAATGCTGTGTTTCTCTCTCTCTCTCTCCGTCTTTTTTTGCAGGCTGGCCTTGAACTCATGGCAGTCCTCCTACCTCTGCCTCCCAAGCGCTGGAATTAAAGGTGTGTGCCACCACACCCAGCTGTATTTGTCTTTCTTCATATTATTGCCACAAAATATTTGTTGACAGACACAAAGTAAAAAAACTAGTTTTTTTTTTTTTTGTTACCGTTTTTTCAGCAGAAAGGTGCTTACTGAGTGGAGACGCTGACCCCTAGTGGACATAAGGAAACTGCATCATTTTAGACTCAGCTCTATCTTTTTAGGATTTTATAGAACCAGGACTAGGAAATTTAGGATTAGTTCAGCAGCTCTCAGTGTCAGAAGTTTCTACAATGGTATCTTTATCTTTTATTTATTATTTATTTATCTGTTTGTTTGGAGAGAAAGAGAGAATGGGCCTGTTTCTACTGCAAATGAACTCCAGACACATGTGCTACTTTGTGTACTTGGCTTTACATGGATAGGTCCTGGGGAATTGAACCTAAGCCTTTGCAAGCAAGCACCTTTAGTCACTGAGTCATTTCTCCAGCCCCAGCGGTCTCTTTCTGATCCATTGCTTTCCTTACATTTTCCTTCAGTAGTACTGTTCTTTATCTCTGGTTAACTATTTGTCATTTGAGAAAGAAATTCTGCATTTTGTTTTGTTTTGTTTTTCAAAGTAGGGTCTCGCTCTAGCCCAGGCTGACCTGGAATTCACTCTGTCATCCCAGGCTGGCTTCAAACTCACAGTGATCCTCCTACCTCTGCCTCCCAAGTGCAGGGATTAAAGGCATGCACCACCATGCCTGGCTCTGGTTTTTAATTAAAAGGATTGCTGGATTGCTGCTACATGACAAACCACCTTCCAGATATGATAAGCACTGTCTAGAATCATGTCCCCCCTCCCAACACTGCTTTCTCTTTGTTTATTTCAATAAAAGAGTTTTCCTTTGTAATTTTTTTTTTTTTTTTTTTGGTTTTTCAAGGTAGTGTCTCACTCTAGCTCAGGCTGACCTGGAATTTACTATGTAGTCTCAGGGTGGCCTCGAACTCATGGTGATCCTCCTACTTCTGCCTCCCAGAGTGCTGGGATTAAAGGTGTGCGCCACCACATCCAGCTGTAAATTTTCTTTGTTACTGACAACTTCCACAATTATAGACAATAAACCATGATAATTCCATCCCCCCCCCCAAAAAAAAACAATTTTTCAATAAAAGGCTCCTTGTGTTGTCTGTGGTCCAAGTGATCACTGAGTTCTATAGACTTAGTCATTTGTCATTAAAGTTTTGCAGGTTATCTTAATGTTTTTCATGTTTACTGAATTACCTTTCTTGTTGGCCTCTCTGGCTGTCAAAGTAAAACATCTTACAGTGATGAAATTCTCTTCAGATACGGTGATTAGTTAAAGGCTGTTCACTCATCCCTTAGGAGAATTTTCCAAAGGATGATGCTTCTCAAGGGAACAGTGCTGTGGTTAACTAATCAGGCCCGATGAGAGTAGGGACTGTCCCTTCATCCCTCTGGCGTACACTGACGCGGCCTCTAGGCTCCTACTATTACCTTGTCCGAGAAGACGAAGCCCACGACACCAGCAGCCAGTTGTAGCAGGAACACGACGGTGAGGCAAAGGGAGAACTATGGAGCACAGGCGGGAGAAAGAAAGAGTTACTGCTCTGGGAAGCATCCTCTCCCAGGGCCAGGGTGAGCACTGGGAAGGCACCAGACACTTCCTCCTGATGGAAGAGAGGCTACTGCTTCTGAGACACTGTATGGGAGGTGGCTACCCTACGCTGGTTGCCTGGGGTCGAGCTCTATGGTAAGCTGTGCATGGCACAGGCCTGCGGGTTAGGGTGGGACAGGGGAAGTGGAATGGAAAGGCTGTAGAAATGGCATGGGGAAAAGGAACACGGAGGGGACGTTCCCACGGTGGGCCGCTGCTAACTTACCGTCTGCAGGAGGCAGATGTTCTCTCGGAGGGATCCGATACAGCCGCAGAAGGTGAGGAGGAACATGAGGACACCCACCACGATCAGCAGGATGGCAGGGTCCACCACCAGACAGGCCAAGGCTGCTTCTGGGGAAAAGGCTGAGCCTCAGCTGGGGCGCTCAGATTCACCGTTCCTCCCCAGTGCCAAGTGAAGATTATGCGGAGCTAAAATACCTTCCTCACAGAGGGAGATAAGGAAGAGTCCAGAGGCTAGAGAGATGGTTTAGCGGTTAAGGTGCTTGCCTGCAATGCCAAGAGACCTGGGTTCGATTCCCTAGTACCCACATGAAGCCAGATGTAGAGGGTGGTGCATGTCTGGAGGCCCTGATGCGCCCATTCTATCTGCCTGTTTCTCTTTCTTTCTTTCTTTCTTTATTATTATTATTATCATTATTATTATTATTATTTTTGGTTTTTTGAGGTAGCTCAGGTAGTCTCAGGGTGGCCTTGAACTCGTGATGATCCTCCTACCTCGGCCTCCCGAGTGCTGGGATTAAAGGCATGTGCCACCATGCCTGGCCTTCTATCTGCCTCTCTCTCTCTCTCTCTCTCTCTCAAATAAATAAACAAAAAAACTATTTAAAAAGAAAGAAAGAGCCCAGGAGGAGTCCTGGCATTTAACTTAAGCAACTCTAGGGAAGGGAGGCGCCTTCATTCTTGGGCTCAAGAGAGGAAAGCCTGCTTTGCCTCGAGAAGACTCGGAAGAACTTCAGGCTCACCAGCTGGGCAGATCCTTTTTCTCTGAAACCGCAGAGGAAGGGGAATGGAGGTTGAGTTCCTTCAGGACAAGCTAGGGAGGCTGAAAGCCCTGAACGCTCTCTACACCCCGAGGCCTATCTTCTCCTCCAGACTCCTCCTAAGTCTCAAGTGCAGGCTGGCCTCGGGAGAGAGACAGGGGCTTAGGAGAACCCAGGTGAACTGCCACCCTGAAGAAGGCCACCAAGACCTGGCTTACAGGGAGCTGCCTCCTCAGGCCCCAAACTCACACAGGAAGGGGCATGGCAAGAGCCCAGGAGGGGGAAACTATAACTTACCCGCATGCTTCATGAGCCGGGCGTAGACACCCACGGCCACCATTACCATGGAAATCACCTGTGGAAACAAAGGGAGCCCAGCTGAGATTCTAGCAATCCGAGAGCTCGGAACATGAAGGGTAACTTTCTAGGGAAGCAGGAGAGGATGACTTCCCCAGGCCCAGGTGTGAGGATTTACCCACTGCAGTGAGATTGCTAATAGCATCTGCCAGAGTTCGCTTTCATGAGATACGTTTCCTGACATCACTTCCTTCAGTCCTCACAATACGATCACCTGGTGACGCTAATACTGTCGTCATTTCACACATGAAGAAATTAAGGTAATACAAGTTAATACAGAATAGTGATTAAAAGCCAGGCCGTGGCAGTGCAAGCCTTTATCCCAGCACTTATGAACAGAAGGAGGAGAATTGCTGCGAGTTTGAGGCCAGCCTGGGACTAGAGTGAGTTCCAGGTCAGTTTAGGGTAAGACCCTGCCTTGAAAAAAATAAACAGAATAGTGATTAAAAATACAAACTTGTAGAGAGGTCTGAGAGTACAACTCTGATACACCACATGCTGAGTGTGTACCAGGCCTTAGGTTTAGTCACTATCATCAAAACTTACCCTAGCTGGGCATGGTGGTACATGTTTTTAATCCCAGCACTTGGGAGGCTGAGACAGGAAGCTCACTATGAGTTTGAGGTCAGCCTGGAGCTACAAAGTGAGTTCCAGGTTGGCCTGGGCTGGAATGAGACCTTACCTTGAAAACAAACAAACAAAACAACTTGTCCTAGATACACACAACTTTTTTTTTTTTTTTTTTCCTCCTCGAGTTAGGGTCTCACTCTAGCCCAGGCTGACCTGGAATTCACTCTGTAGTCTCAGGGTGGCCTCGAACTCACAGTGATCCTCCCACCTCTGCCTCCTAGGTGCTGGGATTAAAGGTGTGTGCCACTATGTCTGGCCACACACAACTCTCTCTCTCTCTCTCTCTCTCTCTCTTTTTTTTTTTTTTGGTTTTTCGAGGTAGGGTCTTGCTCTAGTCCAGGCTGACCTGGAATTCACTATGTAGTCTCAAGCTAGCCTTGAACTCATGGCCATCCTCCTACCTCTGCCTCCCAAGTGCTGAGATTAAAGGCATGCACCACTATGCCAGGCTATGTTTTTAAATTTTTTATTTATTTGCACCGTGTGAATGTGTGTTATTTATTTTATGTATAGGGACACCAGGGTCTCTTGCTGCTGAAAATGAACTCCAGACACATGTGCCACTTTTTGTGTCCAGCTTTGTGGGTGCTGGGGAGTCAAACCCAGGCTGGCAGGCTTTGCAAGTAAGAGCCCTTAACCACTGAGCACAGCCCCAGCAACGGTTATCTTTACAAACTCTGATTCTGGCGTGGAAAATAGAGCAAGGTGGGTCTCGTACATTTATTTCATGACTTCTTCCTGAGGAATCAAACCCGTTAGCAGAGTCTACCAGGAGTTCTCCGCTCCCTAGACCCCCAGGAGTGTCCGACAGCGCCACTGTTTACTCTCCTCAGCTACCCTTTCTTCAAACCCAGTTTCCAGGCTGGTGCTAAGCAGCAGTTGGCTGTCACCATGGTAATAGAAGAGACCAAGCTCTGCCAGGGAAGGGTTCTCAGCAGCAAAGGAAGGGATGGCTAGCTAGACTCCCTTGTCCTAGAAGACAGGAACCAACTGGAAAGAGCTCCCTAGGGACCTTTCATGGGAGAAGGGAGCCAGACCCCTAAAACAGGTTACAAGATCAGAACTGTCTCCTGGTAGAAAGACATTTTTTCCATGTGGGAACTCATTTATGAAGGTCCTCTGCTATGTGGCATGGGAGGCTGGGTGCATTGGGTAGTTAATAACAAATCTGACATAAAACCATGTCTTAGCTGGGCGTGGTGGCGCATGCCCTTAATCCCAGCACTTGGGAGGCAGAGGTAGGAGGGACTGCCATGAGTTCGAGGCCAGCCTGAGACTACATAGTAAATTCCAGGTCAGCCTGAACTAGAGTGAGACCCTACCTCAAAAACAAAAACAAAAACAAAACCCTCATGTCGTGGGCTGGAGAGATGGGTTAGCAGTTAAGGCATTTGCCTGCAAAGCCTAACTAAGGACCCTGGTTCAATTCCCCAGTACCAACATAAAGCCAGATGTACAAGGTGGTGCATGTGTCCGGAGTTCATTTGCAGTGGTTAGAGGCCCTGGTGCACCCATTCTCTCTCTCTCTCCTCTCTCTGTTCATTAATAAATAAATAGCTTTTTTTCTTTTTTCTTTTTTGAGATAGTGTTTTGCCCTAGGTGCAGACTGATCTGGAATTCACTATGTCATCTCTGGCTGGCCTCAGATTCAGTGATTCTCCTACCTCTGCCTCCCAAGTGCTGGGATTAAAGGCATGTGCCACTACACCTGGCAATTAAAATAGGCCCCTCCTCCGTGCGTCAACAGCTCTTTGTCCTTGCCCGTTCGGATGGCCCCGCTCTGACTTGGGGCCCCCTTATTATCAGCCAGCCCTTATACTGCTGACTGTGCAGTTTACAGAGCTAGAGCCGAGCGTGGGGCCGGAGGTACGGGCTGGCTTTCTACCCCCCGCCATGACCAGGCTTGGGAAGCAAGGGGGAGTGAGGAACTCCCCAGGGCAGTGATAACAGTCATCCTTAGGTTTGGCGGTGCCCTCTGACAGAGTGAGCAAGTGTCTCTGCCTGCTGAATCCACTGCACACGATTGCCATTGTGAATGTCATTTTAGTGATTCATGAAAAACGATGCTCTCTCTCTGCCCCCCCATAAATAAATTACAAAGGAAAAAAAAGGGGGGCCAGAGAGATGGTTTAGGTGGTTAAGGCGCTTGCCTGCGAAGCCTAAGTACCCAGTACCCACATAATTCGTCAGTATTCACATAAGCTAGATGCACAAGGTGGCATACGTGTCTGGAGTTTGTTTGCGGTAGCTGGATGCCCTGGTGCGCCCATTCTCTCTCTCTCTTTCTCTCTTATAAATAAATAAAAATAAAAAAATTGCCGGGCATGGTGGCGCACACCTTTAATCCCAGCACTCAGGAGGCAGAGGTAGGAGGGACTGCCATGAGTTCGAGGCCAGCCTGAGACTACATAGTAAATTCCAGGTCAGCCTGAACTAGAGTGAGACCCTACCTCAAAAACAAAAACAAAAACAAAACCCTCATGTCGTGGGCTGGAGAGATGGGTTAGCAGTTAAGGCACTTGCCTGCAAAGCCTAACTAAGGACCCTGGTTCAATTCCCCAGTACCAACATAAAGCCAGATGTACAAGGTGGTGCATGTGTCTGGAGTTCATTTGCAGTGGTTAGAGGCCCTGGTGCACCCATTGTCTCTCTCTCTCCTCTCTCTGTTCATTAATAAATAAATAGCTTTTTTTCTTTTTTCTTTTTTGAGATAGCGTTTTGCCCTAGGTGCTGATCTGGAATTCACTATGTCGTCTCTGGCTGGCCTCAGACTCAGTGATTGTCCTACCTCTGCCTCCCAAGTGCTGGGATTAAAGGCGTGTGCCACTACACCTGGCAAATAAAATAGGCCCCTCCTCCGTGCGTCAACAGCTCTTTGTCCTTGCCCGTTCGGATGGCCCCGCTCTGACTTGGGGCCCCCTTATTATCAGCCAGCCCTTATACTGCTGACTGTGCAGTTTACAGAGCTAGAGCCGAGCGTGGGGCCGGAGGTACGGGCTGGCTTTCTACCCCCCGCCATGACCAGGCTTGGGAAGCAAGGGGGAGTGAGGAACTCCCCAGGGCAGTGATGACAGTCATCCTTAGGTTTGGAGGTGCCCTCTGACAGAGTGAGCAAGCGTCTCTGCCTGCTGAATCCACTGCACACGACTGCCATTGTGAGTGTCATTTTAGTGATTCATGAAAAACGATGCTCTCTCTCTGCCCCCCCATAAATAAATTACAAAGGAATAAAAAGGGGGGCCAGAGAGATGGTTTAGGTGGTTAAGGCGCTTGCCTGCGAAGCCTAAGTACCCAGTACCCACATAATTCGTCAGTATTCACATAAGCTAGATGCACAAGGTGGCATACGTGTCTGGAGTTTGTTTGCGGTAGCTGGATGCCCTGGTGCCCCATTCTCTCTCTCTCTTTCTCTCTTATAAATAAATAAAAATAAAAAAATTGCGGGCATGGTGGCGCACACCTTTAATCCCAGCACTCAGGAGGCAGAGGTAGGAGGATCGCCATGAGTTCAAGGCCACTCTGAGACTACAGAGTGAATTCCAGGTCAGCCTGAGCTAGAGTGAAACCCTACCTCGGGGAAAAAAAAGTGTATCTAGCTTCCATTTATGTTGCTCCCAGGCTCCTCACAGTTTTTCACATTTTAAAAAATGTTTATTTTTCTTTTTTTTTTTTAAATTTATTTATTTGAGAGCGACAGACACAGAGAAAGAGGCAGATAGAGAGAGAGAGAGAATGGGCACGCCAGGGCTTCCAGCCACTGCAAACGGAACTCCAGATGCGTGCGCCCCCTTGTGCATCTGGCTAACGTGGGTCCTGGGGAATCGAGCCTTGAACTGGGGTCCTTAGGCTTCACAGGCAAGCACTTAACCTCTAAGCCATCTCTCCAGCCCCGGCTTTTGTTTTGTTTTGTTTTTGAGGAAGGATCTCACTCTAGCTCAGGCTGACCTGGCATTCACTCTCTACTGCTACCAGGCTAGCCTTGAATTCACAATGATTCTCTTACCTCTGCCTCCCAAGTGCTGTGATTAAAGGTGTGCACCACCATGCCCTGCTTTTTCAGCCCCCAATTAAAAAAAATTATTTATTTGCAAGTAGAGGTCTACAGAGAGACAGAGAGGCACAAGTAGAGAGAATGGGCACACCAGAGTCTGACTGTGATGATATTTTTATTTATTTATTTATTCATTCATTTATTTGAAAGACAGAAACAGAGAAAGAATGGGCACACCAGGGCTTCCTGCCACTGCAAACAAACTCCAGACACATGAGCCACTTTGTGCGTTTGGCTTTATGTGGGTACTGGGGAATCGAACCCAGGCCATTAGGCTTTGCAGGTAGGCGCCTTTAACTGCTGACAGCCATCTCTCCAGCCCAAACGCCCCTTTTAATATTTTATTTATTTATTTATTTGACAGAGAAGGAGGGGGGCAGAGAGAGAGAGAATGGGCATACCAGGCCTTCCAGCCACTGCAAATGAACTCCAGACACAGGTGCTCCTTGTGCATCTGGCTAACGTGGGTCCTGGGGAATAGAACCTGAGTCCTTTGGCTTTGCAGGCAAACGCCTTAGCCACTAAGTCATCCCTCCAGACCCCAAATGCCCCTTTTAATACAATTCATTCTATCGGTTCTGTTCCTCTAGAGAACCCAGACTAACTACAGGCCATTCTACAAAACACCAGAGCAACACTCTCAAAAATCTTAAGGTTGGGCTGCAGAGATGGTTTAGCAGTTAAGCGCTTGCCTGTGAAGCCTAAGGACCCCAGTTTGAGGCTTAATTCTCCAGTACCCACGTAAGCCAGATGCACAAGGTGGTGCATGCATCTGGAGTTTGTCTGCAATGGCTGGGGGCCCTGGTGTGCCCATTCTCTCTCTATCTGCCTCTTTCTCTCTCTGTCACTCTCAAATAAATAAATAAAAATTTTTTAAAAATCTTAAGGTCATTTTCAGCAAGCAAAGTCTGAGAAACTATCCCAGCCAGGAGAAAGGAGACATGACAACTCAATGTAATGTAGTGTCCCAGGTGGAATCTTGGAACAGACAGACATTAAGAACAAAGGAAACTGGATTAAAGTCCATAGCATAATGATAATACCATTCATTAATTGTAACAAATGTATCATATTATGATGTTAGTAACAGGAAAAAGTGGGTGTGGGGTATATGGAAAGTATGATTTTTTTCAGTTATTCTGTAAAATTAAACTATTCTTTTTTTAAAAAAATATATATATATTTTTTATTTTTCAGAGAGAGAGAGAGAGAGAGAGAGAGAGAGGGAGAGAGAATGGGCTGCTAGGGCCTTCAGCCACTGCAAACAAACTCCAAATGCATGTGCCCCCTTGTGCATCTGGCTTATATGGGTACTGGGGAACTGAACCTGGGTCCTTAGGCCTTGTAGGCAAACACCTTAACTGCTAAGCCACCTCTCCAGCTCCTAAACTATTCTTTAAAAGCCTATGTTTTATTTTTATTTTTATTTATTTATTTATTTGACAGAGAGAGAGAGAGAATGGGCATGCCAGGGCCTCCAGCTACTGCAAATGAACTCCAGATGTGTGCGCCCCCTTGTGCATCTGGCTAACGTGGGTCCTGGGGAATCGAACCTGGGTCCTTTAGCTTTGTAGGCAACTGCTTTAACTGCTAAGCCATCCCTCCAGCCCAAAGCCTATGTTTTTAAACTTAAAGCGCAATATGCTAATCTCTCTCATAGAAATAAACAATTTCACCAACAGATGACGTGGCTATGGCTGTCTCTGTATCTCATAAAACAATACAGATAACACTCTAGATAAATTATTCCCCCTTTTTTCCCATAAGATTTGCTGTCACTACTCCTCTTTCCCTGTGCCTTTCACTAGCACTTACTGGCAGATAAGTGGCCACAAGCTCTAATCAAGTTCACAGGAGAAAACAGAAAGTGGGGAAATTCTTTCCATTAGCTTGACTTTTCTTGCAAATTGGAAAAAGACAACCAGAATTTGATTCTTTGGGAGGAATTCACACTACCTGGAAAAAACAAAAACAAAAACAAAAACCACCCTTGTCTGTTCCCTAGGGCGCAGTTTCAGGGCTGTAAGGGCTCCAAGCTCAATGCCTGTAACTAGAAACAAACTGGTTACAAAGTGGTATGGCGAGCCCTGAGTACTGAATCTAGGGAAGCCCGTGGAGGATGAGTGGGGCTCTGTTCCTAGGATATACTTGAAACTTCTGTGCACAGTAGGAACGACAAAGGTATCATTAAACACCACCTCCCTCTAGCTAATGATGGGAATATGAGCAAGGGAGGTTCAGGTTCAAGGCTGGCCCCTACTCAGCCTCATTCCCATCTATGGGGTATCTTTTTCCCCCTCTCTGAAGGAGCTGTCACCCCAGGATTGTAAGCCCATCCCTCCCCAGCAGAGGGTTTCCAGGAGCTAGTTCCAAGGGCAGAAGTAGTAATTTCCTTCTGTGGAATGTAAGAGCCACGGGGCTAAACTCTATATATGCTATCTCATTTTATCCAACCACAACCCCGAGAGGGCATCCGTTCTTACAGAACTGACGGTCACGGAATTCACGTAACTTTGCCTGTTTACGATTGACAAGCGGCTAGAGAGGGACTGGAACCTAGCTCTGGCTGTCACCCGAGCCTTAGGACCTTGGCCACACGGCTGTCTGTATCTCGGCTTCCTAGCCACTTCTGGAG
This sequence comes from Dipus sagitta, assembly GCA_036346955.1. NCBI lineage: Eukaryota > Metazoa > Chordata > Mammalia > Rodentia > Dipodidae > Dipus > Dipus sagitta. The sequence continues at coordinate 90,577,823 of CM070780.1, read as the reverse complement.
CTAGTGTGTTCCCCGTGGGGCTATCACACGAGGCAGGAAGAAACAGCTGGCCACAGTTCTCTTGGGCAGCAGCTGGCAATCTCTAAACTAGGTGGAGCTCAGGCGGGGGGAAAGATCGTGTGGGGAGGTGACAAGGTATCAGCAGGGTCTAGGTAGCAATTTGGAGGGAAATTCCTAAAGTGACACCCTGAAAGGGAAGAACACAGCATGGCCTGGTGGGGCCTGCTGGCTGGGGCAGCCTTCAGGAGACTACCCTGCCTCATGTCCACGTTCAGTGTGCAGGAAGTGGGAGGATGTTTCCCCTCTTCTTCTTTTTTTTTAAAAAAAATTCAAGGTAGGGTCTCACTCTATCCCAGGCTGACCTGGAATTCACTATGTAATCTCATGGTGGCCTCTAACTCATGATGATCCCCCTTACCTCTGCCTCCCGAGTGCTGGGGTTAAAGACATGCCCCTGGCTCCCTGTCCTTTAGAAGGTGTTGGAAAACAGCTGAGAGCACAGCAGTTCCCTGAGTGGGAATCAAAGCCTTGTCTCTGAGCCGGGATGCAGTTCAGTGAGAAAGTGCTCGCCTGGCAAACAAAGCCCTGGGCTCAATCTCCAACACCACAGCAAAAGCACGACTCTGTCCCTCCCTACACAGAGGGAAGCGGGAGGAAGGAGTCTCCCCTTGCTTCTCAGAACTAACTTTCTTTCTTTTCTTTTCTTTTCTTTTTTTGTTTTTTGTTTTTTCTGGTTTTTCGAGGTAGGGTCTCACTCTAGCCCAGGCTGACCTGGAATTCACTATGGAGTCTCAGGGTGGCCTCGAACTCACGGCGATCCTCCTACCTCTGCCTCCCGAGTGCTGGGATTAAAGGCGTGCGCCACCACGCCCGGCTTTCTTTCTTTTTTTTTTTGAGGTAGGGTTTCACTCTAGCCCAGACTGACCTGGAATTCACTGTCACTATGTAGTCTCAGGGTGGCTCATAGCGATCTGCCACCCGAGTGCTGGGATTAAAGGAGTGTACCACCACACACATCCAACTTGCCTCTTAGAACCTTCTGTCAGGTATTCCTGGGTGAAGTCAGAAAGGCTCTCTGTCATTTCCCAGGGCCTGCACACGTTAGTCTTCTTTGTTACCTCAGCACTGCTTGTTCCTGGGATTCTAAGGTGGGAAGGTCCCTGTGACACTGGCTCTTGGCTCTCTGTCTCTGGATCGCATGGTGTTATCATGCCAGAGTAGAGGAGTCCATAGGGCTCTTTCCTCACCTCACCATGTCTGTGGCAGACCCTTTAATGTCTTCCTCAAGCCAGAGTTGGTTTTGCTCTTCCAAGGTTATGCACAAGAAAGGGAAAGCCACATGGGTCATGGTACTATAAACACTGAAACTCAGTTGCTTCGCCTAGTGGTCCATGACCATAATTCCAACACTTGGGAGGCTGAGGCAGGAAGATTGCCATGTATTTGATGTCAGCCTGAGCTATAGTATAAGGCCCTATCTCAAATAAAATAAATAAAATAAGACAGGGTAGTAGACTGTGTCCAGACAGACTACCAAGACTAAAAGGGGCTCTTTCTTTCTTTCTTTCTTTTTCTTTTTTTTTCATTTTTCGAGGTAGGGTCTCACTCTAGCTCAGGCTGACCTAGAATTCACTATGTAGCTTCAGGGTAGCCTTGAACTCCTGGTGATCCTCCTACCTCTGCTGGGATTAAAGGCGTGCGCCACCACACCCGGCTTTTTTTTTTTTTTTTCTTAAATTTGGGGCTGGAGGGATAGCATAGCAGTTAAGGCACTTGTCTGTGAAACCTAAGAACCCAGGTTTGATTCCCCAGAACCCAGGTAAGCCAGATGCACATAGTGGCACACGCGTCTGGAGTTTTGTTTGCAGTGGCTAGAGGCCCTGGTGCATTGGACAGTTATCAGGTGTGGTGGCTCTGCGGAAGATACTGGATGGGGTGGCTGCCATTTTTTTTTTAAACCTGGCTTGAGGGAGGGATGCCAGGCCATAGGATCTGTGACAAAGGAAGACCAGAATGCATTCTGTATCTCAACAGACCAAGTCCAGGAAGGAAGAAAGGAGAGAGTAAGAGCACGGTGCCTCCATCTGGGAGGCTTTGCTGTCTCACCGTTCAACAAATATTTGATCAATGCCCCCTTTCTAACCCACACTGCCCAGCAGCGGGAATCCACAAAGAAATAAGGCAGTCCCTCAGGAACCTGAGATCTAGAGGGGGAGACAGGTAAGTAGGCACATGACTGTGTCACAGGGAAGGGGTGTGACGATCAGTAGAGGCATATGGTACACAGAGGGGAGCTCAGAGGCATGGCTGACAAAGATGCTTGGGTTGAGAAACAGAGGCTAAAGGTCTGAGCTTCTGGCATCTGCTTAACTCAAATACCACTCCAACTGCAGCCCTAAATGGAGACAAGGGGCCGGCTAAGGAGAAGTGGGGCAAACTGATAAGATTGCTGCCAACGGCATCCAGTAAAGATGGCGGCTTGGGAATCCCGCCAAAGCAGCCCAGGGGGGAAAAGGTCAAAACCCCCCAGCAAAATACATTCTTCTACTAAAAAGTGAGGTGTATAAGAAATTATAAACCATAGCAGAGAAGTAGGAGAGGTCCAGAGCATCTAGAGCCCACAGAAGCAGGCAGAAGTGGCCCCAGCAGCGGCGGCCCCAGGTCTGCGAGGCCACAGACCCAAGACTCGGCCTGAGCCACAGGAAAATCCAGGTGAGGGGATTCTCCACTCACACCGGCCTCCACGCAAACTCAAGAAACGTGAAGGTACGACCGCAGCGACCAATGGAGGAGCAGCTCCTGAGTAAGAGGATCGTGAGGACCAATGGGAGAACTTCAGCCACCATCCTCAGCCTCCCCTCCCGACCACCAGCGCAAGCTCAGCAAGCACCAGAGCCCTGGGGAAGGGAGCTCACCTACACAGCACCCAGTACAGGTGATCAGTGACCCAGCGACCCAGCCAGCCTACCTGAGCCCACACTGCAGCAAAGAGGGACCCAAGCGGGAGCTCAGCATAAACGAGACCAAAAGTAACTGAGATTACATCAGGTCAGTACCCACCAAATAAGCCTGGTACATAGGTTTGAATCAGAAGTGCTAATTGCACCTTCCATGTCAGGGTAAATTATATGTTAAATCTGATGGGTGATCGGATTTGCCATTCTTAAATAAGCTCTATTTTGGGCTTGTCATTGTTGCTTCCTGGTTTATAGTGCCTTTGTTTCCTCTTCTGTCATTCATTGGGGAAGGGTCTCACTTGGTCACAAGCTGACTTGGAACCCTCTACAGACCAGAAATCTTAGCCTCCCAGTTGACAGGATTAAGGGTGTGGGGCAACACACATCCTTAGGGACTGTGACTTTGTTAGAGGATCTGGTTGTTATAATGTCTACTCTTACATAAATACTCTGTACTGTTTTTTCTGAATGTGTTCATTGTTTAGTTAAATTTTAGAATTTGCCTGTATTGTGTTCCACTCAGCCTACTTGAATACTCTCATAGCAGGCAAACCCAACATCTAGGGTCACTTTTGTAGTTACTCTGAGAGTCTTAAGAGCCACACCTAACACCTTAAGCTCCTACCCTGAAGATATATAACATCAGATTGACTGATATATCTAATAATACTACAGCTGATTAGAAAATCCAAGCATTAAATTAATCCAAGATGCAAAAATCTCTACATTATAATACAAGAAACACAAAAAATCAAGGCAGTATAAATCCACCAAAAAGTATGAATGCATCAGAAATGACCTCCACTGGGACTGATTTAGAGGAAATGCCTAAGAAAGATTTCAAAAGAATGATTATAAATATGTTCAAATAAATCAAAGAGGAAATCGAAGGAATCAAAGAAGACACAGGAGGGCTGGAGAGATGATTTAGCAGTGGCTTAGTGGTTAAGCGCTTGCTTGTGAAGCCTAAGGACCCTATTTCGAGGCTTGATTCCCCAGGACCCACATAAGCCAGATGCACACGGTGGTGCATGCATCTGCAGTTCGTTTGCAGTGGCTGGAGTCCTAGGGCACCCATTCTCTCTCTCTGCCTCTTTCTCTGTCTGTTGCTCTCAAATAAAAAAAAAAAAAATTAAAAAAGAAGACATAGGAAACCAACTTAATGAAATAAGATCAATACAAGACATAAATAAGGAAATAGAAATAATAAAGAAAACCAGTCAAAAATACTAGAATGAAGAACAAAGTCAGTGAAATTAAAAACCCTGTAGAAAATCTCACCAGAAGCTGGAGGGATGGCTTAGCGGTTAAGGCATCTGCCTGCAAAGCCAAAGGACTCAGGTTTGACTCTCCAGGACCCACATTAGCCAGATGCACAAGGGGGGGCGCATGCATCTGGAGTTTGTTTGCAGTGGCTGAAGGCCCTGGCACACCCATTCTCTCCCCCTGCTTTCTCTGTCAAATAAATGAATAAATAAATAAAATTTAAAATAAAAAAAGACAATCTCACCAGTAGAATGGATGAAGGAGAGGACAGAATATGTAAACTAGAAGACTAGGTGGCAGATCTAATACAGTCCAACAAAGAGACAAACTAATAGGAAAGTATGAATGGGAATTTCAAGATATTTGGGACACTATGAAAAGATCAAACATAAGAATTCGGGGTGCTGGGTATGGTAGTGCATGCCTTTAATCCCAGCACTTGGGAGGCAGGCAGAAGTAGGAGGATCACTATGAGTTCAAGGCCACCCTGAGACTACATAGTGAACTCCAGGTCAGCCTGAGCTAGAGTGAGACCCTACCTTAAAAAACAAAAACAAACAAAGAAAAAAAGAATTCAGGGTATAGTAGAAGGAGAATAATTTCACTCCAAAGGCACAGTAGGTATTTTCAACAAAATCATAGAAGAGAACTTCCCCCAAATTGGGAAAGACATGCCAATGCAGATACAGGAAGCCTTTAGAACACCAAACAGACAAAACCTGGAAAGAACCTTTCCTTGCCATATCATAATTAAACTACCAAACATACAAACCAAAGAAAATACATTGAAAGCAGTCAGAAAAATCAAGTCACATACAAAGGCAAGCCCATCAGGATCACAGCAGATTACTCAACACAAACTTTAGAAGCCAGAAGGACTTGGAATAAACTTGTAAGTTCTGAAAGATAACAACTGTCAACCAAGATTACTTTATCCTGCAAAGCTATCCATTCAAATAGATGGAGAAATAAGGACATTCCACAACAAAAGCAGGCTAAAGGAATATTTGAAGACAAAACCAGCTCTACAGAAAATACTTGAAAGGAACCTCCATGCTGAAGAAAAAGAAAAACACACATATAAGGAACCTGGTGGTGGTGGTGGGGGGGGGAGGACCATACACACATACTAGTTAATACAAGAGAGCAAAGGTAAAACCAGAACTACAAAATAAGAAAAATGGCAAAAATAAATAATCAACTTTCAATAATAACTCTTTTTTTCAAAGATTTTATTTTTATTTATTTGAGACAGAGAGAGGGAGAGAGAGAGTGAGAATGGGCACTCCAGGGCCTCTAGCCACTGCAAACGAACTCCAGATGCATGTGCCACCCTATGCACCTGGCTTACGTGGGACCTGGAGAATTGAACCTGGGTCCTTAGTCTTCACAGGCAAGTGCCTTAACTGCTAAGCCATTCCTCCAGCCCATTAATAACTCATAATATCAACAGCCTCAATGTCCTAACCAAAAGACATAGGTTTGCAGACTGGGTTAAGAAGCAGGATCCTTCAATTTGATGCCTCCAAGAAACTCACCTTTCTACAAAGGATGGACACTATCCATAGGGTGAAAGGTTGGAAAACGGTGTTTCAAGTAAATGGGCCTAGAAAATAAACAGGGGTCACCATCCTAATTTCTGACAGGGCAGACTTCAGACCAATATTAGTTAGGAAAGATAAGGAAGGTCACTTTATATTGATTAAAGGCACACTCCAACAGGAGGACATTACAATCCTAAACATATATGCACCTAACATGGGGACTCCCACCTTCATCAAACAAACATTATTAGAACAAAGGTCACAGATAACACCAAATACAGTTATAGTGGGTGACTTCAACACCCCACTCTCATCAATTGCTGGGTCATCCAGGCCAAAAATAAACAGAGAGGCATCTGGATTAAATGAGGTCATAGAACAAATGGACCTAACAGATGTATACAGGACATTTCATCCAAATGCTGCAGAATACACATTCTTTTCAGCGGCACATAGAACATTCTCTAAAATAGACCGTATATTAGGACGCAAAACAAATTTCAACAAATACAGGAAAACTGAAATAATTCCTTGCACTCTAGCTGATCACAATGGGATCAAACTACAAATCAATAGCAAAAAAAAAACAAAAAACTATAGAGCATACACAAAATCATGGAAACTAAACAATACACTACTAAATGATGAATGAGTCAATGAAGAAATCAGGAAGGAAATAAAAAAATTCAGAGTCAAATGAGAATGAGAAAACAACATACCAAAACCTTGGGACACAATGAAGGCAGTCCTAAGAGGGAAATTTATTGCTCTAAGTGCCTATATTAAGAAATTAGAAGGTTCCTAAAACAGCTAAAGATTGATCTATCATATGACCCAGCTATAACACTTCTAGGCATATATCCTAAGGACTCATCTCATTTCCTTAGAAGTACGTGCTCAACCACGTTTATTACTGCTCAATTTATAATAGCTGGGAAATGGAACCAGCCTAGATGTCCCTCAACTGATGAGTGGATAATGAAGATATGGCACATTTATACAATGGAGTTCTACTCAGCGGTAAAGAAAAATGAAGTTACGAAATTTGCAGAAAAATGGATGGATCTGGAAAGGATTATACTAAGTGAGGTAACCCAGGCACAGAAAGCCAAGCGCCACATGTTCTCCCTCATATGTGGATTGTAGCTACAGATGATTGGGCTTCTGTATGAGAAGGAAAAAACTCAGTAGCAGAGGCCAGTAAGTTAAAAAGGAGATATAAAGGGAAGAGAAAGGAAGGGAGGAGGGTACTTATTAGGTTGGTATTATATATATGTAAGTAGAATGATTGAGATGGGGAGGGGATATGATGGAGAATGGAACTTCAAAGGGGAAAGTGGGGGGGGGGAGGGAGCATATTACCATGGGATATTTTTTATAATCATGGAAAATGTTAATAAAAATTGAGAAAAAAAGTCAATAAAAAAAGAAAAGAAATTAGAAAGGCCACAAGTAAACAACTTCATGCTTCACCTTAAGGCCTTAGAAAAAGAAGAACAAGGCAAACTGAAAATCAGTAGACGGGAAGAAATAATAAAGATTAGGGCAGAAATTAGTTAAGTATGAAACAAAAAACAATCCAAAGCATCAAGGGAACAAAGAGATGGTTCTTTGAAAGGACAAACAAGATGTATAAACCCTTAGCAAATATAACCAAAAGAAAGAGAGAAGAGACACAAATTAATAAAATTAGAGATGAAAAAGACACCATCACAAGAGATACCAGAGAAAATGAAAAAAAAAATCATAGGGACATATAAAAACCATATAAAAACATATACTCTGAAAGAAATGGATGATTTCCTTGATTTATATGACCTAACAAAATTAAATCAAGATGATATTAACCACTTAAATAGACCTATAACAAGTATGGAGATCCAAGCAGTTATTAAAAAATCTCCCAACTAAAAAAGGTCCAGGCCCAGATGGATTCAGTGGTGAATTTTACCAGACCATCATGAAAGATGCTTCTCAAACTTTTCCATAAAATAGAAAAAAAAAAAGGAATCCTGCCAATTTCCTCTATGAAGACAACATCACCCTGATACCTAAATCAGACAAAGATAAAAAAAAAAGAAAATTCCAGACCAATCTCCCTCATAAAGATAGATGAAAAATTCTCAACAAAATATTGGCAAACAGAATACAAGAATATATCAGAAAGATCATTCACCCTGATGGTAAAGGACACTGTGAATAGAGCTAAGAGGCAACCTATAGAATGGGAAAAAAATCTTTGCCAGCTATACATCTGATAGAGGATTAATATCTAGGATACATAAGAACTCAAAAAATTAAATAATAAGGGCTGGAGGGATGGCTTAGTGGCTAAGGTGTTTGCCTGCAAAGCCAGAGGACCCAGGTTTAATGCTTCAGGACCCATGTAAGCCAGATGCACAAGGGGCACATGCATCTGGAGTTTGTTTGCAGTGGCTGGAAGCTCTGGTGTGTCCATTCTCTCTCTCTCTGTCATTCTTCTATCTCTATCTGCTTGAAAATAAGCTTAAAAAATAAAAAATAATAAGAAATCAAACAACCCAATTAAAAAATGAGCTATGAAGCTGGGCGTGGTGGTGCACACCTTTAATCCCAGCCCTCAGGAGGCGGAGGCAGGAGCATGGCCGAGAATTGGAGGCCACCCTGAGACTACATAGTGAATTCCAGGTCAGCCTAGACTAGAGTGAGACCCTACCTCGAAACATCAAAAAAAAAAAAAAAAAAAAAAAAAAAAAAAAGAAGTGGGGGGCTATGGAACTAAATAGAGAGTTCTCAAAAGAAGAAATACAAAGCCAGGTGTGTTGGCGCATGCCTTTAATCCCAGCAGGAAGGCAGAGGTAGGAGGATTGCTGTGAGTTTGAGGCCACCCTGAGACTACCTAGTCAATTCCAGGTCAGCCTGGGGTAGAGCAAGACCCTGCCTTGCAAAAACCAAAAAAAAAAAACAAAAAAAAAAAAAAAAGAATACAGATGGCATACAAACATCTAAAAAAATGTTCTACATCCCTACTCGTCAGGGAAATGCAGATTAAAACTACGTTGCAATTCTATCTCACTCCTGTCAGATTGGCTACCATCATGAAACACATGACCATAAATGCTGGTGAGGATGCAGAAAAAGAGGAACACTTCTACACTGTTGGTGGGAATGCAATCTGGTCCAGCCATTGTGGACATCAGGGTGTGGAGGTTCCTGAGACAGCTAAAAAATATATCTACCATATGACCATATGACCCAGCTATAGCACTCCTAGGCATATATTCTAAGGACTCATCTCCCTACCTTAGAGATACTTGCTCAGCCATGTTTATTGCTGCTCTATTCACAATAGTTAGGAAATAGAACCAGCTTAGATGTCCCTCAACTGATGAGCAAATAATGAAGATGTGGCACATTTATACAATGGAGTTCTACTGAGCGGTAAAGAAAAATGCAGTCGTGAAATCTGCCGTAAAATGGATGGATCTGGAAAGGATTATACTTAGTGAGGTAACCCAGGCCCAGAAAGCCAAATGTCACATGTTCTCTCTCATGTGTGGATCCTAGCTACAAATGATTGGACCTCTATGTGAGTAGGAATAAAACTCAGTAGAAGGGACCAGAAGCTAGAAAGGAGATATAAAAGGAATAAAAATGGAGAGAAGGAGGGACTTAATATGATATGTAAGTAGAAGAACAGATTAATGGGGGTGAAAAGGCCTAAATGAGGTCAGGGGAAGAGATTGAGTAAAGGAAAGGTGGAGGGAAGGCTAATCAAAATCTAAGAAGATATGAATAAGTCATATGGAAACCTACTTTTCTGGACAATGGAACACTCAGAAGCCATAGGTTGTTACTAGAAAATTTCCAGTGCCAGGATGGGATACCTTCCAGTGAGTTGTTGGCCAGGGAGGTCCCTGATGCCCCCAAAATATTACAGGCCATTGCTGAGGTCCTTGGTTCCCCACCAGGAATAGATGGTAAGGCCCTATTGCTGAAGATTCCACATACTTGGGCTGCAAGGCCACTGAGAAATCCTATTGGAGCTGAACTGAAAGCCTCCTCCATGTAGACCAGCAGACAGAAAGCTGGAAAAAGCTATGCTGCATGCAGTCCAATGGGAGAGAGAGAAATCACCAGTGACAATACTCAACAGTGGACACTGCAAGCCTTATATTTGGCCAGCCAGGCCAAATGAGCCAACAGGTGCAATAGTGGCATGTCTATTATGGGGGAAACCAACTGCCCTCTAATTGTACTGGAGGCCTGCTCCATGGGAGGGAATACATCCCTGGTACTGAAAACCTACAATGGGGTAGTCATGAGCCCTAGGGGTGTAATGTCTGCTGGTGTCTGGCTAAATGTATATACTATGCTCATCAAACTGCCCAGTAAGCACTTCTCTTAATGTTCATGCCCATATATTAATGCTACTCTCACTTTTGGTAAGAGAAGCTTCTCTTTTCAGATGGCAATGACCTTGGGATGACTCAGAAGGCACCATGGTGCTGAGAAGAAGTGACAGAGGAATGCCCAGCACTGAAATATCTCTACCACACCTTCCAAGGCTCAGGGTCCATTGCGGAAGAGGTGGCGGAAAGAATGTAAGAGCCAAAGGAAGGGTTCCTTACGACGTGCTCCTCTAGACACCAATTGGCACTTGGGAGGCAGAGGTAGGAGGTCCTTACAGTGTCTGACACTACCTGCACAAGACCATCATAACAGGAAGAAAAGATCATGATATCAAAATAAAAGAGACAGATTGAGAGGGGAAGGGTATATGATAGAGAGTGGAATTTCAAAGGGGATGGTGGGGGGTTGGGAGGGATTTACCATGGGATACTGTTCACAATTATGGAAGTTGTCAATAAAAAATAAATTTAAAAAAAAAGAGATTGCGGACAACAGATTCCTAGGCCTAATACTTTCATCCTGTCCTAGTATCTTCACAGGACATCCTCAGCTCCCCGTCTTCCGTCAGTCTCCAGGCCTGAGATCTCCGTTAAGGCTCCCCTGAACGCCTCACTCCAGCTATAGTGCTAATACATTCAGGCAAGGACTGATACTTAAGGACTGGACCCCTATGGAGGGGTCCATCATAGGGAGGTGGGGAGTGGCAGCTACTCCTTTTTTGTTTTGTTGTTTGTTTGTTTTTCTAGGTAGGCCCTCCCTTTAGTCCAGGCTGACCTGGAGTTCACTATGCATTCTGAGGGTGGCCTCAAGTCAGGGTGATCCTCCTACCTTTGCCTCCCAAGTGCAGGGACTAAAGGCATGTGTCAACCCCACCCAGTTTAGGCAGCTAGTTCTTCACACTTTAAACCTGACTTCTAAGAACTTGAAGTCATTACTCCAGGCCTCAGAAATCCAACAACCACCCAGCAACTTTATTCTGGGAAGGAAATCCAGAACCCACAGGTCAAAGGGGAAGTGAGATTTGAAACAGGAATAGGAGGAGTCAGTCCTATGCCAAGGGAACCAGCATGCTTCTGAGTCAGGCTCCACATTCTTGAAGAGTCAGGGGCTCTTACAAACAGCAGAGAAGGCCATTGCCACTACCCACCACGTGTGAGACCAGACAAGGCTGACCACTTCCCTAACATGTCCTGGGAGCGGACATAAACACCACACAGCTCCCCAGCAGCTAGCCGGACATGCTCTCTACCCTCAAAGTGGGCCTGCAGTCTAGCCAGGTACTTCCAGGCAAAGAGGGGAATTTGATTAGGGCAGTGGAAGCCTGCAGAGAGAAAGCATCCTCTCCAGTCCCTGAAGCGGCATGGGAACTGAGATGAACTCTGAGCAGGGAAGTAGCCCTTCATCATCTGCTGCACAGTATGCACTGTAACTGTGGCTCTGAGCCTTGGAGAGAAGTGACAATCAGTAACCCCTGAAAAGCACTGTTGCTGGGCTGGAGAGATGGCTTTGTGGTTAAGGCACTTGCCTGCAACACCAGAGGACCCAGGTTTGATTCCCCAGGACCCACATAAAGCCAGATGCATAAGGTGGCACATGTGTCTGGAGTTGGTGTGCAGTGCCTAAGGGCCCTGGTGTGCCCATTCTCTTCCTCTCTATCTATCTGCCTCTTTCTAAATAAATAAAAATTGTGTGTGTGTGTGTGTGTGTATAAAAAAATACTGTTCCCTAAGAAGGGCAGTGTCCCAAGTATACCAAAACATAAGAGGTTCGTGCTTAGATCCAGCCCCAGCTCTTACAGAGAGAAACCAGTATTCAAGGTGATTCATTTATCTTTAAATAGTTCACAGAGCAAATTTCTCAATATTAAGGACAGAGAGACAGATACACTGGCTTAGCATCACACGGTAAGTTGGTGCCAGAAAGTAACTGGGCCTCTTGTCCTTCCGTACACTATTTCTAGAGTCACTAACCTTTCGCATCTATAGTAGCGTCAAAAAGGGGAAGTCAGGTGTGCTGGTACATGCCTTTTAATCCCAGGATCACCAAGAGTTCAAGGCCACCCTGAGATCACACAGTGAATTCCAGGTCAGCCTGGTCTAGAGTGAGACCCTACCTCGACAGCACCCTCCCCCCCCCAAAAAGGAGGGGCTATCCTCTAACTTGGGGTAGTGGCAACCTGGTGAGTGAGGTCCTCTGACTTGAAGGAAGCATTTTTACTAAAGTAAAAAAAAGTAGGAGCCTGGCTCTCTCGCTAGCTATTAACCTCACAAAGTTTATCAAGGCGGGGGGTGGGGGTGGGTGGGACAGAAAAAAAATGACCATGAACACAAGGATAAACAGATGTACCCAGCTGTCACTGGGGAGCACAGATAAGTGTGAGGCACCAAAGGCTCCATAGAAGATAGAGCCTTGGCTAAGAGGAGAAGGCCTGAATGAGGACCCAACTGTCCTTGGGATGCTAGTACTGGCTCTGAAGATGGCATATCCCGGCCTGGCACATTCATGAGCAGGAAGCTGGTTTCAATGGTATTTGCCCCTACAGGGTGAGTTCCCCTTAGTGCATTCCCCGGTTCTGTGGAAAGGCAGTGAGGAATTTCCTCGTGGTTTCTAACCACCTGGGGAAGCAGCAAGGGACTGGTTACTGATACTAATACTGCCACTGCCCCAATCACAGTGGCAGCCACCTGGGTCAAAGACTTCCTCCAGAAACACCCTGGTTCCGTAGAGAAATAACCAGACTGAGCTGCTAACCAGCTGTTGGACCTTGGTCAAAACCTTAAGCCTCCCTGTGATTTTTTAGCTTTCTCATACACAAAATGTGCAGGCTTCACAAGATGCCTGCTAATTTTGTTTTTTTCTTTCCCCAGTTCTAAAACTGAACATTTGATAGAAGCCCAAACTTCATTTTTTTTTTTTTTTCCCAAGAGTACGATGGCTGAGAGTGAGCTGTCATCACCACCCTCTGGGATCTCTCTCATTTGTCCCAACAGGCTAGCACTTAGGAAGTGTGTGTGTGTGCATGTCACACCACCAACCCGGTGAAACCTTTGCAGCAGCTGCCTTAGATGTCTGGTCTGCTCTTTCTCCTAGGAAGCCTTTTTTTTTTTTTTTTTTTTTAGACACACCATTCCTCCCTCCTGTAAATCTGAACTATTGGTCTCAGGCTGAGGGGTTGGGAAGGATGACGGAGCTCCTAGGTGTGCTAGAAACTGCCAGACGTGGGGAAATGGGGAAGGACTTCTCTGTGCTCTCAAATCCCGAGGGGCACAGGCACTCTCTAGCCACGAACCAGGATGGAGTTCGCATTTCATGATCTACTCCATCTGAGTTCTCAGCTCCTGTGGAGTATTTCTGCCAGCCCTCAACACACTAGATTTGATTTTGGAGGGGAGGGGGGGAAGGAAGTCTTGCAGACTTGAAGGTATCTGTCCAGGTCGGTCAACAGTGGTGGTAGACTCGGGGAGGGGGGGAGGTATGGAAATCAGGTGCCTGGAGTCCCAGGTCAGTATTTTGCACCCCTAACAGAAGCCTCTGAGAGGATCCAGCCCAACACAGGGTTCCAGATAAACAAACTGAAGACCCGATAGGCACCAGGGGAGGAGGAAGCTGGTTCTGAGGAAGGCAGAGCAAAGTTTGGGGTAGTGCCTGGATGCACAGTATAAAACATCTGACCTGGAAGCCATTCCTGACCCTTCTCATCCCTGGGAGGAAGGGGGCACTGAGGCCTGCAAAAAGGAGAGATGCAACCCCTAGACCCATCCCCCCGAGGGACAGGAGAGTAATAGTGTGTGTGTGTGTGAGAGAGAGAGAGAGAGAGAGACAGGGGAATAGGGGGCAGTAATAACCTCCAGCCCCCAGGCCTGAAAGTCCCCAACCACGAATGTACCAATGGGGCTGCCCTAACCAGGCTGGAAAACCCGCTCCTCCCTCCCCCCAAACCCTCCTGTTTTGGGGCCTGACAAGAGATCCTCATCCCTCGCAGGAAGGATGCTCTCTCTCTAACGCCCCCTCCCGACACAACGCCACTGTGGGGACCCTCCCCAGGGGAAATCCCCCAAAGTGTCGCCAGCCCCGAAAACAACTAGGCACTAGCGCTCACCGCGCTCGCTGGCTGGCACCGGGCTGGTTGGGGGCGGGGAGGTGGGCAGCGCAGGCCGTCCCTCCACCCTGGCGGGGTAGGTACCCTGCAGCGCAGGTGCTCCCTCCCCCCCCCCGTCCGGGCCTCCTCCCCACCCACCCACGACCCCCCCCCCGAGACTCACCCAGAAGAGCATGTTGAAGAAGAACAGCAGGTATTTCACCAGCGGGCTGACGAAGGAGAAGTCCTCCCCGTAGGCGGCGGGCGCTCCGGGTCTCCGCGCCATGGTCGTCCGCTGCCCCCGGGGGCCTATCTCCCGCCGGCGGCCGGCTCACCCGCGCGCCCCGAACCCGGGGGCATGAGCCGTGCCGTCGTCACGGGAGCCCGGGCGCCGGGAGAGCTTGCACCGCGGCGGAAGACACCCGGAGCCGTGCGTCCCGGAGCCGCGCGCCCAGGGAACGGCGTCGCCGCCGGAGCCCGAGCCGATGCAGGAGCCGCCGCCGCCGCCGCGGGCAGCGTTTGCCGCCGACACTCCGCCGCGGCCGCAGGACCAGCTTGGCCCGCCCGGCTCCCAGGAAACCGGGCCCGCCCCCCTAGGCCTCCCATTGGTGCGGATGCCGAAGTCTGACTTCTCATTGGTCGGAGGCTGATGTCACTAAGTATCCAGCCATCCCTCTCCTCCGAGAGGCGGGGGAGACACCTGTTCGGTGAGGGACAACTTGTTAAAGGGTCAGTGGTTCTTGCCTCCTCCCTCTGAGACGGAAAGCCTCTGGCTGCAGCTGCCTTAAGGGAAGAGGAATGAGGAAAAGGAATGCGTATTGCATCTCACACCCACGTCCCCTACCCAGCTGCTGGCATGTGTGCACACGTACGTTAAAATCAACAAGTACGCACACCCGGGGGGAGTTGAGCAATTCGCTCAAAGCTGTGGGAACACAAAAGAATGAGAATAAACCCAGGGGGTGGGAGGTGGCAATAAAATCGGAGAGACAAAACAACACATTCACAATTGGAGACGACTTAAGGGTAGATGCAATCCTGTTTAGTGACCATACAACTATGTATTTTAAATACTCATTTTTCAAACCCTCTAAACCCAAGAGGAGAAACTTGGAACCATCTTCATCAATCATGCCATCTTAAATCATTACTGTCCCAATCTCCTATCCCAGACTGCTTAGAGTTTTAGCCTACATGTAATCCCAAGTTTTTTTTTTAGCATGCTGATAATGACGTCGTCACAGAGTATAGTGTAAGAGGTGGGTATTGTGCTGGTTAAAATAACTAATACAAGCACGGACCTCAGAGAGGCATATGATTTCTTTATTATTAACACGAGCTCCCCAAGTCTGTTTTTAATTTTCATTTTTTAAAATAGCTTTTTGTTTTATATTATTGACTTATTTGAGAGAGAGAATGGGCGCTCCAAGGCCTCCAGCGGCTGCAAAGGAACACATGCGCCACCTTGTGCATCTGGGTCCCGTGGGTCCTGAAGAATTGAAAGTGGGTCCTATGGCTTTGCAGGCAAGTGCCTGAACTGCTAAGCCATCTCTCCAGCCTGCCTGTTATTTATTTATTTAGTTAGTTTTGTTTTATTTTTTTGAGGTAGAGTCTCACTCTAGCCCCTGCTGACCTGGAATTTACTCTGTAGTCTCAGGGTGCCATCACACCTGGTCTTTTTTTTTTTTTTTTTTTTTTTTAATGTTAAATGAAACAGCCTCAAACAGGGTGTGGTGACGCACGCCTTTAATCCCAGCACTCGGGAGGCAGAGGTAGGAGGATCGCCGTGAATTCAAGGCCACCTGAGACTACAGAGTGAATTCCAGGTCAGCCTGGGCTAGAGTGAGACCCTACTTCAGAAAACCAAAAAGAAAGAAAGAAAGAAAGAAAGAAAGAAAGAAAGAAAGAAAGAAAGAAAGAAAGAAAGAAAGAAAGAGCATCAGTCTAATAGTGCTTATATGAGAATTGAGAGAGTGCATGTAAAAAGCACTTCTGCATGATGCTTACTAAATCCAGCACTTTGTTTCCATAGAATTTAGAATCCATTATGGAAATGTGATATGCGTACACAACTAACTATCATATATATGATGGAAATTGAGCATTAAGAAGAAAGATATCATGGTGGGGCTGAAGAGATGGCTCAGTAGGTTAAGATGTTCGCTTGCAAAGCATAACAGCCTAGGTTCGATTCCCCAGTACCCACTTAAAGCCAGATGCACAAAGTGGCACATGCATCTGGAGCTGTTTTACAATGGCTAGAGACCCTGGCATGCCCATTCTTGTTCTCATTTTCTCTCTCTCTCTCCTTGCAAATAAATAAAAATATTTACAAAAAAAAAAAAAAGAAGAAGAAGAAGAAGATACCAGCCGGGCGTGGTGGTGCACACCTTTAATCCCAGCACTGGGGAGGCAGAGGTAGGATGATCACTGTGAGTTTGAGGCGAGCCTGAGACTACATAGTGTCCAGGTCATCTTACCTCAAAAAACCCAAAAAGAAGAAGGAGGAGGAGGAGGAGAAACCATGACAAAAGAAACTAGGGGGACTATGTGATTTAGGTGTGGTTTTTTGTTTGTTTGTTTGTTTGTTTGTTTGAGGTAGGGTATTGCTCTAGCCCAGACTGACCTCCAACTCACAGTGATCCTTCTACATCTGCTTCCTAAATGCTGAGATTAAAGGCATGTGCCACCACACCTGGTGGAATATGTGATTTACAATAAGAACAAAAATGGTGGCACATACTTTGAATCCCAGCATTTAGAGGTAGAGGTAGGAGGATCGCTATGGGTTTGAGGCCTCCCTGAGACTAATTCCAGGTCAGCCTGGACTAGAGCAAAACCCTACCTTGAAAAAAAAAAAAAAAAGAGTAAAAGAGATGAAGGGGACAGGTGATCTGGGTGAACAAAGGATGTGGCAAAACTCGTAGGAACAAAAGCACACTGCATGTAGAGCAAAACCTAACAGATCACTTTGGCTAGCTTAGTGTGGCGATGGAAGACAACAAGGAATGATGCCAACATGTGTTTGCTTGAGTTAAAATTGTAGAAGGAGCCAGGGGTGCGGTGGTGCACGTCTTTAATCCCAGCACTTGGAGGCAGAGGTAGGAGGAGTGCCATGAGTTCAAGGCCACCCTGAGACTACATAGTGAATTCCAGGTCAGTCTGGGCTAGAGCAAGACCCTACCTTGGAAAACAAACAAACAAACAACAAAAAACTTTAGAAAGGAGCCTCTCATGGTGGCACATGCCTTTAATCCCAGCACTTGGGAGGCAAAGGTAGGAGGATCACTGTGAGTTTGAGGCCACTCTGAGACTACATAGTGAATTCCAGGTCAGCCTGGGCCAGAGGAAGACACTACCTTAGGGGAAAAAAAAAAAGAGTGTGTTGTTTCACTCTTGTAATACCAGCACTCAAGAGGCTGAGACAGGAGGATCACCTCAAGTTCAAAGGCAGCCTAGGCTTCATAGTGAGTTCTAGGCCAGCCTAGGCTGGCTATAAATAAAGCAAGTCCTGTCTCAAAAACACGATCATCATCATAACTAATTATAATTATAATAATAAAACAGAGTCCAAACAAAATAAAGCAACAAAGCCAGACATAAAGAAAATGCAAAAGTAAAATCAGTTGTATTGACGTAGTGGGCTGTGTAGCAATTTATAACTAAAATTATATTCAATGTTATTGCACATGATTATGAAAAGACTTAGAATACTTGACTAGCAGGAGCCACACTGTTGGGCCCCAACATCGTCCAGATGGAAGGCAGATGAATAAAGAATTGTGCCAAGTGTAGGCTGAGAATTTTAGGAAGGCAGAATTTAAGGCAGAACAATGCAGGAGACCGGAAGCCTACTTGAGTGGGTGCTGACACACAAGATTATGGGGGACACCTGACTCAAACCACCATACCAGGCAGGTCATACTCAAATTTCCCTAATTGTCCCTAAAATGTCTCTTAGAGCAGGTTTATTTGAATTAGGATTTAAATCAAGAACTCGTCTTTGCATCTGGCTCATAAGGGGCTGTTTTAGAGAAAACCGAGTTCTCAAACGGAGCTTGGTGAAGCCATGTTTCGCAAAGCCGAGACTTGAAATCTAGGTGCTGGAAGATACGGCAGAATTGACCTGGGGAGAGAAGCGAGGGGGGGTCATTTCAGGAGCAGGGATCAAAGTGAGCAAAATGTAAGGAAGCCTGAGAGGTAGCAGAGGTGTTTGATGAGTTGCAAGAAACCATTTGCTTTAGATCAAAGGGAGACGGTGGGGGATAAAATGAGCAAAGCCCACTGCATTGTACTTTGAAGCAATTTCCGCTTTGCTCTGTGGACAGCTGGAGAATCCGAGAAACTCCAGTTAGGAGTAGCCGGTCAGTCCACCATGCCTTATAGGATAGTGTGTGGTTTGAATTATCTCCTCGGTGAACTCATGTGTTCTGAATGCTAGGTCCCCAGCTCATGCCAGTTTGGGAACTGGAACCTTGCTGGAGGAGTGTGTTGCTGGGGGCAAGCTTATGGGTATTATAACCAGTTTCCCCTTGCCAGTGTTTGGCACGGTCTCCTGCTTCTGTTGGACAGGAGGTGACGTCCAGCCCTTTCTTCCTACAAGCCGCTTTCAGTCGGGTGCTTTATCTCAACAATGAGAAGGTCACTGCAACAGACAGTGACTGTGTTTTGCTCCCTGTGTACCCACGACACCTAGCAGGGTGTAATGTGGGACATTAGGGATGTTCAGAATCAATGCATTGCTGATGAAAACAGATTACTGCTGAAGAATCTTTTTTTTTTTTTTTCTTCTTTCCTTGAGGTGCTGGGGATCAAACCCAGGGTCTTGTACATGCAAGGCAAGCTCTGTATCACTGAGTTACATTACTAGCCTTGAAGAATCTTTGGAAGTTGAGAAGCCACAGTCTCTTTTAGCTGGGCATGGTGCCACGTGCCTGTATTTATTTATTTTAAATTTATTTATGAGAGAGTGAGAGAGTGAGAGAATGGGCGCACCAGGGCCCTTACCTCGAATGAGATCTTACCTCGAAAAGCAAAGACAAAAAAAAATTTTTTTTTCGAGGTAGGGTCTCACTCTAGCCCAGGCTGACCTGGAATTCACTATGTAGTCTCAGGTTGGCCTTGAACTCATGGTGATCCTCCTACCTCTGCCTCCCCAGTGCTGAGATTAATGGTGTACACTACCACACCTGGCCAAGGATTTTTTTCTTTTTCTTTTTTTCAAATTTTTGTTAACAACTTCCATGATTATACAAAATATCCCATGGTAATACCCTCCCTCCCCCCACTTTCCCCTTTGAAACTCGACTCTCCATCATATACCCTCCCCATCTCAATCAGTCTCTCTTTTATTTTGATGTCATGATCTTTTCCTCCTCTTATGATGGTCTTGAGTAGGCAGTGTCAGGCACTGTGAGGTCATGGATATCCAGGCCATTTTGTGTCTGCGGGGAGCCCGTTGTAAGGAGTCCTACCCTTCCTTTGGCTCTTACATTCTTTCCGCCACCTCTTCCGCATTAGACCCTGAGCCTTGGAAGGTGTGATAGATATTACAGTATTGAGCATTCCTGTCACTTCTTTCCAGCACCATGATACCTTCTGAGTTGTCCCAAGGTCACTGCCAGCTGAAAACAGAAGATTCTCTACCAAAAGTGAGAGTAGCATTAATATAAGGGTATGAACATTAAGAAAAGTGCTTACTGGGCAGTTTGATAAGCATAGTATATACATTTAGCCAGACAGCAGCAGATGTTACACCCCTAGGCTCATGACTACCCCTGTTTTAAGTTTTCAGTATCAGGGATATATTTCCTCCCATGGAGTGGGCCTCCAGTCCAATTGGAGGGCAGTTGGTTTCCATGATGACAGACGTGCCACTATTGTACCCGTTGGCTCATTTGGCCTGGCTGCTGGCTAAGAATTTTTGAAAGAGAGCTAACAGGATAGATTGGAGTGATTGAAAAAGACTTTGTAGAGGAGGTGGTGTCTGACTAACCCAGGCGGCAACAGAAGTAAAGTTGAGAAGTTAGGAAGAAGTTGAGGATAAGCACAATTGTGACTGAGAAGGTATTTTGAGGTTTTTGTTTTGTTTTGTTTTTAATATGAGCAAGGGGTGGGAGAAATAGAGAGAGAGAGAGAATTGGCATGCCAGGGTCTCCAGCCACTGCAATCAAACTCCAGATGCATGCACCCCTGGTGCCCATGTGCAACATTCCACACTTGCATCATTGTGCATCTGGGATACATGAGACCTGGGGAATTGAACATGAGTCCTTAGGTTTTGCAAGCAAGTGCCTTAAGTGCTAAGCCATCTCTCGAGCCCTATTTTGAGTTATTTATTTATTTATTTATTTTTATTACTTTTTTTGTTTTTTTGAGGTAGGGTCTCACTCTAGCCCAGGCTGACCTGGAATTTGCTAGGTAATCTCAGGGTGGCCTCGAACTCACGGCGATTCTCCTACCACTGCCTCCCGAGTGCTGGGATTAAAGGCGTGTGCCACCACACCTGGCAAGTTTTTTAAAAAATATTTTATTTTTATTATTTATTAGGGAGAGAGAGAATGGGCATGCCAGGGCCTTCTAGCCACTGCAAACGAACTCCAGATGCATTGCCACCATGTGCATCAGGTTTACATGGGATCTGGAGTATTGAACCTGGGTCTTTAGGCTTTGCTGGCAAGTGCCTTAACCACTAAGCCAGCTCTCTAGCCTCCCTATTTTGAGTTTTAATAAATGAGATTCCAAATGGTATCCAAATGGTAGGGTCAAGATACTCTCAGGGATCTCATCTTGTTCAAATAATCTGGTATTACTTGGTAAATAACCTCTAATCATACTCAAACACAAGCTTTGGGGCTTTAAATATTCCATTTTTTCATATATGAATAACAGTCTAATAAGAAAGACAAAATTGAATGGGAATATTTTGAGACTGAAAACAATTAATAACTCAAGAAAGCCTTAAACTAAGGGCATATTAAATCAGAATTATATTGGATTTTGCTCATTTCAAATTTATTAGACAATTGCAATAGATACTGAGTACAACTGCATATTTGAAATGGAAATATGATTGGCAATATTCAGGAAAGGAAGCAAGTAGAGATGGTATGACATTTAGAAGAAGCTGAGCAAATTTAGTTAAAAATAAACTTCATAAAGAAAGCAGAGTATTTGCTGACTCCCCATAGGAAACTGCACATTTATTGAAGTGTAACAGTTTATCCCCTTCCAGAAGGAAGGTGGACCTTCCTTGATTAATTCTGAGAAGAGATCAGTGGATCTGGGGATAGGGGTGCAGAACTGAGGGGGGACAAACAAAAAAACCAACAAGGGCTGGAGAGATGGCTTAGCGGTTAAGGCACTCACCTGCAAAACCTAAGGACCCAGGTTCAATTCCCTAGGACCCATGTAAGCCAAATCCACCTGCTTCTGGAGTTCCTTGAGGGCCCAGCACCTAGCTGATGGGGCATGGTTGCGCACACCTTTAATCCCAGCACTCGAGAGGCAGAGGTAGGAGGATCGCTGTAAGTTCAATGCCAGCCTTAGATTATATAGTAAGTTCCAGGTCAGCCTGAGCTAGAGTGAAACCCTATCTCGAAAAATTAAAAAAAAAAAAAAAAGCCCCTAGCTATGTATACCTGGATACCTAGCAAATGAAAAAGATTTCAAAAGGGCTGGAGAGATGGCTCCTTGGTTAAGGCACTTCTCTGCAAGTCCTAAGGACTGGAGTTCAGTTCCCCAGAGCCCACATAAAGCCAGATGCACAAGGTAGTATGTGTGTCTGGAGTTTGTTTGCAGTGGCCAGAGGCCCTGACATGCCTATTCTCTATATATGCCTCTTCTTTCTTTCTTTCTCTTTCAAATAAATATAAACAAACAAGCCAAACATATATATATATATACATATATACATATATACATATGCATATATATATATGTATGTATGTATGTATGTATATGTATGTATTTTAAGGGCTGGAGAGATGGCTTAGTGGTTAAGGTGCTTGCCTACGAAGCCTAAGGACCCAAATTCAATTCCCGAGTACCCACATAAGCCAGATGCACATGGTGGAGCATACATCTGGAGTTTGTTTGCAGAGGGCTAAAGGCCCTGGTACGCCCATGTTCTCTCTCTTCATCTGCCTCATTCTCTCTCTCTCTCAAATAAATAAAATACTTAAAAAATTTTTTTTGACAGTTAATGTGGTTTGTTGGTGTTTTTTTTTTTTTGGTTTGTTTGTTTGTTTTGGTTTTTTTGAGGTAGGGTTTCACTCTAGTACAACCTGGCCTGGAATTTACTGTGTAGTCTCAGGCTGACATTGAACTTACAGTGATCCTCCTATCTCTGCCTCCCAAGTGCTGTGATTACAGGCATGCACCACCACACCCTGCGATGGTTAACATTAGCTTAAAGCAACAGAAAATGGTAACAGGCAAGCACCTTCACTGCTTAGCCACCTCTCCAGCCCCCCTCCTTCTATTCTTGTGCTACCCCAACTTAAGGAGCATCTTCATTCTCATGGTCCCAAGATGACTGCTACACATCCAAGCATCATGACTATCCTCCACATAGGGGGAAATGAAGCAAAAGGTACAAGCTAGATTTGTTAGTCCTTTTACAATGTGCCCACAAGAGCTTCACCGGCAACTTGTGCTGGTGCCTCATGGACTAGAATTGGGTCACATTTCCTCCTCTGGGAAAGTAATAAACACTGCTACTTCTTCAGCCAAGTGTGCCCATGCCCATAGTCCTAGCTACTTGATAGGAGGGTCGCTTGAGGTCATGCATTCAAGGCCAGTCTGAGCAACATAGCAAAAACCCATCTCAGAAAACAAATAGGGCCGGGCATGGTGGCACACACCTTTAATCACAGCACTCGGGAGGCAGATGTAGGAGGATCGCCGTGAGTTCAAGGCCACCCTGAGGCTACATAGTGAATTCTAGATCAGCCTGGGCTAGAGTGAGAGAAAAAGAGAGAGAGAAAGGTGTGGGCATGCCAGGGCCTCTAGCCACTGCAAATGTACTCCAGACCCATGCACCCCTTTATGCATCTGGCTTTATGTGGGTACTAGGGAATATAACCTGGCTCATCAAGCTTGAAAGCGAGTGACTTTAACTGCTTAGCTATCTCCTCAACCCTTGTTATTCTTTTCTTTTCTTTTTTTTTTTTTCCCAAGGTAGGGTCTTTCTTTATTTGAGAGAGGGAGGGAGATAGAGAGAGAGAGGAAGAGAGAGAGAGATTGTGGGGGCTGGAGAGATGGCTCAGCAGTTAAGGCACTTGCCTGAAAAACCAAAGGACCCAGGTTCAACTCCCCAGGACCCATGTAAGCCAGAGGCACAAGGTGGCACATACATCTGGAGTTCATTTAGAAAAAAGAGAGAGTGATAATGAGACGCCAGGGCCTCTAGCCACTACAAACAAACTCCAGACCCATGCACCACCTTTGCGTTTAGCTTATGTGGGTACGGGGAACCTGGGTCCTTAGACTTTGTAGACAAGTGCCTTAACCTCTAAGCCATCTCTCCAGCCCCTTGTTATTATTCTTTTTTAAAATTTTTTATTTTTTATTTTATTATTTTTATTTATTTATTTGAGAGCGACAGATAGAGAGAGAAAGAGGGAGAGAGAGAGAGAGAGGGAGAGAATGGGCACGTCAGGGCCTTCAGCCACTGAAAACGAACTCCAGATGCTTGTGCCCCCCAGTGCATCTGGCTAACGTGGGTCCTGGGGACTTGAGCCTTGAACCCGGGTCCTTAGGCTTCACAGGCAAGCGCTCAACCGCTAAGCCATCTCTCCAGCCCTTTTTTGTTTATTTTTATTTATTTATTTGAGAGCGACACAGAGAGAAAAAGGGTGGAGAGAGAGAGAGAATGGGCACGCCAGGCCCTCCAGCCACTGCAAACGAACTCCAGACGCATGCACCCCCTTGTGCATCTGGCTAATGTGGGTCCTGGGGAATCGAGCCTTGAACCCGGGTCCTTAGGCTTCACAGGCAAGCGCTTAACCGCTAAGCCATCTCTCCAGCCCCTTGTTACTATTCTTTTAATAGAACTTCTGTTAAGCTAGTTTTCCTTCTGCCAGCCAAGTGGTCCTTATCAACACAGCCATATCTATATGGTACAATAAATATAATGAAATTATTATAAGCCAGACACTATTGAAGCAAGAGGAAAGGAACTTGACAGTGCTGGAAAGGAAATGGGGTGAAAAGACAGGGAGGAACTAGAGAAGGAACAGAGGTGGCATCTGAGCTGGGCCAAAAGGAATGCATGGCTCTAATCTCAGGAGTGTGGCATTTAGTCTACCTGCCTTTTTCTTTCTTTTATTCTTTTTTTGAGGTAGGGTCTCACTCTAGCCCAGGCTGTCCTGGAATTCACTATGGAGTCTCAGGCTGGCTTCAAACTCATAGCAATCCTCCTACCTCTGCCTCCCAAGTGCTGGGATTAAAGGTGTGCGTTGCCATAACCAGGTAATTTATGTGCTTAATAGGGAGAAACAGACTTTTTTGTTTTGTATTTTGAGGTAAGGGATAGGGTCTTACTCAAGCTCAGGCTGACTTGGAGCTTTCTATGTTGTCTCAGGTTGGCCTCGAACTCATGGCTATGCTCCTACCTCTGCGTCTTGAGTGCTGGGATTAAAGGCGTGTACAACTACGCAGGGCTTCAAGTCCTTTCCTACTACCATAACCCTCACTCTGCAACTGCAGAATCCAGTGAGGAGTTCTGCTCATTGCTGAGCCTGGTCTGTGCCAATTATGGAGCAGGGAAACAAATGTGAAATAAACCTGAGGCAGAGCGTCATGGCTGTTGTATGGAAAATTTCCTTCACATTCAAAGGTGTAAGTCACTACTGACAACTGTATCAAAAGCAGCTGGGGGGCTGGAGGGGTGGCTTAAGGCGCTTGCCTGCAAAGCCAAAGGACCCAGGTTCGATTCCCCAGGACCCATTATAGGCCAGATGCACAAGGTGGCACATGCATCTGGAGTTCCTTTGCAGCAGTCCAAAGCACTGGCGTGCCCATTCTTTCATCAGACTCCACACGTGAGATTTAGGCTCCCCTGCGCCAGCCAGCTGTATACAATAACTCTCTTGACGGCAGGCGGAAATAGAGTATGTAGAGAGGAAAAGAGTTACAATGATCTCTATTGAGGTGGTGTCTCCATGCTCTGTAAGTAAGCCTTCACCCCGGGAAGGAGGGGTTAGCATCTGCTCCACGGATCCCCGTATAGTGAGCCCCAATGAAGTGCTGCTTTGGGGTTCTGTAAATAAATCCTCACCCCTAGCCTGAGGTAAGAGCATAAAATTAGCCCCACTGAGGTGGTGTCTCTGGAGTCTTCATGCTCTGTAAGTCCTCACCCAAGGGTGAGGGAGGAACATCTGCAGGGGTGATCACGACATAGTTAGCCCCTCCTGAAGTGCTGCTTTGGTGTCTCACACTCCTGGACATGGACAAGGAGCTTCTAAAAGGGCCGCAGGAAGCCGGGCGTGGTGGCGCCGGCCTTTAATCCCAGCACTCGGGAGGCAGAGGTAGGAGGATCCCCGGGAGTTCGAGGCCACCCTGAGACTACATAGTAAATTCCAGGTTAGCCTGGGCTAGAGTGAGACCCTACCTCAAAAAAAAAAAAAAAAAATAGCCGGGTGTGGTGGCGCACCCCTTTAATCCCAGCACTTGGGAGGCAGAAGTAGGAGGATTGCCGTGAGTTCGAGGCCACCCTGAGACTCCATAGTGAATTCCAGGTCAGCCTGGGCTAGAGTGAGACCCTACCTCGAAAAAAAAAATAAATAAATAAAAATAAAATAAAATAAAATAAAAACAAGATAAATAAAATAAATAAAAGACAAAAGGGCCAAAGGAAAATTGTCATTCGGGGTGGGAAGAGCTTCTTGTTGGTGCCGCTGCTCTGTAATTAAGCCCTCATTCTGAGACTGAGGGAGGAGCATCTGAGGAGTAATTTTGACACATAAATCTCCATGAAAGTGGCTATTTAAGAGCCCCACGTTTCTATATTGGTTTAATCATACTTTGGTCTGCGTTCTGAACCCTATTTGGGATGACGATCCTCCCACCACTTAGTATCTATCTCCACACATATTCCCTCAGGTCAAAAGAAAGTGGTGGTTATAGGCGGGGTGTGGTGATGCACGCTTTTAATCCCAGCACTGGGGAGGCACAGGTAGGAGGATCACCATGAGTTCAAGGCCAGCCTGAGGCTACATAGTGAATTCCAGATCAGCCTGGGTTAGAGCAAGACTCTACCTCTTAAAAAAAAAAAAAGAAAAGAAGCCGGGGGGGGGGGTGGGCGGAAAGCAGAGGTAGGTGGATCGCCATGAGTTCGAGGCCACCCTGAGAATACCTAGTGAATTCCAGGTCAGCCTGGGCTAGAGTGAGATCCTACCTTGATAAACAAAAACGAAAAACAAAACAAAAGAAAGGAAAAGAAAAGAAAAAAAGATGGCCATGGTGGTGTACGCCTTTAATCCCAGCACTTGGGAGACAGAGGTGGGAGGATCACCATGAATTCAAGGCCATCCTGACACTACTGAGTGAATTTCAGGTCAGCTTGGGCTAGATCTAGACCCCACCTCAAAAAAAAAAAAAAAAGGCTGGAGAGATGGCTTAACAGTTAAGGTGGTTGCCTGCAAAGCCAAAGGACCCAGGTTCAATTCCCCAGGACCCACATAAACTTGATACACAAGGTGGCGCATGTGTCTAGAGTTCATTTGCAGTGGCTGAAGGCCCTGGCATACCCATTCTCTCTCCCTATCTGCCTCTTTTGCTGTCTCTCCCTTTCAAATAAATAAATATATAAATAATATATATAATTTTCAAAAAGAAAACAGAAAAAGAAAGAAATTGGCTGTATTAAGGTCAGGGAGATGGTTCAGTGCATAAAGTGCATATGAATACCTGAGTTCAGATCCCAGGACCCACATAAAAAGTCAGAGGCTGAGGCTGGAGAGATGGCTTAGCACTTAAAGCACTTGCCTGCAAAGCCAAAGGACCCAGATTTGATTCCCCAGGACTCACATAAAGCCAGATGCACAAGGTGGCACACGCATCTGGAGTTTGTTTGCAGTGGCTGGAGGCCTTGGTGTGTCCATTCTCTCTCTGTGTCTCTCTCTCTCAAATCAATAAGTAAAAATTAGGGGAAAAAAAGTCAGAGGCAGGCTAGAGAGATGGCTTGGTGGTTAAGATGCTTGCCTGCAAAGCCTAGAGACCCAGGTTTGATTTCCTAGTACCCACGTAAAGCCAGATGCTCAAAGTGGTGCGTCCATTTGGAGTTCATTTGCAGTGGCTGGACGCCCTGGTGCGCCCGTTCTGTCTCTCTTCTGTCTCTCTCTGCTTACATATAAATAAAAATATATAAAGGGGCTAATAAAGATGGCTTAACAGTTAAGGCGCTTGCCTGCAAAGCCTAAGGACCTGGGTTCAATTACCCAGGACACATCTAAATCCAGATGCACAAGGTGGTGCATGAGTCTGTAGCTCATTTGCAGTGGCTAGAGGCCCTGGCACGCCCATTCTGTTTGCATCTTTCTCTCTCTGTGTTAAGTAAATAAATGTTTAAATTACATATATATGTCAGAGCCTATAACGCTGTGGTTTTTTGTTTGTTTGTTTGTTTTGTTTTTTTGAGGCAGAGTCTAGCTGTAGCCCAGGCTGGCCTGAAATTCACTATGTAGTCTCAGGGTGGCCTCGATCTTCCTACCTCTGCCTCCTAAGTGCTGGTATTAAAGGCATGTGCCACCACACCCAGCTAGTGTTAATATTTAACTTCAGCACACCTATGGCAAGATGGGAGGCTGAGATAAGTGGATCTCCTGGAATCTTGCAAGCCAGCTAGGCTGGTGATACAGCATTGAGTGAGAGACCCTTCTTCAAACATGGAGAAGATGAAGATTGGCATCTGAGGTTGTCCCCTGACCTCCACACATACATATGTACACATACACACATATGCACACACAGTAAGAAATTACTTAAAACAAATTGTGAACTTGTTTTAGTCTGAAAATTAAACGATACAAATTGGTAAAATGGGGTCTCGCTCTAGCCCAGGCTGGCCTGGAATTTAGTCTCAGGCTGGCCTCGAACTCATGGCAATCTTCCTACCTCAGCCTCCCAAGTGCTGGGATTAAAGGCGTGTGCCACCACACCTGGCTAAGATAATGCCATTCTTCACTATGTATCTTTTTTTTTTAATTTAATTTTATTTATTTGACAGAGAAAGAGGTAGATAGAGAGAATGGGATGGGCATGCCAGGGCCTTCAGCCATTGCAAAAGAACTCCAGACACATGCGTCACCTTGTGCACCTGGTTGACGTGGGTCCTGGGGAATCGAACCTGAGTCCTTTGGCTTTGCATACAAGTGCCTTAACTGCTAAATCGTTCCTCCAACCCATGCACTATCTGTCTTACCTCTAAGTGGGTTATACCTCATTCTGTGGGGCCTGTTTTAACTTGGAACTTAGCGATCTAAGAGCGCTGGGAGTAGAGGGAGTGAGTCCTTGAAAGAGCTGCAGTCCTTTGCAAATTGCCTACCTTGAGGGAAGACCTAATGATTTCTTCAGGCAAGGAGAGTCTGTCACAAATCCTTAGCAGAGTGATATGAGGAGAATAAATAAAAATATTGAAGTATGATTGAATTTTACATTTCAAGTATGTTCCATTCTTTACAGATATGATTTCATTATACAAAAATAGAAGGGATTTGTCTGTTTTTAAAAGAAAGGGCTGGATATAAATTGGGTTTTATGGATTACATTAACTCTCTTATGAAATTCCGATATTTGTGGTAGCAATTGCTGGAGCATTTTTGTCACCTGACTGTGGGGGAATTAGTGACTCACAGTTTCAAGGTGAGGTATTTGTAATAGGACATTGTTCTCTGGTGCTTTTTGCAGGCACTTACCATGAATTCAAATCTGTGATAATAGGTTTAAACTATTTAATCCATGCAAAGAACTTGGACCTTTGTACCCATAATGAAAGTACTGTTATATAAACGTTCAAATATGGAATAGCAAACCTATTACGAATGGCCATTATATGTCTGACATGGTGCTAAGTGCTAGGGCACAAATATGAATGAAGAGTAAATTTAGCCATATACTTAGGAGCACACAATCTAGCTGCAAGCTCAGTTAAATTGTTTAGATTTAAAATAGAAAAGCCAGGCGTGGGAGCACAAGCCTTTAATCCCAGCA
Source organism: Dipus sagitta (assembly GCA_036346955.1). Lineage (NCBI taxonomy): Eukaryota > Metazoa > Chordata > Mammalia > Rodentia > Dipodidae > Dipus > Dipus sagitta. The sequence goes on along the minus strand of CM070780.1, from coordinate 90,548,373 downwards.
CTTGGGAAGCAGAGGTAGGAGGCCACCCTGAGACAACATAGTGAGTTTCAGGTCAGCCAGTGCTAGAGTGAGACCCTACCTTGAAAAAAACAAAAACAAACAAACAAACAAAAAAAAATAGAAGTCAGATGTGGTGACGCATGCCTTTAATCCTAGCACTCAGGAGGCAGAGGTAGGTGGATCGCCATGAGTTTGAGGCTAACCTGAGACTACATAGTGGATTCCAGGTCAGCCTGAGCTAAAGTGAGACCCTACCTCGAAAAAACAAAATAAATAAAATAAAAATAAGTAAAAAGTAAAATAAATAGAAATTTGGTCTGGCTTTACCAATGATTAAAGAATGTAAATTTATTGCAAATAAATAATATTTTTCTGTTTTTTTTTTTTTTTGAGGTAGGGTCTCACACTAGCCCAGGCTGACCTGGAATTCACTATGTAGTCTCAGGGTGGCCTTGAACTCACAGTGATCTTCCTACCTCTGCCTCCCGAGTGCTGGGATTAAAGGCATGTGCCAGCACACCTGGCAATAAATACTTTTCAAAAAATGGATGGCTTAGCAGTAAGGTGCATGCCTGTGAAGCCTAAGGACCCAGGTTCGATTCTCCAGGTCCCACATAAACCAGATACACATGGTGGTGCATGTATCTGGAGTTTGTTTGCAGTGGCTAGAGGCCCTGGTGTGCCCATTCTCACTCTCTCTCTTTCTCTCTCTCTCTGTCTCTAATAAATAATAAATAAATAAAATATTTAAAAATAGCCAGGCGTGGTGCCCCACGCCTTTAATCCCAGCACTAGGGAAGCAGAGGTAGGAGGATTGCTGTGAGTTCAAGGCCACCCTGAGACTACATAGTGAATTCCAGGTCAGCCTGGACCAGAGTGAGACCCTACCTCGAAAACCAAAAAAAAAAAATATATATATATATATATAATATTTTAAAAATACCAAAAAAATGTAACTTAGATGGTAGTATTCATGTCTATAATCCCAATACTTGCAGCTAAGAGGAAAAATTCTATCAAGTTTAGGGCCAGCCTGGGCCACATAGTGATTTCCAGACGCCTGAATGAAATGAGAACTTCTCTCTCCAAAAATAAGACAGGTGGTGCATACCCTTTAATGCAACACTCGGAGCAGGGTAGGAATCCGTAGTTCAAGCCACCCTGACTACAGTTATCAGTCCCGACCAGATGAGATATTGAAAAACAAGAAACCAAAAAATAATAATTACTTTATAAGGATTACAATAGCTAAGGAATGGCTCAGGCTCAGGCATCAATCAACCTACCATCAGATTCAACCTGCTTGTGTCATCTTGTGCATCTGGCTTATGTTGAATCTAGAGAGTTGAACATGGGTCCTTAGACTTCACAGATAAGCACCTTAATAACTAAGCCATCTCTCCTGTGCAAAAACAATTTTTAAAAAGTATAAATTTGTAGAGAATTGAGATAATTCTGGAAACGTACCAATAGTTCCTTTTTTTTGCATGTGTGATGTGGTGTGTGTACTTATGTGTGTGTAAATACATGTGTACCATGCACCTGTAGGTCCTGTTTTTTATTTATTTATTTTTATTTTTTTTTGGTTTTTTTTTCAAGGTAGGGTTTCACTCTAGTCCAGATTGACCTGAAATTCACTATGTAGTCTCAGGGTGGCCTTGAACTCATGGTTATCCTTCTACCTCTGCCTCCCGAGTGTGGGATTAAAGGCGTGCAACACCATGCCTGGCTTCTGGTTTATTTATTTATTTATTTTGAGAGGTCAAGCTAGCCTCAAAGTCACTATGTAGCCAAGGGTGACTTTGAACTCCTGATCTTCCATCTCCTGAATGCTGGGATTACAGGTGTGGTCCACCACTCCAAGCTCAAGCTATTAGTAGGAGGTAAATTCTGCCTACAGCCTCTGGAATGGAAGTAGATGGCTAGAAAGCAAGAAGAGGAGAAAGAATTTTTACTACATAGCTTTCCTTATCTTTTTTTTACAGATAGTGTGTGTGAGAGAGAATTGGTGTGCCAGGGCCTCAGCCACTGCAGTTGAACTCCAGATACTCGCTCCACCTAACGGGCATGTGCGACCTTGCACTTGCCTCTTTGTGTGTCTGGCTTATGTGGATCTGGAGAATTGAACATGGGTCCTTGGGTTTCATAGGCAAGCACCTTAACCACTAAGCAATCTCTTCAGCCCTTTTTTTCTTATCTTGTTTTAAAATTTTATTGTTATTTATTTAAGAGAGAGAGAGAATGGGCACATCAGGGCCTCTAGCCACGGCAACGAACTCCAGATGCATGTGCCACCCTGTGCATCTGGCTTACGTGGGTCCTGGAGAATTGAACCTGGGTCCTTTGGCTTTGCAGGTGAGTGCCTTAAACACTAAGCTATCTCCCCAGCCCTTTCCTTGTCTTTTGACTGTGAACTGAATGAATGTATTATCTACTCAAACAAAAAATGCAGACATACCATTGTGGAAGAGATGGCAGAAAGAATGTAAGAGCCAAAGGAAGGGTAGGACTGCTTACAAGGCAATTGTCCAGACAGAAATTGGCCTCCATATCCACGACCTACACAAGGCCCTCATAATAGGAAAAGACAATGACATCAAAATAAAAAGAGACTAATGGAGAGAGGGAGGGGATATGATGGAGTGTGGATTTGTGAAGGGGAAAGTGGAGGAGGGGAGGGAATTATCATGGTTTATTGTCTGTAAGTATAGAAGTTGTCAATTAAAAAAAAAGACCCAGGCTAGAGCAAGACCCTACCTCGAAAAAAACCAAAAAAAAAAAAAAAAAAAAAAAAAAAAACAGACATAATTGAGAAAGTGTGCTTTGCATTAATTTGGGTTCCATGCATGTGGCACCATTAAGTTTATATATGTATGATATCATAAATTACATCAGTGGTTTTAGTATCACTTCAACTTGCACCTTTACTTTTCTATTTAATTTATTTATTAGAGAAAGTGAATGGGCATGCCAGGGCCTCCAGCCACTGCAAGTAGACGCCAGACATGTATACCACCTTGTGCATCTGGCTTATGTGGGTACTGGGGATTTGAACCTAGGTCCTTAGGCTTTGCAGGCAAGCACCTTAATGGCTAAGCCATTTCTCCAACCTTATCCTTTTTTGGGGGGGGAGGGTCTTTTTATTGAGGCAAGGACTTGCTGCAGCCCAGGCTGACCTGGAATTCACTAGGTAGTCTCAGGGAGGCCTTGAACTCACAGCAATCCTCCTACCTCTGCCTCTGGAGTGCTGGGATTAAAGGTGTGTGCCACCATGCCCGCTTCCTGACTCTTTTTTTTTTTTTTAGCTGGTTTATTATTTGAGAGAGAGAAAGAGAGAGAGAGAGAGAGAATAAGAGAGAGAGAGTGGGTGTGCCAGGACCTCCAGCCACAGCCATGCACCACCTTGAGCATCTGGCTTATGTTGATTCTGGGGAATCAAACAAACATAGGTCCATTGGTTTTGCAGGCAAGCACCATAACTGCTAAGACATCCCTCCATCCTCCCCCCCCCCACACCCTTATTCTTATTATTTTTATTTTTACTTTTTGGTTTTTTCAAGGTAGGGTCTCACTCTAGCCCAGGCTGACCGTGTAGTCTCAGGCCAGCCTTGAACTCATGCTGATCCTCCTACCTCTACCTCCCAAGTGCTGGGATTAAAGGCATGCACTACCACACCTAGCTCTTTTTTCTCCCTTTTTCAGTTTATTTATTTATTTATTTATTTTGAGGTATGGTCTTGTTCTAGCCCAGGCTGAGCTGGACCTCACTATGTAATCTCAGGGTGACCTGGAACTCACAGCCATCCTCCTACCTCTGCCTCCCGAGTGCTGGGATTAAAGGCGTGTGCCACCATGCCCTGCTCTTCTTTATTATTATTATTATTTTCAGTCAGAGAAAGACAGAAAGAGAGAGAGAATGGGCATGCCAGGGCCTTCAGCCACTGTAAACAAACTCCAGATGCATGCGCCACCTGTGCATCTGGCTTTTCATGGGTATCAGGGAATCAAACCTGGATCCTTTGGCTTTGCTGGCAAGCACCTTAACCACTAAGCCATCTCTCCAGCCCAGATTAGTGTCTTTATAAAAAAGAGACAGAGAGAGGCTCAATCCAAATATTCTTTGTTTTAAGGTATTTTTTAAAAGATTTATTTATGTATTTATTAGAGACAGAGAGAGAGGGAGAGAGCGAGAGAATTGGCACTCCAGGGTCTCCAGCCACTGCAAACAAACTCCACATGCATGCAGCACCATATATATCTGGCTTATGTGGGACCGGGAGAATCGAACCTGTGTACTTGGGCTTTGCAGACATGTGCCTTAACTGCTAAGCCATCTCTTCAGCCTTTAAGCTATTTTTTAAATTTTATTTTATATTTTTGAAGAGACAGAATGAACGAGGGGGAGAGAGAGAGAGAGAAAAAAAATGGGAGCACTGGGGCCTCTAGCCAATGCAAACAAACTCCAGACAATGTGCCACCTTGTGCATCTGGCTTTACATGGATACTGGGGAATCAAACTTGGGTCCTTAGGCTTTGCATGCAAGCACCTTAGCTGCTAAGCCATCTCTCCAGTCTCCCAAATATTCATTTATTTTTATTTTTATTTTTTAAGTTTTATTTATTTCTTTGAGAGCGACAGACAGAGAGAAAGAGGCAGAGAGAAAGAGAGAATGGGTGCGCCAGGGCCTCCAGCCACTGCAAACGAACTCCAGATGCATGCGCCACCTTGTGCATCTGGCTAACATGGGTCCTGGGAAATCGAGCCTCGAACTGGGGTCCTTAGGCTTCACAGGCAAGTGCTTAACCTCTAAGCCATCTCTCCAGCCCCCAAATATTCATTTTTTTATGAGAGAGAGAGAGAGAGAGAGAATTGGTGCATCAGGGCCTCCAGCCACTGCAGTCAAACTCCAGACATGTGTGCCACCTTGTGCACTTATACAACCTTGTGCATTTGTCACCTTGTGTGTCTGCCTTACTTGGGATCTAGGGCGTTGAACATAGGTTGTTAGGTTTCACAGGCAAGTTCCTTAACCACTAAGCCATCTCTCTAGCCCCCAGATATGGTTCCAAATATTCCTTTTTTTTGTTTGTTTGTTTTGAGGTAGAGTCTCACTCTAGCTCAGGCTGACCTGGAATTCACTATGTAGTCTCAAGGTGGCCTCCAACTCATGGCGATCCTCCTACCTCTGGCTCCTGAGTGCTGGGACTAAAGGCATGCGCCACCACACTCAGCTTGATCTTTTCAGTAAAATTCCGGGTTGGTACTATTGTTACTCCCACTCCACAAATCAGGAAACGGAGGCAAGTGGAATTTGTCTAATTTTTCCAATAGTGCTTGCATAGACACAGCCGGGAGACTATAGCATCAGGTTCAAACCCAAAGAGACTAGTTCTGGGTCTGTGGTCATAACCCCTGCAACAGTACTGCCTTGCACAAGAAAAGCAAGATGAGGGCTGGAGAGATGGCTTAGCGGTTAAGGCACATGCCTGTGAAGCTGAAGGACCCAGGTTCAATTCTCCAGGTAAGCCAGATGCAAATGGTGGCACATGCATCTGGAGTTTGTTTGTCGTGGCTACAGGCCCTGGTGTGCCCATTCTCTCTCTCTCTTTGTCTCTAATAAATAAAATGAAAATCTTTAAAAAAAAAAAAAAAAAAGAAAGAAAAGCAAGATGAGAAAGAAGGACTCAGAGCTGAGCGCATTTAGAAAGCACTCAGAGATGGATTATTGGGAAAGGAAAGGAGATTGGTATTAAATACATGCTATGTCCTCACTAGACCCCAGTCATTGTCCAGCTCACTTGTGATTACAGAGCACACTGCTTAATGAAAAGGGGTAAAGAAAAGACATTCTAATATTAGCACAAACCCTCCTCCTGTGTCTCCACTTTAATTACTGCCATTTTTCTGGAGGAGTTTTAAAGTGTAGGTTTAGGTCTACCATATGAGAAGGAAATATACTACCTAGGCAGAATTTTGAAAACCAGAAACACTTTTAAGACAGGCTAGTGCCAGGTGTGGTGGTGCACACCTTTAATCCCAGCACTTGGGAGGCAGAGGTAGGAGGATCGCCGTGAGTTCAAGGCTACCCTGAGACTACATAGTGAATTCCAGGTCAGCCTGGGCTACAGTGAGACTCTACCTCAAAAAAGACAAACAAACAAACAAAAGACATTCATTTGCTTATGGTCCTGGAGGCTGGGAAGTCCAAGATCAAGGGCCTATAGGGTCATCTTTCTTTTTTAAGCATCTTTATATTAATTTATTCAAGAGAGAGAGAGAAAGAGCATGGACACTCCAGGATCTCTTTCGACTGCAAACAAACTCCAGACAAGGTCATCCTCAGCTACAATTTAATTTGGAGGACAGCCTGGGCCACACAAAACACTATCTAAAGACAAGCAATCTTCATGGGCTGCGAAGGTGTGCCCACTTTAAAATATTTTTTTAAAATATTTAATTTTCATTTATTTGAGAGAGAAAGAGGTAGATAAAGAGGGAGAATAGGGGCTGGAGAGGTGACTTAGCAGTTAAGGCGCTTGCCTGCAAAGCCTAAGGACCTTGGTTCAATTCCCCAGTACCCACATAAGCCAAATACACATGCAGGCGCATGTATCTGGAGTTCGTTTGTAGTGGCTAGAGGCCCTAGTGCGCCCATTCTCTCTCTCTCTCTGCCTCTTTCTCTCAAGTAAATAAATAAATAGATAAACTATTGGGGAAAAAAAAGAGGGAGAATGGGTATGCCAGGGCCTCCAGCTGCTGCAAATGAACTCCAGACACATGCTCCACCTTGTACATATGGCTTATGTGCATCCTGGGGAATTGAAGCTGAGTCCTTTACAGGTAAGTGCCTTAACCACTAAAACAACTCTCCAGTCCCATTAAATATATAGAGAAAGAGAAAGTGGCAGGTAGACAGAATGGGCATGCCAAGGCCTCTAGCAACTGCAAACAAACTCCTGACGAATGTGCTGCCTTGTATATCTCACTCTCGCTTACATGGGTCTGGGGAATGAAACTTGGATCCTTTGACTTTGGCTTTGTAAGCAAGTGCCTCAACTGCTTAGCCAGACCTCTGGTAGAGATTTTTTCTTTTTTTGAGGTAGGGTCCACCATGCACCTCCTTCCTTCCTTCTTCCTTCTTTTTTTCCTCCCTCCCTCCCTCCCTCCCTCCCTTCCTTCCTTTTTTCCTCCCTCTCTTCCTTCCTTTGTTCCTTATTTTGGTTTTTGAGGTAGGGTCTCACTTTAGCCCAGGCTGACCTGGAATCCACTATGTAGTCTCAGGGTGGCCGCAAACTCACTGCGATCCTCCTACCCCCACCTAGCAAGTGCTGGGATTAAAGGGGTGCACCACTACGCCCAACTCTATTTATTTTTATGTTTTTTCCTGGTAAAGATCTTCATAATTTTTTAATTATTTTTATTTGGAAGAGAGTGAGAGAATGGGCAGGGCAGCCTACTGCAAATGAACTCCAGATGCATTGTGCCACCTTGTGTATCTGGCTTACGTGGGTCCTGGGGAATTGAACATGGTTCCTTTGGCTTTGCAGGCAAGTGCCTTAATCACTAAGCCATCCCTCCAGCCTTATTAAAGAGCTTTAAAGGAACTTTAATAGCTGAACTTGTGGGTGGTTTGGGAATTTAGTTTTTGTTTAATTAGTTGAACAGGAGCCAGAATTCCAGGTAGAACAATAAGCAAGAAATTTCCCTTCATCTTGGAAGTCATTTATAATTCCATTAAACAGTCTGGAATATATGGAATCAGAGAACAAGATTGGGAGCTGGGCGTGGTGGCACATGCCTTTAATCCCAGCACTCAGGATCACTGTAAATTCAAGGCCACTCTGAAACTACGTAGCGCTCTAGCCCAGGCTGACCTGGAATTCACTAAGGTCTCAGGGTGGCCTCGAACTCACAGTGATCCGCCTCCCGAGTGCTAGATTAAAGGCATGAGCCACCACGCCCAGCCCTACTTTTTTGTTTTCTTTGAGGTAGGATCTCACTCTAGCCCAGGCTGACCTGGAATTCCTGGAATTCACTCTGTATTCTCAAGGTGGCCTCCAACTCATGGTGATCCTCCTACCTCTGCCTCCTGAGTGCTGGGATTAAAGGTATGTGTCACCATGCCCAGCTTTTTTTTTTTAAACAATTTTTTTGAGGCAAACCCAACAGATTACCTTTTCTTTTTGAAGAAAGATTTTATTTTATTATCTTATTTAAGAGTGACAGACAAAGAGGCAGAAAGAGAGAGAGAGAGAATGGGCACACCAGAGCCTCCAGCCACTGCAAACGAACTCCAGATGCATGCGCCACCTTGTACATTTGGCTTACATGGGTACTGGGGAATCGAGCCTCGAACTGGGATCCTTAGGCTTCACAGGTAAGAGCTTAACCACTAAGCCATCTCTCTAGTCCCTACCTTTTATTTATATGAGAGAGCGAGAGAGAGAATTGGCATGCCAGGGCCTTCAGCCACTGCAATCGAGTTTGAGATGCATGCACCACCTTGCATGCTTGGGTCACCTTGTATGTCTGGTTTACATGGTGCCTGGAGAGTTGAACATGAGTCCTTAGGCTTTGCAGGCAAGTGCTTTAACCACTAAGCCATCTCTCCAGCCCCCTATTTATTTACTTATTTTTTGAGGAAAGCCCAGCAGACTGGCCTTTAAAAAAAATTTAAGTTTTATTTATTTATTTGACAGAGAAAGAGGGAGAGAGAGAGAGAGAGAATGGGCATGCCAGGCTCTCTAGCCACTGGAAAAAAACTCAAGATGCCCCCTTCTGCATCTGGCTAGCATGTGTCCTAGGGGATTGAACCTGGGTCCTTTGGCTTTGCAGGCAAATGCCTTAACTGCTCGGCTATCAGCCTTCTTCTTCTTCTTTTTTTTTTTTTTTTTTAATGTGAGAGAGCAAGAATGAGAGCGAAGCCAGGCATGGTGGCGCACGCCTTTAATCCCAGCATTTAGGAGGCAGAGGTAGGAGGATCGCTGTAAATTCAAGGCCACCCTGAGGTTACTGAGTGAATTCCAGGTCAGCCTGTGCTACAGTGAGACCCTACCTCAACCCCCCCTCCCCCAAAAAAAGAATGAAATTGAGAGAGAGAGAGAGAATTGGCATGCCAGGACCTCAGCCACTGTAATCTACTCCAGACACATGCATCACCTTGTGTACATGTGTGACCTTGTGTGCTTGCATTACCTTTTGTGCTTCTGGCTTACGTGAGACCTAGAGAGTCGAACATGGGTCCTTAGGCTTTGTAGGCAAAGGCCTTAACTGCTAAGCCATCTCTCCAGCCCCTATTTTTATTATTTATGTATTTATTTATTTATTTTGGTGTTTGGAGGTAGGGTTTCACTCTAGTCCAGGCTGACCTGGAATTCATTATGTATTCTCAGGCTGGCCTCAAACTCATGGTGATCGTACTACCTCTGCCTCCAGGGTGCTGGGATTAAAGGCGTGCACCACCCCCTCCCCACCCCCTACCCCCGGTTTATTTTGGTTTTTCAAGGTAAGGTTTCACTCTAGCTCAGGTTAACCTGGAATTCACTATATAGTCTCAGGCTGGCCTCAAACTCATGCAATCCTCCTACCTCTGCTGCCCAAGTCCATTTTTACTTATTTACTTATTTACATTTATTTTTATTTGAGAGAGAGAAAGGGAGAGAGAGAATGGGCATGCCAGGGCCTCCAGCCACTGTAAACAAACTCCAGACTCAGGTTCCCCTTTGTGCATCTGGTTTACGTGGGTACTGGGGAATCGAACCGGGGTCCTTTGGCTTTGCAGGCAAATGCCTTAACCACTAAGCCATCTCTCCAGCCCCATTTTTATTTTATTTACTTATTTATTTTATATTTATTTTTTCTATTTTTTATTTTATTTTAAATTTTTATTAACAACTTCCATGATTACAAAAAATATCCCATGATAATACTCTCCCTCCCCCCACTTTCCCCTTTGAAACTCCACTCTCCATCATATCCCCTCCCCCTCTCAATCAGTCTCTCTTTTATTTTGATGTCATCATCTTTTCCTCCTCTTATGATGGTCTTGTGTAGATAGTGTCGGGCACTGTGAGGTCATGGATATCCAGGCCATTTTGTGTATAGAGGAGCACGTTGTAAGGAGTCCTACCCTTCCTTTGGCTCTTACATTCTTTCTGCCACCTCTTCCGCAATGGACTCTGAGTCTTGGAAGGTGTGATAGAGATATTACAGTACTGAGCACTCCTCTGTCACTTCTTCTCAGCACTATGTGATGCCTTCTGAGTCATCCCAAGGTCACTGCCATTTGAAAAGAGAAAGTTCTCTAATGAAAAAGTGAGAGTAGCATTAATATATGGGTATGAACATTAAGAGAAGTGCTTACTGGGCAGTTTGATGAGCATAATATATACATTTAGCCACATAGCAGCAGATGTTACACCCCTAGGGCTCATGACCACCTCTGTTTTAAGTTTTTAGTATCAGGGATGTATTCCCTCCCATGGAGCAGGCCTCTAGTCAAATTAGAGGGCAGTTGGGTTCCCCCATAATAGATGTGCCTCTATTGCACCCGTTGGCCCATTTGGCCTGGCTGGCCAAATATAAGGCTTGCAGTGTCCACTGCTGAGTATCTTCACTGGTGATTACTCTTTCTCCCATTGAACTGCATACAGAATGGCTTCTTTCAGCTTTCTGTCAGCTGGTCTACATGGAGGAGGTTTTCAGCTCAGCTTCAGCAGGATTTCTCAGTGGTCTTACAGCCCAAGTATGTGGAGTCTTCAGCAATAGTGTCTTACCATCTATTCCTTGTAGGAAACCAAGGGCCTCCACAATAGCATATAATGTTTTGGGGGCATCAGGGACCTCCCTGGCCAACAACTCACTGGAAGGTATCCCATCCCTGGCACTGAAATTTTTCTAGTAACAATCTATAGCTCCTGTGTGTTCCACTGTCCAAAAAAGTAGGTTTCCACATGACTTATTTATATCCTCTTAGATTTTGATTAGTCCTCCCTCCGCCTTTCCTTTACTCAGTCTCTTCCCCTGACCTCATTTAGGCCTTTTCACCCCATTACCCATTTTTATTTTTTTAAAATACAGTTTTACTCTAGCCCAGGCAAACCTGGAACTCTACCCCAGACTGACCTTGAACTCATGGCAACCCTCTAACCTCGGCCTCCTAAATACTAGGATTACAGGCTTGTGCCCCACAACAGGCCTCAGCCACTTTTCAACAGTGCCCCACTGTGCTGCTCCCTTCTGGAGCTGCTGAAACGAGGTCATCTCTCATTACCAGAGCCGAGAAAAAGTCAATAGTAAAGCTATAAAAATAATCATCCTAGGTCTGGCCATTCTACATGAGCCCAGTTCTACAGTTCCACCACTTCCCAACAATCTATTTAAATTTTGAATCCATCAGTCTTTCATCAAGCCTTTCATTAGGTTAGGGCCCTATAATCTAGTAGTCTCTGGAAGTTCCCTCGCAGACATGCCTAGGAGTAGGCTTTACTGATCTCCCAGACATTTCTCAATATCAATCGTCAGTCACGGTTGACAATAAGATTAACCCTCGCAGAGAGAGAAGGAAGGGGGCCTTTGAAGAGGAGTGTCTGGTCAGAAGGAAAACTGGCCTACGACAATTGTGACCCCCCAGGTGACGTACTGATTTGGTGGAGTTGGCTATAGAGTTATAGACTGCAAATGAAGGAATTCACACATTCTTTCCAGAGAAGAGTAAAACTCACATATGGAACTGCTCACTTTTGTGTCACTTAAGGGACTCCGTAAATTTCTGCTATTGTCCTAATTCTTATTAGTAAGAGTGAGGTGCATGTGTATGTAGGATTGAATCCTAGATCTTTATTATTATTATTATTATTATTTGAGAGCAATAGACAGAGAAAGATGGAGAGAGAGAGAGAGAGAGAATGGGCATGCCAGGGCCTCCAAATGCATATGCCACCTTATGTGGGTTCTGGGGAATCGAGCCTTGAACCTGGGTCCTTAGGCTTCACCTGGCAAGCGTTTAACCACTAAGCCATTTCTCCAGCCCTGAACCTAGATCTTTAGCTAACTCCACTGTTGAGCCATACCCCAGGCCCCTATCAGGTAGTTTTTTTCTTTTTTCTTTTCTGAGGTAGGGTCTTCCTATAGCCCAGGCTGACCTGGAATTCCCTATGTAGCCTCAGGGTGGCCTCGAACTCTCTGCAATCCTTCTGCCATTGCCTCTGGAGTGCTGAGATTAGAGGCGTGTACCTGGGGGGAAGGAGGGGAGAAAATCAAATCTAACCTCAGACTTTTCAGTTATGAGTCCAGGAAATCACTGTGGGTTGGTTGATTTGTTTAGAGATGGGGTGTCGCTCTAGCCCAGGCTGACCTGGAATTCACTACGTACTGTCAGAGTGGCCTGGAACTCATAGCCATGCTCCTACCTCTGCCTCCTGGTAGTAGAGGCACATTCCACCATGCTTGGTGAATTTTATACACCTCTAACACCTCTGATGTGTAGACTGGACTGATGTGGAACTCACTTTGTAGCTAATATGACTTTGAACTGCATCCTCCATCCCCCAGCGCACTGTGGGCCCCTGATTCCGCAGGGGACCATTGTGCGCAGGTTCCCCGGAGGTGTCCAGGGTCTTGAGTGGCTGTGATCTTTAGTGGTTGTGAGTGCGTGGGGGGGGGGAACACCCAGAGGCAGGGTTGGAGGGCAGCTCGTTTATTTGTCAGGGGAATGGGTTTATAAGCATTTGTGAAAGAGCGGGAAGAGGTACGGGTCATAAGGGGATTGGTTAGTACAGAGTCCTGCTGATGCCTAATTAGCATGTAGTTACATCTTGGGTGAGCAGGGAAAGGTCACAAGGCCTGCTTTAACCCTCAGTGGCCCAGGGCCTTTACCTGTGCCTGACAGAGTACCACTTGTTTTCTTCCTTCCTTCCTTTCTTTCTTTCTTTCTTTCTTTCTTTCTTTCTTTCTTTCTTTCTTTCTTTCTTTCTTTCTTTCTCTTTCTTTTCGAGGTAGGTTTTCACTGTAGTCCAGGTTTACCTGGAATTCACTATGTAGTCTCAGGGAGGCCTCGAACTCATAGCGATCCTCCTACCTCTGCGTCCTGAGTGCTGGGATTAAAGGCATGGGCCACCATGCCCTGCTCTTTCTGGTTTTTTTTTTTTTTTTTTTTTTTTTTTTTTGAGGTAGAGTCTCATTCTAGCCCAGACTAACCTAGAATTCACTATTTAGTCTCAAGCTGGCCGCGAACTTGCAGCAATCCTCCTACCTCTTCCTCCTAGAGAGTGGGTCTTTTTTTGTTTATTTATTTATTTAATTTTTTTATTAACAATTTACATGATTATAAAAAATATGCCATGGTAACGCCCTCTCTCCCCCCACTTTCCCCTTTGAAACTCCATTCTCCATCATATCCCCTCCCCATCTCAATCAGTCTCTCTTTTATTTTGATGTCATCATCTTTTCCTCCTCTTATGATGGTCTTGTGTAGGTAGTGTCAGGCACTGTGAGGTCATGGATATCCAGGCCATTTTGTGTCTGGGGGGAGCACGTTGTAAGGAGTGCCTACCCTTCCTTTTGCTCTTAGCATTCTTTCCACCACCTCTTCTGCATTAGACCCTGAGCCTTGGAAGGTGTGATAGAGATATTGCAGTACTGAGCACTCCTGTCACTTCTTTCCAGCACCATGATGTCCTTCTGAGTCAGTCCCAAGGTCACTGCCATCTGAAAAGAGAAGGTTCTCTACCAAAAGTGAGAGTAGCATTAATATAAGGGTATGAACATTAAGAGAGGTGCTTACTGGGCAGTTTGATAAGCATAGTATATACATTTAGCCAGACAGCAGCAGACGTTACACCCCTAGGGCTCATGACTACCCCTGTTTTAAGTTTTCAGTATCAAGGATGTATTCCCTCCCATGGAGCGGGCCTCCAGTCCAATTAGAGGGCAGTTGGTTTCCACCATGACAGATGTGCGAGAGTGGGTCTTTTTATTTGATGATTCATTTCACACACACACACACACAGAGAGAGAGAGAGAGAGAGAGAGACAGAGGCAGGCAGATAGAGAGAATGGGTACACCAGGGCTTCTAGCCACCCCAAGGAGCTCCAGACACATGCACCACCTTGTGCCCTGGCTCTAAGTGAGCACTGAAGAATCAAACCAGGGTCCTTAGGCTCTTCAGACAAGCGCCCTAACAGCTGAGCCACCTCTCCAGCCCCACTCCCTCACCGTGGCTCTTATTTATTGGGGTTTTTGTTTGTTTGTTTGTTTGTTACTTAAGTCAGATAAAAATAGATTTTTCAGTCACCTTGCAACTGCAAAAGGTCCTGACCCTCACACAGTCATTACTTTGGTTGTGTGCTGTGAACATTAACAGGGTTCTCCTCCACTTAGTTCATGCAAAAAAGCTGTGAGGCAGTGAGATCTAGGACGTCTGTTTTTATAGCTCAGCTATTGACTTTGCCTTTACCTGCGCCCATGGCCTCCTTTCGGCAGCTCCAGCAGGGAGCAAGCAGCACAGTGGGGGGGGGGGGGGGCTCCTCTAGATCAGCAAGGCCAGTGAGGCCCACTGCTGCCCACCCTAACAGCTGGGCCAGGGCAGTCGTGGGAGGGATGCCAACCAACCTGCTGTGAGCAGTTCCTCCTGCAGAGCTAAACACCAGGAAAAACTCGCTACCCCCCGCCGCGCCCCCCCCCCCCGCCGCGCCCCCCAGCAGCTCCTGACTGAAGTGTGAAATAGCCCCAAGTAATTTGGCTCTGGGAGCTTGGCCCAGCTAAGGGATGAGTCAGCTTTCTGGAGAAAACCCTCCTTCCCACAGTCTTTGATTCACCCTCTCTGCCAGGCCTCTGCCCAGCCCCCACACCTGTTAGGCCTCTGCATTTCTTTCCCCGAGCATAATAATACCTTATATCCGAAGGCATGAAAAGTGCTGTACCTCTTTCAAAGTACGTGTGCATTCATTATCTCATTAGGGTAGCAGAGTAGCTATTTTTTTTTTTTTCCTCCTTTTGGATTCTTTTTTTTTTTTTTTTAATTCAAATCCAGCAGAGAAATTTTTTTTTTATTTGGCTTTCAATAAGCTTTGAGAAAAAAAAGAAAAGAAAAGAAATCAAAATTCAATCCAAGAGCAAAGCTTTGCTAGAGACACAGATATACTCTTTCCCTCTTAGGCCAAAAATAACAAGGGGACAGAGGCTAGATCCTACCAGAAAGAAGACTGAGTAGGGGTTGAAACCCAGGTGGTTTCAATTCTAAATCTGCCCCAAAGTAGCTGTGCTCTCTGCACCACTTTCTTCCTTTGTCCAGTGGGGGCGTTGCGGCTTCCTGGGGATGTTGGCTTTGATACTTTATTGTTTTTTTCTTTTTAAATATTTAATTAATTAAATTATTTGAGAGAGAAAGAAGCAGGTAGAGAGAATGGGTGCGCAAGGGCCTCCAGCCGCAGCAAAACGAACTCCAGACCCACGCGCATGCAGCTGGCTTACACGGTCACTGGGGAATCAAACCTGGGTCCTCAGGCTTCCCAGGCAAGCACCCTAACCACTAAGCCATCTCTCCAGCCCTGGCTTTGATGTTTTCTGAAGGCCTCAGAGTTCTGAGGTTTTGTGGCTTGGTTCTAATTGTAGAATATGAAGGGACTGTTTCATATGCTGCTGTTGATGGGATAGTGAGAGTCCCTGGGCCTCCTGGTGTCAGAAGCCTCTTCCTTGGTGACTCTGTAGCCCTCTTCGGTCCACCTCTGATGGTGATAGGCAGTTGGTGGTGGTTGGTTAATGAAATGGAGGGTGGATGCCTGATCACTCACAGAGTGCCGCCTCTGGAAAGACAAGGAAACTCTGCTGCCTGTGGGAAGAGGCCAAACAGAAGTCACGTTGTTTCTTGGAGTGGAAGTGTAACCTTCCCGGCAAGAGTGAAGATCTTCTAAAGAGAAACATGCCTGCCCCCTCCTCCTGACCCATCAGACTACTGAAAGATGCAATTCCCCCAGGAGCCTCACGCTGGAGGAAGAGCAAGTGTGAAGTCTTGGTGCCAGCCAGGAGGAGATTTCACACAATTCTAACAACTCACCAGTCACCTTGGCTGGACCAGCCTTAGTTATGCCTAGTGCCCTCTAATTCTAAACCTTGTCTCAGGACACACAAGATGGACTTTGTGTGTGTGGTAGGGACAGGGTTACTGGACCTCTTTGTTCCTCTTCCCAATCTCACTGTTACTTTTTGTTGTTGTTGTTGGGGGGCGGGAGTTCAAGGTAGAGTCTCACTGTAGCCCAGGCTGACCTGGAACTTACTCTGTAGCTCCAGGCTGGCTTCGATCTCACATCGCTACTCCTACCTCTGCTTCCCCAATGCTGAGATTAAAGGCATGTGCCAGCACGCCTAAATGATTATTTTATTTATTTATTTATTTATTTATTTATTTATTTATTATTATTATTTTTGGCTTTTTGAGGTAGGGTCTCACTCTGGTCCAGACTGACCTAGAATTAACTATGTAGTCTCAGGGTGGCCTAGAACTCATGGCAATTCTCCTACCTCTGCCTCCCGAGTGCTGGAATTAAAGGCATGTGCCACCATACCCGGCTATTTTTTTTAAAAATATTTTATTGGGCTGGAGAGATGGCTTAGCGGTTAAGGCGCTTGCCTGCAAAGCCAAAGGACCCTGGTTCAACTCCCCAGGACTCATGTAAACCAGACGTACAAGGTGGCGCATGCGTCTGGAGTTTGTTTGCAGTGGCTGGAGGCCCTGGCGTGCCCACCCTCTCTCTCTGCCTGCCTCTTCTCACTCTCTCAAGTAAATAAATAAATTAAAAAAAAAATAATTAGGGCTAGAGAGATGGCTTAGCAGTTAAGGCACTTGCCTGTGAAGCCTAAGGACCCAGGCTTGATTCTCCAGGTCCCATGTAAGGCAGATGCACAAGGTGGCACATGCATCTGGAGTTTGTTTGCAGTGGCTGGAGGCCCTGGAGCCAAAGGAAGGGTAGGACTCCTTACAACGGGCTCCCCCCAGACACAAAATGGCCTGGATATTCATGACCTCACAGTGCCCGACACTACCTACACAAGACTATCGTAAGAGGAGGAAAAGATGATGACATCAAAATAAAAGAGAGACTGATTGAGATGGGGAGGGGATATGATGGAGAATGGAATTTCAAAAGGGAAAGTGGGGGGAGGAAGGGTATTACCATGGGATATTTTTTATAGTCATGGAAGATGTTAATAAAAAGTGAGAAAATAAAAATAAAAATCATTCTCTTGAATCTGGAATTACCAATTCTTTGGTTAGTTTGCAGATATGAACTCAGGGCTTGGAGTCCTAGGAAACACCCCAGAAACCCAATTTCCCCATTGCAAGGTCATGTTTTCTTTATTCCTAAACATATTCATACTGAAGTGGTTGCTAAGGCCGATTACTTGCCTACCTACCATCCTGTATTCGGAATACACATTCACATTTTAAGAGGATGTCGAGTCTAGTTTAGCAAAAAACCATCCCATGAAAGGAATGAACTTATTTCAGAGTCTAGTATACATCACCTATAATGGAAGAGGTTATTTATTTATTTATTTACTTACTTTTGTTTTTGTTTTTTGAGGCAGGGTCTCATTTTAGTTCACACTGACCTGGAATTCACTATGTAGTCTCAGGGTGGCCTCGAACTCATGGCGATAATCCTACCTCTGCCTCCCGAGTGCTGGGGTTAAAGGCATGTGCCACCATGTCCAGCTTGGCCTTTTGACTTTTTAAGTGAAAGCCTTTTTAGAAAATCCCCTTTTGTGTTTCTCCCCGGGCCTATGTTCAGCTCTCACATGAACTCTCAGACCCAATGGGTACATCCATTTTTCCTTGGTTCCTGGATGCCCCCTTTGTTCCCCTGAATAAATGTAATAGTTTATAAACTATCCTTTGAAGTCTTTTTATTTCAATTATTTGTTAAAAACAGATAAAAATTCAGGGTTTAGAGTTCAAGGACTTGCTCTAAACCCCATTATAGTCAGTGTGGCCATGTTGGAGGCTTAAGAGGTGGGACCTAGTCAAAGGTAATTAGGTTATTGGAGGCATCATCCTTGGAAGAGTTAAAGGCTGGTCTGTGACGTGAGTTTTCATGAGAGTGAGTTGTTATAAAAACATCAAGATGGGCTGGAGAGATGGCTTAGTGGTTAAGGCACTTTGCCTATGAAGCCTAAGGACCCAGGTTCAACTCTCTAGATCCCACGTAAGCCAGACACTCAAAGGTGAGGCAAGGGCAAGGTTGCAATGCCCACTAAGTGGCACAAGCACTGAGTTTAATTTCAGTGGCAAAGGCCCTGGCACACCAATTCTTGCTCTCTTTCTAAAAAAGAAAAACTCAAGACTAGCCACTCCCCACTTCCTGACTTCTTATCTCACCCTGTGATCTTGTCACACACACTCCCATAACAAGGATGCCATCAGCCATGAAAGCCTCATCAGGGCCCAGCAGAAGTCAGCACCATGCTTTAAAAAAAAAAAAAAATACTCATTATTTATTTGAGAGAGAGAGAATGGGTGTACCAGGACCTCTAGGCCATTGCAAACGATCTGCAGACACAAGCGCCACCTTGTGCATATGGCTTTACCTGGATACTGGTGAATCAATCGAACCCGGGTCCTTTGGCTTTGCAGACAAGCACCTTAACTGCTGAGCCATCTCTCCAGCCCAGCACTATGTTTTTGATCCACCAGAATTGTTAGCTACCTACACCTTTTTGCTTTATAAATACCCTGTGTAGTGCATGCCTTTAATCCCAGTACTTGGGAGGGGGAGGCAGAGGAAAGAGGATTGCTGTGAGTTCAAGGTCACCCTGAGACTACATAGTGAATTCCAGATCACAGCCTGGTCTAGAGTGAGACTCTACCTTGAAAAACAAAACCAACTGATAGGAGGAAAGGAGCTCAGTTTAAATCATGTCTACTGAGTTAACAAGCAGGCATTAAGGTAGATGCCAGACTGGTGATTAGAAGAAAAACAGTTCCGAATTCAACAGCATATTTAAAGATGATAGATCATGTTTATGACGTACCTACTCAGTGCTTTTGCCATTCATGGACATTGTACATAGATGTGAATGGCAGTAGGCAAGAAGCTAATGGAACACAGTCACCTACCTATAAGGAGTTATTGATCCTTCCAAACACCTGTGTGTAGCCAGTAGCTTGGGATGTCTGGTGAAGGTAAGGGTGAGTTAGAAAGTGAGGAGGGTGATGGTACACAGCTTTTAATCCCAGCACTCGGGAGGCAGAGGTAGGAGGATCGTCATGAGTTCAAGGCCACCCTGAGACTACATAGTGAATTCCAGGTCAGCCTGCCTAGAGTGAGACCCTACCTCGAAAAAAAAAAAAACAAAACCAAAAACCAAAAACCAAACAACAACAACAACAAAAACAAAAACCTGAAAGAAAGAAAGAAAAATAAAAGAGGAGTGTATAGGATCAGCAGCTGATAGGTTATTTAAGCGAGCCCCACACCAGGGCACAAAGGAGCCTCATCTTCCCGGCCATTACTCATCTTCATCCCCATGGGCTTCTGTGCAGTAGAGAATCAGGACTTGGACAGACTGGAGAGCAAGTATAAACAGGTGGCCCAGGCTACCTTTCGGCCACACCCTGAGGTTGGAATTGCTCCCAGGCTGCCCCCCCTCAGGCATCTAAACTGGTTTATGGCATCATTATACTGAATGCTTTCTGGGAGATTGAACAGAGGTCAAATCTGGAGCCGGAAAGTGAAGTTCCATGAAAGAGAGGCTCACAAAGTCTTTAGAGGAACTGGCAGGTGACCGATGCCTACCAATTTTTAAACAGAATTTTATTTATTTATTTGAAGGAGGAAGAAAGAGAGAGAGAGAAAGAGAATGGGCACGCCAGGACTTCTAGCCACTGCAAACGAACTCCAGACACATGCACCACCTTGTGCATCTGGCTTATGTGCGTCCTGGGGAATCGAACGTGGGTCCTTTAGCTTTGCGGACACGTGTCTAAACTGCTTAGCCATCTCTCCAGCCCACTTGCCAATTTTTATAATTTCCAATGGATCTTTCTGGCTTCATGAGGGCACAAACCATTTCAGAGTTTCCTTTTAGGGCAGATAAACAGAAACTATTGTATGATTTTTCCTTACCCCCAAAGCATGGGACTTAGAGGGTACAAAAAACAAAAACAAAAAGCAAGCCAGGCGTGGTGGCGCACGCCTTTAATCCCAGCACTCGGGAGGCAGAGGTAGGAGGATCGCCGTGAGTTCGAGGCCATCCTGAGACTCCATAGTGAATTCCAGGTCAGTCTGGGCTAGAGTGAGACCCTGCCTCGAAAAACCAAAACACAAACAAACAAAAAAAGCAGTACCTAAATCAGGTGTCATACAACTACAGAGGTTTTGGTGCAATGCTAGGGAGAATGGGGAAGACACTGAACTTAGCCTGCAGTTCAGGGTGGAGATGGGAATGGAGCTCACCAGTCAGCGCTAGCTGTTGGCTCTGCTGGCTGTCCACCCCGGAATTCACCTCTGCAGGGAGAGAGACTTGACTTTCCAATGCCAAGTTAGCCAAGCGGAGCGAATACAGAGCACTTCCTTCTCGCCTGACTGGGAATCTCAGAGTTAGTTACTGAGTAACTGATGGAGGCAATTGATGTGCCTCTAAGGCCTTTCATGCAGTCAGCAGTTTAAAAGCCTCGCTAGACAGTGAGTGCAAGGTCAAAAGTTGGGAGAAGCCGGATAGGACTGAAATCCACAGCTGCAGGTCACAGAAACTAGCTCAATGCATGGAATGCAGGACACAAATGAATGAAACCAAAGGAAGGGGCTGGAGAGGTGGTTCAGCGGTTAAGGCACTTGCCTGCAAAGCCTAATGACCTGGGTTCGATTTCCCAGTACCCATGTAAAGCCAGTTACACAGAGTGATGCATGCATCTGGAGTTAGTTTGCAGTGGCTGGAGTCCCTGGCACGCCCATTTCTCTCTGTCTCTCTACTTCTCTCTGCTTGCGAATGAACAATAAATAAAAATAAAGGAAGATTGGATTTGAGCAAAAAAAAAATTTTTTTTTGAAGTGGGGGGAGCAGGGTCTCACTCTAGTTCAGGCTGACCTGGAACTCAGTCTGTAGTCCCAGGCTGGCCTCAAACACTTGGCGACCCTCCTACCTCTGCCTCCAGAGTGCTGGGATTAAAGGTGTGCGCCACCACGCCCAGAAACATTTGGGTGTTTTCTTCAGTCTCTCTCCACCCTATTTTTAATATTTAATTAATTTTTTTATTTAAGAGAAAGAGAAAAAGGCAGAGACAAAAAGAATGGGCACGCCAGGGCCTCCAGCCCCTGCAAATGAACTCCAGACACATGAACCACTTTGTGTATCTGGCTTTATGTGGGTCCTGGGGAATTGAACTCAGGTTCTTAGGCTTTGCAAGCAAGTGCCTTAACCACTGAGAAAATTCTCCTATCTCAAAGTGAAAAGAAAAATGAAGGTTGGGATACAGCTCAGTGGTAGAGAGCTTATCTAGTGTGTGTGTGAAGTCCTCAGTTCAACAAAAGGAGGTTTGGGGAAGGAGGCAACATGAGGAGACATCTTTTTAATTTTATTTATTTTTTGTTTGGTTGTTTTTTCTCTCTGTCTCTTTAAAGTTTATTTATTTATTTGAGAGAGAGAGAGAAAGAGAGGCAGATAGAGAGAATGGGCATGCCAGGGCCTTTAGCCAGTGCAAACGAACTCCAGATACATTCACCTTGTGCATCCGGCTTAACGTGGGTCCTGGGGAATAGAACCTGAGTTATTTGGCTTTGCAGGCAAGGGCTTTAACTGCTAAGCCATCCCTCCAGCTCCCCCACCACCTTTTTTTTTTTTTTTTGAGGTAGGGTCTCACTCTAGCCCAGGCTGACCTGGAACCCACTACATAGTCTCAGGGTGGCCTTGAACTCACAGCAATCCTTCCTACCTCTGCCTTCCAAGTGCTGGGATTAAAGGCGTGTGCCACCACACTTGGCAGGGTCTCTCTCTAGCCTGAGCACCTGACACTCACTCTGTAGTCCCAAGCTGGTCTCAAACTCACAGCGACCCATGGAGAGATATCTCTACATAAAAGTATGAAATGGTTAAGGTTTGGCTTGTTCTGCCTTGCTGGTATACCTTTTTCTCTTTCTGTGGCCCAGTTTATGGTCTGAACGTTTCTGTTCTGTCTGCACCCCTCGGGGATGGCAGGAAAGGACTTTGATCAATCAGTAACCCAGGGTCGGAAAACTAAATGCTTGCAGAGGCCAAGGGCAACCGAGCCAAGCTGGCTGGGGAGGCACAAAGTGACCAGAGCCCGGTTAAAGGGACACCTGCTTCCATGCTCAGGTGGATGACGGTTCACAGGGACCTGTGGCTCAGGGTCACCTGACCTTATGTTTTACACGATCATTTTTCTTAGGAGACTCGCCATTGTCAGGAAAAATTTGTTCAAAGCTGGGAAAAGGATCAAAAAGATTAGGTGTCTTTCCACTAAGTAGCAGGGTGTGAAATAGCATGGTTTTTCCAGGGAGAATAGATTCTGTAGCAGTTTACACAGTCGATACAGCTGGAGATGGTGAGATTATTAAGCAGTGTCCAGGTGGGTCCAGTATAATCATGAGGGTGCTTGTAAGCAGCAGGAGGCAGAAGTGTTTCAGTCAGCAAAGAGGAGCTGTGGGGGCCGGAGAGATGGCTTAGCGGTTAAGCGCTTGCCTGTGAAGCCTAAGGACCCCTGTTCGAGGCTCGATTCCCCAGGACCCACGTTAGCCAGATGCACAAGGGGGCGCACGCATCTGGAGTTTGTTTGCAGTGGCTGGAGGCCCTGGTGCGCCCATTCTCTCTGTCTTCTCTCTCTCTGTGTGTCGCTCTCAAATAAATAAAACTAAACAAAAAAAATTTTTAAAAAGCCGGGCGTGGTGGTGCACGCCTTTAACCCCAGCACTCGGGAGGCAGAGGTAGGAGGATCGCTGTGAGTTCGAGGCCACCCTGAGAATGCAGAATGAATTCCAGGTCAGCCTGAGCTAGAGTGAGACCCTATCTCAAAAAACCAAAAAAAAAAAAAAAAAAAAAAAAAAAGAGGAGATGTGGGCTAGAGAGAGGACTCCGCAGACAAGGCGCTTGCCCATGGAGCCTAACAGACAGAGTTTAATTCCTCGGTACCCATGTGAAACCAGATGCACAAAGTGGCGCATGCATCTGGAGTTTGTTTGCAACGGCTAGGGGCCCTAGTGCACCCTTTTTTTCTCTCTCTCTCTCTCTGCTGGGTGGCCTTTAATCCCAGAGGCTGAGGTAGGAGGATCACCATGAGTCCAAGACAAGCCTGAAGCTACAGAGTGAGTGAGAGCCCTGCCTTGAAAAAAAAAAGAAAAAAAAAAGTACAAAGAAATGGATTTTTCCTCTAGTGCCTTTAGAAGGAACGTAGCTCTGCCAACACCGTAATTTTAGCTGAGCAAACCACTTTTTCTTTCTGTGTTTCGAGGGAGGCTGACCTGGAATTCACTATGTAGTCTCAGGGTGGCCTCGAACTCACAATGATCCTCCTACCTCTGCCTCCCGAGCTCACTGACTCACTGATTAGACTGGCTGGCCGTCCAGTGTCAGGGATCCTCCTGTCTCCGTTTCCCCAGCGCTGGGATTACAGGTATGTGTCAGCGTTTTTACGTGGATCCTGGGGATCAAGCTCCGGTCCTTGCACTTTCAAGGCAAGCACTTTACCAATTCAGCCATCTTCCCCACCCAGTAACCCCACTTTTAACTTCTGACTCCAATTGGAAGCCAATTACCACTATAAGATACTAAAGAACTACAAGATAGGGCTGGAGGGATGGCTTAGCGGTTAAGGCGTTTGCCTGCAAAGCCAAAGGACCCAGGTTGGGTTCCCCAGGACCCATGTTAGCCAGATGCACAAGGGGCACACACACCTGGAGTTCATTTGCACTGGCTGGAGGCCCTGGTGCGCCCATTCTCTCTCTCTCTCTACTCCCTCTGTTTCTGTAAAAAAAAAAAAAAAGAAAAAAAAAAAACTACAAGATATTAAATATGTGTTTTCTCCCTATTACTTTAGTTTTGCTTCTGTGTGTGTGTGGAGGGTGTAGTGTGGTGTGTGTGTGTGGTGCATGTACATGTATGTGCCCCCGTAGTGCCCATACACTCACCTGCAGCGGGGTCACTTGCTGGCAGTGGCCGGAGTGGGTGGCCATTCTGCTCCATTACTCTTTTGCCCGGTCTTGTATTGAACGGGAATCTCTTTTTACAATTCTGGAACTTGTGAGCCTCTGAGGATTCTGGAGTCTCTTCTCCCCTGCTGGGCTGGGGTTATAGGCAACCCTGGCCATACCCAGCTGTTTTATGTGGAATCTGCAGATTTGAACTCTAGTGACCTCAGGCCCCGAAAGCCCTCATGTTTGTGTAGGAAGCACATTTAAGTGCTGAGTGATCTCTTCCACCTAGTGTGTTTAGAAAAACAACCAACAAACAAAAGCCCAAACAAACAAAAAACAATTTTACTCAAATAAGTTCCATTTTTAAAATTTTTTATTAACAACTACCATGATTGTAAACAATACCCCATGGTAATTCTCTCCATCCCCACCACTTTTCCCTTGGAAACTTCACTCTCCATCATATCCCCTCCCCTTCTCAATCAGTCTCTCTTTTATTTTGATGTCATGATCTTTTCCTCCTATTATGATGGTCTTGTGTAGGTAGTGTCAGGCACTGTGAGGTCATGGATATCCAGGCCATTTTGTATCTGGGGGGAGCATGTTGTAAGGAGTCCTACCCTTCCTTTGGCTCTTACATTCTTTCCACCACCTCTTCCGCATTAGACCCTGAGCCTTGGAAGGTGTGATAGAGATATTGCAGTGCTGAGCACTCCTCTGTCACTTCTTCTCAGCACCACGGTGCCTTCTGAGTCATCCCAAGGTCACTGCCAACTGAAAAGAGAAGCTTCTCTAACTGAAAGTGAGAGTAGCATTAATACATGGGTATGAACATTAAGAGAAGTGCTTACTGGGCAGTTTGGTGAGCATAGTGTATACATTTAGCCAGACACCAGCAGACATTACACTCCTATGGCTCATGACTACCCAGATGTAGGTATTTTTTTTCCAAATTTTTATTAACAACTTCCATGATTATAAATACTATCCTATGGTAATACCCTCCCTCCCCCCACTTTCCCCTTTGAAACTCCATCATATCCCCTCCCCCTCTCAATCAATCTCTCTTTTATTTTGATGTCATGATCTTTTCCTCCTCTTATGATGGTCTTGTGTAGGTAGTGTCAGGCACTGTGAGTCATGGATATCCAGGCCATTTTCTGTCTGGGGGGAGCACGTTGTAAGGAGTCCTACCCTTCCTTTGGCTCTTACATTCTTTCCACCTCCTCTTCCACATTAGACCCTGAGCCTTGGTGTGATAGAGATATTACAGTACTGAGAACTCCTGTCACTTCTTTCCAGCACCATGATGCCTTCTGAGTCATCCCAAGGTCACTGCCATCTGAAAAGAGAACATTCTCTACCAAAAGTGAGAGTAGCAATAATATAAGGGTATGAACATTAAGAGGGGTGCTTACTGGGCAGTTTGATAAGCATAGTATATACATTTAGCCAGACAGTAGCAGATGTTACACCTCTAGGGCTCATGACTACTCCTGTTTTAAGTTTTCAGTATCAGGGATGTATTCCCTCCCATGGAGTGGGCCTCCAGTCCAATTAGAGGGCAGTTGGTTTTCACCATGACAGATGTGCACTATTGCACCCATTGACTCATTTGGCCTGGCTGGCTAAATATAAGGCTTGCAGTGTCCACTTCTGAGTATCTTCACTGGTGATTTCTCTTTCTCCCATTGAACTGCATGCAGAATGGCTTCTTCTAGCTTTCTGTCAGCTGGTCTACACGGAAGAGGTTATCAGCTCAGTTCCAGCAGGATTTCTCAGTGGCCTTGCAGCCCAAGTATGTGGAGACTCCAGCAATAGGGTCTTACCATCTATTCCTGGTGGGAAACCAAGGGCCTCGGCAATGGCCTGGAATGTTTTGAGGGCATCAGGGACTTCCCTGGCCAACAACTCACTGGAAGGTATCCCATCCTGGCACTGGAAATTTTCTAGTAACAATCTATGGCTCCTGTGCATTCAATTGTCCAAAAAAGTAGGTTTACATATGATTTATTTATATCCTCTTAGATTTTGATTAGCCCTCCCTCCACCTTTCCTTACTCAATCTCTTCTCCTGACCTCACTTAGGCCTTTTCACCCCCATTAATCTGTTCTTCTACTTACATATATACAATATCATTCTATTAAGTTCCTCCACCCTCCCTCTCTATTCCCTTTATATCTCCTTTCTAGCTTACTGGCCTCTGGTATTGAGTTTTCTTCCTACTCACACAGAAGTCCAAACATTTAAGTTCCATTTTTATAACTTTTTGTTTGGTTGGTTGGTTTTTTGAGATAGGGTTACATTCTAGCCCAGGCTGACCTGGAATTCACTCTGAAGTCTCATGGTGGCCTTGAACTCACAGCAATTCTCCTACCTCTGCCTCCTGAGTGCTGGGATTAATGGCATGAGCCACCATGCCCAGTTTATTATTTTTATAACTCTTTTTAAATGTAGGCTCAGGAATCAAAGCATCTTTTTTTTTACATGTATATATTATTTATTTATTTACTTGAGAGAGAAAGAAACAGAGAGAGAGAGAATGGGTGCACCAGGGCCTCCAGCCACTGCAAATGGACTCCAGATGCATGCGCCCCCCTTTTGCATCTGGCTTATGTGGGTCCTGGAGAATCGAACTGGGATCCTTTGGCTTTACAGGCAAATGCCTTAACTGCTAAGCCATCTTTCTAGCCCTATTTTTATAACTTTTATTTATTTATTTGCAAACAGAGAGAAGAAAGACAGAGGTATAATGGGCACACGAGGGCCTCCAGCTGCTGCAAACACACTCAAGATGTATGCACCACTATGTGCATCTGGCTGTATGTGGGCACTGGGGAATCGAACCTGGATCAATAGGCTTCACAGGCAAGTCCCTTACAATCCCTCCAGCCCTTCCCCCCATTTTTTTTTTGCTGAGCATGATGGCATATGCCTTCATGAGAAAGAGGAAAGAACGAGAGAATTGGAGTTGGGCATGTTGGTGCATGCCTTCAATCCCAGCACGCAGGAAGTAGAGGTAGGAGGATAACTGTGAGTTCGAGGCCACCCTGAGAATACAGAGTGAATTCCAGGTTAGCCTAGACTAGAGTGAGACCCTACCTCAAAAAAAAGACAATAAATACTGGCAAGGATGCTGAAAAAGAAGAACCCTTCCATACTGTTGGTGGGAATGTAAACTGGTCCCGCCATTGTGGAAATCAGTGTGGAGGCTCCTGAGGCAGCTAAAAATAGATTTACCATATGACCCAGCTATAGCACTCCTAGGCATATATCCTAAGGACTCTCCTCACTGCCTTAGAGATACTTGCACATTTATGTTTATTACTACTCTATTCACAATAGCTAGGAAATGAAACCAGCCCAGATGTCCCTCAGCTGATGAATGGATAATGAAGATGTGGTACATTTATACAATGGAGTTCTATTCAGCAGTAAAGAAAAATGAAATTAGAGCCAGGCATGGTGGTGCATGCCTTTAATCCCAGCACTCAGTAGGCAGAGGTAGAAGGATTACTGAGAGTTCAAGGCCACCCTGAGACTACATAGTGAATTCCAGGTCAGCCTGAGCTAGAGTGCTACCCTACTTCAAAAAACCAAAATAAAAATAAAAATAAAAATAAATAAATAAATTATAAAACTTGCAGGAAAATGTAGAAAATCTCACCAGGAGACGAGAGGACAGAATATCTAAGCTAGAAGACCAGGTGGCAGATTTAATTCAGTCCAGCAAAGAGAAAGACAAACTAATAGGAAAGTATGAATGGGAATTTCAAGATATTCGGGACACTATGAAAAGTTCAAACATAAGAATTCAGGGCATAGTAGAAGGAGAAGAATTTCACTCCAAAGGCATAGTAGGAGTCTTCAACAAAATCATAAAAGAAAAATTCCCCCAAATTGGGAAAGAGGTGCCAATGCAGATACAGGAATCCTTTAGAACACCAACCAGACAAAACCTGGAAAGAACCTCTCCTTGCCATATTATAATTAAACTACCAAATATACAAACCAAAGAAAAAATATTGAAAGCAGTTAGAAAATCAAGTTACCTACAAAGGCAAGCCCATCAGGATCACAGCAGATTACTCAACCAAACTTTAAAAGCCAGAAGTGCATGGAGTGATGTACTACAAGTTCTGAAAAATAATAATTGTCGACCAAGGTTACTTTATCCTGCAAAGCTATCCATTCAAATAGATGGAGAAATAAGGACATTCCACAACAAAAGTAGGCTAAAGGAATATTTGAAGACAAAAGCAGCTCTACAGAAAATACTTGAAAGAATCCTCCATGCTGAAAAGAAAGAAAAGCACACATCCAAGGAACCTGGAAAAAACAAACCACACTCAACTACTAGTTAATACAAGAGAGCAAAAGAAAAACCGGAAGAACTATAAAAAATGGCAACAATAAATACACACCTTTCAATAATATCTCTTAATATCAATGGCCTCAATGGCCCAACCAAAAGACATAGGTTTACAGACTGGGTTGAAAAGCAGAATCCTTCAATTTGTTGCCTCCAAGAAACCTTTCTACAAAAGACGGATACTATCTTAGGGTGAAAGGTTGGAAAACAGTGTTTCAAGCAAATGGGTCTAGAAAATGAGCAGGGGTTGCTATCCTAATATCTGACAAGGTAGACTTCAGTCCAACATTAGTTAGGAAAGATAAGGAAGGTCACTTTATATTGATTAAAGGAACATTCCAACAGGAGGACATTACAATCCTAAACATATATGTACCTAACATGGGGACTCCCAACTCCATCAAACAAATGCTATTAGAACTAAGGTCACAGGTAACACCAAACACAGTTGTAGTGGGTGAGTTCAACACCCCACTCTCATCAATAGACAGGTCATCCTGGGAAAAAGTAAGCAGAGAGGTATCTGAATTAAATGAGGTCATAGAAGAAATGGACCTAACAGATATCTACAGGACATTTCATCCAAATGCTGCAGAATATACATTCTTTTCAGCAGCACATGGAACATTCTCTAAAAAAGACCATCTATTAGGACACAAAACAAATCTTAACAAATGCAGGAAAATTGAAATAATTCCTTGCATTCTATCTGACCACAATGGAATCAAACTACAAATCAATAGCAAGAAAAGCTATAGAGCATACACAAAATCATGGAAACTAAACAATACACTACTGAAAGATGAATGGGTCAATGAAGAAATCAAGAAGGACATCAAAAAATTCCTAGAGTCAAATGATAATGAGTACACAACACATCATATAAAAAAATGTTCTGCATCCCTAGTCATCAGGGAAATGCAGATTAAAACTACATTGAGATTCCATCTCACTCCTGTCAGATTGGCTACCATCATGAAAACAAATGACCATAAATGCTGGATTGGATGTGGAAAAAGAGGAACCCTTCTACACTATTGGTGGGAATGCAATCTGGTCCAGCCATTGTGGAAATCAGTGTGGAGGTTCCTGAGACAGCTAAAAATAGATCTACCATATAACCCAGCTATAGCACTCCTAGGCATATATCCTAAGGACTCACCTCATTACCTTAGAAATACTTGCTCGACTATGTTTATTGCTGCTCAATTAATAATAGCTGGGAAATGGGACCAGCCTAGATGTCCCTCACCTGATGAGTGGATAATGAAGATATGGCACATTTATACAATGGAGTTCTACTCAGCGGTAAAGAAAAATGAAGTTATGAAATTTGCAAGGAAATGGATGGATCTAGAAAGGATTATATTAAGTGAGGTAACCCAGGCCCAGAAAGCCAAGGGTCACATATTCTCTCTCATATGGATCGTAGCTACAGATGAATGGACTTCTGTGTGAGTTGGAAGAAAACTCAGTAGCAGAGGCCAGTAAGCTAGAAAAGAGATATAAAGTGAAGAGAAAGGAAGGAAGGGGGGTACTTGATAGGATGGCATTGTATATATGTAAGTAGAAGAATAGATTAATGGGGGTAAAAAGGTCCAAGTGAGGTCAGGGGAAGAGACTTAGTAAAGGAAAGGCGGAGGGAGGGCTAATCAAAATTTAAGAGGATTTAATTAAATCATATGGAAGTTACTTTTTTTGGACAATGGAACACTCAGGAGCCATAGATTGTTACTAGAAAATTTCCAGTGCCAGGGATGGGATACCTCCAGTGAGTTATTGGCCAGGGAGGTCACTGATGCCCACAAAACATTACAGGCCATTGCCGAGGCCCTTGGTTTCCCACCAGGAATAGATGGTAAGAACCTATTGCCGAAGTCTCCACATACTTGGGCTGCAAGGCCACTGAGAAATCCTGCTCAAACTGAGCTGAAAACCTCCTCCATGTAGACCAGCTGACAGAAAGCTGGAAGAAGCCATTCTGCATGCAGTTCAATGGGATAAAGAGAAATCACCAGTGAAGATACTCAACAGTGGACACTGCAAGCCTTATATTTGGCCAGCCATGCCAAATGAGCCAACGGGTGCAATAGTGGCACATCTGTTATGGTGGAAACCAACTGCCCTCTAATTGGACTGCAGGCCTGCTCCATGGGAGGGAATACATCCCTGATACTGAAAACCTACAACAGGGGTAGTCATGAGTCATAGGGGTGTGACGTCTGCTGCTGTCTGGCTAAATGTATATACTATGCTTATCAAACTGCCCAGTAAGCACTTCTCTTAATGTTCATACCCTTATATTAATACTACTCTCACTTTTGGTAAAGAATGTTCTCTTTTCAGATGACAGTGACCTCGGGATGACTCAGAAGGCATCATGGTGTTGGAAAGAAGTGACAGGAGTGCTCAGCACTGCAATATCTCTATCACACCTTCCAAAGCTCAGGGTCCCTTGTGGAAGAGGAGGTGGAAAGAATGTAAGAGCCAAAGGAAGGGTAGGACTCCTTACAACGTGCTCCTCCCAGACACAAAATAGCCTGGATATCCATGACCTCACAGTGCCTGACACTACCTACAAAAGACTATCATAATAGGAGGAAACGGTGATGACATCAAAATAAAAGAGAGACTGATTGAGAGGAGGAGGGGATATGATGGAGAATGGAGTTTCAAAGGGGAGAGTTGGTGGAGGGAGGGCATTACCATGGAATATTGTTTATAATCATGGAAGTTGTTAATAAAAAAATAAACAAAAGATTTTCAAACATTAAAAAAAAAAGAAGAATGTAAGAGCCCAAGGAAGGGTAGAACTCCTTACATTGCACTCTTCTACATACAAAATGACCCGTATACACATGACCTGGCAGCCTGGCACTACCTTCAGAAGATCTTCATAATAGGAGGAAAAGATCATGACATCAAAATAAAAGAGAGACTGATTGAGAGGGGGAGGGGATATGATGGAGAGTGGATATGTGAAGGGGAGAGTGGGGGAGGGGAAGGAATTATCATCGTTTATTGTCTATAATTATGGAAGTTGTTATTAAAAAGTTTTTTAAAAGCAGTCACTAGGAGCTGCAGAGATGGCTTAGCAGTTAAGTTGCATGCCTGCGAAGCCTAAGGACCCAGGTTCGATTCTCCAGGTCCCACGTAAGCCAGATGCACATGGTGGCACATGCATCTGGAGTTTGTTTGCAGTGGCTAGAGGCCCAGGCGTGCCCATTCTCTCTCTAATAAATAAATAAATTAAAATATAGTCTTTAAAAAAAAAGAGTCACCATATGTCCTGGTTTGATTCAGATGTCCTCCATAAACTTACGTGTTCTGAATGCTAGGTTCCCAGCTGATGAAGATTTGGGAATTAACGCTTCCTAGAGGGAGTGTATTGCTAGGGGTGGGCTTATTTTTTTGAGGTAGGGTCTCACTCTAGCCCAGGCTGACCTGGAATTCACTATGGAGTCTCAGGGTGGCCTCGAACTCACGGCAATCCTCCTACCTCTGCCTCCCAAGTGCTGGGATTAAAGGCGTGCGCCACCAAGCCCGGCGGGTGGGCTTATTTGTGTTATAGCCAGTGTCCCCTTGCTAGCGTTTGGCACACTTTCTTGTTCCTGTTGTCTACCTGATGTTGGCCCGGGGGTGATGTCCACCCTCTGGTCATGCCATTGTTTTCCCTGCCATCATGGAACTTCCCCCTCAAGCCTATAAGCCAAAATAAACCTAACCACAAGCTGCTCTTGGTTGGGTGATTTCTACCAGCAATGCGAACCTGAGTGCAACACCACAGAAACACTTGTCAGGGAATGTTTCTGAGAGATATTTCGGATTAAGTTAATTGAGGTGGAGAGATCCACCCTAACTGTGGGCAGCACCACCTTATGGACTGGCTTCTCAGACTAAATAAAAACTGAAAAGCTAAAACTTAAAATTAAAAAAAACCCTGGGCCTAGAGAGATGACTTAGCAGTTAAGGCACTTGCCTATAAAGCCTAAGGACCCAGGTTCCATGTAAACCAGATACACAAAGTGGCACATGCACCTGGAGTTCGTTTGCAGTGGCTAGAGGCCCTGGCATGCGTATTCTCTCTCTCTCTTTCTCTCCTTCTCTCTGTCTTTAATAAATAAAATAAAGGGCTGGAGAGATGGCTTAGTGGTTAAGCGCTTTCCTGTGAAGCCTAAGGACCTCAGTTGGAGGCTCGATTCCCCAGGACCCACGTAAGCCAGATGCACAAGGGGGTGTATGTGTCTGGAGTTCGTTTGCAGTGGCTGGAGGCCCTGGCGCGCCCATTCTCTCTCTCTCTCTCTCTCTATTTGCCTCTTTCTCTCTCTGTCTGTTGCTCTCAAATAAACAAATAAAAATAAAATAAAATAAAAACTGAAAAGCTGGGCCAGGTGTGGTGGTACACGCCCTTAATCCCAGAACTCAGGAGGATGAGGTAGTAGAATTGCTGTGAGTTGAGGTCAGCCTGGGCTAGAGAGAGACCCTATCTCAAAATAAATAAATAAAAATAAAACCCTGAAAATCTAAGGTTAGGGAAATGGTTCAGTGGTTAAATGATTAAAGGTATTTGCTTGCAAAGCCTGATGTCCAAGGATTCAAGTTCCCAGTTCCCATGTAAAGCCAGATGCACAGAATGAGTGGCACATGTGTCTGGAGTTTATTTGCAAGCATAGGCGCTCTGGCGGGTCAATACTCACATACACACTTTTTCTGTCTCAAACAGATAAAAATATTCTTTAGCCAGAGATGGTGGCACACGTCTTTAATCTTGGGAGGCAGGCGTAAGAGGATCACCGTGAGTTCCAGGCCAGCCTGGGATCACAGAGTGAGTTCCGGGTCAGCCCGGGCTAGAGTGAGACCGTGCCTCAGGTAAACAACAAAACAAGCGCAAAACGGAAAGCGAAGCAGCCTTGATCACCCTCTGCTTCTTGACCGCAGATGCTGTGTGAACAGCTGCCTTGTGTTCCTGCCGCCATGCCTTCTCCACCAGGATGGGCTGTAACCTTCAAGCTGAACTAACCCTTCCTCCCTTAAACTGACTTTTGTCAGATATTTTGCTCCAGGAAGGAGAAAGGTAACTAGTACAGGGGTAAAAGAAAATACTTGTTAAAAACATGAGGGAGGGGCCTAGAGAGAGGACCCAAAGCACATGTGTCTGGAGTTCGTTTGCAGTGGCTAGAGATCCTACTGTGCCTGTTCTCTCTCTCTCTGCTTACAAATAAAATAATATAATATAAAATATAACGGGAGGAGGGGAGAGGTGTGGTGACACTCACCTTAAATCCCAGCATTCCAGAGGCAGGGGTGGGAGGATCGCCCTGAGTTGGAGGCCAGACTGAGATTGCATTGTGAATTCCGGGTCAGCAAACATGAGGGGTTCAATACAGTTGAGAACCACTGTAGGAGAGCAAGCACTTACCCAGAAACCTGAGTGAGATTCATGGCTGCGCCTCTTATCTTGAGCATATAAAACTACCCCAAGGCTGGGGGTACAGAGTATCTGCTATGCAAGCACAGGTCCTAGGTTCTATCCCCAGCATGGCAAACAAAACAAACAGAAAAAGTCTATGGGGGCTGGAGAGATGGCTTAGCGGTTAAGCGCTTGCCTGTGAAGCCTAAGGACCCCGGTTCGAGGCTCGACTCCCCAGGACCCACGTTAGCCAGATGCCCAAGGGGGTGCACGCGTCTGGAGTTTGTCTGCAGTGGCTTGGAAGCCCTGGCACACCCATTCTCTCTCTCTCTCTCTGCCTCTTTCTCTCTCTGTCTCTCTAACAAATCAGAGTATCTGCTATGCAAGCACAGGTCCTAGGTTCTATCCCCAGCATGGCAAACAAAACAAACAGAAAAAGTCTATGGGGGCTGGAGAGATGGCTTAGCGGTTAAGCGCTTGCCTGTGAAGCCTAAGGACCCCGGTTCGAGGCTCGACTCCCCAGGACCCACGTTAGCCAGATGCCCAAGGGGGTGCACGCGTCTGGAGTTTGTCTGCAGTGGCTTGGAAGCCCTGGCACACCCATTCTCTCTCTCTCTCTCTCTCTCTCTCTCTCTCTCTCTCTCTCTCTCTCTCTCTCTCTCTCTCTCTCTCTGCTTACAAATAAAATAAAATAATATAATATAAAATATAACGGGAGGAGGGGAGGGAGGTGTGGTTGGGACACTCACCTTAAATCCCAGCATTCCAGAGGCAGGGGTGGGAGGATCGCCCTGAGTTGGAGGCCAGACTGAGATTGCATTGTGAATTCCGGGTCAGCAAACATGAGGGGTTCAATACAGTTGAGAACCACTGTAGGAGAGCAAGCACTTACCCAGAACCTGAGTGAGATTCATGGCTGCGCCTCTTATCTTGAGCATATAAAACTACCCCAAGGCTGGGGGTACAGAGTATCTGCTATGCAAGCACAGGTCCTAGGTTCTATCCCCAGCATGGCAAACAAAACAAACAGAAAAAGTCTATGGGGGCTGGAGAGATGGCTCAGTGGTTAAGCGCTTGCCTGTGAAGCCTAAGGACCCCGGTTCGAGGCTCGACTCCCCAGGACCCACGTTAGCCAGATGCCCAAGGGGGTGCACGCGTCTGGAGTTTGTCTGCAGTGGCTTGGAAGCCCTGGCACACCCATTCTCTCTCTCTCTCTCTCTCTCTCTCTCTCTCTCTCTCTCTCTCTCTCTCTCTCTCTCTCTCTCTCTCTCTCTCTCTCTCTCTCTCTCTCTCTCTCTCTCTCTCTCTCTCTCTCTCTCTCTCTCTCTCTCTCTCTCTCTCTCTCTCTCTCTCTCTCTCTCTCTCTCTTTTGTTCAGTTTTATTTATTTGAGTATGACAGAGAGAAAAAGACACACACACACACACACACACACACACACAGAGAGAGAGAGAGAGAGAGAGAGAGAGAGAATGGGCACGCCAGGGCTACCAGCCACTGCTAACGAACTCCAGACGCGTGCGCCCCCTCTTGCATCTGGCTGACGTGGGTCCTGGGGAATCGAGCCTCGAACTGGCGTCCTTAGGCTTCACAGGCAAGCGCTTAACCGCTAAGCCATCTCTCCAGCCCTAACTTTAATTTTTTAAAATTTACTTTTATTTATTTATTTGAGAGCGACAGAGAGAGAAAGAGGCAGAGAGAGAGAAAGAATGGGCCCGCCAGGGCCTCCAGCCACTGCAAACGAACTCCAGACACGTGCCCCCCCTCGTGCATCTGGCTAACATGGGTCCTGGGGAATTGAGCCTCAAACCGGGGTCCTTAGGCTTCACAGACAAGTGCTTAACACTAAGCCATCTCTCCAGCCCTAAAAAAATATTTTTAAAATATTTATTTATTTGAGAGATAATGGGTGCCCCAGAGCCTCTACCCACTGCAAATGAATTCTAGATGCATGTGCCACCTTGTGCATCTGGCTTACATGGGTACTGGGGAACTGAACTTGGGTCCTTAGGCTTTGCCGGCAAACACCATAACGTCTAAGCCATCTCTCCAGCCCAAGGGTGGTTCTTAAAATGGTGTTAATAGGAAATGTGGCTAATAAAGTTTTTGTTGCTGGTTATATAATAGAATTATTGTATGGCAAACTGGAAATGAATTATTTTTAAAGTTTGTTGTTGTTGTTGTCGTTGTGTTTTTTTTTTTTTTTTTTTTTTTTTTTTTTTTTTTCCGAGGTAGGGTCTCACTGTGGCCCAGGCTGACCTGGAATTCACTATGTAGTCTCAGGGTGGCCTCGAACTCACAACGATCCTCCTACCTCTGCCTCCCGAGTGCTGGGATTAAAGGTGTGCGCCACCAAACCTGGCTCTTATTTTTTTTAACTTTATTTTTATTTATTTATTTATTTGAGAGAGAGACCGAGAAAGAAGCAGAGAGAGGGAGAGAGAGGATGGGCATGCTAGGGCCTCCAGCCACTGCAAACGAACTCCAGATGCATTCGCCCCCTCGTGCATCTGGCTTACGTGGGTCCTGGGGAGTTGGACCTGGGTCCTTTGGCTTTGTAGGCAAGCACCTTAACTGCTAGGCCATCTCTCCAGCCCTTATTTATTATTA
This sequence comes from Dipus sagitta, assembly GCA_036346955.1. NCBI lineage: Eukaryota > Metazoa > Chordata > Mammalia > Rodentia > Dipodidae > Dipus > Dipus sagitta. Next base: position 90,511,836 of record CM070780.1, on the reverse strand, counting down.
TTTTTTTTCAGTATGGGTGTGGTAGTTTGAATACATGGCCCCCAATAAATAGATTCAGTGTCGTCCCCCCCCAAGGTAGGGTCTTACTCTGGCCCAGGCTGACCTGGAATTCACTATGCAGTCTCATGGCGATCCTCCTACCTCTGCCTCCTGAGTGCTGGGATTTAAGGTGTGTGCCACCACGCCCAGCTCTAGATTCAGTGTTTTATTTTTTATTTTTTTCTCAATATTTATTAACATTTTCCATGATTATAAAAAATATCCCATGGTAATACCCTCCCTCCCCCCACTTTCCCCTTTGAAATTCCATTTTCCATCATATCCCCTCCCCCTCTCAATCAGTCTCTCTTTTATTTTGATGTCATGATCTTTTCCTCGTATTATGATGCTCTTGTGTAGGTAGTGTCAGGTGCTGTGAGGTCATGGATATCCAGGCCATTTTGTGTCTGGAGGGAGCACGTTGTAAGGAGTCCTACCCTTCCTTTGGCTCTTACATTCTTTCCGCCGCCTCTTCCACATTAGACCCTGAGCCTTGGAAGGTGTGATCGAGATGTTACTCAGTACTCCAGTCACTTCTTTCCAGCACTATGATACCTTCTGAGTCATCCCAAGGTCACTGCCATCTGAAAAGAGAAGATTCTCTACCCAAAGTGAGAGTAGTGTTAATATAAGGGTATAAATATTAAGAGAAGTGCTTACTGGGCAGTTTGATAAGCATACTATATACATTTAGCCAGACAGCAGCAGACGTTATACCCCTAGGGCTCATGACTACCCCTGTTTTAAGTTTTCAGTATCAGGGATGTATTCCTCCCCATGGACCGGGCCTCCAGTCCAGTTGGAGGGCAGTTGGTTTCCACCCTGACAGAAGTGCCACTATTGCACCTGTTGGCTCATTTGGCCTGGCTGGCCAATTATAAGGCTTGCAGTGTCCACTGGATTCAGTGTTTTATTACAGTTTATAATTTAGATCTGCAGCCACCTGGCTGGAGGAGGTGTCACTAGGACCCTAAGGTGTGGTGGTAGGTTTGAAATTTCAATCTAAAGACATGCAAAGTGCCTGCAGTTCCTGAAGTGTGCTGAGGGATTTGGCTTGTGGTCTCTCTCTCTCTCCCTCCCCTTGGTCCTTTAAGACCAACTTCTTCTGCCATTATGGAACCTCCCCTGGATCTGTAAGGTTCGTACGTATCCCTTCCTCTAGAACTGTGCCTGGTCTGGGAGGTCATGTCAACCCTCAGGCACATGCACACTGTTAGAGTGCATCCTTAAAAACTGAAACTCCGGGGCTGGAGAGATGGCTCAGTGGTTAAGCGCTTGCCTGTGAAGCCTAAGGACCCCGGTTCAAGGCTCGATTCTCCAGGACCCACGTTAACCAGATGCACAAGGGGGTACACACATCTGGAGTTCATTTGCAGTGGCTGGAGGCCCTGGCGCGCCCATTCTCTCTCTCTCTGCCTCTTTCTCTCTCTGTCTGTTGCTCTCAAATAAATAAATAAAAATCAAACAAAAAAATTAAAAAAAAAACAAAACTGAAACTCCTTTGACCCCCAGAGCCTAACGAAAAAGTGGTTGATAGTCTTCTGCCTGGCCAACCTACAAACTAGAAGATGGAGAAAAATGGCCTCGTGTGTGTGTGTGGTGGTGGTGGGGGGAGTATTAATTATAATACTATTTTACAATTACATCAATTCTGTTGTAAAGATGAAAAATGGCCAGAGATTTCTTTTTTTTAAATATATTTTATTCATTTATTTATTTGAGAGAGAGAGAATGGGCGTGCCAGGGCCTCCAGCCACTGCAAACAAACTCCAGACGCATGCGCCCCCTTGTGCATCTGGCTTACGTGGGTCCTGGGGAATTGAACCCGGCTCCTTTGGCGTTGCAGGCAAATGCCTTAACTGCTAAGCCATCTCTCCAGAAATCTCCAGAAACCATCAAAACCAGAGCTCTCCTCCCATCTCCCAGAAAAAGAAAGTGCTCTCTGAGCAACTGTCAAGTATGGAGATGACATGAACACGTCATGAGGACTAGAACAGAGGCCTGGGACAGATGACACTGGTCCCAGCTTAACTTCTCATCCCAGGTGATGAGTTGTAGGGCAGCCTCTTCCCTTTCAGGGTTACCTGGATTCCTCTCCCCCACAGGACGAAATGCCGTCCCTCTGACAGATCCTGCTTGGAACTACGCAGCAGAAAGCAGAGAAGGGAAAGAAGCACAGTGGAGACGTAGACATTTTCAGACATGCCTTCTAGAAGGCTAAATAAATATGAAGCCTTTTAAAAAAATTTATTCCCCAGGACCCGTGTAAGCCAGATGTACAAGGTGGCACACGCGTCTGGAGTTTGTTTGCAGTGGCTGGAGGCCCTGGTGTGCCCATTCTCTCTCTCTGACTCTCTCAAATTAAATAAATAATTATTTATTTTATTTTATTTATTTAATTTGAGAGAGAGAGAGAGAGGGAGAATATGGGTGTGCCAGGGTCTCCAGCCACTCCAAACCAATTCTGGATGTATGCACCACCTTGTGCACCTGGCCCACGTGAATCCTGGGGAATCGAACTGGGGTCCTTTGGCTTTGCAGGCAAGTGCCTGAACCACTAAGGCATCTCTCCAGCCCAGCTATTTTGTTTGTTTGTTTAGTAAGAGAGAGAGAATTGGCACGCCAGGGGTTCCAGTCACTACAATTGAACTCCAGACATGTTCACCACCTTGTGCGCATGTGTGATCTTGCGTACTTGTGTCACCTTGTGCATCTGGTTTGTGTGGGATCTGGGGACTTGAACGTGGGTCCTTAGGCTTCACAGGCAAGCACCTTAACTGCTAAGCCATTTCTCCAGCCCTGACGCTTTTTAAAATAAAAACCAAGGCTTGTTCTATGGTGGTGGGGGGGGACGACAAAAACAAAGATAAGCCAGGTTTGAAGCTGTGGGTTTATAATCTCTTTTTTTTCCCCTTTATTAAAGGCATGTGCTGCCGTGCCTGACTTTTTCATAATTTTTTTTGGGGGGGGTTGGGGGCTGAGGTAGGGTCTCGCTCTAGTCCAGGCTGACCTGGAATTCACTACGTAGTCTCAGGGTGGCCTCAAACTCACAGTGATCCTCCTATCTCTGCTTCCCAAATGCTGGGATTAAAGGCGTGTGCCACCATGCCTGGCTACAAAACTTTTTATTTAGACACACATTCACATAATCACATACAAACACCTGGTTCTCAAAATTTGGAGGACAGGGTTAAACAGGGACAGTCGCAGAACATCCGTACTAACAGAGAGAAAAGCTTTATGGCACATCCACCAGTAACATACACACCATACACATCCTTACACACTACACATAAACCTCCTACCGGCTTGCGCCACTACAACCAGCCACTTTTTTTTTTTTAAGGATGGAGGGTCGAGGTAAATTATGGAAAACACAGAGTAGACTCAGGTTTATCATCTCTATCACCCAGCACTTGGGCGGTGGAGGAAAGAGAATCAGGAGTTCAAGGTCATCCTCGGTTAACAGAGTTTTAGGCCAGCCTGGACTACATAAAACCTTGTCCCCCGCAAAAGAAAAAAAAAAAAAAAAACAAAGAAAAGGCAAAAGTTGAAAGAATTCTTCTGGTTCATGAAGTGTTTTCTGGTCAACCTTGCATCACAGGAGAGCTTTGGATTTATTTGTACGCCTGTTTCAGCCCAGGATGTTGTTCCGGGCCTTCAGGCGGAGTACCAGTTCTTGTCACAAGAGGGCAGTATGGCCACACTGAACTGGACGGTGACTGTGAACTTGGGCCTGAGTAGCCTGGGGTTTTGAGGACAAGACAAGAAGCCCAGTGCTCCTCTGTCTCCTTCTCCCACTGGTGGTATGGGAAATCAAAGAGCTTTCTCTTGTGGACCTCACGGGTGCATTGCTTGTGAAGACCTTCGCAGATGCACGCCTTTAATCCCAGCACCCTGGAAGCAGAGATAGGAGGATCCCTGGGAGTTCAAAGCCAGCCTGGGACTACAAAGTGAGTTCCAGGTCAGTCTGGGCTAGAATGAAACCCTATCTCGAAGTCTCCCTCCCCCCAACCAAAAAAAATGATAGAGGTCTGGAGAGATGGCTTAGCAGTGAAGGTGCTTGCCAGCAAAGCCAAAGGACCCAGGTTTGATTCCCCAGTACCCATGTAAAGCCAGATGCACAAGATGGCATGTTTGTCCATTTTCAACACTTACAATTTTGAGTCAGGATTGACATTTGTCCATTTTCAACCATCATCTCTGTTTAATATGTTTAAGACTACCACAAAAATTCCAGAGTTAGTACTAACTGATTATAAATTTTTAAACTGGGCGTGGTGGTGCACGCCTTTAATCCCAGTTGTGAACCATTATGCCCGGCTTTATCTGTTTTATGCTTGTAATTCTATAAAGTAAAATTTCATTTGACAAACAATTCCACCATACATAAAGTTCATTGAACAATTATTAAAATCTGAGAAAAGCCGGGCGTGGTGGCACACGCCTTTAATCTCAGCACTGGGGAAGCAGAGGTAGGAGGAATACTGTGAGTTTGAGGTCAATCCTGGACTATAGAGTGAATTCCAGGTCAGCCTGGGCTAGAGTGAGATCCTACCTAGAAAAATCCAAAAAAGAAAAAGAAAAAAAAAATCTGAGAATACAGTGTTACACTGTTAAGCACCGTGGAAGTAAAAAAAAAAAAAAAAAAAAAAACCCACCTACATGAAAAGAAATTGCAGCTTTTTATTCCGATCTTTCTAGAGATTTTTTTTGTTTTCTTTTTGTTTGTTTGCTTGCTTGCTTTTTTGTTTTTCAAGGTAGGGTCTCACTCTAGCCCAGGCACTATGGAGTCTCAGGGTGGCCTCGAACTCATGGCGATCCTCCTACCTCTGCCTCCGGAGTGCTGGGATTAAAGGCGAGCGCCACCACGCCCAGCCTTTCTAGAGCTTTCTGGAGCCAAAGAGTCAAGCACTGTCACTTATGTTTGGCACGCACTCAAAAGCAGGCAGTGGAATGGGAACACTTCATGGGGGGGGGGTGTGTGAGATGTGCCCAGAGGCTTTGGCCTGGGAGAAAGCCGGAGACAGGCTGACTAGAAATAGACATGCCTTGTCACACCGGTTTGGATAATTTATTGGGCGCTCTCTGCTTGGCTCTGAGTTGGAAGGGGGCTGGAAATAAGGAAGTTGGCACTTACTTGCTGACTGACTGTCCTGGGTTGATTGCCACAGAGGCTGTGGTGTGGCTTCCTGGCTGGGTACTGCACAGGCTGTGGGTCAGAGTTCTAGTGTCATATATGGTCTTGTTACTGGTGGTGCGTTCTTCAGTCCATAAATGAGAAAAATGAAACCAGACCCAGAAGAATACAAGCTAAACGTTCTTAGGACTTTTCTAGCCAGATAAAAGATGCAGTTTTAACTAAGAGCAAGTCCTGAACAAAGGGAAAAGGCTAATAGAAGAAGAGTTTCCATCTAGTCCTTTAATGTAGTGTAGGTCCTTGATTGGTTAATGTCTGAGCTCAGTTAAGGCAACTCCTGGGTCAGCAGGGACTAACCCTTCTCTCAGCTGTGTTAGTAGGATGCGTTTGTAGTCATAGGTTTTCTTAAAAAATATTTTTATTTATTTATAGGCCGGACGTGGTGGTGTATGCCTTTAATCCCAGCACTTGGGAGGCAGAGGTAGGAGGATTGCTGTGAGTTCGAGGCCACCCTGAGACTACGTAGTGAATTCCAGGTCGGCGTGAGCTACAGCGAGCGAGATCCTACCTCAGGAAACCAAATATATATATATATGTGTGTGTGTGTGTGTGTGTGTGTGTATACATATATATGTATGTACATATATAATTTATTTATTTGCAAGCAGAGAGAGAGAGAGATAAAGGGAAAAAGAGAGAATGGGCACATCAGGCCTCTAGCCTGCTGCATACAAACTCCAGATGTACGCGCCACTTTGTGCATCTGGCTTTACATGGGTACTGGGGAATCAAACCCAGGTGGTTAGGCTCTGCAGGCAAGCGCCTTAACTGCTGAGCCATTTCTCCAGCCCTGCAGCCTTTGTTTTGTTTTGTTTTGAGGCAGGGTCTCACTCTTGCTCAAGCTGTCCTAGAAACTCTGTAGCCCAGGCTGCTCATTCTTGATTTTTCAACTGTGACCTTTAGCAAGTTTATTAGCCTTGTCGTATTTCCCTTTCTTAATGTGTAAAATGAGCATAATAATGATACTTATAAGGTTGGTGTGCTAATTAAAATTTTTAAAACTTATTTGAGAGAGGGAAAGAGGCAGACAGAGAGAGAATGGCCACTCCAGGGCCTCCAGCTACTGCAGACAAACTCCAGACTCATGGGCTACCTTGTGCATCTGGCTTACGTGGGTCCTGGGGAATCGAACCGAGGTTCTTTGGCTTTGCAGGCAAACGCCTTAACCACTAAGCAATCTCTCCAGCCCATGGTGTGCTAATTAAATGTGATAAGGAATGGATGGTATGGCTCAGTGGAAGTGCTAGACTACTATGTGTGAGGCTGAGTTCAATCCACAGTGAGAGGGAGAAGAGGGGAAAGAGAGGGAGGGAGAGAGAAAGTTTATTTAAAAAAAAAGTTAGGGCTGGAGGGATAGCTTAGCAGTTAAGGCATTTGCCTGTAAAGCCAAAGACACAGGTTCAATTCCCCAGGACCTAAGTAAGCCAGATGCACAAGGGGGCACACGCATCTGGAGTTCATTTGCAGCAGCTGAAGGCTGTGGTGTGCCTGCCGTTCTCTCTCCTCTGTCTGTCTATCTGTCTTGAAAAATAAATAAAATACATTTTTTAGGGCTGGAGGGATGGCTTAGCGGTTAAGGCGTTTGCCTACAAAGCCAAAGGACCCAGGTTCAATTCCCCAGGCCCCACGTTAGCCAGATGCACAAGGGGGCACATGCATCTGGAGTTCGTTTTGCAGTGGCTGGAAGCCCTGGCGTGCCCATTCTTTCTCTCTCTCCCTCTTTCTCTGTCAAATAAATAAATAAAATAAAAATAAATTTTGAAAAATAAAATAAAAATTCTAAAGTTAAAAAAAATTAGCTATGTATGGTGGCACACAACTTTAATCCCTGCATTCGGGAGGCAGAAGTAGGAGGACTGCTGTGAGTTCGAGATCAGCCTGAGACTACATAGTGAATTCCAGGTCAGGTTGGGCTAGAGTGAGACGACCCTGGAAAAAAAAAAAGCAAAAAAAATTACACACACACACACACACACACATATATATATCTTTAACCACTACAACATATCCCCAGGCCTGAGAAAAAAAATTTCGAGAAAGTTCTATATATGTGAGATGCCTAGATCCGTTCTTGGCATTTGCTAAGCCTAGGTAAGTACTTGCTGTTATTTATTTTTGGAGCAAGAACGGGGATTTGCCAAAGATCAAGCAAGCAGCTATTTTGGGGAATGAAAGAGCTTGCAGGCTGCTCAGGAAATAGCTTCATCACACGTTTCTCTTGGTAGTGGGACCTGAGGCTGCAGGTTGCGTGACACCTATAGCTACTGAAGGCTCGGCCAGCCTCTTGCTAAGGGGAGATACAAAAGTATCGCAGGGTCAAGATTAACTGTACTGAATTGAATAGCCTCTTAGCCTTTGGACATTTGTTAAGTGAACCTAGGGATGGGAATATATTCTGAGCGCTCCAAAAGCTGCTTTTCCCAGCCATTGTCTGATCAGAAGTTTGCTAAGTGACTTCTCCATGAATGACAAGCATGTGAGAAAGCTCGAAACATGGAGTCCAAAGCATTGCAGGATATTATTTTATTTATTTATTTATTTATTTATTTATTATTATTATTATTATTTTTGGGTTTTCAAGGTAGGTTCTCACTCTGGCCCAGGCTGACCTGGAATTCACTATGTAGTCCAGCCCCTGATCTTTTTAAAAATATGTGTTAGGGCTGGAGAGATGGCTTACTGGTTAAGGTGCTTGCCTGCAAAGCCAAAGGACCCAGGTTCGATTCCCCAGACCCATGTAAGCCAGATGCACAATGTGGCGCACGCATCTGGAGTTTGTTTGCAGCGGCTAAAGGCACTGGCATGCCCATTCTCTATCTGCCTCCCTCTCTCTCTTAAATAAATAAAACTAAAATATTTTAAAAAATGAAAATATATGTTATTTTGGTCTGCCTTTTCCTCTATCTCAAATGAATAGATATAAATAAAATATAATAAAATAAAATAAATAGAGTCTCTCCTTGAACCTGGAGCTGCTGGCTAAAAGTATATATGTTATTTAAATTATTATATACCAGTGTACATAAATTGTTATATATTATTTAAAATACTTCTAGCTGGGCATGGTGGTGCATGCCTCTAGCCCCAGCACTCAGAGGCAGAGGTAAGAGGATTGCCGTGAATTCGAGGCGACCCTGAGACTGCATAGTGAATTCCAGGTCAGCCTGGGCTAGAGAGAGATCCAAGCCTTAGGAAAAAAAAAATACCAAAAATAAATTTCTAAATATGTATTATTTAAATATAATTCCAGATGCATGTGTCACTTTGTGTACCTGGCTTGATATGGGTACTGGGGAATTGAACCCAAGCTGTTAGGCTTTGCAGGCAAGCGCCTTAACGGCTGAGCCGTTGCTCCAGCCCTGTATTTTTTGTTTGTTTTGCTTTGTTTTCTTTTAAACCAAGGTAGGGTCTCCCTCCAGCCCAGGCTGACCAGGAAACCTATAACTCACTCTATAGTCCCAGACAGGCTTTAAACTCAGTGACCTTCCTACCTCTGCCTCCCTAGTGCTGGAATTAAAGGCTGTGCCTCCATGCCAAGCCCCAGTCACTTGCTGCTTCCTGGTTTACCATGAGGTGAGCAGCTGCTGCCACATGCTCCCTCCAACATGAACTCCGCCATGTCTTTCCCACAATACTGGACTCCGACCCTCTGAAACTTGCAGCCGAAATAAATCTTTCTTCCTTTGTTTCTTACTCATTTGTTTGTTTATTGTTATTGTTATTATTTTGGTTTTGTTGAGGTAGGGTCTTGCTCTGGCCCAGGCTGACCTGGAATTCACTATGTACTCTCAGGGTGGCCTCGAACTCACAGAGATCCTCCTACCTCTGCCTCCCTAGTGAGGGGATTAAAGGCGTGTCCTACCAAGCCCAGCCTCTTATTTATTTATTTTTTTCTTCCTTGATCACGTTTCCCTTTATTTACTGAAGCAGAATTTCTCTCACTTGAACCCAAAAGCTCTCCAATTGGTCGAGTCTAGCTAGCCAGTTTGCCCAAGGAGGGACCTCTACCTTCCAAGCGCTGGGATTACAGGCAGGATACCATGTCCACCTGGCATTTATGTGGGTGCTCACACTTGCATAGCAAACACTTTATCCACTGAGCCGTCTCCTTAACACCCCTCTCCTTTAAGTTGTTTCTGTAAGGTAATGTGGCCACAGAGTTGCAAAGCAATTCATGCAGCCGGGGCGTGGCGGCACACGACTTTAACCCCAGCACTCTGGAGGCAGAGGTAGGAGAATCTTGGTGAATTCAAGGCCAGCCTGGGTCTACAGAGTGAGTTCCAGTCCGCCTCGGCTAGAGTGAGACTCTACCTTGAAAACAATATGTATGCAACTGGTATTTAATTGGATAGATGTACTGGTGTTGTTTATACTCTTAGTTACTACAGAACATCTAGGCTGTTTCTAGTTTGGAACAATTGATACGCAGGATGCTGTGTGCGTGCATATTTTCATTTCTGTAAGTTAAATATCCAAAAGGGGAGCTGCTGGGTCACGTGGTAGGTGTATGTTTAGTTTTAGCCTGTCAAACTGTTTTCCAAGCTTCTGTTCCACTTTGCATTCCTACCACGAATGTATGAGAGTTACATTTTTTTTTCTTTTAAAAATTATTATTTTTTTTTTATTAACAACTTCCATGATTGTAAACAATATCCCATGGTAATACCCTCCCCCCCCCCACTTTCCCCTTTGAAACGCCATTCTCCATCATATCCGCTCCCCCTCTCAATCAGTCTCTCTTTTATTTTGATGTCATCATCTTTTCCTCCTCTTATGATGGTCTTGCGTAGGTAGCATCAGGCACTGTGAGGTCATGGATGTCCAGGCCATTTTGTGTCTGGAGGAGCACGTTGTAAGGAGTCCTACCCTTGCTTTGGCTCTTACATTCTTTCTGCCACCTCTTCCGCAATGGACCCTGAGCCTTGGAAGGTGTGGTAGAGATATTGCAGTACTGAGAACTCCTGTCACTTCTTTCCAGCACCATGATGCCTCCTGAGTCATCCCAAGGTCACTGCCATCTGAAAAGAGAAGCTTCTCTACCAAAAGTGAGAGCAGCATTAATATATGGGTATGTGCATTAAGAGAAGTGCTTACTGGGCAGTTTGATAAGCATAGTATATACATTTAGCAAGACAGCCAGCAGACGTTACACCCCTAGGTCTCATGACTACCCCTGCTTTAGGTTTTCAGTATCAGGGATGTATTAAAAGTTACATTTTTATAATATATTTTTTTACCATATTGTAAACATTTCATTTATTCCTTTGAGAGAAAGAGGCAGATAGAGAGAGAGAAAGGGCATGCCAAGGCCTCTAGTCACTGCAAATGAACTCCAGACACATATGCCACCTTGTGCATTTGGCTTACATGGTCCTTGGGAATTGAACCTGCGTCCTTAGGCTTTTCAGGCAAGTGCCTTAACCACTAAGCCATTTCTCTAGCCCTATGTAGCAGACAGCTTCAGGTTCGCTGAGATGAACTTCCAGACCAGACACAGTTATGGAGGAAGGGATTTATTGGAGCTTACAGATCCAGGGGAAGTTCCATAATAGCAGAAGAAGCTGGCCTGCTTTCACAGGAAGCAGAGAGAGGGAGAGAAGTACAAGCCTAAAAGCCAAAAGCCCCAGCACACTTCAGGAACTCCAGGTAGGCACACTTTGCATATCTTTAGATTGAACCTGAAACCCACCACCACACCTTAAGATCCACCCAGTGACACTGCCTGCAGCCAAGTGGCTGCAGATGCAAACTACAAACAAATAAACAACTGAATATATTGGGGGCCATCTATTCTATTCAAACCACCACACCCTACTTTTATATTTATTTATTCATTTGCACACGTGTATGTGGCTGTGTCAGGATCTCTGCAAATGAATGCCAGACACATGCACAATTTACATGGATGATTGGGGAATGAAACCAGGGCCAGCAAGCTTTGCAGACAAGCACCTTTAATCACTGAGGCATCTCTCAGCCCCAATTTTGTATATTTTTTTCACTGGCTTTTTTTGTCCATTTCTTTTAAAAAATATTTTATTAGCCAGGAATGGTAGCACATGCCTTTAATCCCAGCACTCAGGAGGCAGAGGTAGGAGGATCGCTGTGAGTTCCAGGTCACCCTGAGACTACATAGTGAATTCTAGGTCAACCTGGGCTAGAGTGAGACACTACCTTGAAAAACAAAAAACAACAACAACAAAAATTGTTATTTATTTTCATTTATTTATTTGAGAAAGAGAGAGAATGGGCACCCCAGGGCCTCCAGCCATTGCAAAAGAACTCCAGACACATGCGCCACCTTGTGCATCTGGCTTACATGGGGAGTAGGGAATCAAATCTTGGTCCTTAGGCTTTGTAGGCAAATGCCTTAAGTGCTAAGCCAACTGTTTAGCCCATCATATATATATATATATATATATATATATATGTATGTATATTTTTTAATATACATTGATGATTAAATGAACTTTGTACATTGTTCACATAGGTTACATAGTTGGATAAATTTCTTCAAATGTAGTATATATATATTTTAATTAAAAAAATATTTTGTTTGAGCCAAGTGTGGTGGCACATGCCTTTAATCCCAGCACTCAGGAGACAGAGATAGGAAGATCGCTGAGAGGTTGAGGCCACCCTGAGACTACATAGTGAATTCCAGGTCAGCCTGGACTAGAGTGAGACCCTACCTTGGAACACAAAAAACAAAACACAAACAGAAACATTATTTGCAAGCAGAGAGACAGAAGAGAAAGAAAAAGAGAACGGCGGGGGGGGGGGGCGGGGGCGAGGGTCAGAGCCTCCAGCCACTGCAAAGGACTCCAGAGGCATGTGTCACTTTGTGCATCTGGCTTTATGTGGGAATTGGGAATCAAACTTGGCTCATTAGGCTTTGCAGGCAAGCACCTTAATTGAGCCATCTCTCTTGCTCCTTTTTTTTTTTTTTCTTTTGAGGTAGGGTCTCACTCTAGCCCAAGCTGACGTGGAAGTCACTCTGAAACCCAGACCGGCCTTCAACTCACAATGATACTCCTACCTCCAAATATAGTTTGTTGATTAGAAGTGGATTGGGGCTGGGGGTGTGGCTCAGTGGTAGGGTGCTTGCCTGGCATACATGAGGTCCTGGGTTCAATCCTCAGTACCATGGGGGAAAAAAAAATCAGTGGGCTAGAGGTGGATTGGGGATTTTAGTTCAGTAGTAAAATGCTTACCTAACAAGTTGAAGGCCTGGGTTCACCCCTCAACACTGGAAAAAAACGGAAGCTTTGTTGGTCAAAGGTTATAGATTTTCAAATTTTAGATATCTGTCACCAGAACACACTTCTGAACTTCAGGATGGTGTCTTCTCCCCACACCCTTGCTAACAGGGAGACGTTCTTTTTGACATAGACTCCTTTCCCAGTGTGGTACTTGAAAAGTGCTATTTTCTTCCTTTTTAATAATTTTTTTTGTTCATTTTCATTTATTTATTTGAGAGTGACAGAGAGATAGAGATAGATAGATAGAGAGAGAGAGAGAATGGGCGCTGCCAGGGCTTCCAGCCACTGCAAACGAACTCCAGATACATGCGCCCCTTTGTGCATCTGGCTAACGTGGGTCCTGGGGAATCGAGCCTTGAACCGGGATCCTTAGGCTTCACAGGCAAGCGCTTAACCGCTAAGCCATCTCTCCAGCCCTTTCTTCCTTTTTAAATGTTATTTATTTAGTTATTTATGAAAGAGAGGAGAGAGACACAGAGAGAGAATGGGCATGCCAGGGCTTCGAGTCACTAGAAATGAAACTCCAGACCCATGTGCCATTTTGTATATCTCTTTGGCTTCATGTGTGTACTGAGGAATTGAAACGCAGACAGCCAGGCTTTGCAAATGAACACCTTTAACTGCTGAACCATCTCTCCAGCCTTATTTTGTTGCTTTTTTGTTGTTGTTGTTTGCTGTTCTGTTTTGGTTATGTGAGGTAGAGTCTCACTCTAGCACAGGCTGACCTGAAATTCACTCTGTAGCCCTGCACTGGCCTCGAACTAATAATGATCCTCCTACCTCTCAAGTGCTGGGATTAATGGCATGCACCACCATGCCTGGCTATTTTGTTGCTTTTTAACGCATTTCATTTACTACTGGTGAGGCATAACATATTTTATTGTATTTATTAGTCATTTCTGTTTCTGTAATAGTTTGTTCATATGCCTTATAAGAGCTTCCTCCCATCCCCCTTCCCCTCCCCCACCACCCAGGTAGGGTCTCGCTGACCTGGAATTCACTATGTAGCCTCAGGGTGGCCTCGAACTCACAGCGATCCTCTTACCTCTGTCTCTGTGCTGGGATTAAAGGCGTGCGCCACCACGCCCCGCAAAGGCTTTCATTTTTCCAAAACAAAATGTCAATGGATGGACAAATACAGTAAACAAGTTACTGATTGCTCAGATGAAAAGAAGTAGAGAGCAATAAATAAATAAATAAATAGCATCACACATGTAATGGTGTTTATATTTCGTTTTGAATTCAGAAACTGGTGAAATGAGCAAAATTGCCTGCAAACAGCTCTTTTGTTGTTCATTTTTATTTATTTGAAAGCGACAGACAGAGAGACAAAGAGGCAGATAGAGAGCGCGCCAGGGCCTCCAGCCACTGCAAACGCCAGTGCGTTTTCCAGCCAGTGCGAAGGAACTCCAGACGCGTGCGCCCCCTTGTGCATGTGGCTAACGTGGGTCCTGGGGAGTCGAGCCTCGAACTGGGGTCCTTCGGCTTCACAGGCAAGCGCGTAACTGCTAAGCCATCTCTCCAGCCCGGCAAACACCTCTCGAAGCGTATTCAAGGTTACCGGAATCAGTCAGCTGGGATGGGCACGCTCTTGCTAGAAGGAAGCCCCAAGCTCCACCTCCACGCCGTCTCTGCACCTTCTCCAACGCCAAGGTCTCCAAGTCCTGGGCAGTCGGAGCTCCCACCATCAGCATCTCCTCCTTCCTCGGCCTCCCCACTGCCCTGCGTCCAGCGCGTTTTCCATTCATAGAGGCTCCTTTTGTTTGCTCTTCTGCGCAGATGCAGAGACTAAGGAGCTTTCAGCGCCCCTGACATCAGGACAGCACTCAGCGGCTGCAATGACAGAAACATGTGGAGCCTCGGCTTCCTTTTTTGCTCATTTTTTTCCCACTTCCATGTTGTATTTTATTTATTTATTTATTTATTTTGGTTTTTTTTCCAGGTAGGGTCTCACTCTAGCCCACCCTGACTTGGAATTCACTATGGAGTCTCAGGGTGGCCTCGAACTCATGGCGATCCTCCTACCTCTGCCTCCCAAGTGCTGGGATTAAAGGCGGGTGCCACCATGCATCATTTTTTTTTTCAAAAAATATTTTATTTATTTATTTGCAAGGAGAGAGAGAGAAAAGAGGGAGAATGGATGCACCAGGGCACTCCAGATGCATGCCCCACCTTGTGCAGCTGGTTTTACCTGGGTATTGGGGAAGTGAACATGTGCAGTTAGGTTTTGCAGGCAAGCGCCTTAACTGCTGACCTATCTCCCAGCCCCCTTTTTTGCTCATTTTTGTTGTTATTATTGCTGGTATTTTTTTTTTTAAGCCACAGCAGAATTTTTATTATTTATTTATTTATTTATTTTCAAGGTAGGGTCTCACTCTAGCCCAGGCTGACCTAGAATTCACTATGTAGTCTCAGCGTGGTCCTCGAGCTCACGGCAATCCTCCTACCTCTGCCTCCCTAGTGCTGGGATTAAAGGCATGCGCCACCACGCCCGGCTGAAATGTTTTATTTAGTTAGTTTTAAATTTATTTGAGAGAGAAAGAGGCAAATGGAAAGAGCTTGTGTGCACCAGGGCACACTGCAAACAAACTCCAGGCACATGTGCCACTTAGTGCGTCTGGCTTTACAGAGGTACTGGGGAACTGAACCCAGGCTGTCAGGTTTTGCGAGCAAGCACCTTTAATCACTGAGCCAACTCTCCAGTCCCAGTTGCCGTCATTTTTGAAACAGTCTCATGTATCCTAAATTGGCCTTGAACTCTCTTTATAGAGCCCCAAATTACCTTGTACTTCCTGTCCTCTTGCCTCCACTTTCAGCCTTTATTTTTTTGTTTGTTCTGTTTTTCAAGGTAGGGTCTTGCTCAGCTCAGGCTGGTCTTGAACTCACAACAATCCTCCTGCCTCTGCCTCCTGAGTAAAGCTGGGATTCAAGTGGGACTAAAGGCATGAACCATTACACCTGGCAATGTGGGTTTTTTTTGTTTGTTTGTTTGTTTCTAGGTAGGGTCTCACTCTAGCCCAGGCTGATCTGGAATTCACTACGGAGTGTCAGGGTGGCCTCGAACTCACGGGCGATCCTCCTACCTCTGCCTCCTGAGTGCTGGGATTAAAGGTGTGAGCCACCATGCCTGGCTTTTTAAATTTAAATTTAAATTTTATTTATGTGCAAGCAGAGAGAGAGAGAGAGAGAGAGAGAGAGAGAGAATGGGCACACCAGGGCCTCCAGCCACTGCAAATGCACTCTAGATGCATGAGTCACTTTGTGCATCTGGCTTTATGTGGGTACTGGAGAAGTGAACTTGGGTTGTTAGGCTTTGCAGGCAAGTGCCTTAACCATTGAGGCCATCTCTCCAGCCCCTGTTGTTTTCTTTTTAAAATCATATTCACCTCCTATTAACTTCTTTTCTTCTCCTCCTACACCCACCAAACCTTTTTTTCCCCAAATAGTGACAGTTTTACTTCGGTGGGTTGTTTTTTTAACCCACTGAGTTTATTTAGTGGGTTTTGTTTCGAGGTAGGGTCTCACTCTATCTAGCCCAAGCTGACCTGGAATTTAGTACGTAGTCTCAGGCTGGCCTCCAACTCATAACAACCCTCAACCTCTGCCTCTCAAGTGCTGGGATTAAAGGCATCTGCCAACATGCCTGGCTAGTTAGTTTTTCCAAGGGTCTCACTGTAGTCCGGTTTGACCTAGAACTTACTCTGTAGCCCGAGGCTGACCTTGAACTCCTATGAATCCTCTGCCTCCTGAGTGCTGGGATTAACGTCATGTGCCACTGTGCACACCGTAGGCAGCTTACCTAGGCCTACCTAGACCACTGAAGAAAATCTCTCCCTTCCCCAGAAGTAATAGTTCCTCTGCCAATAGTTCCTCTAGGAGGGGAAGGGGCCTGATAAGCCCCTCCACCATTCATGACAGAGCGCTGACAGGCCCAGTCTTGTGTAGGTAACCACAGCGGTGTGAATTTGTGACTACAATGGCCATGTCACCTGGGAAAGACAGCGTTCTACAGCCCTTTTCCACCCTCCAGCTCTTAAAAGCTTTCTGTCTCTTCTCACTTGACCAGTTTCTTGCTTCCAAGTAACTGCTGCCTAATGATTTCTTTTTTAATTTTATTATTTGAGAAAGCGAGAGAGAGAGAGAGAGAATGGGCACGCCAGGGCCTCCACTGCAAACAAACTCCAGACACATGTGCCACATTGTGCATCTGGTTTATGTGGGTCCTGGGGAATTGAACTGAGGTCCTTCGGCTTTGCAGACAAACGCCTTAATCGCTAAGCCATCTCTCCAGCCCGATTTTTGATTTTTTTTTTTTTTTTTTTGAGGTAGGGTCTCTGACCTGGAATTCACTATGTAGTCTCAGGGTGGCCTCAAACTCACGACGATCCTCCTACCTCTGCCTGCCGAGTCCTGGGATTAAAGGCACGTGCCACCATGCCCAGCACTGCTGCCTATTGAGAAAAAAAAAGTCCAGGGGCTAGAGAGATGGCTTAGTGGTTATAGTGCTTGCCTGTGAAGCCTAAGGACCCAGGTACAATTCCCCAGTACCCGTGTAAGTCAGAGGCACAAGATGGCACATGTGTGTGGAGTTTGTTTGCAGTGGCTAGAGGCCCTGGTGTGCCCTTTCTCTCTCTACCTGCTTCTTTCTCTCGTTCTCTCTCAAAAAAGGAAATAAATAAAATATTTTTTTAAAGCCACTGGGTGTGGTAGCAGCACTCGGGAGGCAGAGGTAGGAGGATCGCCATGAGTTCAAGGCCACCCTGAGACTACAGAGTGAATTCCAGGTCAGCCTGAGCTACAGTGAGACTGCACCTCGAAAAAACAACAAAACAACAACAACAACAACAAAGCTGGTGGTGCACTCCTTAGTCCCAGCACCTGGGAGGCAGAGGTAGGAGGATCACTGTGAGTTCGAGGCCAACCTGAGACTACACAGTAAATTCCAGGTCAGACTCGGCTAGAGTGAGACCCTACCTTGAAAAAAAAAAACCTACTCTGACTAATTTATTTCTATGGTCATAAATGTAAATAATTAGTAGCTGGTTTGATGGATTGATGGATACAACATGTCCATTTATAAAAACAACAGTAAGAGCTTCCTCTCTAGGGTCATTGACCTCTCTACCCTTGGGCTTTTGACTAGGTTTATAATAGCAGGCATGAATTCCCTTCTCATGGGGTGAACCTCAGATCCCACCATAAAGCAGTTGCCTATTCCCCATAACAGGTCATGAACACAGTCAGTGGACGCATCTTGCCTGGCTGGTGAGCTGAATATCACGCAGGGTCCCCTGCTAGGTAAGACTGTTGATGACTTTTTCCTCACAGCAGGCTGCATAGATCTTTCTAGCATTATGCAAGAGGAGAAAAATATGGGATGGAAAACCAGCCCACTTTGCCTGGACTTTCCTAAATTTCACACTAAAAAAAAATCCCAGATTAAGGGGAAAAACCGCTTGATCCTGAGCGAAGGACAATTAGTTAGCCAACAACTGCAGGATGGTGGGGTGAGGGATAGTGTATGTGTGTGCATGCATGCACACACGCAAGCACACTTCATTTAGCAGGTGTGAAAAAGGACTTAATAAGAGCCTCAGCTGGGACAGTTAGAGATGTTGGAGACACACACACACATATGTATATATAGTTTGTTTGTTTTTTGAGGTAGGCTGTCACTGTAGCTCAGGCTGACCTGGAATTCACTATGTAGTCTCAGGGTGGCCTTGAACTCATGGCAATCCTCCTACCTCTGCCTCCCGAGTGCTGGGATTAAAGGCATGCGCCACCACACCGGCTGTTTTGTTTTGTTTTGTTTGACGTAGGGTTTCATTCTAGTCCAGGCTGACCTGGTATTCACTATGTAGTCTCAGGGTGGCCTAGAACTCATGGTGATCCTTCTACTTCTGTCTCCCGAGTGCTGGGATCAAAGGCATGCGCCACCAAGCCCAGCTTGTATTTCTTTAATTTTTTTTTTTTTAATTTTAGAGAGAGCGAGAAAGAGGGAGAGAGGAGCTGGGCGTGGTGGCGCATGCCTTTAATCTCAGCACTCAGGAGGCAGAGGTAGGAGGATTGCCATGAGTTTGAAGCCACCCTGAGACTACATAGTGAATTCCAAGTCAGCTTGGGCTAGAGTGAGACCCTACCTCGAAAAACCAAAATAAATAAATAAATAAATAAATAAATAAAAGAGGGAGAAAGAGAATTGGCACACCAGGGCCTCAGCCATTACGATTAAACTCCAGACACTTGCACCACCTAGCGGTCATGTGTGACCTTATGCTTGCCTCACCTTTGTACGTCTGGCTAATGTGGGATCTGGAGAGTGGAATGTGGGTCCCTAGGCTTCGCAGACAAATGGCTAAATCACTAAACCATCTCTCCATCCCTGGCTTGTATTTTTTTAATTTTTTAAAAAAAATTTATTTATTTATTTATTTATTTATTTATTTATTTATTTATTTATTTCCAAGCAGAGAGAGATAGAAGAGAGACAGACAGAATGTGTGTCCTGCTGTAAATGAACTCCAGATGCATGCACCTCTTTGTGCATCTGGCTTTACGTGGGTACCGGGAAATCGAACCTAGGTGGTTAGACTTTGCAGGCAAGTGCCTCAACTGCTAAGCCATCTCTACAGCCCTTTAATGTATTTTTTTTTAATTTTATTTATTTATTTGAGAGTGACAGACAGAGAGAAAGAGAGAATGGGCGCGCCAGGGCCTCCAGCCACTGCAAACGAACTCCAGACATGTGCGCCCCCTTGTGCATCTGGCTAACATGGGTCCTGGGGAATCGAGCCTCAAACCGGGGTCCTTAGGCTTCACAGGCAAGCGCTTAACTGCTAAGCCATCCCTCCAACCCCCTTTAATGTGTTTTTTTTAAAAATAGATTTCATTTATTTATTTGAGATAGAGAGAGAAAGAGGTAGAGAGAGATAGACAGAATGGGCATGCCAGGATCTCTAGCCACTGTAAATGAACTCCAGATGCATGCGCCACCTTGTGCACCTGGCTTACATGGGTCCTGGGGAATTGAACCAGGGTCCTTTGATTTTGCAGGCAAGTGCCTTAACTGCTAAGCTATCTTCTCCAGCCCCCAACTTGTATTTTTTTGAAGCAAGAGCTTACTCTCTGTAGCCCAGGCTAGCCTCAAACTCATATCAATCCTACCTCAATCTCCCCAGGGCTGGGCTTAAAGTCATGTGCCAGATTGATGCACTTTTGGTTATCACCATGAATGTGGTGTTAGTGGGAAGAGCCCAAACCAAAGTAATGCCATGACAGGCTTTAAAGATATTAATAACAGGCCTAAGTTTTTGTTTCCCTGCAGGGCCCAAATTACTGACACAGCACTTTGCAGTTACTGGGAAAAACAGCCACAAAACTGCTCAGTACCCAAAATAATCCCTGTAACGGGCCAATCAGAAAGGACCAAGTAGATGTTATACATTCCTGTGGCTCTTGTGACTATAGATAAGTTTGCTTAATGCTCCTCAGCTACTGTGAAACCAATCAGCTTGTAACATATATACTCTTGCTAAATGTCAGCCAATCATGTAACTGCTACGTTGGAAATTCCCCTTTTCTTTGGTTGAACACAATAAAAGCTTCTCCTGGACGCCATTTGGGGCTCTTGGATGGATCCATTGTGTTGGTAAAATGTGGAGCCTGAGCTTAAGCCCAAAATAAAGCTCTTTGCTGTTACATATGTGTCCAACTCTCTTTGTGGTCTTTGGGGGCTCTGTGATCTGTGACGGAGGATAGAAGAAAGCTAGCTTATTTCAGGTACCTTCAGAGAGATCGAGGCCCACAGAGAACCAGGAAATGCTATCCCACATGCCACCTCACTTCTGGCACAAAGACGGAACTTTTGCCAGAAATGGAACTCTTGCTGGACATGGTGGTGCACACCTTTAATCCCAGTACTTAGTAGGCAGAGGTAGGAGAATTGGCCATGAGTTTGAGGCCACCCTGAGACTACATAGTGAATTTCAGGTCAGCCTGAACTAGAGGGAGACCCTACCTCCAGAGAAGAAAATAAAAGAAAAAAGGAAATGGAACTCTTATGTAATTGAGGCTGATCTACAGTGGCCCCCTGCTGCCCTCAGTCTAGCAAGCTACCTAAATAAATAGCCTGGATGGACTGGCTTTGGGCTCTACCCTCCAAATCTACAAACCGGCAGGGTCTTTCCCTTGCATACCTGAATCTGACACTGTGAAGGTTGTGGCCTTCCTGTCCCTCCCTTACCATGTGCTGCTCTGACACATGTGAGTCTGGCCTCTACCCCCATCCAGCCTGGCTGGGTGGAGGTAGGAGAGTATGGCATTGTTTGCTGATCTGTTTTATAGTTTGGAATAATTTCTCACATTGATTACTTGTATGATTTTCCTCTGGTCTCTGACTCTACCATGTGCGTACATCCCTTACACTTCAGATCTACCATGTGGGTGCTCTCAGCAACTCTAGGCTTGCTACCTGTGTAATTTCTTTCTTTTTTTTTTTTTTTTTTTTTTTTTTTGAGGTAAGGTCTCACTCTAGCCCAGGCTGACCTGGAACTCACTATGTAGTCTCAGGGTGGCCTCAAACTCATGGCGATCCTCCTACCTCTGCCTCCTGAGCGCTGGGATAAAAGGCGTGTGCCACCATGCCCAGCTCCTGTTTAATTTCTTTCAACTCGGGGCTACCACAAGTATGGTTCATTACTCATTTGTCCTCTGAATCTCCTGATCTCAGCTTTGATATCTGCTCTCTCATTTTTCCTTGAGTCTAACCATTTGCCCTCATAACTTCCCTCCACAAGAAATCACATAGTAGATGCCATGGGTGTTCCTTCTAAATCTCCCCAGATATGCTCCTAAATTCTATCCTATATGTGCTTGTGGCTCTACTCCAGTCTTTCTTTGAAACCCTCAGTTTCTTTCTTTCTTTCTTTTTCTTGGTTTTTCGAGGTAGGGTTTCACTCTAGTCCAGGCTGACCTGGAATTAACTATGTAGTCTCAGGGTGGCCTCGAACTCACGGCAATCCTCCTACCCGAGTGCTTGGATCAAAGGTGTGCGCCACCACGCCTGGTTTCTCAGTTTCAAGTGAGCATTCCATGTGCCACCAACACTACTCAATTTCTCTTAAATCCCAATATCCCTTAAATAAATCCCACAATTTGTGTTGTTCCCCCTAAATAAACTCAATAATTCATGTTATCCTTGTTGAGTCCATCTTTATTCTTTTTTAAAATCATATTTGTAGCAGCTTTTTTTTAAATTGGTGACAAAACCGAAACCCATATACAAATTTAGGAACACGTTTAGATGCCTCTTTTTGAAAGAATGTTTTAGTCTTTTTATTTTTTAAAAATTACGTATTTTTTTGAGAGTGACAGAGAAAGAAAGAGGCAAAGAAGGCAGAGAGAGAGAGAGAGAGAGAGAGAGAGAGAGAGAGAGAGAGAGGAGAATGGGCGCATCAGGGCCTCTAGCTGCTGCAATCAAACTCCAGACACATACACCACACCTTGTGCATCTGGCTTATGTTGGGTCCTGGGGAATCGAACCCGCACCCTTTGGCTTTGCAGGCAAATGCCTTAACTGCTAAACCATTTCTCCAGCACTTTATTAATTGTTTATTAAAGATAGGACAGAATCCAAAACTTGGGGTTCATAAATTTTGGAGGACCCCTCCTGACCCCCAAATGCTGCATCATTAGTGACAACCTGCAATGTTTAGGTGAGACATGCACCGAAAGGAGTGACCTGTTTCAAATGCCAGTGGGTATAGTGCTAAGAAGCTTCTGGAACAAAGGGGAAGGCACATCCCAGTTGCCCTTGGGAATCACCTGTGAGCCTGATAGAGCTAGATTGCAGCTCTAACACTGGCCCTAGGGTTTGGGAGTTAATTGGTCTAGGGAGGCAGTTAGGTAATGGAATTTCTGAAAATTTCACCCCCACCGGCAACAGTGTGCAATATAACCAGCGAAGTCAGAGAGGGATGAATACCGGAAGTCGAAGCCCTGGAAGGTAAAGTATTTGGGTACTGGGGGAATAGCAAATTCGAATTTGCTATTCCCCCAGTACCCAAATACTTTACCCAAATACTTTGCTAGAAAGATCTAGAAGACTGGAGGAAATTGATGAGCGCGTCGGCTTGTTCAGGCAAAGAGCCCTGGGGTGTAGATCTACAGTGGAACCAGAACAGGTACCTTCCAAGCAGAGAGGCAGGAGACATGAGAATAATCATTCAGTCTAACTATCTGGGGGCGGTGTCTGGAGAGATGGCTCAGAGGCTAAAGGTGGTTAATCCGAAATACCTACATTCTTCAGGAAGTGAGAGCTGGCTGGGAAATTACTTCGTTCCTGAGAAGCAAAGAGATGCTGGCAGTGTGAGAAGCATGGCAGTGTTTTGCTGTGTGCATGTGGGGGCGGGGGTTTGCTTTCCTGCCTCTATTCCTCATTAAATATTGTTATACCCGGCACTGAAAAAGGAAGATCTCGCCAGGCGTGGTGGCACAGGCCTTTAATCCCAACACTTGGGAGGTAGAGGTAGGAGTATCACCATGAGTTTGAGTCTACCTTGAGACTACATAGTGAATTCCAGATCAGCCTGGGCTAGGGTGAAACCCTACCTCAAAAAAAAGAAAGAAGAAAAGAAAGGAAGGAAGAAGAGGATGGTCTCAAGTTCAAGACCAGCCTGGGCAATTTAGCAAGCCTTCCAAAATACAAAAGGAAGAAGATATGATGGCTTTTGTCTTTAATCTCAGCACTTAGGAGGCTCACATAGGAAGATCTCTAGGAGTTCAAGGTCAGTCTGGGAATACAAAATGAGTTGCAGGTCAGACCAGGCTAGAGTGAGACCCAGCTTCAAAACAGATATATAAATAAGGGCTTTACCCCCTCTGGCCTCCTTCATGGCGGGGGGCTCTCTGTACTTCCTCCTCTTTCCTTCTACTAATCTAATCAAGTCTCTCTAAACCTTAAAAAATACATAAATAAATGGAAGAAAGGAAGAAAAGAAAGAAAGGGGGGAGGGAGAGAGAGAGGAGGAAGAAAGGAAAGAAGGAAGGAAGGAAGGGAGGAAGGAAACAGAAAGCTGGGATATAGGTCAGTGGTAGAGCCTTTACCTAGTATGCATAAGACCCTGGGTTCAATGCTCAATAGCACACACACACAGACACACACATTAGAAAAGAGAGAGAGAGAGAGAGAGAGAGAGAGCGCTGGAGTGATGGCTAGAGATTAAGGGCACTTGCTTACAAAACCTGAAGGCCCAGGTTCGATTCCCCAGTACCCAAGTAAAGCCTGGTGCACAATGTGGTATATATGTGTAGAGTTCCTTTGTAGCAGCAGGAAGCGGTGGCACACCCATTGTCTGTCTCTCTTTCTCTCAAATAAATATTGATTTATTTATTTAAGAGAGAGATAAAGAGGCAGACACAGAATGAGAATGGGAGTGCCAGAGCCTCTAGCCACTGCAAATGAGCTCCAGGCGCATGCGCCACCTTGTGCATCTGGCTTTGCATGGGTACTGGGGAATCAAACCTGGGTCCTTAGGCTTCGAAGGCAAATGCCTTAAATGTGAAGCCATCTCTCTAGCATGTATGTATATACATATACATATACATATACTTATATATATATACATATATATATGTATATATATATATATATACACACACACACATATATATGTGTATGTATGTGTATGTATGTATGTGTGTATATATATATATATATATATATATATATATATATATATATATATGTTTTTCGAGGTAGGGTTTCACTCTGGCCCAGGCTGACCTGGAATTAACCATGTAGTCTCAGGGTGGCCTTGAACTCAGGCAATCCTCCTATGTCTGCTTTCCGAGTACTGGGATTAAAGGCATGCAGCACCATGCCTGGCCCAAATAAATATTTAAAAAAAGAAAAGAAAAACAACACAATTCTCTTAGTATTTAAAAAACTTGTTGGTGCCAGGTATCGTGGAAGATCATCATGAGTCTGAGACAAGCCTGAGACTACATAGTGAGTTCCAGGTCAGCTTGGGCTAAGGTGAAACCCTGGGGGGGGGGGGGGGGGAGGGGGAAGGGAAGATTGCAGTTTGGCACTCCTTTAATCCCAGCACTTGAAAGAGGTAGGAGACTCTCTGTGAGTTCAAGGCTAGCCTGGGATATTGTGAGTTCCACGTCCTGTAAAAACAAACAAACAAGCCAGGCATGGTGGCGCATGCCTTTAATCTCAGCATTGGGGAGGCAGAGGTAGGAGGACCCTACATCGAAAAACCAACCAAACAAACAAAAAACTGTTGGTCTTTGGTTAAATTGTTTTTCAGTGTCTCCAGAAGGCTCCATTTGACTCTATGTACTTGTCAAACTATGCTGAATTATTATAGTGTAATTACACTGTGTTCAACATAAACAATTTATAGTTGTTTATACTGAGCCATTTCCAAGACATCTGATGTTATCTCTTTTTGTTTTTGTTTCTTTCTTTCTTTGTTTGTTTTTTGAAGGGCATGCTAGTTTATTTTAAAAGACAGTACCACACTGATCATGGTGACCAGTAGACACATGATAATGGCTTTTCTCTTGGGGAGTGACATTGCAGTATTTTATGTAGTGATATGTTTCCATAGGACCAAGAACGCTAGAGAATAAGGATCTTGGATGAAGATGGACACTTGGAACTCTGGTGCTTGAACCCACACAATCAATTTAAACCCCTATGAGTCTGTGGCATTACGTACCTAAAAAGAACAAAATTCTTAGGAATTTTATATGTATATGTATATATAATATGTATATGTATATGTTGGCAGCATGAATCTACTTGAAATTTAATCTTTCTTAAAATTAATTAATTTATTTATTTGAGAGTGACAGAGAGAGAAAGTGGCAGATAGAGAGAGAATGGGCGCGCCAGGGCCTCCAGCCACTGTAAACAAATTCCAGATGCATGCACCCCCTTGTGCATCTGGCTAATGTGGGTCCTGCGGAATCGAGCCTCGAACCAGGGTCCTTAGGTTTCACAGGCAAGTGCTTAACCGCTAAGCCATCTCTCCAGCCCTGAACTTTAATCTTTATAATATCAGCTATGTCCACTACGGCTAAAGCAGTCATATAAGACACCTCGCAGTATTTCCATGCTACCATTGCACAAGTTTAGTGATTTTACTCTATAAAAAACATAAAACTACCATCAAAAGAGGCAAAAAAACGTGACTTTCAAATCATTTGAAAAGCAGAGTGCTTGTTTGTTCAATACAGGCTCAAACTTAAATTATGCTGTAATTATAACCTCCAAGCTTCTGATTTTTTTTTTTTTTTTTCGAGGTAGGGTCTCACTCTAGCTCAGGCTGACCTGGAATTCACTATGTCTAAGGGTGGCCTTGAACTCAAAGTGATCCTTCTACCTCTGCCTCCTGAGTGCTGGGATTAAAGGCATGCGCCACCATGCCCAGCTAAAATATATTTTATTTATGAGACAGAGAAAGAGAGAGAGAGAGAGAGGGAGGGAGGGAGGGAGGGGGAGGGAGAGAATGGGCACGTCAGGACCTCCAGCCACTGCAAATGAACTCCAGAAGCATGTGCCTCCTGCATCTGGCTTATGTAGGTACTGGGGAATCAAACCAGGGTCCTTTGGCTTTGTAGGAAAACACCTTCACTGCTGGGCCATCTTCTCTAGCCCCTGGCTCCAAGGATTCTAAGGTACAACATTCTGACCCAATATCAGTATCATTATAACCTGATCTTAAAAATACTTAAATAAACCAGGCATGGTGGTGCACGCCTTTAGTACCAGCACTCAGGAGGCAGCGGTAGGAGGATCACCATGAGTTTGAGGCCACCCTGACACTACATAGTGAATTCCAGGTCAGCCTGAGCTAGAGTGAGACCCTAACTCGAAAAACCAAAAACAACAACAACAAAAAAAAAACTTAAATACTTTCAAAGAGAGAAAGATCAACTTGAGTTTGAGGCCACCCTGAGACTACATAGTGAATTCCAGGTCAGCCTGGGCTAGAGTGAGACCCTACCTCAAAAAACAAAAAACAAAAAACAAAAACAAAAAACATAAACAAAAAAACTTTCAAAGAGAATTAGTGTGCTGTTCAGTGGAAATTGTTCCAGTAACGTCTTCTGATGATTTTCTGCAAACTGACCATTTTCTGTTACCGTGACTCACCATGATTTCAGACTGACCTCTTTCCTTGTTACCATTTCAGTACCAGGGACTTCTGAGGCACGAGTCTCATTTCATAAGAACAGTAGCTATCCATACTTCAGTGACAGCAGTTCTGAAATCAGTAAACTCGAGAATCACGTTATTAGCTCAGCAACTACAAAACCATTTTGAGAATGAGGCATTTCAAGCCACAATCTTTGTACTTTATAAATTAAGGTGCTTTTGAATCTCTTTGGTATTTATAAGCCACCTTATGGTAACAGAAGAATATATTTAATTTTCAGAGCTAAATGTCCTACGTGTGTGTGTGGGGGGGGGGGCTTTATCAATACTTAGTTATTTAAAATACAGTATAAATCAATTTTTTCCCCTTCAGTATTGGAATAGCAGAAGTTTCTGGTCCCTCCTTAGATCAACCAACACCACTTCTTCATCACGTGTAACAGTGAAATTTACAGACATCCCTGAAAAGTTTTTAAGCAAACGAGTGACTCACAGCCGAGTCTCAATCAGTGAACAGCGTAGATTGATTTAAACAAAACAAAAAACAAACAGATGAATTATCAAAAGGAAATTTTCAAGTTTAAAAAAAAAAAAAAGCCTTCCCAAGAACTGAGACCCAGCGGCGCTGTGCTTTACCCCCCGACCCAGCAGCTTCGTCCTGGTGCCCATCCCTCCCTAAGACGCCCGGGGCAGGAAGCGGTCTGGCCCTCGCGTGGCCAGGCTGTCCTATGTCCCTGTCTAAGGGAGCCGGGGACGCTGTCTCTTCCCTAGAGACCTCGCGTCCAAAGAGGGCGCTGCGCCTCTCCTCTGCATTCCCGGCATCTCATGAGATGATGCTTGCTGTGCAGAGGACAGCTGACTTTCCACCGACCCCCCCCCCAAAAAAAAAACAGGAGGGTTTCTTCAGTGTGTCATCAGCCTTTCACTCTTTCATTCAGGAAAGTTGGGGTGGGGGTGGGGAGGGTGCAGACATGAACCAAGAGTCTAAAGGCACAAAGCCACATAGCTCTAGTCGGAGTTTGTAAACACAGAGCAGGTTGAATTTAGGTAACCCCCATCTATGAGAATAACAAGGCGTCCACGGCAGGCTTTTATCCAGCCAGCTTCTTTGAGACCCTTCATGGGTTTGGAGGTCTACAAAGTATACACTCAGACAAAAAAAAAAAAAAAACCATACTTCAGGGCTGGAGAGATGGCTAAACGGTTAAGGCGCTTGTCTGCAAAGCCAAAGGACCTCGGTTCAATTCCCCAGGACCCATGTAAGCCAGATACACAAGGTGGCGCACGCATCTGGAGTTCATTTGCAGTGGCTGGAGGCCCTGGAGCACCCATTCTCTCTCTCTCTCCCTCTTTCCCTCTCTCAAGTAAATAAATAAAAATAAAATATTTTTAAAAACCCATACTTCAAAATGCAGTAAGGTAAATAGTATAATCATGATTCCAGAAGTTACAATGGCAGTGTAGGCATACCTAAGGTAATTTGGTTATAAAGTGTGGTACTGTGTCTGTTATATAACCATTATTAACTGTTTCTCTCCTACAGAATGATATATTCAGTTGGGTTTCAGTTGAACACAAAACCATCCTTGTACCACCACTGATAGTTGGCAATAGCTTTTTTTTTTTTTTTGAAGTAGGGTCTCGTTCTAGCTCAGGCTGACCTGGAATTCACTATGTAGTCTCAGGTGGCCTGGAACTCACGGTGATCCTCCTACCTCTGCCTCCCAAGTGCTGGGATTAAAGGTGTGTGCCACCATGCCCGGCTGGCAATAGCTCTTTGATAGCAGTCTTTATCCTGCTGTAGAAATTATCCTTGAACTGAAAAAAAAAAAAGTGCACAATCCCATGTCCAGTCACTAAACGCTATCATATTTGTGAAGAGTTTGTTCCAACTCCTGGGTCACTTTTTGGAAAAAATATTATTGTTGTAAGAAATGCTGCATCTGTGATTTACAGTCTCTCACCCTAATTTGATGGCAGTGATGAATTTCATCCAATATGAAAAAAAGAAATACTGTTACAGTGGTCTTGAACGCCATCAGCCTTTTGGGTCTCCATCTTCTCTTCTTCCACGTGCCGCCTACTCTCCTCTACTTTGGCAAGAGCTCCTTTAAAAATTGAAATATCCAAAGAAAAGCAGAGTTTGTAAATTTTTCACCTAAGTCGCTAGAAGGTAAGTTTGTAAGCGATGTAGCTCTTAATGCCCTCGAACTGTCTGCTTGGTGGGATCGTCAATGGTGCACTTGAAAGGATACGGGGTCTCCTGTCACTGACTGAAGGGTCCCTGCACCACGCACAGCTTGTCTCCATCCTTCACGAAGCCCGATGATGCCCAGCACGAAAGCCTCCCCACCCGATTTGATTTCAGAAAGGTGGAGAAGGGGCTGAGGTTATAGCTCACCGTGACCGAGCTCTTGGCCACGGAGGAGGAAGACACGGCGAGCACGAGATGGATGGATAATGCTGCGCGGGGACCGGCCGTCACCACCACCAACCACAAGGGCCCAGGGACACCTGATGTTATCTCTTCTTTTATTTTTTATTTTTTGAGGTAAGGTCTCACTGTAGCCCAGGCTGATCTTGAACTCACTCTGTAGTCTCAGGCTGGCCTTGAACTCACAGTGATCTTCCTACCAGGGCCTCCTGAGTGCTGGGATTAAAGGTGTGCACCACCACGCCCCGCTGAAAAATTCTTGAGTAGGCTCACATGGTTAGACAAAAGTGATTTTGGAACTAGTAGCAGGCATGTTGGGCATTTTCTCATTCTTTAAAAAAAAATAATTTAAACCAGGCACGGTGGCGCAGGCCTTTAATTCCAGCACTGCTCGGGAGGCAGAGGTAGGAGGACCGCCTTGAGTTTGAGGCCACCCTGAGGCTACATAGTGAATTCCGGGTCAGAATTCTAGGGTGAGACCCTACCTGGAAAAACAAAACAAAACAAACAAAAAACAACCAAAAAATTAATTTATTGACTATTTTTATACATGTGTGTAATGTATTTTGGTCATAGTCACCTTCCCTAGCCTCTTTTTCCTTTTTTCTTCCCATTGAACCCATTCTTTCCACTTTGATACCTTTTGTGTCTCTATGGGTAAAAAGCAGGACTTTTGGGGCTGGAAAGATGGCTCAGCAATTGAAGCACTTGCCAGCAAAACTAAAGGACCCAAGACCCATGTTAGCCAGATGCACAAGGAGGCACATGCATCTGGAGTTTGTTTGCAGTGGCTAGAGGCCCTGGTGTGCCCTCTCTCTCTCTCTCTCTCTCTCTCTCTCTCTCATAAATAAATAAATAAAATAAAATAAACAGGACTTTTCTAGGATTTGGTGCAAATATTTATACACTTTCTTTCCACCATGCTATTAGAGAGACAGAGTAGCTTATGCTTGTACTTGTGAGCAAAGCCCATTCACACACCGGCCTCATTGGTTGAGCAACAGTTGTGGCACTTACCACACTAGCAAGCAATGCGTTGCCTAATTCCCCTGCAGTAAACTGGAGAAAGTGTTAGTCAACTGGAATGATATGAATTATTCACATTAACAGTGAGCTGGGTGTCTAGCTCAGTGGTACAGGGCTTGCCTAACGTACACGAGACGGGTTTGATCCCTAGTACCTCAAAAATATTTTTAAAAACAATTAAATTTTTTGAGAGAAAGTTTCTTTTCTCTTTCCTCTGTGCCAAACTTGCAGAGTGAAAAGCTCAATAGGAGACTGGAGAAATGAGAGGCAAGGGAGAAGAGGTCAGGGCACCTTTACTGAACTTGCAATCTGTTTGTTTTTGTTTTATTTTCTTTTAAAATATTTTATTAGAGCCGGGCGTGGTGGCGCACGCCTTTAATCCCAGCACTCGGGAGGCAGAGGTAGGAGGATCTCCATGAGTTCGAGGCCACTCTGAGATTCCATAGTGAATTCCAGGTCAGCCTGGGCTAGAATGAGACCCTACCTCGAAAAACAAAAAAAAACAACAAAAAAAATATTTCATTAATTTATTTGAGAGAGAGAGAGAGAGAGAGAGAGAGAGAGAGAGAGAGAGAGGATGGGGGGGGGAAGAAAGGAGAGAATGAGGTAGAGTGAGAGAATGGGCATGTCAGGATCTCTAAACACTGCAAATGAGCTCCAGACACATGTGCCACCTTGTCCTCTGGCTTTTCTTGGGTACTGGAAATCAAACTTGAGTCCTTTGGTTTTGCTAACATGCATCTTAACTGCTAAGCCATCTCTCCAGCCCTGTTTTTGTTTTTTAAAAGTATTTTATTTTATTTTAATTTTTTTTTTTTTTTGAGGTAGGGTATCACTCTAGCTTAGGCTGACCTGGAATTCACTATGTAGTCTAAGAGTGGCCTTGAACTCATGGTGATCCTCCTAACTCTGCCTCCCAAGTACTGGGATTAAAGGTGTGCACCACTGTGTCTGGCTAAATATTTTATTTATTTATTTGCATGCAGAGAAAGACAGAGGGGTGTGTGTGTGTGTGTGTGTGTGAGAGAGAGAGAGAGAGAGAGAGAGAGAGAATGGACATACCAAGGCCTCTAGCCACTGTAAACAAAACTCCAGATGCATGCACCACTTTGTGCATCTGGTTTTATGTGGGTACTGGGGAATTAAAGTTGGGTTGTTAGGCTTTGTAGGCAAGCACCTTAACTGCTGAGCCATCTCTCCAGCCTTTTCTAAAAAAATAATACAGAAATACAATTTATTATCAAGCTTCTTTAGGAATATTTACAAAAAGTGGGATGTAACAAACATATAAAAAATGTACTGAACAGTGTCATTATAGTCTACTTTGATGATTATCAAATGTTTCTAATAGTTATTTCGTATACAAACATGACTTCAAGACAAGGTTATGCAGGTTATGCAGTCTGGAGTAATGACTCCAAAATATCTGACAGTGCCATTAAAATTTCTTTTTTTAGAAAATACAGGCATTCACGGGCTGGAGAGATGGCTTAGTGGTTAAGTGCTTGCCTGTGAAGCCTAAGGACCCTGGTTCGAGGCTCGATTCCCCAGGACCCATGTTAGCCAGATGCACAAGGGGGCGCACGCGTCTGGAGTTCGTTTGCAGTGGCTGGAGGCCCTGGCATGCCCATTCTCTCCCTCTCTCTTTCTACTTTTTTCTCTCTCTCAAATATGTATATTAAATAAAAAGAAAATATAGGCATTCAACAAAAATATAAAGAGTACAATTAATACATGGCTTGTAAAGTTGGATTATGGATAGCAAATGAATAATTCCAGTTAATTTTCACCTTATGCAGTAAAACCACAATAGGTTACCTAGTGACTCAAAATTATTCTGTCTTGCCGGGTGTGGTGGCACACACCTTTAATCCCAGCACTTGGTAGGCAGAGGATCACCATGAGTTCGAGGCCACCCTGAGATGACAGAGTGAATTCCAGGTCAGCCTGAGCTAGAGTGAAACCCTGCCTCAAAAACCAATAAATAAATAAATAAATAAATAAATAAATAAAATTATTCTATCTTGTGCATGTTGATATAAACAGACTTATTTTGGAGATATGTAGGGAAGCCATCCTCTATCCCGGGGAAAATCCATTTACAAAAATGTTTCTCAAAAGCTGGAAGAAGCCATTCTGGAGGCCCGCTCCATGGGAGGGAATACATCCCTGGTACTGAAAACCTACAACAGGGGTAGTCATAAGCCATAGGGGTGTAATGTCTGCTGTTGTCTGGCTAAATGTATATACTATGCTCATCAAATTACCCAGTAAGCACTTCTCTTAATGTTCATACTCATATATTAATGCTACTCTCACTTTTGGTAGAGAATCTTCTCTTTTCAGATGGCAGTGACCTTGGGATGACTCAGAAGGCATCACAGTGCTGAGAAGAAGTGACAGAGGAATGCCCAGCACTGAAATATCTATATCACACCTTCCAAGGCTCAGGGTCCATTGCGGAAGAGGTGGCGGAAAGAATGTAAGAGCCAAAGGAAGGGTAGGACTCCTTACAACGTGCTCCCCCCAGACACCAAATGGCCTGGATATCCATGACCTCACAGTGCCTGACATAATCTACACAAGACCATCATAATAGGAGGAAACGATGATGACATCAAAATAAAAGAGAGACTGATTGAGAGGGGGACGGGATATGATGGAGAATGGAGTTTCAAAGGGCAAAGTGGGGGGAGGGAGGGCATTACCATGAGATATTGTTTACAATCATGGAGTTGTTAATAAAAAATAAATAAATTTTTAAAAAGTTTCTCAAAATTAAGCTGCTATGTTAGAGGAAATTAGATAAGTAGATTGTCTCTTGGAGATATTTATGAATACACAGTACAGCATTAAGGGTCAGCAGGGGTAAGAAGGACTCCAGAGGCATATGCCTGGGTTCAAATCCATATACTAAGTATATGAACTTTGGCAACTAATCTTGTGCCTCAATTTGCATATCTGTCAGATGCGGTTCATAATGTACTTAGCCGTGTGGCTTTTGTGACAGCCCTGTTTTTTTTTTATTTTAATACTTTATTTATTTATTTGCAGAGAGAGAGAGAGAGAGAGAGAGAGATCGAGAGAATGGACATGCCAGGGCCTCTAGCTGCTGCAAATGAACTCCAGATGGATGTGCCACTTTATGCACCTGGCTTTACATGGATACTGGGGAATCAAACTCAGGTTGTTAGGCTTTGCAGGCAAGTGCCTTAAACGCTGAGCCATCTCTCCAGCCTGAAGTCTGTTTTTTTGTTTCTATTTTTTTCCCTATGTACTGTCTCACTCTGGCTCAGGCTGACCTGGAATTCACTCTGTCGTCTCAGGGTGACCTCAAAGTCACTGCGACGTTTCTACCTCTGCCTCCAGAGTGCTCGGATGTCTTTTCTTCTCTATTGCCCTGGGCTCTCTCTACTGTATTTCTTTCTCTGACATGGATTTCATTTTGTTTGTGTTCAGAAAACAATCAAGCCCTGCCTGGTGCTTTGCACTCAGCATTTCACAACTGCCCCTCAGGAAATCTTTAAGCAATGTTGTTTCTGACTAAAGACAGAGCGGTCTGTCATTATTCCACAGAAATACACCATCTCTGTTCACCATGCTTCCACCACCTCTGAGCCAGAGAACCAAAGGCACATGCTGTCCTCAGCATAGGAGCCTTGAACCAAGGTTCAACTGAGGAAAAGGGGAGGGCTCAATAGTTAAGCCACTTGCCTGCAAAGCCTAACAACCCGGGCTCAATTTCCCAGTACCCACTTAAAGCCAGATGCACAAAGTGGCATGTGTCTGGAGGTTGTTCCTTGCAGTGGCTAGAGGCCCTGACATGCCCATTCTCTATCTGCCCCTGTCTCTCAATTCCTCTTAAATAAATAAATAAATAAATAAATAAATAAAATATATTAAAGTTGGGTACTGGGTTCACAGCTGTCTGAGGTTGTGCAGCTGGGGAAGTCCATCTAAAGTATGTGCCCTGAGGGTTGATTAGTCAGGAGAACTTGGGCCAGGAAAGAGCTATGTAGCTTTTCTTGGCAAAGCCACCAAAGATTCTGTCAACACAGTCCCTTGACAGTTGTAATTTCAAGATAAAGTGTCACTACTTGAAGGAAAAAAAAATGTTTTTTTTTTTAAATACAATATGCTTTTTGAAAATGTAAATAATTATTATAAAGAAAAATTAAGGGGCCAGATAGAAGGCTCAGCAGTTAAAGGCACTTGCTTATGAAGTTTTGAAGTGCAAGTTCGACTCTCCAGTACTCAGTGAAAGCCAGAAGCACAAAGTGGCCCATGGACTTCGTTTGCAGTGGGAGGAGGCCCTGGCGTGCCCATACTTATACACACACCCTCTCAATCTCTCTCTGGCTCTCTCACTTTCCTTCTCAAACAAATAAATACATTTTTTTTCAAGAATGGGTCCTCCCATAGATTGTTGCTAGAAAATTTTCAGTGCCAGGGATGGGATACCTTCCACTGATTTGTTGGCCAGGGAGGTCCCTGATGCCCCCAAAACGTTATAGGTCATTGCCGAGGCCCTTGGTTTCCCACCAGGAATAGAAGGTAAGACCCTATTGCTGAAGACTCCACATACTTGGGCTGCAAGACCACTAGAAAATCCTGCTGGAACTGATCTGATAACCTCCTCCATGTAGACCAGCTGACAGAAAGCTGGAAGAAGCCATTCTACATGTAGTTCAATGGGAGAGAGAGAAATCACCAGTGGAGATACTCAACAGTGGACACTGCAAGCCTTATATTTGGCCAACCAGGGCAAATGAGCCATTGAGTGCAATAGTGGCACGTCTATCATGGTGGAAACCAACTGCCCTCTAATTGGTCTGGAGGCCCGCTCCATGGGAGGGAATACATCCCTGATACTGAAAACCTACAATAGGGGTAGTCATGAGCCCTAAGGGTATAATGTCTGCTGGTGTCTGGCTAAATGTATATACTATGCTTATCAAACTGCCCAGTAAGCACTTCTCTTAATGTTCATACCCTTATATTAATGATACTCTCACTTTTGGTAGAGAATCTTCTCTTTTCAGATGACAGTGACCTTGGGACAACTCAGAAGGTATCATGGTGCTGGAAAGAAGTGACCGGAGTGCTCAGTACTGCAATATCTCTATCACACCTTCCAAAGCTCAGGGTCTAATGTGGAAGAGGTGTTGGAGAGCATGTAAGAGCCAAAGGAAGGGTAGGACTCCTTACAACGTCCTCCTCCAGACACAAATAGCCTGAATATCCATGACCTCACAGTGACACTACCTACACAAGACCATCATAAGAGGAGGAAAAGATCATGACATCAAAATAAAAGAGAGACTGAGATGGGGAGGGGATATGATGGAGAGTGGAGTTTCAAAGGGGAAAGTGGGGGGGAGGGAGGGTATTACCATGGGATATTTTTTATAATCATGGAAGTTGTTAATAAAAATTTGAAAAAAAAAAAGAATGGGTGCTCCACACCTCCTGGCAAGATCTGTTGTTTTGCTGGACATGCTTCGGCAATTTAAAAAAATATATTTTATTTATTCGAGAGAGGGAAAGAGGGGGAGAAAGAGAATGAGAGAGAGAGAGAGAGAGAGAGAGAGAGAGAGAGAGAGAGAGAGGGAGATAGAATGGGTGCGCCAAGGCCTGCAGCCACTGCAGATGAACTCCAGATGCATGCACCCCCTTGTGCATCTGGCTTATGTGGGTCTTTGGCAAATTTTTTATGCTACCAGGTTGCCACAAAGGCATGGCATTTATTGCAACTGGCATTTGATTTTTATTTCTTTTTTAAAAAAATTCTCCCATTAAAATAAATTCTGGGAGTGTTCTGTTTCCGACTATATTAAAACCTCCAGACTTTCTACCTGCTGCGCCTCAAGCTGAGGATGCTCTGGGTCGCGCCCTGTTGGTCTCTATTGGGTCCTCTTTCAGCAGGTCTGTGTGACCTGTGCTCTCCCCAGTCATTTGGCTTTGTCAGTACTTAATGTGAACTCGGCCTTTTCTTTCCATGGAGCACAAGCCATGACTCTTGTTTTCTCCCCTGTTTCTATGCTACGGCACATAGGACAGGGGCTCAGGAACGACCAGCCCCTCCATGCTCTGATCCCAGGGGTTCTAGCATTTCTTTCGGAACAGAGAAATGATTCAAAATTGGATATGATCCCCTTTGAATATCAGATGGTCCTAGGGCTGGGAACATTCAAAATAATAAACCTCCCATTCTCATCTCATACCAGAAAAAATATGCTCTTATTTATCGATGTCTTTCTCTTGCCCCTTCTGTAAGAGGTCAGAGTGGAGTGTTTATTTTAGCAACCCAATTTGCACAGATTTTCAGTGATTCAAATGTTCCACTGCCTTTCCTCTGAGAAAGGATTGAAATACAGTCCGGCTGTGACCCTCCTTCTCCCAAAAGTCTTGCCTGTATTTGTGTGGAACCCAAATCCCAGAAACATGATGTTGAGATGGACACATTATAAACCCCTAGGTAGTTGTTAAGTCATCATATAGACAAAATAAAAAATAAATGCTTTTATTTAAAAAAAATGAATGGGTGCTCCAGGACCTCCAGCCGCTGCAAATGAACTCCAGACGCATGTACCACCTTGTGCATCTATCTTACATGGGTCCTGGGAAATCGAACCTGGGTCCTTTGACTTTGCAAGCAAGTGTCTTAACCGCTGAGCCATCCCTCCAGCCCACAAATATACATATATAAAGTAAACTGGGCATAGTGATACATGCCTTTAATCCCAGAACTTGAGAGTCTCTGGTAGGAGGATCACTGTGAATTCAAGGCCAGCCTGGGACTTCAGAGTGGGTTCAAGGTCAGCCTGGGCTAGAATGAGATGCTGTTTGGAAAAAAAAAAAAAAAAAAGAAGAGATTTATCAATGATAATATGTGCTATGAAGAAAAGCACAAAAAGTATAACATTCTATTACCCCAGTTGACATTTTGTTCATCATCCTTCCAGATAATTCTCTTGCTTCTCTTTACATAAATGCAATATATTTATATCAATGGCTATTTTCACACGTTGATTCATAACCTGTTCTTTTTCCAGTATTCTTCAGACATCTTTTCTTTTTTTATTTTCTTGTCTTTTCTTTTCTTTGGTTTTTCAAGGTAGGGTTTCACTCTATCCCAGGCTGATCTAGAACTCATTCTCTAGCCCCAGGCTGGCCTCAAACTCATGATGATCCTCCTACCTCTGCCACCCAAGTGCTGGAACTAAAGGTGTGCATCACCATGCCCAGCCTTCTTTTCTTTTCTTTTTTCTTTGTTTTTATTAAGGCAGGGTATCATTCTATCCCGAGCTGACCTGGAATTCACTCTAGTCAAGTCTAGCCTAGAACTAACTGCAATCCTTCTACCTTAGCCTTAGTGCTGGGATTATAGGCATGAGCCACGATACCAGTGTCACACATCTTTTAATTTTTTTTTTTAATTTTATTTGAGACAGAGAGAGAGAGAGAGAGAGAGAATGGGTACATCAGGGCCTCTAGCCACTGCAAATGAACTCTAGTCGCATGTGACACATTGTACATCTGGTTTATGTGGGACCTGGAGAATTGAACCTGGGTCCTTAGGCTTCGCAGACAAGAGCTTTAACCACTAAGCAATCTCTCTAGCTGCAGACATCTTTTTACGTCAATAGAAGCTGATATATTGTAGCCAGATAAGTGGTGCACATCTGCAGACACAGCACTTGAGAAACTGAAGAAGGATGATTGCTTGAGCCCAGAAGTCCAAGACCAGGCAACACAGTAAGACCCTGACTCAAACAAACAAACAAACAAACAAACAAACAAGTTAGGGGCCTGAAAAGATGGCTCAGTGGTTAAGGCACTTGCCTCCAAAGCGTAATGACCTGAGTTCAATTCCCTAGTACCCATGTAAACCTGGATGCACAGTGTGGTGCATGCATCTAGTGTTCATTTACAGTGGCTGGAGGCCCTGGCATGCCCATACTTTCTGTCTATCTCTCTTCTCTCTCTATCTCTCTACTTGCAAATAAATAAATAAATAAAAATAAAAAAGGGGCTGAAGAGATGGCTTAGCAGTTAAGTTGTGTTGAAGTCAGGTTCACATTGCTGGCAGAAATCACCCAACCAACAGCAGCTTGTGTGAAAAAAAAAAAAAAGGTTTATTTTGGCTTACAGACCCAAGGGGAAGCCCCATGATGGCAGGGGAAAACAACGGCATGAGCAGAGGGTGGACATCACCTCCTGACCAACATCAGGTGGACAACAGCAACAGGAGAGTGTGCCAAACACTGGCAAGGGGAAACTGGCTATAATACCCATAAGCCTGCCCCCAACAATATATTGCCTCTAGGAGGTATTAATTCCCAAGTTGCCATCAGCTGGGGACATTATATTCAGAACATCTAAGTTTATGGGGGACACCAGAATCAAACCACGACAAGGCACTTGCCTGCAAAGCCTAAGGACCTTGGTTTGATTCCCCAGTGCTCATGTAAAGCCAGATGCACAAGGTGGTACATGCATCTGGAGTTCATTTGCAGTGGTTGGAGGCTCTCCAGTGCCCTTTTTTTCCCCCTCCCTGTCTCTCTCTCTTAAATGAATAAGTAAATAAATAAAATGTCCTCTATTTAAAAAAAATAGTAGGGTGCTGGCTGGAGAGATGGCTTAGCAGTTAAGGTGCTTGCCTGTGAAGCCTAGGGACTCATGTTCGACTCTCTAGGTTCGACGTAAGCCAGATGCACAGTAACACAATGTGCATGGTCGCACATGGGCACAAAGGGGTGTATGCATCTGGAGTTATCTTGCAGTGGCTGGAGGCCCTGGCATGACAATTCTCTCTTTGTCATGCTCTCTCTCTTGCATAAGAAAAAAGGCAGTCTGTTGGGCTTGCCTCAAAAAAAAAAAAAAAAAAAAAGAAAGAAAGAAAGAAATAGGGCTGGGGAGAAAGTTCAGTGGCTCAGTGGGTAAGAGTATTTGCTGCACAAGCGTGAGGACACAAGAGAGCACAATTCAGCACCCATGTGAAAAGCTAGTTGTGTGCTCCCTTCGGCAACACATATACTAAAATTGGATGATACAGAGATTAGCATGGCCCCTGTGCAAGGATGACACGCAAATTCGTGAAGCGTTCCATATGTTTTTTAATTTAATTAATTAATTTATTTATTTGAGAGAGAGAGAGGAAGAGGCAGATAGAAAGAGAATGGGCGCACCAGGGCCTCCAGCCACTGCAAACGAACTCCAGATGCACGCGCCACCTTGTGCAACTGGCTTACGAGGGTTCTGGGGAATCGAACTGGGGTCCTCAGGCTTCTCAGGCAAGCGCCTTAGCCACTAAGCCATTTTCCCAGCCCGTGTTCCATATTTTTAAGCTTTAATAAATATTCCTTTTTCCATTAAAAAAAATGCTAGTGACGGGCGTGGTGGCGCCTTTAATCACAGCACTTGGGAGGCAGAGGTAGGAGGATAACTGAGTTAGAGGCCATCTTGAGACTACATAGTCAATTCCAGGTCAGCCTGCACTAGAGTGAAACCCCACTTCAAAAAACCAACAACAACAAAAAATAATAAAATAAAAAAAATAGCAAAGCTAGTTGTAACCACACATGCTTGTAACCCCAGTCCTGCAGGAGATGGAGACTTACCAGAGCTCGCTGGTTGGCTAGTCTGATGGGAAGAACGGTAGCTCCAGGTTTGATGAGAGACTCTGTGTCAAGGAAAGAACATGGAAGAGCAATCAAGGAGGGTTCCTAACATTCTTCTCTGGCCTCTGCATGTGTGCTCACAGGCACACTTATCTGCACACACACACACGTGCATATACTACACACACACCACACCACACATACCATACACACATAAAATTAATATGGTCATGGTTTTCAGTTTTGAATATTGCTTAAATTCTGAGAATCAAACCTAGATCCTTGCACATGGTAGGCAAGCACTCTACCACTGAAATAAATTATTATTATTTGTTGACAACTTCCATAATTATAGACAATAAACCATGATAATTCCCTCCCCCCACCTTCCCCTTCACAACTCCACTGTCCCTCATAGCCCCTCCCCCTCTCAATCAGTCTGTTTTTTCTTTTTTATTTTGATGTCATCATCTTTTCCTCCTATTATGAGAGTCTTGTGTAGGTAGTGCCAGGCACTGTGGGGTCATGGATAGCCAGGCCATTTTATGTCTGGAAGAGTGCATTGTAAGGATTCCTACCCTGCCTTTGGCTCATATTTTTCTGCTACCTCTTCTGCGATGGACCCTGAGCCTTGGAAGGTGTGATAGAGATGTTTCAGTGCTGAGCACTCCTCTGTCACGTCTTCTCAGCACTATGGGACCTTTTGAGTCATCCCAGAGGTTACTGCCATCTGAAAAGAGAAGCTTCTCTAACCAAAAAGTGAGAGTAGCAATAGTATATGGGTATGAACATTAAGAGAAGTGCTTACTGGGCAGTTTGATGAGCATAAAATATGCATGTAGCCAGACATCAGCAGGCATTACATCCCCAGGGTTCATGACTTCCCCTGTTACTGGTTTTTTGTATCAGGCATGTATTCCCTCCCATGGAGCAGGTCTCCATTCCAATTAGAGAGCGATTGTTTTCCCCCATAACAGACATGCCATTATTGCACCTGTTGGCTCATTTTACCTGGCTGGCCAAACTTAAGGCTTGCAATGTCCACTGTTGTTTATTTCCACTGAAGACTTCTCTCTTTCCCATGGAGTTGCATGCAGTGTAGCTTTTTCCAGCTTTCTGTCAGCTGGTTTATGGGGAGGAGAGTTTCAGTTCAGCTCCAGCAAGATTTCTCAGTGACCTTGAGACCCAAGCATGTGGAATTTTCAGCAATAGGGTCTTACCATCTATTCCTAGTGGGAAACCAAGGGCTTCAGCAATGGCCTGTAATGTTTTGGGGGAATCAGGGACCCTGGCCAACAATTCACTGGACGGTATCCCATTTCTGGCACTGAAAATTTTCTAGTAACAATCTATGTTTTCTGGATGCAACATTGCCCCAAAAAGTAGGTTTCCATATGACTTATTCATACCCTCTTATATTTTGATTAACCCTCTCCCCATCCTTTCTTTACTCAATCCCTTCCCCTGACCTCACTTAGGCCTTTTCACCCCCAATAATCTGTTCTTCTACTTACATATATACAATACCATCCTCTTACGTCCTCTCCTCTCCTCCCTCCCTTAAAACCCCTTTCTAGCTTACTGGCTTCTTCTTCACAATATTGATTCTTACAATCCAAGAACAAGGGATGTCTTTCCATTTCCTAGTATCTACTGCAATTTCTGCCTTGAATGTTTTAAAATTTTCATTGTAGAGATCCTTCACTTCCTTGGTTGGGTTCATTCCAAAGTCCTTTTTTTTTTTTTTTTTTTTGAGGCAATTGTGAATGGAGTTACTCCCTGGTTTCATCTTCAGCATGTTTGTTGTTAGTATATAGGAAGTCTACTGATTTCTGTGTGTTTATTTTGTATACTGCTACATTGCTAAAAGTGTTTTTTAGGTCTAATAGTTTGCTGGTAGAGTTTTTAGGGTCCTTTATATATAGAATCATATCATCTGCAAATAATGTTTATTTGATCTCTTTCTTTCTGATTTGTATCCCTTTTATGTGTGTCTCTTGCCTTATTGTTACAGCTAAGATTTCCAGTACTATATTAAATAAAAGTGGGGACAAGGGACACTCTTGTTTTGTTCCTCATTTTAGAGGAAACTCTTCAAGTTGTTTTTCCCCATTTAGTACTATGTTGGCTATAGGTTTGCCATAAATAACCTAATTATGTTGAGATATGTTCCTTCTATTCCTAGTTTCTGCAAGGCTTTTATCATGAAGTGTTTTTGGATTTTGTTAAATGTCTTTTCTGTATCTATTGAGATGATCATTTGATTTTGGACTTTCAGTCCATTTATATAGTCTATTACAGTTATCAATTTGCATATGTTGAACCATTGAACCATCCCTGCATCTCTGGGATAATGCCTACTTGGTCAGGGTGAATGATCTTTATATACTCTTGTATTCTGTTTGACAATTTTTTGTTTGTTTGTTTTTGTTTTTCAAAGGAGGATCTTGCTCTAGCCCAGGCTGACCTGGAATTCACTCTGTAGTCTCAGGGTTTCCTTGAACTCATGGCAATTCCCCTACCTCTGCCTCCCAAGTTCTGGGATTAAAGGCGTGCACCACCATGCCTGGCTCCTGTTTGACAATATTTTATTGGGAATTTTTGCCTCTATGTTCGTGAGGGAGATTGGTCTGTAATGTTCTTTTTATGTTCTGTCTCTCATCTGGTTTTGGTATCAAGGTGATGCTGTCTTTTGTAGAAGGAGTTTGGTAGTATTCCTTCCTCTTCTATTTTATGGAAAGGCTTGAGAAGAATTGGTGTTAATTCTTCCATGAAGGTCTGGTAAAATTCACTAGTGAATCCATCTGGGCCTGGGCTTTTTTCTTTTTCTTTTTTTTTTTAGGTAGGTTTTTGCTCTAGCTCAGGCTGACCTGGAATTCACTATGTAATCTCAGGGTGGCCTTGAACTCATGGCAATCCTCTTACCTTTGCCTCCTGAGTGCTGGTATTACAGGCATGCACCATCATGCCTGGTGTGGACATTTTAGTTGAGAGATTTATATATATATATATATATATATATATATATATATATAGACTGCTTGGATCTCTGTACATGTTGTAGGTCTATTTAAATGGTTTATCTCAACTCAGTTAAATTTTGGTATGTCATATAAATCTAGGAAATCATTCATTTCTTTCAGATTTTCAAACTTAGTGGAATATATGTTCTTAAAGTATGTCCTTATGATTTCCTGAATGTCTTTGGTATCTGTTATAATGGTGCCTTTTTCATCTGTAATTTTATTAATTTGTGTCTCTTTTCTCTTTCTTTTGGTCAGATTTGCCAAGGGGTTATCAATCTTGTTTATCTTTTCAAAGAACCAGCTCTTTGTTTCATTGATTCTCTGTATTATTATTTTGGTTTCTATTTTGTTAATTTCTGCCCTAATGTTTATTATTTCTTCCCATCTACTGATTTTTGGTTTGCCTTGTTTTTCTTTTTCTAATGCCTTAAGATGAAGCATTAAGTTATTTACTTGTGACCTTTCTAATTTCTTATATAGGCACTTAAAGCTATAAATTTCCATCTCAGGACTGCCTTCATTGTGTCCCAAATGTTGTGTTGTCATTGTCATTTGATTCTATGAATTTTCTTATTTCCTTCTTGATTTCTTCATTCACTCATTCATCATTAAGTTTCCATCATTTTGTGTATGCACACTATAGCTTTTCCTGGTGTCAGTTTATAGTTTAATCTCCTTACGATCAGAACGAGTACAAGGAATTATTTCAATTTTCTGGTATTTGTTAAGATTTGCTTTGTGTTCTAATATATGGTCTATTTTAGAGAATGTTCCATGTGCTTCTGGAAAGAATGTGTATGATGAAGTATTTGGATGAAATGTTCTGTGGATACCTCTTAGGAACATGTGTTCTATGACCTCATTTAATCCAGGTGCTTCTTTGTTTATTTTTGCCAGGATGACCTGTCAATTGATAAGGGGAGTGGGGTGTTGAAGTCACTCACTACAAATGTGTTTGGTGTTATCTGTGACCTTAATTCTAATACTGTTTGTTTGATGAAATTGGGAACTCCTATGTTAGGTGCATATATGTTTACTATTGTAATGTCCTGCTGTTGGAGTGTTCCTTTAATCAATATAAAGTGGCCTTCTTTATCTTTCCTACCTAATGTTGGTCTGAAGCCTACCCTGTCAGATATTAGGATAGTGACCCCTGCTTGTTTTCTAGGCTCACTTGCTTGAAATATCATTTTATATACTTTCACCTTAAGATAGTGTCCATTTTTTATGGAAAGATGAGTTTCTTGGAGGTGACAAATAGAAGGATCCTGCATTTTAAAAAATATTTTATTTCATTTATTGGAAGGAGGAGAGAATTGGCATCTAGCCAGTGTAAACGAACTTCAGATGTATGTGCCACCTTGTACATCTGGTTTAGGTGGGTCCTGGGGAATCAAACCTGGGTCCTTAGGCTTCACAGGCAAGTACCTTAATTGCTAAACCATCCCTCCAGTCTGGATCCTGTTTTTTAACCCAGTCTGCAAACCTGTCTTTCGTTTGGGGCACTGAAGCCGTTGATATTAAGAGTTATTATTGAAAGGTGTGCATTTATTCTTTCCACTCTTCTTGTTTTGTAATTCTTGTGGTTTTCCTTTACTCTTTGTATTAACTAGTATTTGACTCTGGTTTATTTTTTCCTGATTCCCTATGTGTGTACTTTTCTTGCTCTTCTGCATGGAGGTTCAAGTATTTTCTGTAGAGCTGGTTTAGTGTTCATTTATTCTTTTAGCCTGTTTTTGTTGTGGAATGACCTTATTTCTCTATCAATTTGGACGGATAGCTTTGCTGGATAAAGTAATCTTGTTTGACAGTTGTTATCTTTCAGAACTTGGATACATCATTCCAAGTCTTTCTGGATTTTAAAGTTTGTGTTGAGTAATCTTCTGTTATCCTGAGCTTGCCTTTGCATGTAACTTGATTTCTCTCTCT
Source organism: Dipus sagitta (assembly GCA_036346955.1). NCBI lineage: Eukaryota > Metazoa > Chordata > Mammalia > Rodentia > Dipodidae > Dipus > Dipus sagitta. Next base: position 90,467,124 of record CM070780.1, on the reverse strand, counting down.
CTCTCTCTTTTTTTTTTTTTTTTTTTTTGGTTTTTCAAGGTAGGGTTTCACTTTAGCTCAGGCTGACCTGGAATTCACTATATAATCTCAGGGTGGCCTCACACTCACAGTGATTCTCCTGCCTCAGCCTCCTGAGTGCTGGGATTAAAGGCGTGCACCACCATGCCCGGCTTTTTTGTTTGTTTGTTTGCTTTTTGTTTTTCGAGGTGGTATCTCACTCTAGCCCAGGGTGACCTCAGGCTGGCCTCGAACTCATAGCAATCCTACCTCTTTGTTGGGATCAAAGGCATAAACCGCCACACCTGGCTGATTTTTCTAACTACTTTCAGTACATATATTTTTTTGGCTTGTGTGTTTTGTAGTTTAATTATAATATGGTGGTGAGAGTTTCTTTCTTGATTTTGTCTGTTTGGTATTCTATAAGCTTCTTCTACCTGTATTGACATCACTTTCCCTATTTGGGGGAAATTTTCTTTTATGATTTTGTTGAAAATACCTATTAGGCCTTTGGATTGCAATTCTTCTCCTTCTACTATTCTCCAAATTCTTATATTTGATCTCTTCATAGTGTCCCAAATGTCTTGAAATTCCCATTCATGCCTTCCTATTAGTTTGTCTTTCTCTTTGTTGAACTCTATTAGATCTGTCACCTGGTCTTAGATATTCTGTCCTTTCCTTGATCCATTCTACTGGTGAGAGACTTTCTATAGAATTTTCTATTTAACTTACTGATTTTCATTTCTAGTTTTTTTTTTTTTTTTTTTTTTTTTTTCCTGAGGTAGGGACTTGCTCTAGCTCAGGCTGACCTGGAATTTACTATGTAGTTTCAGGGTGGCCTTGAACTCACTGCAATCTTCCTACTTCTGCCTCCCAAGTGCTGGAATTAAAGGCATGTGCCACCACACCCGGCCATTTCTAGTATTTTTGATTGGTATTTTTCATTATTTCTATTTCCTCATTCATGACTTGTATTGACCTCCTTATTTCATTAAGTTGATTTACTTTGTTCTCTTGGGGTTCTTCAGGAGTTTGTCTTCTTCTTTGATTCCTTTGATTTCCTTGAGCATAGATATAATCTTTTTTTTTTTTTTAATCTTTGTAAGGTATCGCATTTAAAACAGTCTCACTGGAGGTCATTTCTGATGGGTTTATAATTTTTGGTGGAGTTGTATTGTCTTGATCTTTTGTATTTCCTGTATTATAGAGATTATAAAAAACATTGAATTTATTTATTTATTTGAGAGAGAGAAAGAGGAAGGGAGGGAGGAAGGGAGGAGGGAGGGAGAAAGAGAGAGAGAGAGAGAGAGAGAGAGAGATAGAGAGAATGGGCATGCCTGCTCATCCAGCCACTGCAGACAAACTCTAGATGCATGCACCCCCTTGTGCATCTGGGTTATGTCGGTCTTAGAGAATTGAGCTAAGATCCCTTGGCTTTGCAGGCAAACGCCTTAACTGCTAAGCCATCTCTCCAGCCCTAATGTAGAGATTTTTGTATCTTGAGTTAATTCGATGCTTGGGTTTTCTAATTATCTGAAGTGTTCGTAGCTGTGTAAATCCAACCTCATATATCTTTAGGGTAGGAGTTTAAGGTGTCAGGTATAGGTCTTATACTCCAACAGAAACAGTAGAAGTGACCCTATGTGTTGAATTTGCCTGATATTCAAGTATTCTAGTAGACTGGGTGGAGCAAATTATTGGCAAAATCTAAAATTTCAAAAAAAAATTTAATTTTGGGGGGTAAGGTCTCCCTCTAGCCCAGGCTTACCTGGAACTCACTCTGAAGTTCCAGGCTGGCCTCAAACTCACAGTGATCTTCCTACCTCTGCCTCCTAAGTGCTGGGAATTAAAGGTATGCACGACCACACCCAGCAAATTCTAAAATTCAATTGCACAATACACACATTCAATCAAAACCAGCACCGATTATTTATGCAAGGGTGGGGATAAAACAGGAGGTTGAGATTTCTGGTCTGAAATGGGTTTCAAGTCAGCCTGGGGGCCGTGTGACATCCTGCCCCCAATAATGACATAAGAAAAAGACAAAGGCCATATGAATCAGGAAATGCCAAAGACAACAATAGTCAACGCCAAAATATAGCTTAGTGGAGAATGGTAAAGCAAACCAAGACTACGTCATTCAAATATAACACATAACCTGCCCTCACATGGAAAAAGAGATCAGCACTTTCAGTGCTGGCCTACATAGCTGGTTTTGTGTAAGTAGGCCCTATTACATTTTGGATGGCTTCTGATGTCACCAATGCTAAGTGCCACTTCGGCCGCTCTTTGCTGCGCTGTGGATCTGGTGTTCTGATTGGCTGTGCTGGATGCCATGTGGCCAGGGGCCGAATGAATTCTCGGGTTTGTGGCACTGGCGCTTGGGGGGATTAGAGGCTGTGCAGGATGCCTGGAGTTGTCTTGGTGCTGCTCAGCTGATCCCGCTTATGCTCTCCTTCAGTGGCAGCTCAACTGTGCGCCCCCCCACCCCTCCCGACTTCAGGTGTCTTGACTTTGTGAGGAGGCTGATGTGATGTGAATGGAACATCCCTTCACTTGGTTTCTGCTCCTGCAGCTCTGCACGGGTCAGGCAAGCGGGCATACAGTGCAAATCAGGGCCGACAGGGCCTCAACAGGTTTCTGGCTGTTTTTGTCCTTTTCTATAAGCCCTGAGTCTCTCCTGCTTCTCTGCTGTGGTTGACAATTCCTTATTCACTTTCACTTTTTTTTTTTTTTTTTTAGATAAGGTCTTACTCTAGCCCAGGCTTACCTGGAACTCACTCTCTAGTCCCCCAAACAGGCCTTGAACTCATAGCAATCCTACTTCTGCCTCCCACATGCTGAGGTTAAATGTATGTGCCATCACAGCTGGTTCCACAATCAATTGTTAGTATTATTATCATCATAATTATTCATTTTGGTTTTTCTTTCTTTCTTTTTTTTTTTTGGTTTTTTGAGGTAGGGTCTCACTCTAGCCCAGGCTGACCTGGAATTCACTATGGAGTCTCAGGGTGGCCTCGAACTCACGGCGATCCTCCTACCTCTGCCTCCCAAGTGCTGGGATTAAAGGCGTGCGCCAGCACGCCTGACTCATTTTGGTTTTGCGAGGTAGAGTCTTCCTCTTGCCAAACCTCCCAAGTGCTGGATTATAGGCATGTGCCACTACACCAGGCCTGCCAGTTATATATATATAGCTGAGAATAACCTTGAACTTCTATTCCACTCCCATTGTTAAAGTAATGGTCTGTTTCCTGTCCATTGTTTGCATATAGCTTACGGTTCTAAACCAGTTACCTGTTGGTGGACACTGGGGATATTTCAAAGTTCCTTTTGTAATTTTTTGTTTGTTTTATAAATATTCTTTTTTTTTCTTTTCTTTAAAAATTATATTTATTTTATTTATTTGAGAGAGAGGGAGAATGGGTGCACCAGGGCCTCCAGCCACTGCAAATGAACTCCAGATGCATGTGCCACCTTGTACATCTGGCATATGTGGGTCCTGGGGAATTGAACCTGGGTCCTTTGGCTTTGTAGGCACATGCCTTAATTGCTAAGCCAGCCCTCCTTTTCTTTTCTTTATTGACAGCTTCCATAATTATAAACAATAGCCCATGGTAATTCCCTTCCCTCCCCCCCACTTTCCCCTTTGAAACTCCACTCTCCATCATATCTCCTCCCCCTCGCAATCAGTCTCTCTTTTATTTTGATGTCATCATCTTTTCCTCCTATTATGATAGTCTTCTGTAGGTAGTGTCAGGCACTGTGATGTCATAGATATCCAGGCCATTTTGTGTCTGGAAGGAGCACATTGTAAGGAGTCCTACCCTTCCTTTGGCTCTTACATTCTTTCTGTCACCTCTTTCGCAATAGACCCTGAGCCTTGGAAAGTATAATAGAGATATTTCAGTGCTGAGCACTCCTCTGTCACTTCTTCTCAACACCATGGTGCCTTCTGAGTCATCCCAAGGTCACTGCCATCTGAAAAGAGAAGGTTCTTTAACCAAAAATGAGAGTAGCATTAATATAAGGGTATGAACATTAAAAGGAGTGCTTACTGGGCAGTTGGCAAGCATAGCATATACATTTAGCCAGACACCAGCAGACATTACACCCCTAGGGCTCATGACTACCTCTGTTGTAGGTTTTCAGTATCAGGGAAGTATTCCCTCCCATGGAGCAGGCCTCTAGTCAAATTAGAGGTTGGTTGTTTTCTCCCATAACAGGTGTGCCACTATTGGACCTGTTGGCTCATTTGGCCTGGCTGGCCAAATCTAAGGCTTGCAGTATCTACTGCTGAGTAACTTCACTAGTGATTTCTCTCTCCCATTGAACTGCATGCTGTGTGGTTTTTTCCAGCTTTCTGTCAGCTGGTCTACATGGAGGAGGTTTTCAGTTCAGCTCCAGCAGGGTTTCTTAGTGACCTTGCAGCCCAAGTATGTGGAGTCTTCAGCAAATAGGTTTTATCATCTATTCCTGGTAGGGAACCAAGGGCCTTGGCAATGGCCTGTAATATTTTAGGGGAATTAGGGACCTCCTTGGCCAACAACTCCCTGGCACTGAAAATTTTCTAGTAACAATCTATGGTTTCTGAGTGTTCCACTGTCCAAAAAAGTAGGTTTCCATATGACTTATTTATGTCCTCTTATTTAAAAAATATTTTATTTTTATTTATTTATTTGACAGAGAGGGAGGGAGGGAGGGAGGGAGGGAGGGAGGGAGAGAGAGAGAGAGAGAGAGAGAGAGAGGGAGAGAGAGAGAGAATGTGTGTACCAGGGCCTCTAGCCATTGCAAACGAACTCCAGATATGGGTGCCCCTTGTGTATCTGGCTAATGTGGGTCCTGGGGAATCGAACCACAGTCCTTTGGCTTTGCATGCAAGCACTTAACTGCTAAGCCACCTCTCCAGGCCTATATCCTCTTATTTTTTGATTAGCCCTTCCTCCACCTTTCCTTTACTCAGTCTCTTCCCCTGACCTTATTTAGGCCCTTTCACCCTCTTTTTTGTAATTTTTGTTACGAGAGAGAGAAAGAATTGGTGCGCCAGGGCCTCCGGCCACTATAATCAAACTCTAGAAGTTTGCGCCACCTTGTGTGCATGTGCCACCTTGCAAGCTTGCTTACCTTGTGTGTCTGGCTTATGTGGAACCTGGAGAGTCAAATGTGGGTCCTCAAGCTTCCTAGACAAGAGCCATAATTCTTTTTACTTTACTCTTTTTTTTTTGTTTTTGTTTTTGAGGTAGTGTCTGCTGACCTCAAACTCATTCTGTAGTCTCAGGCTGGCCTCAAACTCACAGCAATTCTCCTACCTCAGCCTCCTGACTGCTAGGATTAAAGCTGTGTGCCACCATGTCCAGTTCTATTTTTTTAAGATTTTATTTTTATTTATTAGAGATAGAGAGAGGTAGGGAGAAAATGGGCATACCAGGGCCTCTAGCTACTGCAAACGCATTCCAGAAGCATGTGCCACCACGTACATCTGGCTTACATGGGACCTGGAGAATTGGAACCGTGGTCCTTAGGCTTCGTGGGCAAGCGCCTTAACCACTAATCCATCTCTCCAGCCCACAGTTCTATTTTTTAACTAAGGCAAACTACAGTGGACATCTATGAGAGGGAACAGGACATTTATGAGAAGGAAGAGGACACGTATGAGAAGGAAGAGGACATGTATGAGAAGGAAGAGAACAAGTATCAGAAGGAAAAGGACATCTATGAGAAGGAAGAGGACACGTATCAGAAGGAAGAGGACACATATGAGAAGGAAGAGGACATCTATGAGAAGGAAGAGGACATGTAAGAGAAGGAAGAGGACACGTATGAGAAGGAAGAGGACATATGTGAAAAGGAAGATGACATGTATGAGAAGGAAGAGGACATCTATGACAATGGAACACACAGGAGCCATAGATTGTTACTAGAAAATTTTCTGTGCCAGGGATGGGATACCTTCCAGTGAGTTGTTGGCCAGGGAGGTCCCTGATGCCTCCAAAACATTACAGGCCATTGCTGAAGCCCTTGGTTTCCCACCAGGAATAGATGGTAAGACCCTATTGCTGAATACTCTACATACTTGGGCTGCAAGGCTACTGAGAAATCCTATTGGAGCTGAGCTGAAATCCTCCTCCATGTAGACCAGCTGACAGAAAGCTGGAAAAAGCCATGCTGCATGCAGTTCAATGGGAGAGAGAGAAATCACCAACAGTGGACACTGCAAGCCTTATATTTGGCTAGCCAGGCCAAATGAGCCAATGGGTGCAATAGTGGCATGTCTGTTATGGGGGAAACCAACCGCCCTCTAAATTGACTGGAGGCCTGCTCCATGGGAGGGAATACATCCCTGATACTGAAAACCTACAACAGGGGTAGTCATGAGTCCTAGGTTTGTAATGTTTTCTGCTGTCTGGCTCACCAAACTGCCCAGTAAGCACTTCTCTTAACGTTCATACCCATATAATATTCTCACTTTTGGTTAGAGAACCTTCTCTTTTCAGATAGCAGTGACCTTGGGATGACTAAGGAGGCTCCATGGTACTAAGAAGAAGTGATAGAAGAAGTGATAGAGGAGTGCTCAGCTCAATCACACCTTCTGTGGCTCAGGATCCATTGTGGAAGAGATGGTGGAAAGAATGTAGAGCCAAAGGAAGGGTAGGACTCCTTACAACGTGCTCCTCCAGATGTAAAATGGCCTGGATATCCATGACCTCACAGTGCCTGATACTACCTACACAAGACCATCATAATAGAAGGAAAAGATGATGACATCAAAATAAAAGAGAGACTGATTGAGAGGGTGAGGGGATATGATGGAGAATGGAATTTCAAAGGGGAAAGTGGGGGGACGGAGGGAATTCCCATGGGGTACTGTTTATGATTATGGAAGTTGTCAATAAAAAATATTAAAAAAAATTAAATTGAAAAGCTGATGAAACTGAATGGGTGTATTTCACAAATGTATTGATGTAAATTCTGTGGGAAGGCACAAATGTGTCAGCCTATGTTAGTGGCATAACTCCCTCATGACAGGTGGACCACTTTTGCTTGCTAGTAAATTTGCTTGCTAGTATAACTTGAGGTTAATTGCAAGTCATGTGTGCCAATCCATGAGAGATCTAAGCTTTTAGGATGATCACCATGGCAGTCCCTTAGAGATCAGGAGTGAAGTACAGCCTTCAACCATCTTCACTACTATACCAATTGTTTTGTTCTTCTGCATTCTATGTTTCAGAAAGGCTGTGTTCTCTTCCTTTTCTTTTCTTTGTTTTTCAAGGTAGGGCCTCTTTCGGGCCCAGAGTGGCCTGGAATTAATTCACTATGTAGTCTCTGGCTAGCCTTGAACTCACAGCGACCCTCCTATCTCTGCCTCCCAAGTGCTGGGATATTAAAGATGTGTGCCACCATACCCCACCTCTCTTCCTTTTCTCAAAACCACCTCATCCAATTTGTCCTAAATTCATTATTACATCACACCATCTCCATCTCCATTAACACCTTATATTAAGCCACCATTGCTCTTCACAACAGCTTCTTTTTCTTTCTTTTTTAATATTAAAAAAAATTTTATTATTTTATTTATTTGAGAAAGATACGGGGGGGGGGAGAGAGACAGAGCGAGAGAGAATGGGCATGCCAGGGCCTCCAGCCACTGCCAATGAACTCTAGACGCATGTGCCACCTTGTGTATCTGGCTAATGTGGGTCCTGGGGGAATCAAACCAAGGTCCTTTTGGTTTGCAGGCAAGTGCCTTAACCCCTAAGCCATCTCTCCAGCCTCTTTCTTTCTTTCTTTCTTTTTTGGAGTAGGGTCTCGCTCTAGCCCAGGCCAACCTGGAATTCATCATGTAATCTCAGTGTGGCAGTGAACTCAAGGTGATCCGCCTAACTCTGCCTCCTGAGTGCTGGGTTTAAAGGTGTGCACTACCATACCGGCTCACAGCTTATTTCTGTCCATGCTACCTTCCATGCCCAAGACACTCAGTGTTGCAGATGGAATGGTTTCTTTTAGAAGCTAAAAGATAAGTCACAAGGCTGGGAGAGATGGCTCAGTGGTTAATGGTGCTTGCTTTAACCATTGCCTGCCAGCCTGGGTTTGATTCTGAGTATTAATATAAAGCCAGATGCACAAGGTGGCACATGGGTCTGGAGTTCATTCTGCTGTGTCCATACTTCTCTCTCTGTCCTCACAAAGAACTAAAAAGGAAAAGTCAAGGTGGGCGTGGTGGCGCACGCCTTTAATCCCAGCACTTGGGAGGCAGAGGTAGGAGCATCACTGTGAGTTCGAGGCCACCCTGAGACTACATAGTGAATTCCAGGTCAGCCTGAGCTAGAGTGAGACCTTACCTCAAAAAACAAAAAAAAGGAAAGTTACTCAAAACATCTATGTGGCTGCAGTTGGCCTGTCTGGGGTCTGGCTCCGCAGGCAACCAGGCAAGGGAGCTGAAGGAGGAGCGGAGCGAGGGAGGGAGGGAGGAAGTGCGCCTCCACCCCCCAGCAAGTCACAGCGCAGCCTGAAGCAAATGCAGACACTTCAGTGGAAGAAGTAAAGCTTTGGCCCACAACCTATTTCACCGTTAGAGCAATGTGGCATAAATGCCAACGATGTGAGGATATTGGAAGAAGCTGGATTCCATACTGTGGAATCTGTTGCCTATGCACCAAGGAAGGAGCTAATAAATAGGAAGGGAATTAGTGAAACCAAAGCTGATAGAATTCTGGCTGAGTCAGCTACATTGGTTTCAATAGGTTTCGCCCGTTACCGAATTTCACTAAAGGCAGTCAGAAATCATACAGCTTCCTACTGGCTCCAAAGAGCTTGACGAACTTCACACACACACACACACACACACACACACACACATGTATTGTTTATTTATTTGAGAGTGACAGACAGAGAGAGAAAGAGGCAGATATATAGAAAGAATGGGTGCGCCAGGGCCTCCAGCCGCTGCAAACGAACTCCAGACGCATTCACCCCTTTGTGCATCTGGCTAACGTGGATCCTGGGGAATCGAGCCTTGAACTGGGGTCCTTAGGCTTCACAGGCAAGCAGTTAACTGCTAAGCCATCTCTCCAGTCCGGAGCTTGGCGAACTTCTTCAAGGTAGAATTGAGACTGGATCTATCACAGAGATGTCTGGAGAATTCTGAACTGGGACGACTCAGATTTGCCATACATTGGCTGTTACATGCCAGCTTCCCACTGACTGTGGTGGTGGTGGTGAAGGAAAAGCCCTGTACATTGACATGGAGGGTACCTTTAGGCCAGAACGGCTGCCAGCAGTGGCTGAAAGATATGGTCTCTCTGGCAGTGATGTCCTAGATAATGCAGTGTATGCTTGAGGGTTTAATACTGATCGCCAGACCCCAGCCATGATGGTAGAATCCAGGTACACACTGCTTATGGTGCCACTGCCCTTTACAGAAAAACTACCCGGGTGGAGATGAGCTGTCAGCCAGGCAAATGCACTTGGCCAGGTTTCTACAGATGCTTCTGCGACTGGCAGTGGTAATCACCAACCAGTTGGTAGCCCAAGTGGATGGAGCAGCCATGTTTGCTACAGATCCCCCAACAAACCCATTGGAGGAAACATCACTGCTCATGCAACAACCACCAGGCTGTACCTGAGGAAAGAGGGGAAACCAGCATCTGCAAAATCTATGACTCTTCCTGTCTTCCTGAAGCTGAAGTTATGTTTGCCATTAATGCTGACGGTGCGGGGATGTCAAAGACTAACATGTTACTTTGTAACCTAATGGAGTGGACTGCTCCTTGGAGTTCCTCACAGGCCCTTCCTGTTGGGAATGCCAGGACAAGGCTTCCCAGAAAACAGCTATTGTATCAGCTTTTCTGATAGTACAAACAAGAAATAGGTCAGTATTCAAACTGATCTGTAAAATTTTTTTTTGTTGTTGCTGTTCTGTTTTTTTCGAGGTAGGGTTTCACTCTAGACTGACCTGGAATTCACTATGTAGTCTCAGGCTGGCCTCGGACTCACGGCCGTCCTCCTACCTCTGCCTCCCAAGTGCTGGGATTAAAGGTGTGCACCACCACCACCGGCTGGATTGGATTTTTTCCCCCCTGTTCTGAAGTGTGTTAATATCTCTGATGTCTTCGGTGTTTGGAGAGGTATGAAGCACCTTTTGACAGAGTACCTTAAGAGTGAGTGAGGTGTAACATCAGTTGAATAGTGGTGTTTCCAGAACTAAAGCTGGGGAGACCGGCCTCTTCTCTCACTGGTTAAAAAAAAAGCATGCACATCTGTAGCTAAGGGAATGGGTGTCTCCATTCTTTTTTCTATTAGTTAAACTCCCCTGTTGATCACAAGCTTTAAAGTTGTATGCCTGGGGCTGGAGGGATGGCTTAGCGGTTAAGGCGTTTGCCTGCAAAGCTAAAGGACCCAGGTTCGATTCCCCAGGACCCACATCAGCCAGATGCACAAGGGGGTGCACGCATCTGGAGTTCGTCTGCAGGGGCTGGAGGTCCTGGCGTGCTCATTCTCTCTCTCTCTCTCCATCTTTCTCTGTCAAATAAATAAATAAATAAATAAGTAATTTTAAAAAAGTTGTAGGCCTGAACTCTTATATAATAAAATTTTGTTTTAATTAAGAAAGAAAGGAGCGGGCTGGAGAGATGGCTTAGCGGTTGAGCACTTGCCTGTGAAGCCTAAAGACCCCGGTTCAAGGCTCGATCCTCCAGAACCTGAGTTAGCCAGATGCACAAGGGGGCGCACGCGTCTGGAGTTCGTTTGCAGTGGCTGGAAGCCCTGGCGCACCCATTCTTTCTCTCTCTCTCTCTCTCTGCCTCTTTCTGTCTCTGTCACTCTCAAATAAATAATGAACAAAAAAAATATTAAAAAAGAAAGAAAGAAAGAAAGATGGGCCGGGCATGGTCGCGCACGCCTTTAATCCCAGCACTTGGGAGGCAGGGGTAGGAGGATCGCCGTGCGTTCGAGGCCACCCTGAGACTCCATAGTGAATTTCAGGTCAGCCTGGGCTACAGTGAGACCCTACCTAGAAAAGCCAAAAAAAAAAAAACAAAAACAAAAACAAAAAAAAAAAAAACAAAGAAAGAAAAAAGAAAGAAAGAAAGAAAGCCGGGTGTGGTGGTGCATGCCTTTAATTCCAGCACTCGGGAGGCAGAGGTAGGAGGATCGCCATGAGTTCTAGGACACCATGAGACTACATAGTGAATTTCAGGTCAGCCTGGGCTAGAGTGAGCACCTACCTCAAAACACCAAAACAAATTTTTCTTTTTTTAATTTATTTCTAAGCAGAGAGAGGCAGAGAGCATGAGATAGAGAGAATAGGTGCAAAAGGGCCTCCAGCTGTCGCAATCGAACTCCATATGCATGCACCTCTTTGTGCACCTGACTTTACGTGGGTACTGGAGAACTGAACCCTGGTGTTTAGGCATTGCTGGCAAGTGCCTTAACCACTGCGCCATCTCTCCATCCCTCAATTAATTTGTCTATATTTTATTCATTTATTAGCGGAGAGGAGAGAGAGAGAGAGAGCGCGCGAGCGAGGGAGAATGGGTGCGCCAGGGCCTCCAGCTGCTGCAAGCAAAATCCAGACGCATGCGCCACCTTGTGCACCTGGTTAAAGGGGAATCGAACCCAAGTCGTTACGGACATTGCAGGCAAGCGCCTTAACCAACTGAGCCCTCTCTCAAGCCCCAAAATAATTTGGTTTCATTTTTTTTTATCTCTTCCGCTACAGTCAAGAGTAGGTCTCATATCTTAAGTGGCCTTTGGCTCTGCAGTCTACTTACAGACAACTGAACACCCACCGGTGCTAGGAAGGGTTCTCTGCGGAGGGATGGGGAAGTCGGAAGTGGTTGGAAGCAACCTAAAGGATCCAGTGCCGGGGAGCGAAACGGAGCACACGTACGCGACCTGAGCGGGTCCTAAAGCCCGAGGAGGATGTAAAAGACCTCGAGAACACGACACCTATTCTTTCCGGCTCCCGGCTCCTCCACAGGGTCACTTCCGGCAGGGGGCGGGAGACAAGAGGAGGCGTGCCTGGAAAGGGGCCGTTTGTAGCGCACTAGGCGGAAGTGTGCCAAAGTATCCGGGCTGCTGCTTCCGGTCGGGCTCGACGCCGCTCAGCTCGGCGGCGTGGTTCGCGTCATGCGGCGGTAGGCTTCGGGAGCTCCAGGGCAGGAGGCGCGGAGGCGAGAAAAGCGGAATCCGGACTCCAACAGGTTTGAGTTGTAGCGCCGAGACGGGGACCCAAAAGGGCTCCGGGGAACCTTGGGTACGAAGCTATCCGCTGTTTCCGAGGGGGCCTCTTCCGCGGGGACCCCCCCCCCCTCCCTCCAACACACTCTGCCCTGGTAACGGCCGCAGAGGAGGAGATGGCGCCAGTCAGGGAGAGGCAGTGGCCGAGACCGTGAGGAAGCGCGAAGGCGGAGCCAGCGGGAAGCCTTGAGGGAGAAGAAGAAGAAGAAGAATCCGAGCCGTTTGCTGTCACTACTGCTGCCGCCAGCACCATGGAAGGAACCAAGCCGACCTTGCAGCTCGTGTACCAGGCGGTGCAGGCGCTTTACCACGACCCGGATCCCAGCGGAAAGGAGCGCGCCTCGTTTTGGCTCGGGGAGCTGCAGCGTTCGGTAAGGGGCTGTGGTTCACCGCGCCCTCCGCCACGCCGGGGCGCAGTGGGGTCGGGGCGTCCGGCCTCGTTTTGGGGGGGGGGGTTGGTGGTGGTGGTGGTGGGGAGGGTGTCCCTCTTCGGGAGGAGCCAGCTCCCGCCGCCGTGGGGTGGGGCTGTGAAGCCTCTCTGGAAATGCCGCTTTTTCCGAAACTCGTCGCAGCTGATCCGTCGCAAACTGGCCCTTTCCCCGTCCCGTAGATTCTGATTTGTAAATCGTCCCGTGCTGCTCGCGTGTGGCATCGATCTAGCCACCCCCCCCCCCACCTTCCCTACCTCCGCACCCCAGCCTTCGCTATTGCTTCTTAGGTTATTCTTTTTCAGTTTTGTCTTGCTTCCCCCAAATCCAACCTCGATGCTTATCCACGTTCCTCCTCCTGCTCAGGATGCTTATCCGATGTCTACCTTCTGGGTCCAAGGAATCGCATCTGACAAGCCCCTCCCGGTTGTACCAACTTCGCTGTCCCTTGCCGATTTTCGCTTCAGTTTGAGTCTGTTATTCTCGAAACTTCTCAGGTTTCTGGAGTCACATTCGTGTGAATTTTCCCCCATGCTTTGGAGTGTAACGCTGTGTAAAGGGGAAAATTGCCAGTTCAGGTTTCAAAAAAATCTTGGCAGTTTTCAGTTTCCTTTATGTTGGTCTTCTCACTTAATGTATGTGGCTTCTAGGTTTTATTTATAAGATGGGTATTATAGCTGCTTTGATTATTCCGCATAATCATCTGGTGGAGTGCTTGTCTTATATCTATTTTATTAATTTATGATTCATGTAGCCCGTCAGTTTTTGATTCACATATGTTGTATTTTCTCCCGATTTTCACACTCACCTTTCCTGTGCTGCATTTCTTTGAGCGTATACAGTTGATGGTCTTGCTGACGTTGGTCTTAAATTATAATTTACTTTGTATATAAGCTGTGAAGTTCTTTGAAAACTGAAGAAATATATGCAGACTGATTAAACAGCAGAACTACTATTATTTCTCCTCCTCTTTCCTTCCTCCCCACTCCCCTTCTCTTTCCTTCCTCTCCACTCCCCTTTGTGGCGCTGGAAAGCTACATTTCCAGTCTGCTCTTTCCCTTTATTTGTTTGTTTTACGAGGTAGGGTCTAGCTCTAGACCACGCTAACCCGGAATTTACCACGAGGTTTTCAGGCTGGCCTCATACTCACAGAGCTCCTCCTACCTCTGCCTCCCAAGTCCTGGAATTCAAGGCTTAGGCCACCACACCTGGCCTCCCTTCATTTTTTTTTTGTTTCATACTCACAAGCATATATTTGTTTGTGCCCCTTCCCTTTTATTCTTTTTCTTTTTTTGTCTTTCGAGGTAGAGTGTTACTCTAGTCCAGGCTGACCTGGAATTCACTATGTGGTCTCAAGGTGGCCTTGAACTCATGGTGATCCTTCTACCTCTGCCTCCTGAGCGCTGGGATTAAAGGCGTGTGCCACCACGTCCAGATGTAGGTCTCAGTTTCACTCTAGTCCAAGCTGACCTGGAATTAACTATGTAGTCTCAGGGTGGCCTCGAACTCACAGCAATCCTCCTACCTCTGCCTCCTGAGTGTTGGGATTAAAGGCGTGCGCCACCATGCCTGGCTCCTTTTATTCTTTAAAAATTTTTTTTTATTAGAGACAGAGAGAGAGAGAGAGAGAGAGAGAGGCAGATCTAGAGAGAGAATGGATGCCCCGGGTCCTTTAGCCACTGCATACAAATGTCAGATGCATGTGCCACTTTGTGCATCTGCCTTATGTGGGTACTGGGGAATCGAATCTAGGTCCTCAGGCTTCACAGGCAGGCACCTTAAACACTAAGCCATCTCTCCAGCCCTTCTTCTTCTTCTTTTTTTTAAAGTATTTTTATCTGAGACAGAGAGAGGCAAACAGAGCTAGAGAGTATGGGCACACCAGGGCCTCCTGACAGTGCACAAGAATTCCAGATGCATGCGCCACTTCGTGCATCTGGCTTTATGTGAGTACTGGGGAATTAAACCCAAGCAATCAGGCAGCTTTAACCACTGCACCGTATCTCCAGGCTCCCTTTTATTCTTATCCCCCCCGCCCCCAGCTCACTCTAGTCCAGGTTGGCCACCACACCAGTGTTCCCCTTTTATTCTTTTCAACACTTAGCTGATAATTAAAAGTACTCTGCATTAAGAAATAAGGTCCGGACTGGAGAGAGGGCTTAATGGTTAAGGTGCTTGTTTGCAAAGCCAGAGGACCCAAGTTCGACTCCCCAGTTCCCACGTAAGCCAGATGCACAAGGTGGTGCATGCATCTGGAGTTTGCAGCCGCTGAAGGCCCTGGCATGCTCATTCTCTCTCTCTCAAACAAATAAAAGAAATAAATAGAAAAAACAAGAGTTGTTCTTGGGATACACATGCAACTCTGACTTTGATTATTACACTTAAATTGAGACTCAAGTTAATGATTACCTTGTGGGAAGACAAAAGGATAAGACTTGGACTATAGGTTACCTAAGGAAGTCATTCATTTATGGTCTCTTAGTGTTGAGTTTTGTGATCTGGGGAGTTACAAGTCCCTGAGCTTCGTACAGTTTTCTAAAATATAAATAACATACAAAGGTCACCTCTTCCCCATTAAAACTAATTGTGTATATTATAAATCAGTATTTTGGAACTTACTAGAAACCAACAACTTCTGGGTATTTGAAATGAAACAAAAACCTGTGCTTACCACCTAGTATGCTTGTAATGACCAAATAAGTTAATGTCTACAAAAAACTTACAGAAGTTTAACACTGAGAGATGGTTCAGCAGTTAATGCACTTGCCTGCAAAGCCTGAGGACCCAAGTTTGATTCCCCAGTACCCATGTAAAGCCAGATGCACTAGGTGGCATATGTGTCTGGAGTTCTTTTACAGGCTAGAGACCCTGGTACGCCCATTCTCTTTCTCTCTCATAAATAAATAAATGAAATATTTTAAAAAGTTCTACATTGAGTTTAAAGTTGTTACTGAAATGTTATTCCCCTTTCTCTTACTTTCATATACTTTGTTACAACCTTGCATCATCATCATCATCATAGTCAGGATGGAGAAAGGAAGGCTTTGCACACTTGACAGGATAATTTGAGGAAAGTGTTTTGGTTTTTTTAGTACTTGTGTTGGGATTGAACCTAGGGCTTCATGCATGCATGCTACACAAGCTATTTACCAATGGGCTATCTCCCTAACCCTCTTCAGTTCTTATTTTGAGACAGGGAGTCACTAAGTTGCCTATACTGACCTTGAACTCACTGTGTCCCAGGCTAGCCTTGAACCTTTGACCTTTCTTGTACAGCCTTCCCAGTAACTAGACCTTCACCATTGTCTGTGGAGAGATTATTTTATTATAAAGGTAGAATTTATAAAGTTGCAGGTATATTAATCCCACAAGAAGTAGTACAGTAAGGATTGGGGAGATGGTTTAGTGGGTAAAGGGCTTGCTGCACAAGTATTAGGACCTGAGTTTGGATTCCCAGCACCCACATATAGTGCTGGGTGTGGTAGTGCCCACCCATAATCCTTGTGTTGGGAGGTGGGGACAGAGAATCGCTGGGGTTCACTGGCTAGCTAGTCTATCCAAATTAGTGAGGTCTAGGTTCAGCAAGAGACTGCCTCAAAGAATAAGGTGCAGAAGCCGGGTGTGGTGGCACACGCCTTTAATCCCAGCACTCAGGAGGCAGAGGTAGGAGGACCACTATGAGTTTGAGGCCAGCCTGAGACTACGTAGTGAGTTGTTCCAGTTCAGCCTGGGCTAGAGTGAGACCCTACCTTGAAAAACAAAAACAAAAACAAAAAAAAGGTGGAGAGTGATAGAGGAAGACACTAAACATTGATCTTTGATCTTTACATGCACACGTGTGCAAGAACACACAGATACATATGCACATACAAAAAACCTCCAAATAACACAAAAACTGGGTGGAAAGATGGCTTAATGGTTGGCGCTTGTCTGCGAAGCCTAAGAACCCAGGTTCGATTCCCCAGAACCCACTTAAGCCAGATGCACATGGTGGCACATGCATCTGGAGTTCGTTTTCAGTGGCTGGAGGCCTTGGTGTGCTCATTCTCATTCTCTCTGTCTCTCTCTGACAAATAATAAATAAATTAATTAAAATTAAAAATCCCAAATAGCATTGTCACTTGTGGCTGAAGTGTTATCTTTCCTAGGTTGGAAGGAATAAGAGAGGAGAGTGGTTGCTTGGCTTCCTTGAGGGCAAGGGTGGAGTTTTGGTGAAGGAATGCAGCAGCTGGGGGTACCTTGCAGGAGAGAGCTGGAGGAATGAATTTCCTGACTTCCTCCTGGGAGTCTCTGTTGCTCACTGGATATGCAACCTAGTAGTAAATGTATAGGATATGCTAGCTAGTAGTAATAGGAGAGGCTACTGGAGCAAAAAAGATGGTAGAAAGAGTGGGAAAGCATCCAGCGTCATCCTGTAGGCAACTTCAGCATTCAAATGGACAGGTCAGGTAAAACACCAGCCTCTTGATTCCTTTACTGCTTCATTTTCTTGTCGTTATTGAAAAGTACCAACCTTCCAAGTTGCTTCTTCTGACTTTCTGCTCTGAGCACAATTTTTTGTTTCCCTTGTTTTTCTGCCAAACAAGCTTTTTTTTTTTTTTAATTATTTTGAGCCAGGTGTAGTGGCGCACACCTTTAATCCCAGCACTTGGGAGGCAGAGGTAGGAAGATCACCGTGAGTTCGAGGCCACCCTGAGACTACATAGTAAATTCCAGGTCAGCCTGGGTTAGTGTGAGATCCTACCTCGAGAAACCAAAAAAATTTTATTTTTATTTTTATTTACTTCTTTGGAGAGAGAGAGAGAAAGCATGGCCATGGCAGGGCATCCAGCTGCTGCAAGTGAACTCCAGATAGAAGTACCACCTTGTGCATTAGGGTTACGAGGGTCCTGGAGAATCAAACCTGGGTCCTTTGGCTCTGCAGGCAAGCACCTTAACCACTAAGCCATCTCTCCAGCCCCAAGTTTTTTTTTTTTTAATTTTTAGAGAGAGAGGGCATTGGTGTGGTAGGGCCTCCACCACTGCAGTCGAACTCGATGCTTGCGCCACCTAATGGGCATGTGTGACCTTGTATTTGCCTCACTCACCTTTGTGTGTCTGGCTAACGTGGAATCTGGAGAGTAGAACATGTTTCCTTAGGCTTTCAGACAAGGCAAGTGCCTTAACCACTAAGCCATCTCTTCAGCCCATGATTTATTTTTTTAAATTTAATTTATTTATTTATTTGCAAGCAGAGAGAAAAGAGAGGCAGACAGAAAGAATGGGCACGCTGAGACCTCCAGCCACTGCAAACAAACTTCAGATGCATGCTCCACTTTGTGTATCTAGCTTTATGTAGGTACTGGGGAATCGAACTCTGGTCATTAGGCTTTGTAGGCAAGCATCTTAATTACTGAGCCATCTCTCTAGCCCCAATCAAGGTTTTTAAAAAATATTCTTGCTTGGTGCTGAAGGACTGGCTTAGTGGTGAAGGCATTTGCCTGCAAAGCCAAAGTACCCACGTTATCTAGATGCACAAGGGGGCGCAAGTGTCTGGAGTTCGTTTGCAGTGGCTGGAGGCCCTGGCGCACCCATTCTGTCTTTCTCTCTCTCTCCCTCTTTCTCTGTCAAATAAATAAATAAATATAAATAAAATATTTTAAAAAATCTTGTTTGGCAAATATGGACCTGAGTCCCAGACATGATCAGCGGTCTTCCATTCTCAAATGTAATCCTTTTAAGAATATCAAATTTGAGATAGATTGTTATATATATGATACAACAAGTAAGTTTTTTTATGTTAGGTTTTATTTATCTATTTATTTGCAAGGAGAAAGGGAGAGGAACAAAGAAAGAGAGAGAGAGGCCGGGTATGGTGGAGCACAGCTTTAATCCGAGCACTTGGGAGACAGAGGTAGGAGAATTGCCATGAGTTCAAGGCCACCCTGAGACTGAATTCCAGGTCAGCTTGGACTGAAGTGAGACACTACCTCACAAAAACCGAGAAGGTGGGGGGAGGGAGAATGGGCATGTCAGGGCCTCTAACCACTGGAAACGAACTCTAGACACATGCACTACCATGGGCATCTGAATTACATGGGTATTGGCGAGTTGAACCTGAATCCTTACGTTTTGCAGGCAAGCACCTTAACTGCTAAGCCATCTCTCCAGCCCTGTAATTTTATTTTACAAGTTTTTTTTTTTAAATTTGTGCTGTGTTGTACCCCCCAGCCCTCAATGTAGTATCAGTCTAAGAAAGTTCTCCCCCCTCTGCCAAGATGGGGTGTCACTCTAGCCAAGGCTGGCCTTGAACTCACAGTGATCCCCCTACCTCTGCCTTTTTGGTGCTGCGATTAAAGGTGTGTGCCACCATGCTCAGCTCCTTAGAAAGTTTTTATTTCATAAATATATTACACATACAACAACTTGACACTTGTATTACTCGAATATCCTTATTTCCAGGACTTCATTTTCTTTCTTTTTTGGGGGGGGGTGTTCGAGGTAGGGTTTCATTCTAGCCCAGGCTGATGACCTGGATTTCACTGTGTAGTCTCAGAGTGGTCTTGAACTCAGTAATCCTCCTGCCTCTGCCTTCCAGAGTACTGGGATTAAAGGCGTGCGCCACCATACCCAGCAGAACTTAATTTTCTGTTTGCCAGGGTGCTTAGGTTCTAAACTATCTTAGGTAAATTCTGCTTAATTTAAGGAATTTTTCTGTAGGATTAGCTAGAAGCCCAATCTGCTTCTAATTCTTGCCATCTGATGCCTCCTTTGGCTCCCGTATGAGTGTGTGCTTGCATTGTTGAGGCCTGTTCAGTGATTTTGGTTGATTTGGCAATTTTTAATATGTTGATGATGAAGTGACTCTTGGAGCCACAGTGAACCATTAGAGACAAGTACTTTGTAGATCTGCTGTGAAGTGTAATGAGGGGGTGAGAGCATGTTAGTGAAAGGATCACTGCCCCAGCTTCACACATAGTCATGGAAATGTATTTTGAAAAGAACGATATAAAGGCCTGTTCTGCTGTAGCTGTGTGAAATGGAAGATTGGAATTTGATGCTTAAATGGAACATGTTCTCTTGTTGCAGCCTCTTTGAAATGTGCTGCTAGTGGGAGCTGCAGCTTCCTCCTGCTGACTCTGAGCCCCAGGCTTCGGGTGAGATGGTCCTTTCAGAAATGTGGAGCTTAGTCCAAGCCTGGATTTCAGTGGGTAGCACCTGGCATCTGTGGCTAGAAAGTCCTATGAAGTGTAAGTGCTTTATTCTCTCCTTTAAAGAATCCATATTTCTTTCCTTTACTCTCTCCCTTCTTTTTCTTTCTGCAGCTTAGCAGAGGGGAGGAGTGGTTAGCATTATACTAACCATTGTTGAGTGTTGAGGGGTAGCAGGGTTTGGTTGCATTTGCTTTGGATCAGTAACCAAACTAGGATTACTTATTATAGTTTGTATGCAGCAGTTCCTAATACTCAGTATCCGGAATTCATAATTAAAAAAATATAGTGATAAATTATGATCTCTCTCTCTCTTCCCCCTTTCTTTGGGGGGGAGGGGTTTCTGAGGTAGGGTCTTACTCTATCCCAGGCTGACCATTATTCTGTAGTCCCAGGGAGGTCTCAAACTCATATCCATCCTCCTACCTCTGCCTCCAGTGTGCTGGGATTAAAAAAAGGCATGTGCCACCACACCTGGCTTCTCTTTCTCCCTCATTTTGTTTTATATTTTCTTAATTTAATCAATTTATTTGAGAGGGAGAGGGAATGGGTGTGCTAGGGCCTGTAGGCACTGCAAAAGAACTCCAGATGCTTGCGCCACCTTGTACATCTGACTTTATGTGAGTATTGGGAAATTGAACTTGGGTCCGTAGGTTAGGCAGGAAAGTGCCTTAACTGCTAAGCCATCTCTCCAACCCTGTTTTTTTTTTAAAAATGTATTTAATTAATTTATCTATTTGAGGGAGAGAAAAAGAGGCAGATAGAGAGAATGGGCGCACCAGGGCCTGTAGCCACTGTAAACACTCCAGACACATGTGCCACCTTGTGCATTCTGGAGAATTGAACCTGGGGCCTTTGGCTTTGCCTGCAAGCACCTTAACTGCTAAGCCATCTCTTCAGCCCTGTTTTTGATTTTGTCCAGGTAGGGTCTCACTTCTAGCCCAGGCTGATCTGGAACTGTGTAGTTTCAGGCTATACTTGAACTCATGGCTATCCTCCTACCTCTGCCTCCCTCCCATGTGCTGGGATTAAAGGCATGTGAAACCAAACCTGCCTGTTTTTTGTTTTTTGGTTTTTTTTTGTTTTTGTGAGGTAGGGTCTCACTGTAGTCCAGGCTGACCTGGAATTCACTATGGAGTCTCAGGTTGGCCTCAAACTCAACAGCGATCCTCCTACCTCTGCCTCCCGAGTGCTGGGATTAAAGGCGTGCACTACCATGCCCGGCTTGTTTTGTTTTTTGAGGTAGGGTCTCTCTCTAGCTTAGGCTGACCTGGAATTCACTATGTAGTCCTAGGCTGGCCTCGAACTCATAGCAATCATCCTATCTCTGCCTCTGGAGTGCTGGGATTAAAGGAGTGTGTCACCACGCCTTTAGCTCATCCTGGGCTTGAACTCATGATGATCCTCCTACCTCATCCTTCTGAGTGTTGGAATCACAGATAAGAGCCACCATGTCCAGCAATTATGCTCTCTCTTAACTTTTATTTTTAAATTTTTATTTATTTATTTGAGAGAGAGAAAGAGGGAGGGGGAGAGAGAGAATATGGGTTTAACTTTTAATAGTCACAGTATTATCATGAGTGTTTTTTTGTTGTTGAGATACTGGCGATTGTACCCAGGGTCTTGCACATGCTAAGTGAGTGATGTAGCTAGTGAGCTACATCCCTAGCCTCATCTCCATCCTCCCTCAAATGCTAGTTATTGAACCCAGGACCTCATGCTTCATAGACAAGTACTCTACCACTGACTCTAGACCTTTATTACTTTGAGACAAGTTCTTTTGAAGTTGCCCAGGCAGGCTTTGAATTTGTAATCCTCCTGCCTTAGTCTCCCAGCTAGCTGGGATTAAAGTTTCGTGTCTCCAGGCCTAGCCCAGCATTTATTTACTTACTTATTTTGGACAGGATCTCATGTAGTCCAGAATAGCCTAGAACTCCTGATCGTCCTGCCTGTATGCTGAGAGCTGAGATCGGCATGGCCCATTGCTCCTGACACTTACTAGCATGTGATACTTATTTTCTCACTGGTAGCTCTTATTCCCAAAGACAGATATCTGAAAGTAAACCACAGTTGACTGGTGCATATTAAGATTGAACAGGTTAGCTGGGCATGGTGGCTTCCACCTGTAATCCCACCACTCTGCAGGTTGAGGCAGGAAGATTGCTAGGCCGTTCAGGTCAGTCTTCCTTTTGGTTCTATTGATATATACACATTATTTATTTATTTATTTATTTGAGAGGCGAGACAGATAGAGAGAATGGGTTCCCCCAAGATAACAAACTTAAAAGGAGGAAAGGTTTAGTTTGGTTAGCAATTATAGAGTTAGTCATGGTCACTTGGCTCTGCTATTCTTGGCCTTTGAGGCCAAACATCAAGCTTCTCATCACTAAAAACAAACAAAATCAAGGTTGCATCCTGGCAAGAGTACTGAAAAAAGTTTCTAGAGCTGGAAGATGACTCAGTGGGTAAATGCACTTGTTCTGCAACTGTGATGATTTGGGATCCCAGAACTCACATAGAATATATACATACAGTAGTACTAGAGTGTCTGTAAGCCACTGTAGGCTGAGGTGGGAGGCAGAAACAAGATAATCATGGAAGAGCATGAGCCAGCTAACCTGGCATACAGTGTAATGAACAACAGACACCTTGCCTCAAACAAGGTGGAAGGTGTGGACTGACATCTAAAGTTCTCTTACACACACACATACACACATTTAAAAAGAAAGAAAAAAACCTCTCATCTTCCCTGGGTTTTGTCTCCTTTATCTGTAAAGAACTGATTTAATTATTCTTGGCATTTCTCCCTCTAAGCATTTTAAAATATTTTTATTTTTTTATTTGAGAGAAAGAGAGAGGTAGAGAGTGAGTATGGGCATGCCAGGGCGTCCTTCCACTGCAAATGAAGTCTAGATGCAAGTGCTACTTTGTGCATCTGATACTGTGGAATTCAACACAGGCCATCAGGCTTTGCAAGCAAGTACCTTAAACCGCTGAGCCATCTCTCCTGCCCGTACTGCTTTTTAAAAAAAATAAATTTATTTTATTTTATAGCCGGGTGTGGTGACACGTGCCTTTAATCCCAGCACTTGGGAGGCAGATGTAGGAGGATTGTTGTGAGTTCGAGGCCACCCTGAGACTACATAGTTAATTCCAGGTCAGCCTGGACCAGAGTGAGACCCTACCTCTAAACCCACCCCCAAAATTATTTTATTTTATTTTATTTTACTTATTTATTTATTTGTGTGAGAGAGAAAGGGGCAGATATGTAAAAAGAAAGGATGGGCATGGAAGGGGCTGCGAGCTACTGCAAACAAATTACAGATGCATGTGCCACCTTGTGCAACTGGCTTATGTGGATACTGGGAAATTGAACCTGGGTCCTGGGTCCTTAGGCTTTGCAGGCAAGCACCTTATCCACTAAGCCATCTCTCCAGTCCAGCTTCCCCCACCCCCGCCCTGAGGTAGGATCTAATAAGCCCAGGCTGACCTGGAATTCACTATGTAGTCTCAGGGTGCAATCTTGAACTCATGGAGATCCTCCTACCTCAGCCTCCGGAGTGCTGGGATTAAAGGCATGTTGCACCATGCCCAGCTCAGCTCAGCTCAGCTTTTTTTTTTTATTCAAAATATTTTGCAGTTTTATGGTAGATCTATCTTTAGCTGTCTGAGGAACCTCCACACTGATTTCCACAATGGCTGGACTAGATTGCATTCCCACCAACAGTGTAGAAGGGTTCCTCTTTTCCTGCATCCTCTCCAGCCTTTGTGGTCCTTTGTTTTCATGATGGTAGCCAATCTGACAGGCGTGAGATGGAATCTCAATGTAGTTTTAATCTGCATTTCCCTGATGACTAGGGATGTCAAACATTTTTTTTTTAGATATTTATATGTCATCTTTGTTTCTTCTTTTGAGAACTCTCTATTTAGTTCCATAGCCCTTTTAAAAAATTTATTTATTTGAGAGTGACTGACGGAGAGAGAAAGAGGTATATAGAGACAGAGAGAGAATTGGGCGCGCCAGGGCCTCCAGCCACTGCAGACAAACTCCAGATGCGTGCGCCCCCTTGTGCATCTGGCTGATGTGGGTCCTGGGGAATCGAGCCTCGAACCGGGGTTCTTAGGCTTCACAGGCAATTGTTTAACTGCGAAGCCATCTCTCCAGCCTTCCATAGCCTATTTTTTAATTGGGTTGTTTGATTTCTTATTATTTAATTTTTTGAGTTCTTTGTATATCCTAGATATTAATCTCTATCAGATGTGTAGCTGGCAAATATTTTCTCCCATTCTGTAGGTTGCCTCTTTGCTCTATTCACAGTGTCTTGCTGTACAAAAGGCTTGTAATTTCATTAGGTTCCAGTGATTAATCTGTGCTTTTATTGCCTGAGCAATTGGGGTTATATTCAGAAAGTCCTTGTTAAGACCAATATGTTGAAGGCTTTCCCCTACTTTTTCCTCTAGCAGTTTCAGATCTGTCTTTAAAAAAAAAAAAAAAAAGTTTGTTTATTTATTTGACAGAGAAAGGGGGGGGGGAGAGAGAATGGGTGTGCCAGGGCCTCTAGCCACTGCAAAGGAACTCCAGATGCATGTGGGACCTGGAGAATTGAACCTGGGTCCTTAAGCTTGGCAGGCATGCGCCTTAACTGCGAAGCCATATCTCTAGCCCCCGGACTTAATTTTTGTGCATGGAGAGAGATAAGGATCTATTTTCATCCTTCTACAGATATATATCCAGTTTCCCCAGCACCATTTGCTGAAGAGGTTGTCTTGTCTGCAATGAATATTTTTGGCATTTTTGTCGAAGATCAGGTGGCTATAGCTACCCTGAGTCACATGTGGGTCCTCTGTTCTGTTCCATTAATCTACATACCTGCTTTTGTGCCAGTACCATGCTGTTTTTGTTACTTTGGCTCTGTAGTACAGGTAAAAATCAGGTATGGTGATACCACCAGCCTTATTTTTATTGCTCAGTATTATTTTAGATATTCGAGGTTTTTTGTGATTCCAAATGAATTTTTGGGTTGTTTTTTCTATTTGCGTGAAGAATGCCATTGGAATTTTGATGGGGATTGCATTAAATGTGTAGATTGTTTTTGGTTAGATTGCCATTTTCCCAATATTGAACAAGGGATGTCTTTCCATTTCCCAGTGTCTTCTGCAATTACTCACTTGAGTGTTTTAAAGTTTGCATTGTAAAGATCCTTCACTTCCTCTGTTAGGTTTATTCCAAGGACTTTATTTATTTATTTATTTATTTATTTATTTGATGCAGTTGTGAATGGGAGTGATTCTCTGATTTCATCCTCTGTGTGTTTGCTGTTAGCATACAGGAAGGCTACTGATTTCTGTGTGTTTATTTTGTATCCTGCTACATGACTCTAGGTGTTTATCAGCTCTAACAGTTTTCTAGTAGAGTCTTTAGGGTCCTTTATCTATAGAATCATGTCATCTGCAAATAATGATAACTTGATCTCTTCCTTTCCAATTTGTATCCCTTTTATGTGTATCTCTTGCCTTACTGCTATGGCTAAGACTTCCAGTACTATATTAAATAAAAGTGGGGACAGTGGACACCCTTGTCTTGTTCCTGATTTTAGTGGAAAAGCTTCCAGTTTTTCTCCATTTAGTATTATGTTGGCTGTAGGCTTGTCATAAATAGCCTTCATTATGTTGAGATGTGTTCCTTCTATTCCCAGTCTCTGTAGGACTTTTATCATGAAGGGATGTTGGAATTTGCCTTTTCTGCATCTAATGCAATGAGATGATCATGTGACTTTTGTCCTTCAGTCCATTTATATAATGTATTACATTTATCGATTTGTATATGCTGAACCATCCCTGCATCTCTGGGATAAAGCCTACTTGGTCGGGATGATCTTTCTGATATATTCTTGTGTTCTGTTTGTCAATATTTTGTTGAGAATTTTTGCATCTATGTTCGTGAGGGAGATTGGTCTGTAATTTTCTTTTTTTGTTCTATCTTTGCCTGGTTTCGTATCAGGGTGATGTTGGCTTCGTACAAGTAGTTTGGTAGTATTCCTTCTTTTTCGATTTTACGGAAAAGTTTAAAAAGCACTGGTGTTAGTTCTTCCATGAAGGTCTGGTAAAACTCACTGATGAATCCATCTGGGCCTGGACTGTTTTTAGTTGGGAAATTTTTTTTTAAGATTAAAAAAAAATATTTTATTTATTTATTTATTTGAGAGTGACAGAGAGAGAGAGAGAGAGAGGGAGAATGGGCATGCCAGGGCCTCCAGCCACTGCAAATGAACTCGAGATGCGTGCGCCCCCTTGTGCCTCTGGCTGACATGGGTCCTGGGGAATTGAGCCTCGAACCCGGGTCTTTAGGCTTCACAGGCAAGCGCTTAACCGCTAAGCCATCTCTCCAGCCCTTAGTTGGGAGATTTTTGATAACCACTTGGATCTCCATACTTGTTGTTATAGGTCTATTTAAGTGGTTAATCTCATCTTGATTTAATTTAGGTAGGTCATATAAATCAAGGAAATCATCCATTTCTTTCAGATTTTC
This sequence comes from Dipus sagitta, assembly GCA_036346955.1. NCBI lineage: Eukaryota > Metazoa > Chordata > Mammalia > Rodentia > Dipodidae > Dipus > Dipus sagitta. The sequence continues at coordinate 90,440,746 of CM070780.1, read as the reverse complement.
AAATTTAAGAGTATATGTTCTTATAGTAAGTCCCTATGATTTTTTAAAAAAATTTCTCCGGTATCTGTTGTGATAGTACATTTTTCATCTCTAATTTTGTTAATTTGTGTCCCTTCTCTCTTTTGGTCAAATTTGCTAAAGGTCTGTCAATCTTGTTTATCCTTTCAAAGAACTTAACTCATTGTTTCATTGATTCTTTGGATTGTTTTTTTTTTTTTTTTTGGTTTCTATTTCATTAATTTCTGCCCTAATCTTTATTATTTCTTCCTGTCTACTAATTTTTGTTTTGGCTTGTTCTTCTTTTTTCAAGGCGTTAAGGTGAAGCATTAAGTTGTTTACTTGCTACCTTTCTAATTTCTTTTTTTTTAATTTTATTTATTTATTTTTTCTCAATTTTTAAAAACATAAAATCCATGATTATAAAAAATATCCCCTGGTAATACCCTCCCTTCCCCCCTCTAATTTCTTAATATAGGCACTTAAAGCTATAAATTTACCTCTTAGGATTGCCTTCATTGTGTCCCAAAGGTTTTGATGTGTTGTGTACTCATTATCATTTGACTCTAGGAATTTTTTGATGTCCTTGATTTCTTTATTGACCCATTCATCATTTAGTAGTGTGTTGTTTAATTTCCATGATTTTGTGTATTTTCTATAGCTTTTCTTGCTATTGATTTGTAGTTTGATTCCATTGTGGTCAGACAGAATGCAAGGAATTATTTCAATTTTCCTGCATTTGTTAAGATTTGTTTTGTGTCCTAATAGATGGTCTTTTTTAGAGAATGTTCCATGTGCTGCTGAAAAGAATGTGTATTCTGCAGCATTTGGATGAAATGTCCTGTAGATATCTGTTAGGTCCATTTCTTCTATGACCTCATTTAATTCAGATGCCTCTCTGCTTACTTTTTGCCGGGATGACTTGTCTATTGATGAGAGTGGGGTGTTGAACTCACCCACTACAACTGTGTTTGGTGTTACCTGTGACCTTAGTTCTAATAGCATTTGTTTGATGGAGTTGGGAGTCCCCATGTTAGGTACATATATGTTTAGGATTGTAATGTCCTCCTGCTGGAATGTTCCTTTAATCAATATAAAGTGACCTTCCTTATCTTTCCTACCTAATGTTGGATTGAAGTCTACCTTGTTAGATATTAGGATAGCAACCCCTGCTCATTTTCTAGGCCCATTTGCTTGAAACACCATTTTCCAACCTTTCACCCTAAGATAGTGTCCATCCTTTGTAGAAAGGTGAGTTTCTTGGAGGCAACAAATTGAAGGATTCTGCTGTTTAACCCAGTCTGCAAACCTATGTCTTTTGGTTGGGGCATTGAGGCCGTTGATATTCAGAGATGTTATTGAAAAGTGTGTATTTATTTTTGTCATTTTTCTTGTTTTCTGGTTTTACATTTGCTGTCTTGTATTAACTAGTAGTTGAGTGTGGTTTGTTTTTTCCAGGTTCCTTAGATGTGTGCTTTTCTTTCTGTTCAGCATGGAGGATTCTTTCAAGTATTTTCTGTAGAGCTGCTTTTGTCTTCACATATTCCTTTAGCCTACTTTTGTTGTGGAATGTCTTATTTCTCCATCTATTTGAATGGATAGCTTTGCAGGATAAAGTAACCTTGGTTGACAGTTGTTATCTTTCAGAACTTGGAATATATCATTCCAAGCCCTTCTGGCTTTGAAAGTTTGTGTTGTGTAATCTGCTGTGATCCTGATGGGCTTGCCTTTGTATGTGACTTGATTTTTCTGAGTGCTTTCAATATATTTTCTTTGGTTTGTATGTTTGGTAGTTTAATTATAATATGGCAAGGAGAGGTTCTTTCCAGGTTTTGTCTGGTTGGTGTCCTAAATGCTTCCTGTATCTGCATTGGCATCTCTTTCCCAATTTGGGGGAAATTTTCTTCTGTGATTTTGTTGAAAATACCTACTTTGACTTTGGAGTGAAATTCTTCTCCTATTATACCCTGAATTCTTATGTTTGATCTTTTCATAGTGTCTCAGATATCTTGAAATTCCCTCATACTTTCCTATTAGTTTGTCTTTCTCTTTGTTGGACTGTATTAGATCTGCCACCTGGTCTTCTAGTTTAGATATTCTGTCCTCTCCTTCATCTATTCTACCAGTGAGATTTTCTAGAGTTTTCTATTTCATTGACTGTTCTTCATTGCTAGTAATTCTGACCTTTTTTTCTTTATTATTTCCATTTCCTTATTTATGTCTTGTATTGATCTCATTTCATTAAATTGGTTTCCTGTGTCTTCGTTGATTTCCTTGAACATATGTATAATCATTCTTTTGAAATCTTTCTCAGGCATTTCCTCTAACTCAGTCTCACTGGAGGTCATTTCTGATGCATTCATACTTTTTGGTGGATTTATATCGTCTTGATTTTTTGTGCTTTTTGTGTTATAATGTACATATTTTGGCATCTTGGATTAATTTTATGCTTGGATTTTTTTAATTAGCTGCAATATTTTTAGATGTATCAATTAATCTGATGTTATATATGTTTAGGGTAGGAGCTTAAGGTGCTAGGTGTGGCTCTTAAGACTCTTAAAGTAACTACAAAAGTGACCCTGGATGTTCGGTTTGCCTGATATGAGAGTATTCAAGAAGGCTAAGTGGAACAAAATACAGGCAGATTCTAAAATTTAAGTAAACAGTGTACACATTCAGTGAAAAACAGCAGAGTATTTATGCAAAAGTAGGTGTTATGACTACCAGATCCTCAAAGTCACAGTCCCTTAGGATGTGTGTTTCCCCATACCCTTAATCCTGTCAACTAGGAGGCTAAGACTTCTGGTCTGTTGAGGGTTCCAAGTCAGCTTGTGACCATGTGAGACCCTTCCCTGGTGTAATCCAAGTTACCTTTTGGGATGATTTTGGTTTCAATTATGCTTTGGTCCTGCCTGGGTCCCCCTTTGTTGTACTGTCGGTTCAGGTAGGCTGGCTGGGTCGCTGGATCGCTGCTTGGTTCACCTGTCGGGTGCTGTGTAGGTGAGCTCCCTTACCCAGGGCTCTGGTACTTGCTGGCACTTACGCTTATGCTGGAGGGGAGGCTGTGGATGGTGGCTGATGTTTTCCTCTGGTCCTCGCAGTTATCTTCCTCACAAGCTGCTCCTCTTTTGGTCACTGTGGTCTTTCCTACACGTTTCTTAAGTTTGTGGGGAGCTCCAGTGTGAGTGGAGTGTCTCCTCACCTGGTTTTCCTGAGGCCCAGGGTGAGCCATACAGCTGGAGCCACGCGGACCTGGTGCCGCCGCTCTGCTTCTGCCTGCTTTTGTGGGCTCTAGCCGCTCTAGATCCTTCTTCTCTGCTGCAGTTAGTAATTTCTTATACACCTCAGTTTTTAGTAGAAGAATGTATTTTGCTGGGTATTGTTTGGCTTTTTCTCCTCTAGGCTCCCTGGCATGGTTCCTGTGTTGCCATCTTAACCCGAAGTCTGATTTTGCAGTTTTTAAATCTGTAGTTAATTTTTTTCCTTTAAAAAATTTTAAAATTCATTTATTTTTATTTATTTATTTGAGAGAGGTAGAGAGAAAGAGGCAGGTTGAGAGAAAGAGAGTTAATGGTCATGCCAGGGCATCTAGCCGCTGCAAAGGAACTCCAGTCATGTGAGCCACCTTGTGCATCTGGCTTATGTGGGTCCTGGGGAATCAAACCTGGGTTCCTTGGCTTTGCAGGCAAGTGCCTTAATTGCTAAGCTGTCTCTCCAGCCCTTATTTATTTATTTGTGGGGTGGGGGTAGAGGCAGATATATTTTATTTATTTGAGACAGAGAAAGACAGAGAGAGAGAGTGAGAACAGGTGTGCCAGGGCCTTCACCCACTCAAACGAACTGCAGATGCATGTACCACCTTGTGCATATGGTTTACATGGGTCCTGGGGAGTTGAACCTGGATCCTTTGGCTTCACAGGCAATTGCCTTAACCGCTAAGCCATCTCTCCATCCCTGTTTCAGTCACTTTTAAGGTATGCAACTAACTGACATTAGGTACATTCTCACTGGTATGTGTTCTGTAAAATAGGCTTTTGTGTTAGATGACTTTGTCAAACTGCAGCCTAGGTATTCCAGACTTGTTTAAGATAGACTAGGCTAAACAATGATATTTGAAGTTAGGTGCATTAATTGCATTTTCCACCCGGACATGTTTATCTGAAAACATCATAATAAGTGGAGGAACATCTATATTTCTTGATCCTTCACTGGGTGCAAACTGAACGTTTAGAATGTTTATCAGGATACTTCTTCCTAGACAGTCTAAATTCTGTTTTTCAATTTCAAATTCAGCTTTTCTGAATTCGGTTTCTTCAACCTGTTGAGACTATCCAAATCTCTTCAATCCCCCAGCCTCATGTTTTTCACTTGCAGTTCACAGAGAAGCTCCTGAGACTGTTCGGAACTTTCTGCTCTTTCATTTCTTTTTCTCTGGGATCTGTAGCCTCATTTGTTTTGGTATCTATTTACTTGAGCTTTCTGGTTGATTTTGGCTGGAAAATTAGTATAATAATCTGTTGCAGTAAAATTGAAACACCTAGTAAATGTTATGAGAGACACTTAGGGGACTTGTAGAACACAAAACTAACCATCATGTGTAATTAAAAGTCTATTCTTTCTTCTTTTGTTTTGAAGTAGGGTCTTACTCTAAGCTCAGGTTGACTTAGAAGTCTCTCTGTAGCTCAGATTGGTCTGGAACTCATGGTGATCCTCCTACCTCAGCCTCCTGAGTGATGGAATTATGTGCCTGAGCCCACATGTCCAGTGTCTCACTACTTTATCCAAAAAAATTTTAACAGAAAGAATCTTACAACAAAATTTGCATCACTTTTGAGGCAGGGTCTTACTAAGTTGCCAAGTCATCCTTGAACTAACTTACTATCCTTTTGCCTCAGTCTCTTAACCACTGGTAATAAAGGCATAGACCGCTAAGTCTGGCATCCAAAGGATGTTTTATTTTATTTATTTAGGTTTTTTTCAATGTAGACTAGGCTAGGCTGTCCTGGAACGCACTCTAGTCCCAGGCTAGCCTCAAACTTGTAGCAATCCTCCTACGTCTGCCCCTGGAGTGCTGGGATTAAGAGCAAAGGCATGTGTTGCACAAAGGAAGTTTTCAAAAAGACATTTTAACATCATTAAAAGTTCCTGGGTCTTCTGTGTTTTACCAGTTTGCGTCCTACTCACAAATGAATCCACTTGCCCAAGACAAATTACTTTTAAGTTTTGTTGGTTTTGTCCTTCAATTTTGAAATCTCTACTTTTTTTCCTTAAGAGTTTTGTTTAATATTTTGTTCTTATTTATTTGAGAGAGAGAGAGAGAGAACACCAGGCCCTCCAGCCACTGGAAATGAACTCCAGATTCATTTGTCCCCTTGTGCAGCTGGCTTACATGGGTCCTGGGGAATCGAACCTGGGTCTTTTGGCTTTGTAGGCAAGTACCTTAATTGCTAAGCCGTCTCTAGCTCTTTTCGAGAGTTTTATTTGTTTGTTTGTTTTTTTGAGGTATGAAGTCTGAATTTGGGGGGGCGGTGGCTGTACAACAAACACATTGTCCACTAGCCATCTTCTCAACCTCTGATAAGCTTATAAGTTTTTTTTTAATTATTAAATTTTAAAAATTTTCTTACTGTAGCCCAGGCTGACCTGGAATTTACCTTGTAGTCTCTGTGCTGGGATTAAAGGTGTGTGCCACCACACCCAGCTCTGATAAGCTTTTTAATTGTAGAATTTCATGTCTTTTTCCTCCATATTGAATTACATGTGTATGTACATGTGGAGGCCAAAAGTTGAAGTGGATGTCTTCCTCAATAGCTCTCCCTTATTTTCTTTTTTTTTTTTTAATTTTCTTTGTTTATTATTTATTTATTTATTTGAGAGTGACACAGAGAGAGAGAGAGAGAGAGAGAGAGAGAGAGAGGCAGGCAGGGAGCGAGAGAGAGAATGGGCACACCAGGGCCTCCAGCCACTGCAGACGAACTCCAGACGCGTGCGCCCCCTTGTGCATCTGGCTAACGTGGGTCCTGGGGAATCGAGCCTCGAACCAGGGTCTTTAGGCTTCACAGGCAAGTGCTCAACCGCTAAGCCATCTCTCCAGCCCTCTCCCTTATTTTCTGATACTGGATCTCTCCCTTAAATTCAGTGGCATTTGACCTCAATTGCTTATTTATTTATTTTTGTTTTTTCCAGGTAGGGTCTCACTATAGCCTAGGCTGACCTGGAATTCACTATGGAGTCTCAGGGTGCCCTCGAACTCACAGTGATCCTCCTTCCTCTGCCTCCCAGTGCTGGCATTAAAGGCGTGCACCACCACGGCTTATTTTTTTAAATACTGAAAAAATTAACAGTTTATTATAATTTATTTTATTTTACAATCTAGGAAGTTTACAGCCATCAGCAGTTCCACTGAAGTTTCAGGTACATTGGGAATTTGGGAATCTCGGTGGAGCTGTTAGTGTAGTGAACCTTGTCGGTAAAATACACACAACCTTTTGATAGCACATGTGAATCAGGGATTACTCTAAAACTGACCTCATTGGTTTCATTCTCAGCAAACTGACCTGGCCCACTTAACATGGCGTTTACTGTTTCCTATGTTAGTGCATGTTCTGTTTTTACAAGAAATTCGTGACCATCAGAAGATACTAATTTGACATATGTATGGCATCAGGGCCTTCACAGCCACCCTAGGTTTTCTCTTCTCTGTCCATTATGCTCCTATAAAACTCGATATTTGGATTCCACAGGAACCTTAGTAGTTTCTAGTCAGTCCCACAGCCACTGCAGCTGTGTCCCCGTGCACTGCCACAGCCCCTATTCCTCCCCTCAGCCCCAGCTGCCTACAGTTGCTTATTTTTTGTCTAATTAGTTTTTCTGCACATATGGAAGTTGTAGTGAGGAAAGTATTTTAAGTTTAGTAGGGCTTGCTTTTTTTTTTTTGCAAGATCTCTTCTATTTTTCATTGTCCTCCTGTACTTTCCAGGGAGTCCATGGTATCTGTTTTGGTTTTCCTCTGTGCTTAGTTCCACTAGAGACCCTGCTCTGCTTCTTCTGCTTGAGTGAACCTAAAACCACAAAGGTCTTCATAGGTACTAGTGGTTGATGCCCATCCACTTTAATTTTCGGGTTCTTGGGTTTAGTTATATATAGAGCCCTTAGTTTTGTTTTAACATCTATTAATGTTTGCTGTTGATAATTGCTGTTTCTGAGATTCCAATGCTTTATTGAAACTTTTTGCTATTGAAAATATAGCTTGGGGCTGGAGAAATGGCTTAGCAGTTAAAGCGCTTGCCTCCAAAGCCAAAGTACTCAGTTTTGATTCTCCAGGACACACACAAACCAGATGGACAAGGTAACACGTGTGTCTGAGTTCCTTTGCATAGGCTGGAGACCCTGGTGCATCCATTCTCTCTCTCTTTCTCCCCCCCCAAACAAATAAATAAAAATAGAATAAAAAACACAGTTTGAACAAAAACAGATGCTTTGATGATAAGTGGTTAAAAATCTTTTTTGTTTGTTTTTGTTTTTTGAGGTAGAGTCTCACTCTAGCTCAGGCTTTCCTGGAATTTACTATGTGATCTCAGGGTGGCCTCGAACTCCCCTACCTTTGCCTCCCATTTCTGGGATTAAAGGCATGTGCCATCACAACCAGCTAAAAATCTTTTTTGACTGGAAAAAATTTCACTTGATGTAGGAAAATTGATTGGTATTAGTGATATATCAACTTATGAAACATTTGTTCATTTTTTTTTTGGTTTTTTGAGGTAGGGTCCCACTCTAGCCCAGGCTGACTTGGAAGTCACTATGGAGTCTCAGGGTGGCCTCAAACTCATGGCAGTCCTCCTACCTCTGCCTCCTGAGTGCTGGGATTAAAGGTGTGCGCCACCATGCCTGGCTTGTTCAGTGTTTTTAATTGTATTTTTATTTATTTACTTATTTGAGAGTGACAGACAGTGAGAGAAAGAGGCAGATAGAGAGAATGGGCGCGCCAGGGCCTCCAGCCACTGCAAACGAACTCCAGAGTGCGCCCCCTTGTGCATCTGGCTAACTTGGGTCCTGGGGAATCGAGTCTTGAACTGGGGTCATTAGGCTTCAGAGGCAAACGCTTAACCGCTAAGCCATCTCCAGCCCTTTATTTTTATTTTTCAAGGTAGGGTCTCACTGTAGCTCAGGCTGACTTGGAATTCAGTATGTAGTCTCAAGCTGGCCTCGAACTCACATTGATCTTCCTTCCTTCCCAGCCTCCCGAGTACTGGGATTAAAGTGTGCACCACCACACTGCTGTTGTACTATATGGGTAAAAATATACAAAGAAAACAGACCATATCACTAAAGAACAGCACATCATGTATACTTCCACAAGAAAGCTAAATTCCATGTTAGTAAACTTGTAAATGTGTCTTCAGCAGGGCTTCTTCATTTTTTCCCACTTGTCACCCTTTTTTGTTTGTTTTTCAAGGAAGGGTCTCACTCTAGTCCAGGCTAACCTGGAATTTACTATGTAGTCTCAGGGTGAAACTCCTTCCTCAGCCTCCTGAGTTCTGTTGCCTAAAATTTTTATGCAATCCTGAGTATATAGGTATATGAAATGGGTTACAAGTCAAGCACTTAATGATAATAAGTCGTGAATAAATTTATTTTAAAAATCCTTTGGTATGCATATAATTTTATCATTTAAGATTGAGGCAAATTTGCCTACTAATGAAATGGTGTTTGTTTTTGCATAAAAACATTGAGGTACTGGGATGATGGCTTTATGTGGGTAATTGGTAATTGAAGCCAGTACATTTGCAAGCTAGTGTCTTTAACAATTGAGCCATCTTCCCTTATTTTGTGGACAATTTTACTTTATTCTGAAAAAATGATTTTAGTAACATGCATATAACTCAGTCATACATAAATACTTTGAAGAATGTGAAATGCTCATTTGGGCCAATATATTTTTCTGCTGTTTTTACAAGGAACTAAAGATTGAAATGTAGGCCTAATAAGAATGATATAATATATTTTCTTGTTTATAAGTATATTAAAACAGTGTATAGACTCAAGTCTTAGAGTGAACACGCTTTTGGGGCATTTATTTTTATTTATTTATTTTTTATTTTTATTATTTATTTATTTGCAAGCAGAGAGAGAGAGAGAATGGGCATGTCAGGGCCTCTAACTGCTGCAGACAAACTTCAGATATATTTATCACTTTGTGCATCTGGCTTTATGGCTTTATGTGGGTACTGGGGAATTGAACCCAGGTCGTTAGGCTTTGTAGGCAAATGCCTTAACTGCTGAGCCATCTCTCTGGTCTTTTGGGACCTTTTTAAAAAATTTTTTAAAAAAAATTTTGAGATAGGGTCTCATTCTAGTCCAGGCTGGCCTGGGGTTCACTGTGTAGTCTCTCAGGATGGCCTCGAACTCACAGCGATCCTCCTACCTCTGCCTCCTGAGTGCTGGGATTAAATGTGTGCACCATCATGCCCATCTCCCGTTCTCTCTTTGTATCTGCCTCTTTCTCTCTCTCTCTTTCAAATAAAGTTTAAAAGGTAAAAATACATAAAAGACTTAGGTAATTCATTAAAAAATACATAGATGTCAAAGACACATATATATTCAATATCATTGACCACCACCCCCAGCCCTTTTGGAACATTTTTATTCAGCCCTTCTTCCTGCTCAATAATTTAATCCTTAAGATTATGTTTATTGGGCTGGAGAGATGGCTTAGCGGTTAAGCTCTTGCCTGTGAAGCCTAAGGACCCCGGTTCGAGGCTCAGTGCTCCAGGACCCACGTTAGCCAGATGCACAAGAGGGTGCATGCGTCTGGAGTTTGTTTGCAGTGGCTGGAAGCCCTGGCGCGCCCATTCTCTCTCTCTCTCTATCTGACTCTTTCTTTCTCTGTCACTCTCAAATAAATAAAAATGAACAACAAAAAAAAATTAAAAAAAAGATTATGTTTATTGATTGAATTAGTATTTCTCTGGCCTTGCTAGAATGAATCAGAGAGAATTTCCTTTTTTCTTTTCTTTTATTTATTTATTTATTTATTTATTTAAGAGAGAGAGAGAGAAAAAAAATAGACATGCCAGGGCCTCCAGCCTCTGCAGACGAACTCCAGATGCATGCGCCACCTTGTGCATCTTATGTGGGTCCTGGGGAATTGAACCTGGGTCCTTTGGCTTTGCAGGCAAGCACCTTAATCGCTAAGCCATTCCTCCAGCCCAGAATTTACTTTCTTTCTTGAACAGGGCCTTGTAGTTTGAAAGTGTTGAGTGAATTAGTAAATTAATTTGTCAAGTTTTTATATAGTTATATGTTTTGAAGTTGTATGCCACTAAAATTATTTAGAAAAATATGATTCTTTAAAAAAATTTTCATTGGATAAAAATTGTATTTTTAAAAAATATTTATTTGTTTGTTTGTTTGAGAGAGAGAGAGAGAGAGGAAGAGGCAGAGAGAAAGAAAGAATGGGCACACCAGGGCCTCCAGCCACTCAGATGAACTCCAGATGCATGCACCCTCTTATGTATTTGGCTTATGTGGTTTCTGGGGAATCAAACCGGGGTCCTTAGGCTTCACAGGCAAATGCCTTAACCACTAAGCCATTTTCCCAGCCAAGTATTCTTTAAAATATTTTTGGTTTACTTCCAGGTTCATGCATGGGAGATTTCTGATCAATTGTTACAGATCCGGCAGGATGTGGAATCATGTTATTTTGCTGCACAGACCATGAAAATGAAGATTCAAACCTCATTTTATGAGCTACCCACTGACTCTCATGTATCTTTAAGGGACTCATTGCTAACCCATATTCAGAACTTGAAAGACTTGTCACCTGTCATTGTAACGCAGGTAAATCTGTTCTTTTCCATTAAAGAAATTTGTAAAGTCATCTAGATCCTGCCATGTTTATACCTTGCCATGTGAGGTAATGTAAATGTTATTATAAACTTCTGCCTATATTTTTATAAGTGTATTAAAATTAAATTTTTTTGTATGAATCTTTGTTTATTAGATTTCACACTAATTTATTGGTACTGGGCAGGTGAATAAATTTCACCAGCATGAATATGCCCCACTATTAAAATTGTAGGAATAATATAGTTGGGCGTGGTGGTGCATGCCTTTAATCCCAGCACTCAGGAGACTGAGGTAGGAGGATTGCTGTAAATTCAAGGCCAGCCTGAGACTAATTCCAGGTCAGCCTGGGCTAGAATGAGACCCGACCTCGTAAAACCACAAAACAAAACAACAACAACAACAAAAAACTATCTACATAGATTTTATTTCCTGAAATATTTATTTATTTATTTATTTGTTTGTTTGTTTTGTTTTTTTCAAGGTTGGGTCTCACTCTAGCCCAGGCTGACCTGGAATTCACTGTGTAGTCTCAGGGTGTCCTAGAACTCACAGCTATCCTCCTACCTCTGCCTCCTGAGTGCTGGAATTAAAGGCGTGCGCCACCACACCTGGCCCTTCTTTTCTTTTTTTTTTCTGGGAGGATAAATAAAAGAGTTAACTAGAGAGAGCATTTGGTCTTTCCCCTTTAGACAGGGGTGTGGTAGAAAGTAAAGCTGGAAGCTTCTGTGAATATATGCATCTGTTCTCTGCCTGGCATAAAAGTACTCTTGAAAAGGAGACCTTTTAAAAATATTTTATTTTAGAAAAAGAGAGAGAAGGAAAAGTCAGATAGAGACTGGGTTGAGGCACCAAGCCTTAAGCCACTTTAAAGGAACTCCAGACTCATGCACCATCTTGTGTATCTGGCTTTACATGGGTACTGGGTAATTAAACCTGTGTCCTTGGGCTTTGCAAGCAAGTGCCTTAACCACTGAACCATCTCTCTTGCCCAAGAGGAGACTTGTAGATAAGGTTTCACTATGAGAAATGGAGAGAGAAGGGAAATGGCAATTTATTTTTTGAGAACTTAGTCACAGGTCTAATTTTTCAGTAGCTTTGATCTTTTGGCAAAGTATAATTTATCTGTCCATGAAATTCTATATGGTACTGAGAAATGGAAGTATTGATATATTCTAAGGAAAATCTATCTATATATTTAATTTCTTTTTTCATTTTTTTGGGGGGGGCGGGGCTCTTCAGAGTAGGGTCTGCTCTAGCCCAGGCTGACTGGAATTCACTATGTAGTCTCAGGGTGGTCTTGAACTTACAGTGGTCCTCTTACCTCTGCCTCCCGAGAGCTGGGATTACAGGTGTGTGCCACCACACCCGGCTCTATTTCATTTTTTAAAACATATTTTGTTGTTTTTATACTGGGCATAGTGGCACACACCTGTAATCCCAGCACTTGGGTGGAGACAGAAGGATTATAAATTTAAGGTAATCCTTGGCTTCATAATGGGTTTGAGGCTAGCCTGGATTACATGAGAACTTCAAACAAACAAAACAAACAATAATAGTAATAAAATAAATGAAGAATCCTTTTTGTTTTGTTCTTTATTTAAAGGTTAATCTTTAAATCATAGTCAATCATAGCTACCTTACTTAAGAGTTTACTGAATGGATGGATGGATAGATGGATGGACAGACAGGCAGACCGTTGTAGGGTAGGGGAAAGAAAATTTGTGGGGCAGCGTCAGTCTTTTGTCATTGCCTAGAGAAGTTTTTGTCTCTTTGCTTTCCATTAGCATTAATGATAGCTCTGTTTCTGTTCATCTGGTCCATTCATTTATTTAATCTCTTCTTATTTAGCTGGCTTTAGCAATAGCAGATCTTGCCCTACAGATGCCTTCCTGGAAGGGATGTGTACAAACATTGGTGGAAAAGTAAGTAAATTATATCAACAGTATATTAGCATTTGGATTACTTTTAAACCACACAGAAAAATTTGTTAGCCAGTAGCTAGACATTTGATCATTTTAAGTTGTTAATATAAAATGTTATTAACTTTTGTTAAAGAAAATCATTTAAATTTTAAATGCTATGGAAATATGTCATGTGTGATATAAAAAACTGTTGCAGTTTACTCTCTCACCCTTCCTTACCTTCCACACTTTGTTTCCACCCTCATTGTCTCCCTCATCCCCTTAAATTGAACTATTATAGCGAAGGCTTGCCTTGTCTATCATTCCCACTAACTGATATCAGCAATTTGTATTTTTTTGTTGTTGTTGTTGTTCTTGTTTATTTGCTTGATTTTTAAATTTTTATTTCTTTTGAGATAGGGTCTCTCTCTAGCTTAGGATGACCTATGTAATCTCATGGTGGCCTCAAATTCATGGCAGCTGTCCCACCTCTGCTTCTGGAGTGCTGGGATTAAAGATGTGCGCCATCACACCTGGTTTATGTTTTTTGTTTTTGTTGTTTACTTGTTTGCTTTTTTGTTTTTTGTTCTTATTTTTAACAGGTAGGGTTTTGCTCTAGTACAAGCTGACCTGGAATTTATTGTGTAGTCTCAGGGTAGACTCGACCTCACAGCAATCCTCCCACCTCTGCCTCCCAAGTGCTGGGATTAAAAGCTGGTTTCTTTTTTTTTTTTTAATTTTTATTTATTTACTTGAGAGAGAGAGAGAATGAATGAATGAATGAATATGTGTGCATCAGGGCCTCCAGCCACTGCAAACAAACTACAGATGCATGTGCCACCTTGTGCATCTGACTTACATGGGTACTGGGGAATTGAGCCTCAAGCTAGGGTCCTTAGGCTTCACAGGCAGGTGCTTAACCGCTAAGCCATCTCTCCAATCCTGATTTCATCTTTTTTTAAAATAAAGTCCAGACACATGCACCACCTTATGCATCTGGCTTACGTGGGTTCTGGGGAATTGAACCTAGATCCTTTGGCTTTGTAGGCAAGTGCCTTAACTGTTATGCCACCTCTCCAGTCCCTTGTTCTGTTCTGGGTTTTTTTTTTTTTTTTGGGGGGGGGGTTCTGAGGTAGGGTCTCACTCTAGCTCAGGCTGACCTGGAATTCACTATGTAGTCTCAGGGTGGCCTCGAACTCATGGTGATCCTCCTACCTCTGCCTCCCAAGTGCTGGGGTTAAAGGTGTGCGCCACCACGCCCGGCTTCCTTGTTCAGTTTTTTGAGGTAGGGTTTCACTCTAGTCCAGGCTGACCTGGAATCACTATTTAGTCTCCGTGGCCTTGAACTCATGGCGATCCTCCTACCTTTTCCTCCCGAGTACTGGGATTAAAAGCTTGCACCACCATGCCCGCCTGTTGTATTTTATTTTTTAGGCGGGGTCACATGTAGCTCAGGCTGGCCTCAAGCTCTCTATGTTGCTGAGGATGACCTTGAACTCCTGATTTTCCTGCTTCGTCTCCCAAGTACTGGGATTGCAAGTGATTTTGTAAAAAGAATATCATAAGCTAGGAGCAGGCAAGACATGTTTTTCAGTGGTGTGTCCACGTGTATGTTGTCTGTGCTCTGAGTCAATGGGTCACCAAAAAACCCATCAGAGCTGGAGAGATTCAGTGGTTAAGGTGCTTGATTGCAAAGCTGATGGCCTGGGTTTCATTCCCCAGTACCCACATAAAGCCAGATGTACAAAGTGGCACATGTATCTAAAGTCTGTCTGCAGCTGCTAGAGGCCCTAGTGTGCCCAATTTTCCCTCTCTCTCTCTCTCTCTCTCTCTCTCTCTCTCTCCTCTCTCCTCTCTCTCTCTCTGCTTGTAAATAAGTAAATAAAAGTATTTTTAAAAACCATCAAAGTAGCCGGCTGTGGTGGCACATGCCTTTAATCCCAGCACTCGGGAGGCAGAGGTAGGAGGATCGCTATAGTTTTGAGGCCACCCTGAGACTATATAGTGAATTCTAGGTCAGCCTGGACCAGAGTGAGACCCTACCTCAAAAAAAATAAAAACATCAGAGTAGAAGTAGTAGTTGTTGGGAAAAAGGGGTTCAGTGAAGGGGGAAGTGTATAAAATAAGGTAGTGGGAAGTAAATGTGATCAAAATAAATTGTATCTATGTAGAAAAATTGTCGATTTATACTTATTTATTTATAAATGTAAATGTATTTATGTTTAGTTGTCAACTTAAAATTAGAAAAACTTGCTGGGCATGGTGGCACACGTGTTTAATCCCAGCACTCAGGAGGCAGAGGTAGAAGGATCGCCGTGAGTTTGAGGCCACCCTATGACTCCATAGTGAATTCCAGGTCAACCTGGGCTAGAGTGAAATCCTGCCTTGAAAAACCAAAAAAGAAAACTTGAAATATACATTTAAGGTTATTTTAAATTGAAGGTTGGTATGAATATATGTTCTTACTAATTGAGGTTTTTTCTGTTTCTGTTAGAGGGAGTATGTTCACTCTTTACCCTGGACATAGAACTTCGGCCCTTATGCATGTTGAATAAGTGCTATACTCCTGGGCCACATTTCTAGCTCTATTTATTTACTTATTGAGACCAGGTCCTACTAAGTTTCCCAAGCTGGCCTTGAAATTTTGAATCTCCTGCCTCAGCCTGCCAAGTAGCTGGGACTATATGCATGAGCCACATTTTTTTTTTTTTTTTTTTTTTTTGAGGCAGGTTCTCACTTATGTGGCTATGACTTCTGGCCTATGTAGATCAGATTGGCCTTGAACTTGGAATGACCCTCCTGCCTCTTCCTCCTGAGTTCTGGAGTCTCAGGTATGTGCCATCATACCCAATTTGAAATTGCTTTGAGATTGACAGAGCCTAATTTTTTCCTTTTCAAGATATTCTATTTTTATTTATTTATTTGAGAGAGAGAGAGAGAGACAGAGAGACTAGGACCTCTGGTCACTGTAAACAAACTCCATATGCATGCACCACCTTGTGCATATGGCTTCACGTGGGTCCTGAGGAACTGAATATGAGTTATTTGGCTTTGCAGGAAGGTGCCTTAGCTACTAAGCCATCTCTGCTACCTTTGCCTCCCAAGTGCTGGAATTAAATCATGAGCCACCATGGCTTGCTTCAACTTTTTTTATTTATTTGAGAGAGAGGGATAGATAAACACACAGAGACAGAAAGGCAGACAGTAAGAGTGAGAATGGGTATGCCAGGGCCTCTTGCCACTGCAAACAAACGCCAGATGCATGCATCCAGCTGGCCACTTTTTTTTTTTTTTTTTAATTTGCAAGCAGAGAGAGAGAGAGAGAGAGAGAGAGAATGAATGGGTGTACCAGGGACTACAGCTGCTGCAAATGAACTCTAGATGCATGTGCCACTTCGTGCATCTGGCTTTATGTGGGTACTGGTGAATTGAACCAGGGTTTTAGGCTTTGCAGGTAAATGCCTTAACTGCTGAGCTATCTCTCCAGCCAGACTATCTTTTTTACTTTTTTTTTTTCAAGATATGGTCTCATTCTAGCCCTGGCTTACCTGGAACTCATATTGATCCTCTTCCCTCTGTCTCCTGAGTGCTGAGATTAAAGGTGTGTGCCACCACTCCCCGCTTTTGACCACCTTTCTTTTTTTTTTTTTTTTCTTCTTTTTTTGGTTTTTCGAGGTAGGGTCTTACTCTAGCCCAGGCTGACCTGGAATTCACTATGGAGTCTCAGGGTGTCCTCGAACTCACGGCAATCCTCCTACCTCTACCTCCCGAGTGCTGGGATTAAAGGTATGCGCCACCATGCCCGGCTTTCTGACCACCTTTATATCCAACTAGTTATAAGGACCATTTGTATTTTCATATTGTTGTGCTATTATCAAAATATTGCGGGGTATATCTTTATATGCTTCTCTTTGCATATGAAAATTTTTTTTTTTCCCATTTGGAAAAACAACTGTAGTAGCTTTCTTCTAGGGTCTATGGCCTTCTCAGTCAGTCATGGACTTTTTTATTCTTTTTTTTTCTTAACAACTTCCATGATTGTAAACAATATCCCATAATAATGCCCTCTCTCCACTTTCCCCTTTGAAACTCCACTCTCCATCATTTCCCCTCCCCCTTTCAATCAGTCTCTCTTTTATTTTGATGTCATCATCTTTTCCTCCTCGTATGATGGTCTTGTATAGGTAGTGTCAGGCACTGTGATATCCAGGCCATTTTGTGTCTGGGTGGAGCATGTTGTAAGGAGTCCTACCCTTCCGTTTGCTCTTACATTCTTTCCGCCACCTCTTCCGCAATAGACTCTGAGCCTTGGAAGGTGTGATAGAGATATTGCAGTTCTGAGCACTCCTGTCACTTCTTCCCAGCACCATGATGCCTTCTGAGTCTTCCCAAGGTCACTGACATCTGAAAAGAGAAGGTTCTCTACCAAAAGTGAGAGTAGCATTAATATAAGGGTATGAACATTTAAGAGAAGTGCTTACTGGGCAGTTTGATGAGCATAGTATATACATTTAGCCAGATAGCAGCAGACGTTACACCCCTAGGTCTTATGACTACCCCTGTTGTAGGTTTTCAGTATCAGGGATGTATTTCCTCCCATGGAGCGGGCCTCCAGTCCAATTAGAGCGCAGTTGGTTTCCCCCATAACAAATGTGCCACTATTGTACCCGTTGGCTCATTTGGCCTGGCTGGAAAAATTTAAGACTTGCAGTGTCCAATGTTGAGTATCTTCACTGGTGATTTCTTGTATATGAAATTTTCATGGAAAGTAAATTATGAACTTGAAATTTTGTTTGGAAAGTATTTGCAGGTATCTTCTAAAAGATGGTGTTTGGGGCTGGAGGGATAGCTTAGTTGTTAAGGTGCTTGCCTACAATGCCAAAGGACCCAGGTTTGATTCCCCAGGACCCATGTAAGCCAGATGCACAAGGTGGCACATGCATTTGGAGTTTGTTTGCAGCAGCTGGAGGCCCTGGCATGTCCATTCCCTCTCTTTTTCTCTGCCTCTTCATATTTTTCAAGTAAATGAATAGACGTAAAAACAAAATATTAAAAGAAGAGATTGTGTCTGTATCCAAAAGATATTTTCTTCCCTTTAATAGTAGTGGGAATACCGCATTGGTTCTGTGGGCTATTCTGATGGTCATCATTTGTGACTGTTGCTTTTTCTGTCTGTAAATAGCTCATGTGTTCCCCTTTCTTTTTCCAGATATAGCAATGATGTAACTTCTCTGCCTTTTCTGCTGGAGATCCTTACAGTATTGCCTGAAGAAGTACATAGTCGTTCCTTACGAATTGGAGCTAACAGGCGTACAGAAATTATAGAAGACTTAGCTTTCTACTCTAATACAGTAGTATCTCTATTGGTAAGTTTGAAATATCCAGTTCTGCCTATATGGACATTTTGTGATCGAGTTGACATTATTAGGGTACAGCTTTCTTTGGAAAATTTGACAGTGATATTGCTTTGACATATATGTAACTTTATATTACAAAATTCTTTTTAAAATATTTTATTTACTTGAGAGAGAAAGATAGAGAGCAAGAGATAATGGGAACACCAGGGCCTCTAGTCATTGCAAATGAATTCCAGAAACATGTGACACCTTGTGCATCTGTCTTTATGTGGGTACTGGAGATTGAACCTGGGTCCTTTGGCTTTGCAGGCAAGTACCTTAACTGCTAAACCATCTCTCCAGCCCACAAAATTCTTATAAAATCCATAGTGCTTCAGCTTCAATGCAGTTCTGTTAGCGTCATGAGATCTCTATTTTGTGAATGAGAAATGGGCTTTATTGTTTGTTTGTTTATTCCAGGTAGGGTCTCACTCTAGCCCAGGCTGACCTGGAATTCACTATGTAGTCTCAGGGTGGCCTTGAACTCTGGGTGATCCTCCTACCTCTTCCTCCCAAATGCTGGGATTATAGGTGTGTGCCACCGCGCCCGGCTTTTCTTGTTTATTTTTAAAAATTTGAGTGGTATGCATGTATGTCTGTGCTTATGTGTGTGTGACAGGGGAGGGGGATTAATGTCAGGGATCTTGCCATTGCAAATGATTGCCTGTCCAGTTTTACATGGGTGACTGAGGAATTGAACCCTGGCTGACAAGCATTGCAAAAAGTGCACTTAGGGGCTGAAGAGATGGTGTAGTGGTTAAGGCACTTGCCCACTAAGCCTAAGGACCTGGGTTTGATTTCACAGTATCCATGTAAAGCCAGTTGTACAAAGTGGCACATGCAGCTGCTAGAGGCTCTGGCACATTCCCCTCCCCCCCTTGTTTCTGTCTATTTGCAAATAATTAAATTTTTAAAAACTACATTTAACCTCTGAGTCATCTCCCTAGTCCCTGAAGGCAGGTTTTAGAGTTACACAATAGTTAAGTTAGAAATTGTACTCAAGCCTTCTGATTATACTGTATTCTTTTTTTTTTTTTTTAATTTTTATTTTGTTTTTTTGAGGTAGTGTCTCACTCTAGCCAGGTTGACCTGGAATTCAGTATGTAGTCTTAGGGTGGCCTTGAACTCACAACGATTCCCCTACCTCTGCCTCCCGAGTGCTGGGATTAAAGGCATGTGCCACCATGCCTGACTTATATCCTGTTTTCTTGTAGTACTTCATATTACATGTGTTTCTTACCTTATTCTGGAACAGATACTTTCATAAAGACAAATTGAAGTTTTTTTTTGTGGGGGGTTCTCTCTTATAGCCTAAGCTGATCTGGGATTCATGATGTAGTCTCAGGGTGGTCTCAAACTCACAGTGATCCTCCTACCTCTGCCTATGAGTGCTGCGATTAAAAGCGTGTGCCACCACCGCTGGCCCACAAAGCTCATTTTAATTATTTGTTACCCTGCCTAATTTTCTCAGTGATGTTTATGGTAGTATTTATTTTAGTACTTCTGCAACATCATGGCTCCAGCTGTTGCAAATGAACTCCAGTTGCATACACCACTTTGTGTATCTGACTTTATGTGTGTATGAGGAAATTGAACACTGTTTGTTAGGCTTTGCAGGCAAGTGCCTTAACTGCTGAGCCAACTCTCCAGCCCCTCTCTCCCTTCTTCTTCTCCCTTTCCCTCCCTCCCCTCCCCTCCCCTCAATTTCCTTCCTTTCCTTTCATTTTTTTTTAAAGAACTTGTTTTAAATATTTTATTTTTATTTATTTGAGAGAAAGACACAAGGGGAGGGGGTAGAGAGAGAGAGAGAGAATGGCCTCCAGCCACTGCAAGTGAACTCTAGACACATGTGCCACCTTATGCATCTGGCTTACATGGGTTGTAGGGGATCGAACCTAGGTCCTTTGGCTTTGCAGGCAAGTGCCTTAACCACTAAGCCATCTCTCTACCCTCCCCCCCCCCTTTTATTTGTTTTTTTGAGCTATGGTCTTGCTCTAGTCCAGGCTGACCTAGAATTCACTATGGAGTCTCAGAGTGGCCTCGAACTCACAGGGATCCACCTACCTCTGCCTCCCAAGTGCTGGGATTAAAGGCGTGCACCACCACGCCTGGCCTTTCCTTTCATTTTGAGGTAGGGTCTCACTCTACCTCATGCTTACCTGGAATTAACTATGGAGTCTCAGGGTAGCCCTGTACTCACATTGATCCTCTTACCTCTGTCTCCCAAGTGCTGCGCCGCCACGCCTGCCTCCAGCCCTTTAAAAAATTATTTTATTTTATTTATTTGAGAGAGAGCGCATGTGCGCGCTCATGCCAGGGCCTTCACCCACTACAAATGAACTCCAGATGCTTCTGCCACCTTTTGCATCTGGCTTATGTGGGTACTGGGGAATCGAGCCTCAAACCAGGATCCTTAGGCTTCACAGGCAAACGCTAAACTGCTAAGCCATATCTCCAGCCCTTATTTTTATTTTTATTTATTTTGAGAGAGAGAAAGGGGTTGACAGAGAGAAAATGGGCATGCCAGGGCCTCTATCCACCACAAATGAAGTCCAGATGTATGTGCCATCTTGTGCATCTGGCTTACATGGGTCCTGGGGAATCTAGCCTGGGTCCTTTGGCTCTGCAGGCAAGTGCCTTAACTGCTAAGTCATCCCTCCAGCCCCCTAATCCCATTTATAAAAAATATTTTTATTTATTTTTTTGAGAGACAGAGATTGAGAGAGAGAGTGTGTGAGTGTGTCAAGGCCTCCTCCCACTGCAAACAGACTCTAGATGCATGTGCCACTTTCTGTATCTGGCTTTACATGGGTACTAGGAATCAAACCCAGGTTGACAGTCTTTGCAAGCAAGTGGTTTGAACTGCTGAGCCATCTCTCCAGCTTGAGAATGTGTATTTTATGGCCCTTCCCCAAATATATATGTGTATATAATGTAATTACTTTCATACCACTTGGAAACCCTGTCTGGCTTACTTGTTCACTGTTTTATTTTGTGGTATTGGCATTGAACCCAAGACCCCATGTACTAGGGAACTGCTCTACCACTGAGCTACATTGTAGTCTTCTTGTTTTTTCAAAAATACTTATTTATTTGGGAGAGGTAGAATTGGCACACCAGGACCTCTAGCCATTGCAAACAAACTCCAGATGCATGCACTGTCAAGTGTATCTGGCTTTCCTGGGTTCTTGGGAATCTATCCTGGGTCTTTAGACTTCACAGGAAAGTGGCTTAGCCACTAAGCCATTTCTCCAGCCCTCTTGTTTGTTTTGTTTTTGAAACTATGTCTCAGTATGTTGCTCAGAACTCCTGGGCACAAGTCATCCTCCTACTTCAGCCTCCTGAGTAGTTACGACATAAGCACACCACTGTGCCAACTACTGTCAACCTTTCAATGTTTATCCTCTAATTTTTTTTTTAAATATTTTATTTATTTATTTACTTATTTGAGAGAGGGAATGGTCACATCGGGGCCTCTAGCCACTGCTGATGAACTCCAGATACATGCACCACCTTGTGCATCTGGCTTTATGGGGAATCTAACTCTGGTCCTTTTAGAATTTGCAGGCAAGCACCTTAACTGCTGAGCCATCTCTCTAGACTCCAAGTTTTTTTTTTTTTTAAATAAAGTATGTCATTCTTTTTTTTTTTAATTCTTTTTTTTGTTTGTTCATTCTTATTTATTCGAGAGTGACAGAGATAAAGAGGGAGAGAGAGAGAATGGGCATGCCAGGTCTTCCAGCCACTGCAAACTCCAGATGCGTGCGCCCCCTTGTGCCTCTGGCTAACGTGGGTCCTGGGGAACCGAGCCTCGAACCAGGGTCCTTAGGCTTGACAGGCAAGCGCTTAACTGCTAAGCCATCTCTTCAGTCCCTCCCCCTTTTTTTAAGCAAATGATATTATAATCTATCCATGTACACTCCCCCTTTGACTCATCTAGCCCAGGTTGACCTGGAATTCACTATATAGTCCCAGGGTGGCCTTGAACTCAAGGTGATCCTCCTACCTCTGCCTCCTGAATGCTGGGATTAAAGGGGTGTCACCACGCCTGGCTGTTGTACACCATCTTTCATACTATATGTTTCTGTTTCCCTCATTGGTTCTAAAAATATCCAGGTAACAGCCATTTTTTGTTTCAGGCTTGTAATCTTAGTTCATCCTTTTCTTAAAAAAAAAAACCCAGAGAAAGAGGGGAGAGAAAGAGAGAATGGACTCGCCAGGGCCTCCAGCCACTGCAAATGGACTCCAGACGCTTGTGCCCCCTGGTGCATCTTGCTTATGTGGGTCCTAGGGAATCAAACCTGTGTCCTTTGGCATTGCAGGCAAATGCCTTAACTGCTAAGCCATCCCTCCAGCTCAGGTCACCCTTTTTTGTTTTTATTTTTGTTTTCTTGAGGTAGGGTTTCACTCTAGCCCAGGCTGACTTGGAATTCACTATGTAGTCTCAGGGTGGCCTCGAACTCATGGCAATCCTACCACTGCCTCCCAAGTGCTGGGATTAAAGGTGTGTGCCACCATGCCCAGCAGTTCATCCTTTTTAATGTAATTTGTTGAAAATTTGGATCATTTTGTAATAGAGTGTTCTCAGGATTTTGTGATTGCTTTCTTTTTGTTTCATTTAGCTTGTTTTTCTAGTCTGATTTTCTTTCATTGGAAGTTGTATCTGAAGCAACCCTACTCATTAGGGGTCCTCAAAAGCATAATGCCCTAGTGTATCCATTGCATATAATGAGTTCTTCACTACCCACTAGTAGTGGTGATAACCATATAGTATCCTTAGGATAACTGAGAAAATAGTCACTCACATCCGTTTTTTTTTTTTTTTTTTTTTTTTTTTTTTTTTTTTTGACTTTAATGCTTGCCAGCATCCTGAATGAGGAAAAACTGAGAGTCTTGATGGGTTTATTAAAAAATGGTTGGCACACATAGCTATGTCATGCTATATATTTTTTTGTTTTCTTTTTGAAGTAGGGTTTCACTCTCACCCATGCCCAGGCTGACCTGGAATTCCTTACTTAGTCTTAGGGTGTCAGGCTATATCTTATCAAAAGATATATGATGCTTGGTTAGTGATGTTAGGATTGACCACAGGATTAGAGTGATGACAGTCTAATTCTTCCATATAGTTTGCTTTCTTTGTTGTAATATCCTTTGTATGAAAATAGCATCTAGCCACTACAAACGAACTCCACACACATGCACTACATTGTACATCTGCCTTTAACATGGGCACTAGGGAATTGAATCTGGATCCTTAGGCTCTGCAGGCAAGCACCTTAACTGCTAAGCCATCTTTCCAGCCCAAGATTTGCTTTAAAGTTAGCTCAGATGTAATTTTTTTACCCCTTTTAATTTTATGGGGGATATTCCGAGGTAGGGTCTCACTGAATCCCTAGCTAACCTGGCTCTCACTCTGTAATCCCAGGCTGGCCTTGAACACACAGCAATCCTACTTCTGCCCCCTGAGTGCTGGGATTAAAGGTGCGTGCCACCATACTTGGCCGGCCTTCCTTCCTTTCTTTCTTTCTTTCTTTCTTTCTTTCTTTCTTTCTTTCTTTCTTTCTTTCTTTCTTTCTTTCTTTTTGAGATAAGGTCTTACTAATCTAACCCAGGCTGACCTGGAACTCACTCTGTAGTTTGCTGACTATGAATTCACAGCAATCCTCTTACTTCAGCATGCTGGAACTAAGGTGTGCACTACCTTGCCCCTCTTGTATATGAAAATTTTTTTTAATTTATAAAATAAAGATTTGCTTTAAAGAATATATTATTTGAGAGAGAGAGAAAGAGAAAGAGATTGGGCATACCAGGGCCTCTCTTCATTGCAAACAAACTGCTGACACATGTGCCACCTTGTGCATCTGGCTTTATATGGGTACTTTTTGAAATATCATAGATCTAGAGATTTTTATTAATTTGGATGGAAATATTTAATATGAACAACCACTAAGTGTATTGTGGGGCTACAGTTAATTTACTAGAAAGAAATAAGAAGTATAGAAATAAGATGGGTACAAGGAACAGGGCCAAGGCATAGCTTTTGAGGAAAACTTTGTATTTTCCATGGGTGGACTGCCACACACCCTCTTGGACAGGGTATATGGCTCTGGGTGGTAGAGGATTCACTGTGGTGCTGCATGCTGCTGTAAATCTGTCCTTTAAATCTCTTTTTCATTCTTAAATACCAGTGGATTACAAGTCAATGAATTAAGAATCATGTAATTGCCAGGTGTGGTGGTACTTTCGAGACAGTGTCTTGTTAAGTTACCTGGGTGGGCCGTGAACTTGTGACCTTCCTTCCTTAGCCTCCCAATTGCTGGGATTATAGTTCTGTGCCACCAGACTCAGCTAATGGTGTCCCCCTTTTTAGAATAATGACATATTTGCTAGAGCCTTCAGGTACTGATTTTATATGGGAATAATTATTGGTATGCTAAGGTTAATTTCTGATCTCTAAAAGTCAGGTATGCATGTGAAAAACCTGGTAAATTATGTTTTTAACATGTCTATTTTGGGGTAAGTTTGATGCTCTGTGTCTCAATTCCCTCATTAACAGAAGTTTTTTTATAACAAAATAAGAGAGACTGATTGAGAGAGGGAGGTGATATGATGGAGAGTAGAGTTGCAAAGGGGAAGAGAGGGAGAGGGAATTATGGTTTATTGTCTATAATTATGGAAGTTGTCAATAATTTAAAAAAAAATATTAAGGTGGAAAAAGGTCTTTATAAGGCCTGGAGAGATGGCTTAGCAGTTAAGGTGCTTGCTTGCCTGTGAAGCCTAAGGACCCAGGTTCAACTCACCAGAACCCACATAAGCCAGATGTACAAGATGACACATGTGCACAAGGTTGCACACACAAAATGGCACATGCCTCTGGAGTTCAGTTGCAGTGGCTAGAGGCCCTGACACACCAATTCTCTTTTCTCTCTTATAAATTAAATAAAAATAAATAAAAGGTTTTTAAAAATATTTTATTCATTTGAGAAAAAGGGAAGGAAAGAGAGAGGAAGAGGCAGATCAAGAGAGAATGGGTGTGCCAAGGCTTCCAGCTACTGCAAATGAACTCCAGATGTACATGCCACCTTGTGGATCTGGCTAACGTGGTATTTGGGAATTGAACCTGGGTCCTTAGACTTCACAGGCAAGCACCTTAACAGCTAAGCAATCTCTCCAGCCCATAAAAGGTTTTTATAATGCCAGTTTATAGTTTTATGGGCAATTAAATGAATTAACAGTATTTAGAACAACAATACTTACAACTTTTCACTGGTAAGTATTATTGTCTTCATTATTTTAAAATATTAAGTTGATTTTTATCTTGACTTAAGTATAATGATTGATACTTGCTTTAACTCTGTTTTTCTTCTGTTAAGATGACGTGTATAGAAAAAGCAGGAACTGATGAGAAAATGCTTATGAAGGTCTTTCGCTGTTTGGGAAGTTGGTTTAACTTGGGAGTTTTGGACAGTAACTTCATGGCTAATAATAAATTACTAGCACTCCTTTTTGAGGTTTTGGTAAGTAATGACTTTTTTTTGTCAAAGTATTCCTGCTACTGCTACTTTTAGTAAACCTTCTGGGACATAGTAATAATTTGCAGATTTCTGCACAGTGACCAGAACATGTATATATAGCAAGACAGTGGTTGCATCACTTCAAGGCTGTTAAGTGTAAAAGGTATCAAGTTTTTTTCCTTTTTTTGTTTGGTGTTGGCTTTTTTTTTTTTAAAGATTTATTTATTTATTTATTAGAGACAGAGAGGGATAGGGGAGAGAGAGAGAGAGAGAATGGGCTCTTGGGACCTGGAGAATCAAACCTGGGTCCTTAGCCTTTACAGGCATGTGCCTTAACCACTAAGCCATCTTTCCAGCCCGGCTTAAAAAAAAAATTATTGACAGCTTCCATACCATGATAATTCCCTCCCCCACTTTTCCCCTCATCAATCCACCATCCATCATATTCCCTCCCTCTCAATTAATCTCTCTTTAATTTTGATGCCATCATCTTTTCCTCTTATTATGAAGCTCTTACAAGTAGTGCCAGACACTGCGAGGTCATAGATATCAAGGCCATTGTGTCTCGAAGATTGCGTTGTAAGCAGTCCTACCCTTCTTTTGGCTCTTACATTCTTTCTGCCACCTCTTCCACAATGGACCCTGAGTCTTGGAAGGTGTGATACAGTTGTTTCAGTGCTGAGCACTCCTCTGTCACTTATCAGCACCATGGTTCCTTCTGAGTCTTCTTAGTGGTCACTGTCATCTGAAAAGAGAAGCTTCTCTCTAACCAAAACTAAGAGTAGCATTAATTTATGGGTATGAACATTAAGAAAAATGCTGATAGGGCAGTTTGGTGGGCATAATGTATACATTAGCCAGACAATAGCAGGCATCACTCTCCTAGGGTTCATGATCTCCCCCGCCATAGGCTTTTGACTAGGTTTTCAGTACCAGGCGTGTATGCCCCCTCCTGTGGTACAGGCCTTCAGTTCAATTAGAGAGCAGCTGGTTTCCCCCATAACAGATGTGCCACTATTGTACCAGTTGCACTTTAGGTCTGACTAGCCAATCTTAAGATTTGCAATGTTCACTGCTGTTTATCACATTGATGACTTCTCTCTCCCACAGGGATACTTGCAGCATAGCTTCTTCCAGCTTTCTGATAGCTAGTCAATAAGAAAAAGGCTTCTAGCTCAGCTCCAGCTTGATTTCTTAGTGACCTCTAGCCCTAGCATGTGGAGTCTTTACCCGTAGGATCTTACCATCTAGTTCTGGTGGGAAACCAAGAACCTTGGCAATGACTTGTAATGTTTTGGGCCATCAGGGACCTCCCTGGCCAATAGCTCACTGGAAGGTATCCCATCCATGGCACTGAAATTTTTGTAGTAATAATCTATGGCTTTTGGTGGACCATTATACAAAGAAGTGGGTTTCCATCCAGCTTATTCATAACACCTAAAATTTCGATTAACCGTCCTCCCACCCTTCCTTTACCCAATTCCTTCCCCTGACCTCATTTAGGCCATTGCACGCCCAGTAATCTGTTCATCTACTTACATATATACAATACCTTCTCCTTAAGTCCTTCCCTGGTTTTGGCTTCTCTTTTTAAGTTTTTTTTTTTTTTTTTTTTTGCCAGAGTATCAAGTAGCAGTCAGTCTACTACTCATTATGAAGATGAGGATGACCCTGAATTCCTGAGCCTTGTACATTTATCTCTCAAGAACTGGGAAATAGAAGGAGGCCATCATACCTAACTAAAACTATCAGTTTTAACTCTTGAAATATAGAACAGTAGAATAGGAGCAGGCTTATGCAGATAAATGATTTGTATGTTAAGGTCCAAACAGTATGGCTGGGGAGATGGCTTCTTGGTAGTTAAAGGCACTTGGTTTCAAAGCCGGTGGGCCCTGTTTGAGTTTCCCAGTTCCCACAGAAAGCCAGGTGCACAGAGTGGCACATGGAACTGGTGTTCATTTGCAGTAGCAAGAGGCCCTGGCACACCCATACTCTCTGTCTCTCTGCTTGTGAATAAATAAATAAAAATTAAAATAAGACTGGAGAGATGGCTTAGTGGTTAAGGCACTTGGTAGCCAAGCCTAAGGACCCAGCTTTGATTCCCTGGGATCCACGTAAGCCAGATGCATGCACCACCTGGAGCTCATTTGCAGCACCTGAAGGCCCTGGTTTACCTATTCTGTCCCCTGCTCCTCTCTGCTTCTCTCTCAGTAAGTAAAATAAATTTAAAAGTAATAGTGCCTACTTTTACATTACTGCCTTGGTAGCATTGAGTAAGTCCTTAGGAAAAAAAACTGTGTGTGTGTGTGGGTGGGTTTTTTTTTTGTTTTTTCGAGGTAGGGTCTCACTCTAGCCCAGGCTGACCTAAAATTCACTATGTACTCTCATGGTGACCTCGAACTCACAGCGATCCTCCTACCTCTGCCTCCCGTGTGCTGGGATTAAAGGTGTGTGCTACTGTTTCCCTATAGATCAAGCTGACCTATAATTCTGGCCTTGAACTCACAGCAATCTTCTTTTCTCAGCTTCCCAAGTGCTGGGATTAAAGTCATACACCACCACTGTCAGCAGAAAAAAAGTCTTTTTTTTTTTTTTTTAAATGATGTTGAGAGAAAATTGGCATGCCAAGTCCTCAAGCCACTGTAGCACTCCAGATGTATGTGCACATGTGTGATATTGCTTGCTTGCATCGCTGTGCATCTGACTTACATGGGACCTGAAGCGTTGAACATGAGTCCTTAGGCTTTGCAGGAAAATGGCTTAGCGGTTAAGGTGCTTGCCTGTGAAGCCCAAGGACTCAGGTTTGATACCCCAGTACCCACATAAAGCCAGATGTACAAAGTGGTGCATGCATATGGACTTCATTTGCAGTGACTAGAGGCCCTGGCATGCCCATTCTTTCCATCTGCCCCCTCTCCCCCCGCTGGCAAATAAATAGATTATTATTTTTTTTAATTTAAAAATAAGAACATTATTTCTTGGGGCTGGAGAGATTGCTCAGTGGTTAAGGGGCTTGCTTGCAAATCCTAAGAACCCAGGTTCAAGTCCTCATTACCCACGTAAAGCTATGTGCACAAAGTAGTGCATGCATCTGGAGTTTGTTTGCAGTGGCTGGAGGTCTTTTGAGCCCCCCCCCCTTTTTTTTTGGTCATCTGTCTCTCTCTCTGTCTTTGCTCACAAATAAATAAAAATGTGTTTTTTAAAATTTGTTAAAGACAGCCGTAGTGGCACACGCCTTTAATGCCTCAGGAAGCTGAGGTTGGAAGATTGCCATGAATTTGAGGCAGGCCTAAGACTACATAATGAATTCCAGGTTAAGTTAGGCTAGAGAGAGAGAAAGAGGCAGGCCAGGGCCTTCAACCATTACAAACATATTCTAGATGCTTGCACCATCTTGTGCATCTGGCTTACTTGGGTCCTGGGGAATGAAACCTGAATTTTTTTTGCTTTGCAGAAAGTGTCTTAACTGCTGAGCCATCTGTCCAGCCCCCCCCCCCCCCCCCCCCCCGAGGTAGGATTTCACTCTAGTCTAGGCTGTCGTGGAATTCACTATGTAGTCTCAGGGTGGCCTCGAATTCATGGTGATCCTTCTACCTCTGCCTCCTGAGTTCTGGGGTCAAAGGTATGTGCCACCATGCCCAGCTATTTTTTTTTTTTTTTTTAATATCTGGCTTTACACAGAAGCTATGTCTGGATATACTAGCATGAAACTGGTGTGAAAAGAACAGCATGTTCTTCAAGGAGATAAGTGTCATTTCATTTCTGTTAGTGTGTTTCTGCTGCTCTTTATGCCTCAGAAGCAGCACAGTGCATGAGAAGCCTAGTAAAGCTAGGATGCAGATCATGATCTTACTGGTCATTGTCTTTGACTCCGTATCTGTTGATGTCTCAGTGGTACTTGTGATTTTGGTCTGGCCAGATTATATCAGGAGTAGTCATTATGTGTAGGGTGTGTTGGCTCATGGCTTTAATCCCAGCACTGTGAGTTCCAGGCAACCCTCAGAGTACAGAGTGAATTCCAGGTCAGCCTAGGCTAGAGTGAGACCCTACCTCTGGAAAAACAAAAAAACAAAACAAAACAAACAACAAAAAAAACCCATAGCCATTGTAAGTAAAATTAAATCTTAGTCTTATTTCTTAAAAGTCTTAAGTATGCTTAAATATTCATGAGGGAAAATCTAGAATATACTTCATACCTAAGAATCATAACATTTGGGATTTGGGTAAAAAAAGAAGCTAAGTAACATGCTGATTTTATACTTTCTGTACTGACCCTATCCAGATCTCACTGACAGGCTTGGGAGATTTCTTAGTAAAGAGCTTGCCTTGCAAGCATGAGGACCTGAGTTCAATCCCTAGCACCCATGTCAATGCCATGCATGCTGCTATCTCAGTCCTGGGCAGGTGAAGTCAAGAGGATCCCTAGTCTTGTTGGCCTAATGAGTGAAGTTCAGACCATTGAGAGACTTTGTTTCACAAGGATGTAGATGGTGCTCCTGGGATTGTCTTTGACCTATATACATCAAAAGACATGTACAAACAGCCATGCACATGTTTATTTTCACACATACAAGCATACACACACATGACCCCACTCAACAGTGTACTTATATATACTTATTTTTACATTCATTCAGTGGTTCACAGTCATGACACAGTTTATATTTGTAAAACTTCTCCTTTATAGTTCTTTTAAATAACACATAATATAAAAGAACAAATTATTATTTTTTAATTTGAGAGAAAGAGACAGAGAGAATAGGCTCAGTAGAGCCTTCAGGCACTGCAAATGAATTCCAGATGCATACGCCCTCTTGTGTACATGTGCGACATTGCACACTTGTATCACTGTGTCTGGCGTATGTGGAACCTGGAGATTTGAACATGAGTTCTTAGGCTTTGCAGGCAAGCGCTTTAACTGCTAAGCCATCTCTCCAACCCAAGAGTCTTTTTTTAAAAACCGTTTTCTTGCCAGGCGTGGTGGTGCATGCCTTTAATCCCAGCACTTGGAAGGCAGAAGTAGGATCGCCATGAGTTCAAGGCCACCCTGAGACTCCATAGTAAATTCTAGGTCAGTTTGGGCAAGAGTGAGACCCTACCTCAGAAAACCAAAAAACAGGCTGGAGAGATGGCTTAGTGGTTAAGGTGCATGCCTGTGAAGTCTAAGAACCCAGGTTTGATTCTCCAGGTCCCACGTAAGCCAGATGCACATGGTGGCACATGCATATGGAGTTCGTCTGCAGTGCCTCCAGGCCCTGGTGTGCCCATTCTCTCTCTCCCTCTCTCTTATAAATACATAAAAAATGAATCTTTAAAAAGAAAAATAAAACAGCCAGGCGTGGTGGCGCACACCTTTAATCCCAGCACTCAGGAGGCAGAGGTAGGAGGATTGCCATGAGTTCAAGGCCACCCTGAGACTACAGAGTTAATTCCAGGTCAGCCTGGAACAGAGTGAGACCCTACCTCGAAAAACAAAACAAAACAAAAAACAAAAACAATAAAACAAAAAGTACATGCTAGACACATGACTTATAAATGTCCTAATTTAATGAGCATGGGTACCATTGAACCTCTGAGTCTCTCCCATCTCTGGCCCACTTCCTTTCTTCAAAGTGTACTCTTTTGGGGCTGTTAAGATTACTTAGTGGGCACTTGCCTGGAGAGCCAAAGCACTCAGGTTCGTTCCCCGGTACCCACATAAAGCCAGATATACAAGGTGGCACATGTGTCTGAGTTTGTTTGCAGGGGCTAGAGGCCCTGGCATGCCCATTCTCTCTCGGTGTGTTTTTTTGTGTGTGTGTGTGTGGAGGGGGGGTTCCTCTTTTTGCTTTTGGGTTTTCAAGGTAGGGTCTTGCTCTAGTCCAGGCTGACCTAGAATTCACTCTGTAGTGAGGGTGGCCTCAAACTCACAATGACTAGGTTACCTCAAATTCCTACCTTTGTCTGCCAAGTGCTGGAATTAAAGGCATGAGCCACCATGCTAGGCTCCATTCTCTCTCTGTCTGCCTCCTCAGATAACTCACTAACTAAATGAATAAAATATTTTTTAAGTGCACTTGGGGCTGGAGGGGCTGCACTTGGCTCAGCAGTTAATGCACTTGTCTGCAAAGCCTAACAACTGGGGATTGATCCCCAATACCCACATAACGTGAGATGTACAAAGTGGCACATGCATCTAGAGTGTGCAGTAGCTGGAGGCCCTGGTATGCCCATTCTCTGTCTCTCTTCTATCTCTTTCTGCTTACAAATAAAATGATAATACTTTTAAAGTATTCTTTTCCTTAAGAAAACATCTCCTCCTCTTCTACTTACAAAAGAAAGTAAAAAGAATAAAATGGGGGCTGAGGAGATGGCTGAGTACTTACCTATTAGCCTATTAGCCCAAGTCAAAATCTGCAGCACTCAGATAAACCTGGACACAAAGTGGCCCTGAGTGTGTGAATCCAATATGCTTACAGCAGTGTGAAGAATAGCCAGGAGAGTCTGTAAGCTTGTGCAGGCTAGACTGGTGCATATGCATTGGCATAAAAATAAGAGAGCCCTGTCTCAAGCAAAGTGGAAGAAGACTAATGTCTGAGGGTATCCTTAGACCTCCGTATGTGTGCCATGACACACATGTGTGCTCTCACTCGTCACACCATACACATCCACATACCTACAATGAGAACACAAGGAATGGGTTGGAGAGATGGCTTAGAGGTTAAGCGCTTGCCTAAAGCCTAAGGATCCCGGTTTGAGGCTCGATTCCCCAGGACCCACGTTAGCTAGATGCACAAGGGGGCACACGCATCTGGAGTTCGTTTGCAGTGGCCCTGGTGTGCCCATTCTCTCTCTCTCTCTCTCTCTCTCTCTATCTGTTGCTCTCAAATAAATAAAAATAACAACCAAAAAATTTTTTTAAACACAAGGACTAACCTAATGAGCCAGTGCTCATGCCTGTGATCCCCAGTACCCATAGTGAGTACCAGATAAACCTGAGCTACAGTGCAAAGCCTTATCTCACACAGACAAAACAAAACAGGGGATTGGAGTTTGCTAGGTATAGTTTTAGATTCAATATTATTTTCCTTCAAAATATCAGAAACTTCACTTGTTAGCATGCATCATTGTTGATGAGCAAGGGAAAATTTGCTCTTTCCTTAGTTGCCTCCCTTTAAGAATCTGCTGTTCTGAGATTTCATGTTAATGTGTATGGGCCTTTGGTGGTTGTTGGGCCCTTTTATTTTAGCTAGTACTGAAGTATTGAAAAAGTCATGGAAAAGGCTGATGAGATGGCTCAGAGGTTAAAGGTGATTGCTTGCAAAGCCTGACGGCCCAGGTTCTATCCCCCATTCCCCAGTGCCCATGTAAAGCCAGATGCACAAAATGGTGTTCATTTGTAGTGGCAAGAGGCCCTGGTACACCCATATTCTCATTCTTTCTCTCTGTCTGTAAGATTTCTGTACAAATCTAGGGCTGAAACATAATATTCAGTTTAGAGAGACTTGTACTCAGCACTCAGAAGGCTGAGGCAGGCAAATTGACTCTGAGTTCTAGGCTAGCCTGAGCTACATAGTAAGTTACAGCCAAGGCCAAAGTTAGACCCTACCGTCAAGGTAGACAGATGGATTGAACCTAGAATTCACTGTATAGTCTCAGGGCGGCCTTAAGACCACAGTGATCCTCCTTCCTTTGCCTCCCGAGTTCTGGGATTAAAGGTATGTGTCACCACATGCTGCTTGATAGATAATTTTCATGACTGTAAGGATAGTAGTATTAACTCTAATTTTCTTGGTCTCTTGGGAAATGGAAGTAGTATTAGAAGATTGATAGATATTGCCTTGTGGCTGTTAATATAATACATTCTCAGCTGGATGTGGTAGTATGTACATTTATGATAATGAAACCCTATAATCCAGAATTTGGGAGGTGAAGGCAGGAGAATCGAGTTTAAGGTCAACTTCTGCATTGGATTTCCTACTATTTGGACTATGGTGATCCTAATTCTTGTGTCTGTGTTCCTGCTATCTTCCAGCAACAGGATAAAACCTCTTCCAACCTCCATGAAGCTGCTTCAGACTGTGTGTGCTCAGCTCTTTACGCTATTGAGAATGTGGAGACTAACTTGCCCTTAGCTATGCAGCTGTTTCAAGGAGTCCTGACGTTGGAGACTGCCTATCACATGGCTGTGGCACGGGAAGATTTAGACAAGTGAGTAATTATGTAATGCTGGAGTCCTGGTTTGCCTACAGTCTGGTGGTAGTTTAGGTCACTTTTTGTAATTCATCTTTGAGTTTTTACTCTCAATAATTCTATGAATATAAAACCAGTCCACACTGTTACAGATGCTTTTCTATGCTTACCTGAATCTAAGTGGCAAATTGTATTCAGGAAAGGTAGAATGTGCTAATTTTTTACACTTAAAATGGGAAGGCTGTAAGATGTAAGAAGATGTAAGAACAGGGATAAACTTCATTTCAAGATAATAGCTAGAACTTTTTTTTTTTTGTTGTTTTTCGAGGTAGGGTCTCACTCTAGCCCTGGCTGACCTGGAATTCACTAGGTAGTCTCAGGGTGGCCTCAAACTCACGGCGATCCTCCTACCTCTGCCTCCCAAGTGCTGGGATTAAAGGTGTGCACCACCATGCCCAGCTAATTGATAGAACTTTTATTCAAATATTTCCTTAATAGAGACTTTGAGTTGACTTATAATAAGTCTTATTATGTTTTATCTATATAGAACTAGGTAACCTAGATAAAAATTGGCCAAAAGATTGTGGTATGATATAGTGAATAGTCATTAAATGTCCCTTAGGCTAGAAACCTGTTTATTTGATGCATGATGTCTGTAACACACATAAAGTGCCAATTTCTGACTTGTTGCTGTCATTCCTTTTTCTTTTACAGAGTTCTGAATTACTGCCGTATTTTCACTGAATTATGTGAAACTTTTCTTGAAAAAATTGTTTGTACTCCAGGCCAAGGTCTGGGAGACCTTCGAACTCTGGAACTGCTTCTTATCTGTGCAGGGCATCCTCAATACGAGGTAGTATGTCTACTGTGCTGAGTGGATTATTCTCCTAGTTGTACACGGCATGTTCCATTGCTTTGTGCCCCACTTTTTATTCCTGGGAAATTGTACTCTTTTTAATTAATGTGATATGAGGGTTTTCTCCATAGTATAATATTTTAAAATATTTATTTATTTAACAGAGAGAGAGAGAGAGAGAGAGAGAGAGAGAATGGGCAGGCCAGGTCCTCCAGCCATTGCAAACGAACTCTAGACATGTGTGCCCCCTTGGGCATCTGGCTTATGTGGGTACTGGGGAATCAAACCTAAGTCCTTTGGCTTTGCAGGCAAATGCGTTAACTGCCAAGCCATCCCTCCAGCCCATGGTATAATACTTTAAAATTGCATTTGGATTTCTGTTACAGATTTATATATATATATCTGGTTCTGAGTTGACTGTTGTAGGTACTGCAAATAATCTGTTAGAAAGGAAACCTGTTGGGCTGGAGAGATGGCTTAGCGGTTAAGCGCTTGCCTGTGAAGCCTAAGGACCCCAGTTCAAGGCTTGGTTCCCCAGGACCCACGTTAGCCAGATGCACAAGGGGGCGCACGCGTCTGGAGTTCGTTTGCAGTGGCTGGAGGCCCTGGCGCGCCCGTTCTCTTCCTCTCTCTCTCTCCCTCTTTCTCTCTCTTTGTCACTCTCTAATAAATAAATAAGAATGAACAGAAAAAATTTTTTAAAAAAGGAAAAAAAAAGAAAGGAAACTGGTTACCTTTCCCAGCTCCATTTTTAGAGTTTTACCACTATAAAAACAATACCAAAAAAACACTACCTTGTGCTTTCCATACTGTAACTAAATACTAGAGAGTGCTTATTTTAGCTCAAGGTTTTGATGTATTAGTCCATCACCCCAGCCTCCCACCCCATCCTTTTGCTTTTAGACCTGTAGAGTGCTAGGTGGAGGAAGCTTATTTACTTCAAGCTGTCTAGGTATGAAAGAGGAAAAGGAGGGTCTGGACTCCCAGTATCCCCTCCAAGAACCTGTTCCAAATGATCTAACTCAATTCCACTGGGCCCAACCTTCTAAACGTTCCATATCCTTTCCAGTAGCACCATAGGTATCTGGAGACTAAGCTTTCTAACACACAGAGCTGGGCATGGTGACTCATGCTATTAATCCCAGCACTGGGGAGGCTGAGGTGGATGACCATAAGTTTGAGGCTTGCTACATAGTGAGTTCCAGGTCAGTCTGGGCCGTATTGAGACTCTACCTCCTATCCTCAAGAAAAAGGTGGGGGTAGTGGCTAGAGAAATAGCTCAGTGGTTAATACACTTGCTTGCAAAGGCTAACGATCTGGGTTTGATTCCCCAGTACCCATGTAAAGCCAGATGCACAAACTGGCACATGCATCTGGAGTTTGTTTGCAGTGTTTAGAGGCCCTTGCACACCCACTCTCATTCTCCATCTCTCTCTGATTGCAAATTAATAAACTCATATATATATATGGTGTTTTTTCAAGGTAGGGTCTAGTCTAGGTTGTCCTGGAATTCACTGTGTAGTCTTAGGATTTCCTCAAACTCAGAGCGATCCTCCTACCTCTGTCTCCCAAGTGCTGGATTAAAGGCATATGTTATCATGGCCCGCTAAAATGTTTTTTAAAAAAATCCAGGTGTGGTAGCCCACATGAATAGCCAGCACTCATGAGGTAAGGCTTGTAGATCTATCTTGAGTTAGAGGCAGCCTAATCTACATTGTAGGTTTAGGATAGCCTAGACTACACAGTGAGACTGTTTAAAAAAGACATGAAAGTAGGAAGGGAAGTAATTGGGAAGAAGGGATTTAGTGGGAGGAGGATAAGATGGTAATATATATGTAATATATGTAATATATATAATGTATTTTTATATATAATATAAATATATAATACATTATATTCATGTATGAAATTGTCAAAAATAAAATTTTAAAAATGACTTTCTTTGAGATGTTATTAACCTCTTATTAGTACTAAAAGAAGTGGGATAAAAGTCCTTCTGAGCCGGGCATGGTGGCGCACGCCTTTAATCCCAGCACTCGGGAGGCAGAGGTAGGAGGATCGCCAAGAGTTCGAGGCCAGCCTGAGACTCCATAGTGAATTCCAGGTCAGCCTGAGCTAGAGTGAGACCCTACTTCAAAAAAAAAAAAAAAAAAAAAAAAAAAAGTCCTTCTGAGTTGAGCATTGGTTTAAATAGTTATGCTTTGAATACTCAGTGAGAAAGAACAGCAGGGTTCCTCTTTTTATTAATTTATTTGAGAGAGGGAGAGAGAGAAAGAATGGGTACTCCAGGGCGTCCAGCCACTGCAGACGAACTCTAGATGCATACATCACCTTTGCATCTGGCTTATGTGGGTCTTCGGGAATTGAACCTGGGTCTTTTTCTTTGCAGACAAACACCTTAACCACTAAGTCATCTCTCCAGCCCAAGCTGGGTCCGTCTTAACTATGCTTATTCTTAGACAGATTGCTCCTATGAGTCTCAACCCTTTTTTACTCTGTTACACATAAAAGGTACTGGCTAGCCAGGCAAGGTGGTGCATGCCTTTAATCCCAGCCCTTGGGAGGCAGAGGTAGGAGGATTGCCATGAGTTTGAGGCCACCCTGAGACTACATAGTGAATTCCAGGTCAGCTTGAGTTAGAGTGAGACTCTACCTTGAAAAACCAATAATAATAATAATAATAATAATAATAATAATAATAATAATGTTTTCCTTAATTGGTTAAGGTTATCTAGATTTGGGTAAAACCCAAAACATTGTAAGAAGCGTAGCACTACATAATAGCAATTACTGTTAGAAGTAGTGCCAAATGAAAAATCAGCTGTGAGAAAAGTCCCAGCCCTTTTCTCTCTTTCTTTCCCACTCAAGAAAATAGTCAATTGAGGGCTGGGCATGGTGACACACGCCTGTAACCCTAGCAGTTGGGAGGTGAAGCAGGAGGATCTGGAGTTCAAGGTCAACGTCGACTACATAGTGAGTTGGAGGCCAGCCAGCCTGAGTTACATGAGACCCTATCACAAACAACAGCAGCAGCAACAACAAATCACCAAGTGAAAATGACATGAGACCAATATAATCAATAATGTTAAGGGAATTACAGGTGGCTTGCC
Source organism: Dipus sagitta (assembly GCA_036346955.1). Lineage (NCBI taxonomy): Eukaryota > Metazoa > Chordata > Mammalia > Rodentia > Dipodidae > Dipus > Dipus sagitta. Next base: position 90,402,952 of record CM070780.1, on the reverse strand, counting down.
TGTTAAGACATTTTCTGTTCTCAACATAATGAAATTATTTCAGAATTTGAGAAAACTATGCTTAAAAAGACTTCCCATTTCTGTGTTTTCTGCTTTTAGAATCTTAATATATTTTGGGAAATGTTCTCTGAGGAATGGAGATTATGAAACTAGTCATTTAAGTAGACATTGGGGCCAAACATGGGATGATCATAAGGAGGGTAATATAATAACTCTATTAGAGAAAAGTTGGTTCCTTAACTAATGCTATATATGTTATCAAGAAGTAGGCCTTTTTCCTGTATGGCAATAATAAACTGTCATCTTGTTCTGTTCTTTTCCTAGATTGCCCATTCAAATAAATCATCCCTTCTGTTATCTTGACAGGTCGTAGAAATTTCCTTTAATTTCTGGTACCGACTAGGAGAACATTTGTACAAAACCAATGATGAGGTTATTCATGGCATCTTCAAAGCTTACATTCAGAGGTTGCTGCATGCTTTGGCTCGACACTGCCAGCTGGAACCAGACCATGTACGTTTCCTTCTCAGCATCTTCAAATTTTTACTTTGTAGGTGGTTGCGGGGTAGTGTTTGAGAACTGGTGCCCATGTGCCTTTGTGCATGTGTGCAGATCAGAGGAACACTGTTGTGTGTTGGGTCTCGCCTTGCACCTCTGTCAGGAAGCTTCTTGTGTTCTGCTTTTTTTTTTGGCCAGGCTATCTGGCTTCACGCTTCTGGTGGGTTTTCTTGTCTCTACCTCCCTTTTTACCCATCTTTAAAATTATTTTTTTATTTGCACACGTGTATGGGTGTGCCCAGGATCTTTTGCTGCTGTAAATGAACTCCAGACATGGGTACCACTTTGGGGTCTGGCATTATGTGGGTGCTTGGGAATCAAACTGAGGCAGCCAGGCTCTATACGCAAGTATCTTTTAACTGCTGAGTCATCTCCCCAGCTCCTACCTGTGATTTTTTTATGTGGGTGCTGGGGTTCTGAACTCAGGTTCTCACGCTTGCGTGGTAAGCACTTTATTTACTGAGCCCTCTACTCAGCCCTGCTGCTACAAACCTTTTCCTCTTTGTTTGGTTTTTGTTTTCGCATTTTTGCTTGTTTATGTTGTGTGTGTAAGCACATGTGTATGCTCATGCAGCATTCTGTGTACTTGCCTGGGCTCACTGTGGTGGGCAGAGCAAGATGCAGGTAGCCTGTTCTATTGCACTCCTGCTCCTTTTTTTGGGGGGGGGGGTTGAGGTAGGGTCTCACTCTAGCCCAGGCTGACCTGGAATTCACTATGGAGTCTCAGGGTGGCCTGGAACTCATGGGGATCCTCCTACCTCTGCCTCCCGAGTGCTGGGATTAAAGGTGTGCGCCACCACGCCCAGCTTTTTTTTTTTTTTCCTTTATTTTTATTTATTTGAGAGTGACAGAGAGAAAGAGGGAGGGAGGGAGAGAGAGAATGGGCACATCAGGGCCTCCAACCACTGCAAACAAAACTCCAGATGTGTGCGCCCCCTGTGCATCTGGTTAACATGGGTCCTGGGGAATCAAGCCTTGAACCAGGGTCCTTAGGCTTCATAGGCAAGTGCTTAACTGCTAAGCGATCTCTCCAGTGTTTGGGTTTTTTTTTTTTTTTAATTTCTTGATTTATTTATTTGAGTTGGGGGAGAAGAAGCAGATAGCATGGGCACGCCAGGGCCTTCAGCCACCGTAAACAGACTCCAGAAATGTGCACCACCTTGTGCATTTGGCTTAATGGGTTCTGGGGAATCAAACCTGCCTGGGTCCTTAGACTTCACAGGCAAGCACCTTAACTGCTAAGCCATCTCTCTACCCCTCCTACTCATTCTTATTTGAGCTAGAGTCTTTTATTGATCCTGGAACATGCTATTCATTAGCCCAGCAATTCTCAGGTCTGTGCTCCTCTGCAGATATGCATGGCCATATCTAGCTGTTTATGTGGGTCCTGGGGATCAAACTTGAGTGGTCTCTTTGGCCTCCCAAAGCCTATCTTGCACAGGAAGTTGGCCATCTCTCCAGCCCAAAAATATAGAGGATAGATGCTAATGGAAACTTCAGGCTTAATTTTTTTTTTTTTTTTTGAGGTAGGTTCTCATTCTAGCCCAGGCTGATGTGGAATTCACTCTACAGTCTCAGGGTGACCTTGAATTCATAGCAGTACTCCTACCTCAGCTTCCCAAGTCCTGGATGCCACCACACCCAGCTAGAGAGAGACCCTACCTCAAGAAACAAAAAAAATAGAACTCTGTAGTAAAATCACTCTTGCTGGGCTAATAATTCTTTACCTAGGAACTTATTATAATAATCCTATAGAAGAAAAGATGACATTTTTATATGTGTGTGGTGTGAGTATATATTTGTTCATATGTTTATGGGTGTGTGCTGTGTGCATGCACACGTGTGGGTGCATATACAAGTGGAGTTAGAGGTAGACACTGGGTGTCCTTTTTAGTTGCTCTCCACTGTATTTATTGAGAAAGGGTCTTTCATTGAAGCCAGGGCTCACCAGTTCTGCTAGTCTAGCTAGTCAGCTTGCTCAAAGGTTCCTTCCACCTGTCTCTGCCTCCCATGTGTTGGATTGTAGGTGCACATCACCACACCTGCCATGTATATGGCTGTTGGGATCTAAACTCAGGCCCTCATTCTTTTTTTTTTTTTTTTGTTGGTTGTTGTTTTTTATTTATTTATTTATTTGAGAGAGACAGATAGAGAGAAAGAGACAGATAGAGAGAGAGAGAGAATGGACATGCCAGGGCCTCCAGCCACTGCAAATGAACTCCAGATGCATGCGCCCCCTTGTGCATCTGGCTAACGTGGGTCCTGGGGAGTCGAGCCTCGAAGCAGGGTCCTTAGGCTTCACAGGCAAGCGCTTAACCACTAAGCCATCTCTCCAGCCCTCAGGCCCTCATTCTTGAAAGGCAAATTCTTTTTATCAACTAAGCCATCATTCTAGCTGCTAAAATAGCTGTTTTATGTACCAAGCATTTATAAATGTAGAACATGATACCTGGGCTACAGCCAGACCCTATCTTGAAATGCCAAAATAAATAAATAAAAAGTTGAAAAGAATTAGCCATGCAATTGATGAACAGTGTAACAGTTAAAAATAACTTTTGGCCTTTAATCCCTGCACTCAGGAGGCAGAGGTAGGTGGATCTTCATGAGTTCGAGGCCACCCTGAAACTACGTAGTGAATTCCTCTTGGCCTGGGCTATAGAGTGAGACCCTACTTGAAAGTCCCCCTCCCAAGTTATTATGTTTTTAAATATATTTTTAATTAATTTTTTGGTAAGCAGAGAGCAACAGAAAGAGAGAAAAAAAATGGGCACACCAGGGCCTTCAGGCACTGCAAACAAATGCCAGACACATGTACCACCTTGTGCATCTGGCTTATTTACATGGGTTCCTGGAAATTGAACGTGGGTCCTTAGGCATCACAGGAAAATGCCTTAACTGCTAAGCCACCTCTCCACCTATTTTTATTTATTTTTTAATTTAAAATTTTTTTTTAATTTACTAGAGAGAGGGAGAGAGAGAGAGACAGAGACAGAATGCAGATACCAGGGCCTGTAGCTCCTGCAAATGAACTCCAGACACATAAGCTACCATGTACATCTGACTTAATTGGGTTCTGGGGAATCAAACCTGGGTCCTTGGCCTTCGCAGTTGAGTGCCTTAACCGCTAAGCTATCACTCTAGCCCTATTTTTAATTTTTTAAGCTTGAGTGACAGCTTCCATACATGCAGATAAAGTGACGTGATCATTATCCCCTCCCGCTGCCCTTCCTTTCCTCCCCTCCTGTCTTCTCCCCCTTCTCCACTGAATCTCTTCTTTCCACCTAGTCGCTCTTCTATTTTGATGTCACCATTTTTTCCCCTCCTGTTATTTGGGTATTTTTGTTTTTGTTTTCTTGTGGTGCTGGAGAAAAAACCCAGAGCTTTCATAATGCTAAACAAGTGCACCACCAGTGAGCTTCACAAATCCCAAGCCCTTGTCTTTTTTGAGATAGAGGTATGCATGATATCAAGTTCAGGCAGACCTTGAAATTACTTTCTTGCTGTCTCAAGCCTCTTGAGTGCATGTACCACCATGCCCAGCTTAAACTCTGTTTACATTGTAAAATATATGGTTGGGTGAAAATTACCACAAATATGAAATATTTGTGTGAGGATGTTGTTCTTTCCACATGCATACTCATTTGAAAATTTGAAAGGAAATATGGAAATCATTTTGCCTAGAAGAAAACATAAAAGGCCTATAAACTAGTCCATAGGGGGCTGGAGAGATGGCTTAGTGGTTAAGGTGCTTGACTGCAAAGCCCTAGGACCCATGTTAGATTCCCCACTACCCACATAAGCCAGATTCACAAGGTGGCACATGCATCTAGAGTTGTTTGCAGTGGTTGGAAGTTCTGGTGCACTCATCCTCTCTCTCATAAGTAAAAATTAAAAAAAAAAAAAAAAAAAAAGGTCCATGGGAAAACACTTAAACCTTCATTCTTAGCTTAGTGTCTTCAAATTCTGTCTCATTTATTTTATCCTTTTGGTTGATTATTGAGTAATTTTAATCCAGGACCTGTAGTAAATTTAATTTCTGACAATTTGATTTGGTAGCCTCTCAAATTTAATGGTAATAATACATTTGAGTTGTGACATTTTGTGTCTCCACAGAACCTTAACAGCAATCTAGGGTAATGATTTTTGGGGGGAGGGTTTCTGTTTTAATTTCATTTATTTTGAGACAGAAAGGGGGGTTGGAGAATGGGCACACCAGGGCTTCTAGACACTGCAAACGAACTCCAGACACATGAGCCACTTCGTGCATCTGGCTTACATGGGTCCTGGAGAATTGAACCTGGGTCCTTAGGCTTCATAGGCAAACGCCTTAACCGTTAAGACATCTCTCCAGCCCTAGGGTAATGATTTTCATTTTCAGTTTTGTGGGGTTTTTGTGTTTTGTTTGCTTTTTCAAGGTAGGGTCTCACTCTAGCCCAGGCTGACTGGAACTCACTGTGTAGTCCCAGGCTGTCCTTGAATGTACAGTGATCTCCTATGCCTACCTACCAAGTGCTAGGATTAAAGATCTATGTTACCACACCCTGTTATGATTTTCAAGCCTTGTTTTGTTTTAAACTGAGAATTCCTAGGTTTAACCACATCTTTCTTCAAAGATCTGCATGTAAATAAAAGTGGGGTTGCTTTGATATAAATGGCTCTTCTTACTTGATCCTTTTCTGCTAATTTACTGACACCGTTTCCCTTGAAAGTATTTTTTATGTTTTTTTAAAATCATTTATTTATTTATTTGAGATAGAGAGGGATGGAGAGAGAGAAAGAGAGAGAGAGAATGGGCACACCAGGGCCACCAGCCACTGCAAAAGAACTCCAGACACATGTACCACCTTGTGCATCTGGCTTACTTGGGTACTGGGGAATTGAACCTGGGTCCTTAGACTTCAAGGGGAAACACTTTAACCACTAAGCCATTTCCCCAGCCCTGAAAGTATTGTCTTATACTTGAAAGCATATAATGTTTTGTAATTTTACCTGAGAAAGCTGTCTTATTTTTCCATTTTAATTTCTTCATCTAAATACAAGGAGGTTGAACTGGGCAAGCAGTTCTCAATGATATAAATTATTTTATCCAGATGTTCATGGCCCAAGATTTTCATATATACCCTCACAGTAAAATAGAGGGAAGAGTGTTGACTTGACATACTTGGCAGTTTGGGGGTCCTAGTATGATGAAAATATCCTTCTGATTTTGACACCGTTGGCTTGTTGGGACTTCACTGCTTAATGGCGTTTTCTTCACTGACACTAAAAAAGTCTTTGGAAGCCTTAGTGAGTTTAAACCAAATGTTACCTGATTTGAAATTCCAGGAGGGTGTTCCTGAAGAGACTGATGACTTTGGGGAATTTCGGATGAGAGTATCTGACCTAGTGAAGGACTTGATTTTCTTGATTGGGTCTATGGAGTGTTTTGCTCAGGTAAGTCTATTTGGAGATTTTGGGACCAGTATTACTGATCACCTTAGTTGTGTTTACTTCTATGTCTGCTGTAAATGTTCCATCTGAATTTTTTAAGCTCAATGGCTAATGAAATAACAATAGGTATGCAGGTGCCTAGCACATTGCCTGGCATATAGTAGTGATATTCATAGAGGATCTGATAAGGCAGTTCCAGTGTATAGATGAATTCATTGGTGGTTTGTTCCATTACATTGCTACTAAGAGCTATTCTACTTGTACAGCTGGAATTAAAGGTAATATATAAATAAGTACTGAAGCCTCCAGGAAACTTACAGGGAATTTGGACGTAGCCAGGAAAAATAGCCAACACTTTTAGTTATTTGGCATTCATTCTTTTGTCCAGTTATGATTAGACTTCTGTGCAGTTTTGTCCCAGAGGTGACTATACTAGTGAGGAAGACTCATAGGCTGTGGTGTTCCTGGCGAGCATTGATTAGTATTCCACCTCATAAGGTTGTAGTTATTATCATTCCCCACTCTGTAGTGTTAGAGTAATGTCATGTGGTTATCATATTGCTGGATCATGCTTGATGAGTTCTGAAACACTTGTTTGGGTGCTGTGCCATAGCAAAACCAAACCAAAAAGAAGCCAGTGGGGTGTGATTTACTCAAGGTATTTTGTTTATATTTGGGCATAATCTTATCTAGAAAACGTTAATGAAATTAGAACTTTTTCGTTACAAAGCATGTTTTTTGACTCAACTGTGAGGACTTGGGGATTCTTAGAAAGCACATTCATTGAGATCCCTGAACCACAGGCAGGTAGATGACCTTGGACTCAGACTTCAGCTCTTTTCTCACTGCCTCTGTGTTTTAAGTTTGTGACTTCAGCTTACCAACTTACATAAACTGTCAGTTTTGCCAAGATGTGTTCTGTGGAATACCAGACCCAGGAGATGTTCTTTGACCAGTAAAAAAAGAATTAAGTCATTAACTCAAGTCGTGAAATGATATAGATATTTGCATAGTACATTCAAGGTTCTATAAAGTCATACAAGTTGTTCAATTTTGTCTTCCTTAATAGTGTCTGTTTTTTCACTGTAGAAATCTTATATAGAATAATAACTAGTCACATCCCACAGATGAATGTAATCTGGGGAATTGTGGACCAGAACATCTCAGAGTGTTCTGCTCAGACTGCCTTTAAGAAAAAAAAGTGTTGGGTACGGTATTGTGATAGATCCTTCTAAATAGTTGCTTTTTAGGAATTTAACTTGAACTACCAGTGTTGATGTAGGGAATAGTTAAAATAGTAGAAATCTAAAGCCAGTATTGATGTAGAAAATGTATATTTTGAGTGTTTATGTATTTATCAGTTATCAAGACCAGAAATAGGCAATCCAGAGATGTATTATTTTTCCCATACTGCTTATTTTCTGGTGATAGATGATAATCTTGGTATGCTTTTGGAGTTCTAAATGCATTTATTTTAGATATTAAAATAATAGTTAACTTCATGATAGTGATATGAATAATGAAAATATTATTTTTGTCCAGCTCTGAGAGATAATTAGATTTAGAAGCAAGGAGCCAGGTTTCTTTGAGCTAACAGCATTTTTGTTTTGTTTGCTTTGGAATTCTGTTTTCCTTTTAATGGCTCCATAATCCACCTCTTCTTCTCTAGTTATATTCTACTCTGAAAGAAGGCAACCCACCCTGGGAGGTGACAGAAGCTGTTCTCTTTATCATGGCTGCTATAGCAAAGAGTGTTGATCCGTGAGTGTCTAAAAGTCTTTTGCTGGGAACTCTAAATATCAAGAAACAGGAAGATGACACCATTTTTCTATTACATGCTTCACGATTGGAAACTCTTTTAGAACTTCTATGTTCTTACCAAGCCTTCTGACTTTAGTCTAGGGCAGGGTGCCCTGCATTGCTAATACACTTCCTAGAGTTAATATATTTTACTCTTGATGTTAGAAATAGAATGCTAATTTATTTTTCCTTCTGTGGCTCCCTTGTGACAGTAGATATGATCAAAGAATTTGGTAGACTTAAATTGTTGGTATTTGCTTAAGCAATTTAATAGTCATTAATTGAGGTCTCTTGTTTCTGTGACCTTGGGTAAGTTACATTATTATCTGTTTTTTTTTGGTTTAGAGAATCTCAGAGTTTGAGAGGCACAGCATTAGTACTATTCACCTAAAACAGCAGGGAGCTCTCAGGGACAATTGTTACTTTTGTTACTGCCACTGAGAAATTTTTAATTATTTGAATTTGATTTGTTAATATATAGCATAGAAATTCCATTTATGACTTGAACTTTTTAAAGGCAGAATTTATTTTTGCCCTACGTTTATACAGTGATGCTATTATCTGTCAAATTACTTTGTATTTTGATTGGATACCTACAGTCTAGCTCTATGTTTAGGGCCTTGATTGTAAAGGTGATTCAGGCAGATATTTGTTAAAAGCACAGTGCTTTTTTTCTTAGCTGCCTTTCAGAGCCTAGTCAGTGAAATCTGATATTGTTTCTAATCTAATAAATATTCAAGGACCTGTCGGGCTTATTTTTCTCTTTTAATTTACCTATCTAGAAGTTTTGCTCTTCAACTTCCTACTATAGTGTTTGGTTTTAAAACCATTTTGGCATCTGTTGGTACCTTCTGACAGTTAGAAGATTACTAAAATCATTAACATGCTAACCAGTATGTATCAATTTGAAAAAAGATGTGTAGCCCAGTGTGGTGGCGCATGCCTTTAATCCCAGCACTGGGAAGGCAGGGGTAGGAGGATCACTATGAGTTCAAGGCCACCCTGAGACTACATAGTGAATTCTGGGTCAACCTAGACCAGAGCAAGACCCTACCTTACCCCAACCCCCCAAAAAAGTTTTGTACATAGTCTTCATTAACTGGCTAAGATCCATAGGAAATTAAGGGATAAATGAGAGATTTTCTATTCCTTATCTGCTTTCAGACCAAACATGTGATTACATTTCTTATAAATCCAAGGATTAAATAACCCTAGTGGCTGGGCATTGTGGTGAATGCCTTTAATATCAGCACTGGGGAGGTAGAGGTAGGAGAATTGCCCTGAGTTTGAGGCCACCCTGAGACTACAGAGTGAATTTTAGGGCTAGAGTGGTGGCACACACCTCAATCCCCCTCTCCCTCCACCAAAAAAAAAAAAAAAAAAAAAAAAAAAAAAGAATGATCCTGGTCATCAGCAGAGGGTACTCTTGTTCTAACATAGAGTAGGATTTACATTTTAAACATCTTCATTTCTGGATTATTGAGTTCTAGCATAGGGGCATCTTCAACTTTGTTTTCTTAGGCCAGTGTCCTGGGAGGAGGAGGAAGGGAAGTTCATGGATCGGTGGAAAATGCTTGGCTAACTCACTTAACTGCAGCTTTTTGCTTGAGTTCTTTCAGTTAATGAGCTGGGCCAGAGATCTGTACTTCCCTTAAAGTTTCTGATATCCAGACATAAGAAATCTTTGGACAGTAGCAATTATAGAAAATGGTCTATGAGAGTTGTTCATTTAAACATTAAGCAGTATTTCTTGAGTGCCTACTATGTGCCAGGCACTGTTCTAGGTGCTGCAGCTATAGGATAAGAGAAGTATAGAGTCTTTAGAAGACAATATTGCTTTAATCCTAGCATTCGAGAGGCAAAGGTAGGAGGATCACCAAGTTTCAGACCAGCCTGGGACTAAAGAGTGAGTTCCAGGTCAGCCTGGGCTAGAGTGAGACCCTACCTCGTGGGGTTGGGGGCATGAGACTATATTCATCTTCACTTAATCACTGCCTTCCCAACTGGAAGTGCCTGTTTGATAGCATGATGTAATTTTGTATACTTTTTCTTGACATTCAGGAGATAAAGGAGCAGTGTACCTTTTCTGGAACAAAGCCTGTCTTTTCTCTTGTTTTGAGGATTTGAAAAATGTTTAGGGCTGGAGCTGTAGATCAGTGATAGAGCACTTGCTATCAAGCAAGGCCTTGAATTCAATCCTCAACACCTCAAGGGAAAAACAACAACAATAACAAAAAAAAAAAAAAAAAACACAAACAACTTATTGTCTGAAAAATGTCCATATCTAGTATTGAGTGCTTTTATTAGAAAGAAGCCCTTGAGCAATGGCAGGTGTTACCACAGCCTGCTGCTAGTCAGTAACTGTATGTATTTGCCTTCTGCTCTCAGGGAGAACAATCCTACACTTGTGGAGGTCCTAGAAGGAGTTGTCCGTCTTCCAGAGACTGTCCACACAGCTGTAAGATACACCAGCATTGAGTTGGTTGGAGAAATGAGTGAAGTGGTTGATCGAAACCCTCAATTCCTTGGTATGTGTGAATTTTGTCCTGCTGCTGCTACTTCTGCTTCTTGTGATTTTCTCCTTCATTCTTAACTTTTATTTTTCTTGCCTCCTTTTATATTGACAAATAGAATAAGCGTATTTTTTAAGTTACTTAGAGGATTCAAAATTTGTAATGTGATCTGGGAGAAAGATCATTGAAAAATTAGCTCTCCAGATAGGGAAAAAGTTAGATTCCAGTACTTTGTATAAGCAGGAATGTTTCTGTCATTGCTAGTCTTTGGTACATGTGTGGAGTAATCAGACTACAATTTTAGCCTAGAAAAATGAATAAGCTACGGTAAAGGGCTTTCTGTGTTAAATGCATGCTTTATATATAAAACCAAATTATCCAAAACAAAGTAAATACAAATTACAATGAGTAGTGTTCAGACCGCTGGCTGCCCTTACTGACTTGAAAAAACAACTGAAGGTTGCATAAAAGAAAATTATTTATTTTAACTCCCTCATGTTCCAGATAAGGTCACTGAGATCCAAAGAAATTTTTTTAAAAAAATTATCAAACCGGGTGTGGTGGCGCATGCCCTTAATCCCAACACTCGGGAGGCAAAGGTAGGAGGATTGTTGTGAGTTCAAGGCCACCCTGAGACTCCATAGTGAGCTCCAGGTCAGCCTGGGCTAGAGTGAAACCCTACCTGGCAAAATAAAAACAAAGCAAAAATTATCAAGATTAATTTATAGCAAGCTCCTCATATTTAAGAAATAACATTCTGAGAATTTTCAGTCTCCAAGTTTGTGAATAATCTTTGAAAATGATCTGGTATGAAACACTTGCCACAAAGAAGGGACATAGTCCTATTTGCACTTTCTGTGATAGACATTCTCAGTTTATAATTGAACCTTTGTCTAAGTTCAGCAAACTCTCCAGTGTTTTCCAAATTCTGATTTTCTGATTCTTACATCTCTTCAAGACCCATTGTCTGTTCCAACATTTGCAACTACTTTTTCTCAAAAGAGCAAAAATGAGTGTTGTTTTTATTAACTTAATATCTTCAGTTTGTGTTCAATAAGCCAAGAAGCTGTGTTGAACTTTTAGCTGTCATTCAGCATCTGCTTGTAGTGTCTCATTCAGATTTGTACATCAGTAATAAATTACTGTGTGTTCATATTCTCTTTAAAATTGTCAAAATTGCTAATGTTCCATTTGAGGATCACTAAAATCTGTAGATAAGAATTCTTGGGCTATATTTCAGATTCTTGGTCTCAGTGTCTTAGCCTCAACAGCCTTGCGACTTTTGGAGAGGGTATATATACTTTGTTGGTTTGTGTTACAAAATTAATTTTGTAATAGTAAGGATTAAACCTAGGGCCGTGCACATTTTAGGGAAACCTCTACTACTGGGCTACATTCCCAGTCATAGATGATGTTTTTAAACAGATTTTGAGGCATCATGCTTTTGATTTCTTCTTCAGGTTTTTTGTTTTTTCAAGGTAGGGTCTCACTGTAGCCCAGGCTGACCTGGAATTCACTATATAGTCTCAGAGTGGCCTCGAACTCATTGTGATCTTTTTACCTCTGCCTCCCAAGTGCTGGGATTAAGGGTGTGTGCCACCATCATTTAGAAGTTCTAAAGAAGGGTTGGGGTTAGTGCTTCCCATGCAAGTGTGAGGATTAGAGTTCAGATCCCCAGCACCCACATAAATGCTGGGTGGGCATGGTGGCCATGGAAGCAGAGGATCCCCTTGGTAAACTGACTAGCTAGACTACTAGCCCAGTGAGTGAGCTCTGTGCTCAACTGAGATCTCTGGCCTCAATAAAGAAAATGAAGAGTGATCAAAAAGTCACCTAATGTCAACTTCTGGCCAACTCAAACACAGGGAAAAAAAAAAAAAGTGCTAGAGGTTTCTTTGCCTGACTTTTGGTAACTGGAAAGAAACAAATATAAAAATGTAAGTTTTAGGCAGTTTTTTTTTAAAGATTTTATTTTTGTTTATTTATTAGAGACAGAGAGGGAGAGACAGAGAGAGAAAGAATGGGCATGCCAGTGCTTCTAGCCACTGCAAACGAATTCCAGGTGCATGTGCCACCATGTGCATCTGGCTTAAGTGGGACCTGGAGAATCGAACCTGAGTCCTAAGGCTATTCAGGCATGCACCTTAACCGCTAAGCCATCTCTCCAGCCCTAGACAGCTATCTCTGTACTGAGTAATATAGGTTATTTTATCAGATGATTCATCTCAGGTTGAGTGGTAATTCTAAGCTTTTTATTCTTTTATACATTATTATATTTAATAATTAAATGGTCACATATATGCCAAGTCAGTGGTTTTCATACTGTTTCATGAATACATAGGGTTAGAAGAAACAGTTAACTGTCATGAGGGAAGAGGAAATGGATGGGGCTCAGGGCCTCCTAACACTGCATCACTTTTATAAATTTTATATTGAAGGTTCTTTCCATACTTCATTTTAAAATCTTTTATTTATTTATTTATTTATTTATTTGAGAGAGAGCGTGTGCGTGAGAGAGAATCAGCATGCCAGGGTCCCCAGCCACTGCAAACGAACTCCAGATGCATGCGTCCCCTTGTGCATCTGGCTTATGTGGGTCCTGGAGAGTCAAACCGGGATCCTCTGGCTTTGCAGGCAAATTCCTTAACCGCTAAGCCGTCTCTCCAGCCCCCATACTTCATTTTATAAAAGAGTTCCTTTCTTTAAAAACGTGTGTAAACCTTTGCTCTAATAAACTAATTTTCCTTGAGTTTTAGATATATAATCTCTACTTGGCTTTATTCCTTAGACCCTGTGTTGGGGTATTTGATGAAAGGCCTGTGTGAAAAGCCTCTGGCTTCTGCTGCAGCCAAAGCCATTCATAACATTTGTTCAGTCTGCCGGGATCATATGGCTCAGCACTTTAATGGACTCCTGGAAATTGCCCGCTCCCTTGATTCCTTCATGTTGTCTCCAGAAGCTGCTGTGGGTTTGCTAAAAGGTATTGACTTGAGATACTGTTAGCAGTTTCCTCTAAGATACTAATTAGAGGTATCTTAAGCCATATGGTAGCTTTTCTGTTTGTTTAGTGATAGTGATGGTTGCTTTTCCATTCACAGAAGGGGGTTGATTATGTGTTTAATGCATTCTTTGTTAGAAAAATTTAAGACTACTAGATTAATTCTTCTTCCAGGATGTCTAGCCCAGGTCTAGATTTTGGGTAAAGGCAACACATTCAAATTAAACATGTTCATAATTGCTTCTTTAAATCAGAGGAAAAATTAAAAAGGAGACCAAATAAGCAGGCAATACCTTACCAAAGAGGAAATTGAAAAGTAGTGTGCTTGATTAGCGCCTTAAGAAGCCAGGAGGATTGGTTTCTTAGTGGTCTTTACCATTACTGATGAACTTGTACTGAGTGACTGCTTATCCAGAAGCAAAAAAAAAGATTTATTTGGGATGGGGGCTGAAGAGTTAAGGCACTTGCCTGCAATGCCTAATGACCTAAGCTCCATTCCCCAGTACCCACATAAAGACAGATGAACAAAGTAGTGCATGTATCTGGAGTTTCTTTGCAGTAGATAGAGGCCCTGGTGTACCCAATTTCTTTCTTTTCTCTCTCTGTCTCTCTCTCTGTCACTTGCAAATAAATAAATAAAAGATTTATTTTGTGAGTAATCAACTGTCAGCGCCCTTTCTAGGGAAACACATATTGGCTTCTAGAAAGAAAACGCTAGTTTGCTAAACTTTCTGGAAGATTACGACACAAGAGAGGGTGAGTGGGAAGAGTCATTTATCCCCATTTGAACCCAATACCTCTTTTTATTTATTTATTTATTTTAGAGAGGGAGAGAGAGCGCGTGCAAGTGAGTGAGCGTCAGGGCCTCCAGCCACTGCAAACGAACTCCAGACGCATGTGCCCCCTTGTGCATCTGGCTTACGTAGGTCCTGGAGAATCGAACCGGGATCCTTTGGCTTTGCAGGCAAATGCCTTAACCACTAAACCATCTCTCCAGCCCTAACTACTACTTCTTAAATTTCGTGTTTCTTTCTTTTTTTTTTTTTTTCCAGGCAGGGTCTCATTCTAGCTGGAACTCACTCTGTAGCCCCAGCCTGGCTTTGAACTCAGAACTCACAGTTATCCTTCTACCTTAGCCTCACAGTTATCCTTCTACTTTAGCCTTGTGGGTGCTGATACTAAATGTGTGTACCACTATGCCCACACATAAAAATTTTTTAAAGTTATTGAGTTCCAGGTTAAAATTTTGAGGAGGGAAAGGAGGTTTTGTAGCTTTTTTTTTTCTTTTAAGAAAGGCACACTTGATTATTAGTTTCCTGGTTACTTTCACAGATGGAGGTCCAGAGAGAATGTTTAACATTGAGCTCAAAGTGTGTTTGAACAGAATGAAGATGAAATCTATGACATAAACCTACTCTTCCTAAAATTACAGGATGTGTTTTCCAGTCTTCTCTGATAAGAATTGCCTGAGGTACTTAACAAAAATAAAGGCTCTTCTTGGTTCACTAAATCAGAACCTCTGGGAAGGAAGAGAAACATTACATTATAGTGTATAAAAGAGCTTTATGAGAGGTAGGAGGATCACTGTGAGCTCCAGGCCACTTTGAGACTACATAGTGAACTCCAGGCCAGCCTGGGCTAGAGTGAGACCAGACCCTATCTTGAAAAACCAAAAACACCACAACTTTATGAAGGAGATTCTATGTCTTTGATTAATTGGAGAGGCATATTTAAGCCAATGGACTACTAAGGAGACATTAACTTTCAGTTGAGTTAAGCTGAAAATTCCACAGACTTCTAAGCAGGATTTAAAAGAAACAACAAATAACCATAGCTATAAATGTTACAGTTTTTAGCAGTGCTAATTTTTAAAATATTTTATTTATTTATTTATTTATTAGAGAGAATGGGCGCACCAAGGCCTCCAGCCACTGCAGATGAACTCCAGACACATGCACACCCTTGTGCATCTGGCTAACGTGGGTCTTGGGGAATAGAACCTGGGTCCTTTGGTTTTGCAGGCAAATGCCTTAACCGCTATGCCATCCCTCCAGCCCTAGCAGTGCTATTTTTAAAAGAATCGAACTTGAAATTGGAGAGATAGATAGCTCAGTAAATAGAGTGCTTGCTGCTCAAGCCTGAACAAGCACATTTGGTTCTCAGGCCCCACATAAAAAGCCACAAACTTGAGCCGGGCATGGTGGTGCACTTTAATTCCAGCACTCTGGAGAGGTAGGAGGATCGCTGTGGGTTCGAGGCCACCCTGAGACTACATAGTGAATTCCAGGTCAGCCTGAGCTAGAGTGAGACCCTACCTCGAAAAACCAAAAAAGAAAAACACAAACTAGAGTGGGTCTCTATAATCCCAGCATGATGATGGGCAGATGGGAAACAAGAGACAGAAGAATTTCTCAGAAGCTCAGAGAAAGCTCAGCAAAAAAGGCCACAGGAAGGAATAACAGTGAGAGCAAGAGAAACCCTACCTCAAAGGGGATGGAAGGCACAGGACCATAACTCCAGAGTTGTCCTCTGATCTCCACACATGCACTGTGACACAGTAACATAAAGTTAAAAACTCACAAAATTGCCAGGTGAGGTGGTGCACACCTTTAATCCCAGCACTTGGGAGGTGGAGGTAGGAGGATCACTGTGAGTTTAAGGCCACCCTGAGAATACAGAGTTAATTCCAGGTTAGCCTGGGCTAGAGTGAGACCCTATCTCGAAAAACAAAAACATCAACCAAAAAAAAATCCTCACAAAATTGCTGGGCGTGGTGGCACACACCTTTAATCCCAGCACTTGACAGGCTGAGGTAGGAGGATTGCCGTAAGTTCCATACTATGCAGTTAATTCCAGGTCAGCCTGGACTAGAGTGAGACCCTATCTCGAAAAACCAAGGGGAAAAAAACAAAAAACAAAAAACAACTGACAAAATTTATATGAAAAAGAATGGAAGTTAACCTTTTCTGTTAACTGTATCATGTAGAACCAGTTAATTTAAATCCCTCAATTCAGCCTTTATTTCCTTCATTTACGTCTTTTTCTTCTTCCAGGAACAGCCCTTGTGCTAGCGAGATTACCTTTGGATAAGATTACTGAATGTCTTAGTGAACTATGTTCTGTTCAGGTGATGGCATTGAAAAAGGTGAGCCCAATTGGTATGGAATGAAACAGATATATGCTTCTAGGTTGTGAAGAAAAGATAAAATTACTTATTTACAGGTTGCATGAGGCAAGAGAATGAACTGACAATTTATAATATTAACAATACTTCTAAGGTGCCACACACAAAGAAAAAGTACAGTTGTATATGCCTGTAAAACAGAGGTACATTCTGAGACATTCATCAGTAACCAGTTTTGTAGAAATCCAATACAAACCCAGAAGGTATAGGTCAGTCACTTGGTAAGATCTCTCAATGCAATTGAAACACAATCAAACACAGGATTTATGAGACCGCTGTTAGCATATTAGGGCATATTCTTTTTTTGGGGGGGGGGTTTGAGGTAGGGTCTCACTCTAGCCCAGGCTGACCTGGAATTCACTATGGAGTCTCAAGGTAACCTCGAACTCATGGCGATCCTCCTACCTCTGCCTCCTGAGTGCTGGGATTAAAGGCATGCACCACCACGCCCAGCAGGGCATACTCTTTTTTTGTTGTTTTTGAGGTAAGGTCTCACTCTGACCCAGGCTCACTTGGGAGTTCACTATGTAAGTCTCATGCTGGTCTTACACTCACAGCAATCCTCCTACCTCTGCCTCCCAAGTGCAGGAATTAGAGGTGTGTGCCACCATGCCAAGCTGTACATATTTTTAAAAATATTTATTTATGTATTTGTACATGTGCATTGTTTGTATGCGCACCTGTGTATCAAGGTCTCTTGCCACTGCCAATGAATGCCAGATGAGTGCCACTTTTTGTATTCAGCTTTATGTGGGTGATGGGAAATTGAGCCCCTACTGGCAGGTTTTGAGAGTAAGTGCCGTTAACCACTTTGCCATCTCTCCAGCCCCCGTATGCTGTACTTGTATATGACTGAGCAGCCCTGTAGTTTATTTGCTCCAGAAGCACCACAAACCTGAAATGGGTGATATTTGAGTAGCTGTGATGTCACCATATGTTAGGACTTTTTCAACTCTGTTATAATCTTTTTTTTTTCCTTTGTTTTTGAGATAGAGTCTCACTCTAGCCCAGGCTGACCCTGGAATTCACTATGTAGTTGCAGGGTGGCCTCAATCTCATGGTGATCCTTCTGTCTCTGCCTCCCAAGTGCTGGGATTAAAGGTGTGTGCGTGCCATCATGCCCAGCTTTTTGCTTTTTAAAATACTTTTTTAAAAATGTATTTATGAAGCCGGGCGTGGTGGCGCACGCCTTTAATCCCAGCACTCGGGAGGCAGAGGTAGGAGGATCGCCGTGAGTTCGAGGCCACCCTGAGACTCCATAGTGAATTCCAGGTCAGCCTGGGCTAGAGTGAGACCCTACCTCGAAAAACCAAAAAAAAAAATGTATTTATGATGGTCTTGTGCAGGTAGTGTCAGGCACCGTGAGGCCATGGATATCCAGGCCATTTTGTGTCTGGAGGGAGCATCATCAGTGGAGGAAAAGATCATGACATCAAAATTAAAAGAGAGACTGGTTGAGACGGGGAGGGGGTATGATTTAGAATGGAGTTTCAAAGGGGAAAGTGGGGGGAGGGAGGGTATTACCATGGGGTATTTTTTATAATCATGGAAGTTGTTAATGAAAATTAGGAAGAAAAAAAAATTTTAAAGAATACAGTTTTGAGCAGAAGTAATAAAATAAATAAAATAAGATAAATGTATTTATTAGAGAGAGAGAATGGGGATACCAGGGCCTCAAGCCACTGCAAACGATCTTCGGACACATGAACCACCTTGTGCAACTGGCTGATGTGGATACTGAGGAATTGAACCAGGATGCTTAGGCTTCTCAGGCAAGCTCCTTAACCACTAAGCCATCTCTCTAGCCCCTGTGTTATAATCCTAGGCCACTTTGGTACATGTCATTGTTCCTGGTACATGACTGCATTGCAAAATCAGTAGATTCTCTGAATATCAGTAATACCCATTTAGAAAATATAATGTGAAGAGACCATTCTAGTTAGCAATCAGATCCATGTAGAATCCAGAAGTGGTGGTGAACACCTGAAATCCCAGCACTGGGAGGCTAAGTCAGAGGATTCATGAGCTCAAAGCTTTTTTGAGCTACATAGTGAGACTGTCTCAACAAAATAAATCCATTATTTATGGGGAGGTTTTTTTGAAGAATATTTTTATTTTATTTTTAAAAATATATTTATTTATTTGAGACAGTACAGGTATATACTGGCCTTCTGCCAGTGTAAATGAATTCTAGAAACATGTGCTACTTCATGTGTTTGGCTTAACATGGGGTATTGGGGAATTGAACCTAGGCCACCGGGTTTTATAAGCAAGGGCCTTTATCCACTGAGCCATCTTTCTCGTCCTTTATGAAGAATATTTTTGAACAATGTTGGGTCTTCTTCAGTTAATGTTTCTCGTGTAATAGCAGTAGACAGACATAGTAATGTGAGCTAGGATTTGACATAATAATTCTGAAGTTCATCAGTGATATACTGATGAAAGTAAGAAAATTTAGGAAAGAAAATGAATGGCAATTTTGCTTAAAATTCATTGTAAAGCTGTAGTAGTCTTAAAGCTTGATAATATAGGGCTAAATATAAACTGTATGGTGGTACATGCCTGTAATCCCAACACTCAGAGGCTAAGGTAGGAAGATAGCTGGAAAATGGAAGCCATCCTATACTACATAGGAAAACCCTGTCTCCAAAAAAAGTTAGTTAAACTATAGATAATATCTTAATCCTGTTAAATGCAGGAGCCAAATGATATTTTCTGATGGAGGAATATAATTTGAAAATAAAAACGTTTATAGACTGGAGAGATGGCTTAGCAGGTGAGGTACTTACCTACAAAGCCTAAAAACCCAGGTTCACTTCTCTTAGTACCCCCATAAAGCCAGATGCACAAGGTGGCGCATGCATCTGCAGTTTGTTTGCAATGTGGCTAGAGGCCCTAGCGCATTTATTCTTTCTTTATGTCTCTCTGCTTTTGTGTGTGTGTGTAAATGAATGAACGAACGAACGAACAATAGGTTTTTCAAGGTAGGGTGTCACTTTAGCTTAGGCTGACCTGGAACTCATTATGTAGTCTCAAGGTGGCCTTGATGATCCTCCTGCCTCTGCCTCCCAAGTGCTGGGATTAAAGGTATGCACCACCACACCTGGCTAAAAATATTTTTTATAAAAGAAAGTTTGTACTGGGCTGGAGAGATTGATTTAGTGGTTTAGGTGCTTGCCTGCAAAGCCAAAAGACCCAGATTCAATTCCTTAGCACCCATGTAAGGTAGATGCACAAAGTGGTACATGCATCTGGAGTTCATTTGGAGGGGCTGAAGGTCCTGGCATGCCCATTCTGTCTCCATATCTGCCTTTCTCACTCTCTCAAATAAATAAAAATAAAATACTGGGCTAGAGAGATGGATTAGCGGTTAAGGTGCTTGCCTGCAAGACTGAAGGACCCAGGTCTAATTCCCTAGGACCCACATAAGCCAGATGCACAAAGTAGCACATGTGTCTGGATTTTGTTTGCAGTTGCTAGAGGCCCTGGCATGCCCATTCATTCTCTTTTCTCTCTATCTGCCTCTCTCTTTCCAATAAATAAATAAAATATGTTAAATTTAAAAAAATTAGGAATTGTTTAAAAAAAATGTACCATTTGAGTAACTTTTAGAATTATATGCTAAATTCTGTTAAGGAGATGAACAGAAATTGATACAAAGGTTGATATATAACTGTCTTGCAGACTCTGTTACAGGTTCTTATATGTTAATATTTCTGTCTCTGTAGCTGTTATCTCAGGAGCCCAGCAATGGCATATCTTCAGATCCTACTGTGTTCTTAGATCGCCTTGCAGTGATATTTAGGTAAGAAGGGAGACCTTGGTTTCTTCAGTGGGATTTAAAACACAAATGAAAACATTATACAGTGAAATAAGCAAGATTTTTTTTTCTTTTGTTTTGTTTTAAATCAGACTCCAGGTACATCCCATAATTCTGTCAGGAAACTAAGCAAAGACAAATTTCAAGAATTCCTTCTTGGTATATCTTTGCCAAACACCCTTCAAGAATATAGTTGATAGCTGGGCGTGGTGGTGCACGTTAATCCCAGCACTTGAGAGGTAGGAGGATTGCCGTGAGTTCGAGGCTACCCGGAGACTCCATAGTGAATTCCAGATGAGCCTGGGCTAGATTGAGACCCTACCTCGAAAAAACAAAATAATAATAATAATAATAATAATATAGTTGAGCCAGGTGTGGTGGCACATGTCTTTAATCCTAGCACTGGGGAGGCAGAGGTAGGAGAATCACTGTGAGTTTGAGGTTAGCCTGAGCCTACATAGTGAGTTCCATCACGTCATCCTGGGTTAGAGTGAGACACTTATCTCAAACCCCCCCCCCAAAAATAAATAAAAGAGAGAATATAATTGATTTCACTAAGCATGGTGGCACACACCTATAATCCCAGCACTCAGCAGACTGAGGAAGGAGGATCATAGCAAGTTCAAAGCCAACCTGGGCTACTTAGCAATACCCTGTCTCAAATTTACCCTTTTGTAGTTGGGTGTGGTGGCACTTGGGAGGATCACTGGGAGTTTAAGACCAGCCTGGACCTCAGTGAGTTCCAGGTTAGCCTGGACTAGAGTGAGACTACCTCAAAAAAAAAAGTAATAATAAATAAGCTGGGTATGGTGGCACATACCTTTAATCCCAACACTTGGGAGACTGAGGTAGGAGGATCGCCATGAGTTCGAGACCACCTTGAGACTACATAGTTAATTCTAGGTTGACCTGAGCTAGAGTGAAACTCTACCTCGAAAAACCAAAAAATAAAAATAATAATACCTTTGGGGGGGGGTGGTGGCACATGCCTTTATTCCCAGCCCTTAGGAGGCTGAGATAGGAAGATTACCGTGAATTTGAGGGCTGTCTGAAGCTACAGAGTGTGTTCTAAGCCAGCCTGGGCTAGAATGAGACCCTATCTCAGAAAACAAAGTACCCTTTGGTCTCTTGTCAGTTTTCAAACTTTAATGTGTATCATAATCACCTGGAGAGGTTTTCAAAACACCGATTACTTAGGATACATTCCCCAGGTGTCTGATTCACTGTATCTTGGGCAAAACCTGAAAACTGCAATTCTGGTAAGTTCTCTGGTAATGCTGCTGTTTCTTCTTGCTATTCCAGAGACAAATGCCTTTACAAAGGCACTTGATAGACAGTGTTCTTAAGGGTCATCCTGACTGAGTTACATAGTTTATAAACTTGTGAAATTTATGGGTTTAACTGGAATATCAGAATAATAAATAGAGTCTATGTTTAGTATGTTAAAACAAAGGCTTGGCTTTTTGTGTGTGTGTGCGCATGCACCAGGGGTGAGGCTTATTAGTCATTGTCAATAAACATCTTCCTTGCTAGGCATAGTGCCATACAAGCCTTTAATCCCAGCCTTCGAGAGGATGAGGTAGGATTGTTGTGAGTTCGAGGCTAGCCCTGACCCTGACCCTCCTGTTCAGTCTTGGCTAGAGTGAAAACTTGCCTCAAGAAAAAGTCTAGGGCAGGAGAGATGGCTTAGTGGTTAAGGCACTTCCCTGAAAAGCCTAACAACCCCGATTCTACTCCCCAGTATCCATGTAAGCCAGATGCACAAAGTGGCACACGCATCTGAGTTCGTTTGCAGTGGCCGGAGGTCCCGTCGCACCCATTCTGTCTCTCTCTCTCTCTCTCTGTCTCTCTCTGTCTCTCTCTCTCTCTCTCTCTCTCTCTGTCTATCTCTCTCTCTCTCTCTCTCTCTCTCAGTACTTTCCTTGTATTGTTAGGAGAACCTTGATACAAACCATCCTGAGAGCCTATTAACAGTGACCTTGATTTTACAGTAAATGGATGAAAATCTGCAAGGAATAGAAATGCTTTAATTAAATTGTCTTACTAATAAGATTGCTATAAAGCCTTTTAAAGTCAAAGAGTAGCTTGATGTTGGTGTTTTTTTTTTTTGTTTTGTTTTTTTTTTTTTTTGAGTTAGGGTTTCACTCTGAGGCTGACCTGGAACTCACATGGTACTCCCAGGCTAGCCTTAAACTCACAGTGATTTCCTACCTCTTTTATTAATTTTGAAGAAACTACATAGGTTTACAAAAGAGGGAAATAGAAAAGGCAGTAATGCCCTACAGCCTGTATCATCAGAATTGCATGTTCTACTGAAAGACTTAAAGGTGTTTGAAACAAAATTATAAGATGATGTAAAGTATGTGTTTATGTTTGAATGGGATATTAGGAAAAGATGTTAAAAGTAAGTAACTATACCACCTGGATTCTTTTACCTGGTAAGAATGATACTATAGTTAAACAAGCCAGAATAAGGGTATGGGCCCTCAATGAAATTGTTCTTTCACAATTTGGGACCGTTGCACTCTTGTTTATTTTTATTTTGTCTTTTCCTAGACACACCAACCCTATTGTGGAAAATGGACAAACTCATCCATGCCAAAAAGTCATACAAGAAGTAAGTGCTAATGGGTGCCATGGAATTCAAGCTTTTTAAAGTTTACTTATTGATTTAGTTTTGTGTGTGTGTGCGTGCGTGCGCTCACGCACATGTGCTTTATGTGGGTGACTGGGGTTTGAACCTAGGCTGGTAAGCACTTTTAACTGCAACAAGCTGTGAGTAAATGCACTTTAAGACCAAAGAAGTAGAAATTGACTTTGTGACTTCTAGTTTTGCTAGAAGGTATGAGCGGTCCTAACAAAATATTACTGACAATACCTTGTGGCTTCAGTTTCCAACATATATCATATAATATTTCCCTTGTACTCTATTCACTCCAGATAAGGTGAGGATTAAGAGTCTTGGTTTTGAGAAGTGTGGTTCACACTTTAGAGGGGAAGTTACATGAAAACTAAATATCCTTGATTGTTACCTGTATCAAATGATACCATTTCCTAACCCCAGCCCTTTTGTTAAGGTCTTCTAGTCTTCTACCATTCCAGAACTACCTTTAAATACCTCTTTCCCAGCATTAATTCTTTTTATCCTCTTGAAGGAAGTCTAATATTTAGGACAATATATATCTGTATTTTATACATTTAAACATGTTCTTGCTGTTCTAAAGTCTGAAGTGATTAGGTTTTAGGAATGGATAGTATATTGAACCTGTGCTCAAATACACATACTAGCGAGTTCAGGCCATGCATGTTCCTATTAAAAAAACTAATCAGCACTGGAGAAATAGCTAAGTGGTTGAGG